>OU862916.1:39326835-41818830 GCA_917880885.1 Limnephilus marmoratus | reverse complement strand
TAATTTCCTTAAGTAACATAGTCGTAACTTAATCTGATAACATTTTTTCAATGCCAAAATCACTCCTGTGGGATTATTATCTTAATACATAAAAATGAATGTTCCTTTGTTTGTCCCTTGTGCGTTCCTAAACCATTCATCCGATCACGGCGATGCTTTGGGGATTTGATGTCCGCATGCCCCGGATGGTTTCTATATACATATAATAGTGAGCTCTGGCGTTAAGAATTTTTTTTATATTATACTATTTCCGATTGCAATGAAGCTTTGGTGAGTTGTCGTGCGTTATGAAATTTGTATAAAAATAATGCAATAGGTGGCAAGCGAGTTTTTTGAAAAATTGTTGTAGGCGGAAAGGGAAAAGGAACGAGGATGAATAGGAAAGGACACGCAGAGAGAAATCATTTATTTATTTAAGTGGCATTGCAATGCGTGCCGGGAACTCGCTAATTTTCCCTAAAAAATACTGATCAACGTTTATTTTTCCTGAAAACTGTTTTTCCTAAAAAATGAAACGTTTTGGTGGTCGGTATCAACAATTTATCATCGATTTATGTTATTATCGTTACGGGACAGTTAATAATAAAAAAAAAAACAAAAAGATAAAAGCAAATTGGTGGTGAATGATCCAAGGTCGATGATAATGTAACAACTCATTTTTTTCCGCCATTGGCATGCGGTGTGATTCAGTTTTTGCGCATTTCCATAAGCGTCATATTGTTTTGTAATTTAGGTGTTGGTTTCGTTTTTATTTTTAATTCTTTTTAGATGTGAAATTTGGGAGTGTCTTCGGTATTACGAGTATAAATGCTTTTGCTGCTTCTTCTTTCAAATATACGTTTGTGCTAGCTGAGTTCCCGGCGTCGCCCGAGCTTTCTGCTGCTTTTAAGGGGTGGGAAAATGGGACAGATGTGATTTTCGAAAGCTGATGAAGACAGTAACCTTGCTCTTGTTTTAAAGTCAACTGCGCAAAATGTCATCAATCACGGAATAAAACTGTTGATTTGTACGAAAAACGAACCCACACCGGGATACTCTTCTTGTTTAAATGAACTTTATTGTTTACTCTATTTTTTTTACTTAACCTGTATTGTTTACTCAATTTTTTTACTTTACCTTTATTGCTTACCCTATTTTTTTAACTTCAACTCTATTTTTTACTTTACCTTTTTTGTTTAAGCCGCCGCTACCCGAATTTCAACCGATTTCTTACATAACTCCCTTAAACATTTGAAGTCTTTAAGCTCTTAAAAAAATACAAGTTAAATAACTTAAAAATTTAAAGATAATGTCTAGACGCGTTCCACGCCCAAACGCAAATTATATGAAATTCCTTCGATAGAAAAAAATCGCAAAGCATGCTCCGAAAATTATTATAAACACGTTTGTTTCAGTTATTTTACAAGTTATAGTTATGAGAAAATTCACAATGTTTCTTTAAATGATACTTAAGACACCTTCCACGAGATTTTTGCTCTATTTTAAACGAGTCGTGTTTTGTTAAACATTTTCACAATTTTCGCATCGATTTTATCGCTTTAAATAATAGCGCGCTCCTCTAACATTCGTAAGGGGCCATCCATAAACTAATAAACTACGTCACACTTAAAGGGGGGGGGGGGGGGGGGGGGGTTGAAATTGCAAAATGTGTGACGTCAACTGGGGTCTTACAATGGTGACGATGTGTGACAGGGACGGGGGAGGGTCAAACATCATATTATCTGTTACTTTACCTTTTTATTTACTCTATTTTTTTACTTTACCTTTATTGTTTGCTTTATTTTTTTTACCTTACCTTTATTGCTTACCCTATTTTTTTTAACTTTACCTTTATTTTAAGTCTATTGGTTTACTATACCTTTATTGTTAATCTAATTTGTTACTTTACCATTTAGTTTACTCTATTTTTTTTTAATTTACCTTTACTATTTCCTCTATTTTTTTATTTTAAATTTATTGTTTATTATTTTTTTATAAATAAATGTATAAAAAAAAACATAAAAATGAAATGCCTAGATTCAAGTTTTCGAACAACTTTTTGAGCGAAATTGCAAAGTGCACTAAAGAACCCAGAACACAGTTACCTCAATGGTTATTATTACATTACTTTCTTTCACCACATTTATATTTTCACCACAAAGAATATAAAAAAATTATCAATAAAACTCTGACGCAAAGTTTTCCCGGGGTTGAAAAACCCCATATTTCAATTGGGTACTAATACACAGAATCGGAAATGTATTGAAATAGGGGCTCAGATGCTAGATGTTATCTTAACCCTATAAAAGGGCGGCCCGCAGACCAATTTCATCATTTGCTCAATAATTATATTTTATTTTTGGCCACAAGCGTAACGGTTCAAATTTATGGCGTAGTCTATGAATAGGAGTATCTATTTTCGGACCTGTTAGGTTTATTAACTGGCGATACAAACTAATAATTTATTCTTTCCCCGTTCATGGGTATTAAAATTGTTTGGTTATGCATTTACTTTCTTTATTAAGCTATTTTTGGCATCCATTAATTACTTTGATTGATGGGGCATTTTTGCTAGAAATGGAGGAAGTCATGTAATTATAAAAATAATGTTTAGGTTATGGGTTTTTGCATAGAACTGTGTAAATAATCAATAAAATGTTTTGAAGAGCTTTCAAGTTACTTTTTTATTTTATTTTTTATTTTAACTTTTATGAGTCAAACCTCAAATTGTAATATTTAAATAAATGAAGACAATATAAGCGAAACAGAAAAATCAGAAAAACATATTGATACCTCTGGGACACGAACCCAGGACCTCTTGCTTTCCGGACAAACGCGCTAACCACTGCGCCACGGTGTCGATATGAAATTCGGTCATGTTTAACTGTACCATAATGATATAATAACAGATCTTGAATAGAACTTACACAGAATTTGAAAATAAAGTTCAAATATTTGATGTATCGTTTTAATATTTTCACGGCCAAAAGAATTTTCGTTAGTTGTTTTTGGGGTGTTATGCCGTGTTGCGCTACCTCCTTCATACATCTACCGGATCTGCCAAATCTGCCCTGATGATGGACACTGCAACGATGTCCGAAACGCTGGCTAAAGAAGGAGGTAGCGCAACACAGCATAACACCCCAAAACAACTAACGAAAATTTGATGTATCCGTCAAATTTTTTGAAACAACTCGACTTTAGTTTTTTTCATCTTTCATTATTTATTGAGTTAGTTTATACCTCGTTAGAATATAAACTAATATGCCCAATGTAACATTTCATTGTATAAATATAAATATTTTTACAGTAAGCAAAACATTTCTTTTTAAAACATTCATTCTTTCTTCATTCTTCATACTTTCAGGCATTTCATCGTACGTCTTTAGTCCTCTATACATTAGGCTGTTCTGTGATTTTTCGTATGTGACAAACTAACTCTTTTTTATTTCTGGTTTCGTAATTTTGTAAATACATCTATTAAAAACAATTTCTAAAACATCACTTTTTATTGAAATATAGTGATATATGAATAAAAAGTGGTTTTTACAAAGTGTGTTTTTCATTTAATATATAATGTCACACCACAAAGTATTTGCTTCCTTCAATAAAAAAAATTCATTTAAGTATTTTGGCATTTGATTTTTTTTCGTAACTTTATGCACAAAAATTAACACTTTAAATAGCAGTATATTTTTATTGGAATCCGATTTAGTTCCTAGTATGCCTGCGTAAGTTCATTTGGAACAAAGATCCATAAAACATTCATTTTTAGATTTTATTTTGACTGCGGAAGACGTTATATTGCCTTTAAACAGAGGTTATTATCGGCTACATTAGTTGGTCTTTGTATTTCATATTTGACTTCTTCTGAAGAAATGCTTTCAGCAATGTTCACTGTGGCTTGTTATTAGATTGTTTTTTATGTGTTTGAAGATTATTGCTAGGACAGTTTCGTAATTACCTTAAAAAATTGTAGTTTTCCCAGGGCCTTTCTCAAAGCGTTTGTTATATTTTTACCACCAGTCGGATAATATGCCTATTTTCGTGACCGGACAACTCAACAATGTGCAACTTCATCACTCCTTTGGAAAGTCATTAAAAGTGATGAAAAAAAACTTGGTTAAATAGGTCACGTCAGGTTAGGTTATGGGCTATTTTAAAATAAATTTAAACACTTTTAATTACTTTTCAATTGAATTGCTACTTTCTTGAGTTGTCATGAAACCGCTTATTGTATACCTTTTTGGATAGTTTTGAAACGTTTAGATTTTTAAATGCTTTAATAATACTTATAACACAATAAAACTAGACTTTGCAGAATACCAAATGTATATTTATTGGAAAATATGAATCAATTATCACCTACACAATATTACATTGACAATATTCATTCACTTTGCGTATTTTAAATTGGACATTTATTATATAATGTAAATAAAGATTTCTGATGTAAGAAAATAAATATAAAAACAATTATTTACTATGTACACAAAACTAACAGCTAGCATACGGTCCAGATCGCACATGGGTCAATTCAAAAATGTAATTAAAAAACAATAATTAAAAACAGAATAGTTTTTAATGACTTTCAACGCCGAAACAGCTGTCACAATAATACAAATCTGAAATACTTGCAGATTTTATTAATAAAATTATACGATTTGATTTACTTTAAATATAAACATAATTAAATGGCGTTCTACAAAAAACACTAAAAATATGTAAAATTAATTTAAAAGATTTGTTTTTTTAGGACTACTGTCTTTATGATAACGTTATTTCCATCAAGTTATTTCCAGGACTCTCTCTTTTACGATAACGTAATATATCATCGAAGAAGAAGATAATACTAATATATCTAAACATGAAAATATGAAAAAGAACAAGACAAAGGAAAATAAAAAGTAACGGTCTAAATTATGAATTACAATTGAAAATTGTCGAATTGATTAAGGCACTTGTCCCAGTAAGACGAGTAGTGTGTTCCTGGGTTCAGTAACATACTCGTTACAACCGTTAGCTTTTCTTTTTCATATTTTTGTTTAGATTTATTAGTATTGTCTACTTCTTCAATGATATATAAAAAAAGATTTTATATGAAAGTCACGAGTAAATTAGGAAAGAATTTTAAATAGAAAATTTTACATAATGAACATGAGAAATTGTTAACGAAAACATACAAGTCACATTATTTGCAAAAGGTTAAGAATAAACTACATTATTAAATATAATTTAAGTTTGATAACACGGGAATATATTCTGACAAAACTGTTATTTACAATCATTACATGTAATCTTAATATTAAACACTTAGAATGTTATTTTAGTTTACACAAGTTATTTATATTAGAGAAAATACACGTATAAAGGGAAAAAATAATTTATCTATTATATGAGATATGTCTGGGTGAAATTGTGAAATCCGGAATCAAATAACCTTAAGAAATTAAGTATCTGTTGAAAAATCCAAAAAATTCTAGATAACTATGAAGAGTTCTAATAAATGATGGACGGAATGTAAGACTAATCTATAAAAAGGAAGATCTCTTTGAACAGCAAAGAAAAAAAATGTTTTATTTGATTCCTGAAGGCACAACGTAATCGAATAATATTCAATCTCACATACAGTACCAAATTATTAAATTTAATTCTTATTAATTATGATTGTATTTGCTTTTCCTGAAGTAAATATAAAATACACTTTTTAATGCGTTTTACAAGCGACACTTATATATAAATTCAAATATTGTAGGTTTTTAACTTCAAAACTTTGTTTGGGATTGCTTTCCTAATTCTCCTTCTTGAGCCAACGTTTCAATAGCTTGCAATATTTGTCCATCATCAGCGGATGTAAAAAAGTCTAAAAATAAATTTTTAACCAATATTTTAATATTTATTTCAAATAATGTCACAAACTTAGTTTACAATAATATTGAAGTGGTCATCATTATTGTCAATAATATTGACTTATTTTCAGTAATATTCACTTATTATCACTAATAAATGACTTATAATCAATGGTAATGATTTTTTTTATCAATAATATTGATTTTTTCTAAATAATAATGACTTATGGGCTATTAACCAGCCAACGGCCGAGAATTCACGTTTCATCGAAAGATGTTCTTACGATCGTACATGGCGGTTCCAATGAGAAAGATTAATTATTCTCCGTACCAGCTTTTAAGAATAATAACTCAATATAGAGTTTATCTCATTCAAAATTTGCTTTAATTATACCAATATTCAAAAATGCTGAAAAGCGTGATGATAAAACTATTAAAATTATGTACTTTTTGTAATTATTTTTTTATCAGAAGTATTTATAATTTTTCAATAATGTCTAAGCAAAATAAGAATGTAAAAAAATCTTAAATATATTAGTTTGTAAGACGGTAAATAAATAGACGAACTGATGTATTTTCGTCACAAAACACGTGTGCGGATCTTTTTTAAAATTATTTTATTTAAACTAAAATTAAAATTCTGAAATATTTTTCCAGATAATTCATCGATTTATTTTACTGCCTGATTATATGATTTGAAATGTGTGTTGTATAATGCAAAATTTAACAATTCTGCCAACGACCTACCGTAAAACCTTATTGTACTAAAAACAAATATATTTTCTCAAAATTTAAAACATAGCTTTACTAGATAAAAGAACAGTCTTTCGAAATCAATTTATAATTTTTTGTGGAAAAGAGTCCATACGTCTAAAATTTGATTTAAAAATTACATATTTCCGGTTTTGTCTGGTTATTCCCTCTTATTATCAATAATAATTACTCATTATCATTAATATTGACTAAGTATCAATAATAAAGACTAATTATCAATAATAATGACTTAGTACAGATACCAAAAAGATAATCATTATGATCGCCTCGCGCAAGAGAGTAATTCAAGTTCGTTCTCGAAGACGACATTTAAAAGTACACAAGAGCGCAGTTGTTTTATGTCGTGTTTTAAATTTTCTAACACTTTTAAAACCATTAAGCATGATAAGTATGGTAACACAGTATTTTTGCATTATGTTATCTAGCGAGAATATCGCTTGCGATTGTACGTGACAAAAAAATTACCTGTAGTTATTTCTTTATTTCGTGACATTCCTATTTTGTAAAAGGCTGCCTTGCTCGAGAAGTAGAAAGGCAAACACGGGACAAACTTTTCACAATACAAGAACCTTATTTGATTCTTGTTAATATTTTTAATATGTTGGTACAATATTAAATGTCAGCAAAGAAACTTATAAAAGAGCATAAAAATGTGAAACTAACATTGTTCGTTATTATTCATGAAGTGGAACATTTTGAATGACGTTCATAGAATTTTTATACTTGACGAACATTTCGCCCACACGCTATATTGTGAACCTGTAGATTTTTCTCAAGATTGTTTTGAAATTGTTACTTTTATATTTTTATTGACCTCTGAAAGTACCTGACCGAATCCACTTAAAACATAAAAATATATGACGTTGTGTTTTATGGTGTTGTAATTCGTTCAGGTGTGATTCTATGGCAGTCGATCCCCCGACAGATGCCCCTGGTAAACTTATTTACAATATGCAGTCGGTTTAGAGAAAATACTGTATATCTACTTACACAAAATGTAACTGGAAGAGATGTGCAGAAAGGGTGTAACGCTGAATAACAACAGTATAAAACATATTTTCGTTGAAATGCATCAAGGATAAAACCAGTGTCCGACCGAAACAGGACTTTCTACCGAAACCGAATATTAGGTAGCTGTCTCAGTTTCGGCCGAAACCGAAACCGAACCATCGGTCGGTCACTAGATAAAACTAATGATCTATGTATGTACTAAATATACCAGTGTATAAGTACAAAAAATTGACTCCATAAATAAATTCGTTTTATATTCATACCACCTTATTATTAAAGGTATGTATGAGATCGATTTTACGTTTGAAATTGGTAAATGATACACAAAAAATTATAATTTTGTAATAATAATAATTTCTGGGGGCCAACTGTCGAGGGATCAACTGTGGGCTCACCGTAAAGGACATAATTTTATAAGGTTGATATGTATAGAATAATGATTATTTAAAACTTAAAAAAAAAAAAAAAACTTTAAGGCCATATTTTTTCAGAATTATCACTTTGTTGGTGATGATTTTATTTCTGAGCTTTTAAAACGTTATTTCTAGCGTGTTTGAAATAATATTTTAAAGTTATATATTTTAAAAAATCTGCCATAATAATGATAAAATCAGATTTGATTTGAGATTTTCTCGGCTAAACGAATTATCGTGATTTATTTTTGGGGTGTTATGTTGTACGTCAAGTGTTGATCTGCCTCTTACTTTAGCCAACATTTCGTACAGTATTATAATGTCCGTCATCAGGGCAGATGTGCAATAGTGTGATAATTACACATCGGCCCTCATGATGGATATGGAATGTTGTCCGAAACGTTGGCGAAAAAAGGATATATCGCAACACGGCATAAAAATAAATCACGATAATGATAAAATTAATTCATTTGCGATTAATGTCAAAAGCTGTATGTAAACAAATCATTACAATTTTCAAGCTTATTAATGCAAAATTTAATTAAAATATACCTACCTAATGCAGAACATAATTTTTTTTTTACACATTAAACTAATATTAAATATTTTTTTTAAATAATGATGATTTTTTACATTGCAATATGTTGTTAAAACATCAAACTAATCTAATTTTTTCGTGAAAAAATTAAATTCGTCAATTTTTTTTTACTTGTTTCAAAGACATGCGTATTTTATTACAAATTACACCAAAAATTTATAATGCTCTTTATGAGATTACAGAAATTGAATATAAAAATATATGCTCATACAGAAAATATAAAAATGTAATAAAGTCTTTGGATAAATATCATTGATACAAACATTTACTTGCTGTAATATCTGACCTACTGTAATATCTGACTTTTTTTTTACATGAGCTCCACACAGGAGGCCCTGAGGAAAATAATTTCCCACAGGGCCTATGTCATCTTTGAGGATGCTGTGTGGAGGGTTTTTTTTTAAGGAAAGGAAGGAGAGGAGAGTTCTGGGAAGGAAAAGGGTTTAAGGGGTGGGTAGGATGGGGATTCAGTGTGTCCTGGTCATCCGCCTTTAAGACCTAGACAAACCTCACCCCATGAACCCGAGCACCCCTGCTAAATCACCAAACGTAGCGAACCACTTGGGGTGACCTATGGCCAAGGTGTTGGTTATCCAATAAAGGTTCCCGGGGCGGCGGTACCCATTCCCGCCTCCCAAATAGACATGATGTAACTTAAAAAATTTTTAATCTTTATCAACATGTTTTTTGAATTGTAATTCAGTAAACACTGATTATATTTTTATTTTATAATATTCCACAAAGATAATGTATGCATATGAGCAAAATTTTAACTGTTAAAAAACCCACACAAGTATGCCCACTAACTGGCGATTCCTATGTGGGATTTTTTGGTTAATCTGCTAATTGTAACTGTTTATATAAAAAAAACTAGTATTGTAACATTATACCAATGTATGTACCAAAAAAATTATTAACAAAGAAAAAAAATCATACTTTTAAGTTATTTTCTGATTTGAAAAGTAATATTCAGAATACGACAAATTTATCATATCATAGTTTTAAGAAAACATAATTTGAAAACCGTTTGTTCTGTACAGCCAAAATCGGTTGCTTATGCCCTAGTGAAAATTTTGTTAATATTTCGCATGGGCCAAATTTTACCCGCCATAATTAAGTCACCATTCGGCGGCGGTGTGACGCACTCCCAATGTGAATGTACGCCATTACACCGCACAGTTCAGGGTGGCAAGTAAAAAATAACTTTCATAAATTAAAGGCTTTTTTACTGATCTGACGTCATTCTTTAGTCACAACCCCGAACCGTGGTTAACTCAGAATTTTCCCATGAATAAGCCGTTATTACTGCCAATACTGGGTTATAAATACGTTGTTAAGATTGGCATTCTACTAAAAATAAAATAGAACTTTTGTAAATATATATGTAAAAAAACTATTCAGGTAATTTTGAGGCAAATAAAATCAGTTTGGTTACAATATGGTCCAAGCAAATTTGTGCACTTTGTTATTGCCTATTTGTAGTAACAAATTAGAATAGTATGTTTTTACATTTAGATTTTTATTGAATCATTAAATTCGGTTGAAGACAGAATTTGTTACGTTTAACCCCTCCGGCTAATTTGTTCACTTTCGGGAACAGCTCATATAATAGGCCTCATAGAAATCGTTGTATTTTCGTTACTATCATAGTGAGATATTTGATCTAACCTGTTTTGGAAAGAAAAAAAAACACGCTTCGTGGTGTAATTTAAAAGTTAAGTACAACAGATTAAAAATATGCTTACATCTTTATGAAACCAAAGTTTTTAATGCAATTTTTAAATATATACGTATATAATATTCATGAAACTGTCAAATTGTTATTACTTATTTTTACAAGAAAATAAAAAATAGTGAGGTGATGATAACGTTTAAAGATAACATTTTTGTAATAAATGTGTTTTTATTTAAGTTCGATAAAACGTAAGGAGAGCCATTTCATTTGTCAAATTTGAAAGCGTAGTTCATCACCTTTTAGAAACAGTTTTTAGTTTACGGATTCACTCAGAAATGTTCAATTTATTCGGATTTTATTGCAAAGCGCATATATTCCTACCTTCTGACAGAATATGTCCGATGCCTGAGGGGTTAAATTGAAATAACATTATTTTAGAATAAGTTTACATATTTTCATTGCAAATAATACTATATTACTTTGACCGTCAGTAAATTACATCCATCCATCCATCATCCGTAATATTACAAACTTTCTTTTCGTTTATTACAAGCACAAAAGTACATCAACATAATACTACATTTTAAAAGAATATGTATTTTAAAATTATTGCGAGTACAAAAAAGGCAACATTTTTCAGTATAGAATTCCCAGTCAGAGCTCGTATGCATGATAGAAGAAAAGTATGTCGTAATTTGCTTCTTATAATATAGATGGGTGATAGTGACCATTGTTTCATAATTAACGGGACCTTTACAAAAGAATATAAATACAAATAACATTGTATTAAACATGTCAATAAAGTAAATATTTCTATTTTCGAGAGTAATAATTCATGGTGTAATTCCATTATAATATATTATAATAAAACTAATATAAAACTTTATTCCACTTAAATTTATTTGACCGTAACCGGTTTCAGCTCGTTAGAACCATCTTCAGACTGGTACAAATGATTCTTAGTCTACGGTTTATAAACACAACATATTGGGGAGGGGGAGAGGGGTGGTCTACAAGGATTTTGATTAATTATAATAATTATTTTTGTTGCTAGACTGTCGAATTTCTAAATATTTTGGTAATTCCAGTGAGCTAATTACCTTGGGTTTGTAGCTCACTTCAATGTTGATTAGGGAAAAACCTTACAAGTAATAAGAGTTAATAAAGACATAGTGATAATTCAGACTAATGACATAGTGATAATGTAGACTAAGAATTATCTGTACCAGTCTGAAGATGGCTCTAGCGAGAGGAAACCGGTTACGGTCAAATAAATTTAATTTAAATGAAGTTTTATACTCGTTATATTATAAAATATCAATAAAGTTAGGTGGTCACATGAGATGATATTTGAATTCAGTTTTACATATAATCTAGGAATAATTCATCCCGGACAAGAACTTACATGAACTTTTTAATGACAATAATATATCAAATTATTTTATGGTAAAATCAATAAACGAATAAGTTTGAGATTAATTGTAAATGTCTTCCCTATCATGTGCATTTAATGAATTAAAGCATTTATTTTTTCGCTTGATTTTACAACTGGCAATACCATATTAGATGTAATTAGCAAGAAACATACGATCGCAAAATATCCACAGGAATAAGATCATAGCCATTCGACATTTCAGCATATTTTGTTTTTATAGTTTTTAACGACATGTGAGAGGGAAGATTTTTATGAACTGTTTTTAGGACGATCGTCGATGATGTACATACGATCGCTGCCTGGGATTAGTATCATAGTGCCTAGAGTAGAGGCGCCTGGTGGTTAGGCAACATATTAGCTCTTTGCTGATAAATTTAGTTTATTTTTAGAGATTTTAAGAAATTGATTAAAAAAAGCATTTTGCGCGCTATTTCATTTCTATAACTAAGTCAGTCTACGATTAGAGTAATACAAAAAGTAATACGAAGCGAATTTGTGAAAATTTTCTAAAATCTAAGACGGTGCAGCGAATTGTGAAGTACAAAAATCTAGATTATAATAAGTATATTTTCTAATAAATAAAGATTACATATTTCATATTTTCCTAAGGATATTATAATTTTAAAAATATATTACCTGAACAGTACAATTCGATGTATAACTTTCTTCTTTTTCAACGTAATCTATCTTCGATTATCACAGACAAAATATACCATAAAATATTTAAAAGTAACATTTTTAAGTTCAGACATGTGTTATTTGTGATGTAATAATAGTAGGCGAGTTAAATAATTAGCAAATGAGTAACAACAGGAATAGTTATGCCTGTTATTCGATGATTTAGTTTATTTAAGTGAGTGTTACATTGATTCATGTTTTTACTAAAACAAGGAATTTAAAGACGATTTAGTTTATTAAACCGTATGTTTTTGTGCATAATTGTTCTTCTTTATTTGTTTAACATGAACTAGAAGATATGTGTTTGTACAATATTTGAGGACCTCTTTGTTAAAACCCGCTAAACACACAATGTAAAAAAATTTTTGCTAATATTTTCTGTTTTTGATGGGCACCGATTTCTTCAATAAAATCTCAACCAAGCACGCCACCGACATGCTAAAAAATATCAACAACTCATCGTTTTTTTAAGAGTAATTTTTTTGTTAAACATTTTTTTTCTGTTAATAAAGATGTAATTAGGTATTTTTTTTAATGTGCAATGCTTTTCAGTTAAAAAAAAGCATTTTTATTTGTTGATACTGATGTAGTAAATTTTTTTTTACAATCAGATTATATTTTTGTGTATTTAACATCATATTTAATTAGGTAATAAAAATATATTATCCGCAACACTTTATATTAAAAGTTCAAAACTTTGAATGCATTGAGGTAATTTTATATTTATTACCAAAACAGGGACTACACAATAGCGACTAACTAAATAACCAATCTTATCAAAAATTAATTTAGAACAGAAAACAAAAATTATTGTATTTATAAATAAATGTATTATGTAATAAAATTGCTTTTAGGCTGTATTTTTAATTATACACGTACTTATAATTCACAAAAAAACTCTCTTGTGAAATTTTTTAAATCAGCATTTAGCGGTTTTGAAAAAGTGCTCTTCAATTATAAATTGTTAATTGTAATATAATGTATTTGAATATGTAGTGTTAGGCACTATTCATTTTTGGGTTATATCATAGATATATGAAATATTTATATGTCTATGGGTTATATAAATATAAGTCAGAAAGTCATAGTAAACGAAAAATTGCAACAATTAATTAAAAAAAGTTTCATTTTTCAAAAATATTTTATAATTTCTAAGTACCAATTTACCTTTGTTTAATAATATGTTTTATAATAATGATAATGAGAATAAAATGGATTCAGTGTTCTTTCACATTCACTTTACAATGAAACCTTTGATCTCTAAAGATATGAGACGAGTTAGAGATTAGTTTCCTATCACAGCCTTATGCGTTGTGCGCCCTCGCCCCGGGCCGCCCACCCTTATGAGGCGCCGCTGTCCGCCGCGTGCTCCTTGTGGGCGGCGCGGCCCCGAGCTCGGGGGGCGGGATCCTCCTCGCCCACCACCGCGTACAGCTGCCCCGTGCCCAGGTCGATGGACATCCTGGGAGGCAGCTCCACGATGGCGTCTGCTAGCGCCTCCCACTTGGTCGGCCTCAGGTCGTACCTACACATCACCAGAACATGTAAAAGCCCCGCCAGATGTACCAACCTGATAGTGACAGTTCTAGGAACGCGGCTGTGTTTTCATCGCGTATTTACAAGAAAGCTAAGCTTCAATAGCGGGTATTTACGCAATCGGTTTAGTATTGGATTAGATGGGCCGACGCCGCGTGATCTAGGTCTAAGTTCTACTGTCGAACCTACAAAGCATAATAAGCGTACTGACTTACTTATAGGAAAATCGAAGTCTCAGCTGCATTGAAATTAAAAAAATGTACTCATTATCACCCGTTATCTTTAGCTTCTTGTTATGTATGTAGGATGAATGGAATCTTGTCGGATGATGGCATGGCTGGTGATACTCACTCAAGGTCGGCATCGTCTCCTTCTTCTCCGTCTGCAGGAGGAGCGTCTACCGGAGGGGCGTCTGCCGGAAGGGCGTCTACCGGAGAGGCCTCTGCCGGAGGGGCCTCTGCCTCCTTGACCTCCCCTGCCGCCAGCAGCGGCTCTAACTGCGTCACCACTGGCGCTACCACTTCATTCATCGACTCCATTGCTTCTGTTTTCATTAGCTCTGTTTTCATATCCTCGAGAGGGGGCAGCTTCTGTTTCATGAAGCTCATCGTGGAGGTCTTCATTTCTGTGGCCACCGCCTCGGTTTCCTTCAACAGGTCATTGGTCATGTCGTCGAGGGTTACGGTGACGGCGCTTGCCGCTTCGTCTATCTTCTCCATGGGTGCCTCGAGGATGTCTGCCAGAGAGCCCATTGTCGCACTCGGAGTGGGAGGTTTGTCGAAGCTAGGTACGGGTGTCGGTTTGAACTTTTCTAAGGGATGTTCGGCATCCTGGGAGGAAGGAGAGTGTTGCGGGGTATCCATGATGTCATCGATCATCTCAGCCATGTCTCCTTCGGGTCCCTTGAGTGGGATGTGTCTGCAGGCGTCTGGGTCGCTTCCGTTGCTGTGCAAGAGGTCTGGGGGCACGGCGGGACTCATGAGGGTGTCCGCCTCCTTCTTGATGCCCTCGGTGAGGGAGTGGGTGGCGGTGGTAGCAGCGGTGGCAGCTGCCCCCACGTGCCCGGTCACTGCATCAGCGGCCGAGGAGACAGCGCCCTTCACTCCATCTATCGCCTCGTGAACCATCTTCCCGGCCGCATCGCCCATTTCTATAATAAACAGAAGCATTTACAACATTATTAACAAATATCGCAAATCCTTTCTTTGAACAATGACCATTGCAAATCTCAACTGTTAACATTTTTTTTTTCAAATTTACCATGAAACCTAACGTGACGTGTTAATGCAAATTTGTACAATTTACAATACATCCACCAACACGTATTTAGCGTGTTTATGTGATGTATTATATTTGACTAAGACATGAAACGAGGTACTTTTAATTAATCCAACTTGGCCCCCAATGCTCTAATGCCGTACGACCGGAAACTACGAAAACCGAACTACCCGCCCCAATTGTTGTTTTCTAATATTGGAGCACGTTTGACGAGATGACTCCTCTAATTGTAGGCTCTATGGTTTTCGACTTATTTACACAAATTCAAAACTCTTCCGTTAAAGAGCTATGGTAGACATTATTTTTTTAACAAAATGTTATTCATTGGAAATCACTTTTAGATGGAAACTACTGTAGAAATTATGCTTTAAATGTCACATTCAAATTCCGTCTTATTCAATCATTACGTAGAAATATTTATGTAATCGCTTCCAGTACTTTTGCAACAAAAAGTTGTACAATAATCTCTTTATACTTTGTTTACAAAAAAAGTTTCATTATACGGTTATAAGTACACGTAGATTATGTGTGATGAATCGATTACGCCACGAAATTGGGACTTTTTGTGACACTTTTCAAAGTGTTTTTTTAGCTAGGCTAATTTTAATGTCAAAGCTAAATATATGGCGAACACATTGAATCCGAAAATACAGAATTCTTCAACAAATACTTTGACCTTTGCCTAAGTACAGTAGTTGTTGGTGACCGACTGAAATTTGTGTCAGGAAACGAACACAAATAGTAATTTTGTACCATTCCTATTCATCGACTCCAACAGACCCCGCCAACTTAAGAAGTAATTTACTGTTGGTAATATTTCACACACAGTTCATTTCGATCAATATTTCTCAAGCAAGGGTTGGCATAACATTTGAAAGGGGTCAGTCAGAAGGTATGTGAAAAAACTTTACTTACAGTGCAACTGAGGTTTCCGAAAAAGAATTTTATTTAAATCCAATTTCAGCTCTCATTGTCACAAAGTTTGCTGGTTTATGAAGCTGTTTATGTATTTATTTACGGCCAAGGTATTCAAATATTTACAATCCTTATCGATCATCCAGTTGATTAATCAGACATATCCGAAAAATTTAATTTTGAATTGAGTATACAGTTATATGTAAAAGTATAATACCTCCATCCGATACAAAACTCATGCTCTTAAACACCACAAAATAAATTATAATGTACAAAAACTTTTTGTGAATTAAATTAAATGTATATGTTGTCTGGGTCACTAGTACGTTATTTCAAAATGTCGTACTTATGTTCCGAACCATTATGCCTCCCAGTGTTATTTTATAGCGTATTTAATATGTAAAACGCAGATATTTATTTTATTTTAATTTTATTTATTTTATTCAGGTTCTACATAAAGCATTTATAAACTAAAAAAGTATGGAGAAATTTACAATTTGGTGCATGGGGGAAATTTAACTATGTTGCGACGTATGTCAAGAGATAGTTACTGAATTCTCTGTAGGTGACATTGAAGAAGTCGATGCTCAATGCACAAAGCAGTTGAGTCGCACTGCGAGGGCATTACCAGAGAAAACTAGAAATATGTCATTTTTAAATCACATTTTAGACGTATTGACTCTTTTCCACAAAAAGTTATAAATGGATTTCGAAAGATTGTTCTTTTACCTAGCATTCGCATGTTTTAATTTTTGAGAAAAAATGTTTATTTTTAGCGTAATAAGGTTACACCATAGATCGTTGGCAGATTTGGTAAATTTTCAAAAAAGATTTTGTAATATACCACGCCCATTTCAAATCATGTTATCATGCAGTAAAATAAATCAATATATTACCTGGGTACCGCATGTTTTAGAATTTTAATTTTAGTTTAAATAAAATCATTAAAAAATACATACGTACATGTGTTTCTTGGCGAAAATTGGTCCGTTTGTGTATTTATCTGCGCGCTTACAAACTAATACATTTCAGATTTTTTTAACATTCTTATTTAACTTAGACATTATTGAAAAATGATAAATACATATAATCAAAAAAAAATTACAAAAAGTACATTATTTTTATAGTTTTATCATCACGCCTTTCAGCATTTTTGGACGTAGGTATAAATTAAAGCAAATTTGGAATGAAATAAAATCGATATTTTAAAAAGCGGGTACAGAAAATAATAATAATATAATTAAAAAAAAAGAAAATAATTAATCTTTCTCATTGTAACCGCCCTGCACGATCGTAAGAACAACTTCCGACGAAATGTGGATTTTCGTCCGCTGGCTGGTTAAACGCTCTTAATGGTGCATTCTGATAGGCAGAAGTTCTCGCTTTCGGAGCATAAAAAAATGCGTGGGATCTCCCACGAGTATACGCGTTAGGGACATATAAGTTGATCTCTTTCAATATCGGCGGATTTAGAATGATATCGGGGATCAACTTAAAAAAATGTTTGCCTAAAAATATTTTTCGACGGGCTTCTAGGGTGTTAAAATCGAGAATTCCTGTTAAGAACAATGATGGATACAGGAATGGGTAGTATGTATATTCCCTCATATACAGGTAACCTGCATAACTTGCATATACCTTTTTTGCATTTTTTCTATTTCTAGGATATGGTCTTGTTCAGAAGGGGCCCAAATAATGGAGCTATATTCCATGATGCTGCGTACAAGTGCTTCATATGTTCTCCGTAAATACATGTAAATACGAGTAATATTTGATTGAAAATTGATATCCTTAGTACCTCTTAGTATTTGGAGATGTCTAACTAATCAAATGGACGACAGATATATTATATAGGTGTCATTATATATTTTTTACATTAGTTCCGATGAAAATAATTTCCCTCGAGGCCTGCCATCTAGGGAGGCTCTGTAGAGGTTTTTTTTAAGAATCGAAGGAAAGGAAGACCTGTGAAGGAAAAATGAGAGGTAGGAAGGATTCTGGGGTTTAGTGTATCCAAGATTAACGGATGTATAAATCCATCCCACCCACTGCGTTGCAAGGCGATGGGTCGAGTCCTTCTGGAGAGGTAAAAAGGTTTCGCTCAACCAGTCTCTTTCAACCCAGTGAAGATACGTTACTGAGACAACGCGCGTGGTTTCACTGAAGTAGATCCAGTGGACTTACTTTAGCGGGCCGTTCATATTGCTACTTCATCATTACAGATAATATTTGAATGGCTCTCCTTTTTATGAACGCTGCTACATTTATTGTTCGAGTAATATCAATATAACGAGTTTTGTATTTTCATAATGTCGTTGAACAGATGTCGTGATTTTTCAAGTTTAATAACATTCGAAAGGTATGAATTCATGACAGTTGATCCCCCGATAATTGGTCCCCCGGCATACTTATATGCAATAAGCAGTGGGTTTAACCCCTTTAAAAAGGGGTTGTACGTATTCTAATTTAAAGAATCATGGATAAAATTATTTGTCTATATACACAAGTGTACAAGCACAAAAAATTTACACTGTAAAGAAATTCGTGTTCCATACAAACTTATTATTAAAGGGAATTTTGAAGTCCATTTTAGGTTTGAAATTCGGGAGCCCAACTATCGTGGAATCAATTGTCAGGTCACCGAAAGGTAAATTTCTGCTTTGGAAAGGCAATGATCCTGAGGCAAATGTTTGTTCGTAAATACTTTTTACTTTGCAACTCCTACAATTATAATATCCCGTGATTTTCCACAGGCCAGAGCTAGAATCGAAATGAATTAGTTCGTTGTGGTAACACCACGTAAAAAAATTGCAAACATTTAGGGGAAAAGCATGAAACCTGAAACAAGTTAGATGTATTAATAAATATTCACCCTAGACTTGCAGAAAAGTCAATAGATGTCGCATTTTAAAAACTAATTGGATAAAAAATTATCCAGACACTATCTAGACAGCATTTAGTTCGGGTTTGAATCTTGCACTCATATATATAAAGAAACAGTAAAAAGTGACGGATATAGACACCTTAGCT
Organism: Limnephilus marmoratus; assembly: GCA_917880885.1. NCBI lineage: Eukaryota > Metazoa > Arthropoda > Insecta > Trichoptera > Limnephilidae > Limnephilus > Limnephilus marmoratus. The sequence continues at coordinate 41,799,659 of OU862916.1, read as the reverse complement.
CAGTTGGTAGAGTTGTTGCCATGAAAGCAGAAGGTCCTGGGTTCGAGTCCAAGAGGTGCCAATATCTTATTCTGATTTTTCTGTCTCCAGATTTTCGATTGAGTTTCGCTCCATTTAATTAAATATTATTATTGTGCTTAGGTCCGGTATAGCAGTTGCTTTTTATTTATTTTATGGTCGATATGATAGAGAATTATGCCCGTCAAGTTCCTTTCTGGTAGGAGCCCTGGCTATACATATGTGTCTAGTGAAACCATTACTAAAAATACTGAAATACCGGCCCATAGACTCCTTTATAGAAATGTCACTTGATACCAGCGACAATATAAAAATACGAGACACAATATTCATATTATAGTTGTACAATTCGTAAAGTTGTTTAAAAAAAATCAGACTATAGCATGTGATAAGTTTTCTATTCATAGTTCAGCTGTCAAGGGTCATTAGAATTTGAAGTTCCAGGTAAGTAATGTGTAATTATTCAGCCGCGTGTTTTTGCGGTGGCAATTATTAATATTTTACGTTGTATGGGGATTTTTTAAGGCCTCATGCTAATTTAAATTTGGTCGGGTGAGATTTTTTTAACAAAGGTTTGTAAAGAAAAGTGTGTCACTGTGATTCATTTATTTCCCGCTGGTGAATAACACATTTTGGAAACTTATGTGTGTTTGCGATAATGATATGAGTGTGAGTCTGACACGGAGGAATACTAATAGGAAGTACGATTTAATAAGTAATTCAAACAAAATATTTATTTATTTATATATGCATATATATTACGATACATTACAAAATGATACCTTGTCTGTCCAACTGGAAAGGATACCCGTTTTAGGACAGCCAAATTGAATATTTAGTTCATAATATTCTTAACAAAGGAATGGTTTCGTTTAAGATATCACAAGAATTTGCTTCTGTCAAAACAACTTTTGAGGACATTAAAAATTGTATTCTAATCGAAGGAATGGTTTCTTTATGTCTTTGAAAGAATCGCAAAGATGTGATTTTTTTTCAAGTTCATTTTGGGGAACATTAATAATTGCATTCAGAGTGAGTGAGTGGTTTCTTTAGTAAGATCACAAGTAGGAGATTCTTTCCAGGCCATTTTAGAGAACATTTACAATTGAATTATTAGAATTTACGCATTAATAAACCAATATATGACATATGAATCCCAATGTATTTATGACTATTTAATTTTAATAAAGTACTATGAGTTTTAGAATTTCTTAAGAAGTAGAAATTACACAATTTAAACCAAATATATTATGACAAATGAATTTTTTTCAAGCTCGTTTTGGATAACATTAATTTATTTAGTTGTTTTTTTATTTATTTTTTTTACGCCCAGAGGGCTTTTACATAAATAATAAAGGCAGTGACATGAGAAAAAAAATAGTATAGATAAAGTTACGATAAAAAAGTATATAAATGAAATAAAAAAAAAAGCAACGTTTATAAGTAAAAACACAAGCAATATGGGAAAAACGTTTTATTGTTAGTCAATAAATAATTTTGGTTTAAAAACGAACAGTTTTATAAAGTTCGAATTTTAAATGTTATATTTGTATCTAATATTTTCTTAAAGTAGTAAGCTGATTTTACAAATTATTTCTAAAAATAAAACGAATGCAAATATTGCTAATATTCAGATAAAAGCTTACGTTAATTTATAATAATAATAATAATAATAAGCCTTTTTAAGCTGAACTTCTGTTAGGTATGAATACTAGACATGTTCTTGTTTGTTATAGTATATCCCGAAGCTCAGTTTGCCTCTTGGCATAGGCCTCCTCTAACATTTTCCACTGGGACCTGTCACGCGCTACTCTTCTCCAATGATGACCAGCCGTGAGTTTTAGGTCGTCTTGCCATCTTACTTGTTGACGTCCTCTACTTCTCTTGCCATCTCTGGGATACCATTCCGTGACATTCTTGCACCATTTTTCTTGTGGATCGCGGATCATGTGACCTGACCATCTCCACTTCTGTTGGTCTATTCGGGTGACTATATTGGTGATTTTAGTTTTTTCTCTTATTATGCTACATCTCACTCTGTCCTGTTTCCTTATTCCTATCAAACTTCTCTCCATGGCTCTCTGGCAGCGTTCCAACTTTTCTCTGTGGCGTTTGGTGAGTGCCCAAGTTTCACATCCATAGGTGATAACTGGAAGTATACATGTGTTGAAGACTTTTCTTTTTATTTGCATACTTAGCTCCTTGGATTTCAAGACTTCTTTCAAAGACCAGTATTTCTTCCATCCATTTGCTATTCTTCGCTCTATTTCTTTAGTGGTTTGATCTTTGTGAGATATTATCTGTCCTAAATAGATGTAATCTGATGTTAATTTAATTGGTTCTTAATTCGGGAGGTGGATTAGGGTACCGCCGCCCCGTGAACCTTATACGATAACCAGGCTTCCATGGTCGAGAGGTAAAGCTCTCGGCTAGAGATCCACAGATCGCGGGTTCAAATCCCGGAGTGCGCAAGTAAATTTTATTTGATTGGTATGTGTTTTCACAATTTAATCATTTAAAATAATATAAGGTATATTTGCGGCACGTTCCGGCGTATGCGATACTCTTAGTATCGCCCTAGTATAAGACCACCATTCAGAATTGAAACGTTGCTAGAAATAGCTTTTGCCGCGTTTGATGACTAGATCTGAATAGCCAGGTACTTCCCCACATCCCTCTTCCACAATTCCTTCCCCTTCACATTAACCTTCAGCCTCCCAATATCCCACAATTGGGGATGCCATAGACTGACTGGCTCCAGACGAGAGCAGCTGCGACTCTTGTCATGTATTCACATAAATAACACCCCTGCTATAGATCGCCCCAAGTGCTATAGATGTCCGGGTTCACGGAGTGAGGTTTATCTAGGTCTTGGCGGAGAATACGTTTGCCACCAACTAGGTGGCAGGCCGGATCGGAAGAGACTGGTTGAGGAAGACATTTTGATCTCTACAGCAGGGCTCTCTCGGAACATCGTCCTCCACCGCAGTGGTAGGGACGGATTCATTGGTCCTTCTCTCATAGACAATCTGACCCCCAGATTCCTACCCACCCTTATATATTTTTTCTTCCCAGAACTTCGTCTCCTTCCTTTCTTTCACACATCATCCCCAAAGATGACATAGACCCTTTGTGGAATTATTTTCCTCAGGGCCTCATGTGTGGAGCTAACATAAACAAAAAATTACAATAATACATGCCTCGATGGACATCTATCTATCTATCTATATAAATAAAAATTAATCGCCGAAATGTATGTACGCGCATAACTTCCGAACGACTGCACCAAATTGGAAAATTCTTTTTGTTGTGTTTGTTATTGCGAGGACAAGGTTTGAATAAAAGAAACAGGGAACTCTGGCATAATGAAATTTGCATAAAAAAATGCAATAGGTGGTTCGCGAGCTGCTTGAAAACTGAATGTACTGGGACTGAATGTATGGAATGCGAGAGGTGGAGGGGGAACGGGAACTCGGGAGGAGGGAGGGAAACTCGAGAGGGGGGTTTGCGGGATGTGGGAAGCAGGAGAGGGAGATGGGGAGAGGGAAGGCGGAGTGGGAACGCGTGAGGGGTAGGGGGTGCGGGAGAGGAAGGGGAGGCGGAAGGGGAACGGGACGAATGGGAAAGGACACGCAGGGAGAAATAATTTATTTATTAAATGACATAGCAACGCATGCCGGGAACCAGCTAGTAAATTATAAATTACATTATTAAGTTCTTTCCCCGTACACTTTACATAATTACACGTACCAATATAAGAAAGTTAATTTATGGATTCGATCTCAGAAATAGTTTGAAGGCCACTATTGCCAAGGCACTCGATGAATATTTTCATACGTAATATTGTGATATTACTGCGAAAAGGTTTAAATTTCCCCACTAACCTTGAAATATTGCGATCGATTTCTGATAAGAATATTACCTGAGCATTTTTGGAGCTTAATCTATCACAAAACAAAATACACACTCCATATTATTCATTACACAACGTTCGTGAATTTATTAGGAAAATAATTGAAGGTCCCATTATACATTTACTTCTTTCAAAGTAACTCTCCCGCATAGGGTAGCCATCTTCTAAAATAAAAAAAAGCCTGACTCTGCGCTCTGTAAGGCCGGACATTTTGCCCAAAAACCCGGACGTACGTACATAATTTTGGACATAACTTTTATACAAAAATATTAAAAAATCTATTACAAGTTACAGTTGTTTATTAATCACACATTAACCAATTTAATAACAACAATCATTAATCAGTCTTATCATTGTCATCAGTTGACATTTGTGTAGAATATATGTCAATAACAAAATAAAAAATATTGAGTCTTCTGTCTGTAGACATAGGTACTCGTAACATACTAAACTTATAAAACAAACAAACAAAACATAACTTTTTTTCTGGTTAAACAGTTGACTAAATTTTTTCGTTAAATAGATATAAAATGAAACATATTTAACTTTGTGGACAAAAAACGAAAAACATAAATTAAAATGAAATCTCGACTTATCCAAATTATTCAAAAATTACAAAAATCTACCATTTTGTATATTTGACCTTTTTACCTACTTTATCCAAAATGTCGTTTTCTTTGGAAATCATTTAATAAAATCCTTGACATGTCATTTTAAAATTTATGCAATGTGTACATAATCTAAGCAATTGTTTGCAATTTGATGCGTTCCTTGGTCCATTAGGTGTTTATTAAAGAGGAAACTCTTTGAAAATAATATTCCGCCAATTTCAGAAGTTCGGAAGACAAAACCCCCGTGAACCAAAAAAGCCTAACAAAAGCCGGACAGGCCGGACATATAAATATTTAGCCGGACACGACCTAAAAAGCCAAAAATGTCCGGCTAAAGCCGGACAGATGGCAACCCTACTCCCGCAATACCAATATTTTATTATTTCATGTGATGACATATGATGTTTGTGATTATATTATTAATTTTGAACTTTAATATTTGAATTTAAACTTCATTTTCTTTAATTCGTTTTTGTTTTACCCAAAGATTCGACACACTTTTAGTTGTTGTTAGACACTTAAAAATTTTGGTAGAAATTTCATGTCATCTTGTCTTTATTTTTGATAACGGATAACGGTAATACGATAACGGATATTTCAAAGCTTCAGCACTCATGATGGAAATTACATTGAGCAATAGTCTCAACTGCCGAACGGATCGTGATATCCTCATTGGTGGCAGGTTCTGTGGATTGGTAAGAATCTTCCCAAAATTGTTTCCTTTGATATGCTTGGTGTAACTTGGCGTGACTATACACCGGTGCCGAAGGTATCAATGACGCTAGTTACTTGGAGGATCTTTCATTGTAGTACCGATAGAATAATGACAGCATACCTAACTGGCGGCTGTGCTCTAAAGATTGTAATCATGGGTCAAGGGTTTTTTCGGGTATTTTGAGGTTCTAGAACAGAGGTGGCAATCAACAGTGGGCGCACTTACGATTTGTACAAGGTCAGCAATTGTGCACCATTAAAGTATCTGCGGGCCCTGTTCAGTCAAAACCTCCTAGATCACGTGATCTAGGATGTTTTGGTTTAGTGCGCACAGCTTCTGAGAGACTAAATAAACACACATATATTTTAATAGAAAAATTTATTATAAAGGTTATCGTCACCCCACTTTATGTCATTTCATGTGAAAATAATTGTAAAATACTTCCCAAAGTTTCATACCTTTTTTTTCAAATTGTTTGTTGTTTCATAAAGTTGTACATTTTATTTATTTTGAGGTGAACTTTTAGATTTTTCTTTCTAAACCATTTATAACACCCCAAGATTCCTACCCACCCCTCATACCTTTTTCCTTCCAAGATTTTCCTTCCTTTCTGTCCTTTTCCTAAAAAGACCTGCAACACAGCATCCCCAAAGATGACATAAGCCTTGAGGGATTTTTTTCCTCAGAGCCTCCAATGTAAAAAAACATAAATAAATCACTCTTTTCATGTAAAATTTAAAACATGTTTATTAGTAAGGGGTCAAGTGTGTATTGTTTTATGCACAAGGCAGGTTATTATTAAATCAAAGTGTTAAACTTATCCTACTTTAATCATCTTTGTTACAGCGGAAATAACAAAGGAATAAACATCAACCCTTTTTCAGGCAATTGTAATGGAGCGGTACAGTTGAAAATAATAAAACTATAAAGTTGAATTATTCATGGAGCGGTTTAAAAGCCTCCTCGACAGGGTCACTGAACTGGGAGGGTGGGGAGGGGGGAGGGTGCCAGATCAAGTATTCTGATAATTCGCATAAAAATATTGATTTTAGAATTACACGTGTCGGTGAACCGCTTTCTTTTGTGATAATATCTGGGTCGTGAAACTAAAACTTATATCAAATATGCAATTCTTTATCAGGCGTCTGGTGTGAATGCTGTACTTGTTCTACCGGTATTACAATGGAAGATGCTCCGAGGAATTAGCTATCTAGATGCTCGGAGGAATATCCCCCCGGCTGCAATGGCTTGCAAGTTACTGCTGATGGCTTGCAAATTACTACGAGACCAGCTTGGAACGCGGATCTCGTTTCGAATAAGGTGAACTTTGAGTGTTTGAGGAAATTTTCGAAAGTCTGGGTCGAGAGATGGCCTGATCTTAGAGTCGCTGACTAGCTGTAAAATCATGTAGGTACCAGGTGTATCTGCTCTTGAATCCACGGACATTCTCTTTACTTTATTACATCTACTGCTAGAATTTTATGTTTTATGCTTTATATCTGTATACATATATATTTTTTTGTTATAATATCATCTCTATCTTAGGTATCTTTATCTTATTCTATTGTATAAAGTTTGTTCCTATTTCTTTTGTATTTCTGTGACTTACCTTTTTTTTGCTTATTTTATTTCTTTTCACATGGTTTATTTTAGATTTCACTAAGCTGTGCTACATGGTGTTTTATCGGTGTTTATTGTTTTCATTATTTTTCATCAATTTTTTGGGATTTTCTCTTTTTTCCAGCTTCATATTCCAAGGAACACTATTGATTCAACTAACATACTTGACTTTGTTTTTTTTTAGGTTTGTTTTGGTTTCTTTGTTCTCTTTTTCTTTTTAGCCTCGCAATGCTACTTTACTTCGCTCAGAAGGCTGAACAGAACTGCATCTATTTATTTTGATATGTCTCTTTTTCCCCTTCTGGGGGTGCGTTAGACCTCGTCCTTGCATCAACAGGAGTCGGTCGACGATGGCACGGTGCTCTCTAAAATTAATTGCGCCACCCCCAGCAACATGTGCAGGCATTAGGTTTGTGGGGGCGACCTCGGCTCTCCTTCGCCTTGCCTCCGGCTACTCGACGCTGAATTCCTTAGGGTCTTCGGGTATTTCCCCCCAATCTCCCATTTACTTTTCTTTGAGGCATCACCGAGGAACCGGCTAAGGGGCGCGGAAGCTGAGTGTGGTTCACGACTAGACTGAATGTCATGCGCATTCTTGCTGGGACTGCCAATCAATTGAAGAGGACTCCCAACCGTTTGCCATTCCCTTATTACTTATCTATTGTGTCTTCTTCCCAAACAGGTGCTTGTAGGATACGCTGTATACAATCACCCAGCGCTTGCCACCTCGTGAACTTTCACCAACCTGTCCCATTGTCTTGTCTATATTTTGTCATACTAACACATATTGTATCTGTATTTCCCGCTAAGCACTTGCATACTGCTTACTAACAACGTATGCAGGGACATTGGAGGTCTAGTTTCGTTATCAAATGTAGAGTCGTTTTTACCCAAAAAATTAGAGTCCTTGCAAGAGCCTTGAAGGGGTAACCATCTGTTACCTATACCAGGGCGGGTAAGTGGTGGGTCCTCCAATATCCCCCCGGCACCGGTGCATAGTCGGAAAAACGCCAAACACGCGCCCATCTATGTACACGGTTGACATTTTTTGTCACATGAGAATGGGACGTTTCTACGATTCATTCATAAGCGGCCGCTACCCAAAACTCTACCGGTTTCTTATATATCTCCCTTAAACACGTTAAGTTTTAAAGCTCTTAAAAATATATGTTATTCTTGAAGATCTAGATATAATAACAGACAGAATATCTAGACATTCCCCGCGCCGAAACGCAAATTATATAAAATTCCCTCGATAGAAAAAATCGCAAAGTGCTCCAAAATGCTCCAAAATGCTCCAAAAATATTATAAAAACGTTTGTTTCAGTTATTTTACAAGTTATGTGTATGAAAAATTCAGTGTTTCTTTAAGTGCTGCTTAAGACGGTGACCGGCCAACTCAGAATGAAACCAACTCAGAACAACCTCAGAAAGGTCATTAAGAGTGATGATAAAAAAAATGGTTAAATAGGTTAGGGTTACCAATTGTTTTAAAACTATTTTTTTCATAGCTTTTAATGACCTTTCTGAGGCGGTTCTGAGTTGATTTCTTTCTTAGTTGGCATGGAACCGCTTAAGACAACCCCCGCGAGATTTTTGCTCTATTTCAAACGAGTCGTGTTTTATTAAACATTTTATCAATTTTCGCATCGACTTTGTCGCTTTAAATACTAACACGCTCCTCCAACATTCGTAATCTCATATCTCTCCACCTTCTTCTTTTTTAACATGGTAGCAGCGCCTTAAATTCAACAGCTCAGCTGTGGAACGATTTGCCGGCCTGTGTGTTTCTTCCTCCTACAACATGGGTCCCTTCAAGACCCATGTGTATTCCTTCCTCTCCTCAAAAAGATCCTCCACACTGCATCTTCAAAGATGACATAGACCCTGAGGGAAATTAATTTCGTCAGGGTCTCCTGCGTGGAGTTAATATGAAAAAAACTCTTATTGAGATATTTAGACGAGACCGGTTAGTAGAGCCAGGAGGCCCTAAAGAAAACAATTTCCCCCAGGGCAAGTGTCGTCTTTGGGTACGCTGTGTGGAAGGTTTCTTTAAGGGAGGGTAGGAGAGTAGGTTCAGGAAGGAAAAAGGTAGGATGGGTTTAGGGGTTAGTGTGTCCATAAACGACGGACGTACGAATCCTTCTCTCCCGCTGCGGTACAAGGCGATGGGTTGAGAGAGACCAACTGGAGAGGTCAAAGGGTCTCCCCAAAACGGTAGATTGCCCCTCCCGATCCGGTCCGCCAAGCAGCTGATAAGTATGCGCATCCGCCTCCAAAAGCCGAACACACCTCATTCAATGAACCCGGGCACTCCTGTTAAGTCACCAAACGTAGCGAACAACTTGGGGTGACTTTGACAGAGGTTTAGTTATCCAATAAATCAGTAATATTTTCGTTTTCTCTGTGGGTAAAGACAGGAAACTAATGTATTCTTAATTGGAGTGAACTGTCAAGAATTTCCTTTGAAATGCAAATTGATATGTCACCTTTGTTTCTGACAGGACGTGCTACTACTAGTATCGAACAATGAATGACCTTATTATATATTTATATTAACAATACCTCTATTTTTGTATGTACATTTCATTCTTAATTAAGTTGGTGAATTATTTTCTTATTGGCTGGCAAAGGCGTTAAAAATAATTATCTTCTATTTCATGCAATTAATTTGTCTTCCATAATGTTACTTCGCTAAATTCACCGAAGTACGTCAGATTTATACGAATACCGTACAAAAGTCTCAACTGCTCCCGTCCAGGGGCGGATTTAGGGGGGAGGGGGGCACGGGGGCACGTGCCCCCCCCCCCCCCCCCCCCAGACGGTATTTTTGTGTACTGTGGAGATTCCATCACAATACAGAAAACTGTCTTTATTAGACATTTAATTTTTCTATTGTTTTGACACTTTCATAAACCTTCCTATACATACTTGAACTTGTAGAAATAAACTTGAAGTATCATACTTACAGTAATTGTTGATTTTTTTGCGCGTACGCCCCTTGTGCCCCCCTCCCCCCCAGAAAAAATCCTAACAGTAATGGTTTATTTTTTTGCCCGTACGCCCCTTGTGCCCCCCACCCCAGAAAAAAATCTTAACAGTAATTGTTGATTTTTTTGACCGCCCGCCCATTGTGCCCCCCCCCCCCCCAGAAAAAATCCTGGATCCGCCCTTGCTCCCGTCTGTAGCAATTGAGACTATGACATCACCTAATTAAATAATAAAGTAGTGAGCTAGGGAATGAGATGGGAAAGAGGAAGGTGGGGAGAGTATTTGGCTATTCAGATATGGTCACAAAATATGGTTAAAGCCAATTCAAGCAACGCAACTTTTCAATTCTGATTGTTGGTCTTACACCAAGGGCGATATTGAGAGTAACCTCCACTCTATTTTGAGTGATGTTATGATAATTCAATTTTCATTATTATTATAGATAATATAGAAAAACATTGAAAGGGTTGAAGGAATGACTGAATATATATATTTAGTTATTTTTTTCAACTTTTCTCTGTTTTTTTTTTTAATCTTATCTTATCTTGTCTGTATCTTTATTTATCAGACAGTATAGCTAGGTTATCCCTACACAACTTATCTAGCTCCTTACTATATAATATTAAGTAAAAAAAAAAAAAAAACTTAATAACTATAGATTTTTTCATTATTATTGGTGCATGATGTGAGCATTAGTTATTGGGTTTATAACCTAATTATTGTAATTTGCGGTTTTCTAATGCATGTAATGTTATAAACCTGTAAATGTTCCCAATAAAGAAAATAAAATAAAATAAATAAAAAATAATCAAGTATTTTGATACCAAAAACATAAGTTTCACACAAAATACAGCGCCAAAATAAAAAAAAGAAGTGTTAAGTAGAACAAACAACAAGAGAAAATAAAAATCAAAAATAAGTAACAGGGAAAAGAACAGAAAAAAAAGAAATATGACAAAACAAAACATGGTATTAATAATATTAGAATTTCCCCTTCTGTTGGTTCCTTTGTTTTGAGGATCGTGATACCTACTCGTCAAAATCCAAATTGATAGACTTGCCCTAACATGATGTCTGGGTATCATTTTGACGAGCTCAAGGCAAAACACGTGACCATGATTTTGGCGCCAGCAGATTTCTGGAATGCTTTGAATAAACTACGACTTCAGTCGTACATTGACCACCGGTGAAGCGCGCATTGTAATAACCTGCGCAGAAAAATTCGCAAAATTAAGGCACATTAGCTGTTAGACTTTTCTGCGCAGAATCTAAGTGTTCGTTTTCAAATGAGCCGCCTGGCGTGGTGACGCTACAATTGAGTGAGATTGATACATTATAAATTATAACACATTTAAGTGTCTTAACTGAAAAGCGATATTTTTTTTTTTTTTTGGAAACAAGCCCAAACTTTTGTTTACCCGATAAGGGGTTTGTGGTTAGATTTCTTTGCGCAGCCAGCAGTTGGCGCGACATTGTAAAGATTCCAAACTAACATTCAACAAGCATGCTAAATATACACAAAAGAAAATTGGGGAAAAAATATCTTTTTTGGGAAGAATTCGTCAAAAACTATCTAGTAAAACTGCAAATTCTCCAAAACAGGGCAATGAGAATAATACTACGGCGAAATAGATTTTCAAAAGTACACAAAATGTTAAAGGAACTGAATTGGCTAACCGTGAAACAGATGCTAACCTTGAATACGATGATATTTATACATAAAATAATTAACAACATTTTACCAAAATACTTTTCAAATAAAATTATATTCAACAAGGACATTCACAGACATAACACAAGGACGTGCAAAGAAATCAGGCTTCAAAAAAAAGGACAAGGCGAATACGCAGAACAGTTTACTGTACAAAGGGATGAAGTTATACATATAACGAAACTACCAGAAACTTTAAAGTCTACACCAATTGGAAAGTTCAAGACGTATTGTAGGAGCTACATAAAACTACATAAAATTTAGTTTGCAATATGAAATATTATGATTAATTAGAAATTTGTAAACTTAAATGTACAAATTACCAAAATAAAATTAATTACTTAATTAAAAAAAAAAATAATTGAAAAAAGGATTGTAATTCGTAAGCAGATTTTTATTTTCAAGGACTGAAGAGTGATCTTGCAATGTGTGTTGCCTATATATATACATATTGTCAGAATTTTTTTTACAAATCAAAGAAAAGGGGACGGTCACGCAACCTCCCGCACTTACTTATTAATTTGAAAGTCCGTTCACCTACCTAATCCAATTTCCAAATTTTAATGGTTATCCATTTACGCTAGGTTAGGTAAGCTTAGGCTAGGGTAGGTTAGGTCAGGTTAGAGGTTTGGTTGCGATAGGTTCCTAATGATTGGTTACCAACACGAATATCACACAGTACCAACGGATTGTTGATAGTAATCTGTACTTAGGTATATTATTATTATTTCATTCGCCTAACGTAATTTCTGTACGTTGATTAGATTCCACACAACAGGCTAGAAAAGCTAACGTTGTTTACTTAGTTATCCATCAACTACACATGCATGCGGTTACATAAATAAACTAACATAAATTCACGTCAGTTCTTTTTTTATTTACCTTAATTTGTTATAATATGTATATACGGTGTCCGGAAATTTGTAGTAGGTATAAGAAGGAAATTAGTTGATCGCATTTGGGGTAGATTTTGTATTTTTATTTGAACTTAGTTTTTCGAGTAAATCGAGTCCGAATTTGGAATTTTGGGTCATATTTAAAAAAATATCAGCTGTCTTTTAAAATACGTCGAAGCGTAAACTTAGCTCTATAGTTTTTTTTAACCATTTATTTGCCAAAAAATTTAAAATGTTAGTAAAACTAAAACCTAAAATATATCACTCGGAAGATGCCAGTGTCAGAGTGAAACTATGTTCGAGGTACCTACCTAAAGTATAGCAGTCGATAGATGCTAATATTCGAGTGAAACAATGTCGTTAAGTACCTACCTAAAATATATCAGTCGGAAGATGCCAGTATCAGAGTGAAACAATGTTGTAAGTACCTACCGAAAATATAGCAGTCGGAAAATACCAGCATCAGAGTGAAACAATGTCGGAAGTACCTACCTAAAATATTGAAGCCGGAAAATGCCAGTATCAGAGTGAAACAATGTTGAAAGTACATACTTAAAATAAGGCAGTCGGAAAATGCCAGTATCAGAGTGAAACAATGTTGGAAGTACCTACCTAAAATATTGAAGCCGGAAAATGCCAATATCAGAGTGAAACAATGTTTTAAGTACCTACCTAAAATACATCAGTCGGAAGATGCCAGTATCAGAGTGAAACAATGTTGGAAGTACCTCCCTAAACATATTGCAAAATGCACTGTACTGTTTTTCATGAAAACATCATTTACTTTTAATGTAAACAAAATGAACGGAAATTATTCCCCGGAGAAAATGGAAATAGCCACAAATAATAATTAGCGAGTGGCATTTGAAAGCTTTGTGGAAATGTCGTTAGATGCAAATTTCAAAGCGCCATTAGCGGAATTGCCATTCCGACTGCTGCACTCAGTTTTTACATTAAGATAATAGATTGGAGAAATGCATTAAGGTTAGCTATTCTCCAGCAGAACCTTCCACGGTCAAAGCTGACAAGATGAATGGATGTGTGCTTATAAATAGGATTACCTCATGAACTTCAAAGGGAAAAATTTACTTTTTTACTTAGAAAAATTTCTTCTTAGATTGGGTGGCAGTGGTGGCTATTCACGAGGGATAACGGGGACCATCAACACCAGACGATATTCCCGAAACCTAGGTACCATAAAAATATATTCGATAATATCATTTCACCTAAGTAAATGAATTTTGCAAGCAAAACATTAAAACATTTAATCTGCACGTAAATTAAATAACAAATGGAGCTATGAAAATGCTTGGTTTTGTGATGAATGCCAACCTTCAACCTACGAGAAGCCTACAAGATTTTTTTTTCCTCTAAATATTATGTAGAGAAAATGGTACATTCGGCGACATCTGTCCAAGCAGTTGGGAACTATTACAGAGATCTACATAAAGACTGGAGCGAGGGAACCCCCATATCATAGTTATCTCGAGAACAAAGGAAGTTTAAATTCTACCAATAAGGCAGTGGATAAGGCGATTAAAAATAATCTGAACCAATCAGAGAAATTAGAGGCGTGTATCGTTTTAGTGGACTTTGATCAGATTTAGCGGCCTTGAATTCCTTCTTACAGGAACGAAAGTTCAACGAACGGAATTGTAAACAAAACTAAAGACAAAGAGTTGGAGGATTATTGACCCCGGGTCGTGTTTATATAAGGCGCGATCGAGAACTGGAGGTTTTGGGCACCTAAAGTTTCAAATGGAAACAAGAAAATCTTAGACGGGAATGTTGAAAATAAATAAATGAAAAATCATCGATAAGGGCACGGAAACGTAACATGAATGGTCCAGGGGTCGATTTAATTAAAACCGACCTGGAATGATCACAAAAAACGGGTAGAATCTCGGAAAATTTCACAAGCTGAAGATAATAACCTGGAAAAGGGGGAAAACCCTATTGATATGGAGATGGAATGATAGAACGAAGTTATTAGAAACAGATATCTCAAAAGGAAACTAATTAGAGCTACTTAAATTAACTTCAATGGCAGCGGTATAAAGATTACTCTGATCTGACAACACCATTCACGATAAACAGGAGATTGAAAATATTGCATATCAAAGGCCACGGTACATTTTGGTCACTCTACAATTAAATCAAATCACAGGAAGAGATGCTTAACGTAGTCTGACGCAGAAAAATACGCGTGAACCGTCGAAGGAATCGCTAACCGTTTGACAAGAGGAAAAAGATTTTTTTATTTTTTTTTTTTATTAATAATTTTTTTTGGTTACATACATAAAAATATTACAAAAAAACATTTCTTTTGATAAGAAGTAAAAAAAAAAAATATATGTAGCTTAACGATAAACAATAATACAATTTAACAACAAAAAAAAGATATTACAATATTATACATATATGTATGGTATAAAAAAAAAAATCCCACATAGGCATCGCCAGTTCGTGGGTATACTTAAGTTTTTTTTTTAATGCAGTTAAGATACAACATAGCAAATTAAACTTTAAATTAGTAAATTGAAACATAATTATATTTTAACATATTTATAGAACAAATAATTCCGTATTTAAAAAACAAAAGTTAAGAAAAAAAATATATATATATGAAAAACAAAAAAGGTTAAATAAAAATTAGGGATTTGTAAAGTTATAACAGGTAAGATGTTATAGCAGGTAGGTTTTTGTGTCATTTGTAGTTATCCAAGTCTTTATTAATTTTTTGTATATGCTGTAAGAGGATATGTTTTTAGATTTAATTTCTATAGTCTGATACAGTGCATTATAGATTTTTGGTGCAATGAAAAAAGCATGTCTGCGCAAGCCTAGTTTTGCAAAGGGGAACCTCAAATGCATTATTTACTCTACTGCTGGAGCGTTTTTCGTTTTTTGTAAAATATACATTTCGTGAAAATATATATTTCAGACATTGCATACAGTAGATTTTTCTTATATCTAAGAGTTCAGCTTCTTGGAATAATTGCAAGGAGGGGTAGGTAACATCTTTATGCAACATTATTTTTATTATTAATTTTTGAGTAATTTCTAGTTGCTTAATATGGGTATCATAAATACCCCCCCATCCAATTATTCCATAAGATATTGATGATTGCACCAATGCATGATATACCAGTTTCATTCTTTTAATATCAACTATTTTATTTAATCGTTTAAAAATGTAAGTCAAATACCTAAGTTTATTTACAAGGTTTTCTACGTGATTTGTCCATTTTAGTTGGCTGTCTATAATAATTCCTAGGTATTTAACTGTGTTCCCCGAATTCATTTCTATACAGTTAGCACACAAAACAGGGTTGCAAGAATTGTTGTGAAACCTTATATTTAGGTGAGTTAAGGGTGCCGCCCTTTTGGTATTATAGAATGGAATATACATAGTTTTTTCACAGTTCAGAGTTAGGAGGTTTTGGTTTAGCCATTCTTTGACAATGGATGTGCACTTATTTGCGTTTTCAGAGACTTCTTTCCATGATTTACCATGGACTGTGATAGCAGTATCATCAGCATACGAGAATAGTTTTCCCGGAATACTGATATTACACAGGTCATTGATATAAATTAGGAACAATAATGGACCGATAACTGTACCTTGTGGAACCCCATGTCTCACATATTCTGGTTTACTAATATTATCACCAATTTTTGTACATTGTCTGCGATCAAGTAAATAATTTGTTAATAGTGACAGACAATTATTTTTAATTCCAATATTATTTAGTTTTCTAATCAGTTTATTATGATTAACGGTATCAAACGCTTTTTTTAGGTCTAAAAAGATTGTTAAGCTTTTCATATTTAAGTCAAGATTGGTGTATATATTTTTTGTTAGATTAAATAAAGCGTCATCTGTACTAAGACCTTTTCTGAAACCGTATTGATTTGGGGACAAAAGTGCATTTGATTCTAGAAACTCTAGTACTTGTATTTTAATAATTTTTTCTAATATCTTCGCTAGTTGGGATATTAGCGATATTGGTCTGTAATTGTCAAGTTTAGAGATTGATCCAGATTTATGTATTGGTACAATATTGGAGAGTTTAAATGCGTCTGGGAAAACGTTTTTTTCAAAACAGGAATTAAAAATGTATCACTTTGTTAATGGCTATCACTTTGTTAACATGATATTATATAAATAATTTTATAGAACATGATTTCAAGCAATTAAGGGCATCATTAATACGAAACGATGTAAACAAAATTACACACGCGAGATACAGTATTTACTTTAGAGAAAAAACAATTACTTTTTATAGTGTGGGCATTAACAATGAATTACGAGCAAGTACATGAATTTTTTTAAATAAATACCTGTCAATGAGAAAATTTATGATATTTTCGACGAGAGAGAGATACTAAACTAATTTGGCTCTAAGACATGAGATAGGAGATTAACAGAGATTTGACAAAAGGTCATATACGGAGGAACCGAATTTGGTTTTTTTTCGATGGAAGTCTGGGTGATCAGGAGTCATTTCCCTATGAAAGGACAGCTCTAAGAAGTCTTTAAAACACCATGGTTTGATAAAGGAGGGGAAGTTCGTTGGCAGATCGGAGGAGAGTTCGGATGAAACAACGGGAAGTGCGCGATCAAGAAAAAACGTAAAAGTGCGCGAAGAAGACTAGTAAACTAGTGCTTCTAGTAGAGTTGAAAAATGTCAACAAGTGTTTGCAAAAATAGTAAATTCAGTGTTTTATTTTCCTTTTAAAATTGAGGAATAAAATTTTCAAAGACGACCAACGGAGAGTCCGGAAAAGTGCCTAAATAATACTTCGTGAAAGTTCGGGTGTCTTATAATGAAAGTGCTTAAAGTCAGTAAATAAGAATTAAATAATATTCGGGGTTCTTTCTTACAACTTATATTTAGTGGTTTTATAACATTTAACAAAAATCCAGTGTCTTAAAATAAATCAAATTTACCGGATAAAAGAAAATATAACACGCGATTTTAAAATTAACTATAGGTGATATAATAGTTAAAACTTTAATTTTACTTTAAATTACATAACATAGGTAAAATAAATAACAATAACGAATTGTTCGAGTCACGTTTAAGCGACAGTGGTTCAATAATAAGGTGGTTAAAAATTCCTTGTGAATTAAATAACGAAATTGTAATAAACAGTAGTGATAATAATTCGTACACTTGGATAACGTGCGTATCTACGGTTATTAATTCTAAAGTGATATTAAAATATTGAGAATAAATAATAACTTACCTAATTCCGGATAATAAAATTAAACATCTGATTTGTTATTTGATGAATCATCTCTCGAATGCGAATGAAATAAAACAGTATTTAATACGAGGTTGAGAAACTAAGCGAAATACCGAAGTGAATCTTAAATAGACAGATATTTGAAGAGTTTTTTTTTCATCATCAGAGTCTTTTCTCAAAAGGGCCGATATGAATCCATTAGCTAGGAAACGGAAAAGGGAGGCCTCGATCACAATGTCGAAGTTATGAAAGTCTCGACTGGAAAAATTGTAATCGATCGAGGGCGGTAAGATAAAACCAATTATTAATTATTTTCAGGGGCAAGAAGAAAAGGAACGGGCGTACATCACCAATAAATCAATCGGACCTTTGAAGTTTTGTCACTAACACACTAATAACAATTTTCACTTGCTCGAAAGTAGGTCAAACGGGAAATACCTGCTTTAGAATTAGGCCACATATGAAGGTATTTTCTTCAGTTAGGTAAATACGCTAATTTATTTAAACTCATATAAAACGAGTTGAGGCGCGTAGATCGTAATGAATGACTATCGTGGAAGCTCTTTATTCTATATTTCATGTGCGGGAGTATCCATGCGTCTCAAAATTAGGTCAAACAAAAAAATACCTACTTAAAAATTAGGTCATACAAGTACTTGTTTTAGTTAGGTAGGTGTATTGTTTATTTAAGCGCGTATAAGGAATGGCGACGTAAGATATCAGTTTGATTCGTAACCAAAATACCTATATTTCTCAGAACTATGTAGGTCAAGCAAATTATACCTTAGTTGAAACTAGGTCATCCAGATACCTCTTAGGTTAGCAAAGTACCTACTTAAACGATAAATTTTTGGGCAAAACTAGGTCAAATAAATAGAAAATGGGTTAGTTAAACAATGAATCGTGCTTCAAAAGGACAATGACCGTAGAAATAAACAATCTCCAAAGTAGGTCAGTATACCGAAGGTCGTCTATGTGAAGTGTAAACAAATAAACCATAAAAAATTATGTAGGTATCTATTCATTATCGGTCATTCGTTCATCGAAGTTAATTAACTATTGGCACAATTTAATTAGGTATTGCACGATGTGATAGAAGTGTGCCTCTCAATCAATTTTAGGTAATTACATTGGCGTACTTTAATAATAATAATAATAATTTACTCCAGAATGTATGCAGGGGAAGTGCAATGCAATACATTCCATATTTTAAAATTACAAAATAAAAACAATAATAAGATGATGGAAAAATAATTAACAACAACACATAAATTAAATAAAACAAATAAGCATGAGAAATGAAATACGTAACACTAAAATCAATGGAAATAGCCAATTGATAGGTATAACAAATACCTATCGCTTCTTTTCACTAGCATGATTAGGGTATGTTTATATGACCTTCGATTGTGTATCTAAAATTTCGATTGTAGTTCAATGTCATCCATTGACACAGTCACCTAGATTCCATCAACAAATAAATAAAACAAAGCATTTATATCAAGGGGCAGGTTTATCAATTATAGCTACGACGAAATCTGCGGTCAAAAATGTGAAAGCAAAATCGACGTTAAATTCACTCAATTTTAAACAACTTGATTATACTAGAGCAATCGCCAATAGGTAGCATTGATTCAGCGCGCAAAATTTCGCAAAGTAAAGTACTGCGACTAGCTTCTAACTCAAAGAGAGCTCATCACAATTATTCACGAGGTCGTTGATCCAATGACAACTTAGAAAGATACAACATGATTTATCTCATTTTTTAATTTCTCTTATAGGAAGTAGGTATCCAAGAACCCATAAATATCCATAATCCTGAATACCTAACACACGAGGAACTAGTGACCTCATTTAAAAAACACTTGTGTTCAAATAACCATACAATCCTGAATCCTGAATTTGCCCACGCATTTAAATTTCAAGGCTGCTGTATGCAATTATGTGCTGATCGGAAGGGTAGTGAGAACTTTGTCCGAGAGGAAAAATTTAAATCCTGTGACGGTATTGTCGAGATGGGGGCATGCGGGAAGAAGTTGGGACGTATGCGGGTAATACGCAGGCGCGGCATTTAAAACTACAGGTTATTTGCATACCGTAAGCTCTTGTCAAACCTGAAAGCAAACATAAGGCTCATAAGGTGCGTTTTATGTCAGCTAGTCAGAGGTGGGGGAGCGTATTGCTAATGGCTAGTCACGTGGGAGTATGGATTCGCCTAAAACAGCTGCGTGCCACATTCAACGGATAGAGACATGATAAGGGAAGACATGAAATACCCCTTCTAGACTCAGTAGAGTTAAATTCAATCCGGAGGCGACGGAAGTCAGAGTGAGACAGAAAAACGGCATGAAGACTTGGAATTCCCCCATCTGGCGTGAAGAGCCCCTTTCGTAACAAGAGACGCTCGTCGAAGAGAGTAAAACTCGGACTTAAGGATAAGCTTAGCAAGCGTACCTGGGAGAAACCGGTTTGTAATTGTTGTTCATCGGTCTTCACTTGGATAGCGGAGGAGCCGACTTTTTAGCAAACATATTATCCCCTCCCCATATCCATCCATTCCTGCTCTTTCAACAATTTTGCGAATACTAACCAACAACACTAACTATGAATACAAACACATTATGTTAGGAGAAGCTGCAGACAAGAACTTCAATTGAGAAAACCGGACTCTCGAGTACGAACATTCTACACTGGTAAGGTAATGTTTTCTTTCTAGAAATGATGTAATTTATTAACTGTTGTTTATGTTATCGATGTAGCAGCGGTGATAGGAAGAATTAAATAAACAAACTAAATTCCTACGGAAATCAAATAGACACAAAGTTTAGGGTGGGGCTAGTTTATCAAACTCGGTAAAAGATACTAAAATAATAATAATTAATAAATCGGAAAATTCTCACCCTTTCTCTAAAAGAATCTATGGGTTACCACACGTAATACATTATCTTCTCTACATATGTGTGCATATTAAGTATGCAAACAGATGTAAAATCTAAAACAAAAAATACACAACGAAAATTATAGAAATAATGTGAACAAAAATCTTAAATCTTGATTACTGTGAGAAAATCGCAGGGATTTAAGAAGATAGAGTAGGTTTAGCTAGATTATAAAGGTATAGGGGTTTGAAAATCACGAGCCTG
The DNA here is from genome assembly GCA_917880885.1 of Limnephilus marmoratus. NCBI lineage: Eukaryota > Metazoa > Arthropoda > Insecta > Trichoptera > Limnephilidae > Limnephilus > Limnephilus marmoratus. The sequence continues at coordinate 41,778,788 of OU862916.1, read as the reverse complement.
AGGTAGAAACAAACCGGAAGGAGGGTTAAGTTAGGCCATCATACGTAGTGGTGTGATCAGTAGGACACAAGGGTAGGATTATGAACGTAGATACGAGATAGGAGCTACGAGATTCGAACTACGAGGTAGAAGCTTAGGAAAGTAAACCAGCTAGGTAGGGTTCATCACATCATTGGTATCAAAAGCCAGGAGTGTCGGACCATTACAGTTTCATAAGCAGAACAGCAAGTGATTTCAAGTCACTAGAATGTTTGAAAACTTTCTAAACTTCTTTATTTATTTTATTTATTTATTTATTTATTTGCAAAAACAGCATAAAACCAATACATTGCAAAAGCGGTTAGAAAAGATACATAATAAATACATTTAAAGTAAAACATTTAGTTAAAAAATAAGTGTTATTTCACGCTTAAAATCGTTGTAGGAAATGTGGAAAATATCCACATTTCCTGCGAGGCAGTTAATTAACCTAGTGAGTCTTCCCAGGGGCATCACCATTGGTAAGTTAGTTCTGCATCTGGGAAGAATCAAAAGTCTGTGTTGGCGACCTCGCGTGAAATTATCCGGGACATAGAATCCTATTTCAGCTAGAGTATCTGGTACCGATATAAAACCATTTAGAAGCTTATAAGCCATCAGCAGTAATGCGACATCTCTTCTGGAACTAAGGCTGCAGATACCCAGCATTCCCGAGATAAATGCTGTTGGAAACAGCCATGGGTAAAAACCTAACTCTCTCATATAGAGGTATCGTAGAAATTTCTTTTGTATTTTCTCAACCATTAGTACATAGACGATGTCCTCTGGCCCCCATATCTGAGATCCACTCTCGAGAATGCTACGCACCAAGCTAAAGTAAAGCAGCCTTATAACTGTAAGGTTGGTCAATTCCTTAGAATTATGTATGACAAAACCCAACATCTTTGTGGCTGATTTACAAATCTTTTCAATGTGAGCATGAAATGTTAAGCGAGCGTCATACACAATTCCTAAGTCCTTGCAAGTCACCATGTGTTTCAAAGACGTGTCTTTCATTTTATAATTAAAGTATATGGTTTTTTGTGACCTCGTAAAACACAAAACTGAACACTTTTGGAAGTTAAACTCGAGTTTATTATCGATACTCCAGTCAATAATTGAATTTATATCTTCCTGGAGTTTTCGACAGTCTTCTAATGATTTTATTCTCAGAAAGAGTTTAATGTCATCTGCAAACAGTAAAAAACGGACAAATTTGATTTTTCCCCGAATATTGTTAATAAAAATTAGAAACAATAAGGGTCCTAAATTGGATCCCTGTGGCACACCAGAGTTTGTATGATACGTGTTAGAGTTAAACTCACCATAGGACACGAATTGTTCCCTTTCGTTCAAATAATTACTAAAGAGTTTTAGTAAGTTGTCGGAAAAACCAATTTCTTCAAGCCTACTTAGGAGCACTAAGTGATCCATTAGTAAGAAGCCAGAGTATAATTCGAGTATTTGGTCCCAATTGTATAAAATACATTCCGACAATATAGAAAGGGTACGGTACAAATTTCTAAGATGTATTAAATTTAAGTTGAATATTTCAATTCAAAATATTAACTATGTACCTTTGATGAAACAACTCAACTTAATTACGCTGTCAGATAGGCGGATCATCTCTGACCTTGTACTATTAAATAAAATTATTAATACTTGCATTGACAACCCTGAAATTCTCGCCAAAATAAAATTTTACGTGCCGACCAAAAGTACGAGGCAAAGTGCTACCTTTTTCTGTGACAATTTTTAAACAAACTATGAGGCACGTACATCTAAAAAAGACTACAGCATTTTGGCCATAAATTTTGGAATATTGTAGACATGTTTAAAGATTCCGTGTTAGTTATAAAATGATGTCTTTATACGAGTAATTACTTTACTGAAATGTATGATTTCACGACTCCATAGGGAATGCACTATTAATTTTAATTTGTAATCATTATATTTATATTGTGTGCTACGTAGCGTAACACAACTGTATTACTTATAACTATATCATTAATCAATACTTATAACACAAACACCAGTGAAAGTGTTTGGAAAATTTATTTTATTATAAAAAATTTAAAAAAAATAATAACAAGGATGTTTGTAATAAATTCGAAATAATGGGATATAAACTTCAGAATACAATGAACGTGACGCTCAGTATTAGTATACACAACAATACAAATTACACGTGAAATAATTTAAAAACATAATATAAAAATAATAATTTTGCCATTGTATGTACGAGAGTAATTATGTATTTTTATAATTTCACTGGTAATATTTTTTTTATTATTGTTTCGTCACAAGTTAAAATTAATTGTTAACAATTCAATTTTTAATCTCACTAGGTCTACAAGCCGTAGGTTGTGAGGAAAATGCATTTTACTACCGAAACAAAAAATACAAGCTCTTTATAAATGCAGAAAATTGTGAATTTATTAGTTTTTATTGGACCAAGCGAGGCACTAAAAAACCTAATTGTGGGAATAAATTTCGTTCCAGTGGGTAATTGCAACACCAATAAATAATGGAAATATTTCTCTGTTTATAATCAAGCTCTGCAGGTTTGGTTGGAAATTCTGGCACGGCATCTGGACGGCAGCCATGTCGAATCAAAATAGAAGGCAAATAATATACCATGTAAATTAAGCAAAATTATTACCCTGACCCGAGAAACTACCCACTGAATTTGTTTTATATGAGTACTGCAGAAATAATTATAGGAGTAGGTCTACCTACATTATTAATATATTTTTGTCTTTTTGTCACTTTTTGAGGAAAAGTTTCCAGTTTTGATGTCGAAAGTTAAATGTCGGTACGAGAGATGGGAAGGCTGATAGAGATATTGAAAGAAGGGTAAATGCAGGTGGAGGACTGAACGCCGTTGGCGCTAACAAAAAACTGTCCAAATAAGCGAAGGTAGCAATCCACAAAGAGTGCTGTTACCTATAGTGCAGGGATGGCGAACCTTTACGTATCAACGTGCCATTTTTCTAAAGAAATGTTTAATGAGGTCATAGACGTGGGATCAAATAATTTTGACTTTGTGGTTATTGAGAAAATAATAATAATAAATACTTACTATCAATTAAAAACTCTTTATTTACTACAAAAAATAGGAACATTTTGCATAAGATATTACCTACTACATAAGATGTTACTTTTAGCAGAATGGCTTTGTCACCTTTACATGGCATTTTTCTCTGTCCACCAAGTTTGAAATTCTCTGATATTCTTACTATCTTGAGCTTTTTGTTTTTTTTTGCTGAACGAGCCATATTAAATCACAGATAAAACTAAAACAAAAATTTTAACAAAACAATAAAACGACTTCAGAAAATGCACTAAAAAGAAAAAAATAATTTCGTATTCTTCTACAACTTAATAATCAACTTACTTTTTCTACTCATCAATATGTAGGTACGATTGTTATTTTTAGAGTCGGTGTCAGCCAAGGTAGGTTTGTAACTACATACATAGTTATAGGTGAGATGTGCTTGTGTCGCACGCGCGATTTTACGAGGTGAGAGGCGAGAGCGGGCCGCGGCGGGAGGGGAGCTGTCAAGTGAACACGTCGGGCCGGGTACCTTGGCTGACACGACTCCAAAAATAACAATCGTACCTACATATTGATGAGTAGAAAAAGTAGTTGATTATTAAGTTGTAGAAGAATACGAAATTATTTTTTTACTGTTTAGTGCATTTTTTGAAAAAAATTTGTTTTGTTAAAATTTTTGTTAATTTTTTGATTTTTAGTGAATCTGAAGTACACTAACTAATTCAGATACGTTTTAAGATTTTCGGCCAAAAGCATTTACCACACATCTACTGGATCTGCCCTGATGATGGACACTGCAACGATGTCCAAAACTTTGGCTAAAGATGGAGGTAGCGCAACACGGCATAATACCCCAAAAACAAATAACGAAAAAACTAACTAATTCGATTAAGATTCGGCCGAGTATCGTTAATTTGCTCTTAAGAATTGGAGAATTCCGTTACTTTGTCATGGATTCCATAATCAGAACCTAACCAAACTCTCATCAAACTACCCTTGAAGTACATCCTTTCAAATAAAAAAAGAATCATCGAAATCGGTTGGCGTGATATTGAGTTATTCGTCCATTTGTCGGGCACATACTTGATGCAAATTTAAGACTTGTATGATTTTCTCATGGATGCCATTATCACTAATTATCAGAACTGGACCACATTATAATGGGACCACACGGGAAGCACCAGCTTTCAAATAAAAAAAGAATTATCAATATCGGTTCATCCAATCGAAAGTTCTGATGTAACAAACATAAAAAAAAAATAATAAAAAAATACAGTCGAATTGAGAACCTCCTCCTTTTCGAAGTCGTTTAAAAATAAACTTTATAAAATACAAATATATCATAAACAATGCGTCATTCATTAGCAGTAGAAATTCGCGATGTAGATTGTAGGTACGAAAACAAACGAGTGAGCGCCGCACTTCCCTCCGCCACCGAATATTCTGTAGCATAGGGATCACTCGGGTTAGCTCGTTCACCTCCTATACACTTCACACTTTTTTTCGTAGTGCATAATAAATTTTGTGATCACTGATCAGTGACGTTCCCAAAATATTGTGTCGCGTGCCATTAATGGTACGCGTGCCATTGGTTCGCCATCCCTGCTATAGTGTATGGCAATGAATCATGGAACTGGCAGAGGAATGATGAAAGTAAACTGAATGCTGTTGAAATGAGATCCCTGAGGCGATGTGTGGTAAAACCATGTATGATCAAAGTATCAATTACGCTAGTTCCTCGGAGCGTCTTCCATTGAAATACCGGTAGAACAAGGATAGCATTCCCACTCAACCTTCTAAAGATTGCAATGCGTCTGTTAAATTAGGAGAATCTATCAGACGGACCGCCCGTTTCTGCGCAGAGTCGTGTTGGGTAGTGTATGCCAAAACCGAGTTGTTTGGCGGTCCGTCCTCTCTGCCGGAGAGATGGTTCGTTAATTAGTTAGTTATATTGTAATCACAAATTATAAGACAGGATGTTTTGTGTGTTCTGTTTCCGATTCAAGATTGTGGGCATTTTAATGGTTCCGTGAAGATATTTTTTTCAAGTGTGAAATCTTCGTAGGTATTCATTTGAACTTTCTTAATCAATTTTTTTTTTTAATATGCCGCTTATCTGCCCGAAGAAAGTTTAAAATGGTTTTTTATTGAGATAGTGGTGTTTCTTTGGACAAATTGTATAATTACTTATTAAAATATATAATCAGGAAAAATATACGAATAAGTATGATGGCAACATTGATTATTACAGGCATTTCTGTGTGCCAAAAGTGAGCTCAATTTTTCCATAATTCTGGCGAAATTATTCAACTGTTTTAAATGTCAAAATTCTGCCTTGAACAGATAATCATTTTCATTGACCTGGCTGGGGCCTAGGAGTCGAGTGTCTTAATGTAAATTGACAGTTTTCTCTCAAATTGTGTAGGTGAAATGGAAAAGGCTGAAAGTGCTGTAAGCGACATCGCCAATAACCTAGAGAAAGTTAAAAGTGCCAGAAAAATTCCTATTAGTTAATAATAATAATGATAATAAAATTGTAGATGGAGACTAAAATATTATTAAAAAATTCCTACTAGTTAATAATAATAATGATAATAAAATTGTAGATGGAGACGAGGGTATATTTAGAAATTTCAAAATTCAAAGTATGAAAGGGGATGAGGTTTATAAATATTTAGGATACCCGCAATCGAATAGATTAGATCACACTAGTATTAAAAATGATATTAGGATTAAATTTCAAACTAGGATCAGAAAAATTTTAAAATGCAATCTATCTGCTAAAAATTTAGTAAAAGCAATAAATACTTGGGCAATACCTCTACTAACGTACTCATTTGGCATAATTAAATGGTCCAATACAGATTTAGATAGTTTAGAACGATTAATTAGAACTACGTTAACAAAATTTAATTGCCATCATCCAAATTCAGCTATAGAACGAATTAATTTACCTAGAAATTTAGGAGGTAGAGGTGTAGTCAAAATAACATCTTTGAAACACAATCAGGTAGAAATGCTTAGAAATTTTTTCCATAGGAAAGCTAATAGCTCAGAAATGCACAAAATAATTTGCAAGGCAGATAGAAATATTACACCTTTAAATTTATATGACGAGAATGCCAACATTCTTATAAATACTAACCAGGAATTATTAGATTCCTGGTCAAATAAAATTATTCACGCAAAACACTTCAATTATCTCAACCAAACGTATGTTGACAAACTTTCGTCAAACAAATGGTTGAGTATTGGAGAGTTGAGCGCAGAAATAGAAGGATTTATGCTTGCAATTCAAGATAGAGTCATTAATACTAAAAATTATAGAAAGCATATAATCAAAGATATAAATCAAATTGATGATTTATGTAGAAAATGTTTGGCTTTTCCCGAAACTATAGAACATATTATATCGGGATGTTCTATATTAGCGCCTTCCGAGTATACATTTAGGCACAATCAGGTTTTAAAAATAATTCACCAAAGTTTGGTAATTAAACATAACTTGATTGATTGCCGTAATGTAGTACCTTATTATGAATATGAACCAAATTCATTTATAGAAAATGAATTTTATAAAATATATTATGATAAAACTATACTAACAGACAGAACAATTAGTCATAATAGACCTGATATAGTTTTACATGACAAAATTAAAAAAATAACTTATATCATTGATGTAGCTATTCCAAATTCCTGTAATATTCAAAAAACTGTTTCTGAAAAAATTAGAAAATACACAGATTTAGGAAATGAGATTAAAAGAATTTGGCATTCTCGGACTATAAAAATATTACCATTTGTTATTTCGGCCACTGGCATAATACCTAGGAATCTGATTCAAAATTTAAGCATATTAGATTTGTCAAAGAATTTGTATATAAAAATGCAAAAAGCAGTAATTTTAAATACATGTAGGATTACAAAAGATTTTTTAAATATTTATATTGAGGGATCAGTAGGATTTATAGGTTCAATTAGAAATGCCACAGAGCCGAACCCTCTGATATGAAAATATCTGGAGTCGGTGAATTATATTCCCATTTGGTCTCTAGTGGGTTGACATGTTGTTCTTGTATTGTTTTGTATTTATAATACTTATATAGTGCAATTGCATAACGTGGATTCACTAGATGATCATTTGGGGAAGTGTATGAAAGGGTTTAGTTTTTCCTTTTTTTTTTTTTTTTTTTGGGGGAAAATTTAACCCGGACATTTAAATCTGGTGCGTAAAAAAAAAAAAAAATAAAACGTTTATTTGTTATAGAGAATACATCAGTACAAAGAAGCTTTGACTGTCCAACTAGGAAGGTCTCCCGTTCTAGGACAGTTAAATGACAAACATTTTGATAGGCGTAAATTTAATTTAGAAATTACCAATTTGGGACACAAATCAACAAATCATCGCCAAAAAACTTTATCTTATTTACTAAATTCAGGCAAAAATATTTAATTATTTATAATGTATGCATAATTTAATTATTTACTAATTTAGTTATTATTAATTATTTATAATTATGCACAAGTGTCCTTTACGTACATGTTTTTTTTTCAATATAGAAAAAAGAAAGAAATGTAAAATTATAAGTTTACTTGTAAATAAACCAAAAGAAAATAATACATATTACCAAAATAAAAATAATACATTCTACCAAAAGAAAAATAATACCTATTAATTATAAATAAACCAAAAGAAAAATTATACATATTAATACAAAGTTATTGAAAGCAGTGAAGAAGAAGCAAACAGAAAATACTTGTATATGGTGACCTTGTTAAAAAACGTACTGCTAAATTGTTTAATTAGTACAGCTTTATACTTCAGTAGAGGCATACAAAAAATATCAGAATCGTTAGCATAAAAGGTTTTTAAAAATGTTTAAAGTGTTTTCCAATCGTACTTTAAAGAACTTAATCAGCCATTACAATAAAGTTCCTAGAGCAATCGCAAGGAGCAGCACCGTGAAAGCGCCCGCTGACCGTCAGTGAAAAAGGCTGAAAGTGCCACCCGCGATGATGAATGTGCCTTTCCATTGCAGTAGTTTTTTGGCTTCCAGCCTTTTAACTAACAAGGTATGGGACTTACAGCTTTTCCCAAAAAAAGATATGATGGCACTTTCAGCTTTTCACGTGCAAAATCAAGTTATATATATGCAATAAAAAAAACAACTCTTGAAAATCAAATAAAAATATATTTTGTATTTTTAATGAATTTCGTAGATTTTTAAAGCATAGATACAGCATAAGTTTAATGAAGTTTTTATTGAATACTGAAAATTTTACTTTGTGTCACTTTCAGCCTTTTCCATCTCCATTACACAATTGGTATATATACATCATGCTATTGTAGATTGTTTTTTCGGTGCACTTGGGAAATAATGTTATACTTTAAGCCGCGGCATCCCGCATTTTTACCGATTTACTACAAATTTTCCTTAAACACAAGTTTTAAAGCTCTTAAAAATATATAAGTATGTTATTTTTGAAGTTAATATCTAGGCGTTCCCCACGCCGAAACGCTAATTATATGAATTTCCCACGATAGAAGAAAACCGCAAAGTATGCTCCGAAAATTATTATAAACACGTTTTTTTCCACTTATTTTAAAAGTTATATGATGTTATACATATGAAAAAATTCACAGTGCTTCTTTAAAAGCTATTTTAGATGTCCCCCACGAGTTGTTTGTTCTATTTTAAACGAGTCGTGTTTTATTAAACATTTTCACAATTTTCGCTTAAATTTTATCGTTTTTAGCGCGCTCTCTTTAACATTCCTATTTACATATCTCTCCATTTTCTTCTTTTTGAGCGGGTATATCGCGCCTTAACTCGTGATTCCTATGTAGATGGTATTTGGTATTTTGGTCTCGATGAAAATTGTCTTGGTTATTTTATTTTCATGAACAACAAAGTGCAAAAACTAGACTCAACAAAAAGTCATTTACAGTAATCGCCTGACCCGACCACAAATATCAAATAACTACTGATTTTTCATGAAGTCGTCAAACCATCTGAGCGTTCCTTTCTAAATCATTAGGCTTATCTTACATCAGCCCTGCATTCTTTGCGGATCTCCAGATTTCTCCAACGATCATACATGGTTGCACCCAGGGCTGGGCAAAATACATGCTTTGGTGTAATTGAAATACAAATTACAAAATACTTTTTAGCATGTATTTAAAATACGAAATATAAAATACTTTCAAGTCGTGTATTTGAAATACAAAATACAGTATTTTAATCATTTTTTTATTTCAAATACAAATTACAAAATAAAAAAATACATTTGGTTTTGGTAGAACCTTTGGTAAATTGTCGTAAGTGCCCTTATCTAAGGGTGTGTTTCCATAGAATCAAAGTTGAGCAGAGTGAAACAGAGACATGCAAAAATTGACCAAAATACACATATTGCTCAAAAGACACATCTCATCTCCGTTCCACTTGTAGAGTTTTGTGGTATAGGACCCAGATGTTAGATAATAATAATTATTATTATAATAACATAGCGCAGTTTTGTGTTATTTCACCTCAAGTGCACTCTTCTGTAATTAACTTAAAAATAATCTAGTATTCAGTCAAATTACTCCTATAGTGCTTGATCTAATACTATGATACAAAAATGTACAATACAAACCAATGACAATTATAATGTAATATGATACAAATATGACAGAAAATGTGCAATAACAGTGCTATTATAGCACAGGACGTGTTGCCAACTCTAAATATTAACGTACATAATGTATTGTTCTGGATTCTAGCGTTTTTAGTATACGTATTATCTATGTCAGTTTATTTTTCATGATCATTATTAAGGTCGCTAAATGTATTTGAAAATGTATTTTGAAGCCATAAGTATTTGAAATACAAATTACAAAATACCTCAGCATCAGGTAATTAAAATACCAATTACAAAATACATTTTTAGGAAGTAATTGAAATACAAATACAAAATACGTATTTGTATTTCAAATACGTATTTCAATTACAAGTATTTCAAATACTGCCCAGCCCTGGTTGCACCACGCATACGCCTCAGGGATTTCATTTCTACTGCATATATATTATATAATAGTAATAACTGAAACTGGTGGTTTTGCTAAAACGCACTCATTCTATTGCAATAAGATTAAAAACATACGATCATTGTGCTATCATAAAAGTAGCAATCATTTTTAAAATAACTGAAAAACAATTGTTCTTTACTGACGGCCCATCAGCTGGTTATGTTAACAATTGTAATATGCAAACTTCTGATTAAAAAACCGCCAACTAAACGCTTTTAAGTTCTTAAATGGAGTAATAACGTAATAACTGACTTCTGCCTCTCGTAAGAGCTCCTTGTATGCAAATCCACGGGTTATTACTGACTGTTAAAGTGGTCACGCAAGGAATATAGCCGGGCGTGTCTACACCCCTGACATGAGCATCCAAAGCCTTATAATATATAGACTACAGCCTTCTTACCTTCCCCACACAACTAACATCTACGGCCCCATCGCACGGTAAGTAATTATTTCACCGGGCTGCTAACTGATACGGTTTTACTAAAACTAAAGAGTGGATGGCTATTCGTGCATTTTTACTGCTGCTAAGACAGATTGAAATATTGTGGTAGAGTTTTTGGAAGAAAGATATAAATCAAACGGTGAGGTTTTCACGGCCATGTGTTAGACCATGTGTGGCCAACCTTTTCAGCAGCCGGGCCATATTTTAGAAATTAGATTTCCTACCGGGCCGCACAACAAAATTTCTTTGATTATTCAAAGATAACAAGAAATATATTGTTTTTTTAAGATGATATGACCAAATTAGAATCAAACATATTTATTAGATTAGAGTTGGGCAATACAAAAAAAGTAATATAAAATAAACAAAATGTGATAATTTTGTTTGTCAGAACTAAGTGCATCAATGTTGATAACCATTGATGTTGTTGCCACAGTACGCAAACAGTTTTCCAAATGCTCATCAGTGATCGTGTTCTCATTTGAAATTTAATATGCTTCATTCGACTAAAAATCTGTTCACACGTTAAGTCTTCAAATAGCGAAATCATCGATAGAGAGGGCATGTTTGTAAAATGCAGGATATTTTTTCTTGTCCAAATATGTTTTGTAAAACTCTTCCAAACCAACCCGATTGAATTTCTCCTTTAACTGTGATTGTTTGTTAACACGTATACACCATAGAAGAACTTGTCACGATAGTCGAATCAACATACAGAGATACTTCCATTTATGAGATATGATACGAACTACGCACGTTGGAATGTTCTTGTGGTGGTTTTATGTACACTAAAAGAAAAAAAAGTATGCATGTGCTCCGCGGGCCACAAGTAGACACCCAGCGGGCCGCATGCGGCCCGCGGGCCGCGGTTTGGCCACCCTTGTGTTTTGTGTTAGACTTATAAAGACAAGTTTCACAAAAAAAACTCTCCATAAATTCTAATTATCATAAAAACTCTATGGTTAGATGTCAGACTACAAATGCGAAGTTTTTGCATCGTTTTGTGCTTCATTATTTTACTTAAATTCTTAAAAATGATTGAAGTAATTTATCTTATTCTTTAATAGGTACATTTAGGTACGTTGTATAGTCTGTCAAATAAGAGTAGAAAATATATGAGGTCGCCACTGTTGTTCACATGGCAATACTAAACACATAACTCATGGTGTTAAAGTAAAGCTGTGTAACCTACATTTTTATAAAAAATTAAAAAGGCATAATAGTGGAAAAAATATTTTTTCATTGCAACCCGCCGATCTCAAAATTAGAATTGCGTGTAGGTTTATTATTATTATACCTTTGCAAGGAAGGTGTTGTCCAAGTATGGAGTGAATGCAAATCTCATACAGGAAATTGCGTCTCTGTACGAGGGAAGCGTTGCATGTGTTAGGGTGAACGGTGATTTTACGGGGTGGTTTGACATCACAAAAGGTGTTAAGCAAGGCTGCGTAATGTCACCATGGTTATTCAATCTATACATGGATAATTGTATGCAAGAATCGAAAGATGTGGGATTGGGCGCGAAATTGAATAGTCTGAAAGTATGTTGCCTGTTGTATGCTGATGATGCGGTGCTGATCTCTAACACTATGGAAGATCTACAGTCTCTAGTATCTAGGATGAACGAAGTATGTATGAAGAATGAGTTAATGATGAATGTAAGTAAGTCTAAAGTCATGGTGTTTGAAAGGGAGAGTACGAAAACAGTGTGCGATATATTTGTGAATGATGAATACTTGGAGCAGGTGGATGAGTTTGTTTATCTGGGTAGTATGTTTACGAGAGATGGGAAGGCTGATAGAGATATCGAAAGAAGGGTAAATGCCGGTAACTCCATTAATGGAGGACTGAATGCTGTTGGCGCTAATAAAAAACTGTCAAAAAAAGCGAAGCTAGCAGTCCACAATGGAGTCCTGGTACCTACCCTGATGTATGGCAGTGAGGCATGGAACTGGCAGAGGAAGGATGAAAGTAAACTGAATGCTGTTGAAATGAGATCCCTGAGACGTATGTGTGGTAAAACCATGTATGATCGTGTTAGAAATGTGGATATCCGCAAAGAATGTAAGGCTGATGTAAGTATAATGAGCAAAATTAAGAAAGGGACCCTCAGATGGTTTGGGCACGTAGAGCGAATGAGCGAAGAAAGTAGTGTAAAAAGAATATATGATGCAAATGTGAATGGTAGAAGAAGTCGGGGACGCCCGAGGAAGACATGGCACGATCAAGTGAATCAGATACTTGAGACGGGCCATGTCAAAAGTCAGAATAATAGAAGAGTATGTATGAGACGATGTATGAATGTGAGTGAGGCAAAGAGTGTGTGCCAAGACCGAGTTGTTTGGCGGTCCGTCCTCTCTGCCTACCCCTGCGGGGAAACGGCGTGATGGTTAGTTAGTTAGTTAGTTACCTTTGCAATTTTGTGTTAACATTATGAAGAATAACTATAATGTAATAAAATATAAAGCACAGTTTAGAAATTGCTCACATTTATTTAATACTAGATAAAGTACCTAGCATTGTCTGGGCTTTAGATCATGTCTCTAATTTTATATCTGAATATATTTAACTAATTCAGCAGATCTAAAAGTAGTGTTACTAAACTCACCATTAGTGATTCTTCCTTTCTATCTATTGTTAAATTAAATTAAAGCAAATCGCTTTATAAATCACCTTTTAATCAATTTTATGTCATGAAGAAAAAATGTTTTTTAAAATGTGGTTTACTGTGTTCTATACATTCAGTGTCATTGCACTTCAAAAAAATATTTGACAGTTAAATTGGTGTTGCCAGTCTACAAATTTAGTAGTTCAAGTTTTTTATATTTTCTACTCTTTTTTGACATTCTTCATTCTTTAGAACATTTTTCGGACAGCATCCATCATCGGGGCAGATGTGTAATGGCCGTATCGAACAGTATTAATACGGTAACGTCTGCATGGTTGAATTTCAGAACCCAGGTTCGAGTGCATGTCTGACGCCACGCCACAAATAACATTTTTGTATTTGGAATTTCACACAAAGCTACTGAAATAATTCGGTTTCGAATTCAAGAATTCGTCACAAGATGTCGCTACTCCTGTCAGCAGGTCGGATGGGGACGTCTTTCCCCTAGGTACAACTGCTACGAATTTGTGAATATGAAGTATCTCTCCGGATATGGAAAGATTGACGGTAATATATGTTCTATCAAGCTATATATTACATTTGACGTCATTGCTGTCTCGGTTACTTTGTCCCGGTGACTAGCTACACTGGATGACAGTGAATCCGAGGAACGGGCTATTTTTGGAACCAGTTCCTATTGGATTTATAAAATGGTCACCAACACTAACTGGGCGAAGCTTAAGTAAAAGCCGCCCGCAGGGCCTAGCAGTAAAAACCTGCGAAGCGGGTTTTTAATAGCTAGTCATAATTATTTTCCTTCATAAACCGCTGCTTGCATACATTTTTGTGTTTAACATTTTTCAGTTCTTTTCCGCATTATTTTTTTTTCTTTTCTTTTTTATTTTTGAACCTATGCATTGTTATTTTGTTCAATTTCTTTTTCTTTTACTGTCTAATTGTCTTTTTTATTTCAAAATATGAAATGTATCGCATTGCACTACCCTGCATACATTCCGTAATTAACTATTGTCATTATTACAATTATCATCACACATTTACCCTGATGATGGGCAGTGTAATGCTGTCCGAAACGTTAACTAAAGAAGAAGGTGGCGCAATACTGCATAATATCCCAAAAATATATCACGTTAATTCTTTTGGCTGTGAAATCTCAAAGCACAAAGGTTTAACTGTCCGATTACGAAAGATTTACCGTTGGCCTTTGCAGTGCATTAGCATACCTATACTTATTCTATGTTTATTGAACAGGCATAGTTTTTCATCGTGTAAGCCCTTAAGATATATATTAAAATGAAGCTATACGTGAAATCCTATTTAGATTAATCTTTATTACAAATCGGTTTACATTATGAACATCAAACAATATGCTACGGATAAATTGAAGCTTTTACTACCTTTTGTATGTATTGGAATTACAATAAAATTATTATTTACGTAACAAAAAATATAAGCGTAAACTACTAAAAAAAATGGTTTTTCATGACTTAACTATGACACAATTTTTAACAAATACCCCTTTATGGCTAAGACTATTTTTGACGCTTTGTATGATCTAACTTTTTTTCATTCCACTTTGGCGCTTACTTGCCTCGTACAAATAAGATGTTCGATTTCAAATTTTGAAGGCTCGAGAATCGAAATATTTCTAGGGTTTATATTCCCCTTAATATTCATATCTTTTCATTCAATATTTTCATTTGGTCATCAGTTCGATTGTACGCACACAGATTAGTGCTTATAATATTTTACAAACAAACAAACATAATATTTTACAAACAAACATACAAACAAACAAAAGCACATTCATTGATTTATACGTACAAATAAATCAATGAATGTGCTTTTACCCGAACTCTTCACTTTCCTTTGATCGGCGTTCGTTGACAGTCTAGAATTTGCTGAATTGAAAATCGATTTAACGTTTATGATGTTACCTGAGTAGATTATAGCACTTTTTACTTGCAGTAAATAATGGTAAATAAACTGTTGTTACGCAAACAACTGAAAATAGCTACTTTTGTAAACTAGCAGTATCAGACGTATCAGTCGCTGTTCAAATTTATTAAGTCTTAAAAAATAAGTTGGCTTGTAATTTAAAATTTCTAAAATATTTGT
This sequence comes from Limnephilus marmoratus, assembly GCA_917880885.1. NCBI lineage: Eukaryota > Metazoa > Arthropoda > Insecta > Trichoptera > Limnephilidae > Limnephilus > Limnephilus marmoratus. Next base: position 41,763,454 of record OU862916.1, on the reverse strand, counting down.
AAAACCTTACCTCTTAATCTCCCAAGCCATTTTTTTGTTTTTCGGAACAACTCATATAGGTCTCGTAGAAATCGTTGTGTCTCCTTACTATCATGGTTAGAAATATGATGTAAACGGTGTTAGAAAGAGAAAATACCAAGCTTGATATTCAAATCTAATAGTTAATCGAAAAATAATTAAAATGCATTGGTGGTCAGTGGCGGCTCGTGACTTTTGATTGTGCTAGGGTACTAATATTTAAAAAAAAAATGGTATTATAGAGGTGGTCGTAGGCGAAAAAAATGTTTTGTATGAAGAAATTTCAGGAAATCCGTGCGGCACACGGCCAAACTGAAACTTTCTGAAATTTTTCATATAAAAAACTGAATTTCAAAAAAAAAAAAAATTTTTTTTCGGCAACACTAACACCAATAATTCCATTTTTTTCTAATACCAGCACTCGTGCACACCCAAAAGTCACGAGCCGCCACTGCCGTAAGTTTTCAGTGAGCTAAGGTTGAAAAATATGACATTATTGAAGTTGCTGTATATGAAAAAAAAATTTTTTTTCAAAATTTCAATCTTTGTATTAAGTTTTTTCGGTTTGTAGATGCGGCTCATCCCCAAAACTGAAAAAATCCTGAAAATCTGCAAACAAAAAAATTAAATTTTGAAAAAAAAATCATTTTCAGCTACAACAACATCAATAATATCGTATTTTTCAATCTTAGCACTCTAGCTCACTGAAAACTCAAGGACCGCCACCGTTTGCTAATTTTGTATTAATTATTTTTACATGAAACGACAAAAGAGTGAATAGAAGATAACATTTAAAACAAAATGTGAGTGCGTTTTTTTTTCATTATCTGTAATTTAAGTTAGAATAAACGGAAGGTGAGCCATTTTCAAAACTTTTTAAACGACTTCGAAAAGGAGGAGGTTCTCAATTCGACTGTATTTTTTTTTTTTTTACCCGCGGTACCCGCGGCCCGGCGTGTTCACTTGACAGCTCCTCTCCCGCCGACACCGACTCCAAAAATAACAATCGTACCTACATATTGATGAGTAGAAAATGTAAGTTGATTATAAAGTTGTAGAAGAATACGAAATTATTTTTTACTTTTTAGTGCATTTTTTGAAGTCGTTTTTTTGTTTTGTTAAAATTTTTGTTTATTTTTTGATTTTTAGTGAATCTGAAGTACACTAACTAATTCGATTAAGATTCGGCCGAGTATCGTAAATTTGTTCTTCAGAATTGGAGAGTTCCGTTACTTTGTCATGGATCCCATAATCAGAACCTAACCAAACTCTCATCAAACTACCCTTGAAGTACATCCTTTCCAATAAAAAAAGAATCATCGAAATCGATTGGCGTGATATTGAGTTATTCGTCCATTTGTCGCGCACATACTTGATGCAAATTTAAGACTTATATGATTTTCTCATGGATGCCATTGTCAGAACTAGACCAAATTAAAATGGGACCACACGGGAAGCACCAGCTTTCAAATAAAAAAAGAATCATCAATATCGGTTCACCCAGTCGAAAGTTCTGAGGTAACAAACATAAAAAAAAAATAATAAAAAATACAGTCGAATTGAGAACCTCCTCCTTTTCGAAGTCGTTTTTTTGTTTTGTTAAAATTTTTGTTTATTTGTGTTTGTATTAAAAATTTTCATATTAAAAAACTATATATTTAATTCGAATTATAAAATTTGAAAGCATATTTCATCACCTTTAAAAGTCAGTTTTTAGTTTTCGGGTACGTTCAGAAATATTCCATTTGGATTTTATATTATAAAAAGGAAATATTTTGACTTTCCGATAAAATATAGTCCTCAAGCCTGAGGTGTTAAAAATCCGAAATCGTTATCAAGTTTAATGCGTAGAACTCCATTTTAATTGTAAGTTGTAAGACTCTTGACTCACATTCCGGAGGTCGCGGGTTCGAACCCGGCATGCGCAAATAAATTTTATTTGATTAATTTGTGTTATTTCACAATTAATTCATTTAAAATAATATATAATATATTTGCGGCATGTTCCAGAGTGGAAGATACTATTAGTATCGCCCTGGTGTAAGACCACCATTCAGAATTGAAACGTTGCTTGAAAATGGCTTTAGCCGTGTTTAGTGACCAGATCTGAATAGCCAGGTACTTCCCAACCTTCCTCTTCCCCACCTCCTTCCCCTCCCCACTACCTTCAGCCTCACAACATACCCCAATTGGGGATGCCATAGTCTCACTGGCTCCAGACGGGAGCAGTTGAGATTCTTGTGCGGTATTCACTGTAAAAAAAAAAAAAAAAAAAAATTACTCAATTTATAAAAACAGTTTATAAACATGTTCTGCTGTTTAATTATTACTATGTGACAGTTGTATCGCCTTCTGAATGCAAAAACAAACTGTATTACAAAGTACTTTATCACATCACAAACGAATCGATTGATCTATTTGCATAATATCTTGATTCTGCTACATTGTTCTAAAATTATAATTTGGGGGGCGGATTAGAGTACCGCCACCCCGGGAACCATTTGTTGCATAACCAACAGCTCTGCCGTAGGTCACCCCAAGTCGTTCGCTACGTTTGGCGACTTAGTGCAGGGTTCATCATCACCATCTCCAGATGGTCACTTTCGACCCATCGTCGGTTAGGTTTTTTTTTCACTCCGCCCAAACGTACACGTGTTTAAGAATAAGAATACGGTCAGTAAAATGTTTTACTAGGTAGTTTTTGAGGCTTCGATTTGTGGGTCAGCGTGTGTACATACATGCATTATTAAGTAAGTTACGATCGATCGGTTTTTGCTGTCAAATCGTTTTTTTTCTGATACGAATTACTTCAAGAGGTTCAAGTGCTATCTTGCATAAAGAAAAGTCAAGACTTGTGCAGATGTTTGAAATGCTAATTTTAATGTCATAAAATAAAACCATATATAAAATTAACACTTAGGTATATATTATCTCGAATGTATTGGTAAAAAACTGAGTTTTAGAGATAATTTTAATTAAGTAAATATTACGATATGTGGGTTGTTCCAAATTTTCGTCTGTTCAATAAGAAAAAATAATGGTTTTTGGAATAACTTAATTATTAAAATCTCGAAATCTATTTTTTAATCGTTGAAGACAATATTAGTGACTCTCAAACAAAATTGTTTTCTTTTAATTATTGTTATCAATTAATAAAAACAGTTTATTTATAAACAAGTTCTGCTGGGTAATTATTATTAGACGTGACAGCTTTCAGTCATTTTTTCTCAGAAATTAAAAATTAGTCATAGTAAATACCTGTCTAGAAATAGTATAAACTAGCTGGTACCCGGCATGCGTTACTATGCCATTTAATAAAGAAATTGTTTCTCCCTGCGTGTCCTTTCCCATTCGTCCCGTTCCTCTCCCCCCCCCCATTCCTCTCCCGCGTACTCTTCCCCTCTCGTGTTTCCACTCTGCCTCCTCCACCTTCCTTTTGGCTCATTTCAGCGATTAATTTTTATACAAATTTCATAATGCCAGAGCTCACCAGAAGTTTTATATAAACCTTGTCCTGACAATAACGAACACAACAAAAAAAAGATTTATCCTATTTGGTGCAGTCATTCGGAAGTTGCGTACGTACATTTCGGCGATTCATTTTTATTTAGAAGAAGATTTATATTACTTAGAATTTAGAATCTGTAAGTGGCATGACCACAGTTTGATAATGCCTTCAAAAGGCGAAACAGCTGTCACGCGTAATAATAATTACACAGGAGAACTTGTTTATAAATAAACTGTTGTTATTAAATTAATAATAATATTATTGAATAGATAAAAGAAATAGAAATGGTTTTCAATAATCAATTCATTAAAAATAAATAAATTCATCCTGGACCTGTAGAAAAGTCAATAGATGTCGCACATTAAAATAAAAATGCATACAATTATTCAAGACACTATCTATATTGCACTTAGTTCGGGAAGTATCTTGCAATTATGCATCATACATAAAGATAGCAGTCAACCAAATGGAGATAAGGTTGGTAGTTCTTCGTCGAAGTATGATACAGTTAAATATGACTGAGAGGGGTAGAGCCGAATTAGCCCATTGGTTAGAGCATATCACCGGTAAGGCTAAGGGTCCTGGGTTCAGTTCCCACCGACCGTCTTCAATAGTTAAATAGTATATTGTTTGAACAAATGAGAAACCCTTTGGCGTTTTCCTGGTAAAACTGTATGATCGTGTGAAAATTGTAGAAATCCGCAAAGAATGCAAGGCTGATGTAAGCGTAATGAGTAAGATTAAGAAAGGGATGCTCAGATGCTTTGGGCATGTAGAACGAAGAAAAGAGTTTAAGAAGAATAAATATGACGAAAATGAGAATGATTGGAGAAGTCGGGGGCGCCCGAGGAAGACATAGCACGATCAAGTAAATCAGATATTCGAATCGGGCCATGTTGAGAGTCAGAATAATAGATGAGTATGTATGAGACGATGTAAGAATACGAATGAGGCAGTGAGTGTAGGCAAAGTGTATCTAAGCAAAGAGTGTATGCCAAGACCGAGTTGTTTGGCGGTCCGTCCTCTCTGCTTACCCCAGCGGGGATACGGCTTGATGGTTAGTTAGTCAGATAGCTTAGAGCAGCGTTTCCCAAAAGGTGTTCCGCGGAACCCTGGGGTTCCGTAGAAGCATCACAAGGGTTCCGCGTTCCATCCGGATTGTTGCAAGGATCATTGCAAGGAAGAAACACAAATACTTTTACAGTAAACGACAAAATCTCTTCTCTTAGAAAGAAACTTGTATTCTGGATAGAATGTGTTGAACAGAAACACTACCATTTTTTTCTCTCTTTTAAACGAGTTTCTGGAAAAAAAGGTTGCATGTAACCTCAGATATTGAAAAATGCATTTACGAACATTTGATGGCCCTCAACAAATCTCTGGAAGAGTATTTTCCTGAAAAAAATCTGCAGGACATTGACTGGGTACAGAATCCATTCCTAGTCCACAGGAAATGTACAGCAACAGAGTACGAGACTTTGATAGATTTCAAATGTTCTTCTTCCTTACAACAAAAGTTTAATTCAGAAAAAACTAATCTGGATGAGTTTTGGATTGGACTTAAAAACGAATATCCAGAAGTCGTCGAGAAGGCCATCACAGTTTTGTTACCGTTTGTGACCACTTACCGGTGTGAAACTGGTTTTTCGGCTTACGCTTACACAAAAAACAAATACAGAAATAGACTGGATGCAGCTCCAGATCTTCGTATTCAGCTGTCTGACACAAAGCCTGATTTCAATGCTATTTTAACAAAAAAAATTAAAAAGATATCACTCTTCACATTAATGTAAGTTTTAGATCAATTAATGTAAACTTTAGATCTTTCTTTTCAAGATAAACATGAAAGTATTCAAACTACGAGTTTATCTTTTTCTTATAAAAATAGGGTTCCGCCTAGAAAAGTATGATCGATAAGGGTTCCGAGGCGAAAAAAAAATGGGAAACGCTGGCTTAGAGTAACAGAAAGAATTTTATTATTCTATGACTTTACTGTTATTGTACCTACTGAGAAATAAACTGTTATTGTACCTACTGGGAAATAAACTGTTATTGTTCCTACTGAGAAATCAACAGTAATTTTTCCTACTGAGAAATAAACTGTTATTGTACCTACTGATAAATAAACTGTTATTGTACCTAGTGGGAAATAAACTGTTATTTTCCCTAATGAGAAATAAACTGTTATTGTACCTACTGATAAACAAACTACCAAGCTATAATTGCTTGGTAGTTTGTAGAACTCCAGTCAGTACCACACCCACTCCATCATGAAGCGGTAAAACGTCATTTTAATGTCATGTTTCCTATCATTTTATTTATTCACCCATCCAACTTCCGTTATAAATGTCCAATGAAATAGATTGTGGGTTTTAATGTGTACTTCGATGATGGATTGTTTGATTTGAATACCAAGCAAAATTAGAAAATGGCAGTCAATGTTATTTGTGCACGCTATTCTAAAGTACCTACCTAAAAGTATTGCAATTCAGCGGATTTTCAAGGGTTTCTCTACGAAATCGGTGGGAGTTGGGAGTAGTAGGAGTAGATTTTTAAATATTGCCAGGTTGTTCGTAAACCGGAAATGTTTGTCTTTTTTTTTAAATTATAAATAAAACATATATCAAAAAAATTGTGAAAACTGTATATAGTGTATATTCAAGCCGAAGATATAATCTACATTTTGGAAATACGCCCCCAGGAACCATTTATTGAATAACCAACACCCCTGCCACAGGTCACCCCAAGTGGTTCGCTACGTTTGCAGGGCCCAGGTTCATGCGGTGAGGTTCGTTTCGGTCTTGGCTGCGGATACGTTTGCCCACCTACTGCGTGACGGGCCGGATCGGGAGAGACTGGTTGAAGGAGACCGTATGACCTCTCCAGCCGGACATCGTCTTGCACCGCAATGGGAGGAATGACTTCTGGACAGACTGACCGCCAGATTCTTACCCACCCTACCATATCATTTTCCTTCCTAGAACTTCCTCATCTTCCCTTCCCTAAAAAGACCCTCAACACAGCATCCCCAAAGATGATATAGGCCCCAAGAATTTTTTCCTCAGGGTCTCCTATGTAAGCCAATGACAAAAAAAATTTCAGCATATTGTTTACGTAAATTTCTTACGTTAAATTTAAGTTCTTGCTTTTTGATTTTCTATTGTTTTGCGTTAAACGATACGCGGCGAGGTTAGTAGAGAATGCGTTTAACAAGATTAGCTCACACGGGCTTTTTTCGAAAAAAAAATCATCGGGCTTGAAGTAAAACAATGCCACTTGAATTGCAATTAATTCAAATCTCAAAGTGGAGCATGGACTTCAAGCTACGTCACGAATTTTTACCCAATCAGCGCGCTACCCCCTAGATGTGAGTTAACCTCGTTAAGCACATTTTCTATGATAACCGCGTTTTCTACGAACCTCGCCGCGAACCTCTACCGAATTTTCTACAGACCGAGGTACCTACTGATTTGTAATTAAATTAACCGAACCTAGTGACTTAAGGAAAAGCATCTAAATTAATTATTAAGTAGACAGGCAGTGTGGGCACCTACATACTCCTCCGACGATTTTTTTCATGAAAATTGCAGTTGGCACACGCACATAATATATTCACAAAACCATTACTTACTCAAATGTATAAATTGTTGAATGTCTTTACTAATGAACATGTCTTGTTTTCTGTCAATCTTCCCCTGGAGCTACAGAAATCAAAATCACCTTTTGGTAACCAAAGAGAGTGTTTTAAAAATCTCCCCTGAACCTCGATAGCAAGATTAAAAGGTTAACTAACTAATACGCCATATTCCCGTACCTAAGGATTGACTGTCGCACAATACCGACTAAGGACACTATCTTGTTCCATTCACCTGTACCTAATTAATACATCTTACATCGACTTAAAAATTGGCTAATACGTTTAACAAGTCTACGGCCGGTCTTGTGCAGGCGCAATTGGAGCAGTCCGCTCCGGGCGTCAAGTAGCCAAAGAACCAAGGCGCAATCTCCTGCCCTTGAGGTTTTTACTGGCGCCAGGCACCTTTTGACTCAGAGCCGGTCCTGTACGTTTAAAACATACTCTTCTGCTATAACAACTAACTAATGGTAAGGTGAAAAATATAAAACGTGAAACTAAAAGAGTGAAAACTGCTTCGGGAGGGATAAAATATACTGAGGTAGCTAATTATGATGACAATCATTTCAAGTCTCAAAGTTCCATTATTTTATTTATTTTATTTTATTTATAATTTCTCACCATACATGTGTTCTTATTTTTTTTTTACAAAAATATTAACCTCACTAGGCTAGCAGCCTGTATTGAGGTTAAATTCATAAATTTGAGTGGTGCATTTACACACAAATCACTAAAATACAAAAAAATCACTAAAATACAAAACACTACATCCAAAACACTAAAATATTATATGCGGAAAGTAAGAAATAACAATATTATATTGGTGACCAGATGGGTAATTTGTAACAATATAGACCATAAAACAAATCCTTAATAAATTACTATACCCACCAAGAAACAAAGGTAGTTCAAAACAACTAGGGTGACACTCCGATTTTTACAAATGGGACTCAAATAAAATCTGGTTATTTAAAAAATATATATGTTTATATATATCTTTTTATTTAAAAAACAAATATTATTAAAAAAAATATCTTATTATTTTAAAATATTTTTTTTTTTTATTATTTAAAAAAGGCCAAGGATGAAAGACGACCCATGCCAACTTACATTAGGGCATGGGTCGGCAGTTTGTTTCTTTGACAATAATATCAGAGAAACAGGATAACAAATATATCAGAGAGCCATATTATAACGGTGCCGGGGGGGTTGTAATCGTACTGTGGTAAATGTGGTGGAACGAAAATTACGATTTGCTTTGTATTATCTACATTCTTACTGTAATAATACACTTCTGCACATTTGAATGTTTCCATAAACAGACTCGCGCATAGATTCCTTAAAATTCTAGTTCCAGTTAAGATAACCGTATTAAGCTATATGAAACTTGTGTTCCGGTTCCGTAACCATTCGCATACTTCAGAAGACTCCTTCAATAAATCAAGTGTTCCATAAGCTGAGTTGGTAACACTGATGATGATCGAATCAAAGTTCGTTCGGCGGATCCATCTCATAAGGCTGATTGAGTAGAGGTGAAATTTCAATTGATGTCTGAAGAGCCGCAGACGCCTATGCAACGAGCCGCATGCTGCTCACGAGCCGCAAATTCCGACCCCTAATTAGGGGAACGGCTGCGCGACCCATTTCATACAAATTTTATTTTTGGATAGGAGGTCAAAATACTGAATTATTATTGATGAAAATAAAATGAAAAATTATTTTTGTAATCAAAAGGCAATTCAAATATCTAGCACGGATAATTGCTAGTTAATTTATTTGTATTTGAAATTTTAAAATACAGACAATTAAGAGGGCATTACCAGAGAAAACCAGAATTATGTCATTTTCAAATCAGATTTTAGACGTATTGACTCTTTTCCACAAAAAATTATAAATGGATTTCGAAAGATTGTTCTTTTATCTAGCATTCACATGTAATAAATTTTGAGAATTTTTTTTAATTTTAAGTATAATAAGGTTATTCCATAGGTCGTTGGCAGATTTGTTAAATTTTCAAAAAAGATTTTGTATTATACCACACCTATTTCAAATAATATAATAATGCAGTAAAATAAGTCAATACATTATCTAGCAAACGCATGTTTTAGAATTTTAATTTTAGTTTCAATAAAATCATTAAAAAATATGTACGTACATGTGTTTCTTGACGAAAATTGGTTCATTTGTGTATTTATTTGAAAACACTTACAAACTAATATATTTCAGATTTTTTTAACATTCTTATTAAATTTAGACATTATTGAAAAATGATAAATACTTATAATAAAAAAATAATTACAAAAAGTACATTATTTTAATAGTTTTATCATCACGCCTTTCAGCATTTTTGGATGAAGGTATAAATTGAAGCTAATTTGGATTGAAATAAATTCGATATTGAGTTATAATTTAAAAAAGCTGGCACGGAGAATAATTAATCTTTCTCATTGTAACCGCCCTGCACGATCGTAAGAACAACTTTCGACGAAATGTGGATTTTCGTCCGCTGGCTGGTTAAACGCTCTTAAAAATTCAATATTTCATGATTTCAGAGGCAACTTTGGCAATTTTTTGTTAGTTAATATTACTAATTAAAAAAAAATTGGTCTAGTTATTATAAAAATACGATGAAATATATAATAAAAAAACTATTGAATTATTAGAAAAAACAATTTTATGGGTGTAAATTTATTGATTGACCGATTTACGTTGGAATATAAACTTGACGTATATAAATTTAAGTTTCTACCGAAGAAAAAGCTTTTTAACGATTTTTATTTATTTTCCATTAAATTAACACATTAGAAAGGGGAAGACAATTTTTTTTACATTTATTCAACACAGGAGGCCTTGAGGAAAATAAGGAAACACAGAGGCCGGCAAATCCACAGCCGAGCTTTTGAACAGAAGAACGAGTCGAAGAAACAACCCGTTCTCATGTGACAAATGTCAACCGTGTACAAATGTTGGGCACGCGTTTGGCGTGTTTCCCGACTGCCAAACTGCGAGAGGTGGCTGCCAAATTCAATCGTGGGGCGCACTTGTGATTTGTACAGGGTTAGCAGTTGTGTACTATTAAAGTATCTGCGGGGCCTGTTCAGTACGCACAGTTTTTGAGAGGCTAACTTTACTCTGGCTTCGATGGAGCCCCCATATCTGAGCTGGTCACTTAGGATTAAACCAATCATATCAATGGAGGGCCTGTTCGGAAGATTGCTTCCGTTGAAGGAGACTAGATTTTCATTTCGATCCCTTTTAAACGTAATCAGACAAGATCGGATCTTTGAAACATTAAATTCAACGAGATTAAACCCTAAGAGAAAACACTCTCAATAATAATAATAATTAACTCGAAATTATAGAATACTTATTTTTTACCACTTTATAAAAACCAACAAGTTTCGTGAGCAACGCTCACTTCTTCAGGGTTTACTTAAAAGTTTAGGGCATGTGAGCGTTGCTCATGAAACATGTTGGTTTTTATAAACAACTAGCAGACCCGGCCACACTTTGCTGTGGCTAACGAAACACAACGCCATTACCCAACCTTCATAAAGTCCACACCACCCACTTGCCAGCTGCCCGCTGCTTGAATTGAATATTTGAATTTCTCGGCTTTTTTCTACTATAATAAGCATGTGTTATACATAAAAACCTTTCTCTTGAATCACTCTATCTATTGGTGAAAACGGCATGAATATCCGTTGCGTAGTTTAAAAGATCTATGCGCACATACATTTTGAGCGACTTCATTTTATACTTCGCACTGATAATTGCTTTTTATAGCGTCGCGTTGTAAAGCGTGTTTTATTTTACTGGCTGGAGAACACCGAACACCGATAGACGCCGATCTTATTTATTTGAAATCAACCTTGCCAAAGTAGCTAAACAGATAAATTAACTTAAATAGATTCATAGATAAATTCCCTCAAATACTAACAATTTTTTACAACTTAAGCACTGATGATTGCTTTTTATAGCGTCACGCTGTAAAGCACGTTTTATTTTACTGGCTGGAGAACACCGAACACCGAACACCGATAGACGCGGGCGATCGCCACTAACTATACAATGCTTGCAATGCAACACTGGATATTTGAAAAGGGAAAATCAAATACCTACTTACTCTAGGACATCTATTTTCCAATTTATTCCGTAGAACGAATTTCAAAAGTGACTATAGTACGGCCCGCCAGCCGTTTTAAATCACACAAAAAAATGTTTTCTTTGAATTTCTCGGCTTTTCTCTAATATAATTTACATGTATTATACATATAAACATTCTTCTTCAATCACTCTATCTATTGGTGAAAAACGTATGAATATCCGTTGCGTAGTTTAAAAGATTAACGCACACATACATTTTGAGCGACTTCATTTTATACTATGTAATAGCAGACCCGGCCTCACATTGCTATGGCTAACAAAACACAACGCCATTACCCAACAAATCCACACCACCCGCTTGCCAGCTGCCCGCTGCCTGAATTGAATATATGAATTTCTCGGCTTTTCTCTACTATAATAAGCTTGTTTTATACATATAAACCTTCCCCTCGAATCACTCTATCTATTGGTGAAAACCGCATGAAAATCCGTCACGTACTTTAAAAGATATATGCGCACATACATTTTGAGCGACTTCATTTTATACTATGTAAAATAAAATAATGAATGATGATGATAAAAGTGGTAAAAACAAAGTATTCTATTAATTTCGAATTAAAATGGTGCCACAAAATAAGTTTGCTGTGATTGAAGAAATAATTACTACTAAAATCATGCAAAATTTAATTATTTAATGGCCAATATTTTATAATTTAAAAACGAACAAAGAAAGTGGCACGTATCCGTGCTAGATATTTGCTGTAGGTATCTTTTATTTAAAAGAAAATAATTATTCAATTTGGCAGTCCATTTTTGTGGCCTCAAATCCTAAATTAAGTTTTGTACGAAAAAGGCCGCAGCCCTTAACGTAATGTAAGTTAATATCAACCGAATCGATAAAAATCTGTTTAGTTAGTAAATTACCGACATGACCATTACTTATGTAAGTAAGTGCTGCCTTCGTAAAAGCACGTAAAAGCTTTGCGTGTGATTTTTTTCATAATCGGCGAGTGACTTTTACTTTCAATGAACTCACTTTGTACGTGTATCTGATTTTAAACATTCGTGTGATAAAAATATTTATTGGACGTTTTAATAATGCTGGACAAAGCGATTTTAAAAACAACTTAGAGCTTGACGCTTGGGGTAACAAAGAAAAATAAAAATACGATTGTTTTGGGGAAATGGGTTTAAAGATATTGATTGAATTGGGTGTTTCGATAGACCGTCGTATTTTCTGATATCTGACAGCAAAGCAATTCTGGTGTAACCGCTGCTACCTACTTGCAAACATGCTAGTAATTTTATTACGTCTTCACCCGTTATTTCGAATTCTGTATTTATTATTTTGTGATTATATGCCGCCATATCATAACTTAGTATAATGAGTAAGATTAAGAAAGGGACCCTCAGATGGTTTGGGCATGTGGAGCGAATGAACGAAGAAAGTAGTTTAAGAAGAAAATACGACGCGAATGTGAATGGTAGAAGCAGTCGGGGACGCCCGAGGAAGTCACGGCACGATCAAGTGAATCAGATACATGAGTCGGGCCATGTCAAAAGTCAGAATAATAGATGAGACGATGTATGAATGTGAGTGAGGCAAAGAGTGTGTGCCAAGACCGAGTTGTTTGGCGGTCCATCCTCTCTGCCTACCCCTGCGGGGAAACGACGTGAAGGTTAGTTAGTTAGTTATATCATAACTTTAAATATTCGGAAGATTTTAACAAAAAAAAAATCAGATTTAGAGTTAGAGGGAATAACCAGAGAAAACCGGAAATATGTCATTTTTAAATCAAATTTTAGACGTATTGACTCTTTTCCACAAAAAATTATAAATTGATTTAGAAAGATTGTTCTTTTGTTTTAAATTCTAAATTTTAAAGTGTAATTTTCATGTAATTTTTAAATTGCATGTTTTAAATTTTCAGAAAAAATGTTTATTTTTAGTGTAATAATAATAAGGTTAGATAACATAGGTCGTTGGCAGATTTAGACAAGACATATTTCATACCATGTAATCATACATTATTGTAAATCAATACGTTATCTAGTAAACTCATGTTTCATAGTTTTAATTTTAGTTCAAATAAAATCATTAAAAAATAACACTTATTTTGACGAAAATTTTTCTATTTTGTCAATTAATATATTTCAGATTTTTTTTGCACATTTATTTTGCTTAGACATTATTGAAAAATTATAAATACTTCTGATAAAAATATAATTACAAAAAGTATATAATTTTAAAAGTTTTATCATCACTCCTTTCATCATTTTTGGATGTGGGTATAAATTAAATCATATTTGGAATGAAATAAAATCGATATTGAGTTATAATTTTAAAAAGCTGGCACGGAGAATAATTCATCTTTCTGAAATGAAATGTGGATTTTCGGCCGCTGGCTGGTTAAAAGCCCGAGTCATGTAAGATGTATTCGAATCATAAACTTTAACCAAAATGATACTATAATATTCGTTATTGTAAAAGAGGTTAACAACTAGTTACCGTTTTTAACAAATAATACATAAAATAAGTACCTACCCGCACCTACTATAATTTACCCGAAAGGTCTTGCTAATAAACGTGTTTTAATTTGTATGCAACTGATAAACAACCATGAACGTAGGGAGGGTTTCACATCAGTTGTGTTAAAATTAAAACACGTTTATTAGTAAGTGCTAAGTGTTTTTTGAAGATTCTTGAAAGTTTTGTCAGTATACCCTCCACCTTTTCTTTCCGGAAAAGTTAAAGACGAAGCAGTTTAAATAAGAATTCGTATACGTGTATCTATACTTATTAGTGCAATAAAAGTAAAGTAAAAGAATGGAGAAAAATGTCAGATTTATTTTTTATCATCACTCGCATGACAAATCATTCATAACACCAAATAAAAATTTCTATAAACAAATATATTTTTAAAAATACTTGCCATGTAGCGCTTGTTCCCCGCTCTCCACCATGTCCCCCGCCGCGCTCTTCATGTCCCCCAGGGCTCCGCCCTCCCCCATAAGGGGGGCACTACTGGCACAGCCCATAATCTAACTCTGAACGAAGGCCCCCTTTAAATTCTAACAGTCTCCCAAAAAATGTTTTTTCACTTTTGTGGTACGTAGATCGGAACTCTTTCTCATAAAATCATTTTTACGAAACAACCCAATGCCAATGGTTTAAGAATAGAATATTCAACAGCCTAAATAAATAGGGATCTGATTTTTTTTTAATTGGGTAGGTACTTTGAATTTCAGGACTAGGCTGTTGAGTATAAATATAAGAAAAATTCAGAATTTTTGAAATTATTCCGTTATAGGCACTGTTTGTATTCTTCAAATGCCTGCTTAGGTACTTTTGATTTTTCAGATTTTACTTGAATGGGAACACACAACAGTTTTCATTTGATTTTGGATTCGCTCGCGATGGCGGCACCAGGCCGATTGGTGGTTCGGCCAATACTGATGATATTTTCTATGGTAATGTGGTGTTGACCGTGGGGCAGCAATGACCCCTGGCCCCCCTGTTACTGTAACAACCCCCATCGGCCCTCCCCCCACGGGCGGCCTCGGGGGCGGCAAGTCTGCCGTTCCCGAACTCTGCAGGGCTGGTGCCAGGCGCCAGGCGTCTTGAAGAAGGCGAACACAGTGATTATTATTTATACTTTACCTGATCAATAAGAATCAACAATTAGCCATTTCATACCTTCTATTTTAATGGTATTGAATTGAACTAAATCTATTATTGAATTCGGAAAAGAAAAATCCTGGGTATTAAAAGCTTAAAAAAACATTTTTTTATCTATGACTATCTACGTATTAAAAGATCAGAATAAAAACTGAAAACTGTCTCTTTTCCGCTAAAAAATAATAAGTAGGTAGGTGGGCATAAGCAAGACCGGCGACTGTTTCTCAGTGACGTTTCGCTGTCGGTAGTGTTTACTTAATATACACTACACAATATACAATATTCTAATACACACTATACAATATAGGTACTAAGTATATTCTACTCTACTTGGCGTTACATTGATTTCTTTTGATACAGGTAATAACCTAGGTTCTAATCCTACTAATATTATAAAGGTGAAAGTTTGTATGGATGTACGTTTGTTACTCTTTCACGCAAAAGCTACTGAATAGATTTAAAAAATTCTGTCACTAATAGAAAGCTGCATTATTTGCGAGATCTATAGGCTATATATATTGGTAAGCTCTGGCGTTATGAATAATCTCTGGCGTTATGAAATTATTTTTCATACGTTTTCTGTCGTTAACAAAATCGATTTATTGCAAACGCCAATTGTCGCCTTGAAAACGATGTTTTTTTTTAATTAGGTTACTATGGACATCCCTTTGATGTTAGAATTCAAATACAGTTTGGCAAGAAAGTGTAGAAAATAAATGATGGCGCTGCGATCGTTTTCTAGTTTTAAATGGCAACACCAAGATGGCTCATAAGACAAAGAACGTATGTTTTAAAAAAACACTTCTGGCAAAATGCATATTTCATAGCGTATTTGTATTTTCAAAAAATTTGCACAAAAAACTGTAATTTAATAGAAGCAAAATAAAACAAAACAAGTTTTAAGTGGGCTTTTATTCCGATATAAAAACGTAGGTACTTAAAAATTTAAGTCTATTAATTCAACACCCGACATGTAATTATTGTCTTCGTCCTCGTGTGATTCTTCTTCTTCCGTATCTTCATCTTCATCTTTTTTTTTTTTTTTTACAGTGAATACCGCACAAGAATCTCAACTGCTCCCGTCTGGAGCCAGTGAGACTATGGCATCCCCAATTGGGGTATGTTGTGAGGCTGAAGGTAGTGGGGAGGGGAAGGAGGTGGGGAAGAGGAAGGTTGGGAAGTACCTGGCTATTCAGATCTGGTCACTAAACACGGCTAAAGCCATTTTCAAGCAACGTTTCAATTCTGAATGGTGGTCTTACACCAGGGCGATACTAATAGTATCTTCCACTCTGAAACATGCTGCAAATATGTATACTATATATTATTTTAAATGAATTAATTGTGAAATAACACAAATTAATCAAATAAAATTTATTTGCGCATGCCGGGTTCGAACCCGCGACCTCCGGAATGTGAGTCAAGAGTCTTAGCCACTGGACTACGGAGGTCGTCAACGCAGTTCATCGATATCATCATATATATTACTGCCTCATGCATAATATTCTGCATCAATTTTCATCACTTATTTGCAACAATTTTTCCAATCATCAGCACTTATGCTATTACATAATGCCCATTTTCCGTTTTCCCGGTGTTTCAAATTTTCCATCTGCCTTTTCCCCTTCCTTGACAATTCGTCTTACCGTTGATTCAGATTTACCTGTGTGTGAAAAATCATTAAAATTATTATTATATAAGGGAGTTTTAAAAACACACACTAGATAATATTCACTTGGAAAGAAAGAAAGAGAAAACGAGAAAAAGGTAACTTTTCTACGAGTTTAATATTATTTTTTTTATTGAGTTATTTCCTTTTTCTTGTGGCCGCATATTAACTGTCAAAATGAAGTGTCAAAATCAGATTTTTTTACCATAACCTCAAATCAGATTGTAATGGTTATTATCGCTCGAAAATTGGCATAAATCTTGTAATACTAATGACATTTATTAAACAAACTATACTACGTACCAGTCATTTCTGCAGTTCGTTTGCAAACATCTTCTAAATTAAAAAGAAGCTTCTTCGCGTGACACTCGGCTAGGCAGCGTTGAAAAACGCAGAATATAACCCCTCTTGTATCACTATGTAATAATTTATTCATTTTAATTAAATTCAGGCAAACAATGAATAAAAATATTATCAAATCAGCGATATTCTACTCAGATTTAAGACAATAAATCAACCGTAACACGTTGATACACACAATATGATAACACATAATATGACAGCCATAGGAAACGTCATATAATTCGGTGTTGCCATAGTAATGAACACGTTTAGTTCCAATTGAATTAATTTCTACATTTTCTTGCCAAACTATACGTATAAAATACTAATTCCTACTTTACTGAATGGATTTTAATGAATCTTTACAATAATATTATAGGCACAGAGCACTGGCATTACGAAAATTGTACGAAAAAATTGCAATAGGTGGCTCGATTAGTAAGATATCCATAATTCTTTATTGGATTCAAATTATTATCGAAGTAGGTACTTCGCTAATTTAAATATTTTCTAAAATAGAATTTTTATGTAAGAATTTTTGTTTTGCAAAATGTCATTCTCAAATTTTGACATCACAGAACAATTATTGTTTTTTAACATTTTTTAAGTATAAAACTGCCGTACTGGATTTTTTGGTAGAATATAAAAAGAAGAATAATAATTCGTACTTAACAACTAACTCTAAAAATGAATCACCGAAATATACGTATGTATGGGAAATGTATAAACCCGACGACTAAACCAAATTTGATAATTCGTTTTTTTGTTCGTTTTTTTGTATAAAACTACCGTTGAGTTCTGGCATTATAAAAAATTTGTATAAGAAATTATAATAGGTGGCATGCGAGCAGTTAGAAAACTGAATGTATCGGGAATGAATGTGTGGAATGCGAGAGGTGAGTGGGGGGAGTGGGGAGGGTGTGTTGGGAGGGTGTTGGTGTAGGGGGGGAAAGGGAGGGTGGGGGGAGGGGGTTAGGGGAAGGAGAGGGGGGAGGGAAGGAAGGGTAAAGGGGAAGAATGGAGGAGGGTGTGGGGAGGGGTAGGGGGTGGGGGGAATAAGGTTTATGGGGGGGGGAGTGGTGTGGAGAGAGGGAAGGTGGAGGAGGCGGAGTGGGGTGGAAGAGGGGGGAGGGAAGAAAGGGTTGTGGGAGGGGTGGAGGAAGGGGTGGGTGGAGGAGGAGGGGGGGGGGGTTGATGGGGGAGTGGAGTGGGGGGAGGGGTGGGTGGAGGGGGATTAATGGGGCGAGTGGGGTGGGGAGAGGGAAGGTGGAGGAGGCTGAGTGGAAATCCCCTAATACCATGCGAGCGAAGCCGCGGGAAAAAGCTAGTATACAATATTCTAAACGCGACTTATTCCGGTCATGCTACTGAAGTGATACCACAATGATTTCTGTCTTCGATATCAGAACCCAGGACCTAATACAAAATATTCTAAGCGCGACTTATTCCGATTATTCTACTGAATTGATGTTACATTGATTTCTGTTTTCGATAAGTATCAGAACCTAGGACCTAATACATAATTTACTAACAGGGACTTAAACCGACTATCCTATTGAATTGTTGCTACATTGGTTTCTGTTTTCGATATAAGAACCTATAACCTAATATGCAATATTCTTAACGCGACTTACCTATACCTACCTACTATTCTACTGAATTGATGTTACATTGATTTCTGTTTTCGATAAGTATCAGAACCTAGGACCTAATACATAATTTACTAACAGGGACTTAAACCGACTATCCTATTGAATTGTTGCTACATTGGTTTCTGTTTTCGATATAAGAACCTATAACCTAATATGCAATATTCTTAACGCGACTTACCTATACCTACCTACTATTCTACTGAATTGATGTTACATTGATTTCTGTTTTCGATAAGTATCAGAACCTACATATAGGACCTAATACATAATTTACTAACAGGGACTTAAACCGACTATCCTATTGAATTGTTGCTACATTGGTTTCTGTTTTCGATATAAGAACCTATAACCTAATATGCAATATTCTTAACGCGACTTACCTATACCTACCTACTATTCTACTGAATTGATGTTACATTGATTTCTGTTTTCGATAAGTATCAGAACCTACATATAGGACCTAATACATAATTTACTAACAGGGACTTAAACCGACTATCCTATTGAATTGTTGCTACATTGGTTTCTGTTTTCGATATAAGAACCTAGGACCTAATAGGCAATGTTCTAAACGCGATTTACCTATACCTACCTTACCTACCTACCATTCTACTGAATTGATGCTTCATTGATTTCTGTTGTCGATATAATAGAATCTAACCAGGGCCGGATCTACGAAATCTAGCGCCCTGTGCAGTAGGTACTGATGGCGCCCGCCCCCCCCCCCCCTACATTTTTATTTTGATTAAAAATTCGTTTACCCCAATTTTTTTTTTAATTTAATTTTTTTTTTACACTAATTTATCAAATAAAATCAAGACATATAAAGGGTGTAACCCTATCTAAAGTTTTCGAATAAATAAGCCACGATCTACGTAATTCTTCTCCATTAGGCAGTTTCTTGTATTAATACTTAGTATTAAATTTACGCTTGTTCGTAATAGGAAAATCAAAACCTTTCAATTGTACAGGACCTTCCTGAACTAATAAACTAATGGAATTTTGAGATAACTTTGGCCAGCATCCGGGATCTTTCAATTCAAGCTCTGAAAACAGAATTAAATTTAAACTGCTATCAGTAACGTTATTTTTATCTTCTAATAATTCGACCGGAGGAATTTGTGCGATAGATATCTGTTTAGATGTGCTCGGGACCATTGTAACGTCATTGCGCGGGACATCATTTTTTATCGGTGCTGGAGAAATTGGAATTAAAAAATTCCCAATGGAAACGAGTTTTTTTATGTCATTATGCTCTTTAATTCTAAGTTTTAGATTCTGCGAGCCTGAAAGTTTTTTTAATTATTGTTCTATTCATTGTAATCCACAATCCACCACCTCTAACAACCAATAGAAATGTAGTTATAAATTAAAAAATCTAATAATATAACCTCAAATTTGTACCTTGCATTTCCATTTCCCCTGTGTTCTGTGTTGAGCGAACAAACACGAACGTATCTATGGTATCAACGGCTTACGAAAGACGCTTACACTGATTATTACTGACTGTAAAATAACAAATCTAATAGAAATTAATTATAGGTACCTACATTTAAGGAACTTCAACTGTCAAAACAATGATGAAACTGTTAACAAGTTGCAACCTTGCAAACCGTGCGATGTTTATGCTAATGGAATTTTGAATTTACGGAAGATTTCATAAGAAAATGGTCTTTAACCACATTCTCCTAGAGACTTAAATCGTGCAAAAGCACTTTGAAAGGCGCCGTCGGTTTGTTTGTTCTGTTGAATAAAAGTACGGCGCTGTGATTGGTTAATGCATTTGGATCGCACTCATTCGTCGTAAAAGACAGTAAAAGATATATGGAAAAATAGATCTTACGTTTAAACTAAATATATGGAATTTGTAAAAAAATTCTGTAACTGACTATAAATTCGTAAATCGTTGAATTTCGTTGAATTAAAACCAGATGCGTGCGCAGTCTGTATCTTTGGAAAGTGTTGCTAGAGCGTAATAATTATTTCGTACTATGGGTAATTTTTAAACGATTCAGGGAATATTATAACAAATTTTTAATACAATATTTATTTTCTCACGGCGCCCCTTCGGAGTTGGCGCCAGGTTTTTTGCACGTTTTTGAACGTATGGCAGATCCGGCGCTGAACCTAACACACAATATTCTAAACGCGACTTATACCTGCTATTCTGCTAAATTGATGCTACTTTGATTTCTGTTTTCAATATAAGTAGAACCCAAAACACAATATTCTAAACGCGACTTCTACCTACCATTCTGCTGAATTGATGATACTTTGATTTCTGTTTTCGATATAAGTAGAACCCAAAACACAATATTCTATATGCGACTTACCTACACCGAACATTCTATTGAATTGGTGCCACATTGTTTTCTGTATTCTGTATAAATAGGACCTATACAACGTGTCCGGAAACTCGTAGTACAAGCGGGAAACTGGTGAATCTACATCACGTAGAGAACCCAAAAAACTTATTTTTTCGATCTGAACATTTTGATTTTAATATTTTTTTTCTATTTTTCCATTTTTTCGGCAACTATAGGGTTAAAAAAACTTTTTAGTCCGGTTTACCCTTCGATGCATTTTATAAGACATTACACAGCTGAAATCAACCCCCTAGTGAACATTTTTTTCAAATTTAACCAAAAAAATTCCAACTTCGGACCCGATTTACTCGAAAACGAAAACTCAAATCAAAAAAGTCATATCACAAATCGACTCCGAATGTGATGTAGATTTACCAGTTTCCCACTTTTACTACAAGTTTCCGGACACCGTGTATATAAATATGTGTATTTTCCAATCCTCCTAAATTAGTTTTCCAGATGTTTCAAATATTTTTATTATCCTTCGTTCTGCCCTGGCATGAAGCAATGTTTTAGCGGCGCGAAAAATACTAATTAATCACGGCTTATCGTTCGATAAATTAGCAAAATTTCCATGTCGCTTTCTTTTCGTTCGATATGCATTGTGGCGGCGGTCGCGTCAGCCCCTTTACTGTTAAAACATAACCATTCAAAGGCAGATAAGTAACTGTAAAGTTTATACCAGGTTTTACAGCGCTAATTTAATTATTTTTATTAATTTTTAGATCGATGAACACATTATACGAACATGCGGAATTACGGCATACGCCGCGGCGCCGCTACCTACTTTAGGTACTTCTGAAAGTAGCTATTGTCGAAAGCCATTACTAAACTTTACTACTGGGGTTGTGGGTTGTGGCTATCGTGAATCTAGTTATAGTATAGCCTCCGCGGTCAAAGGGTAAGGCTCTCGACCAGCAATCCAAAGGTCGCGGGTTCAAATCCCGGCTTGCGCAAGTAAATTTTATTTGATTGAATTGTGTTATTTCATAATTTAGTCATTTGAAAGAATTTAAGATGTTAAATCTTCACATGTAGCAAACACTTTGTGGGAATAAATAATCATAATAAACACAATTAAATAACTTTTACTCACCCCGAGGAAGGTTCAGGATGAATCGAAACCGGTTGGATTAAGAAACAATAAAGTGGAATTGAAACAAAGTTATTTAATTGTGTTTATTATAATTTAAGAAATATTTGCGGCACGCTCGTGGAAGATACTCTTAGTATCGCCATGGTATAAGACCACTATTCTGAATTGAAATGTTTGCCGACAAAATCTGAATAGCCATGTACCTCCCTATCTTTCTCGCAAGGGCGGATCCAGGGGGGGTCACGGGGTCATGACCCCCCCCCCCCCGGGCTGGGTCCAGGACCTAAGACCTTAATGTTTTTATAAAAATTACCTTTCTACTTTTTACTTGTATCTATTATAATCAAAATTAAATTTTAACTTCTTGTGACTTGACCACGACTATGTGACCCCCCTGGCGCTATTAGACCCCCCCCCTGGCGCTATGTGACCCCCCCTGGCGCCAAAGCTGGATCCGCCCTTGCTTTCTCGTCCCCTTTCCGACTACCTTCAGTCTCATAAGATACCCCTTTTGGGGATGCCATAGTCTTCCTGTATTTACCTTTTTTTTTTTTTTTTTTTACATTAACTCCACACAGGAGGCCCTGAGGAAAATAATTTCCCTCAGGGCCTAAGTCATCTGGGATGCTGTGTGGAGAGTCTTTTTGAGGAGAGGAAGGAATGAACATTGGTCTTGAAGAGACCCATGTTGTAGGAAGGAGGAAACACAGAGGCCGGCAAATCATTCCACAGCCGAGCTGTTGAACACAAGAACGAGTCGAAGAAACCTACCTACCTATTAAGCCGGGCCTATTGCAGGGCCGGATCTACGAAATCTGGCGCCCTGTGCAGTAGGTACCGATGGCGCCCCCCCTACATTTTTATTTTGATTAAAAATTCGTTCACCCCAATTTTCACACTCGTTTTTTTTAAAGAGAGAATCGCCAGGAGCCCTATACTCTCTGAATCTATTGGGTAAACATAAAATTATGGTGATTCTATTCATTATAATCCACAGTACTTTTATAACCTCTAACAACCAATAGAAATTTAGTTATAAATTTAAAAATCTATTAAGAATATAACCTCAAATTTGTACCTTGCATTTCCCCTGTGTTGAGCGAACAAACACCAAATTGAGCGAACAAACACCATACAAACACTAAACACTGACGTATGGTATCAACGGCTTACGAAAGACGCTTACACTGACACCGTAAAATAAAAAAATCTAATATAAATTAATTATACATTTAACGACCTTCAAATAATATGTCAAATCAATGATGAAACTGTCAACACGTTGCAACCTGCAAATCCTGCAAACCGTGCGATGTTTTTGTTAATGGAATTTACTGAAGATTTCATAAGAAAATGGTCTTTAACTACCTTCTCCTAGAGACTTAAATCGTACAAAATAAACAATAGCGAGCGTACGCTAACTAAAATTGTCAGCATTTTGAAAGGCGAAAGTCGGTTTGTTTGATTCACTAGAACAAAAATACGGCGCTGTGATTGGTTATTGAATTTGGATCGCACCCATTTGTCGTAAAAGACGGTAAAAGATATATGGAAAAATAGATCTTACGTTTAAACTAAATATATTGAATTTGTAAAAAAATTCTGTAACTGACTATAAATTCGTAAGCCGTCGATACCAACCTGATGCGTGCGCATTCTGCTTCTTTGGAAAGTAGTGTTGCTAGAGCGTAATAATTATTTCGTACTATGGGTAATTTTTAAACGATTCAGATTCATAACAAAATTTTAATACAATATTTATTTTTTCACGGCGCCCCTTCGGAGTTGGCGCCAGGTTTTTGCACGTTTTTAAACGTATGGCAGATCCGGCGCTGGCCCTATTGTCAGATCAGACTGTCGAATCGGAATGAGAAAATACACTACCGATTCTCTTTTTTTTGTGGTTTTTCTGTGATCTCAGGCCGGGAATATGTCCGATTGTCTGATCAGACTGTCGAATCGTACTGAGCAAATACGTATCCGATTCTGGCCTCCGATTTTTTGTGGAGTCGGTTGTTTCCGACCTTTCCAGCTAAACAATATAATCAGCACATAATAATAATCAGTTATTGCGCCGGCAACCCGGGCGTTTATTTTTTTTTCATTTATGTAGGTACCTACATAGATTTATTTTACCCACCTCACTAGACAAAATGGGTAAATAACATTTTATATTTATTAAAAAAGATGTGAATCAAAGTATGCACATATATTGATTTTGAAAGTCATCTTACGAAAACCATCTGTATTTCCAACAACACAGCCATTTGACTCTTTTAGGGTTCTCAGTCTTAATAAAATTTTCAAAAAGAACTCATTATTGCAAACTCATAAAGATCATTTCAATCTATCAACAACAACATTCACAAACATAAACAACCGACCACGATCACGTGGTAATTTAGAAATTCCAAAATTTAAAACGAGTGCTTCCCAACACCATTATGCTTATCAAGGTATAAAATTTTTCAATGCTCTCCCACATAAAATCAAGTCTGAAAAAAATTACATAATTTTTAAATCACAAATAAAACAACTAATAGACCAACCAGACACTAATTATTAATTATAAGTTTTAAATTCATCATCACAATAATAACAACAACAAAAAATAAACTAAAACATATTCTCTAAAAATATTTCATCACCATATCAAATTGAAAGCAAAGTACAAACGCGTTATTTGCGGGCACCAAATTGTTACAACTTTATTATATGTTCTATGTACCCACTCTGACAATACTGTCAGCGTGGGTGGATGCTGTCAGCCCATCCATTTCAAATATCAATGTTTTCTTAACCAACGATATGTACCTACTACCTACTTACAATCGACTCCAGATACGAATATCTACAGCCTGTATGTCTGACGAATATCTACAGCGCATATGTTTAACTAATATCTATGAACTTCAGAGTGTTGATTAATATCTACAGAGCGTATGTTGAACTAATATCTACAGAGCGTAGGTTGGACTAATCAGCTAAATGTGCCCAATAGTCCGATATTAGGGATTTTTACATACATACTTACATAAATTAAGTTTTTTAAACTGCATACGCAATATTACGTTATTCCAATATGCTATTTTTAATTGCAAATCCAACCTCTGCCAGTGCTGTAGATATTCGTCAACACTTTGATTCTCATAGATATTAATCAACAGTTTGAGCTGTAGATATTCGTCAACACTTTGATTCTCATAGATATTAGTTCGATTTTTTCAGTTTTTGGAATTCCTGTAGATATTAGTAGACGCCTCCCTTACAATCTACATACATATTTAATAAATACAATAATATTATTTTTATTTCTAATATATCTACGCCTGTATTATCTCGTATTGCATCTTATTCCAATTTTAACCCTTATTTACTTCAAGTTCATTATGTCAACTTGTCTTCATGTATATATATTTTATTAATATTAGTACTTGTAATAACATACTCTGTGTACCTATGCATTTTACAATGGCACTCCAAAATTCAAGCACGAGAAATGTTTTCTCTTTTGAATTGGATAGTTTCATTAAAAAGAAATTTATATATTGTTATTAGTTTTAAGAATCAAATGTTTTACTATGAATCTGTATGCGTATGTATTTTTTTAAATAAATAAAATAAATAAAAAATATAAAGATAAAAAAATAATATAAAAGGATAAAAAAATAATGTGAAAATACATGCCTATAATATGTTCTATGCCTAGTACGCTTATATGAAAAATATATGCTTACAAACAATTTACTTTGAGCTCATGTAAAAAAAAAAGTAAAAATTTTTTAATTCACTACCTGATAAAATTAGAAACATAAATAATAACATTAAAAAAAATAAAACTTATAACATAAATTAACAGTTTTTAACACAGCCTCATGGTCGGTGTCAATTTATAACGTTAATTATGTATTAAGCACTGCGTGAGTTCGAACAGAGAGCTTTTATTCAGAAAAATATAATATAACAAAATAATAATAAGTACACAGTACGAGTATAACGATATTTCAAGATGTATATGAACGCGGCGCGTAATCTCCGACTGAGGTCTGACTATCTCTGAGACTCCTCTACCCTATCAATGTGGACAAGAAAATATCTTACAGTTGATCCTTGGTATTGAGTCTTAGGACTGTCTTCTGGTTCTCTCTACGAGTGATATGGGATTCCACTGGATACCCCTCTCACTAAAGTGGACTTGAACGCATCATATCTCACTTCGGCTCTTGGTACCGAGCCCTTGGAATATATCTGGATCTCTGGTTGTTCAAGGCCGCGCTCTCGTTTATATAGGGTGGCTGGTAGTACATCCTTTGGTAATTAGGTGACCGGGAGCGGGGAGCTGCCCGGTGGTTAGCCGATGGTTTGAATTGTGCAACCAAGGCTATTCCTACGGCATGCTGCGTTTGTAGATAAGGACGCTGTATCATGTGTGAGCGAGAAAGTATTCGAGCCCGCGCGGTGTCTCTCGTTATAAACTCAGCTCAGAAAGTTTAAACTGGATGTATATATATAAATCTGGTTTTTATATATATATATATATATATATATTCAATTTACACCCATAAATAAGCAGGGCTTGTGTGTATGGGGGGGTGTTATTATATTGATCTAAAAAAAAAAAAAAAAAAAATTATTTAGTTTAAACTTTTGGTATTTAGTTTAAACTTTTGGTATATTTTTAAATATATTGCTAACAACCCTGGCAGCGGCTTCAGGAGCCGACTATTGGTGCCAGTGTTGTGCTCGGGGATTATGCCCCGTATAGGAACCAGAGCCCCGCTGGGCCCGGATGCCACCAGGAGTGCGGCACCACAGGGCGGGCTCCGACCTACCTTGCAGGCGGCTAGCTCGTACCACGGCAGGCAGGGGAGACCCTCGTCATCAGGGTGGTGTGGTCGCCGGTAGGCTGTTTGGAATGTTTTACATGGGGGGGAAAATACTGGTCGTGATCACCCTCGAACAATCTCCTCAATAAAAGAACGGTATTTAGGTAAAACACAACAAGATATTTATTGTGAGAAAACACAGGAGTACAAGGTTAAAAGGCAATTCCTATCTAGAATATCCCTACACGGTAAATCTCTCAACCTGTCCTCTCTGGGATCGCCATTGCTCAGGTAAAATCGCGAGGGCAAATAGAACACATTAATTTAATGGGGCTTACTGCGATGGATGCGGCGTGTCCGAACCTCGTCCACTGCAGAGGGGATCTCGTTCCAACAGGAGTCTCCAGGTGAAACATGCCACAAACGTAAACATTATCACTGTACTTTAAATGACGCCTCGGCCTTGACAGCCGTAGCAACTAGAACACGCATTTGCGCATTACATTCCCGTCGCCATATCGCGTTGCGATTGACTCGGCCCACAAAGATGGCCTACGGAGTATTTCTCCTTAACAATACAAACGACTGCTCGCGGAGCGCTCTGCCTGGTAAGTGTGAGCGGGTAGGGAACCGAAAACATCCGGTGACCCGCCGGCACAAAGCTAGCGCGTGCCGCTGTATAGTGCTGCCCCCTCGCGGGTGTGCGCAACTACTGTATTCTCCTTTCTTCCAAACAGGAATGTGTTGCGTAACACTATATAGTTATATTTTAGTTATATATATATATATATTAGTTATTGTATAAAATTTATTGTAAATTGTGTATGTCTTTTTGTGAAAAAAAAAATATAAAAAAATAAATCAAGAGTGCAATTCATTTTTCGACAGACTTTATTGTCAGTCACAGCCAAGTCCTTTATTTCCTTATCGAGATACTTCTATGGCCTTACGTTACGTAGGCATCGATACTTGTTTATTGTTATCAAGTTTAATTTTTAGAACTCCATATTAATTTTAAGTTTTTCTTTAATAGGTACATTCAATAATGTTAATGGGGAATCCTGGGAATCATTCATTGGATAGCCAACACCTCTGCCATAGGTCACCTCAAGTGATTCGCTACGTTTGATGAATTAGCAGGGGTGCCGCAGTTCAAGGGGTGAGTTTTGTCCAGGTCTTGTTCGCTGACCGGATCGGGAGAGGTCGGATGAGGAAGACCCTTCAATCTCTCTCGACCCCAATGCCTTGCTGATCCCCAAATTCCTACCCGCCCCATCATACCTTTTCCTTTCCAAACTTTCTCTTCTTCTTTTCCCTTTAAAACAGGGGAGGGGAACCTTCTTAGCGTCGCGGGCCATTAGGAGGGGAGGGGGGGGGGGGGGGGGTGGGGAGCCACATTCGAATCAAAGAACTGGTTTCACTAAAACTAATGAATGAAATAGTTACGTAACTGCCAAACAATCTATACTTATAGCTGTACTCAGAACATGCAAATGGTTTTCCTGAAAATTCAGGCTGCACATAGTCTGCAACCAGAATTTTATAACTGCATTTTGAACACGAGAATGGTTTCCGTCAAAATGCATTAGCAGATGAAACCACAACTGAAATTTTTCGTTGCATTCTGAACACGGAGCTAGTTTCAATTTAGATTAAATTTGCATGCGGGGAATTAAAACTTCACTCAAAACGTAAAAATGGCTTTCCTCTAATTCTGGCAGCATAAACTACGAACCTAGAATTTTATAAATGCACTTCCAATATAAGAAATGTGTGAGAAAATGAAATCACACCTGATGCGTTTTCGTTGCATTCTTAACACAGAACTGGTTTTAATTACAGGTTGTATCTGTACGCGGGAAATTAAAACTATACTCAGAATGCGTTCCTCCAATTCTGGCAGCCAAAGTACGCAACCAAAATTTTATAAATGCACTTCTGACACAAGGAATTGGTCAAAAAATGAAACCCAACCAGGAATGTTTTTGTTGCTTCTAAGCACAGAACTGGTTTCAGTTATAGGGTGAATCTGTACGTGGAGACTTAAACTATTTCGCTTATAAGAGTCATACTGAAAAAACCTTTCAGATACCCCAGCGATTCATTGTTCGCAGAGTTTCGTGTTCTTGATGTAAGACAATTATACATGAGGAAAATCATATCACATACTCAAAAACAGAGGCACCACTACGCTTCCGTAAACCACTATCATAATACAAGACATGCAAAAAAAAACCCAATAGTTCCGCCCACCACTTCCTCATCTTTAGCACAGAGACAATTCTCATACTTAGGCCCTAAATTGCTCAATCTCATACCTGATGCATGGAAGGCAAAGAGTACTAATATTCTGCGTCTGCAGGTAAATAATTGGCTTCTGGTCTTGGGGAGAGCTGAATGCGAGAATATGCTAAACAACAGTAATTGAATTGTAATTTTTGTTTTTCTTTACATTTTAATTTATATTGGTATTATATTAGCATTAAAGTAACTGTATTTTTACATGTTTGAAAATTGTTCAATTCTTCGTGATATTTTTCCTTAAAGGAAAAGTTCCTTCTTTACTTTCAGTTTTTTATTTTTCATTTTCTTGTTTTATCTATTAACATTTCTTTAGTTTATTATGTCAACTAAACAATAGTAAAAAATGTCGTGGTATAACTGAAAGTATACTAGTTTATGAATATATATTTGTATTATTTTACCAACAGAATTTCTTCATTCATTTTCATTTTCAAATTCATTTTTCTTGTTTTATCTATTAATATTTCTTTAGTTTATTATGTCAGCTAAACAATTGAAAAAATGTCGTGGTAAAACTGAAAGTATTCTAGAATATGAATATACATATGTATTATTTTACCAACAGAATAGTCAACACTATAACTTACTATAATTTACATGTAAAAACATTATCATATTGGAATGTCCTAAAACGGGCATTTGCCTAGTTGGACATTTTAAGTTCATTATATTGTATTATGTAATATTTACAAACAAACAATAAATAAATAAATTTAGTACATGAAAATGACTTTTCTGTAATGCTGGCAGCACAAAAGCAACTGTAATTTTATAAATGCACTAGAAAATAATATTTATGATAGACTGCCTAAGATTCGCCTCCGAATAGAGTTGCCATCAATCCTGAAATATCGGGACTGTCCCGTACAAGAAAACTAAAAGTTCCGATGGAATTTCACTATCGTTTCACAATAACAATTTCAAATAAAAGTAAAATGGGAGGTTTTATCACGTTTTTATTTGTATCTAAACTACTTGCTAGTAACGATTTTGTAATAACGTCTTAAAAATGCATCTGAAAGACCGTGAAAAAACTTTCCCGTTCTGTGTAATTTTTTGTGGTTCTTACGCAGGCCGCACCAAAAGTCGCATGCAGCCCGCGAGCCGCAGGTTCCCCACCCCTGCTTTAAAACATCCACCACACAGCATCCCCAAAGATGACACAGGTTCTGAGGTAAAATATTTTCTCCTATATTATATAGGTATTTCAAATTCTCACACATATGCATTATGTATAGATGACACTCGTCTTTTAGGCATGCAATCGGTTGTCTTGTAAACATAACGCTCGTCTAAAAAGGGTTAAGATAGTTTTCAGGTAAAAAAGATGAATTGGAAATAATCTTTTTGTATCTTTATAGAAAAATATTTTTGTACAGGAAAAAAGCAATGGAATTTAGAAACAAGTTGCTTATAATTTTGCTTATTAGAATCACCTCCCGAAGGTGGTGTACTACTCCCCGACTGCATTTATACTTAGGGCCACATAATATCTTATCTACTAAAATAAAAATAAATATATATTTCAAAAACATTTTATTTTTGACACTTTCCACAACAGGTTTTCTCTTCCAGAAGGTCTGGCTTATAGTTAGGAGTCCACGGGCCTAAACTAGAAGAAGAATAGTAGTCCATTGGGTAGTGCTCCCCTTCTTGATCTGCTTTCCACTGAGCTTCTTCAACACACACCGCCATCTCGTATGGAGTCAGCAGCGGCTTAGCAAATGCTGTGCCCCAATCAATAGATAAACGGGGACAAGCAACTTGAACAAATGCGTCAATCCCAGTTATCATCTTCAATTTATCAGGGAATATCTCAGAAAGAAGAATGACTATTGATTCTTGAGTTTTGATTCGAGATCGAAGACTTTGGAGAACCGTGGTGCTGCCTTGCCTGCCGAGAGTGCCTAGAATCAAACCAAATGTACCGGATGCTTTGGAGGCTTCTATCGCATTGAATCTATTCTTTCGCATCAAATCATGGTCGTAAAATTCCTCAGTAAATTTCTTCTCGTAAGGATCGTAGCGGAATGCTTTGCAGGTGGGATTCGCTATCATGGCTGCTTCCAAGTGAAACCTTCCATCGCCCAGGTAAAGGACAATATCCGAACACGTCATCTTTGGTGCAGTGCATCCCAGGATCTCTCCGGGAGATAAAGGCTTACTTTGAGGAACGTTAACGGTGTATCCAAACTTACGTAGCTCCACAGCAGCGGTGTGCAGAGTACTGACAAACTGTATGGTACTGACAAGACCGAGTCTTGTAGTTATCTGAGGAAAATTAAGCTTTACTGTATCGATGAAATGGAGGATGTCGATCTTGATATCCACGAATATATAGAGTAATTTGATTCCAGAAGTCTGATCGATGGGAATCAGGCATGAATGTCCGTAGTGCACCAGCAGGTCCACTCCCAAAGCCTTGGCGGTGTAGTCGTCCACACAGCATGCTCCGTAAGTCACATCTCCCATTATGAGGGTCTCCGCATCTGTGAAGGTCTCGATGATATCGCAAATGGTGGTTGCAAACATTAGTAAACCTGAAAGTAATAACAATAAATTATCATTTAACAACGATCTTCAAATCTGTTGCAGTTTCGTGTGTCAATTCACACGCTTCCACTCCATTATTGAGTACTAACTTATACTTAGTACCAATGATGTTATATTTATGCCTTTAATATTTTTGAGTTTCATTAAATTTATTCAGAAAGATGAACAAAAATGACAGCAATGGCCCGTTCATTGAACTTGTCAGGAGGTTTTAATGATTGGTTTTAATTAGCAGAGCCCTAAGATATTTTAGAGATGGGTTTTCTTCTGTATAAATATGGGTGTTATAATGACCCAAAGATGTGTGTCATTAACACTTGGGAACATTCAAATAAAAAATTTCGTTCATACATAATTATAATTTGTACTTTTCCAAAATATATAAAATAATATAAAACAAAATGTCATATCCTCTGCACACCATTACATTCACATATATTTTGTGATAATGGAGTCTCCCATTTTAAATCTCTCCTTTAAACTCAAGACTAGGGCCTGGTGGTCAGATTTGAATGAAATATTTTGGCAGCTGCTATTGAAAATGAACTATGTGACGAAAACTGTGCACGTGAACAAAATCGCATTAAAATGCGATTTTCTGATACAAAATAATTAATATTTGCAAATAATATTTTCTTTTGCTGAATAAAATATATTTTTCCTACGTTGTTCATAAACAGAACCTTCGTTGTCCATTTTGTTATTTTTTTAAACAGTTTTTATCGATTGTCTCAGAATGTACTCAAGCTCACATGATCCATATTATGTATGCAGCGACGATATATAACATCTATACTCGCCATTGTCTCACAAACTCGAGATACTATGTGGCAAGTAAGAAACCCTCTTGTGTGATCAGTAAGATAGACATTCAAAGAATGTGTGTATGGATGACATTGATATAGGACCGGGCCGCGTTTTCATTTGCGCAGAATACTATATTCAAAATCACAGGTCTGACTTGAATAACAAGATACGCTTACTCACTTACAATAAGATGAGTATGGACTGCTTTATGAGACGAAACACTGTCATAGGTTGTCCTTATACTTAATTGCTTGCTATCTCACTTTCTCTAATGGTGCAAAAATCTTCCGAAAACAATCAAAATAATTGCATATTTATAATAATAAATAATTTAGGTGGATTTGCGAATTAAATGTTATTCCTTGGCTTTTTCTCGTGTTTGTCGTGTAATGGAGATATTTTCTCAGCACATGCATTTTGGCGCTTTTTTAAAGCAATTTACTTACTAGTATAAAACGACATTACGCGACGCATGGCAGTTGAATACTAAAACTACGAAATCGAAGATAAGTACAATTGCCTTGTTTTGGCTTACCACCTTAAGTAAGAAAGCGCATTACAGCCGCTAACAAAACTTACTTCGCGTTGCTGCCAGTGTTCAAATCCCGAAACGTCCATAGGAAAACCAAAATAACCTTATATAAAACAACTATCAGAACGGTCTTGGCCTATGGATGTGAGGCGGGAACACTGACAGCAAAGTCAGCGGAACGGCTGGACATCTTCGAAAGAAAGGTACTTCGAAGAATCTTAGGAGCGGTGCGAGAGGGAGAGGCATGGAGAATCCGCCACAATAATGAGCTCTATGATATTTACCAAGCTCCCAGACTCTCCACCCATTTAAGACTCCAAAGATTAAGATGGGCCGGACATGTGCACCGAATGCCAAGCACACGAGTACCGAAGAAGGTTCTGACAGGACACCCGGGAGGTAAACGAAAGGCGGGCAGACCTAGACTGAGATGGGAGGATGATGTCAGGAAGGATGCAAGAGGATTACTCCATGTTGCAGATTGGAGGAAGACGGCCGAGGACAGAGGGCGGTGGAGGCTTATTTTGAAGGAGGCCAAGGCTCGAAATGGGCTGTAGCGCCATTGAAGAAGAAGGCTTACCACCTTCGAGATTTCGGTAAATATTTCCCTATCCAGTCCAAGCTCAAAACACACTTTAAAAAATTTAAAAAAATAGTACTAGGTAGATTACAGTTAGTAATAAGTAATTCGGTAACCGGAATTGAAAAATATTGCATTTTAATGGTTATTTTGTTATCTTTAAAAATGCGAAACGTCATTTCTCAAGGAATACCATGTTATTAATTACAACAGCAAACGTCTCGCGTGTTTTTGCATGTTTATAAAACCGAACAAAATAATGATTAATACGCATTATTTATCACTTCCGAAGATTGCAATTCGTACTTATTATTGTCTAACTGACAGAAAGTGATTTTTCCTTAAAGTGCGTATTTCATCATCGTAATTACCATGGCGGTCAAAATAACATTTTGCTTTTTTAATTAAAAAAAATAACCATTAAACGCAATATTTTTCAATTCCAGTTACTGAATTACTTATTACTAACCATTATCAACCTAGTACAATTATTTTTAAATTTTTAAAGTGTGTTTTGAGCGTGGACTCGATGGGGAAATATTTACCGAGATTTCTACCACATTTCTATGTATTATATTTAATGTCATTGGTCAGTCCTCAGTACTTTGTCATCGTCGACAGGAGAATAAATATATTTCGAAGATGGATAGGTACATTCGAAACAAGTACTAAATACTACAGTAAAGCAAATTTTCAGCAGTTAGCTTCCGATTACCTTCGCCATGATTATTACTACATCCTGCAGGGTGAGTACCGTAATGCCAACCTCCAATAAGAGGGGAACCAGAAGAGGCTTTAGAACAAATAATATAATAATCAATAGTGTAAATGATGTCTGATGTCAACCATTTTTCGGTAAATATCGGTTCGGACTGGCCACGCTTATTACGAATAATTTTTAGAAAAAAACTTTAGATTCGCCTTAATTACTATAAAAGCAAACTTTTTGGCTTTGGGGCAGCGGAAAATAATGTATTTTAATTTTCAATTGCATAAAACCAAAATTCACTTCGCGAACCGACCCAGCGAAAATCCGCGGCCGTAACTGTTACTGTTATGTTGGTATTCTTGATAAATTATCAAGAGCTAATACGACTGTAGCCGACTTCGTGAGACAATGCGCGTATTTATGAAATTTGTCTAGCGGGCTTGTTTGTGTAACATGGTTTGTGGTACAAAAGAAAGTGCCCCTTTATAACGCCTGCTCGCGTCAACGCAAGAAAAACATCCCAGTTTTCAATTGGTTTAGCGGCTACGCTAGGTTTGTGTAACATGGTTTGTGATTCGCGGTATTTCATGTAGGTATCCCACGAAGTCGGCTGCAGTCCATAACAGTAACAGCTACGACCGCGGATTTTCGCTGCGTCGGTTCGCGAAGTGAATTTTGGTTTTATGCAATTGAAAATTAAAATGCATTATTTTTCGCCGCCCCAAAGCCAAAAAGTTTCCTTTTATAGTAATTAAGGCGAATCTAAAGTTTTTTTCTAAAAATTATTCGTAATAAGCGTGGCCAGTCCGAACCGATAATTACCATTTTTCAAATTGATTTATTATGCCTGTGAATTTGTTATGCTAGTATGTTTGGCACATTTGTGTAAAAGTCTAAGTATCCAATGAATTAATAAAAATTTTAAAGTAAGAAATTAATAGTAAAATATTACCCTCGGGCATTTGTAGAGCGACAAGCTTTGAATTCAGTTGCTTAATTCGCCAAATGGTCTTGTGTATCTCGAAATTGTAGTTTTTGGGTAAGATTTCACAGGCTGCATTCAAGAGTTCGTTCTTGGTTATTTCTTCAGGTATTTTGTTCACGGATTTAATTGGAGCCTTGAACACTTTTCTTTCTGCCTTCGCCCTAACAACAACGACTGATGAAGGTTCTTCAGACATGTTTATGTTATCATCACACCAAACTTTTAATATAAAATTAAAACTCAGCAAATTCAGTTAATTATCTCGGTGTTTAGATGTAAATAAGCAAATGTCAAAATGCCATTCTCGATCCGTCATAAATTTGATATTCAACTCTATTTACTCTATGACTTATGATAATGGCGTCCCCACACGAATGACTCGTCTGGTCAATAATAATTGAAGCCACCTCGTCAAAATGCTCGGGCGTCCTACCGTATTTTCCATAAGTCTGCATAAGTCGAGCCGATTGTTCTATCTCTTCCTACATATTTCTTAAATACCATAGACAATAGAAAAGTTGCCTGCCCATTGGTTTGTCTATGGTTTTTAAGGTAGTATATGGAAAGGGATCGAATAATAGGCTTGACTTAAGAAAAGGACAACAGGACGGCCGAGCCTTTCAGCGCGGTAGTCATGGTCGGTGCAAGCGTGTATTGACGCACGTACATACCACGCGATCAACGAACTACAGAAACAACGAACGGCTAGATACATTATTACTTGAGCTAAAATTAGTGCTTCTGTGAATGGCTACGCTAAAATAAGTTCCCTTGTGCAAATAATATTATTTACCTTCAAACTATAATAATTCTGCGAGGCACAGGCAAGGGCGGATCCAGGGGGGGGGGGTCATGTTCAAATGTAAAAAAGAAGTGAGAATTCTTTAAAAAATGAAATCACTAAATGTAAATAAGAACACAGAACCATTTTTGAAATATTTCAACAATAAAAATTCAATGGATACAGTGATTTTTTTCTGAATATAATATATATATATATATAATATAATAATATGTAAACATAACAATCCGTGCAGTTCATTTTCTGAAGTTCTAAAAAAAAATCAATTCTGTAAAATTGAATTTCTTTTATTTTGTGATGAAGTATTTGCAATCAAAAATAAATATCTTCATAGTGATTTTTTTTATTATTTTCGGCAATTCAAAATAAAAAGTGCTTTCTTTAGACGGCAGGTACTCCACATGAGGAAGGACGAAGTGAATCAATTTTAGAACACTGGCAACACCAGCAAAGGCGGCAAGCAACAAATTTATATTTTGAATATAATTTAACGCGTCAGACGTCAAAAATTGTATTCAATATTTCAATTCAATAATGTATTAAGTATATTGTAGAGTCTATTCCCTACTCCTGTTCATTGTGAGTCGTTTAGTTTATTTTGTGTTCATTTCATACTCGCGACACTCTCTCGAACTCCCTCGAAGTGTGATTTCCATAATCCGTAATGCGGCGGCTTATGGATTATTTTATAAACTTAAGTTTCTACTTTGATTTTATGAATGAATTTTCTGTTTTCTGCTCTGGCTTTCAACAGTGGTCTATCTGGCAGAAAAAGACAGCCATTATTTGTTGCCCATATCTTAGTGAAGCTTACCTCCAAACACTACAACAAACAAACAATGACATTTTAAACCACCGTTCTAATAAAACTTATTTTGCAGTACTTCGCAAGAGAATGATTGGGGGCCACAGCTACGATTAAGTAAAGGTAAAGTACTGTAATTATTTAAATTCTAACATGACCAACCAATCGCAGTCTTTGACAACAGAATCTTACAATGGTATTTTTAATGGTAATGCTTATCCACTGATATTCATCTTCAATTGAAAATATATTTTTACAGAACTAAATTGACGAGAAATGTGAACGAGATGGACTCCAAGTCCCAGAACATCCACCAGCTCAAGTCCTGCATCGGAATGCTAGAGAATCAGCTTGTGCATGCTAAGGAGAACTAAATCAGGAGTCTGCCAAATTGCGAATCATGGAAACCAAAGTCAGGATCTCGCAAGCTGACAAGGAGCAAAAGGTGGACAACCGGACATTCCCACACTCGAGAAATGAGAAAAGGTGAAATTTTGATAAGATTAAAGTAATACACATTTTCAGAACTGTTGTACTAGCTTGAATGTATGTATGGTAGAATCATTTTAGGGAACGTACCCATACTACGTGACCAACTTTTTGCAATTTTTAACCCCCCCCCCCCCCCCCCCCCGGTGACCAAAATCCTAAGCAACCCGCCGCTCATTTGTATGGAGCGTGACATTTTGAAGACCCCCCCCCCCCCCCCTAAAAGTGTCATGTAGTATGGGTACGTTCCCTTAACTACTGGAGCCTTACTGGAGCAGTTTTGCCCACATTTTGGCCAATTTGCAAATACCCTGGCAAAATGTGGACAATTTGAATAGATATATTAAATATATTCTTAACACTACATTTTAATTATTAATTTTTGCATTTCAAAATTTTAATTTCCATTTTTAATTTCTATTTTTCTTTAAAATGTTGTTATTTTTTTTCTCTTAATTTTTTCACTATATTTTATTTATTTTTTAATTTTAATTTATTTACTTATATGTTTTAATTTATATATTTGTATAGAACACTTGAGTTCTTAACAATCTTTATTATTAATTTTTGTATTTCAAAATTTGAATTTTCATTTTTTTTTCTACTTTTCTTTAAAATATGATCTTTTTTTCTCTTTATTTTTCACTTACTTTTAAATATTTCATAATTTTTATTTAGTATATTATTTAATCATCTGTTTTAATAAAATAGTATTTGTATTAATTTAAATAAATATTAATTAGCGCCCTTGAGGTGATTTTTCACAAAAACGGCGCTATACAAATTATCCAATTATTATTATTATTATTATTAAATATACGACTACCATAGCATTAGCCCAGTGTGGTAGCCAAAAAAAACAAATATCTGTAACTAATAAAAAATTTATGAATAAAAAAATAAATAAAAAAATATTTTTAAAAAATTATTGGAATAATTTCAAAAGTTCCCGCACAATGTGTACTTCGATTTATCACAAAAATAACTTAGGGTGGGTTTCTTCGTTTTCCGAGAAAGCTAAATGCAATGCTAGTTGTAAAAGTAAACGATCGAAATTTAAAATTTAAACGAAATTTCTATGCATTTGACCGTTTACTTTTACAATTAGCATTGCATTTAGCATTCTCGATAAATGAAGAAACCCACCATTAGTGTCTTCATTTTTCGAAAATAGATGTCTCTTATCTCTTGTGAATTATTTGTTGTTACGGAAACTGAAATTATTGAAATATTTTTTCTCACAAATCATTGATCATGTGTCAGTTAAGGGACCAACAAATTAAATACAGGTGCATTCAATGACTCTCTAAAGCCGGGTACAAATTGCTGTAACGTAACCTGCA
The DNA here is from genome assembly GCA_917880885.1 of Limnephilus marmoratus. Lineage (NCBI taxonomy): Eukaryota > Metazoa > Arthropoda > Insecta > Trichoptera > Limnephilidae > Limnephilus > Limnephilus marmoratus. The sequence continues at coordinate 41,724,648 of OU862916.1, read as the reverse complement.
ATGTAATATAAAAGGAACATTTCATAACCGAGCATGTACCTACTCGCATCTGTTTCCGGCATGCGTGCGGTGAACATAGCTCAGTCTGCCGAGAACAAGTCCTCTATTGTTGGCGCGCGTTCTGCAGTATAGATACGAACAAGCCGTCCACACTAACGCTCCGTGCACACTGCGTGCCCCTTTGTGTTGTGATTGCGGCGTGCACGAGTTGAAATGCTCTGTTCGTGCGCGTAGTGTGCACGGTGCGCGCAAGGCGTCCACACTATGGGAATTCTGTTACATTACATGATACATTGCAACAACGTGGACGGCAAATTCTTTCATTGCGCGTTACATTGCATGTTACGTTACAGCAATCTGTACCCGGCTTTACACTATAAGCAATTTATATATCTCCATATTAAAATTTGGAGATATGATTTTTTAATGGAGACGGGAAATTTCCAAATAGGACGCTTAAAAATCCCGGACAATTTGCTTGCATGTACAACATCGGAGTTACAACACTAAAAAATCAAACAGAAAAACATTTATTGTTATGGGATAATTTTTAACACGCCTCTAGTAAAGAACATTACTTCAAGAATACTTAACAATACTATTTTTGTTTACTGCCCTGACCAGTGAATTACAACAGTAAAATTCAACAATACATGTGCATATACACTTCAATTCATGAACACATGCAAAATCACTTTTTGCCAAATAATCCAACAAATTCCTCCTTCCGAAAATAAATTTCAACACGCAAAAACATAGATCAGCTAGTTCATAGGTTGTCAACCTTATTTTGCTCACCATTCACTTGGAGATTTTTTTTTTTAGCGCCCCCCAATTGTTTTTACTTATTGCAAATCTGAAACTGCTATTGTCACGATTATATTTACCACAACAGGGGGAGGGGGAGGGGTACCGGGTTACTACCTCCTTCCTTCTTGTATTCATGATAGAGTGTCAATTCTTAATAATAAATAATAATACATGTAAGATTATTAGTACTTGATTAGGACTTGTAGTATTTGGAGTCCGATTATCTTAAACAGAAACTGAGTATTTGGAGATGTCCGATTATCTCAAACAGAAACTGAGTATTTGGAGATGTCCGATTATCTCAAACAGAAACTTAGTATTTGGAGATGTTCGATTATCTCAAACAGAAACTGAGTATTTCGAGATGTCTGATTATCTCAAACAGAAACTTAGTATTTGGAGATGTCTGATTAATCAACTGGACGACTGACATGTCACTAAACGTGTGGACAATGAAAATATACTTTGCTAATTTATTTGTGGTAAGATCTTGCTCTGGATCCACATTTCCCTATCTTGACAAACATTATTACAACCAGAAATTTGTAAAAATCTTCAGTCCCTTCTGCTGCATTTTTCTTAACACTTTTGAATCGCATTTTTCGTAACCCTTTTGAATCGCTTATATTAAATATTTAGTTAAATTTGTAAATCTGTGCCCCTAGTATATTGAAATCTTGGAATTGATTTGTTTACAGGCTGTGGGCCAAAGTCGGAACTGTCTGCGAACAGAACTGCCCCAGAACCTGTCTGCGAACAAGGAGGCCTAGCTGATTGGCATGATGTCCACGTTCCTGCACAGGCACCTGGCTACCTGCGGTCTTATGTGCACAAGATAGAGCCTGAACTATGACAGAACCAACTGGAGGAGATGCTGTGCCGGTTTCCAACTGTTTTTGTGCAAAGTGTTTCGGGTGTTGGCGCCAACATTGAGCAAAAACGGATCTTTAAAGGCTTTACCAGCACCAAGGCTTGAAGCATCGCCAACAAATCTATTTACACATTTAAAAGAAAGGCATAGATGAAAAAGGAAGGTGCTTCAATCTTTTAAATTGCTTTAACCCTTTTAAATAGATCTTAAATTTCACTTCTGTTTTCTAGATTGAATGAATTCCGCGGAATTGTGGTTGTGGAAATTAACCCACTTCCCGACGTCTGATGGAGCTGAAATTCGGCATATAGACTCGCTGTCGATGACAATACATTTTATTAACTTTTGGTGGCAATCATGCATACACACATGGATATATATACGCATTTTTCTGAATTTGGAAGAAATTAAAGCAATTAATACATGCAAAAAATGTCAGTAAAATCAGTAGAGTTGTCAACTCCATTTCCTGAGTAGGAAGGTTCAATTCTCAGTCAAACAAAGAAAAAAATTTATTAAGTTTTGAAAGACGTTTGAAAATAAATTGTTTCTTTTTTGATTTTTACAGGTTGATTGAAAAACCTATATTTTCCAAGAATAATGTTTCACAATGATTGTATTTGGACAATGAAGATTCCTCTAGAAGACTTTCCTTGTTCCACAATGTTTCCTATGTCATAAAAAATACTAATTTCAGTTAATTGTGTGTAAAATGTTAATCTTGCACGAAATCTGATTCAATGAACTCAAATTTGCTTTGAATTTATGTGTCAGTAGTAGTAATCAGTAGTCGAAGGATTTAGACAAGTAGTGAAGGAATGTGTGCCAAGACCGGGATGTTTGGCGGTCCGTCCTCTCTGCCTACCCCTGCGGGGAAACGGCGTGATGGTTAGTTAGTTAGTGAACTAGGTACCTACCTACAATATATAACGGAAAATTATTTTAATTAGCTTTTTCAAAATTGGATTGTCAAGAATTTGAACTATCATGTGATTTTTCACGAGTCTGCGCTAGTATCTTTTATAAAATGATTAGCTAAAGTTTTCTCTTTCAGATGTAGACAGTGGCCTTCCTTTTGTTATGAAAGTCAAGTGTGCAAAATTTCATCAACGGTGAAACAAAATTGTAGATTTGTGTAGGAATCAAATCCTTCATTAATCTATTCTTTTGATATCTAATGAAAAATGTTAATTATATTCTATTTATTTTCAATTTACTTTGAGTACTTTTTTTTTAAATGTCCAAACCAGCAGAAATTTCCAGAGCGGGTTTTGCATGTCCACGGCTCATATCAAAGTTTGCTGTGAAGTGGCGGTGTGAAACATTTAGAACAGTCTAGGTGCGCTGATATACTTTGCACAAAATAGTATTAACATCCTGGTGCAAGTTTTTCACATTATGTATACAGAGTGTTCAGAAATGTTCTGGACGATTTTATGTTGAAACTTGCTATTTTTAATGCTTTGATTTTAGTGATATAATTATTGCATGGAAAAATAATTTCTTTTGTATTTTTAAAATGTTTTGAAGCCATTAATGATGTTAATGCTAGTGACAGACTCAGCTATAAAAGTGCCAGCGTTATTTGGCTTGGCTTATTTCAGCATATCGCTTGTCATACATTCCCGTTGGGAATAAGTCAATAGGATATGCAGAAATGTATGCTGAAATTGATATGCTGAAATAGGTCAAGCCAAATAACGCTGGCGCTTTTATAGCTGAGTTTCACTAATGTAAATCAAAATAAAACCATGTGGAAGAGACATACACTTTGTAAATATACATATTTTTCAAATAAAAACTTGAAACAAATGTATTTTTCTTTTGACTCTAAGCTCTAGAAAAACATATACGTAATGTTCAGCTTGACACGGATGAATTTGTAGGTAGCTAAAGAACTGTTTTTTAGCATCCACAAAATCTACAATGCTGATGCTACCAACTGCAAAGTTAACCCCGTCAAACTGAACTTAGGTATTTTATTTGTGAAACATTGCAAATTTTCATAAAGAGAGAAATACTTATTTTTTGTATTGGTTATGGAATGAGGTAGGTAGGTACCTAACAACTTACTAAATAGTGATTACTTGATGCGGCAACACTACTTCAACCAGGAATTGGTGGGAACATTGCAAATTGCAAATAGTTGCGAAAATTGTTTTCAAAATGGCGGGACTTCAACGTTTGGCATTGAATTCCTTGAATGTTGATATAAGCAATTCAATTATTATTGGAATAATAATCGCCAAGTCTAGTCCTCGAATGTTTAAGTCTAAGAAAAAGGAAAATGAAACCAATGGCGTTTGGTCGTTTACCGTCAGAGATACTGAAATCGATTATATTAACGCTTGTGTTTGGGGATCTGCCCATTTTGTGACTTCCTTTGATGATATGTTTCATGTTGGAGACGTGGGTTCGTTAATGATATTACCTACTTGTACATCGTAATAATTTTATTGAGTTTTTAATCAATTTTATCATTTTCAGTTGATATATTAAGCGCAAGAATAAAAACTCGTCAAATTGGAGAACGAAATGAACAATTTTCTCCACAAGTTAGTATTTGAAAACGTATTTAAAAAAAAATTATATTTATATACTAGTTCTTACAGCCAATTAATCTCTATTTGTTTCCTAATATAATAGGTAACATCTCCATTCGAACTTGTGCTAAATGAAGGCCATTCAGAAATGAACATACATGAAGGGGATGATTTTTTTCAATTTCTACCTCTTTTGCACATACCCACCAAACCATCAGCCGGGTATATAACGCTTGCTGAAATCAAAAACAATGGTAAGCTCTTTTTTCATCCATAAATATTTTAAAACTATTTCATGTAATATTGATACAATTGGACTTAGTAGTAATCTATATAAATAAAAATGAATCGCCGAAATGTATGTACGCGCATACTTACGAACGACTGCACCAAATTGGATAACTCTTTTTGTGTTGTGTTCGTTATTGTCAGGAGAAGGTTTGTATAAAACTACTGGTGAGGTCTGGCTTTATGAAATTTGTATACAAAAATGCAATAGGTGGCTCGCGAGCTGTTTGAAAACTAAATGTACCGGGAAATAATTTATGGAACGCGGGAGGGGGGGGAGGGGAACCAAAGAGAGGGGAGGGGAACCTGGGAGGGGGGAGGGGAACTCGGGAGGGGGGTTTGCGGGACGGGAGAAGGGAAGGAGTGGAGTGGGGAGAGGGAAGGTGGAGGAGGCGGAGTGGAAACATGAGAGGGGAAAAGGACGCGGGAGAGAAATGGGCGAGTGGGAAAGGACACACAGGGAGAAACAATTTCTTTATTAAATGGCATAGCAACGCATGCCGGGTACCTGCTAGTATAATATAATTAGCAAGATGGCGTTGGTTACATTTATTTGTTTTAAATTTTACTGGCTGTATGCAAGGTTCATAGTAAACGCGTTTAACAAGGTTAGCTCATACGGCCCTTTTTTTAAAAAAAACTCATCTGGCCGCTTTCGAAATTTCGAACGCACGACTTTGCTTGAAGTAAAATATTGCCACTTGTATTGAAGTTAATTCAAATCTCCCAGTGGAATATGGACTTAAATCTACGTCACAAATTTTTAGCCAATCACTGCTCTACCCCCTCGATAAGCTAACCTTGTAAAGGCATTTTCTACAAACCTTAGAATGTACGTTTCTAATATAATTTAAAGAGTGGCGAATATTATGTACAAGGATATGTGTTAATTAAGTAGACACCGGCGCAAATATTTGTTTGGTAAAAAGACTTTCTATATTTTTAGTTTGCCACTTTGAGGCAAGAATCAATATTTATATTGATTCTTGCCTCAAAGTGGCAAACTTGACTCTGTGCAGAAACGTGTGGTCCGTTTGATAGATTCTCCCATCTTAACAGACGGACTGCAATTTTTAGAGCACAGGCATCAGGTGGGAATGCTGTCCTTGTTCTACCGGTATTACAATGGAAGATGCTAAGAGGAATTAGCGTCATTGATCCCCTCGGCACCGGTGCATAGTCGGGAAACACGCCAAACACGCGCCCAACATTTGTACAAGGTTGACATTAGTCACATGAGAACGGGTCGTTTCTATGACTCGTTCTATAGTTCAACGACTCGGCTGTGGAACAATTTGCCGGCCTCTGTGTTTCCTCCCTCATACAACATGGGTCTCTTCAAGACCCGTGTTCACTCCTTCCTTTCCTCAAAAAGACCCTCCACACAGCATCTTCAAAGATGACATAGGCCCTGAGGGAAGTTATTTCCTCATGGCCTCCTGTGTGGAGTTAATGTAAAAAAAAAAATATATATATATATAAAAGTGATGGTTTTCACTAATAGTGGAACAACTAAAAGTGGCGGGAAGGGACGTTTGTTTTACCTTTTACTCCTGTTCTACGTTAGATAATTTGGGAGGCGGGAATGGGTGCCGCCGCCCCGGGAACCAACACCTCTGCCATAGGTCACACCAAGTGATTCGCTACGTTTGGTGATTTAGCAGGGGTGCCCGGGTTCATGGGAACCGGGGTTCACAGGTTTGTCTAGGTCTTGGAGGCGGATGACCAGGACATACTGAACCCAAGATTCCTACCCACCCCTTAAACCCTTTTCCTTCCCAGAATTCTCCTCTCCTTCCTTTCCTTAAAAAAGCCCTCCACACAGCATCATAGGTGAGCATAAAGATGACATAGGCCTTGAGGGAAATTATGTTCCTCAGGGCCTCCTGTGTGGAGCTCATGTGAAAAAAAAATAGATAAATTTAGCGGTTTAAAACTGAATCGATTTTTTTTTGCCTTCTTGAAGTGTGTGTTAACCCCTGGAGTGTTCTGCAATATGATCAATTTCAGCCTTGAGGTCTAGGAAATTTTTAAGGGTTCGGTTGGGAAATTTTCTGCCCTCGTTAAAAAAATCGTTCCTCTGAATATTAATATCGAGACATATAAACTGCTTAAAGTGTTAGAGAGCCATTGAATGCACCTATATTTGGCCACTTATTCCATATTTTTGGGTTTAAAAAAAAAATTTAAAACTGTTAAATTTATGAGAGAGTGAATTTTTTATTTTAAAATGACATCTTCATTTGGAGAATTTTAAATATTATATCTGCTATCATAGGCAGATTTAGGGGGGGGGCACGGGGGCACGGGGGCACGTGCCCCCCCCAGACGGTATTTTTGTGTACTGTGGAGATTCCATCACAGTTCATACTTAGAAGCAGAAACTTTCTTTATTAAACACTAGCTGACCTGGCCACGCGTTGCTGTGGAACACTTTGTAAAATCCAACCTTTGTAACCACCGCCGTCTTTGAGTTTATCGCGAAGAGATAGACAGATTCCGCGGAGGACTTTAATTTATAATACGTAGAGATGGTGTGAAAGATTATAACAATGTGAATGAAATGCTTGGGGTAACTAACGTATTTAAGTTAATAAGGATTAATACTGTATTCGTCTAAATAACTTTCCAATTATCCCATTGTACCTACGTGACCATTTTTTTAGGAGAATGGGTATAGTAAGCTATCCGTAAAAGATTCATGTATGCCATCGCGGACTTTTTTGTAGATCTATAAAAGAGGAATATCCCACCATGCATTGTTTTGTTATATCTCAAATGGATTAGGCAGTGTTTTTGATGAAATCTCCCAGGCGCGGCTTGACTTTTTCCGACACTTCTAACAATTATCGTTATGTTTCAACCAATTTACACAAATCCTTGACAAATTATATACTTAACTTTTCTCACAAAACACTCTATCTATTGGTGAAAACCGCATGAAAATCCGTTCAGTAGTTTTCGAGTTTTTAATTTATCTTCATTATTATTCACTGTAGAACGCAAATCTGCCGTACCAATACGAATGTTATCATTAGGGCTCGGAAAAATATGTATTAAAAAAATCAAAATATGTACATATAATATGGACTAAAAAATGGAAAATATGGAAAAAATATTGAGTAAGAATATCTTTCATAAAACAATATTTATTGTGAAAAATTACTATGCAGTAACAGTTACATTAAAAAAATTTAAAAAGATAGCGAAATGTTCACGTAATTCAAATAAAAACATTAAGTTTTATTCATATTCCTCTAAATCTGTCTTATTAAATTGATTGCAGTACACAATCACATGCTTTTTTAAATTATCGAAATTAAAACCTTGTCGATTTGGTCTAATTACCGGGTGTAACAGGACGTAGGTACCCGAGGGATTTTCACCAGCGATTCCAGAGCATATTTTGAGTAAAAAATGCAAATGAAATTTTGGTCTCCGGTGACTTTTTTATGACATTGTTAAAAAATTTTTTTTTTCAAATTCAAACAAACAAAAAAATCTTCTGCTGGTTGTCATTGGTCACTCAGCCGAATAATCGACCAACCCCTCACCCGCCTCCAACTGTCCAACACCTACTTTTTTTAATGTTTTTGTAGAAAAAATAAATTAAAAAAACATCAAAAATATCACCGGAGACCAAAATTTCATTTGCTTTTTTTTCTCCAATTATGCTCAGGAATCGATTGTTAAAATCCCTCAGTGCTGTTACACCCTGTATAGCCTTATATTGGCTGAAAGATCTTTCCACGTCACATGATTTAATGGGAGCGTACAGACGCCTAGTTCCGAAATTGTGTAAGGCACGTCTGCAGTACCCTCAAAGCTTCCGCTCAGAACTTTATTAATTGTTTTTAGGGTGTCAAATCCTTTATTTTTGTCTACTTTTTTTGCAAACAAAGGTTGTTTATCCTTGGTCATTTTGAAATTAAATTGATAGGTACCTAGACAGTAGTGGTAGGTGACTTGAGTACGTAAAAATAAAAAGACGCGCAAGCAACAGCAAGCAAGTAGAGGAAGAGAATCAAAAATCAAATTAGGTACGACAAATAATACGCTAGAGAAATGAAACAAGCGGGGCCGTGTGGTGGCAATCAATTTTTGTGAACTAACTCATGTTTTATGATATAAAAATCGAAAATATGGATGATTGTGATATTTTTTATAAAATATGGACTTAACCATGAAATATGGAAAAATATGGAAAATAAAAATTAGTTTTTCACAATCTCTATATGATAATATAGGTAGAGAACACATACGAGACCGTAAATCGTGTACATTAAAAATATGTATTTATATATTTATCCGGGCCCTAGTTATCATTATCTGTCTCTCGCTGGTCATCAGTGCGGTTCGCACGTGAGGTAGCTCGTGGCCCATTTGATTGACTTCGACGACCTACGTCAGCTCGTCTTTTCCTTGGCATATTAAAACAGTAAATATAGTTCTCACGCACTGACAAACTGATGATAGAAGATTTTAAATGGTAACAGAATGACAGGTAACGTTTGAAAGTATGACAATATGACAATCAGAATTCTTTTTTTTTTCATTCCAATTCTAGATTACGTTGTGCTTCTGAAAGTAGGTAGAACAGTAGAACTGTTATGTGAAAATAAAATTTTTGTTTTTACTATCTTCCTCACAATTTTTTCATATTATCTCACCGTTTAAACCTTTCCTGGACTACGACAAACATTTCAAAACCAAAATCACCTAAATCGGCCCAGCCGTTCTCGAGTTTTAGCGAGACAAACGAACACCAATTGATGAGAATAATAAGATAAGAAGATTGAATGGGTATCGTAAGCTATCCCGCTATCCGTAAAAGATAGATATATGCCTTCCCGAACTTTTTTGTAGATCTATAAAAGAGGAATATCCCACCATTAATTGTTTTGTTATATCCCTAAAGGATTAGGCAACGTTTTCGATGAAAGCTACCAGGCGGCTGGACTTTTTCCGACACTTCTAACAATTATCGTTATGTTTCAATCAATTTACACAAATTCTTGACAAATTACATACCTAAACTCCTCACGAAACATTCTATCTATTGGTAAAAACCGCATGAAAATCCGTTCAGTAGTTTTCGAGTTTATCGCGAACAGACAGACAGACGGCGCGGGGGACTTTACTTTATAATATGTAGAGATGTAGAGATTAAAAAAAAAATCAGTTAGATTTTTTATTTTTTTTCTTAAATATAACATTTTGTCAATATTTTGAAGACCTCTCTTAGTCTTCTGTCTCATTCACGCACTCAATTTTCACATTATGACGTTTTAAAAAAAAATCCGTTCGAATTAAAAAAAAAAAATTCATACAAACCTTGTCCTGACAATAACAAACACAACAAAAAAAGAATTATCCAATTTGGTGCAGTCGTTCGTAAGTTATGCGCGTACATACATTTCGGCTATTCATTTTTATTTATATAGAAGAAGAAGATAGAAGAAAGATAGATAGATAGATTTAATTTTTCTATTGTTTTGACACTTTCAAAAAATCTTCCTATATATACCTGAACTTGTAACCGTCCGCCCCTTGTGCCCACCCCCCCTCCAGAAAAAAATCCTGAATAGTTGTTTTTTTGCCCGTCCGCCCCTTGTGCCCCCCCCCAGAAACAAATCCTGGATCCGCCCCTGTCTGCTATATTCATAATCACAGATATAAATTTAAATTCGAACATGCATTTCAATATGTAAACACATGATCAATGATTTGTTAGAAAAATATTTCAATAATTTCAGTTCGCGAAATGAAATAATTGAAAAATTATGAAGAGATGCGAGACATCTCTTCTCTTGTTAAACTCTAACAGCCTTACTAAAAAACCCAGTGAAAATTTTATTCAATTGACAAACGGCCGCGGATATGAAAACATTACTAATTAAAAAATTGTTCATGGAAAAAAATACACTTGGTTTACACGGCCTGAGAGGGTAGTTTATCTCTGTTTTAGTAATGATATCTGAACAAAATTTGAAATTTTTCTAAAGTATTTTGAATGTTCTATATATTTCTTATTTTTGAAGGTGTCATAATAGTCCAGTAACTTTGTCGCCTGAATGTGTGGGGTAGTATGCGTTAAATCCGGTAGTTCTGATTTTTTGCAGACTTGTTTATGATGTTGGCCTAATAAATAATCCAAGTTTTCGACCTCGAGCGCCGAACGCAACTTTGTCAAAAATCGAAAAAACCGCGAAAAAACCGCGAAAAAATCGTTATTTTTTCAAATTTTGGCGATTATAACCCTAAAGGACTAGTTTTTGAAAAAAAAAATTTATGACGTTTTTTAAGTAGACTAATTTTTCTACAATATGATACTAGAATTGTCTCTGTAGACCTAATATTTTCCGAGATTAAGCCTTTCAAAGTTTGTGACCTCGAGCGCAAACCGCGAAAAAATCGTTTTTTTTTTAAATTTCGGCGATTATAACCCTAAAGGACTAGTTTTTGAAAAAAATTTCCTAAGACGTTTATAAAGTAGACTAAATTTGCTACAATATGATACTAGAACTGTCTCTGTAGACCCAATAATTTTCCGAGATTAAGCCTTTCAAAATTTATCATTTTTTTCGATCTTCGCAATTTTTTGTAATATTTTAGACGTCACTCGAATAACTCTAGCGGGATGAGGTTTCAATTACCTCCGTCGTGTGAATCACGAATGTGACCCACCTGTAACACGTTTATGACTGGTACGTGGTATGACTGACAGTGTACTCTCTCGATGGACATTAGGCATGGTGTATCTACGTAATATCTGCCATGAAGTGGAAACATACTGCGAGGCTACCACTGCAACAACTGGACAACATATTGACATGAGACCATCTCGTGGCACCAGAGATGAATCAGATACTGAAAAACTCTGTAGATGGTTTGCAAAGCACCCTCCATTCCTTACAATAGATTTCATTATGTCCATCAGCAGTGGCCTGGTTGGAGAACCTAGTGTCAACAGCCACATGGCTCTAGAGATTGGGAGAGAATCGATGCTAAATTTGGTTGGCCAGAACTTCCAGGAAGTGAAATTCAAACGTAAAAACAATGTGGTGTCCCTTTCTTCAGCTGTACGAACTATTACTGTTGGCAATAAACAGGTAACTGTTGATCCTCTAACACTGTTTCACAGGTCGTCGACTCAGTTCTTATTTGTCCAACAGACCATTTTAGTTTTTGTTCAATCTCCACTTTAAAATTTAAAATAAAGTATAAAAAATGATAGTTAATCACATAAATAAGAATTATCTAAACTATTCAGACCATTACCATTACGGAAATAGCTTTATCTTAAACACCTTTCATAATGTTTCTTTGAAATAATGTAAGAAAACCTTCTTCTCCCGTAAAACTTTCTAATGGTCTGTTGGACAAATACGAACTAAGGCGACGAGGTTGTGTGTCTTAAAACAATCGGATGAAGAATTGCGAGAGTTCTTCACTTACGAACTGTCACCAATCTCAATGTCATTGTTCTCTGAAGAAGGGATGAGAAAGGGCATAAAATCCACCTTGTATTCAGTATTTGAACCTGTAACCTTAAATGAGAAGCAAGGGTTAACGAAGTTTGTAGTAGTGGATGGAGGGCATCTACTTCACAAGGTTGTGTGGCCTCGAAGCTCATCATTTGGTGCGATAGCTGACAGATACGTACAGTACATTACTGCTCACTATGGCTCAAATGTGGCAGTAGTTTTCGATGGTTACCCCGTAGATGCTGTACAGACAAACACAAAGAGCTCTGAGCGTCTTCGAAGAGCCGAGTTACACTCATCGCGAGAGATAATCGTTGATGAGAAAACCGTGGCACAGGTTCCTCAACAGAAATTCTTGTCAAATGACAAAAACAAGATTCGTTTCATAAAACTACTGACAATAAAAATGGGAAATCACAACATTCAAGTACTCCAAGCAGAGGAAGATGCTGATAGGCTCATCATCACTACAGCTGTAACTGCTGCCTCTACCTATGATGTAGTGGTAGTCGTTGGTGAGGACATTGGCTTGCTGATCATCCTTACTGCGATCTCAAACCAACGTGAAATTTTTTATAATAAATGTGGAAGAGGTAAAGCATCAGATGTCATGTATTCCAGCATCGCTTCTTCAAAATCCCTTGCCTTCATCCATGCCTTTAGTGGTTGTGACTCGACATTCTGCTTCTTTGGCTTAGGGAAGATACAAATGATGTCCATAGTCGAAAAAAATCCGGACGTTGAAAAGCAAGCTGCGATTTTTCTCGACACCAACTCTACACCTGACGATATAGCAGCAGCTGGAGAACGAGTCATAATTGCTCTATACGGAGGCAACCCCAATACCCATAACCTTGACGAACTGCGGTACCAACTATTCGCCAGGGCTGCGACGAAAACCAGCTTCAATCTAGCCAGATTACCTCCTACACCAGACTCTGCTCTCTCCTGGGGGTGGATATCCACGCCACAAGGCCTCAATCCCAAAATGATGACCAAAGATGCAGCTCCACAATACCTCTTGCGGATGATTTTTTGCGGCTGCATGAAGGGTTGTCAGAACGCGTCAAAAAATAAAATGCTCATCAGTCTGCAGGCACTGTAGCGGGGCCTCTTGTGACAATATACCTGATGTTGAAGTAATAGATATCCCAGAAGGCGACGATCTGTCCGATGTCGAAATGGAGGATGACTTGTGGGCACAAGACGTCGACGATTCATCACCATCTCCTGATGGGGATATGAAATCCCAATACATCGATCCAGATACGGACGAACCTCAACCGGGACCTTCCAAGAGGGCTAAATTAATTTAATTTTTTCATTTTGAATATTACTCAGTTTCCTAACAAATAAACATATTAACTTTTGTTGTACTTATCTTTGTTAAATAAATAAAAAATTAAAGAAAAAGAAAATACTTTGTTTTTTATCTTTTTTACTTCATTATTCGTAACTTAGCTTAAGCATCATCATCGCATCATAAAAGTATAGGGCTTCGATAGTATAATCAGGGTCAAAATTCATGACAACAGAATTGCAAAAAATTGCGAAGTTCGAAAAAAATGATAAACTTTGAAAGGCTTAATCTCGGAAAATTATTGGGTCTACAGAGACAGTTCTAGTATCATATTGTAGCAAATTTAGTCTACTTTATAAACGTCTTAGGAAAGTTTTTTCAAAAACTAGTCCTTTAGGGTTATAATCGCCGAAATTTGAAAAAAAAACGATTTTTTCGCGGTTTGCGCTCGAGGTCACAAACTTTGAAAGGCTTAATCTCGGAAACTATTGGGTTTACAGAGACAGTTCTAGTATCATATTATAACAAATTTAGTCTACTTTAAAAACGTCGTAAAAAAGTTTTTTCAAAAACTAGTCCTTTAGGGTTATAATCGCCAAAATTTGAAAAAATACCGATTTTTTCGCGGTTTTTTCGATTTTTGACAAAGTTGCGTTCGGCGCTCGAGGTCGAAAACTTGGATTATTCATTAGGCCAACATCATAATCAAGTCTGCAAAAAATCAGAACTACCGGATTTAACGCATACTGTGATGTATAAAGTTACTGGACTATAAAAACAAATACCATTTATGAAAACTAGATAAAATTACCTTTTAGATTTGTGTTGAAATACACTTTAGTTTTTAAAAACTGCCATATATTAAGATTCAAACGCGAAAAAAAATGGAATTTTTTTTTTACCAAAACATATTTGATGAAAGTGTACAGAAACTTATAAAAAAACAAAATTTAAAAAATATGGACCTTTTATATACTTAATGAATTTGGAACGAAACTGTCACCTCACTTTTTCCTGCATACAATAAAAAAATGATAAAAAATTTCAAAGTTTTTTTATTGCCAAAAAACTAACCTAAAAAAATAATACCGACTTTTATAACAGATTTCTTGCAACTCTAAAGACGTTAATTTAATTGATACGTTTAGGAACACATGTATTAGATATTAATATTTAAAAAAAAACACCACTTTTATGAAATTCTCATAAAATAAAATACTTTAAATTTAAATTTGAATTTTCATGTTTTACTTAAAATACTTATTGACATTTCAATTTTCAAAGTATGATTATGGTTATAACTTGACTAAAACTTATTAAAAACCACAAAAAAACACGGTAAATATATCAATTATGCGAATGTAATAGTGAATTAGTCATATTAATAGATATTACGATCAGATTTGTGTAATATTTCACACACACCCGCGGAGTAAGATGATTTTGGCGGTTTCAACGCGAATGATGAATGCGAAGGCACCGCCATCTAGCGGTTCTGTAGGAAAACAAACAATTAAATTATGTACAGTATGAAAAATTGCATTGTTGCCGGATTTAAAATACATTTTAAGATCAAATCTTATTAGTAATGTTATCGTGTTTTAGTGTATTTTGGTTTTATTCATGTTGCTGCTGCAACACAGGTTATCGGGCGTGCTGTGGTTTTTTTTTAGTAAGGCTGTAAAACTACTAAGTTAGCCTCGTGACTATGAATTTATGCAGGCGTGGGCAAATAAGTTTTTTTGATTAATTTGTGTTAGAGGCCGTTCAAGTATTACGTAATGCACTTAGGGGGGGGGGGGGTCTTGTGAAACGTTGTTTTGTTTTATTTATTAAAACAAGAAAAAGCGACTTTCCAGTACTTTGCGCAACTTAATTGTGACTTTCAGGTAATAATATATAGTTTGTTTGTGCAACGTTCCAGATTAGAAGATACTCTCAGTACCGCCGTGTTGTAAGACCATCATTTAGAATTGAAACGTCGCTTAAAATGGTTTAATTTTTTTTTTTTAAAGTATTTGGTGACTACATCTGAACGGCCAGGTTCTTCCCCACATTCCTCTTCCCCATTTCCTTTCTTTCCTCACTTACCTTCAGCCTCACAACATACGCCAATTGGGGATGCTTGAATCTCACTGGCTCCAGCATGTGGCCAAAAACAGTTGATCTAATTATTAATTAATATAATGTGAAGATTTTCATACATTTTTCCTTATTTTTATAGCGCAGTCTACAAGAGATGACTCAGTGGATCTGCTGGTGGTTGTAAGATGTATAATGCCACCTAGAACCATCAAAACAAAAGCAGGTAAACCAATCCGCAAATAGTAAAAGTTAACAAAGCTAGTGGGCCAGACGGAATAGGTACAGGCTTATTGTGACTATTTCAATTGAAGAACAAAACCACTGTTGCCCAAGTTGTTTATCATGAAAGAAATCATTGTAACAGCTGACTTTGCTAAAATTGTTAAGTGAAATCTCGTCTGTCTGAACGATGTCAGTTGTAATACTGAATTTTATTCAGACTTCAATAAAACTTTTAGAAACAGCACAATAAATATAACGTACACAAAATCTTTATTACCTATATCCTGTTTCCCAAGATTTTGTGAATTTTGTGCAATAAACAACAAGCTGCCAATAAAAAAAAATATTCCCTCGGTTGAATCAAGGTCATAAAACAAAGAAAAATTCTGTATTCCCGGGATTAAGACAGGCGCAACACCAGGATTACCTTGATAAAAAGGTTCGGGATTCCAGTTCTCAAGATCCCAGAATTGAAAGCTCTAGTACTTGTCGTTAATATTATTTTTCCCGTTTCAGGTGGCGAAGTTCAACACCGGGAAGTGACCGTGATGGATCAAACTACGACAGATCCTCTTAAGCTACTGCTCTGGGACATAGATATGATTAAAAGGTTGATTCTAAATCTATTATTTATCGAAATACAATCGATTCCGCTTAATTGATACATCGGTTTATTGGTACAGGATTTTATTTGAGCCAAAACCCAAGGAACAAAAACTGATACTAATTATACTTCGGTTATCTGGGATACCATTCCGTTTAATTGGGGCAAATTCCGATCTAAATTCGACGAAAAACGTGTCTCAGTAAACGAATTTTAAATTGAATTATAAACCAGTGAGGGGAGAGCATGCGCCACGCCACGGGAGTTTCGAATTCATTCGGCAGTAATTCGGTAGACTTCGACGACGCCGGCTATTTGCAATCCGCCAACGATCATCAACATACAGTTAGTTGTTCAATTCCCATTACACTGCCGAGGTATAAGAAGTAATTTTTGAGGTTATTATAACATGTAAATTTTTTGTTAATGCTTTTTATTTATTTGTACCTATCTGTTGTTAATTTATTTTTTTCATATTCATTTGTATCTATCTTTAGTTAGGATATAATTATTTTTCAGCAATTTGGGAGGCGGGTATGGGTACCGCCGCCCCGGGTACCATTTATTGGATAACCAACACCTCTGCCACAGGTCACCCCAAGTGGTTCGCTACGTTTGGTGACTTAGAAGGGGTGCCCAGGGGTGGGGTTAGGTTTGTCCAGATCTTGGTGGCGGATGCATTTGCCAACCAACTGCGTGGAAGGCCGGATCGGGAGAGACTGGTTGAGGGAGATCTTTTGACCTCTTCATCAGGACCCTCTCGAAACATTGCCTTGCACTGCAGTGGGAGGGATAGATGCATCACGTCCATCACTCCTGGACACACTGACTCCCAGATTCCTACCCACCCTTCATACCTTTTCCTTCCCAGAACTTCCTCTCCTTCCTTTCCTTAAAAAGACCCTCCACACAGCATCTCCAAAGATGACATAGGCCTTGAGGGGAATTATTTAAAAAAAAGCTAATTTATTTCTCAAAAATGTACACATTCAAGAGAACTTTAATAAATGTAACAGCATATAAAAAATCTCATTAAATATTGTGTGTATTTTTTTTACCTGCCGACCATAAACTTCGCTTATTTGGGACAAAATGTTTGGGTCCAATGTGTCCCAATTAAGCGGAATTTATTGTAATGCAATATTAGTAGGGACGGTCAGTGTGGTTCTGAGCTGGGCAAGTGACTTTGAAAATAGCCAGAGGTAAAGGGGTGGTCGATCACAGAGAGATGTAGCAGCCAATTCTTGGTGGCTCTAACCTAACCTATCAAAATCCTGCATCTTCGATAATTCTTGAGTGTCCTCTGCTTTTCTTTTTTTATTTTTATTTTTTTTTTATTTATCTTTAAAAATGGAACATGTTACATTGTTACTTTTCCTCCATTAAAAGCATTTGCTTGTGGATGGAGGAGCTTGTGGATACATTTTAAATATGTACAATTTATACAGTCAGGTGTTTCACATAATATATACACAGATTCACAGTTAATAAACATTCACTGTTAAAACACAGATTAATCATATCGCAATCAAGATCCTTTAACTAAAAGATAAAATCATCCACATGTATTCAGTAATAAGTAAAATAGGTATAATTTTTAGTGTGACATTCATGTGGTGATGAGGGAAGCAGCAATTTTCCCGTTGGTGATTTCTCTAAAATGTTTTTTGATGGAGTTCAACAATTGTACTTTGTCATTAATGCTTCTGATTTCTACTGGAAGGTTATTAAAGAAGTATTTTCCTTGGTGTGTATAATGTTGTTGGGCAAAAGACGGGTTTAGTTTGGGGCATACAAATACATGTGTAAGTCTTGTACGATTTTCAGTTATGAATGAGAATTTATCTTTTTCTTTTATAATTTGTATGATTGAATTTTTCTCAAATAAGTTTTTAAATGTTGCAACTTTGAATTCTTCGAATATGCATTCAGTGGGGAAGTCTGGAGGTTTTTTTAGTATAATTTTTATAATGAGTCTTTGAACAATTTCTATGGGGGTCAAACTAGTTTTGTAAGCTGCTCCCCATCTGATAATGGCATACTGAAGAATAGACTGTACTAGTTTTCAATTAAGGATGCTATCCGATGATACTGTGCTTCCTACAATCATCTGTAAATCGTGCCACATGCCCAGCATAGTTCCACTGGAGGTTGGATATTGAGTTAATAAAGTTGACCACCTTAGAGACTTGCTCAATCTCCACTCATTTGTCTTTCTTTGGAGTGATGTATAACACTATTTGTCTATAATCAGGTCTGCATCGTGGCAGTCTCGAGAGACTGTGCTATTCCTGGCAGATGTTCGGATGGAGTGGAACGCCTACAGCCGCTGCGTGGTGGGACGCCTGGGGCCTCGCAGCGTGGTCACCGAGGACCCGCAAATCCCTGATGCAGAGGCTCTACGGGTCTTTGCCCAGACGGCTCCCATACAACCCACGGCTGTGATGAATCACATACAAAATATGCCTGACCGTAAGATATATTTATGGCAGTTTGACTTGTCAAGTTTACAAATTGTTTCCTGTTATGCATCTATCTATTATAATGTACGAGTCCATTGACAATCAGGAGCTCCTAAGAGCTAAGCAACCAAAATAGGCTGTCAACTGCCTGCCTACAGCATTTCCAAAGATAATTTGGATACTCTGCAAACTAAGTCAAACCTGGAGAAGATTATAGTCACTGGCAAAGTAGAAGACGGGATAAGCAGAGGAAGTTCACGGATGCGTTAAACTGATCAATTTGGGAGAACTAATAAACTAATCTAAATATAAGTCAAAAGATGGGTATGGATAACGCTGCCCCGGGAAACTTCTATTGGATAACCAACAACCTGCCATAGGTTACCCCAAGTGGTTCGCTATGTTTTGTTATGGGGTGAGGTTTGTCTAGGTCTTGGCGGCACAGGTAGAGACTGGTTGATGGAGACATTTTACCTCCAGGCAGACTCTTTCGACCCATCGCCTTGTACCGCAGTGGGAGGGATGCTTTCAAACGTCCGTCACTCCTAGACACACTGACCCCCAGATTTCTACCCACCCCTCATACCTTTTCCTTGCCAGAACTTCCTCTGCTTCCTTTCCCTAAAATGACCCTCCACACAACATTCCCAAAGATGACATAGGCCCCGAGGGAAATTATTTTCCTCAGGGCCTTCTGCGTGGAGCTAATGTAAAAAAAAAGTATCACACATTATACCAATACATAAGTGTCTATGGCTCTCCATTCAATGGAGGACCATGAGGAATGTAGGAGCCTACTTCAGAGCAGTCGGAGCAACATTCCTCAGCAACGAAGCACAGACTCGAGAAGAGATGGGCATCGCGATTTGATTTTATTTTTACACCGAGATTTTAACACAAGATGTAGATTTCTTAGCGAACAAATTTGCCTGAAGGGGTTTTTTTTACATTAACTCCATAAAGGAGGCCCTAAGGTCCTGAAAATAATTTCCCTTAGGGCCTTCGAAGATGCTGTGTGGAGGGTCTTTTTAAGGAGACGAACGAGTGAACATGGGTCTTGAAGAGACCAATGTTCGAAAGGAGGAAACACAGAGGCCGGCAAATCGTTTCACAGGTTAATAAAAGAAAAGAGTGAACCCCAGGCTTGAAGAAGCCCGTGTTGTAGAAAAGAGAAAGCACAAAAGCCATGGTTTTCATGTGTGTTGTAGGACTAATTAGCTAATATATCGTATACTGTTTGAGTTTCCAGCCGGCACAATTCGCACAGTGATGTCAGTGCAGCAAATATTGGACCGGGCCAGCGGAGACGACCACCCGCAGTTCACAGCGCTCCTTTACGCCATGATCACCAGTCTCGACTTGGACGGGAGCTCCAAAATATTACTGTTTCAATGGTACTAACTTAATACCGGTTATTAGAATGAGAACAATTTGTTTCTCCGACCCTTTCTTGTGTAAAACGTCGCATAGTAGGAACAAGTTGCCGGTATCCTTCCTTCCTTCCTCATTTAATCTAAATCTCTTAAGAGACCGTCTTTAATCAATCTTCCTTAACATGCCTCTTGACATCAACTGGGTGGCAACTAATTTAAATCCCTTTATTTATGTATTTGATTCACAGAGAATATAAAGCATAATTTTTCACATAATATTCATCCTTACTAGAACTAAGGACAGTGGAGGTTATCCACCTCTTACCCGCCCTGGTATAAGTAACAGATGGTTACTCCTTCAAAGAGATTGCAAGATTCTATTTTTTTTGTTAAACGAAGCTACATTTATTTATTTTGAACGAATCTAGACCTCCAGTGTCCTTGCATACGTTGTTAGTAAGCAGTATGTAAGTGCTTAACAGGAAAAACAAAATGATTAAAAAATAGGTTAGTAAGACAAAGATAAATTAAACAGGGCAAAAGAAAAACTTAATCATGAGGCTCCAGAGGCGGCATTGCATCTGAAATAATTTCTGAACTAAGGACAGTTGTTTCACAGAATTTGAACAATTCATCAAATTTCAAAGTTAAAATTCAACTTATGTAAAAGTTCTGTTATTATTTCATCATGGGCCGGTTGTTTCACAGTATTTGGCAAGGACTTCAGTATTTGTTATTCTCAATTCCAGCGAGGGCTGTTCGGGTATGCTGAAGGGCCCCAGTACCGCCTGCCAGAATGTGGACTGCCCCATGGCTGTGGGAAGCAAGGCCCCTGTGGTCAACGTGGCTTTTGAGATAAGAGTGAGCCTCACCGACCACACTGGCACTATTTCAAACATCCACTTGAGCGGGAAGTACGCCAAAAGTGTGCTGGAATGTGACGTATGTTTCGTTGTGTATATGCATCCAATAATGACAGAGTTAGGTGAACACCATAATCACGCACAAATTTATATAATACAAATAAAACTATAATAAATAATTTTGTAAACGACAAACATTTCGATCGTCCAGTCTAGGGCCGGATTAACCATGTCGGGGCCCCTAGGCAATGCACGTCTCGGGGCTTACCAATGGCGGACTAACGGGGAGGAGGGGGGGGGGGGGGGGGGGGGGTGAAGGGCCTCCTTGTTCCCTTGATCAAATCCTTAACAAGGCTTTAATGGGGGGGGGGGGGGGGTAAGGTTTTAAAACTTTTATTTTTTTCTGAATGTAAAACATGTCAGTATATTGGGTACCTACTGTGTCAAAATTTCAAGTAAATCGGAGCAAAACTAACGATGGTACAGCGTTTTAAGCGACCGGCCCTCACTTTTATTTTCCCAAGCAGATAGGTAGTGCATACTGAAGTTTGTAGAACATTTTTATTTACATATGTATGTATAATTAAAAATAAAATGAAATAAATGCCAATATAAACCACTCACGGCACCTTAACTCACTTCAGAGTAATGTTGCAACAAATAGAAGGAAAGAAAAGTAAAATACAAGTATGTTTACAAATTTGTTTTAATTATAGACTTTTTATTTATTATTTGTATGTCATGTGAACATTAGTTATTTATTGGGTTATAACCTAATTAT
Source organism: Limnephilus marmoratus (assembly GCA_917880885.1). Taxonomy (NCBI): domain Eukaryota; kingdom Metazoa; phylum Arthropoda; class Insecta; order Trichoptera; family Limnephilidae; genus Limnephilus; species Limnephilus marmoratus. Next base: position 41,702,959 of record OU862916.1, on the reverse strand, counting down.
TATAATTTGTCGTTTTCTTTAATGCGTGTACCTAATGTTATTAACCTGTAAATGTTCCTAATAAAAATTTAAAAAAAACATCTCGAAAGCTGACTTTTTCCGAAACTTCGTTGCTCACTAATTGAAGCAAGTCATTTTTTCCTGGGACGCGGGGCCCCTAGCCGATGCGGGGCCCCTAGGCAGTTGCCTACTCTGCCTAAGGGATAATCCAGTACTGGTCCAGTCGATTAGTCATGCTGAGTTTTCAAATAACGAGGTCACAAAAAGCAATATTTGAACGCTCACCATAAATCAAGTACTATAAAATAACACCAGAAGGAATAATGGTCCGGTACATTAGTACGACATTTTGAAATTTCCTACCCTGACCCAGACCCAGAAAACATTCAATCAAACATCAGTCGGTTCATCTTGGGGGCCATCCATAAATTACGTCACACGAATTTCATGATTTTTGGACCCCCCCTATCCCTGACCCACATCGTCATATTTGTGGGACCCCCTCCCCCCCAGCGTGACATCACATATTTTGTAATTTTACATCTAAAAATAATCAAAACAGTAGTTCAATTTTTTTTACATGTGACGTCACAGAGCTGATGATCAAGTAATATAAAATAACACCAGAAGGAATAATGGTCCGGTACATTAGTACGATATTTTGAAATTTCCTACCCAGACCCAGACCCAGAAAACATTCAATCAAACATCAGTCGGTTCAACTTGGGGGCCATCCATAAATTACGTCACACGAATTTCATGATTTTTGGACCCCCCCCCCTATCCCTGTCCCACATCGTCACTTTGTGAGACCCCCTCCCCCCCAGCGTGACATCACATATTTTGCAATTTTACATCTAAAAATAATCAAAACAGTAGTTAATTTTTTTTTACATGTGACGTCACAGAGCTGATGATCAAGTACTATAAAATAACACCAGAAGGAATAATGGTCCGGTACATTAGTACGGTATTTTGAAATTTCCTACCCAGACCCAGACCCAGAAAACATTCAATCAAACATCAGTCGGTTCAACTTGGGGGCCATCCATAAATTACGTCACACGAATTTCATGATTTATGGACCCCCCCCCCCTATCCCTGTCCCACATCGTCACATTTGTGAGACCCCCTCCCCCCCAGCGTGACATCACATATTTTGCAATTTTACATCTAAAAATAATCAAAACAGTAGTTCATTTTTTTTTACATGTGACGTCATAGAGCTGATGACCCCATACCCCTTGTCAAACAATGTCACACTTCGTCGCTTTAGTTCGTATGTGTCCAACAGACCATTAGAAAATTTTACACGAGGAGAAAGTTTTCTCTCATTATTTCAATGAAACATTATGGTAGGTGTATATGATAAAGCTATTTCCGTAAAGGTAAAGGTCTCATTAGTTTAAATAGTTCTAAGTTAAATGATTAACTATCATTTTTTATACTTAATTTTTAATATTAAAATGGAGATTGAACAAAAACTAAAATGGTCTGTTGGACAAATAAGAACTGAGGCGGCGACTTGTCTGCTCCCCCCCAGCCCCCGTGACGTGACGTAATTTATGGATGGCCCCTTGTTAGGGTTTCTAATAGAGACCAACTTGACAAACGTAAATATCTTTCATAGCGAGCTTAAAGAGCAACTGAAATTCCAGGCAACAACCTGTGAAATAAAATAAAATAGTTCAATATATATGCATGTACATCAGGGATTATATTATATTTTTTACTTTTCCTAGTTTAATCTAAATGTTGGTGTCTAGCAACACTGCCGTTGGGAAACATTTTTGATATCCATGAATACTTTTCAGGTATATGATTTCATAGCAATGGATGTGGATGCCCGCGGGCAGCTGAAGTGGCGCCTGCTTCTGGAGCGTTGCGCCGCACGGCTGCTTGTGACGCAGGGCCGCGTACTGCTGCTGGCCGCTGCTCCCGCTGACCCCGCCGAGCTCGTCAGCAAACTGCCCATCTATTAAATCAAACACATTATAGAACTGCAGTGAAATATGACAAGAAATCTCCCCCTTTTCAACCAAAAAAAAAACATTTTACAATTCTACCTATGTTAAAATTCTTTTTCTTTGAAGTTGGTAAATAATTTTTGTTATTATTAGTTAAGTTTGGGAGCCAGAAATGATATCTCAACTAAAAAAATACCCTTGTAATTTGACTATACAGTAATAAATCAATAAAATATTGTTATTATAAGCTGACTTATGCTTTTTATTGCTTGTTTTTATCTCCCAAGGTAAGTTTTGCATAAATCCGCTGAAAGTTATCAGTTATCATTCTTTTATTCATGAAAATCCATTTGGTGCTATTTGGGTAGGTAGGTACTACTTTATTCATAAACATCTGTTTGGATAAGTAGGTACTATTCTCAGGTGTTTTTTTCAAAACGCGATTACGCCCGTATAGAGGGCTCATTCTAAAAAAAAAAATTCAATGTTTATGTTGGTTGTTGTCTTAGCCGTATCTATTAATTTATTTACGCAATACCTGCACTATAATATTGTATAAATTATAAACGTATTTTTTGAATAGTAATAATTATTATTTTTGCACAATTTTACGGTTGCCACCACTTCGCCGCAAGTTCCAAGTTGGTAACTCCGATTATTTGACGTTTGGCGATGTCCATTGACATCTGTTATTTGTTGTTTATTTTCATGTTTTGTTTTGAATAAGCCCACCATGTCGGACAAACCAAAATGTGTTTCAGTAGTGGTGTTAGGAGATATCGGGAGAAGTCCAAGGATGCAATATCACGCCATATCGCTCGCTCGCTGTAAATATGACGTGGACCTGATAGGTTATGCGGGATCGAAGCCCTTACCCGGCATAATTAACTGTGAAAATATTAACATCACTAACATGACTCCTTTGCCAGAGCTAAAGGGTCCTAAATTCCTTCAGTATGTACTGAAAACATTTTGGCAAACTTTAACTCTTTTGTTTGCATTATCAATGAAAAGGAGAAGTGATTTTGTGCTTTGCCAGAATCCTCCAGCGATACCTACGCTCCTCGTTTGCTGGCTGTACTGTCTTGTAGTCAGGGCTAAATTTATCATTGACTGGCACAATTACGCTTATAGCATAATGGCGTTATCGCATGGAAAAGAAAGTCTTATAGTAAAAGTTGCCAAGCGCTTTGAATTCTTCTTCGGTTCTAAAGCGCATGCAAATTTGTGTGTAACTAACGCGATGAAGAAAGACCTGTTGCATAAACAAATTGTGTGGGTAAATACTTTAATTTGTCAAAGCTACAAAATAATATTTTTTAACTGTTTTAAATAATCATTTTATATTTTTTCAGTGCTAAAGTATTGTACGACAGGCCGGCTGACATATTCCACACAATATCGGATAGAGAAAAGCATGACTTCATCAGTAAGATTAGTGCCCAATATTCCGAGTTTGGCGTTGCGAGGAAATCGCAGCTGAATCACCCCGAACACAATGAGGACAGTGGGACGACCATTCTGACGGAGCTGGTTGGAAACGAAGTCCACAATCGGGTGCCAAGACCCGGAGTATTGTTTAGCAGCACGAGTTGGACACCTGATGAAGATTTTCAAATATTACTTAGTGCTTTAGAAGGTTGGAATTTTACATACTTTGCACATAAAAAAATCGAGGAAATTAGTGTCAGTCAATTTGGCTTTTCTTTTTTTTTAACATTTTTTTATTTATTGTTTTTCTTTCTTGCTAGAGCAATCCCGATGAGTTACAGAACTCATATTAGGTGTCTATCAAGGAGGCCATGAGGAAAATAATTCCCCTCTGGATCTGTGCCATCTTTGGGGATGCTTTGTGGAGGGTCTTTTTAGAAAAAGACGGAGAGGAAGTTATGGAAAGGAAAAAAGTACGAGGGGTGGTGGGTACGAATCTGGTGGTCAGGGTGTCCAGGAGTAACAGGTGCATGAATCCAACTCTCCGACTGCGGTGAAAGGCGATGATCCGAGAGTCCTGCTAGGTCTCTCTCCCGATCCGGCCTACCTTGCAGTTAGCAAAGGCATTCGCCGCCAAGATCCTAACAAACCTCACTGCATGGACCCAAGCACCCCTGCCAAGTCACCAAACATAGCGAACCACTGACCTGTGGCAAAGGTGTCGGTTATCCAATAAATGGTTCGCAGGGCGGCAGCTAGTGCCAGATCGTAATATAGTATTTTAATTTTATAATACGTAATGTAGGATTTTCTTGGAGGAGAAAAATTACAAAATGTCAAAAGTGATAAATGAACAAAAACTGAAAAGAGCATGGTGAAAAAGTTCTTGATTTTCTTCATTTTATTAGTGCCTAATTTATAATAAGATACTTTGCATCGCATAACTCGCCAAACTGACAACTGATTGGAGAAAAAACTGGAACCTGGCAAAGTATTTGGCAGTAAAAGCAGAGGAAGATTACCGATGTGTTGGGCTGATCCAAGTATCGCAGGCATCTAAAATGTCGGTATCCGTGGCTCTCATCGTAGCGCAGGGTCCTGTGAGGTGTAGGTGTGCTAAACTCTTTTACAAGAAACCGTTCAACATTCTTTACCGCAAATTTTGATATTTTATTTAGCCAAGTTGGAAGTACGAAATGGCTCTCGGGCCACAAGGAATGGGTTTACAGGTCACGGGTTGCTCATCGCTGGTCTACAGCAATTTGAAACAAAATTGAAGTTGCCAATTTACATTAGACATTTCGACCCCCAGTTCCCAGGCAGGCCAATTAAACTGATTATCAGTAAAAAAGAAAAATTGTCATTTGAATTTTTTTTTCAATTTCACCCGAAGTTAAAATGGTTCTTACTTGACAACTGATCAGTGTATCTCTTCTGTGGGTTTTACAGTGAACTGTTCATCAAGGCTATTAGAATGGGGGTTGCAATCCCTAGCAATGAGTCAATGACTCAAAAAAAAATAAGTTCCTGTTTTCCATAGTAGGTACTTTGTAAAAATTCACAAAGTTGTTTTCTTGATTGTCTATCAAACCGTCATGCCATTTTCCGAAGGGGTAGGCAGAGAAGACGGACTGCCAAACAATTTTGTCATGGCCCGTACTCCTTGCTTCATTCACATTCAAACATATATATACCTTTCTGTTATTCTGACTCCTGACATAATCTGACTCTTTTGGTTCATTTGATCGTGTCATGTCTTCCTCGAATTCTGCTATACATTCATGTCATATATTCTCCTTACACCCCTTTCTTTGTTCATTGGCTCTAAATGCCCAAATCATCTAAGCGCCCGTTTCTTAACCTTACTCATTACCCTTACAGCCTTGCATTCTTTGCGAATTCATTCCTTGTGAATCTCCCCATTTCTCATACGATCTTTCATGGTTTTACCACGTACACACCTCAGGGATATCATTTGTACCGCATTCAGTCTGTTTTCATCCTTCCTTTGCCAATTCCACATCTCATTGCCTACATGTCTGTTATTATTTTGCAGATTACGATAATGCCTCCTCCAATAGCAGTACGCTTCCAAATTTGATCTGCGTTATAACGGGCAAGGGTCCCATGAAGCAGCACTACACGGAGCTGGTGGCGGCGAAGAAGCTGAGGAAGGTGCGGGTAGTGACACCGTGGCTGGAGGCAGCCGACTATCCGCGGATGGTGGCCAGCGCTGACCTGGGTGTCTGCCTCCACACCAGCTCCTCGGGGCTAGATCTCCCTATGAAAGTGGTCGATATGTTTGGATCGGGTTTGCCGGTGTGTGCCTACAAATATCATTGGTAAATATTACTTTTGTTATTTGTGGAATGTGGAGACGGATTTGTTGAGGGTTTGAATAACCAACAGTTGGTTTCACCCTGCAAAACCAATAGTGTTATCAATTTGTTCATGGGCCGCAGGGGCTAGGGTACCTACAGCTTGACATTGTTAAATTTAACCGAGGCTATAAATTTATCATTCTAAAATATTAAAGAACATATAAAAAATACCTACCTGCAATTTTGGGCAACTTCGTTCGGAAAGTTCAAACAAAATTTAGTCAAGATAAATTTGAAGAAAGACTGTAGTTTTATGTTAAACCCTTTTACAAAAAACAGAAACCATTCAATATTATTTATTGCAAATTTTTTGATATTTTAAGCCAAATGGGAAGTACGAAAAGGCCACGAGGAATGGGTTTGGGGCCGTTCAAGTATTACGTAACGCACTTGGGGGGGGGAGGGGGGGTCTGGTGAAACGTTACGGCGCGTTACGGGGAGGGGGGGGGGGGTTCGAAAGACGCGTTACGTAACATGTTTTTCTTTATTTAAATAAAAAAACTAAGGAATTGAAATCTTCCAAGTTCGCAAACCTTTTAGTTTATGTTGTATGGGGAATTCCTCGACTCTATTGTGCGTCATTTTTATTTTATTTTCGTTGTCAGTATTCGTTAGTGTTTTAAACACGAAATACGCATAAACACAATTTGCTGTAGTCAGTGTTGTTAATGTGAGTTTTTATTAATTATAATGTCCTCCAAACCGGGAGATTTACATCATCAGCTGTTATTAGCCTATAAAGGCTCTCATGCTGACTTGCCAGCGCAGCGCAACCAAAAAATGCCAACCAAATTTGGAATACAACAAAAGAAAAATTAAAAAATGAAAAATTTATGCAACATATGAATGATGTTATACGAGAGTTTTTAGTAAGAACAACGCTTTTTAGTTATTACACACAGGTTAGTTTACTGCTAAAATATAATAATATTACCTAAAGCTAGGTTTCGTAGTACATGCATAGTTACACTCAGAACATGAAAAAGGTTTTCTTCACTTTGAATCTTTCTGTGGATTTTTTAATCTCCCTTTCGAGAACTTAAAAAACCACGCTGGGACAAAAAAATAGTTTTGTCTGCTGAAGGTAAACATGTGATTTTTCGTGCCTCTTTGTAGAACACGAATAGTTGCAGTAGAAACATGTAAGTGGTTTTGTAGCACTGTGAGTCAGCAAATGATTTCTAAGAAGTTCTTTTGTACAACATGAATAATTGCAGTCGGGACACGAAAAAGGTTTTGGTCCAGTGTGGGTAAACATGCGAATTTTTAGATACCGTTTTGTAGCGCCTGAATATTTGCACTCTGAGCAAGTAAAAGGTTTTTCATCACTGTGAATTAGCAAGTGCCGTTTTAGTTTTTTTTCGAGAAGAAGAATAGTTGCAGTCAGGGCATGAAATGGGTTTTTCATCACTGTGAGTAAACATGTGATTTTTTGATTTCTCTGAATAGTTACAGTCGGAACATGAAAAATGCTTTTCTCCACAATGAGTAGAGTCAGCAAAAGAATTCTTGGATATCCCTTTTAAGAACGCAAATAGTTACAGTCAGGACATGTAAAAAGTTTTCTCTTCTGTAAATCGCACGGTGGATTTATAAATTGTCCTTTTGAGAACTTGTATAACTGCATTCTGGACAGGAAAATGGTTTTTGTCCAATGTGCGTAAACATGTGATTTTTGGTGACTCTTTGTAGAACATGAATAGTACAGTAGAAACATGTAAAAGGTTTTGTATCACTACTATCACTTTGAGTAAGCAAATGATTTCTAAGAAGTTCCTTTGCACTACATGAATAATTGCAGTTGGGACATGAAAAAGGTTTTTGTCCAGTGTGGTTCAACACGTGAACTTTTGGATATCGTTGAGTCGATAAGAAAACAAGAAAAAGGTTTTTCGTCACTGTGAGTTAGCAAGTGCCGTTTTCGTTATTTTTTTTCGAGAAGTAGAATAGTTGCAGTCAGGACATGAAATGGATTTTTCTCCACTGTGGGTGAACATGGGTAATTTTTAGATTTCTCTTCGTAGTACATGAATAGTTGCAGTCGGAACATGAAAACGGTTTTTCTACACCGTGAGTCAGCAAGTGACTTCTTAGATATCTCTTTAGAGAACACGAGTAGTTGCAGTCAGGACATGAAAATGGTTTTTATCTTCTGTGAATCATACTGTTGATTTTTAAATCTTCCCTTTGAGAACTTGTATAACTGCATACGGGACGTGGAAAGGGTTTAACTCCACTATGAGTCAGCTTGTGAATCATAGTGGAGTAAAGTGTTGCTCCACAGGGAAAACTTAGGGAAATTACTTTCCTCGGGGCCTCCTCACTAAAGCTAATGTAAAAGAAAGTATGTGTTGTAAAACCATGTAGGTTTATTCTAGGTAAGACAGTGTTAAATTGTGGACATCTGGAAGGAATACAAGGCTGATATAAATAATAATATTCTCAATTTTTTTCATAAATGACAATATGAATAAATAAAATGTATATAATGTATCGCCAGTTAGAAATCTCTTGTTTTATTTATTACCGCAAACGCGATAAAATCAAGAAAAAGGGTATTTAAGCGACATTTCAGTACGTTGCGCAACTTAATTGTGACTTTCAGGTAAAAATTGTTACTTGGGCGTTACGTAACGCTTAGGGGGGGGGGGGTTGAACAGAAAAATGTTGAGGCGCGTTACATGGGGGGGAGGGTGGGTCAAAAATCTTCAAAAATTGCGTTACGTAATACTTGAACGCTCCCTTTGCGAGCCGTGGGTTGCTCATCACTGGTCTGTAGCAATTTGAAACAAAACTGAAGTTGCCAATTTACATAAAACATTTCGACTCCTAGGTTCGAAACCTAGGAGTCTACATTGGATTTTTTTTTATCAACTTCACCCTAATGGCTTGTTCACGTCGAAAACCATTCGCATTACTTTCCAGTAGAGAATATTAGTGCCCGCCGCCCATTGCAAGATGACGGGTGATGGCGGGCTGCTACACAACAAAGTAAATACTAGAGATGAAACGGATATCTGGTAACTATCCGGTATCCAGCCTATCCGGCCTAAATTTACTATCCGGCCGGATACCGGATATTCAAAAACTATGACAATTTCCTATAATAAAATGCAATACATTAATATTTGTTAGATAAATATCAATAAAATGGCTTATAATTATAACCGCTTTTATTTAAAGTCGAAAAAGTTACAATAAGTCATAAGGCCTTCCATAAAACTAAAATTTTCTTCTGAGATATTCACTCTAATGATAAATACATAAATATCTAAACTAAAAGCAGCAAGTAAACAACTAATTTAATTTTCGCCATTCAATCACGCGATCACTCACGCGTTCGCCGCACCTGTGCGGCGCTAAACACGTCACGACATGCTCGCCGGATATCCGGTATCCGGCCAAACAACTATCCGTTTCATCTCTAGTAAATACACTAATTTAGCATATTGTAATGCTTAGAAGAGGTGGAAGAATAAATAAATAAGGCAAAATAAGTAAATTATGGACACGAAAAGAGATTAATAGCAGCATAAATAAATAATTTTAGAGTAGCAACTTCGCCCCAATGCCACGACATTTCTGCGCATCCACAAATGAACTCTGCTAAAACGGCGGGTTTGCGCATGTCAGTGCGCAGGGACGCGTGGTGGGGGTCGAAAGAGCTGACTAACCCACTCTACTAAAATTATGGTGTTCGGACGCGTTTAGTTACTACTATACTCTCCACTCAACTAAAATACTTGGCATGTCTGAATGGCTCTTCTTAAAATTGTCTACTTTGGGCACACAGCATGCTCACAATCGATCAGTGTATCTCTTCTGTGGGTTTTACAGGGATATTGGATACAAACAATAATTTGCTTGCTACAAGAGAGCTGCTCTCGTCTTTTACTATCTACATCAATTATTGCAATTAATTATAGTCGTAGTCAGTGTTTCCATCGTGCCGGATTTGCCGTCATATCTGGCAGATTGGAGTGAGTTCTTTCCCCTCCCAGGATGCGAAAATATTCAATAATTTGGTCAACACCGGGTAGACAGAATTCTGATCAATTTTCCTGCAGAAATTCCTTTTAGCAGAAATGTAGATTCCAAGATGGCAACACTGGCTGTACTTTAAATTCAATGCACGCTTACATTATAATATAGCTGTTTTGTTTTCCAGTTTGGACGAACTTGTCAGAGATGGAGAAAATGGCCACACATTTGAGGACGCCAACCAGCTAGGACAGCAAATCAAGTCATGGTTTGAAGGGTTCCCCAATAACTCTGAACAAAACAAGAAAACCCAAAAATATAAAGAAAACATTCAAAAATTCTTCCACCAAAAGTGGGAAGATAACTGGGACTTACGTGCAAAGGCCATATTTACGTAGTTTATTCCTTTTTAGTTATACAATTATTTTTTTATTCTTCGAATGAGTTAGAAAAGTGTAATAAAATTGATAAAACTTTGAAAGTCTATTTTCTATTATGTAAGTATATCTATATATCGTCGCATTAATTCGTAGAACCACCAAATATCAAATTTTACAAGAGGCACAAAAACCTTGTAGTGGACAAAAATTAAAGACGGGTCATTGTTTTTATTTATGTTCCGAAAATACAATATATTTCGAAATTTATTTTCAATCATTTAACTTTTGTAAGTTAGGGCTTTCTATTTCAAATCGGAGCTAGGAAATTTAGCGAGTTTACTAAGTTAACAGAGAATGGAGATATGTATTTTACAAAAGATACTTACATACTTTTCTGCGAACAGTTTTATGAACAACTAGCAGAAGACTTGGGAGATAGAAATTTTACATTAATAAAAAAATAAAATACAACAATTCAGAACTGCGATATTGATTTTATGAATTACTCAGTAACATCCTAATTGACTTTTTTTATTTATTCTCAGTACGTAAGAATAACAGGATAAATATAATAGTATACAACTGCAATTGTGAAGTTTTGGAAAGTGTGAAAAACATCAAATATCTAGGCGTTATTATAGACAATCACCTTAAGTGGAAATATCACATCGACAACCTCACAATAAGGGTAAGAAAATTGATTCACATATTCTTTGTATTACGAAATATAATCAAACAGCAAGACCTAAGAAAAATATATTTCGGATTATGCAACCCTATCTTAACGTATGGTTGTATTGGTTGGGGAGCGTCAGGTAAAACAATTTTAGATCCTCTAGTGAAGGCCCAGAAATCCATAATTAGAGTCATTATGCGTAAACCCTATAGGTTTTCTGGCGATCAGCTCTACAAAAAATTTAATGTACTTGATGTTCGTCAAAACTACATAAAACAGGTTATTATCCACGTACACAAAAATCTAGAAAAACTTAATAAAATTGATCATAAATACATCACAAGAAGTCACACCAGAAAGGATCTTGTGGTCCCAGGGAGCAATACGTCGAAGTTCCAAATGACATATACATATCTGGGACCGAAATTATACAATAAAATCCCCCCAGAATTAAACATTAAAACATGCAAAATGACATGTATCGGTTCAATAATAAATAAATGGTTGATTGGCTTAGGTAGGGTTGAGTCTGAAAAATTATTAAATAATGTCACTTAAAACTTAAACTTTTACATGGTTAACTATTAAATGGTACAACCAGTAAAAACTTAGTATACTTATAGGTATTTAATCTTAATATACATTTTTATAGACAAACAAGACATAATAACACTTGTATACATTTTAATATTTAGAGTTATTTTGAAATATTATTATTATGTTATATTTGCTGTATAAATGTATCTTATGTAATAAATAAATAAAATAAAAATACACAAAGCATAACAGCACTACTACAAATAATTTTGAAGTTAAATAATAAGACCTGAAATGGTAAAGAAAATAAAGTATGTAGAATTAATTAAGGAGTTTCGAAGTATTCACGAGTAAAAATGGCACCATGGTGTTAACGCAGTTTCCTAATTTGTGTTTATCTATCAATATATTTTTTAAAATTTGCAAGTTTTACTAGTCGATGCGGGACTAATTTTAACACCAGATGCCATTAAAAACGTATTTTCGAACAATTTGGAGTTTACGCGTCTACGAATTAATGCAACGGTAGGTATGTTTAAGTCTTCACTTTGTAAATAAGTAGGAATTGGGTAAAATTATCAAAACAGCGAATAAAGACAGAAAACTATTATTTAAAACTTAAATTTTATTCATAAAAATAATATGTATAAACAAATACACAGCGAGGAATGCCATAAATTTGCCGATCCTAAACAACATAAGTATAATATAGATTGAATCACAGGATCTTTGTACTTTATATAATATTTACATCTAGACCAGCAGCTTTTCAATTTCTTGCTGGATGTTCTGGATTTGAGGCTTGAGCTGAGATCCTTCGTTGACGGTGACGGAGCACGCGATGATGGGGCGCGACACGCCGCACGCGCGGCCCAGGGCCTGCTTGGAGCGCACGAACACGTACGGTACGTTCTTGTCCTCGCACAGCAGGGGCAGATGCAGCAGGATCTCCAATGGCTCAGAGTCTGCCGCCATCACGATGAACTCTGACAAACCCCTGTTGAGAGTCTTGGTGGCCTCGTTGGCACCCTTCCTCAGTTGCTTGTAATTCATCGCCTGTTGGACCAGGTTGAGGATTTTCGATGTCAATGTAGCATCGGCTAGCGGGTAGGCCTTGGCGTTTACTTCTTCAGTCTGTAAATAAAAGCACGTGTTTTAGAACTACATAAAAAACACATGTCTCTCAAAAAATAAAATTAATGGATTCAAAAATAATTACCATGATGCTGCTGTTAGTATCAACCTCTCGGCGACAGTTTTCGCTTCACTGAGGAGTTAAACCTCAAAATTTGACCAGTGAATAGAATTCACAAAACAACGTGCTACGAACGCTACGAAAACGGTGAATACGAGTGTTTTGTTTATAACCTCAAAAATGCGGCGCGGTCCGCGGTATGAAATCAGAAATAACGTCAAAAAAGTGTTTCCTGTGACAAAATATATATTCCCTAAAATTTCAGTATCTAGAGTGAGCCACACATCTTGTGTTTAGTGCGTAGGTACGTAGGAAAAAGGACATTCTCGGCGATTCGAGAACGACAAAACCATAGAACAAGAATGTTGACTTTGTTTATTGTCTATTCGTCAGATTCGTCTATTGACATCATTTCTGTGCTTCCGAATCCGAAGAATATCTGTGTATTGTGTTGCGTAGAATGACAAATAAAATTTAATTAAACTCAAATACATCGGTCAGTATCAAAAAATAACTTCTACGATATCTCTATCTTATGATGCAAAGATTTTCACTTTCAAAGTTGGCATCCGGTACGTACCCTCGTCGAAATCGTCGTCTCAAATTCCAATGTTATGACGTGCATATGACATCGCAACTGTTTATTTCCGCAGTACATCCCTAATATTATTGTTTTTATTGTAGGTGCAAATAAATCTAATTTTGAAGATGTCTGGCGAAGATCACACGCTACCCGTGGAACTGGGAAGACTAGAAATAGTCTCAGGCAAGGGGAGTGCAAGTACGACGTGTGGTGATGAGAACCCTTTCCAGAGAAGGAGTGTTGGGTCACGCGCCAGCGTCGCTCTCTGGGGCAGGAGCTGCAACTGCTCTCTGAGCAAGAAGGCCGTGCGCCACAAAGGGGTCTTTAAGCGCAACAGTGGCAAGCTGCTGAAAGACCCCGTGCTGAAGTATGTTAACACATGCTGCCAGGGGGGGTCGCGATCTGAAGAACTTGCGACCTCCCTGTCTTCAGTGTCTCTTTCTCCATTGTCGAAATGCGGCTCCCGGATAGAAGAAGCACACATAGACCGGGCTCCATTGTTGCATGCAGAGGCCGCCCCTGTTCAAAACGACTTTCGCTCGCTGGTGTCTAGTTGTAGTCAACTGCGAATCTCAAATAGCACTGGGACCTTCACGTCTGAGAGCTTCCAAAACCTGCAATGCCGTGATAGAGATAGAAGCAGCACGGTGCAGACGGCCGGGGCCTCGGGAGCGGAGGGCCGGGTCGGGGGACTCATTGCATGCTCCCAGCAAGCCCTGAACCCCCCATGTGATGTCACCATTGACGAATTGGCCAGCTATTTTGAAACTTTAGTTCATATTCCTAAGAAGATGTCTACTATGGCAGAGATGATGTATATATAGTATTGTGAATTTTCTGTCTGACATTTTGTTGATATTCTCGGCAACATCACAGTGCGATTCTAATGTGAAATTTATGATTATTGTTCAATGCCCTTGTAAAACATATCTTTGTAAATACGCTCCTCTTTGGAAAAAAGCCAATATTTTTATGCTCAGAAATATTGGCCAACATAAATGAATGTTACTTCAAAGAAAATTACTAGGTCCAATACATTGTTTAAATAGAACCCTATTTTCTACATCAACTTGTGAAAATATGTTACTCGCGATTTTGTTCTAGACAATTACTATAAATGTGTATTTTTTTTTCTATTTTAATAGGTTACATTGCAGCATTTCTCTTTTTTTATTATTATGTGGATTTCTGAAATGTGTTAACGAATGCGCCCCAAATAAAGTACCTACTTGTTTCTACAATCTTATTTTTTAGGCGCCATGTTGAAATCCTATTTGTTCTAGCTGTCATTAAAATAGATAGTATTATGTATTCTTAAATTACCAATTTTAATATATATATGTAATTATTAGAAAAACTTTTTTTTTTAAAGTTGGCTCTTGTAATATAAGATATTTTGAGTAGGTACTTTACGTAGAGTGTGTCCATGTGGACTTCTGAATGAAAGAAAAGACTTGTGAAGATTTCCTGATCTAATGGATGGGCTTTCGTGTGATTATCTGAACAAAAAAATCACTTTAATAATTCATCCAATTGGTTTATTGTCATGTTTTTTTTTGTAATAATTTTTTTTTGCATCATTTTAATATTAACTTTTACTTTTTTTTCTAATGTTCTTTTTCTCATTTTTTTGTTTTCTTTTAATACTATTTATTTCTCATATTTTAGAATTCATGTGGAATTAAACATTATAATATAAAATGAATGATCTGTTCATTGTACCCTATCCACCAGCCTTAAATTTTAGCCATTCCTAAAAAATATATAAACTAATTAAATTATAACTATTGAAAAGGAAATTACGAATGTGCAGTTCACACGCGGCAGAAGTGAAACCTTCAGAAGACGAATGGGGAGGCTACGAAGCACCGACCAAAGAGGAGACCGATTATTCTATCTTATTCTATAGCATGTTAAATCTTATGGCTGCATGTGTTTGTATCTTTTTCGTTTCATCAAATTCAAATCACAACGATGCTAAAGAAGTTTTTACTTCAAAAACCTCTTCTTTAGAATAAATGAGTAAAAAATAGAGCAAAATCTTGTTACATTAGTAAAATATAAATGTCACCTTTAAGGCCCATTTCAACTTAAAAACTGTTCACACGTTCTTTAAAAAAAATGTAACGACATGATCACGCAGACGCTGCGTGCATTCTTCCTTGCGACTGCGAGAGATCGGGGTCTAGTGGGGCTCGCACCGGAATGATAAGGTGACAAGTGTGAACAGTTTCAAATTTCAATTTTTAAAGGGACATGGTGTGCTGGCCATCCTTCCGACAAAACATGCCAGATCCATTCTTTAATCGTGTTGGATATGTGTAACAGCTCCTACAGCCATTAGGGCATCTGATTTTTAAATGGAACGATGCCCGTTTTTTTAAAGTGAAGTGGGAACAGGTGTTCAAGTATGGAATGATACATAACTAGGTAACTGTGCAGTGATGAAATTCCTTTAGACCTAGAAAAAACATATAATGGATTTTTCACATAGGTATCTAGGGAATTTTTTAAGCTATAAAAATCTTCAATTCAACCTATTTTTATAACTTGAAGGTTATTCCCACCAATTTTATATATCATTGAAGAAAAAGATAACACTAATGATATAAACGAAAATATGAAAGCGAACAACACATTGTTGGGAATAACCTTTAAAAGTTATGAAAAGAGAGTTATTCTAATAAAAATTGAATATTCATTTAGACTTATACGAAAAGGTCAATAGATGTCCCAAATAAATAAAATCAGATATATTTATCTGAGACACTATCTAGGTTACAAACCAGTTATTCGAACGATTGTTTCCAATGAAAAAGATAGTTGCCAATAATATGGCGAAAAAAAAATTAGTCAAAGATAATATTGTTAATTCTGAAATACGTAATTGATAAATATGACGGTTTATAAGAGGTGGCAATGGCCTAATTGAATAAGGCGTTCGTCCCAAGACAAGAAGTTCTGGGTTTGAGTCCCAGTTGCGATTGATATCTTTTTATTTTTCTGTGTCTTGTTCTGTTTCATATTTTCGTTAAGATTATTAGTTTTATTTTCTTCTCCAATGATTTAAAAATATTATTTAACGAGCAGGCAGCATTCTGTCGATGTGCTCATATCTAATTTCACAATAAGTTTAAGGTTAAACGTCAGGTACGTTATAATCTACGCATTCATAGATGGCACCAATCAAATTATTTTAGGTTTTTAATACTTTTTGCATATTACGCATTAAAATATTAGGTAAAGTAATTGTTTGCGCCTGTACATATTTAATAAGAATATAAATAAATAGTTTTGTCCATAAACAAACCCAAATCTTTCAAGAATGACTGAAAAATACAATATTGGATTGAGTCACCGATACAAAATTGAATTTTTCAGCCTTGAAAGATTTGGGTTTGTTTATGAACAAAACTATATATTCATATTAAATATGTTCAAGCGCAAACAATTAATTTACCTTAATATTTTAAAGCGTAACATGCAAAAAGTATTACAAACCTAAAATAATTTAATTGGCGCCATCTGTGAATGCGTAGATTATAACGTACGTGACGTTTAACCTTAAACAGTAAATTGAGTTGTTTTGAATTATAAAATAAGTTGGTCCTCTCTTTTCTCCAAATTAGAACCAAATAAAGCTGTAAATTGGTATATATTAGTAGCATCGATGACATGTTGCGGAAGTTTGTTTCACGCATCCATTACTCTATTTGCAAGGAAGTGTTTTCTAGGATTGGACGCAAAAGGGTTTTGTTAAAAAAAATTTAACAGAAATTTATATTTTTGTTGAAGTAGAAGATAATACTAATACATATATCTAAAGGAAAATATGTAAAAAAACAGGACATAGAAACATAAAAAGCTAATGGTCGCAATTGGGTAATGCGAGTTTTGACTGACATTTTTCAATTTTAGGAATTCACTTGCACTTCAATATTATGCTTGTAACTATATTCCATCCTTTAAAAATTATCGTCACAGCTAGTATTATTATAGGGGTCTACTGAGACATTACGGTGCGCTGTGTGAGCAGTTGCCAACCCGGATTTTGAAAAAGACGTAGGTCAGACTAGAAAATCACGTGGAATTAGTATAATTTGGATTTGAAAAGTTCGTTGATCTACGTACTTTTTTCTGAGTGAAATGAAGAAGTTAGGTGAACGTAAGTAGGTGAACGTAATTAGTTGTTTCCTGTAGTTATTAAGTTGAAATGTATCTATTATTTTTTGCCAACTTTAATTATTTTTCTTATTTGCTCACTGCCCACTTTAAGATTTTTTTTTCTATGGACCCCCTATTTTCTTATGTGGGGGGGGAGGGGGGGGGGGGGGTCATTCCACTTCCCGAACTACCAAAACATGTAAATTTTTGCACACGTGATAAAAATGACTACAATGCATACAATAACTAAAATTAACCAACATCAAAGTTTGCTTTGTTAGTATGTGATCATGGTGTTTTTTTTTGTCTTTTTCAGACCATATTTTTTACCTGCCCCCGCCCTCAATGTGCCACCTCAACGTGCCACCTCAACGCCCCCTAATTTTCTTTGAGTCTTCTACTGCCCCCCTGAAAGTCTCAAACGCTCACAAGGGGATGTTTTAACGTAATATTATTTTTCGATGCAAATATGAGGTAATAGGCAATACATAATTAGAAAAAAAACATGTATATTATGGAGTAAACAGTTAAGGTCAAATACTAGCAATACATAACTTAGCGATGCCTTCGTGTGAAATTGTGTGTTTTTTTTGTGCATTACAGATTAATATAATCCTATTATAATACACATAAGATATACATAACTTTAAACGAGAAAAAAAATAACAATAATACATATTTTGGAGTTCTTACCTAAAATTACTCTTCAGGACTAATGTTCAAAATGTCAAGGGACCAGAGATATCATTTAGCAGCACCGTACCTCTTGTCATGCTCTGCTGGGCCATAACGCCTGTTCTGCCGTGTGCGATACAGAGCAAGTCGTGGTGACGACCCTGGCAGTAGTTGTTCGGTACATAGTTTACCGGGAAGTAGAAGACTACAACTCCAATATTTATTTTTTTTAAATGGTAATAGTTCGAAATTTCCTTAGATTTGTGCTGATTTCCGTTTTCGAAAATATGCTTCTTTAGCCTAATGAGTAAAGGTATATGCCCACTACACCGTTCGTAGTTCGGCACATGCAAAAAAATATTCTTTGTATCAATCAGTATGAAACATTGCCCACTAGACCGTTCCATAACCGACCAACACCGTCGCATACCATGACCGGACTGATGGCGAATTCTCGATGACAATATTTTGCAGGTGCCGGTCCGCTCTCTGCCTGGCACGCGACGGAACGGAACGGGATAGTGGGCAGCGTTTCATACTGATCGATACAAAGAATACTTTTTTGAATGCGCCGCTACGGTTACGGTCATGGTATGGAACGGTGTAGTGGGCAGAGTACCTTTACGTATATTACGGGTATAATACGGTGTTAGCACGTTCTAGTGGGCATAGTAGAGCGTAGCGTGTTTATTTCGTGTCTGATACGTTCATAGTACGGACATGGTATGGAACGGTGTAATGGGCAAAGACCTTTATGGTTTTTTGCAAATTTGTACAATTTGACAGAAAATATGTAGATTCTGGGACCCTAAATTTGTAGGTCTGCAGGAAAGGCCTAAAATATGTAAAAAGACGTAGAGTTGGCAACGCTGGGTGTGAGAGAGATGCAAGAAAAATTACTTTTTGCCTTTGGAGGAAACAGACATACGTACATTGTGTATCTCAACTTTTGAAAGAGCTGCAGCATTGTGATCAGGAATTTATTGCCTTTTTTGTGCCGTCACGGTACCGTAATCGTGTATCGTCACGGTAATAATGAAAGCGCTCAATTTGCGAAATATGATTATATATTGACCATTGTCAAATGATCAATGCGTTGTTTATTCCTTTCTGCCAGCATTAGATCTCATCACGCATGTTTTTTGTAGTTTTTTGCATATTTGGAATTCTTACATGCTCGCCAAGTACCAAACTAACGCTCATACAAATATTTACAGATTGACAAATTCACTCAACTGAAATTATAACATACCTATTTGTTTAACTCAACTACACTTTATTGCGCTGAAGTTTTAGCATATAGCTGACAAATGCTCCTGTAGAAGATATCTTTTGGAGTAAGTAGGTAATATAGCTTTCATTGTAATATTAGTTTGTCTCAACCAGGGCCTGCCCTAGATCTCTTCACAATATATTTTTGAAGTGAAAACTTCTTTAGCATCGTTGTGATTTTAAACTCGATGAAACGAAAAATTGCGACACCAAAAAGAGACAAATATGTATAGGTAAAACACTTTAAGTTGGAAGCAATAAAAATGCTTAGCATTGATGTATTGGTCTATCTGTGTGAATGTCAAGCGACGCCCACAAATCTGATAAGGCTCTCTGTCTTGCTTACGCACACTTATTGTAACTAGTTAGAAGAGAGCAGGCCCGGACTGGGACCATTTGGGGCCCTCCGCTAAAACCTGTAAAGGGGCCCCCTAACGTGGGGTGGGGGGGGGGGGTGGGGGGGCTTCAGAAAACAGGGGGTCCGGGCCTCCCTCGGATAATTTTTGAAAATTAGGTGCTTGAAAACGATGAAAACGCGTTTCTACGCTATATTGACACCTATAAAGAAGAAGAAATTCAGATAGGTTTTTATATGAATATTATGATTTTCGACTTTCGTTGACGTTATTATTTATTGAAATAAGAAATTCACAGTATTTTTAGGATACAACAACACTACTAAACACATGCTGTAGAACTGCGTTCAAAATAAAGGGCAGGGTTTTATTCACACCAAAGCATTAATGAATTATGTCAAAATTATTTGTGTAGTAAAAATAATGACAAACGGATTTTAGGGATTAGAAAAATAATACTAACATTTAAAAAGAATCCTGTATGTTTAACAGTTTACAATGTTGTACACTTGAATAGAAGGGGCTTAACTTAACTGAAATGATTCGACATTTTGCTTCCCTAGACCTAAAGTTTCTTTGTAAGCAACTCACTTGTTAAAGGTACTTCATCTATTATTTTATTTTTGTCCAAATTATAAAATAAATCCCTCTCAGCATTAATAAAAAGCAGACTGGACATAAGGTCTTGGCCTAAGGACGACCGAAGTCGATTTTTGACGATTTTAAGTTTAGAAAAAACTCGTTCACATGTGACTTGAGTACAAGGT
The DNA here is from genome assembly GCA_917880885.1 of Limnephilus marmoratus. Taxonomy (NCBI): domain Eukaryota; kingdom Metazoa; phylum Arthropoda; class Insecta; order Trichoptera; family Limnephilidae; genus Limnephilus; species Limnephilus marmoratus. The sequence continues at coordinate 41,682,594 of OU862916.1, read as the reverse complement.
ATGGTAAGAACAAATTTATATACAATATACAGGTTGGTAAACAGTCCAGATTGAGCAATGACGTTATATAAATAAATGTAACGTCATTGAGATTGAGTAAGTTCAAACAGAACAGAAAAAGCACATGTCAAACACTGGAAACATTGTCTATTTTCAGAGCAGTAAATGTCAGCATTTGTTTCCGCTGCCGTTGGGTCCAAATCGTCTTCTTCGTCACTGCATCTGTCTCCGTAGTTCTCAGTGGACTCTGCCGTTATGAAGTTGCTGTATTGTTGTGCAAACCGTCGCAGCTTTGTCAACAGCCGGCTTCTTTCAATTTTACACAGTTTAGAAACACTGTGCAGAGCTTCTGTGGGAAATGTTTGGATTTTCAAGATAAAGTCAAACTTTTTGGGGTCCGTCCAACCAAGAGCAATCCTGTAAAAACGTCTTTGTTTGCGCAAAATCTTTCTTCAATACTCATCCTCGCACAGTCTAAAATATCAAAATGTACAATTTTGTAATGTTGAACTGTTGAAATAGAGTCAGTTTCATCTTTTGATTTTTCACCGGGCATTATAACTACTAACAAGACAACATTTTTTTTGTAAGTTTTGTAGGGTTTTTTTTTTCGCGGAGGGCCCCCTCGTGCCGGGGGCCCTCCGCGATCGCGGACCTGCGGACCTGGCCAGTCCGGGCCTGGAAGAGAGGCAAGTTTAACGACACCCTTTTGAGGCTGTACTTACAGGATGTTCTATTCTATTCATTCGGTTCGTAATTTGATTTAAACATATGTGCACCTACATTTCGCAAGTGACAAATTTATAAATTTGAAAGAATAAATAGTGTTTGTAAAGTGCGCAAGTTTAATATTTATTACGATATCATGGAGTCCTGTTACGAAACGGAACGTGGCTAATCACTGAATGGACCAAATCGTGAAATTTTATTCCGTATGTTTAATTATTTTACTTATTCATAATGAAAAAAAAAACAGTGGTCAACTTTTAAGCATAAATGACTGTTAGTAATCTGTTATATTTTAGATAATATACGTATAGATAGTTGCTGATGATGACTGGTACATAATTAAATAATTAGTGTTGCTGATGATTGCGAACACATAATTATAAAAAATAAATAACCCATAAGCAGCCAAATTTGTAAGCCCAGGTTTTGGAAATCACACTTCATTTCAACATTAGGTTCTTAGTTTAGGTAAACCAAGTAATTCATGCGTATTGAGTTTTAAACGAAACTTTACAATTGTCTAATCCATAAAAAAATGGCGGCAATGGAGATGTTTTACATGGGAAATTTTTAACTTTGAATGAAAACCGAATTTAAATGCAAGTTTAACAGTAGTTTACTTTTCAAAATCTATACCTATTAAACGTGTAGCGGCATGTGGCGGCTTGTCGATTATTTACTTTATAAGACATTATATAAGTATGAATATAACAATAAATTAATCTTTTTAAATAACATAATATTTTTTTAACCTTGTTGTTATTTATGAATACCCCTTTGAATTCAATCCTGAAGATTATCGCATTTAGTTAATAAACTTATTTTTCTTCCTAAACCTTCAGTATTTCTATAAAAATGTTGTAAAACAACATTAATTTTATGTTAACGATTTAAACACACTTTGGATTCGAATTCTCAATTGTGAAATAATTATTAATTGCTTTTTGTTAAAAGCCCAAAACGAAACACGCTGTATGAAAGTTTTGCATCTGTGTGAGTACTGTGATGAAGTCAACTTAACTTGAGAGACCTATACATCTGTAGGATTTAGCCTGCGAGAGAATAAGATAGTATAATCCAGTGGTGGGCAAACTTTCTTCATGGGGGGCCAGAAAGTTTTAAAAAATTTTAGAAGAGGGCCAGGAGTATAGTCAAAATGCATTTTGTTTTAAAATCTATATTTTAATTATAAAAATTTCCACACAAATGCTAATATAAGTTACAGATTACAATTATTTAACTTTTATTTGAAGGCTGGTGGTGGTTTTTTTATGGTTGGTGTGTGAGACAAATGAAATTGTTTTTGATTGGCCATAATGTCTTCAAATGCAGGTTTGAGCTGCGACGAAGTAACCTTTAGCAGCGAGAAAAGGTTTTCGCCGGTTAATCGATTTCTGACCGAGTTTTTCCTCAATTTCATGGTCGAAAAAGTCTGTTCGCAGACATACGATGATCCAAACATCGCTATTATTTTCTGGGCGTTATCAAATATCGTTGGATATTCAGTTTTCGGCAGTGTTCTATAAAAATCAAATTTTTCGGAAATTAAGAACAATTGTTTTAAATGGGGGCTGCACTGCAATTCTGCAGGGACATTCTCCGGGTCCACATTAAACGGCATTGAAAAAACATCAAGCGATGACTGAATATTCTTAAAATCTTGAAACCTAGTTTCAAATTCGCATCGCAATGCAACACATGAACTACGTGGCTGGTCTAGAAGTGGCTTCTTTTTAAAATTCAACTAATTTACTTTTTACAGCTGGCATCTAATTATATTTATCGCAGAAAAAGATAACATCTGGAACACGAATCCAGGACCTTCGCCTTACCGGGGCGCAACTCTATTCAACTGAGCTAATGTGTCTCTATGCGATTGGCTCATATTTAACCAAGGGCGGATTTAGGGGATTTAGGGATTTCACGTGCCCCCCCCAGAAAGTATTTTTTTGTACTGTGGAGATTCCATCACAATACAGAAAACTGTCTCTATCAAACATTTTTTTGCCCGTCCGCCCCTTGTGCCCCCCCCAGAAAAAAATCCTGGATCCGCCCTTGTATTTAACTGTATCATATTTGGACTAAGAACTACCAACATTATCTTCATTTTCTTAACGCATATTTTTAATGGCTGCTATCTTTATTTATGATTGCACGATTCAAACCTGAACTAAATGCTATCTAGATAGTGCCTAAATTTTATTATGCAACATCAGAATCTATGGACTTTTCTGCAAGTCTAGGATGAATATTTATTGTCCCAGATGTGACCGTATCTTTTTCTGTTTTCAGATTTTCGATTGAGTTTCGCAATTTATTGTTGTCTTATTTTAATCAAACATATTTTTTGTTTTTTAGTATTTAAATTCTTACCCGATCATACAAAAGTTTTCATTATCTACATCTACAGCTAAGTCCATATCATTGGCTTCATCCATACTACGTTGTACAACGCACCGAGCCGCTTCCAACTAACAATTTAAAAAAAAAATTAGGTGTTCACAGAATGTACCCTCCCTTTAAAAGCTTCAGACGAAATCTGAATATCATTCTAATATATTTTCATGGGAAAATGAGTTATAATTTTTATTTTCCGAAACTATGAAAAATGCATTAGTATTTTGAAGTTTTGAACAGTTGATTGTTGATTATAATAATTTTTATATGGATACCGCACAAAAGTCTCAAAAGTCTGGAACCAGTAAGACTGTGGCATTCCCAATTAGGATATTTTGTGAGGCTGAAGGTAGCGGGGAGGAGAAGAGAAAAGTGGAAAAGTACCTGACTGTGCAGATCTGGTAACCAAACACAGCTAAATCCATTTCAAGCAAAGTTTCATATCAAGTTAGCCGGAGAGACTTTGAGTTGGACGACCGGACACCCGTGTGTAATAAAATTATTTGGTTATAATACATGGCGTTAGGAAACTCATAGTACAAGCGTGAAACTGGTAAATCTAAATCACATTTTGAGTCGATTTTTAATTTGAACTTTTGTTTTCAAGTAAATCTTTCCGGGGCGGAGCTCTACCAACTGAGCTAATGTGTCCCTATCTGATTCGATCATATTTAACTGTATCATACTTCGACTAAGAACTACCAACATTATTCATTCTCAACATAATATATGTTTATTGGCTGCTGCCTTTATGTGTGATTGCATGATTCGAACCCAAACGTAATGTCTTTTATAAATTCTATCCATTTTTATTTTTAATATGCGAAATCTATTGACTTTTTGCAAGTCTAGGATGAATATTTAATTTTAACTTAATGAGTAAAACCTATAATTGTAATATTTTAATTACATGAAGACAATATAAGCGAAACTCAATAAAAAAGCTGAAAATAGAAAAAATCAGAAAAAGATACGGTCACAGGACTCGAACCCATGATCGATGTGACCGTATCTATTTCTGATTTTTCTGTTTACAGTTTTTGGTTGAGTTTCGCTAATTTTGTCTTCATTAATGATAGAATTGAAAATATAATATATTAAACGGAGCACGACGCCAGGCGCCTAACGCAGACGCGCTGCGGGTTGCATATTTTTCAGAAGTTTGAATGGGATGAAAATCTTTTTTTTCTCCTCTTACTGTTGATAAGCCTAAGATATTACAGGTATATAAAATATGTCACAACAACATGTAAGATACACATAGTCATGTTCTAATTTATGTCAATTGTTTTGATTTTATCTGAAGACGTCACAAAATGATATCGTAATAATCTCGTTGGATTTCGATAATTTAAGTTGTGATTCGAGATTGTGCAATAAGTAGTAGGTACCTGCCCACAAAATGAAGTAATTGTAAATGATAACTATACGTACTTATTTATACACATAGGTACCTACTCCCCAACCATTCCCAAGAGATTAAACCAGAAAATGTACCTATAGTCCAGTAACTTTATACATCACAGTATGCGTTAAATCCGGTAGTTCTGATTTTTTGCAGACTTGTTTATGATGTTGGCCTAATGAATAATCCAAGTTTTCGACCTCGAGTGCCGACCGCAACTTTGTCAAAAATCGAAAAAACCGCGAAAAAATCGTTATTTTTCCAAATTTTGGCGATTATAACCAGTGGCGGACTAAGCCCGTCAGAGGCCCGGGGCGGCAAAGCTGAATGAGGCCCCCCCCCCTCCCCCTAGTAAAAGTTGATGTAATTTTACAAGATTTTTATTCAGTTCACATGGGCCTCTGGTCCTGGGGGGCCTCCAAACACCTCCGTGTTCCCTTGATCAAAACCTAAACAAGATTTTAAGGTACCAGGGCACTGTAGAATTTTTATTTTTTTATTTCCTTTTTTAAAAGATGCATTTGTTAATAAAATGTTCTAAGAAAATTCGAAAAATTCACGGCGATACATCATTTTATATTTAACCGTTTTAAACAGTGTGTATGTTGAATTATCCTTGAGCAAAACTTTGAATGCGTTTTTCTCAAAATTACGTTTTTCAAACTGATTGAAACATATTAGAAAAACTATATATCCGATTTGCACGCACCAAGTCTTAAACTGTTAGAAAATCAAGTCACTACGGCACCACATAGGATTTTTTTTAGAAAGGGCCCCCTTCTATTTTTTTATGAAAGCTGAAAATTTTCCATAAAAACTCAAAAAAATTAAATTCGCTGTTTCGACCTTTTTTTTAGAATTCAAAATTCCCCTATGTGTGGCGGATTGAAAAACGAGTTTAAGCCTACCCTGGCAGGGCCGTATTATGCACAAAGCAGTGTAGGCCACTGCCTAGGGGCCACGCATCGGCTAGGGACCCCTATGGAAAAGGGGCCCCGAGACATGCATTTCCTAGGGTCCCGACATGTTTAAGCCGGTCCTGCCAGGCAGTGTAGGCCACTGCCTTCGAAAATCTAGTCACTATAGCCAGGGCCGTAGTATCGATAGATAGTTGCCTACATAAAACGTGTAGGCAACCTTCTAGGTGCCCCGCATCGGGTAGAGGCCCCTAGGGTAAAGGGGCCCCAAAATATTTAAGCCGGTCCTGGCAGGGAGTATTGTCCATAAGGCAGTATAGAGCACTGCTTTTTAAAATCCAGTCACCATAGCCAGAGCCGTATTATCCATAAGACGTGTAGGCAACTGCCTTGGGGCCCCGCAACGGGTAGGGGCCCCTAGGGTAAAGGGGCCCCGAGACGTGCATTGCCTAGGGGCCCCGGCATGTTTAAGCTGACCCTGGCAGGGCCGTATTGTCCACAAAGCAGTGTAAGCCACTGCCTTGGGGGCACGCATCGGTTAGGGGCCCCTATGGTAAAGGGGCCCCAAGACGTGCATTGCCTATGGGCCCCAACATGTTTAATCCGGATCTGACACCACGTAGGAAATATTTAATAAAGGGCACCTTCTAATTTTTTTAAATTTTTATGAACGGTGAAAATTTACCATAAAAAATTGAAAACAAAATTCGCTGGTCCGCCATTTTTATCTTTTTTTTAGATACCAAAATTCCCCTACATGGTGCCATAGACACTGGATTTTCAAACGGTTTAAGAATTGGTGAATGTAAATCGGATGTATAGTTTGTTTAATATGTTGTCAACCAGGTTGAAAAACGTTAAAAAGTTTCGAGAAAAACGCATTCAAAGTTTTGCTGAAGGATAATTCAAAACTGTCAAACGGTTTCACCTAAAATGTTGTATCTTCGTCAATTTTTCGAATTTCTTTAAAAAAAATAGTGAGAGCATTTTTAATAAGTGCATATTCAAAAAATTAAATAATAAAATAAAAATTCCCTAAAATTTTTTAACAGTGTCCTAAAGGCTTGTTTAGGATTTGATCAAGGGAACATGGAGGCGTTTGGGGGCCCCCCAGGACCGGGGGCCCGGGGCGGGCCGCCCCCCCCGCCCCCCCCTTAGTCCGCCACTGATTATAACCCTAAAGGACTAGTTTTTGAAAAAAAAAATTTAAAACGTTTTTAAAGTAGACTAAATTTTCTACAATATGATACTAGAATTGTCTCTGTAGCCCCAACAGTTTTTGAGATTAAGCCTTTCAAAGTTTGTGACCTCGAGCGCAAAACGCGAAAAAATCGTTTTTTTTTTCAAATTTTGGCGATTATAACCCTAAAGGACTAGTTTTTGAAAAAAATTTCGTAAAATGTTTTTAAAGTAGACTAAATTTTCTACAAGATGATACTAGAATTATATCTGTAGACTTAATAGTTTCCGAGATTAAGCCTTTCAAAATTTATAATTTTTTCGAACTTCGCAATTTTTTTGCAATATTTTAGACGTCACTCGAATAACTCTAGCGGGATGAAGTTTCGATTACCTCCGATGTGTGAAGTCATGAATGCGACCCACCTGTAATACATTTTTAACCCGAGGACGTGGTATGATTGAGAGTGTACTCTCTCGATGGACATTAGGCATGGTGTATCTACATAATATCTGCCATGAAGTGGAAACATACTGTGAGGTTACTACTGCAATAACTGAACAACATGTTGACATGCGATCATCTCGTGTTATCAGAGATGAATCAGATACTGAAAAACTCTGTAGATGGTTTGCAAAGCACCCTCCATTCCTTACAGCAGATTTCATCATGTCCATCAGCAGTGGCCTAGTTGGAGAAGCTGGCTCTAGAGATTGGGAGAGAATCGATGCTAAAGATGGTTGGCCAGAACTTCCAGGAAGTGAAATTCAAACGTAAAAATAATGTGGTGTCCCTTTCTTCAGCTGTACGAACTATTACTGTTGGCAATAAACAGGTAACTATTGATCATCTAACCAGGCCCGGACTGGGACCATTTGGGGCTCTCCGCTAAAACCTGTAAAGGGGCCCCCTAACGGGTGGTGGGGGGGGGGGGGGGGGGGGGGGGGCTTCAGAAAACGGGGGGTCCAGGGGCACCTCCCCCGGATAATTTTTGAAAATTAGGTGCTTGAGAACAATGAAAACACGTTTCAGATATGTTTTTATATGAATATTATGATTTTCGACTTTTGTTGACTTTATTATTTATTGAAATAAGAAATTCACAGTATTTTTAGGATACCACAAAACTACTAAACACAGTCATGCTGTAGAAACGGAGTTCAAAATAAAGGGCAGGATTTTATTCACACCAAAGCATTAATGAATTATGTCAAAATTAACAGTTAAGTTCTTAGTACGTGACGTAAAAATGTAGAATAAATAACACAAAATTTAAAAAAATTACAACCCATAATAAAAATAATAATCTAAAATTTTGATGACCTTACCTACAGTCGTTTCATCGTTTATGTCTGAGGTAGAGCTTGGTGGTTTTAACCACGTAAACATTGACCTGGCACACTAGAAATCTTCTTGTTTCTTTTTCTTATTTTCCTCTCTTTTTTGAAAACCACTCTTGTAAGTTCTCTTCATTGTTTTTGTTCCGTTTGTAATATTAATTAATCAAATAATGTACCGCAACTCAACTCTAAACAAAAAATTTAAATTTAAAAAAATTTAATTTAACAATTTAACAAAAAAAAACTGCGCAGTAAATTTAGCAAACCGCATCGCATAAAATCGACTTGTTGTGGCTTGAAAACAATAGTAAGGGGTGGATGTTATTATAAATGTAGGAAAGGGGGGAGGGGAAGGACGATATGCGCTTGCGCGGCCCTACTAAGTGATCAGCTGATCTGATAGGACATCGCGGTGCAGTTGTCGGTATTAGTTCATTTATGAGTTGTCTGCTGGACAGTGGAGACACGACACACGTCACCGCGCAGACGATGCGGATGACAGTGGATCGTATAAAGCTTTCGTATACACGGCGAGATATAAACAGTTGTTGGACATTTTCTACTTTTGGAAAATGTAATTTTTTTTTTGAAAATGTAAACAAACATTACCAAGAACACAAAATAACTACTAACAAGATAAAAACTTTTTTTTTGACTGCCCTTCGGGGCCCCCTCGCGCCGGGGGCCCTCCGCGATCGCGGACCTGCGGACCTGGCCAGTCCGGGCCTGCATCTAACACTGTTTAACAGGTTGTATGCCTTAAAACAATCGGATGAAGAATTGCGAGAGTTTTTCACTTACGAATTGTCACCAATCTCAATGTCATTGTTCTCTGAAGAGGGGATGAGAAAGGGTACAAAATCCACGTTGTATTCAGTATTTGAACCTGTAACCTTAAATGAGAAGCAACGGTGAAACGAAGTTTATAGTAGTGGATGGAGTTCATCTACTTCACAAAGTTGTGTGGCCTCGAAGCTAATCATTTGGTGCGATAGCTGACAAATACATACAGTACATTACTGCTCACTATGCCTCAAATGTGGCGGTAGTTTTCAATGGTTACCTCGTAGACGCTGTACAGAAAAACACAAAGAGCTCTGAGCGTCTTCGAAGAGCCAAGTTACACTCATCGCGAGAGATAATCGTTGATGAGAAAACCGTGGCACAGGTTCCTCAACAGAAATTCTCGTCAAATGACAAAAACAAGATTCGTTTCATAAAACTGCTGACAACAAAAATGGGAAATCACAACTTTCAAGTACTCCAAGCAGAGGAAGATGCTGATAGGATAATCATCACTACAACTGTAACTGCTGCCAAGGGCGGATCCAGGATTTTTTTCTGGGGGGGGCACAAGGGGCGGACGGGCAAAAAAATGTTTAATAGTGACAGTTTTCTGTACTGTGATGGAATCTCCACAGTACAAAAAAATACTTTCCCTAAATCCGCCCTTAACTGCTGCCTCTACCTATGATTTAGTGTTAGTCGTTGGTGAGGACATTGACTTGCTGATCATCCTTACTGCGATCTCAATCCAACGTGAAATTGTGGAAAACGTGTGGAAGAGGCAAAGCATCAGATGTTATGTATTCCAGCATCGCTTCTTCAAAATCCTCTTTGAAAACAGAGCTTTTCCTCTCCATCCATGCCTTTAGTGGTTGTGACTCAACATCCTGCTTCTTTGGCTTAGGGAAGATACAAAAACGATGTTGAGAAGCAAGCTGCGATTTTTCTCGACACCAACTCTACACCTGACGATATAGCAGCAGCAGGAGAAGGAGTCATAATTGCTCTATACGGAGGCAACCCCAACACCCATAACCTTGATGAGCTGCAGTACCAACTATTCGCCAGGACTGCGACGAAAACCAGCTTCAATCTAGCCAGGTTACCTCCTATACGAGACTGCTCGATTTCACTCCTTGCGGACATACCATCAGGTAAAAATTTGTCCTTGCATCAGTTACATATCATTCATCATTTTCTATTCTCACGTACAATCTTCTTACAGGTTCAGGTGTGGTTGGGTGTCACACTGAACCCTCTCTCCTGGGGGTGGATATCCACGCCACAAGACCTCAACCCCAGAATGATGACCAGAGATGCAGCCCCACAACACCTCTTGTGGATGATTTCTTGCGGCTGCACGGAGCTGGTTGTGGGAACGCGTGCAGCTGCAGGAAGGCAGGATAAAAATGCTCATCAGTCTGCAGGCACTGTAGCGGGGCCTCTTGTGACAATATACCTGATGTTGAAGTAATAGATATCCTAAAAGGCGACGATCTGTCCGATGTCGAAATGGAGGATGACTTGTGGGCACAAGACGTCGACGATACATCACCATCTCCTGATGGGGATATGCCATCCCAATATGTCGATCCAGATACGGACGAACCTCAACCGGGACCTTCCAAGAGGGCTGAATTAATTTAATTTTTTGATTTTGAATATTACTCAGTTTCCTAACAAATAAACTTATTAACTTATTTGTACTTATCTTTTTTAAATAAATGAAAAAAATAAAAAGAAAATACTTTTTTTTATCTTTGTACTTCATTATTCGTAGCTTAGTTAAACATCATCATCTCTTCATAAAAGTACAGGCTTTCGATAGTATAATCAGGGTCAAAATTCATTCAGTACGACAGAATTGCAAAAAATAGCGAAGTTCGAAAAAATTATAAATTTTGAAAGGCTTAATCTCGGAAATTGTTAAGTCTACAGAGATAATTCTAGTATCATCTTGTAGAAAATTTAGTCTACTTTAAAAACATTATACAAAAGTTTTTTCAAAAACTAGTCCTTTAGGGTTATAATCGCTGAAATTTGAAAAATAAAACGATTTTTTCGCGGTTTGCGCTCGAGGTCACAAACTTTGAGAGGCTTAATCTCGGAAACCATTGCGTCCACAGAGACAGTTTTAATATCATATTGTAGAAAATTTAGATTACTTTAAAAACGTCATAAAAAGTTTTTTCTTAAACTAGTCTTTTAGGGTTATAATCGTCAAAATTTGGAAAAATAACGATTTTTTCGGGGTTTTTGCGATTTTTGACAAAGTTGCGGTCGGCACTCGAGGTCGAAAACTTGGATTATTCATTAGGCCAACATCATAAACAAGGTTGCAAAAAATCAGAACTACCGGATTTAACGCATACTACCCCATACATTCAGGCGACAAAGTTACTGGACTACTATTGTTAGGTTAGGTTATGTTTATAACCTACATTTCACCTTGAACTTATATAAAAACAATATTGTGTACTTCAATCGACTGTCTCAATTGTGTCATCTGTATAATACAATGTGACCATATAGATATCTACGCAAATGGTCTCACATATTTCAAAAAACAAATTAACAATCTTCTAATTTTATTACTGCAGACACATTAGTCTAGGGATATTTATATTTGTATTTTAATTTATTATATATTACCCACAAACATGTTTTATAAATATCCTGTTTGTGTCTCAAATAAATAAATAAATAAATAAATAATTAAAATATATAAATAAAATTGAATTAAAATAATTATGTAATTGCGTTATTATCATGTCTTTTCTTTCTTTCTTTGTAGTTTATGTTTTACACTACTACTATGTTTTTTACGCACCAGATTTAAATGTTCGCGTTAAATTTTCTCCACAGGAAAAACTAAACCCTTTCACACACTTCCCAAATGATCATCTAGTCAATCCATGCTATGCAATTGCACTATATAAGTATTATAAATACAAAACAATACAAGAACAACATGTCAACCTACCAGAGACCAAATGGGAAAATAATTCACCGACTCCAGATATTTTCATATTAGAGGGTTCGGCTCTGTGGAATTCCTAATTGAACCTATAAACCCTCAACATAAATATTTAAAAAATCTTTTGTAATCCTATTAATATTATTATTAAATATTCCTAAATTATTGACACTCATAAATTTTAATGTGCCGGCCAGAAACACAAGGTCTGTACTACCGTTTTATTATGGCTATACTACTACGATGCGTCTTAGTAATTAAGTTCATTTTCATGTCTGGGTAAAATGACTTAAATAGTATTCACATCATTTTAAAACAATTAAGACAAATCACCCATCATTAAAAAGAGGTGGAAACCAAAATTTTATGAGTAATTACCGAAAATATTATAAAATCACTATACAAAACAAACAAATAAAAATAGCATAGGGGAAAATAAAATCATCTAAATAAGTCATCTCAAGGTGACTTAGCCACAGCTTGATAATGACATTGAACACCAAAACAGCTGTCACAATAATGGAAAAAAATGCCTGAATTTTTTTTTTTTACATTAGCTCCATAGTTGGCCCTGAGGTAAATAATTTCCCTCGGGGCCTATGTTATCTTTGGGTATGCTGTGTGTAGGGTCTTTTTAGAGAAAGGAAGATGTGAGGGGTAAAGGAAGGAAGAGGTATGAGAAGTGGGTAGGAATCTGGGGTCAGTGTGTCCAGGAATGGCGGACACATGCATCTATTCCTCCCACTGCCGTACAAGGCGATGGGTCGAGAGAGTCGGGCTGGGGATGTGAAAAGGTCTCCCTCAACCAGTCTCTCCCGATCCGGCCTGCCATGCAGCTGGTAGGCTGACGCATCCGCCACCAAGTCCCCGACAAACCTTATTGCATGAACCCGGGCTCCCCTGCTAATTCGCTTTAACGTAGCGAACTACTTGGGGTGACCTACTATGGCAGGGGTGTTGGTTATCCAATAAATGGTTCACGGGGCGGCGGTACCCATACCCGCCTCCCAAATTGACATAACAACATTATAGAATTTGATTTACATAGTTACTTAATTTCTTTTTTAATCCATTTAAATAACAAAGACAAATCAATTCTGATTGTTATGTAGTTGTCAAAATATTTCAAAAGTAATTGATAAGATCGATCAATGACAGTGACAGCTTATCTGGAAGGATTATCCTCCGGATAAAATGGTGTTCAGGTGTGGATTTTCCGCAGTAAAGGAATAGTCACTAAACGACATGGTCCTGCAAGTGTTTGTGTTTCTAGCGGCAGTTTCCCTGGCGGTGGGGGGCGGATCCCCTAACGGGGGCGCTCTGTACGCGGGGGGCAGTAGACTAGACATTGAGGAGGATGCTAGGCTAGATGTAGTAAGTACAAGTTTTAATTATATAGGTACTGTAATGCAACAATTACAATACGTTGTTTAAACAATGGACATTTTTTGATGTCAGTGGTTTAACTGTGGCTGTCGCATATATGTGGCGGCTGTTAACCCCTTACGCGGGTGTCGCATATTTGAAACACGAGTTTCACTGAAATCACTGTAAAAAAAAAAGAAGCGGGAATTTGAAACACCTGTTTTTTTATTATCTCTCTCTAAACAAATAAGACCCTCTGTTTGATTCAGATTTAAATTAAAGTTAGAATTACTGCCTTTCATTTCATCTTCAATCTCTATAAACTTTATTGAGATTTCTAAAGTCTTACCTCCAAGTTATTTTGAAAAATGCACATTTAAATAATATTGCAGTAAAAATTTGCCTCGTCTCTCTCTCAATCTATTGAAAATTGAACCCACGGGATGGATGGCCAAGAACATACTGAAAGGGCGAAAGCCAGAAACATTGAAAAAAAATCATATGTGTTTCAAACATCGGCATAGTGGCGTTGTGGGTGGTTTGGTACATGTATGGGGGCATTTCTGAGATTTAGGGGGGGGGGGGGGGCACGGGGGCACGTGCCCCCCCAGACGGCATTTTTGTGTACTGTAGAGATTCCATCACAGTACATATTTAGAAGCATAAACTGTCTTTATTAAACATTTAAGTTGATTTTTTTGCGCGTCCGCCCCTTTGTGCCTCCCCCCAGAAGAAAAACCTAACAGTAATTGTTGATTTTTTTGCCCGTCCACCCCTCGTGCCCCCCCCAGAAAAAAATCCTGGATCCGCCCTTGCCGCCCGTAATAGTACGCGCTTTACGATCTCGGCAAAACGAAAATTATTTTTAATTTTAGATACCTATTGAAGGTAAAATTCTTAGAGGAGCTGCATCTCCCCTTTTCGACGTATTCCATCAATTTAAATTATTAATATTAATTTATTTTTACCATGGAATACCAGCCGGGTAAATTTATTGCTCCGAGAAGAAGATTTTGTATTTTATCATAAAAATTATACGGTTACTTTAATCAAATTTTACTTAAGTAAATGAATTCAGGAAACTTAAGTCACGTTGAACCATAACACCGTTTTGACGATCAAGACGAAATTATCACCTGGCAGACCAATCCGCATATATTATACAGATAAATAAATTTAAAAAATATAAACAAACGTTTCCAGTTTACAAATAAGTTTATAATATTATTGATTTTCCATTACAATAATCATTACAATGCTGGTGGAGGACATATCTAGCAGAATCAATGATATTTAGCTGGAAACACGACATTTTAGACTTTTAGACTAACGGTCTTTTGGTCGCCCAGTGGTCGAAATTCGACCATAATTAATTTAAAGTATATAGTGTGTGTAATGTTTTTTTTAATGTATTTTTTATGCATAATTTAAAAAAAATATTAGCTATCTGCATTTCTTCTCTATATAAACTATTAAGTGTGCGAAATTTCATTCTCCTCCGTCCGCGCAATTTTCGTACAAGGGGTAGTTTTTGCTTCACGTATCAATATGTATACTGATAAACCAATAATTTGAAATAGTGGTAATTTTGTTCATTACCACTAGTTCACAAGTTGAATGAACTTGTGAACAGGTGGTAATGAACAAAAATTGCGTAAAATAATTTTCTGGCCGTTGCTAAAATGCTTTTTTTACAGTGATACCTCACAAGAGTCTCAGCTGCTCCCGTCTGGAGCCAGTGCGACTATGGCATCCCCAGTTGGGGTATGTTGTGAGGCTGAAGGTATTGGGGAGGGGAAGGAGATAGGGAAGGGGAAGGTGGGGAAGTACCTGGCTATTCAGATCTGGTCACCAAACACGGCTGATGCCATTTCAAGTAACGTTTCAATTCTGAATGGTGGTCTTACACCAGGGCGATACTGAGAGTATCTTGATCATCACTCTGGAACGTGCCGCAAATATACTTTATATTATTTTAAATTAATAAATTGTGAAATAACACAAATTAATCAAATAAAATTTATTTGCCATGCCGGGATTCGATCCCGCGACCTTCGGAATGCTAGTCAAGAGCGTTACCGCTGGACTACGCCGGCGCCGGCTTCTGGACCATACTAAGTTCAATCTGGGGAATCAAGTACGTGAATTTTAAAAAGGTGGGAAGGAATGGAACAATGTCCAATTCTCATTCGAATAAGTGAGGATTTTTTTTTTAAATAGGGGAATTGTTGAAACCACAATTTTGATGGGATAATTGTTTCGTATTGAGACAAAGCAGGTTCCTTTGGATCGCAATGTGCCAATACTCTACCTTTGAGGATGGAAAAAATATCAGATAGGGAAATGTGGTTAACAAGGGTTGGATGCTCCGTGTTTTGCCAAGGAATCCGCAATATTGTTACCCACAACGCCAATATGTCCTGGAATTCAAATTAGAGTTTGGTTTTTCAGAGATTTGAATGGTGGTTATCAGAACTCGAATAAGGCATACCAACAAGAGTGGAATTGAGTTTTTGGAGGGAATTGAGAGTCAGAGATAACAAGGGAATGTTCAGAATTATGTCAGAGATTCAATTATAGCAATGTATTCGACCGATGAAAATAGTTTGAAAGATGAAATATGTCATTAGAATTATTGTTGCGTCTAGCGTGGTGGTCGATAAATTATCAACAAATGTAATAAACAATGCACTGAAAAAAGAAAAAAAAGTTATCAAAAGTAAGGATTTTATTGGTGTGAATTTATTGAACAACAGTTTTCATCGGATGGCCCTTTAAAAGTAAGCTACTGAATTAAAATAAATACTGATGCCAAGATTTGAATTTCAGCCCGGCTTGCTGACCAAGTACGGCTACGCCAATGAGGTGCACGAGGTGCAGACAGAGGATGGATATCTGCTGACCATGCACCGCATCCCCCGCGGCAGGGGACAAGCCGAGGGAGACAGACCCGTGGTGTTCCTCATGCACGGACTATTCAGCTCCTCAGCTGATTGGATCATCATGGGCCCTCAGAGTGGATTTGGTAATACAGTCTTTCATCATTATACGAACTTTTATTCTACAATTTGGCGCAAAAGTTGTCAGCAGATGTTCTTTGTCTGTATACTTTTTTCATGAATGAAAATTTTGGTTCTGCTTTTGAATTGTGTTCATTTGATGTCTTATAGTTTTTCCATTAAGCCGAGAAAATTATAACGGCCAAGTGGCCGCCGCCAGAATTGTGATCATACGGGCACGATTTATGGCATTTTCTTGACGGATATTCTCCTTGAGGGCTTCAAGAGTCTGAGGCTTGTTGACATACATTCGTGACTTCAAGAAACCCTACAAAAAGAAGTCTGGAACGGTTACATTGGGCGACCTTGCGGCCAGTGCAAATCACCAAAACGAGAGTTTTGCTTGATATGATTTAAAATTCTCACGGCCAAATAGTCCCTAAATTTTAGGGGTTTATAGCCATGTTGTGCTTCGCTTCCTTCTCTTTTAGCCAAGTTTTGAAGAACCATACAGAAGAAATGCCATGCTGATAGAGACTGCAAGTCTGTCCGAAAAGACGGCTAAAGAACTTGGAAACTCAACACGTTTTTTTTTATTATGCGGAGACGGCTTACGTATAGTTCCCGTGCAGTGGCGGATTTGCCCTAAGGCCAAAGTAGGCCCAGGCCTAGGGCGGCCAGATATTAGGGGCGGCCAATCATGACAAAAAAGTCACTGATAATAACAAGAAATAAAAATAAAAAAGAATTACTAACTTGACGAAACTAAGCGCATCTGAAGTGGAAGAAAAGGACAAAGCATTGCAAATGGTTTATTCTACTGACTTAGAAGACAATTTTTCAGAAGAATTGTCTCCATTTTCGTGCTCACTGCAGTGTGAAAAATGAGGATCGAAACAGTGAAATGGTAACGAACTGAAGGTCATCACACCATTTATCCAAACGTGGATATTGCTTTTCGTTTGTGTGTGTGTACTCCCGCCAGTAACTGTTCTGCAGAACGATCGTTTTCTTAGTTGCAACAAGTTAAAATTTATTTACGCACAACAATGACGGAGCAAAGGTTAAACGATCTTGCTTTGCTTAACATCGAAGCAGATTTTTAAGGAAATAGGATTGCGAAGAGTTAATTAAGTGCAGACGAGTTTTGTAACACATTGTGAAACACTTATTATATATTGTAAGAGAATAAACCGGTAGTTAAATAAATAAAACCTAAAACCGTTTTAACATTTTGTTTAAATGTTCAATTATCCCTGAAACCTTAGAAAGTATTACAAACTAGCAGCTATTAGAGTTAACTAAATTTCTAAATTGATTTCGATAAAAGTTGGCAATAACGTAAATTCATTATGTATTCTATATGATAGGTACTGAGAAAGGGGCGGCTTGAACTTATTTCATGGCCTGGGGCCTAGGGCGGCCAAGACTGCAAATCCGCCACTGTTCCCGTGAGCACTTAGGCCATGGCCCATTGTGTTATCTCCGATTTTACCTTATTCTTTAACAGTAACTCGTCCCTTTTATAAATATCACCAGGGTTGTAATTGGTTATGCAACACGGCTTAATACCCTACAAATCATTCAAATGATTCGTTCATGCGTGGGAAACTTTTTTTGTTTTAAATATGGTATATTTTGAATGAGGTGATTAATAAATTCTGCAAATATTTTTAATAATAGTTTAATAAAAATAGTTTTAATATTGTGATAGCTGTTTCGGCGTTTAAGGCCATTGTCAAACGGTGGTTATCCCACATTGAGACGTTTTATTTATATAATTTATTTTACCCCTCTTCTATTTTTATTTGTGATGTCAATTAGTAATCTTTATTAATATTTACTTAGGAAATCAATTGTGTGAAGCACTTACAGAAAAATAATTGATTTTCCCCTCTTTAATGATGGCTGAAAACAAAGAGATCCAATGTGTTAAAAAAGGTGACAATGGAAGTAGTTCTACCACAGCTCAAAACAGTAGGCACAGATTCAAAAGTTCTAAAGATTGACGAATCTGAATTTGTTGTTATTTTTTACAAAAGGTTTGCTGTAATATGTCTCAGAAGAAACTTGAAGAATTTTCTACCTCCACAAATGCTTCACTCTCGAACGTCCCCGACCAAGTGTTCGCCTTCTGAAAATTCAGCTGGAACGGTTACCATATATCGGCAGTTTGGTTATTTGAAGCATTCTTTTTCAGCATATTATCTGGCTGATGAAGGTTTCGATGTATGGATGGGAAATGCTCGAGGAAACTTCTACTCCCGCAAGCACGCCACTCTCGACCCAGACCAGGACTCCTCCTTCTGGAAGTTCAGCTGGAACGAGATCGGTTACTATGACCTGCCAGCCATGATTGATTACGTCCTGGCCAAGACCGGCAACACCCAGCTGAATTATGCTGGACACTCCCAGGGAACCACCTCTTTCTTCGTTATGGCCGCTCTGAGGAAGGAGTACAATGCCAAGATAAAGCTGATGTCTGCGCTCGCCCCTGTTGCCTACATGTCCAACTTGGAGAGTCCGCTGGTCCATTACTTGGCACCCATTGCAAATACTGTAGAGGTAAGTTCAATCAATATTGTTAAATATTTTAGTCAATTTAATTATAGGCTACCTACTTATTGTTAATTAGTAGGTACCAGGTATTACAAGTCGGTCTACTAAACCAAAAAACCAAGGAAATCTTTCACACTATTGTGAATATTATAATGTTCATTTGATTGTTATTGATAAATTGATAATGTTCATTTTGCATTAATCACATCTTCAGAGACCACGGATAGTTTTCACTAACAACATTTCAACATTTAAAAAAATCAGGTCTACCTATTGACAATTCGAGTACATATTTTACTATATGTAACATTTATCTAGTTATTTCCTGTACAATCTATACATGCTTAATCAAATACGTACGTATATTGGAAAAATAATTGGCCCTTCAGGAAATTTCTTACAGTTTTGCAGAAATAAAATAACACAATTTTTATTTATTTCAATATACACACAATTCAATATACACACAAACCTCTCCCCGGGTCCATGGGGGTGAGGTTTGTCTAGGTCTTGGAGGCGGATGACCTGGACACACTGAACTAAAGGCCACTAAAGGCGCTGCCTGGGTGTGTGTAATATAACAAAAATTACTTAAAATATAGATAAATGAAACAATTTAACTTTTTTATTAGAGTAAATCCGACCGGTTTCAGAACGACCGTTCCTTCTTCAGGGCAAATGTATACTGATTTGATAGTTTTGAAATATGGATGGGAACAATGTATTATTATGGTAGGGGTGGAGCCGTTGCTAGGTATTAATGAAGAGTGGGTGGGTAGGGCAACAAATCCATGATTGGGCTATAAGACAATATTTTTTGTTTGTTGATAATAGATTCATTATTTTTAAGGGATTTTTTTATTTCCAAGGCTTCTAAATTATCTAAACGTTTTCCTTTATGATTAATATGAAGAATTTTTAACCCCGTATTTTTTTCAAAACTATGGTTATTTTCAATGATATGGTTAGCGAACTCAGAAAAATTATTATTATTAAGACACCTTAAATGCTCTTTGATTCTGATTTAAAAATTACGAGTTGTTTTTCCAATATAAAATGAGGGAATAATATAATGATAAAGAATGGCGTAAAATTTTGTATATTAATAATTTTTCAGTTCAATGTTGCAAGAATCTCCCTTCTAATATTAAACCAGCTTTTTATACAAGAAATAATATCGGTAATTTTTTGAGAAATGCTAAAGATAAAGACCATAAATTGACTAATTCCGCAATATATAAACTCAAATGTAATGATCAAGCAAGTTTTATTGTAAGTTAGTAGATACATAAGGGAACGTACCCATACTACGTGACACGTTTAGGGGGGGGGGGTCTTCAAAATGTCACGCTCCATACAAATGAGCGGCGGGTTGCTTAGGATTTTGGTCACCGGGGGGGGGGGGTTAAAAATTGCAAAAAGTTGGTCACGTAGTATGGGTACGTTCCCTAAGATATAGGATTATATTGTTAGTTTCGTTAAGTGAAAAGTGAATCATGAAGGTTAACGAATTGTTTATAGGAAAGGCGTTACAACATTGCCCATTCCTTCGTTTTTTTAGTCAAGTACAATATATTATTTAATATTACATTGCACGTTAATTATTGTTATCATCGCTTTTTTTCCAAATTAATAACATTTTTTTAATCTTTCTAGGTTAATACGTTTTGATAAGGCTAAGAAGTATACCGTCCAAACGATGTTTAACTTGTTTAACGTTTAAAATAAATTAAAAAGTAAAAAAATAATTAAAAGTTGCCATCTTTAATATTATGCCCATGTAATGCCTACGACAGTATTTCAGTGTTGTGATAGCAACGGATTTATAATTAAACAGGAGAGCGGAAACAATTTTTTTTTTATTTTATTTTATATTGGGATAAGTAATTTTCTCGTAGTTTTAAGTGTTTATTTTAAATAAAAATTAGCATAATTGGCATCGTAACGCATCCCTTCTGGGATTTTATTCAATATATATGTGAATTTCTGAAATAGCTGTTGACATCCCTGATCGGAATAAACGAGCTGTTGCCGAGTAGCGACCTGATGGCCCAAGCCGCGGAACTGCTGTGCAAGGACAACTCCCCCATGCAGCCCGTGTGCACCAACTTCCTCTTCCTGTTCTGCGGAGCCAACCCTGAACTATTAAATGCGGTAAGTACTATAATTGGTATGATTATAAAGCATAAACAGAGAAACTAGTGATTCCTGACATTATCTGGAGTAAAAAATGTAAATGAAATTTTGGTCTCCGGTGATTCCGTTGTTTTTTTATTCAAAACAAAAAAATCTTCCCTTTACGTCATCACTGATCCTGACCACAACTATCAACTACCCTCAGATTTATTATTTTTTAAATTAAATAAAAAAAACTTCCAAATGTTACCGGAAACCAAAATTTCATTTACGTTTTTTACTGCAAATAATGTCAGGAATCACTGGTTAAAGTAAGTCAAGTACGTCTCTTAAGACCACATTTCATAACTTTGTATCACTTTTCAAGTGCTCCGTTTTGTTACTGTTCGGTTTAGTTTTAATAATAATGACACATTATTTGTTAATTGATGGAAACCGTAATAATACAAACACTAAATATAAATACGACTGACTCGTCAATGCGAGTTTTTTTATACAAGTCCAAATTAATGATTTTTGTCGTCACGCAAAAAATTATACATTTTTCTATTATAGTAGGTACTCGATTAATTGCCTTTATCAAAACCTTATTCCGGCTTTTACTTGACATTATCTTCTTTTCGTGTATTTTTTTATCGTTGCTCTATTCACGAATAAATTCTCTCTCAGACGTCTTTGTTTTTTTTTTCCATTTTATAAAAATAAAATTGTAATAATCGACACTTAAATACGTAGAAAGAAAACTGTTTTTTGTTATCGTTCGTTTTGTGGGTGGGCACGCCTAGCAGGATTGCCCGGGACCGTGAACTTGTCGCTACACCACTGACACTAATCCTACAAAGACCCATATGTACATTTTATAATCATTTTGATTTCAACGGATTTTAATCATTTTTTTTATTTTTTTTTATTTTTTTTTTTTTTTATTTTTTTTTATTTCATATATTTTTTATTAGTAACAGATATTTGGTTTTTTTTTGGCTACCACACTAGGCTAAGCCCGTGTTGTGGTAGTCGTACATTTAATATTTTAACATTTCAAAAAATATTAAGAAATACTTAAAACTAAAGAGAAAAAAAAGACCATATTTTAAAGAAAAGTAAAAATGAAAATTCAAATTCAAATTTTGAAATACAAAAATTAATAATAAAAATTAAATGTTAAGAACTCAAGTGTTCTGTATAAATTAAAACATATAATTATATAAACGTAATTATAATTAATTAAACACGTATTGTTTTCAGGATTAAATATATGATGTATTAACTGGTTAGATAAGATTGTTGAAACAAAGCTTAAAATACTCTGATTAATACATTTAGGTATTTGATTAAATAATAACTTTATACTCGTAGGCGCGTATTTATTTGATTTGTCTCATTTAATATAACGTTACAACAATGATATCGTTCATTAATACTAAATGAAGAATATAACATTAACAACTCGCAATAAAACATGAAAAACAAAGACACAGAAAAATTTTAAAACATGGTTTGCAACTGGGACTTGAATCCAAATCTTCGCGGCCTTCTACCTACCCCCAAAGTTTCGCGGCATTAGTGTGGAACGCGGCGTGGATAATTTTATTTTATTTTGGTTTATTAGGGAACAAACCTTTATAAATATTTTATTAAAATAATTACATGTTACATGATTGCACGAAGCACCAAGTTTCTACATAAAATTCACAATGTACATAAATAGAAAAACATAGTTGATTAGAAAACAAAAAGTGGAGTTGGTAAAAAGAAAATTAAAAAAAACACACACACAGATTTAAGTGTATAGGACAGATAATGTGAAATTAACTATGTACCTATATAAAAATCTATTTTCATACCGATAATGTTCAAAGATAAACAAGATTAAAAAAAAAGCAACATAATGAGAATGAGAAAATAACACACAGCAGGGGCAGAGGGTTATTAATTTAATAATATTAATTTAATAATCATATTATACAACTCGTAAACTTCTGAAGGATTCCGACATTTTTTATTATTTAATACTTGCAACACTTTGAGTAGTTTCTTTATACTATTATGTAGTGCAATTTTTGTAATTTTTCTATGAAAATCTCTTATAAATTTCATTATTTTCCCTTTAAATTTACGGACGGAAAACATATTATTTGCAAAGGTTTATTTATCTTCTACTAATGTTTAATCTACGAGAAATAGTTATGAGGTAGGCGAAGTAATTTTTTCTTCTCAAGTAATTTTTTTGTTATATTGTGTTAATTATTATTATCTGTATCTATGTTTCTTGAATAAAATAACAAAAAAAGGTTTATACACGGTGCACAGTTTGACTTACTTTAACCAGTGATTCCTGACATTATTTGGAGTAAGAAATGTAAATTAAATTTTGATCTCCGGTGAGCTTTTCTATGTTTTTTTGGTTAATTTTTTACTTCAAAACCAACCATAAAAAAATTCTTCCACATTTTATCACTGGTCACTCAGCCGAGTAACCGCCCAACCCCTCACCTCGACCCCAACCATCCAATATATACGGATTTTTTATGATTTAAGCTGAAAAAAAACATCAAAAAGTCACCGGAGAACCAAATTTCATTAAAGTTAGTTAAAGTAAGTCCAGAACGTCCCTTTAACAACCTGTCCATTTTATTTAACATCATTAGTTTTATAACGTTAGAATAATAAGTATCTCTTTTAACAATATATACTTATACACACGGTGAGTCGCAATGATAGTTTGGTAGTAATGCATGGATTTTATAAAAAAAATAGCACTAACTAACTACTCGTGAGCACGCGTTTATCTGATTAACATCTTGTGATTCCAGACGATGTTGCCCATCATCCTGGCCCACACCCCAGCAGGTGCCTCCAGCAAGCAGGCCGTGCACTACGGCCAGGAGTTCATGTCCGCCATGTTCCGCAAGTACGACTTCGGCACAGTCATCAACCTGATCGAGTACAAGCGCACCACCCCCCCAGACTACGAGCTGAAGGGTGTCACCGCCCCCGTGGCCCTGTACTACTCGGTCAACGACTATCTGGCGAACCAAATCGACGTGGAACAGCTGTACAGTGAACTGGCCAATCCTGTTGCCAAGGTTAAAGTGCCTCACCCTCTGTTCAACCATTTGGACTACCTCTGGGCTATCGACGTCAGACCACTGCTTTATGATGGCGTTATTGCTCTCATGAAGGAATATGCATAAATAATATAGCGAACAATCATCAAAAACAAACAATGCTTTCAACATTTCCTCTTCTTGGCTCTTCTTACTTCTTCTTGGGTCTTCTCGCCCCTCCTTGGCTTGGCCTGTCTATTCTTGCCTCTTCTTGAATCTTCTCGTCTCTTTTTGAATCCTTTTATCTATTCTCGACCCTTCTTGCTTCTTCTCGTCTCTTATTGACCTTTTTTGGCTCTTCTTGCCTCTTCTTGGATCTTCTGGGACCTTATCGTCTCTCTTGCCTCTTCTTACCCTTTCTTGTCCTTTTTTCTTGAATTAGTATTATATTCTTAAATTTGTTCTTGATATTATTACATTCTTAATTTTTTTGTTAATCTACTTTTTTGTACGCTTGCAATGCTCTTTTTAACAGTCGTCCCATTTAGAAAACTATTGAAAAGTATTGTTGCAGAGTTTGAGGTTAGCTTGTAAATGATTTACCTATAGTTATAATATGAATTCCTCTGTAGGAGAATCTGGGCTGAAGTGTTCAAGTGTCTATGTTAGCAAAATGTCTGTATTATATTAATACATAAAATAAATAACATTATTGTATTATTGACTTATTTATTGGTATTATTTTTTATAGTTTTCATAATAAAACAGAACGTTGAAGAAAGTGAAGAAATAAACAACACAAACGAAAAAACTTTACCTAAACAAACCTATACTAAAATTTTAAGCAACCCCCGACACAAAAAAGAGCTGATGTTCTTGATTGTCTGAATAAATTTCCATGAAATGTAGCTAAAAACCATCTCGATTACGTCAGCTTTCAGACAACAACAAAAAAACGCATCACAATCGGTCCATTCGTTTAGGAGCTACGATGCCACAGACGGACACACAGAAAGTGAAACTTATAACACTGCTCCTTGCGTCGGGGGTTAAAAATAATAAAGTTTGTATTATTTTTGGGGATGCTATGTGGAAGGCATTTTAAAGGAAAGGAAGGAGAGGAAATCCTAGGAAGTAAAAAGGTATGAGGAGTGGGTACGAATCTGGGGATCACGATCTGGGTTCAAATGAGATGGACGGATGAATTCATCCCTCTCGCTGCGGTGCAAGGTGGTAGGTTGAGAGAGTTCTGCCGGAGAGGCCAAATAGTATCCTTAAAGAAGTCTCTCCTGATCCAGCCCGCCACGCAGGGCGGGAAAATGTATCCGCCGTCAAGATCTAGACAAATCTCACCCCATGAACCCGGGAACCCCTGCTGAGTCATCAAACGCAGCGAACCACCTTGGATTGGGATGACCTTTGGCAGAGGTGTTAGTCGTTCAATAAATGGAAATTTCATAGCCTGGTTATCAACGTAGTCAAAAAAAATTTTGTGACTTGAATGTTAGATTTCTGAATTACATTAAAATGTACTAATAATAAATAACAATATTGTGAAAACAGACTTATTTATTTTGTATTATTTTTTATAGTTTCTATAAAACACAGCGTCGAAGAAAGTAATGAAATAAACAAAACAAACGAAAAACTTAACTCATACAAACCCATGCTAAAATATTAATGTTCGATGTTGAAAGTTCGTACATAGTTTGTCATATCAACGTAGTCGAAAAAAATTGACCTAACCTAGCATGGTCTTAAAAATATGTAATACGTCATTTCAATTTTATCTTTACACAATTATCGTAATTACAAATCCAAAAATTCATTTTCTTTGATAATATAATCAGTAATATCCATAAGCCCGTCAGAGGCCCGGGGCGGCAAAGCTGAATGAGCCCCCCCCCCCTAGTTTAAAAAGTTGATGTAATTTTACGAGATTGTTTTTCAGTTCACACGGGCCTCTGGTCTTGGGGGACCTCCAAGTGCCTCCATGTTCCCTTGAACAAATCCTAAACAAGGCTTTAAGGAACCAGGGCACAGTAAAAAGAAATTGCCATTTTTTTTTCATTTTCTTAAAGATGCATTTGTTAATAATTTATTAACAAATGCATCTTTTAGAAAATTAAATAAAAAGTGACAATTTTTTTTTGTGTCCTGGTGCCTTTAAAATATGCTTAGTACCTATCTAAGAGGTGGTTTGGAGTTGGGAGGACCCGTACAAACATCATCTCATACATATAAAATAGGAATAAATAAGTACAGCCTGAACCGGTATTTTACAATTTTTAATAATAATGCTTTCACCAAATTCGTAAAATTAACGGAGATACAGCATCTCATGTGAAACTGTTTGTATGTTGAATTATCCTTCAGCAAAACTTTAAATGTGTTTTTCTCAAAAGGTGTTTTAACCTGGTTGACAACATATTAGAAAAACTATACATCCTATTTGCATGCACCATTCACCAAGTCTTAAACTGTTCGATAATCCAGTCACTATAGTAATTAAAATATTATCCATAAGACGTGTAGGCAACTGCCTAGGGGCCCCGCATTGGGTAGGGGCCTCTAGGGTAAAAGGCCCCGAGACGTGCATTGCCTAGGGGCCCCGACGTGTTTAAGCCGGCCCTGGCAGGGCCGTATTGTCCATAAGGCAGTGTAGGCCACCGCCTTCGAAAATCCAGTCACTTTGGCCAGGGCCGTAATATCCATAAAAGTGTAGGCAACTACCTAGGGGCCCTGCATCGGGTAGGGGACCCTAAGGTAAATAAGGGGCCTCGAGACTTGCATTGCCTAGGGGCCCCGACGTGTTTAAGCCAGCCCTGGTAGGGCCATATTGTCCACAAGGTAGTGTAGGCCCATGCCTAGGGGCCACGCATCGACTAGGGGCCCCTATGGTAAAGGGGCCCCGACACGTGCATTGAGTAGGGGCCCCGACATGTTTAATCCGGCCCTGACTATGTACCAGACGAGGAAAATTTACCATAAAAAATAGAAAATAAAATTCATTCAAAAATAAAACGCATTCAAAATTTGCTGAGGATAATTCGACATACAAACTGTTCCGAACGGTTTCACATAAAATACTGTATCTCCGTCAATTTTTCGAATGTCTTTTAAAAAATTGGTGAGAGTATTTTTAACAAGTGCATCTATCAAAAATTTAAATAAAAATTACAATTTTTTTTACAGTGGTGTCAGCCTTGTTTAGGGTTTGATCAAGGGAACATGGAGGCGTTTGTGGGCCCCCCAAGACTGGGGGCCCGGGGCGGACCGCCCCCCCTTAGTCCGCCACTGAATATAATGTCAAACTAAAAACCTAGCCCATAATTGCTGGTCCGTGAATAAAGTTTAAATTACAAAGTGAAAATGTTTGAACCAGTTTTTTTAACTTCATTCAATCTTTGAAAAGGGTTGCCTCTTTTTCGCCAAGTGCGAATTTTCTTAAATGAATTTATACCTTTCATCTACCTGTCTTGATATGATTGACTGCTGGGTAGATATTTATCTCGATTAGCTGATTGATTTTAGTATCCAAGTTGGCATTTTAGTGAACCAATGTCGTAAGTAGTGACCTGAAATATTCGCGTTTGCGATAACGCGATTTTTTTACACGGAATTTTCGCGAAAAACTGAATTTTGACATTTTTCATGCCAATAATGTGAAAATCATGGTTTTCGGGTAAATAACGCGATTCTTTTTATTTTTAAGTGATTGAAAACCAATTAAGTATAGTGCAACTAATTTCATTTCAAAACGTCGCGACTTATCATTCCTGTTTATTAGATATTTAATGGCCACGCCACTTTTAAAATACCTAGCTAGGTGTTATAACAAGGAAACATCAATTCATTATTACACAACTAACTTTTGAGTTTCATACTAATGAACTTTCAAAATGAAGCGTTTTTATATGAATACAAGACAATGAAGTGACACCATGGCATCCCCAATTGGGGATGTTGTGAGGCTGTAGATAGTATGGGGAGGAAGGAGATGGGGAAGAGGAAGTTCGAAAAGTACCTGGCTATTCAGATCTGATCACCAAATAACACTAAAGCCATTAATGGTGTAAAACCACCATTTCAATTCTGAATGGTGGTCTTACACCAGGGCGATACTGAGAGTACCTTCCATTCTAGAACGTGCCGCAATTTTGACAGAATTGTGAAAAAACGCAATTCAATCAAATAAAATTGACTCCAGATACTAATATCTACAGCCTGTATGTCGAACGAACATCTACAGCTCCTATGTTGAACTAATATCTACGAACTTCAGAGTGTTGACTAATATCTACAGAGCTAAGGTCGGACGAATATCTATGACGGTCCCAGTGTTGACTAATATCTACAGAGCGTAGGTTGAACTAATATCTACAGTGTAGGTTGGACTAATCAGCTAAATGTGTCCAATAGTCCGACATTAGGCATTTTTACACACATACTTACATAAATTAAGTTTTTAAACTGCATACGCAATATTACGTTATTCCAATATGCTATACATAATTGCAAATCCAACCTCCGCCAGTGCTGTAGATATTCATCAACACTTTGGTTCTCATAGATATTAGTCAGCAGTTTGAGCTGTAGATATTCGTCAACACTTTGGTTCTCATAGATATTAGTTAACAGTTTGAGCTGTAGATATTCGTCAACACTTTGGTTCTCATAGATATTAGTTCGATTTTTCAGTTTTTTGAATTCCTGTAGATATTAGTAGACGCCTCCATAAAATGCGCACGCCAGGATTCGAACTCAACCACGGAGGCCGGAAACTTTTATATCATAACTATTTTCGGTAGCAGTATCTATTGTTCAATATAATATTTCCTTTTTTACTTTACGAATTATTCTGTATTTTTATCGTACGTCTACAATTATTGTACATATACATGTATTAGTTTAATTTCACACCCAACAAGTTTTATACCGGTACATAGAACAATAATAAAGATAAAAAACTAAAGAAAAATATATATATCATGTAAATAGGGGGTGGGCGTAAAAATTAATATATACTTTAAAGTAGGACACGATATCGAAGAAAAAAATCGTGCAAGTGGGTAAAGTCAAATTATTGTCGCTCATACAATACAACAACAAAGTAAATAGGTAATAATACATCTCAAAAACAGTTAAGAAATATAAATTTATTTTTAATCAGAATTGACAAATAAACATAATGGTGTATTAACATAATACATTATCAAAAAGGATTCGTTTGCTGTCACAGCAATGTTTTTTTAAGGAATTTCTCGGTTGCTTCATGTTTTTTATAAAGCCGTTTAGTTGAAAGCTACCATCAAGTTGATGATGCGATCGTAGAGCAGTGGCCTGACATTGATTGCCCAGAGGTAATCCAGATGGTTGAACTTGGGGTGAGCCACCTTGAACTTGCCGATGGGATTGCCCAATTCCTTGTACAGCTGATCCACGTCTACGGCGGCGGCCATCCAGTCATTGTCGGAGTAATGCAGGAAGACAGGAGCGGTGACGTCCTTCAGCGCGTAGTTGGGCGGACTTGTCGATCCGTACTCGGCCAGATTGCTGATCAGACCGAAGTCGTACTTGCGGAACTTGGCGGACCTGAATTCCTGTCCGTAGTGCACCATTTGCTTGCTGGAGGCTCCAGCGGGGGTGTGACCAAGCATGATGGGGAGCATGGTGGTGTTCAGCAGGTCGGGGTTGAAGCCGCAGATCAAAAAGAGGATATTGGAGCAGACGGGTTGGAAGAACGCATCGTCTTCGCACAGCAGCTTTCCGGCGATGCTCATCAGCTCGGAACTTGGCAGGAACTCGTTCACTCCGATAAGAGATGTCAGGAACTAAAAACAATTGATTTATGATTAGATATAAAATTTGAAGAATTCACCGACAACATAATAATGCTGGCTAATTATTGAAAATGATGTTAAATAGACGAATAAGGCTTACGCATTAGAATTCGAGTACAGAGCAATAAACTCACCTCCAAAGTGTTGGCTAAAGGAGACAACAGCTGAACCAAGGGGCTCTTCAAGTTGGACATGTAAGCAACAGGAGCCAGGGCGTGCATCGACCTAATCTTGGCGTTGTACTCCTTCCTCAGAGCGCACATGACAAAGAAAGAGGTGGTTCCCTGGGAGTGTCCAGCGTAGTGCAGCTGGGTCTTGCCAGTCTTGGCCAGAACGTAATCAATCATGGCTGGCAGGTCATAGTAACCGATCTCGTTCCAGCTGAACTTCCAGAACTTAGAGTTCTTATCGGGGTTGAGGGTGGCGTGCTTGCGGGAATAAGTGTTTCCACGAGCATTTCCCATCCATACGTCAAAACCCTGGTCAGCGAGCAGATATCCTGTAATACAAAAATACAATCAGAACATGAAAATCCCTCCATCATTTTCGTAAAAGATTGGATTGGGCAAAATAAATGATTGTTATTAAAGACGTTTAGGATCATTACAGGGAACTTATAAACCAACATAGTTCTTACCAAATCCGCTCTCGGGTCCCATGTTGATCCAGTCAGCAGAGGAGCTTAGGAGTCCGTGCATGAGGAAGACCACGGGCTTGTTGGCTACCGGAGACTGTCCCTTTGCGGCTGTGATGCGGTGCATGGTGAGCAGGTATCCATCCTCGGTCTGTACCTCGTGCACCTCGTTGGGGTATCCATACTTCGTCACCAATTGAGCCTGAAATTTAACCAAAAAAATCGGATTAGAGACCAAAAAAAATTATTATTTACTGATTGTATTCTTGACCGCACTAGCTTTTTAGCGGATTTAAAAAAAATGGCGTTTTTTAGAGAAGTTAAATATCAACAGCGTTTATGGAGCTTTAACAGTGCTGACGGCCTTTTTAGGTTTTAGCAGGGCGGGTGTAACCTCTCCCTTTTTCACATAATAGACACGTGTAACAGAAAGAAAGCTTATAACGGTACTTTTAGCGGACCATTTATAATACGAATAAATTCAATTAAATACTTATTAAGTCTTTATGGGTTCCCATCGATCAATAATGTCTGGTCGAAGGTTTCAAACCAATATTATACGAGAACAATGGTGATACCGTTGTACTTAATACCAGAATTCGAGCAATGTGATAGGTAAGAAAACATGCATTTTATAATGCAATCCGCGGGAAATGGGAGTATGATCATGGTCAATAATAATGTAAACTTATATTTACTTAAACTCATGTAACTTAGCTATTATTATGTTTTATTTTAATGTAAACTGTTGTCAACCAAATAAAAAGAAAAAAATATAGAATGATTAATATTTTGTCCAACTCTGGCGACACTTTCTTGGACACCTATTTATTATTATTAGCTTATTTGGTGTTTGTTCATTTCAATATTTTGTTGTTATTAATTTTACGACCATTCGGAATTTTTAAAAAAGCCCAGCTGTCACAGGAAAATTCATTGAAAATTCCCTCTGTAAAAACTCATGTACATACATATATTGCAACATGAAAGTACGCATTATACGGTCACAATAGTTTATCTTTTAATCTTACTAGAAGTCTGTTGTCTCTAGGCATTATTAGGTGAAGATTTTTGATAGAAGGTAAAGGGCAGAGAGCGTTAAGCGATCATAAAGGACACAGGGTGTAACTGTGTACATTAATGTAAGGCGCTACACTGCACTACATTAACCCCCCCGTACCCAAGATGACAACTTACGTTACTTATGTAACTTATTTACTCTTTATTTCCGTGAGCGCACACTTTTTTATTGAATATTTGTATTTTTTTACGATAAGTATACATTTTTACATGTTATGTACAGAATGGTAAATGAATATAAAAATAGCCTTTCCCACCATAAAGAGACAAAGCTCTTGTGTTTGATCAGGGAATTGTTGCTCAATTATTTGTAATCATGTCAGTAAGTAAATAAAAATATTGCAAATAATTACAAAAAGATAAGTAAGAAAAACTCACGATATATCAATAAAAAGATTTCAAGATTTAAAAGAAATAATAGTGTTAGATTCGAACTCTTGCAGTAGTTTTAGGTAATTTTTCGATTTAAGTTGGAATTCATGATTATTTTCGATCATTTTTAGATTTAATGGGAGGTTGTTGAAATAACTTGTACCTAGATACAGATAAGTATTTTGAATGTGCTTGGTATTAAATTTTTGGATTTTAATATTATTCTTCCATCTTGATGATGTATTGAAATCTAAGTTATATAGCTGTATTTCTTTGAAAGTTTGAGGTATTGAATATTTTTTATATAATTTTTCAATATAAGTAACTCTTAAATTTTAGTTATTAACAAAAAGCGTTTGTTTCTGCTAATTCATTAATTTAGTACTTTCTACACCTGGTTTTTAAAAGATTTTTTTCACGTGATTATCGAAAAAAAATTTAAATCTAATAGAAATGTTATTGAAAGAAGTTAAAATATAAGTAAGAAATATATTTAGAAAAAAAAAAAAAATTTTTAATAATAGATATACAGGGTGTTAAGGGACGTACTTTAATTACTTTAACCAGTAATTCCTGACGTTATTTGGAGTAAAAAATGTAAATGAAATTTTGGTCTCCGGTGACTTTTTTGACGACTTTTTTTTTCAAAAATTTTTTCTTCAAAATCAAACAAAAAAAAATTTCTTCCGCATGTCGTCACTGGTCACTCAGCCGGGTATCCGACGAACCCCTTACCCCGCCTCGAACTGTTCATAAACTATCATTTTTTTATGTTTTTGTAGAAAAAAAAAAACGTATAAAAATTTCATTTACATTTTTTACTACAAATAATGTCAGGAATCACTGGTTAAAGTAAGTCAAGTACGTCCCTTAACACCCTGTATGTTTTTGAAGGTTTTACGAATTTGACAATATTTGACGATAAGCAGAAAATTTTGTTTGTGTCGTTATGGAGGACTTAGCCAGCCCAGAAATTAAAGTCACGACGACTGGATGGGAACCAAACGCGATACCAACGCAGCCACTGACTATGGTATAAAGCTGAAGTAGTTAATAAACTTTTTATGAAAACTGTACATTTTGAGATACTACGCACTATTTTTCACGCCCTACAAAAAAATTATTAATATATAACTATTGGTATATAATATTAAACTAATTGTTTGTATTACGTTTGTAACTTACGGTATTTAACCTAGCGTCTTCTTCGATGTCAAAGCTGATCTTGCTATTTACATCTTCATAACTGGGAGCACTGCTTCCACAAACTAGCACCACAGCGGCAAGGAATACCACCACTTTAAGAACCATGTCGCTGTAGTTTGTGTTCCTTGACTGAAGAGTTGAGCGATCTGCACTTCTTTTTATATTACCCGATAAGCTGATCCAAAACACAACACAAGATCGATCACTCCGATCGATCTTGTGTTAAGAATGACTGACGTATGGTTAATATCTAATTATAAGAGATTTTTTTTCTTTGGTGCCCAAATAAAAGGGTTATGATAAATTTCTTATTTTTATGTGACTTTATGACCTTTATAATTTTAAAATTAAAGATATGAATTGCGAGAATGGCCATTGTTTCCGAACATGTGCGCATAACCCGTAAAAGTAAAGCCTCGATTACACTAGAAAAATTTGAATTTTTTTTTTCCAGATTAGAATTTTCATTGTTCAAGCCACTTTGTTAGGATTTTTTTTAGATTATCATGAATAACAAAGTTTTGCGGCATGACCATGGAATACGTTGTACATACTTTTTAATTACATATCAATTGCAATAATTGGATTGATAATGGATTCAGCACAACCACCCTATCCTACAAAACAACTTATTGCAATGGATTGGAAAAGCGAAAAATATACGTTTCTGAGTCTGTAATTTTAGGTCTAAGGTTCATCTTTTAGATGGACCGAAGACTAAGAAGGATTTGTAATGCCAAAATTTACGTTAACAAAATCGCATTTTCGAAAATGCGAAAAAATTCAGGTCATTACTTTTGACTAAAATAAGAACTTAGAAACTAAAATCGACGAGCTCATCAAGATAAGGTTTCTGCTTAGTGGTCAATCTTATCAAGACGGGTAGATAAATGATATAAATTCATTTATGAAAATTTCACACGTGCAAAAAAGAGGCCAAACTTTTCAATGACTGAATAATATTAAAAAAGAGTAAAAAAATTAAACTCGTTCAAATATTTTCAAGTAATTTCAACTTTATACCCCACGGACTAATTTAATTGCATTTATTAGCTAGGTTTTTAGTTTGTGAACCATTTTTTGACTTTACATTTCCAAATACTGGTATCTTTCTTAAGTCCTCAAACCTCAAACAGGCCACAATAATACCAATCTTCAAAGCCGGCGACAAATTAATTGTAAATAATTACCGACCGATATCTTTACACAATATCTAATATTATAGAAATGTCAGTTAAAGTTAGAATAGCAGTCCTCACAAAAATCGTTTTCTATAATCTTGACATAGATCGCAAACCATTTGCTGTTTTTCCCGATTTTGCATAAGCATTTGATATGGTCTCCCACTCCCATACCTTACTTCTTAAAAACTTCAACAGGTTGGAATAAGAGGGGTAACCCCTATATGTTTAAAAACTATCTAACAAACCGAACAAAAATAAATAAAAGCAAAATATTATCCATGTCCTACGGTGTACTTCAAGGCAGTGTACTGGGGCTACTTTTATATCTTATACGTTGATATATGCACTATGTACCAAGGATGTTTGACGATGATTTGTGAAATCTTATATTTGAAGATGAAACGTAGCAATCAGTTACTAATAAAACTAATAATGGCCTAACAAAACTAAAGCATTGGCTAGATACAAACCTTCCCACAGTTACTATTGACCAAAAAAAATATATGACGTTTCCATTCGCAAACAATATGTTCCCAATAATTTCCATAAACCAATCGTTCACTAGTGTTCACTCAATAAACACACTCCTGAAACCTCGCATAATATTCATGTTCACGTTCTACCCTTTTAAATCATCAAAGTAAGTTAAATATTTGCGAATAATCATAGACGACCAACTACGTAGGGAAGCCCTTATCGGTGACGTGCAAAACGGACTCCTTAAGCTCAGAGAGAAAATAATACCACTTTTCCCAAAAATGACCCTAATATCGGCAAAAATAATAACATTTTCACAAAAAATAATGCGAATTTTTCAGGTCCCTACTGATAAGTTCCAAAATCAATTCTACTAATTTCCACATTCAAAGAAAACATTATTTATTCGTTAAAGAATTGGACGTCTGCTCCCTATAACCTAATTTTTTGTTCGTAATTGACTCTCTGGATTATACTTCTACTGTTGTGTGGAAGAAATAACTTTCCTGTTTTTAAATAATTATTGATTATTCAAACCAATGAATTTTCAAATAAACCTATTATATAATTTTTATATAATAGGCTTATTATATATCTAAGTAAATCATTTTAGATTGCAGGCTTATTTTTCAATAAGTACAATATTATTCTGTATTTCTATCTTAGCTGTAAAATTATTTTATTAGTTTAACTTCACAACTAACACGTTTTCTACCAATAAATAAAACAATGTTAAAACTTGTAGGAAAATAAATAGAAAACATATATTATCGTATGAGCCCTTTAAAGTAGGGGATAACAATTTTAAAAAAATCCAACCTGATAGTGGAGTGCACACTTTCATGTAAGGTTGAATTTAAAATTGTTGAGGACGGGTTATTTCAGATAATTGGTACAATCCAATAAATTTCAAAGCTAAAAGGTACGTGAAAGATATATTCTAGTTCTCTTATTATTTCGTCATGGGCCGGTTGTTTCACAGCGCTTGGATAACAACAGATCTTGAAAGGGACTTTCACAGAACTTGGATATATGTTTGTTAATAATTTTTACGTTTTTCTTTTTTATGTTCTTCTTTTTATGTTTTTCTTTATTATGTTTATTTTTTTTCGTTTCGTCATTTAATAAGTTGAGTAGGTAAAAATACCAAACCAATATTTAACATAATGGAACTTAATTGGTCAACAACATATGAATTTTATTGTTATAAAATTATTTTACTATAAGACTGTTTGTTTCCTCTATAAAAAGAAATAAAAATAAAAAATATATAAAAACTTTGAAATTCGATGGATTTATCGTTCTTGGTCATAAATAATAATGCATCTCAAAAACAGTTAAGCAATATCAATTTATTTTCAGTGCAGAATTGACACAAACATAATAATGGTGTATTAATATAATACAATATCAAAAAGGATTCGTTTGCTGACACAGCAATGTTTTTTTAAGGAATATCTTGGTTGCTTCACTTTTTTAGAAAGCCGTTTAGTTGAAAGCTACCATCAGGTTGATGATGCGATCGTAGAGCAGTGGCCTGACATCGATTGCCCACAGGTAATCCAGATGGTTGAACTTGGGATGAGCCACCTTGAACTTGCCGATGGGATTGCCCAATTCCTTGTACAGCTGATCCACGTCTCCGGCGTCAGCCATCCAGTCGTTGTCGGAGTAATGCAGAAAGACGGGGGCGGTGATATCCTTCAGCGCGTAGTTGGGCGGACTTGTCGATCCGTACTCGGCAAGATTGCCGATCAGACCGAAGTCGTACTTGCGGAACTTGGCGGACCTGAACTCCTGTCCGTAGTGCACCATTTGCTTGCTGGAGGCTCCAGCGGGAGTGTGACCAAGCATGATGGGGAGCATGGTGGTGTTCAGTAACTCGGGGTTGAAGCCGCAGAGCAAAAATAGGATGTTGGAGCAGACGGGTTGGAAGAACGCATTGTCATCGCACAGAAGCTTTCCGGCGATGGTCATCAGCTCGGAACTTGGCAGGAACTCGTTCACTCCGATAAGAGATGTAAGGAACTAAAAACGACGATTTATGATTAGATATTACATTAGGAGCATACACCGACAGTATAACAATGCTTGTTAATTATTGACAAGGACGTTAAATATTCGATTTACTCATTAGAATTAGAACAAAGAGCAATAAACTCACCTCCAAAGTGTTGGCTAATGGAGACAACAGATGAATCAAGGGGCTCTTCAAGTTGGACATATAAGCAACTGGAGCGAGGGCGTGCATCGACCTAATCTTGGCGTTGTACTGCTTCCTCAGAGCGCACATGACGAAGAAAGAGGTGGTTCCCTGGGAGTGTCCGGCGTAGTGCAGCTGGGTCTTGCCAGTCTTGGCCAGAACGTAATCAATCATGGCTGGCAGATCATAGTAACCGATCTCGTTCCAGCTGAACTTCCAGAAGGCGGAGTTCTTGTCGGGGTTGAGGGTGGCGTGCTTGCGGGAATAAGTGTTTCCACGAGCATTTCCCATCCATACGTCAAAACCCTGGTCAGCGAGCAGATATCCTGTAACACAAAAATACGATCAGAACATGGAAATCCCTCCATCATTTTCATAAACGACTGAATCAAAAGGATGGATGGTTATAGCGAAGCTCTCATTATACTGATCAATATAGGTAACTCATAAACCAGCAAGGTATTTACCAAATCCGCTGCCGGGTCCCATGTTGATCCAGTCAGCAGAGGAGCTCAGGAGTCCGTGCATGAGGAAGACCACGGGCTTGTTGGCTACCGGAGACTGTCCCTTGGCGGCTGTAATGCGGTGCATGGTGAGCAGGTAACCATCCTCGGTCTGTACCTCGTGCACCTCGTTGGGGTATCCATACTTCGTCAGCAATTCAGCCTGAAAATTAATGAAAAAATCAGATTAGAAAAGGAAAAAAAATCGATTTTCGGATTGTTTTTTCGCCACATTAGCGTCTTTAGCGGATTTAGAAAAGATTGGGTTTTTCACAGTGCTGATGACGTTCTTAGGTTTTGCGGAGCGGCTGTAACCTTACCCTTTTTTCATAAAAGAACTGACCGAAAGAAAGGCTATAACGGTACTTTTAGTGGACCTTTCGTACCATGAACAAATTTAATAAAATGTTTTCAAACGAATATTCTACCAAAACAAATGTGGTGCCTGTGTAGTTAATACCCGAATTCAAGCAATATAATATGATTATTGACTTATATTCAATCATTAAGTAAGCAAATGCGTATTTTATAAAGCAATTGCGATATCCGTGGGAAATATCAGTTTGATCAATTTGATCATCGTCGATAATAATATATACATTAATCATATTAATTTTTATTCTTTGCACGTCAGTAAATATTTGCTATGCATAGAGAATACTTATTATTTTGCCTAAACTATGACGACACGGTCTTAGACATCGTTATTTGTTTGTGTTTATACATTATGTTATGAATATATTATGTTCTGAATTTTATACGATTTTATAACCATTTGGCATTTGATAAAAATGAGAATAAAATTCAGAATAAAATTCATTATAAATTCCCACCGTAAAGTCCATAAACCTAAATACATCGTAACATAAATTCTTATCTTATCATCTTTGAATCTAACGAGAAGTTTGGTGTAAGTTTCAGGGAATTATTAAGGGTTGATTTGACAAAAGACACAGGGCAGAGAGCGCTACGCGCCGTGCGTGGAGGGGGCGTGGATAATGAAAGGGTGAACGTAATGTAGGGCGCTACGCTGCACTACGTTAACCTTCCCATACCCAAAAACGACAACTTACTTATTTATTCTTTACCTCCGTAAGCTTATATAACATCAGTCGTCAATTTTAGTTGTTCACAAAGAAAAAGAGTTTTTTTTCTGCTGATTCATTAATTTTATACTTTATAACCCTTCACGAATTAATTCGAAAGTTTTTTGCACGTATTATAAAAAAATTAAAAAAATTTAAATGTTTTTGAAAGAAATTTGAATGGATACAAGAAATGTATTAAAAAAATTATAATAAAAAACATATATTTTTTTAATAATACATATTTTAAAAATTTTACGAACAACCTGACAATATTTGACACAAAACGAAAAATGTTGCCTGTGTCGTGTGGGAGACCTTAGCCAATCGAGCAATTGAACTCACGACGACTGGGTGGGAACCAAGCACGATGCCATTGCAGTCACTGCATTGATCGGTTGTGTATTAGGAACTTATTTTCAAAACAAATAAATATTATAAACTTCTCATGAAACCTACACATTCCGAGATACTACGCGCTATTTTTCTTACGCACATTATAAAACTATTGCTATATAGTATTTGTACGTATTGTGTTAGTAACTTACGGCATTTAACCTAGCATCTTCGGCTATGTCAATGCTGATCTTGCTATTTTCATCTTCAAAACTGGGAGCACTGCTTCCACAAACTAGCACCACTGCGGCAAGGAAAACCACCACTTTAAGAACCATGTCGCTGTAGGATATGTTCCTTGACTGAAAAGTTGAGCGTTCGGCATTTCCTTTTATATCCCTCGATAAGCTGATGATCTGCCCGACAGATCTTGTATTAAGAATGACTGGCGTGTATTTAAAATCTACAGCAAATAATTGTTTAATAATATCACACCCTATAAATAAACGCATGCTTCAAATTATAACGTGGTTTTTCCCAAAATAATACTGCTTGAAAGCACTTCATATTTGAAAAAATATTCCTCTAGAATCATAGTGCCTTAAGTAAAAACACAGTAATTACCATGGGTGTCATTTTTTTATTTATTTATTTTTTTATTTAAGTTTTTATTCCAGCAGGACTGGGAGGGTAGTGCAATCCCAGTCTGCCATATTACATAAACAATTATAAAAGAAAAAAAAAATATTAGGTAAGTACCTAATTAAAATATAAAATGAAAACAAAATTCATCACACAAATAACAAAAAATAAGTATAAAATTAAAATAAATAATAAGTAGACAGAATTAAAAATAAAAAAATAAAAAGATATTTTGGGATCGTCCATCATGGAGGTAGCCTCATCATCTGCATCCATCGCTCATTTATTGGGGAACTGAGCCAATCGGATGCAGCCACGACAATGGTATTGGTTGAAGTTCGTATCCTGCTC
Source organism: Limnephilus marmoratus (assembly GCA_917880885.1). Classification (NCBI taxonomy): domain Eukaryota; kingdom Metazoa; phylum Arthropoda; class Insecta; order Trichoptera; family Limnephilidae; genus Limnephilus; species Limnephilus marmoratus. Next base: position 41,642,841 of record OU862916.1, on the reverse strand, counting down.
CAGAAGCTGGCTAGTCGGTGGCGAAGTAAGGCTGGGAATGAGTGCACCCTCCCCTCGGTGAACATCGTGGACGCACTGCAGAACCTCGGTAGTTGCATAAGTTGCCTGTATGCATTATTGTAGCACACCCTCAGTTTGTCCCATTGCGCTGCTGGGTATTGTGTCCACAGTTCAGACGTGTACAGGGCAGTACAGTATGTCTTGAATAGTAATTCTTGAATAGTAACATTCTCCGGAATGACGTATGACAAGTAGTTTTTATAGTTCTGTTAACTTGCCAAATCGTTGCCAAAATGGTACCATTAAGGACTCAGGGCTTGGAAAGAAATATTTCAACAAATTTCCTAGGACCTCCTCTTCAGAAGGGCCTCTGCCAATTGCCAAAATGATACAAATTGAGGACATAAGACCCGGAATAATATCTTTAACGTTTATACGTACGTAATCAGTAATTTTTTCTTGTGTAATGACGGAGGACTTAACCAACATCCGATGCATTTCACTACTTTGCCAATAACCACGTACCTAACGAGCGATTTTTTTCAAAGCTGTCCTAAAAAAATTATGTTTTTTTTATACAGGAAGTCTTCTAGAAATTTTAGCAATAGAGTTAAGGAATATCTAATTAAGAATTTGCGAACCGAAAGATTTAAAAATTTTACACACTAACACAATATATGTGTTATATGTATTGGATATAGGTATAATTAGATAATTTTAGAAATTAGGAAAAGTATGAATAGCCAATTAAGTGAATATTATAAATAACCAAACATTTTATAAAAATAGCCATCTTAAATTTTTTTTCATATTAATATTACATTTATTATAATTTATGGTTTGTTATTTAGACTTCCTGTTTTTATTGTGTGTTTTAAAAGTTTTTTTTTGTTATAGATATAAATGCAATTTTTACACATCCTAAAATAATTTTTGTATTTAATTTTATATAATTGTTTTTTTATGATATTTTGAAGTAATTAATCACCTCTCCTTTTAATATATTGTCTATGAACTTATTTGTCTATACTTGTTTATATTTTGTTATTTTTATATTAATCTCTTATGACGAAGAAAACATTGTTTTTGAAATATGTCGATAATGTTAATAATATAGTGGTGTTTACAATTTTTTTTAAATTAAAGCAATAAAGTATATTTGCGAAGTTCGAAGAAGTAAAAAATTTCAACTTCGAACTCGATTTACACGAAAACGAAAGCTTAAATCAAAAAAGTTATAAATACTACAAAATCGATTCCATATGTGATGTGGATTCATCAGCTTCCCATTTATATGAAACAACAATGACTTTATTTATTGTAGTCTATGTCATACTGAGAATGCTGTGTGGAAGGTATTTTTAAGGAAAGGAAGAAGAACAAGTTCTAAGAAGGAAAAAGGTATGAGGGGTGGTTAGGAATCTAGGAGTCAGTGTGTCCAGAAATGACGGACGTATGAATGCATCCCTCCAGCTGCGGTACAAGACGATGGGTCAAAAGAGGTCAAAAGGTCCGATCCGGCCCGCCACTCAGTTGGTAGGCAGGCGCATCCGCCGCCAATATCTAAACACCCCTCACCCAATGAACCCGGATTTGATACTAAGAATAGGTTTTTAAAAATCGCAAGGGCGCGTTCAAAGGTATCTTGAAAGGGTACCTACTTTTTTAAATTTTTTTATTTCATTATTTTCATATTACATTTGGTTATAATAATGACGTATTGCCCATCTCACTAGGTGTGAAACGCCTGTGTTGAGATGGCAATTTACGGAGTGGTTATCTATGATTTAGTTTAAGTAATATTTTGAAAAATATTATGAAAGTGACAGGTTGATATAAAATCTTTTTTTTTTTAAATATACAATTCAAGTATGTGACATATATATAGAAGATTACAGTAGGTACATGGTTACATATATACACACAGTAGGTATAAAGGTAAGTATGTTATTAAATACTCGTGATGGTAATGTTTATTTGAGGTGATCAATGATTTTACTTTTAACTCTTCAATTCCCAGTGTCACCTGTAGGTGACAGAAGTTTAGTATTTTTTTCTACCACATGGAAATTTTATTTTAAAATTCTACTACTACCATAGTAAAGGCAAATAGTTACTCTATTCGTTATTTTTTTCTGGCAACACTAGCCACATGCCATTTATCAAATTCATTCTCGTGTTTCACGCGGAATTGGAGCAGTCTAAGTTTGTGTGATCTCTTGCGACATAAAGTGAAATAAAAATGCCTAAGCGTAAACATTATTTTTTTTCTTATTGTATACAATAAATAAGCTATAGTACAAATGTATTTTATGACAAAAATAATTTATAGAATGTTTGATACAACGTTGGAAATATGCCGTGTCACCTGTGGGTGCCACTGGGCATTGTAACTATTGAATTGGTATAATGACTCTATTGTTCGAAATTCATTCTAAGTAATAAATAACTAGACCGTTGTTTACATTTTGGCCTCATCGCTACGTTGTGGTGGTGTTTTAGAATTTGTTTACATATTACAGGTTGACGTTAGATGAGATTGTGGAGGAATAGCAGGCCGGGGTGGACCCAAGCGATATTATTTTATTTCCTCCTGATGGTGTGGTGATGGACGAAGATAGTGGAGATGAAAAAGGGACTAATTGTTTTTCATCTTCCCAGTCGCATGTTTCGATCTCTAGTAGAACTCCAAAATAGACCTTCCATCTCTAGAGAAAATAGTGTACATGACTTGGAAGAAGGAGATGAAATCGAAGAAAAAAAAAGAAAAGACAGTACTATAAAAAATGGTACAATGGTCTCAACAATACTTTTATTTCTGGTGGTAAGGGAGACTGTGATGAAGAAGTATTTTCTAACTCTAAATAATTGCGAGAGCTGAATGCTGGGGGTACAGGTACTATTCGGGAAAACCGTCTGGAGAATTGCAATTTGCCACACTCACATGACATGAAAAAAGAGCCAAGAGGTAAAAAAAGTGTCGTGTCATAAAGTTTCTAAGAAAATCATTGTAGCTAAATGGCACGAAAATAGTATTATCACCATTGTATCTAACTGCCATGGATTGAATCCTATCTCGAAAGTGGAACGAATTAGATTTGTGGATAAAAAATGGGCAAAAATTCAAGTAGATTGCCCAGCAATTATCAAGATGTACAATAATTACCTACATGGGCGGGGTAGACCGTTTTGACGAAAGTGTTCACTCCATGAGGGTAGCTCTTCGCGGCAAATAGTGGTGGTTTCCTCTGTTTGCTTTTTGTTTAGAGCAGCTTGCCAAAATGCATGGCTGCTCAAAAGACAGTCAGAAAACAACTGAAATTACTGCGATTTCCGGCGAAATGTCACAACCAAATACTTGCAATAATGTGAAAACTCTCCGATCTTCAAATCCGATTGTGACATACTTCTGCAGATAAGAATGCCTACCGAGGTAGGAGTGCAGGAAGTGTTGAAGATCACTCGCAAAGCGACTGCTCTCAACGAATATGTGGGTATTGTTACCAACGCACCAGAAAAATGTGTGCAAAGTGCAATATCGGTTTGCATCTAAAGTATTGGTACAGCTTACACAATAAATAAGTGCTCTGTTTTTTATATAAAAAAATATTATTATAAAACTTTATATAAACAAATATTATTATAAAACTGTTTTTTTATTCCTACCGTAAGAATAAGTAAAATGCTGTTTTAACTTCAGAGCCTTCAAGTATAATGCCCAGTGTCACCTGTAGGTGACACACCCATAAATAAGGGTGGGGGTAATTTATTTTTATTTTTAATATTTTTTTGTCTTAACTATATACATGTAAGCTATTTTATTTATAGAGAAAAGAAAAATCTTTATTAACTTTGACACGGGAATTGAAATGCATTTTTGGATTGCGTGTTTCTAATTTCAGGAGGTAGAGAATTGAACAGCTTTGTTGCATTATATTTAAAACTTCTTTGCCCATAAGAGGTTTGACAAACTGGGATGTTAAAAGATTTTACATTTGACTCTCTTAAGGCTCTAGTGCTTATTTGTTCTTCAAACATGTGTGTATTTTTAAATTAATAAAGCAGGATATTTTTTAATACAATTTTTGCAGGTTAGGAACATTTAGTGTCTTAAAAATAAAATCAGTGTTCGTTCTCAACGGGACTTTAAGAATGACTTTCAAAATTAGTTTTTGAATCTTTACTAAAGGCTTCAGGCAAGTATTTGCAGCACTTCCCCAGCTGATGATACCATATTCAAGTGATGATTGTATAAGAGCACAGTAAACATGTTTCAGTTGTTTTCTATTTAATATATCTCTAACAAATAGACCCTAAAAACCCTTTGAATTACCCTTTTTAAAAATGAACTTAGACTAAACGAGACTTTATGCAATTAACGATTATTGGAAAGTATGTAAGTAATATAACACAAGGGAGGGGTTTAGGCAAGATATTGCTTGTAGATACATTTAAAAGTTAATAATTTATTATAAAAATTCAAAATATCACTATTTTCATTTTGAATTGTGTATTACACAATCTTATATTTTAGAAAATATTGTTTTGAATTTGGAAAGGTTTTGAAAATTTTGTTTCCATTTTTTTAATTAGTAGCTTCTTACCTACATACCTGTGAAACTATGAAGTAAATGACGATAGAAAATTGTTATAACTCTCATAAACACACCGAAAGCGCCGCATGCGAAATTTTTCAATTGGAATAGATAACTATGTGGTGTGGATGATAGAAGTGGAATATGAATTATCATAATAAGGACATGGAAAAAGTGCCACAGACGAAAACTTTTGTAGGTCGGAGGGCAAACCAACAAATGCTTTGGATTTTTATTTTTCGAAAAGTCAATTTAATGTCAATCTTTTGGTATGGTTTAAACCGAAAACCGTTAAAATGTACCAGCTTAACCGGGGAAAAGGTGTTAGGTGCATGGTTATTCTCATTGCTGAGGTTCGTGACACTACTCCAATTTACTTGGTGGACGAGGCTCCGAGACGTACCGGTCGCCAGTGATACTTAGTCAGCGCATTGCTGACTTTCCTCTGCTTCTTCTGCCAAACACTTTACCAGTGACTATGGGTAGATTCTTATAAAATTTTATTTATTTACGCCCTAATAGACTAATCATGAAAAATAATTAAAATGAATATAAACGACGGTGACCGGACAACTCGACAATGTGCAACTTCATCACCTCCCTTGAAAAGTCAGTATCCCCAATTGGGGTTTGTTGTGAGGCTGAAGGTAGTGGGAGAGGAAGGAGATAAGGAAGAGAAGGGTGGGGAAGTACCTAGATATTTAGATTTCAACACGGCTAAAGCCATTTCAAGCAAAGCTTCTGGTCTTACACCAGGGAAATATTGAGGGTATCTTCTACTTTGGAACATGCCACTAATATGCTACGTATTACTTTATGGTATAAATATACCATAAACGTTGATTACATGTCATCAAATCATAGTTAAATAAGAAAAAATAAAAAAGGTTATAAAAGTAAATTGTAGGATTTGATTGAGAAATGACACTAGAGATACAATTACATCCAAAATTTTACAGTACAACTAATACGAATTTCGAAGGATTTTAAAAATCTTAAAACTGTCAAACTACTATATACTTCTCTTGTTAGAAGCCAACTAGAATTTAATTCCACCATTTGGAATCCATATTACAGTACACATGAATATTCCCTTGAGCGTGTCCAACATAAATTCTTACGTCACATTAATTTTAAATTGGGAATATCAATTGAAAATATTAATTACTTCTCCCTGTTGCAACTACTGGGACTTGATACATTAAAAGAAAGAAGAATTTGTTCTGATTTATTTTATTTATTTAAAATTGTTAATAACTTGTTGAACTCTCCTGAACTTCTTTCGTTAATATGTTTTCATGTACCGAGTAGATCAGTTCGTCACAAATTACCTTACCATTGTAATAATACAGGATCTAATGCTGAATTATATGCCATAATAAATCGCCTGCATATACTCGGTAACAAATATGTTGTTGATGATATGATAAATATTGAAAGATTATCAACATACAAACATTATTTAATTAAAGCTGTTTGTCAGCGCTTTTCTGTTAGATTATAATCTAATATACTTTGTATGTTTATATTCTTCATCAATGTTTATTTCTGGAATTTTTAAATTAATTGCTACGTACTTTACGTAGTAATTTTTTAATTCATAATATCTTGTACACATTCTTGTATTTGAGGTTTTCTTTTTCTTCATGTTTGTTTTATAATAGCTTACTATTTTTGCTTTATACTGGCACTTCAATATGTGCTCTTTAATTTTTTGTTATATTATTTTTTTTCTTCTTAACTATGTATATTGTTTCAAATTATTGTAATTCCCATGTAAAAGCCGTTAATCGGCGTTAATTCATAATAAATAAATAAATAAATATTAATATTTATTGAAAATATTTGAAGGTGTAGCCTTCTAGATCTGCCACATGTGCGTACCTATCTATTACTTACATCATGTAACCCAGGTACAAGCGCGTGTTTCGTATACTCAGTCCTAGTGTTGTTGCATTTAAACAGGATTTTGGAAGAAGTTGCTCTCGTGGGTATATTTTAAATTAATAAAATTGAGAAATAAATCAAATTAGCCATGTAAAAATTTGAACCCGCGTTCTCCAGATTGCTAGTCGAGAGTCTTGCCCATTGGGGTGTCAATCAATTAAATCAATCAATCATGGTAATTAACTTTTTTTTCAATAATTTACCTTTCAACTTTCAACGTTTGTTTGTTATTAAAAACTGAGTAAAGCTGACAAAAATGAAAAAAAATATATATGAATACACGTACGTCTACAAGAAATTTATATTATCTATTATAAATTTATATTGTCTATTTTATCCAGAAAAGGTGTTATTTTCCCCTTCTATGATTTTTAATTAAGAGGACATAGGTAGAGAAACCCAGAAATATGTCATTTTCAAAAAAGTTTTTAGACGTATTGACTCTTTTCCACAAAAAATTATAAATGGATTTCGAAAGATTGTTCTTTTATCTAGCATAGTTATGTAATAAATTTTTAGAATTTTTTTTAATTTTTAGTATAATAAGGTTATTCCATAGGTCGTTGGCAGATTTGTTAAATTTTCAAAAAAGTTTTTGTATTATACCACACCCATTTCAAATAATGTAATCATGCAGTGAAATAAATCAATACATTATCTAGCAAAGTTATGTATTAGAATTTTAATTTTAGTTTCAATAAAATCATTAAAAAATATGTACGTACATGTGTTTCTTGACGAAAATTGGTCCATTTGTGTATTTATTTGCGCACTTATAAACTAATATATTTCATATTTTTTTACATACTTATTGTGCTAAGACATTATTGACAAATCATAAATAAGTTTGACCGAAAAATAATTTTGGGAAGCATTTAATTTTAATTAATTAACAGCTTCGCATTTGACGATTTTATCATAGCGCCGAAACACAAAATTTCGCAGTTCATTACGGTCCGAAACGTGGCCAGACGAGGACGTGTCCGCGTCGCTCTGAATTACAACAGTTTGAAATAATATTTTGGAAACGAAATGTAAATACATACGAATTCCTTGTTTCACGTTCGTAAAATCTACAGGGTTGACCGAATTTCATTTTCATTGAATATTTTTATGCAAAAAGTTTTATATTTAAAAATAAATGTTTTTATTTGTCCCTTATTATACGATACAAAAAACAAGAGTCCCAAATGCCCCATTTTTTAAAAGTAAATCTTCTTTACGCATGCTCGACACATGGGGTTAACTGGTGAATCGTTACGAAAAGTGGTGATTGTTACGAAAAGTGGTGCTGGTTACAAAAAATGACATGCGAACGGTAATCGATGCGAACAGTGATCAATTGCTAGGCGGGTCGGGCCTTTAGGCTCGCTTGTTATTCGTGTTATTGTTATATTGTTAATGGACTATTTGTCCATAAATAAATAAATAAATAAATTATATACAGCGGGTACCCGGCATGCATGGGTTCGGAAGTTATGCGCGTACATACATTTCGGCGATTCATTTTCATTTATATACTAGCTGGTGCCCGGCATGCGTTGCTATGCCGTTCAACAAAAAATTGATTCTCCCTGCGTGTCCTTTCCCATTCGTCCCGTTCACCTTCCGCTTCCCCTTCCTCTCCCGCGTCCCCTTCCCCTCAAACGTTCCCACTCCGCCTCCTCCACCTTCCGACTCCCCACTCCACTCCTCTTCCCCCGTCCCGCCAACTCCCCTCACGAATTCCCTTCCCCCTCCCAGGTTCCCCTCCCCCTCCCTGGTTCCCGTCCCTTTCCACCCGCGACACCAATACCCAAGTTCCTATCCCCCCTCCCGCATTCCATACATTCAGTTCTGGTACATTTAGTTTTCAAACAGCTCACGTGCCACCCATTGAATTTTTAGTATACACATTTTATAATGCCAGAGCTCACCAGTAGTTATATACAAACCTTGTCCTGGCAATAACAAACACAACAAAAAAAGAATTATCCAATTTGATGTAGTCGTTCGGAAGTTATGCGCGTACATACATTTCGGCGATTCATTTTCATTTATTAGCATTTATATATATGCCGGGTACCAACCTTTGCCATTTAATAACGAAATTGTTTCTCCCTGCGCGTCCTTTCCCATTCGTCCCGTTCACCTTCCACCTCCCCTTCCTCTCCCGCGTCCCCTTCCCCTTTCGCGTTCCCACTCCTCCTCCACCTTCCTTCTCCTCACTCTACTCCCCCCCTTTTCCGTCCCGCGATCCCCCCTCCCGAGTTCCCCCCCCCCCCTCCCATAATCACCTCCTCCCTCCCGCGGATCCCCCTCTCGAATTCCCCTCTCCCCTCCCGAGTTCCCCTCCACCCTCCCGGGTTCCCCCCCCCCCCTCCTGCATTCCATACATTCATTCCCGATACATTCAGTTCTCATACAGCTCGTGTGCCACTTATTGCAATTTTATTATACAAATTTCATGATGCCAGAGCTCGTGTCCTTTCCCATTCGTCCCGTTCCCCTTCTGCCTCCCCTTCCTCTCCAACGTCCCCTTCCCCTCTCCTCACTCCCCTCGCCCGCTTCCCCTATCCCTTAAACCCCCACCCGTTTTCCTCTCCCCCCTCCCGAGTTCCCCTCCCACCTCCCGGGTTCCCCTCCCCAACCCATCCCGCGGGCCCCCTCTCCCGAGTTCCCCTCCCTTGTCCCCCTCCCCTTCCCTCCCTCATCCTTCACCCCTCTCCCATCCGCCACCTCCTCCCGCATTCCATACATTCACTCCCGGTACATTCAGTTTTCAAACAGTTTGCGTGGCACCAATTGCAATTTTATATACAAATTTCATAATGCCAGAGCTCACCAGTATATACAGAAACCTTTAGTCCAGTCAAGGAAGGGGGTGTAGAGTGCGTGAGCAGGGACCTAAGCGATTCCTTCAGAAACTTGTTTAGGATGCTTAGGATGTGAACATACTAAAAATCCTGACGTCTAGGTGGTGAGCTAGGGGGGGGAGGGGGAGGGGGAGGTCCCAATTTTCGGGTTTCCGCTTATATCTCAAAAACGGTGCGTCACACATGAAAATTTCCTAAGGATAAGTAAAAAAAGCTCATAAAATTATCTACAACTTTTATTCTTTACGTAATTTTCGAAATCACGTCCATTTTTGACTTACACGCTCTACAAATGTAGATATTTTTGAAAAAAATTATTTTACCTCACATTTTTCATCAAACATTCCTTCATATCGTCTAAAATATTCATCAAAGAAAGAAATTTATTTATAAGAAGTTGTAATAAATTTAATTCCCTTTTAGAATATATATACATGTAAATTTATCTTCAACCGTTCAACATTTACAGCAATTTGAAGTTTTTTCGTAAAATGTTGTCATTTTCAGAATGAGCTGTTTTTATCTTATTACTGACACACAACACTTGTTCGTTCGCCTAATAATATGTGTGACCACACTTTAAAACCAGTTATTAAATAAAATAGGTAAAAATCATATTACTTGAAAAATACATAATTGTATTTTATAATCATAATGTTTATTCTATTTCGTTACATTAAGCACATAAAATTATAGATCTCATTGTTATCACTGTTCTCAATAACATCATGTTACATTCTCATCCTCCTTGGACGTGGGGGTCCTCGCAAGCGTTGTTCATCCATGGCATCTTCATCCTCAGTATTGGATGGTTCTTGCTGAATGGGCTCTATGTCGTCGTCATCGTCGTCCTCGGCAACAGGCACGCTATTGAGGCATCTCCCTTGGCAGGAGACTCGGAGACACGCTGCAGAACAGGTCAGCATTGCTTTTCGGCATCCACATTTGCCAATTGCACAATCCCTGGTGCAGCGGCAAAATATCATATTTAGAAGGACCTCCGGCGCTGGTGGATCTTTTGTTGTATTTGGCATCAGGGTCTCTCCTTCATGTTTCCACCCCCAGGGGGCAGCTCAATCGGTGCACTGGGAATGCTGTTTAACTGCGTTCTCTGTTGGAGGGAGGGAGCTGATGTCAGGCTTCATATTTGCCACCAACCCTGTGAACGACTAAAAGCGGTACTGGTTAAGGAAGGTCTGTCTTTTTGGCGCCGCATACCATTTCAGGAAACATTTATTTCCAGCCTCTTCAACCTCGCCGTGAGTAGAGGGGTTATAAAGATCATTGCCGCTTGCTTGATGAATTCTGACTCCAAGTACAATTTTGAGAAGCCCACCTTGTTTCTCCTGAAAGTTGCAGATGTTGTGTCGCAGCCGGTAAATGAATGTAAGAACAGGATGTGTTCAAATGCACGGTGCTGCATCTTTTGGATGGACAGTGGCATTGTTTTGGTTTTCCCTCGTCCGTTGTCAGCAGCAGAATATCTTGGGTGGGAGGAGTGGAAGCAATCAAAAGGAAGTGAAAGCTTCTCACAAAACTGTGAGAGGAATGTTCCACAGCAATCTTCACAACAAGGAAGTCAGCATCATGTCCTGAAGAGTCTGTATCCCATTCTCCCGAAGCTTCGTCTGTAGTAAAGAGATGAAGTTACTTTTGTTGGTAGGATTGGATAACAAATCTTCCTTTTTAACGGGTATTGAAGTGTTCCAAGTCAAATTGATGTCAGCTGACCTTCTCAGTCTGTATCATCGCATCTGTTATTGTGATTTTGTACCGTTGGCTGGGTTTGGGTACCAATCAAATACCACAGTGTGAGTCATCCAGGATAGTGGTGGTTGACGTAGTTGATGTAACGATCACAAATTGTGACAAGGAAGGCATCTTTTTGCCAAATTACTCTGTGTAGTAGAAATTTTCCGTCCACAACTATGTTCACCTGAGACAGTAGACCAGTTTTTTGGTAGGCTCGAATAAGCTGTACAGGACAGATTTAGTTGTCTTCCACATCCCACCTTCATTGAACAGTGCCAAGGGAAATGGGGCCAACTCATACTCAAAGAATTTCTTCAAATCCTCATCTGATCGTTTGCTTATACACATCCGGTGAAACAGAAATGTTGGGTCAACTGCAACCTTTTCATCGTGATTTTTTATCGACGAGCTGACAGAAGACATTGGGAATTGACATTATTTCATTGGCTTGTGGGAAGGGAGGATGTGCATCAAACCACTGACTGAGTTTGAAAATGTCTGCTGCATCTTTACTTCGGTGGGCTTGTCCGAGGTCCTTGTGTTGTTACTGGACGTGAAGACTCCACAATACTCTTCAAGGGAAGTGCAGATCTCATGAGTTGCGCTCATACCAACTAACCACTTCTAGTACATTGTGCAAAATACCTCTGCCTCCTGTTATGCCTTCTCGGCTTTTGAATGATAGCATCAATGTGGTTTCCATGGTCATATCTGATCATACGCCTTACTAAAAGAGCGTCGCATAATCGTCGTTGCACGTCGGTGTGTCAGTAATAAGATAAAAACAGCTTTTTCTGAAAATGACGACATTTTACGCAAAACCTTAAAATTGCTGTAAATATTTACTGGTTGGAGACTTATTTGCATATGTATATATATTCTAAAAGGGAATTAAATTTATTACAACTTCTTATAAATAAATTTCTTTCTTTGATGAATATTTTAGACGATATGAAGGAATGTTTGATGAAAAATGTGAGGTAAAATAATTTTTTTCAAAAATATCTACATTTGTAGAGCGTGTAAGTCAAAAATGGACGTGATTTCGAAAATTACGTAAAGAATAAAAGTTGTAGATAATTTTATGAGCTTTTTTTACTTATCCTTAGGAAATTTTCATGTGTGACGCACCGTTTTTGAGATATAAGCGGAAACCCGAAAATTGGGACCTCCCCCTCCCCCCTTCCCCCTAGCTCACAACCAAGACGTCAGGACTTTTAGTATGTTCACACCCTAAGCACCCTAAACAAGTTTCTGGAGGAATCGCTTAGGTCCCTGCTCACGCACTCTACACCTCCTTTTGGAGCATTTATTGACTGGACTACTTTGCGGGCGTGCTCACAACAACTCACCAAAGTTTCATCGCAATCGGATGAACGGTTAGCAATTCACAGGAAAGTATGTAGAACAGTTTATATGGGAGAATTAAATTGTTGATTTTACTATCTTCCTCGCAACTTTTCCATATTTTCTCAACGTTTAAACCTTTCCTGGACTACGACAAACATTTCAAAACCAAAATCAGCTAAATCGGCCCAGCCGTTCTCGAGTTTTAGTGAAACTAACAAACAGCAATTGATTTTTATATAGGGGGGGGGGGGTAAAAGAGGCGGGGGGGTGGAGGGTGGTTAGAGGTTGTGGGGTGAGAGGGGGAGGGGGTTGAGAGGGATGGGGGGTAGGCTTTTTTATATCCATTTTTCGTATTACAAAAATAACAAACATGAGAATCGGGTATGGGTACCACCGCCTCGGGAACCATTTTTTTGATAACCAACACGTCTGCCGTAGGTCATCCTTAGTGGTTCGCAACGTTTGGTGACTAGCAGGGGTGCCTGGGTTCATGGGGTGAGGTTTTTTCAGGTCTTGGCGGCGGATGCGTCTGCGCACCAGCTGCATGGCAGGTTGGATCTAGAGAAAGTGGTTGAGGGAGTCCCTTTGACTTCTCCAGCCTTACTTTCTCGGAACATTGCTTTGCACCGCAGTGGGAGGGATGGATTCATACATCCGCTCTCCTGGACACGCCGACCCCCACATTTCTACCCACCCCTAATACCCTTTCCTTCTCAGAAGATCCTCTCCTCCCTTTCCCTGAAACGAACCTTCACACAGCATCCCCAAAGAAGAGATAGGCAATGTGTCGAGCGATTGTAAAAAAAGGTCTCTCCCGATCCGGCCTTCTACGTAGTTGGTGGGGCAGATTCCACCGCCGCCGAGATCCTGACAAACCTCGCCCCATGAACCCGGGCTACCCGTACGGTGTTGATAATCCAATACATGGTTCCCGGGACGGCGGTACCCATACCCGCCTTCCAAATTACTGATACTATTTATTGACGGCCGGCGTGGTCAAGAGGTAAGGCTCTTGACTCGCAATCCGAAGGTCGTGGGATCGAATCCCGGCGTGGGCAAATAAATTTTGTTTGACTAATTTGGGTTATTTCATATAAAAATAATATATTTGCGTCACGTTCCAGAGTGGAAGATACTTTAGTATCGCCCTGGTGTAAGACCACCATTCAGAATTGAAACGTTGCTAAAAATTACTTTGGCCGTGTTTGGTGACCAGATCTGAATAGCCAAGTAATTCTTCGCTTCCTCTTCCCCATCTCCTGCCCTTCCCCACCACCTTCTGCCTCATACTATACCCCATAGTCATGTCATAGTCTCACTGGCTCCAGACGGGAGCATTTGGGTCTCTTGTGCGGTATTCACATAAATATAAAATTAAAAATTATGCACACGAATAAATATTTCAAAATGAGATATTTTTTACAATCCAACTGAATATTAGGTACTCTTTTTTTCATGAATACCGCACAAGAGTCCCAACTGCTCCCGTCTGGAGCCAGTGGGACTATCACCCCCAATTGGGGTATGTTGTGAGGCTGAAGGTAGTGGGGGAGGGGAAGGAGTTAGGGAAGATGGAGGTGGGGAAGTACCTGACTTTTCAGATCTGGTCACTAAACACGGCTAAAGCCATTTCAAGTAACGTTTCAATTCTTCCACTCTAATGGCCGTAAAATAAAATGAAAAAACAAAAACCAAAATATTAAAAAAATGTAACAAATTGTTTTTTTGTGTAGGTATCTACTTTATACCTACTGTGTTTATGTATCTATTTATGTCTACGCACTTCAATACACAAATTACAAATAACTACTACTTATTAAAATTCTGGAAGCGAGAATTCAACATCTTTATCTGAACCATACTGTAGGTCCAGCTTCGCGTGAACTATAGGTACGTGAAACCCGGCTTCTAGCGGAACGAAATCTAGTTCCAAAAACGTCCGCTTGCAACGGCTGATGTGTGAGCGGTGCAGTCGGAATCGAAATTATGATTTGCTGGTATGACAGCCTTAACGAATCATCTTCAATGATTCATCAATCTGGATAACAACGAAACTACGAAGTAACTAATAAAAAGTGGTGCATTTTAACACAGTTTGTCTACACTTGAAATCTGCGTTTCTCGGAATCTCGTAAGTAATAACGTATTTTAAGACGGCAATGAAAACGTTTTAGAAAATTCACCTAGTCAAGTTTGCTGTTTACAAAAAAAATGGATGAATAGAATGTGTCTCCGTATTATATAACGTGGATATTTCCGTACACGTTTCTTTACTTCGAGGAAGAGAGTAATCATTACGTGAAACGTGTCAACATTACTTATCCGTGTGGAAATGTAAAGATCATTGTAAATTGGACACCTACTCACACACCGACTGAGTTGATTCAAATATAAATCGGAAATCTGTTTTCTGAAGTGGCGAAAACTCACAAATAGAGAGTTGAGTTCCGATCTTTTAAAATTTGCTCAGAATTTCAAGCTACTATTATCTTGTTATATACTATAAGAGTTGTGCTATGCTCTCCGTTTAAGGATCTGAACGTCAAAAAAATTATGAAACTGGGAAGACTTCGGTGGCTGGGTCATGCAGAGAATATGACCGAGCATCAAGCACCAAAGTCCCTGCTGAACTCAACACCGACAGGGCGAAGGAGCCTGGGAAGACAAAGTTTAAGATGGAGCGACAACGTCCTCAAATATATATCCACCTTGGAGATTGTAAACTGGAGAGAGCTGGCACAAAACCGTGATGAATGGAGGAAGACTCTTGAGGAGGCCAAGACCCACCAGGGGTTGTAGAGCCAAGAGTGATGATGATGATGATGATGACTATCTTGTTATGTAAATTAATTCATTCTTCACATCATTCTGTTAAAATATCAAGTGCAAAATTTCATAAACCGAAACTCACTCTTTTTTGAAGTGAAAACTTCTTTAGCACCGTTGTGATTTGAAAATCGATGAAACGGAAACGAGTAACACTAAAAACAGACAAACACATTCATCTATAAGATTTAGCTTATGAGATAATATAATCGGTCTACTCCTTGTGCGGTGCTTCGACTCCCCACTCTAGTCTACTTTAGATTTTCGGCAAAAAGTAAGATGCCATATCAATTTTTTTAATGCATTGATATTTATTATTTTTGCAATTTAGTTATGTAATTAATATTTATACACTATGAAATCTGTATGATTGCCTGGGAAGTGTTTCAATTACTTTTCATTATTAATAAGAAGAATACTTAATTATCTTATTTTTATATTTAAATTATACAAAAGATGAATTAGACAAAATTTATCTGCTAGTACTACCACGTGATCATAATAAATATAATCATGTAACCATAATATTATGTCCCACCAGTATGCACTCTAATACATATGGATTAGATACATATCATAGGTACCTACTTTTCATATCGCGTTGAAGGGTTGGTCGGTTACTCGACTGAGTGACCAAGTGAAAGAATTTTTTTTTGTGTGAATTTGAAGAAAAAAAAATTTAAAAAAAAAAATGTCACCAAAAAAGTCACCGGAGACTAAAATTCATTTACATTTTTTACTGCAAAGATGCTCAGGAATCGCTGGTTAAAATCCCTCGGGTACGTCCTGTTACACCCTGTATAAATATAATTATGTCAATGGCACATGTTGTGCCGTATGTTTTGAAATAAATAAATAATTACTTATTTTTTTAGAAAATTTTCACTCTACCTATTTATAACATTTTTTTTAAAGTAAAACTACAAGTATTTTTAAAAGCTCGAAATTGTAAGTCTTCCCGTTGCTGCAATGAAGTCGTTTTACTGAATGCTTTTTATGCCACTTGTTTAAACATGTTTAAGACGAAATGTCAAAATGATAATTGCTTAAAAAGGTTTTTTCTTAAATATTAATTTTATTATTATATATTAAACATTTTGAATTATTCATTTTTCTTCTTTTTGTTATAAAATGTGCCTTTCTTATACCTTTTGAATTATTGATACAACCATTAAGAGGAAATACTAGCTGCGTTTTTCCATACAAACGTATTCCCCGTTTATCTCTCTGGATTTTGACCCTAGAGCAAAATTTTTTTTACATAATATAGATATCGACCACTAGCGTGTCGGTACGTTTTGCTTTTTTTGATAATTTACTTCTTATAGAAGTTAGGACCTTCCAAAAATGAATAAAATTGCCTAATTTAAACGCCGTCAAAAAACGTTCAGTATACAAACTAAACAATGTATTTTGAAAAAAAGCAAAACGTACCGACATAGAATATTTTCTTTTAATACAGTTAGTGAAAAAAAAATTTAAAATCGGTCCAGTTTTGGAGAAGAAAAATGGGGAATACAAAACATCGATTTCGAAGATTTTATTTAGGTATTTTCGGCCCGACGTGCAGGTGTCCCTTTCGCTCAGTTCTCCTGGGGGGGCCGGGGAACGAGGGTGTTGACAAATACATATAAAGCGAAGTAGTGATGTAACGAATTTTATCGGTAGACTAGTGTTGTCCTTGCCCGAGTAATCGATTTTTTTTATTCGTTTTTTTTTCTGTTCAGTGACTCATCGCGGTATACCAATACTGTCCGAGCTTTCATACTAAAATTGTGCAAAAATAAAATTGTTTATGTCAAGTACTATAATAAATTTTTAATTTGGGAGGCGTTATAGGTACCATCGCCCCGGGAACCATTTATTGGATAACCAACACCCCCGCCACTTGGTCACCCCAAGTGGTCCGCTATGTTTGGTGACTGAGCATGGGTTCCCGGGTTCACGGGTAAGGTCTGCATGGGTTTTGGTGGCGGATGATTTTGTCCACTTACTGCGTGGCGGGCCGGATTGGGAGAAACTGGAAGTGGGAGATCTTTTGATCTCTACAGCCGGACTCTCTCCACCATCATTTCATACTTTTACCTACCCAGAAATTCCTCTCCTTCCTTTCATTAAAAATATCCTCTACACAGCTTCTCCAATGACTTTGCTATACTATAAGGGTATTTAACTTAAAAATAATTTTTATATTGCATTTTATATGTATAATTGCATTTTGTGATATTTTTAAGTAATTAATCACCTCTCCCTTTAATATTTTGTCTATAATTCTCATATGCCTATACTTGTTTGTCTTTTAATATTAATCTTATCCTGACGAAGAGAATACTCTGTTTTCGAAATATGTTGATAATATTGATTACATAAAGCTGTTTTTACAAAGTTATTTGTTCTCATTTAACTAAAAATGACGCCACAAAGATTGGACCCATTTGCAGCATTTCAAGCTGGGTCGCCATAACCAATTCGTTTGTGCAATTTCAATCAATGCATTTCTGTGTTTCTCGAGAACCCTTCTATGGGTTTACACGTCATTAGTAACATTTGTGGTCAAAAACATCCAAGTAGTGTAGTTTTGTAGCTCTAGCACATATGAAGCTGTATGACTTTTTATTATGGTATAATTATTATTATGCATATATCCAATTGTATATCCGCATATACATTATTTGGCTTAATATAGTAACTATGTTATTTTCCACATCAAGTATAATAATAAATAGATGCACGAATGTTTTTTTTGATAAATTAATAACGTATAAAAAAATATATATATATATATATTTATTCTCAAAACTCTTGAGAAAATATCGTCGTTGCATTCACAAAATATCCCATGTGAGGTTTTCGACCAAATTTTTTTTTGTTTACACCATTTGATTCACCACGGTTTCCTAAATAATCTGACAAATATATCCCATTTTTCAAAAATTCATCTTTTTAATCATTTTAGAGGCAACTCTGACCATTACTTGTAATTAATGGTAATTATTTAAAAAAATATACTACATATACTACAGAAATATAAAAAAATATAAAATTATAAAATTAAATCCCTATATACTACAGAAATATTAAAAAAATATAAAACTATAAAATTAAAATGAGAAAAAAAGTCTTTTTGTGTGCAAGAATTCGTATTATTTTTTTAACTCAAATTTGTCGCACATAAATTAAAATTACCCAAAGAAATGTTTTTTTAATAATATACACACAGCATCCCCAAAGATGACCTAGGCCCTCAGAGAAATTATTTTTCTCAGGGCCTCCTGTGTGGAGCTCATATAAAAAAATAATAATAATCTCAACAATCTAAAAAGAGTATACTATGCACTAATCCAGTCATTAATTCAATATGGAATTATTGCATGGGGGGGGGGGGGTCATACAACAATATTCTAACCCCGATCAAAGTAATCCAGAAACTAATCATTAAAGTAATCCTAAAGAAACCCTCCACTTATCCAACAGAAACGCTTTTCGCAGATTTCACGGTGCCTCGAGTAGAGAATATCTTCAAGAAAAATGCAATTACCCAAATTTACAAAGATAATATCATCAAAAAATTTTAAACTAAAATCAAAAAGATATGAAGATAACATCAAAATACCAAAATTTAATACCAAACTAATGCAAAACAATTACATCTATTTAGGAATAAAGTTTTTCAACAACCTTCCATTGAAATAAAAAAAAACCAAAGACATCAATAAACTGAAACTCAAACTTCATCAGGAATAATTAACTAAATAATTACCTGTTTTTCTCATTCTTTCTATTTATTATTAATCTATATTCACCTCTATTTTATTTAGATTTTTCGAATTTCTCCCAAGTGCACAATATTTTAGTATGTAACCGTATCCTATGTATGTACACCATATGTAATTTATATAACTCCACTGTACAATTATACATCTATATTAAATATTAAAATATATATATTTTCTTCAATATTAACTCAGTAGGTAAAGCAAAAATATTTTTTTAATATTTCTATTTAACTGTCAAAAAATTACCAAAAAATTAAGTTGCATCCAAAATCATACGAAATTCATTTTTTTAAGACCAATATTTCGTAATTTGAAACAAAAATAAATAAAATAAAACATATTTATCAGCACAAGATATTTTCTCTACCTTTTGCTAAAAAAATACATTTTCAATTTATTTGGGTGTTTTGGTCACAAATCCAAATTTAACCCCCCCCCCCCCCCCCCCCTCGGCTATTTGTTAGCTTTGGGAACAACTCATATCGATCTTGTGTCTCCCTTACTATTATGTTGAGAAATAAGTTTTAAACGGTGTTCGAAAGAGAAAGAGAAAATATCAAACTTTATATTCAAATTCAAAAGTTAACCACAAAATAATGGAATTGTACACCTTTATAAAACCAAAGTTTATGAAACTTATGGAATTTTGTATCTATTAATTATTTTTACATGAAACAATAAAAAAGTGAGGTGACGGAAATGTTAACAATACATTTGTGTAATAAATATGTACGTGTTTTTATTTTTTTCGTTATCAGTAATTTTAGTTAGAAAAAACGTAAGATGAGTCATTTTTTAAAAAAATTATGTGTGCGTTCAAAATTTTTATATTCGAAAAGCAAAGGTTTATTTCGGATTTCAAAATTTAAAAGCGTATTTCATCGCCTTTCAAAAACAATTTTTAGTTTTCGGATACTATCAGAAATATTCCCTTTATTTGGATTTTATTGCAAAGCGGAAATATTTCGACCTTATGAAAAAATATGCCCGAGGCCTGAGGGATATGGGTCCTATGAGAAAGGTCAAGTTGCCTTTCCTACGTTTGCTACACAAAATATCATATGTGCATAAAAAGTGCGCACAAAAATCCTGAATGCAAAATTTAAGAAAAAATTGTCGGTTTTAATAAAAAAATGTATATTAAGCCCACTTGTTTTCACCCAAACATGGTATCAAAAATAACTCTACAATTAATGAAAATAAATAAAAATATGAGTCCCCAATTTTTTTTTTCGGTTTTTTTTTATTATGTATCCTAATATTCTAAAATACCCACAGGATATTTTGTGCGCGCAACAACGATAAGTAGCTATAATAGCATATTCATAGGACGCTTATAATAGGACGCCCCTGCGAGCGGTCTTGTCTCTACACATTTGCAGATTGGAACATGCGTGGTCGGCAGAAATAATAATTCGACACGGGTGAAGCGCGTAGCCCACACACACAAGGCCTGCATTCACTCACACATCTATAGCGCGATTCTGACTACTGTCAGAGAGTGAAATAAAAGAGATTTTTTAAAATACCTATTCATAAATGTTCGCAGCGACCGGCAGCGCTCTTAATTATTATTTATAATTGCGATGACGATAACACGACTGATGCTTGCTTGTACCTGGATTATATGCAGTTGGCAATGCTTTCTCGGAAACAGTATATGTGTTCAATTGAACGTAATTTAGTTACAAAATGGCTATAAAAACATACCTCATGAATAAATATTATTGTTCCCTTTTATTATTCTTTTGCGTGCACTCTAGTTTATAATTACTTTGACAAATTTTATTTCTTCAATACTTTTCCAGTAAATTATTACATACATATTATGATGTTAAGGGACGTACTTGACTTACTTTCCAGTGAGTCCTGATATTATTTGGAATAAAATGTAATTGAAAATTTGGTCTCCGGTGACATATTTGATGATTTTTGTTTTTTCCACAAAAACATAAAAAAGTTGTAGGTCTTGGACAGTTAGGGGCAGGGTAAAAGGTGGAACGGTTACTCGGCTAAGTGATCAGTGACGACATGCGGAAGAATTTTTTTTATTTGATTTTGACGAAAAAAGGACATCGAAAAAGTCTCCGGAGACCAAAATTTCATGGACATTTTTTACTCCAAATTATGTAAGGAATCACTAGGTAAGTCAAGTATATATGTACGAGAATATATACTTATATCATATATTTGTAAGGGTCCTTATTACAGCAATCTAGTGTTTATATTTATCCAATATTTTTATTTATGACAAATCTTTTACATATTGCTCACCAAAATTTTCGACGCCCATGAATAATTTTCTTGCCTTAAGAATCACATTTTGGGAGGCGGGTACGGGTACCACCACCCCGGGAACCATTTATTGGATAACCAACACCTCCGCCATAGGTCACCCCATGTGGTTCGCTACGTTTGGTGACTTAGCAGGGTGCCCGTGTTCATGGGGTGAAATTCGTCCATGTCTGACGACAGATGTGTTTGCCCACCTACTGTGTAGTGGGACGGATCGGGAGAGATTTGGTGAGAGAGACCTCTCCAGTCGGACTCTCTTGACCCATCCCCTTGCACCGCATTGGGACGGATTTATGCGTTCGTCATTCCTGGACACGTTGAACCCCAGATTCCTAACCACCCCTCTTACCTTTTTCCTTCCGAGAACTTCTCCTCTCCTTCCTTTCCTTAAAAAGACCCTCCACACAGCATTCCCAAAGTTGACTCAGGCCCTGAGGGGAATTTTGTTTTCCTCGGGGTCTTCTGTGTGGAGCTAATGTAAAAAAAACAAAAAAGTTTAAATATTTCCCTTCCACAATTTTTTATGGGTTCATTTAAAACATATTAGAAATATAATTTATTGTTACTATTCCAATTTTACATTCATTTAAAAGGGTATAAAATGATAAACGGTCAAAAGTTACCATATTTGATAGGGTTTATTTTCTTGCCAGGCATAGTAACGACTTCATCTATGGAACTAAAGTAATGTATTTTTCCTTTGTTCAATAATTTTATTAGGCCGATTCGTGCCATACTCTGTCAGCTTCCGACCCTTTTCTGTCACGTGTTTGATAAAAAAAAGTTTTTGCGGATGTCCATAAGTCCTTAGAGCAGCTCTATTTAGATTTGAAAATTGGACGGAATTTATAAGCATCTGGGGTGTTCGCTTTCAATTCACGCTTCGTCAAATTTCATCGATATATTTAAAAATGAATCCCTGTTTCCCTTGGTCACGCCATACCTTTAAAACGACTTTACAGATTTGATTTATCTATTTTTTTTAAGTTTTCAAATACTTTGTAGAAAGTTCTTACGGAAAGAAAAATTAGAAAAATAGCGCAGAAAATTGGCTAATTTCAGAAAACTTAACGACTACACTTATATTTTTAATAGGTACCTATGTTAGGAACCAAATTTGATTGATTATTCTTATAATACACAAAAATTAATATTTGAAATATACGAAAAAAAAAAATTTGAATGAAAAAATCGTAATAGGTTGCAAGCGAGCTGTTTGAAAACTGAATGTACTGGGACTGAATATATGGAACGCGGGAGGGGGGTTTGCGGGACGACATTTTATTACGGGAGCGAGAGAGGGGAGATGGTGGACGGGGAAGATGGAGGGTAGGGGATGCGGGAGGGGAACGGGGACGCACGGGAATGGACATGCAGAATGAAACAATTTGCAACGAATGCCGGGAACCAGATAGTTATTAATAAAGCCTTCTACTCAAATTCGTATTCGATCTACGCACACGTAATCTTAAGTAACAAATATGGAAACGGAATCGTATGCAGATATATTGACTATTTTTTTTGTAAAAGCATATTATAGTATTTTTTTCCTCCCAATGTACAGAATGTACTTACTTACTTTGTAAGTGAGTTGTTTTGTTACTTATTGGATTCGCAAATTAGGGCTGGTTTGTTTTAGTTTTTTTCTTTTTTACAACCGGTAGCTGTGTCTTGTACCGGCAACTTGTCTGTATGTTCAAAATTTGAAACTAAAAGATATTAATTAGGGCTTGGTGCATGGCATGGGTAATGTGAAATATTCCTGCCTATTGCATAATATTGTTCAAGTTCAGTGAACTTTTACTTTTCAAAATTGGAACTACTTGTCATGAAATGTCTACTTGTCAAAATCCATAGACAATACTTTATTACATAGTATAAAATGAAGTCGCTCCCGCTGTATGTGCGCTTAGATCTTTTTATCTACGTAACGGATTTTCATGCGGTTTTCACCAATAGATAGAGTGATTCAAGATGAAAGTTTGTATGTATAATGCATGCATATTATAGTATAGAAAAGTAGAAAAATTCAACGATTCAATTCAGGCAGCGGGCAGCTAGGCAAGCGGGCATTGGATATGTATTCAAATTGCGTTGATTATAAAGGTTGGGTAAGCCACAGCAACGTGTGGGTTTGCTAGTTGTATTATAATTTTAAAAAATCGAATTGTGTATTTGTTTACTTTAAGAGGACATAGGTAGAGAAAACCAGAAATATGTCATTTTCAAAAAAGTTTTTAGACGTATTGACTGTTTTCCACAAAAAATTATAAATGGATTTCGAAAGATTGTTCATTTATCTAGCATAGTTATGTAATAAATTTGTAGATTTTTTTTTTATTTTTAGTATAATAAGGTTATTCCATAGGTCGTTGGCAGATTTGTTAAATTTTCATAAAAGTTTTTGTATTATACCACACCCATTTGAAATAATAAAATCATGCAGTAAAACAAATCAATACATTATCTAGCAAAGTTATGTCTTACAATTTTAATTTTAGTTTCAATAAAATCATTAAAAAATATGTACGTACATCTGTTTCTTGACGAAAATTGGTCCATTTGTGTATTCATTTGCGCACTTATAAACTAATATATTTCATATTTTTTTACATACTTATTGTGCTAAGACATTATTGACAAATCGTAAATAAGTTTGACCGAAAAATAATTTTGGGAAGCATTTAATTTTAATTAATTAACAGCTTCGCATTTCACGATTTTATCATAGCGCCGAAACACAAAATTTCGCAGTTCATTACGGTCCGAAACGTGGCCAGACGAGGACGTGTCCACGTCGCTCTGAATCACAACAGTTTGAAATAATATTTTGGAAACGAAATTGTAAATACATACGAATTCCTTGTTTCACGTTCGTAAAATCTACAGGGTTGACCGAATTTCATTTTCATTGAATATTTTTATGCAAAAAGTTTTATATTTAAAAATAAATGTTTTTATTTGTCCCTTATTATACGATACAAAAAACAAGAGTCCCAAATGCCCCATTTTTTTAAAGTAAAACTTCTTTACGCATGCTCGACACATGGGGTTAACTGGTGAATCGTTACGAAAAGTGGTGATTGTTACGAAAAGTGGTGCTGGTTACAAAAAATGACATGCGAACGGTAATCGATGCGAACAGTGATCAATTGCTAGGCGGGTCGGGCCTTTAGGCTCGCTTGTTATTCGTGTTATTGTTATATTGTTAATGGACTATTTGTCCGTAAATAAATAAATAAATTATATACAGCGGGTACCCGGCATGCGTTGCAAGGCTGGGGATGGGGATGGGGATGGGGATGGGGATGGGGATGGGGATGGGGATGGGGATGGGGATGGGGATGGGGATGGGGATGGGGATGGGGATGGGGATGGGGATGGGGATGGGGATGGGGATGGGGATGGGGATGGGGATGGGGATGGGGATGGGGATGGGGATGGGGATGGGGATGGGGATGGGGATGGGGATGGGGATGGGGATGGGGATGGGGATGGGGATGGGGATGGGGATGGGGATGGGGATGGGGATGGGGATGGGGATGGGGATGGGGATGGGGATGGGGATGGGGATGGGGATGGGGATGGGGATGGGGATGGGGATGGGGATGGGGATGGGGATGGGGATGGGGATGGGGATGGGGATGGGGATGGGGATGGGGATGGGGATGGGGATGGGGATGGGGATGGGGATGGGGATGGGGATGGGGATGGGGATGGGGATGGGGATGGGGATGGGGATGGGGATGGGGATGGGGATGGGGATGGGGATGGGGATGGGGATGGGGATGGGGATGGGGATGGGGATGGGGATGGGGATGGGGATGGGGATGGGGATGGGGATGGGGATGGGGATGGGGATGGGGATGGGGATGGGGATGGGGATGGGGATGGGGATGGGGATGGGGATGGGGATGGGGATGGGGATGGGGATGGGGATGGGGATGGGGATGGGGATGGGGATGGGGATGGGGATGGGGATGGGGATGGGGATGGGGATGGGGATGGGGATGGGGATGGGGATGGGGATGGGGATGGGGATGGGGATGGGGATGGGGATGGGGATGGGGATGGGATTTTTTTTTATTGTAAATAATTTTTATGTTTATATCGCACAAGAGTCCAACAGCTCCCAAGGGAGGGAGGTTGAAGAAGAGTTGTGATGAGGTGGAGGGGGTGGCTGAGGGGGGAGGGTAAAGGAGGCGGGGATTGGAGGGAGGGTATGAGGGGGGGGGTGGTTGAGAGAGGGTGGGCGGGTAGACCTTTTTTATATCCATTTTTCGTATTACAAAAATAACAAACACGAGAATCGAGTATGGGTACCACCACCCCGGGATAACCAACACGTCTGCCATAGGTCATCCCAAGTGGTTCGCAAGGTTTGGTGACTAGCAGGGGTGCCTGGGTTTATTGGGAAGGTTTGTTTAGGTCTTGGCGGCGGATGCGTCTGCCCACCAGCTGCATGGCAGGTCGGATCTGGAGAAAGTGGTTACGGCGTTATGAAATTATATATACATATATTCTATTATACCATTCACCCGATTACCGTGAAACTTTGTTGATTTGTTTTGCGCACGCTCTCATTTCTCTCAGAATTTTTTAACACAGAAATTTAACTTGGACGTTATTGAAATATTAGAAATAATTTGTGACCAAAAGTATTTTTTTATTTATATAATTCTATTGAATTTGCAACACGCCTTTGTCAATATATTATTCTGTATTTTGACGCGCGCAGCGCCAACCAAAACTGTTATTATCTGTGTTTCTGTCTCTGTCGATTCACGGCAGCGAGCGGTCGTGTTGTCCGCGCCGGTCCAGTTTATAACGTTTTAAATTTATTCATCCGCTCAAAATGGAGAGAAAAATACGTGTAGACAAAAGTCTTAGAATATTTGCCTAAACCGGAAAAAAAATTTAAAAAAATGTGATGCAATTGGCCTATTAAACAATTATAGTAGGTATATGGTGTAAGCACGTTGTAAAAAATTATCAAAAAATAGTTACATATTCAATAAATACTGTAAAATTTCTGTTTTGGACTATTACTAATAAAAAATGTCATTAACGGACTGCGAAAGAGAGGCCAGACATCATGCGCTTGAAATTCCCGTCAAAATGACAGTTTTAATTTGTGATTGTGTAATTCAAATTGTGTTTTTGTTAATAATTTCTGTTCTAATGACTAAGTCACTATTATATTAGTCTATTATCAATATATTTCATATTATTTTCCGTTTTAATCTATTAATAATGCCATTGTGCACACGAATAAATATTTCAAAATGAGACATTTTTTACAATCCAACTGAATATTACTCGGTTAATTTGGTTAAAGTACAATTAAAAAACAAAATATTTAAAAATTATAACAAATTTTTTATTCATGTCTATATTATATCATCTACTTTATACCTACTGTGTTTACGCATTTCATTTGTATATATTTATGTTTATGTACTTCGATGTACAAATTACAAATAACTGCCTACTACTAATTAAAATTCTGGAAACGAGAATTCAACACCTTCACCTGACCCATACTGTAGCCAGCCCTAGCTCCGCGTGGTATGGTCCTAGTAGATACGCGAAACCAAGCTTGCTGCGGAACGAAATCTAGTTCCAAAAACGTCCGCTCACGACCGCTGATGTGTGAGCGCTATAGTCGGAACCGAAATTATGATTTGCTGGTATGACAGTCTTAACAAATCACATATGTTTAAAAAAAAAATTAAGTTTGCTACCAAATATGAAATACGGACCCATTTTTTTATTTTTTTCCCAAATCACGAAATCTATTTTTATTTCAAAACTTCCGGTCATTTTAGCGAGCTAATAGTGTAGCATTTTCGAATAGTTCAACAGATCATTCGCAACTTTTGAGACCCTTGGTGGAATCTGGTGGGATGGCTAAGACAACCATTAATCTGGACGCATTCTGGTTCCGTAAGAAATAGAAAGTTGAAAGTTGAGTATCAGAGAGAGTTTACCAGAGAAGTATGAGATCTTGCATCTCATAATGCAGGGAAAGATTGCCGGAAGACGGGGCCCTGGAAGAAAGAGAACCTCATGGCTGAAAAACCTGAGACAGTGGTTTGGCCAGTCTACCGTGAAGCTTTTCCGGGCCGCAGTAAACAAAGTCCGCATAGCCAACTTGATAGCCAACGTCCGTTGAACGGACAGGGCACTAGAAGAAGAAGAAGGTGACCTTTTATCAGAGAGGATATTTTCCATTCAGAGGACTTTCGGCGTTGGTATTTAGTTTTTAGAATAGGGAAATAGTCTCTAACCGGAATAGAGAAACTCCTTAATGGACCGTGGAGAATGGATTCCTTAGCAATAGAATCTATCATTTACACTATTTACAGCAATATCAAGGTGTCCCGAAATCCAGGCTAAGACCACTGACGCGTGAACTAGCGACATGGAAAGCAGGAGGGCTCTGATAGAACAGATTAGAGAGTCGCTACTGGAATTGAGAGGGGATGCGCTTATTTTTTGAAGTGCTTTATGAGTCTGAAAGGATGGGGGCATATTGTGAGATTCTTCCACATTATTTTTACAAAAATATCTAAATTCAAGTTGCTCTAGACTAGACACATTGAAAGGGGGCGGCTACCTAACCTACCTGCATGCATTTCGCTGCCTTAGTTACAAGTGTTATCTCCATTGGTGCATATTTAAATCAACTGCATTGGGATAATGTTTATTTTAAGTATTTTGATTAAAAAGAAGATCACGTAGATATCGTGATGATGTATCGTTAACATCACGATATCACAGTGTTAGCATGACTTTTGAGAAATATTCCAGATTATTATAATTAGTTTTAAATTCTATACATGCATTGTTGTAGATATATGAGTGGAGAAAGGAGTCGAAAGTCATTGCAACCTCTCTTGCTTAAACCCTTGGCAAAATAGGCGTAACGCCAATTAGGTGTTTTAAATGATAAATTAACATTTAATAATAATGCATAATTTTAAAAAATTGGCTCTCCCTAAACCTATGGAAGTGACAGAGAACGTTCCGGTTTCGGTTCATCATGGTAGCCGTTTTAACCTGTTGTACGTCGCAATAGCCGATATACACGATCACAAAACATTTCTTTATTCTCTCTTCTGGGTAAAATATTGTGATAAATAATTATGTACTATTTTTATTAAAAAATACATAAACATTATCTGGTAAGACGGTACAAATTACAAAAATATAATTTTTCAAATAACAGTCAAGTTATTACGAAAATAGAATCAACAGGTGCATGGCGATAATTTAGCGCCGGCGCGGCATAACGGTTCAGCAAAGATTTTTTTTTTAATGTGATAGATATTATTTAGGAAGTAGGTATTTACGTACATACTTACAAATCTTATTATAATATTTCAAAGAACGTTTTGGTTTTGATTTATTACATAAGAGAAAATTAGGTCCTTTTTCGGACGTGAGATCTCGTACTGTTCACAGAAGTACGAGTTATTTTTTATCTGTAATAGCTGTTTCGCTTTCCAAATTTAGTTAGTAAATTTGTTTACAGATCAAATCAGACCTTTGTCTAACTTTACTTATTTAACGGATTTCTACATCAGAGAGTAAATAATTTTCTTTTTGATGTAAATTATTTACGTTATAAAATGTGCCTGCTATCAACCCAAGAGTTCCTGGCGAGACGGGCACAGAACATCATTATTGTAATGTAATTAATAAAGATGGATAAATAAAAATAATTTTGAAAATCTAATAAAATTATTGCAAGTTCTAAGAATAATATGAACTCCAGTGGAAAATATTATTACTACGAAAAGCATACGCACTTAGACCAACAAACGAAAAAAAACAAATATTATTATGCA
Source organism: Limnephilus marmoratus (assembly GCA_917880885.1). NCBI lineage: Eukaryota > Metazoa > Arthropoda > Insecta > Trichoptera > Limnephilidae > Limnephilus > Limnephilus marmoratus. The sequence goes on along the minus strand of OU862916.1, from coordinate 41,613,592 downwards.
ATATGCTTTTTTTTATTCTTCTAATTATGTATTTTGGGATTTGTTGATTTCATACCGACCAGTGTGAGAATGGCCTGTACCGACAGGTACGCATGACGTCACGCGTCGCTTGCTAAAATTCGATCGTTTCAGCGGGCTTCGAAAAATAAATTAATTGAAAATTATTTTTACTACGATAACAACTACGATAAAAATGCTGGTATTTAAATTACACCTGTTTAAAAAAATTGACTGGAATTAATTATTAAAAAAATGTTAAATCATCTCTGCTACCCTAAGGGAACGTACCCATACTACGTGACCAACTTTTTGCAATTTTTAACCCCCCCCCCCCCCGGTGACCAAAATCCTAAGCAACCCGCCGCTCATTTGTATGGAGCGTGACATTTTGAAGACCCCCCCCCCCCCTAAACGTGTCACGTAGTATGGGTACGTTCCCTAACATAGATACATTTTTCTAACGATTGGGTTGTGTATTCTATTCTCTTATATTCATTTCATATTCTATATACCTGCATGATTCTTAGATCTTCGTTTGAATCTTAGGTTTTTCGATACATTTGTAATAATTTTACCGCTAGATTGGAGGGTTATTAAGGTAAATCCCATTTTCCATATCTATTGTCTATTTTATGTATGGCCTATCTCTACTACTGTTGCGATAACGGCTTACAAAGTATATCAGTAAATTGCCAAACAAAGCAATCAAACATTGGGAAATTATTTACCGACACTCTAATTCCGATGTCGTTGTACCGATAAGAGCAATACGCAGGTATTTTTGCTAATAATATTCCTGACGTAAATGATACGCATCATGATGTATGTAATTTGTATGTGCTATTCTATTATCTTTGGTATTGCTGGTATCGAAGCCAAAAATAAAGTAGCAGATATCTGATTTTGAAGTGGAAATAAAATACTCGTACTTATCAACTCTTCAACCCCGTTTCAAGCCTCTTTTTTCTTACCTCTTGAATGACTCTGTTTGCATATTTATATGTAAGCAAGAGTGATAGTTTGTGAATAGACAGTTGGGCAGGTTCTTAAAAACACGGTAGCAAATCAATAAACCTCGGCACAATTTCTGAGATTTTGGTAAGTTTATAGAGCTCTGTGTTTTCAACTGCCCTTCCCAACTTTCAGTAGAAGACTAAATCCACTAGAAAAATAAAATATAAAGAAGAAACCTACCCAAAACTGTTTTTAAATATTCCGCACACAAAAAATCATGTATCTATTTAAAAGTTTTACGATACCTGTGATTGGATCATGAGTAAAAAAATATATATATAATATGTTGAGAGGTTTAATTCCTTTCTATTAATTTATAAATAAAACACGCTCGTTGCACAGTTTTTTTTAACAAAGAAACGACATTTATTTTTATTTGTATCACTTTCCTTTGAATGGTTTCTTCTAAGAAAATTTCATATTTAAATAATATAAAAACAAAACAAGTGACAATTGATAATTGCGTTCTAACTGATACTAAAAAAGTGAATAAAATGACTCTTTTTAAAATTGAATACCGCGCTGGAGCCCGTAAGACTTTGGCATCCCCAATTGGGGTAGGTTTGTTGAGAGGCTGAAAGTAACGGAAAGAGAAGGGGAGGAGAAAGGTGGGGGAGTACTTGGCTACTTAGATCTGGTTACCAATCACGGCTAAAGTCATTTCAAAAGTTTCAATTCTGAATTGTGGTCGTACACCAGAGCGATACTATTAGAAAGTGCCGCAAATATACTACATATTATGTTGAATAAATTAATTATTAAATAACGCAAATTAATCAAAAATCTACAGCTTGTTTGGAATGTATTTTATTTCTATCTTTCAAATTTTTCTCAAACAACGATCTTTGTTTGCAATTTTCGTCTACTCCACGCGCACAACGATTAATCGTTTAATGGCGTCCATTGGGTTAAGATTCATACTATTGTTTCGTGATCGATTTGTATTAGGTACTATTATTTTTTATTTATCAAGCTGAGCTTAATGCATTATTTAACATTTGTTTTAGTTTTACGCGCGAGTATACAGTACGTAATGCAGCAATATAAATTGGAATCCAAATAAAAAAAAAAATTAAATATCTAACCAATAGCATTAAGATATATTATAAGAAAAGCGAATAAGAAGCTAATGGTAATAAATAATACCAGAACAATTCGACATAGATACATCGATTGATTGTAGAATCCAGTTACCAATTTTATCTTTCCGGTTAGATATTTACTGACGTCAAAAAGATGTAATCTAAAGATATATTTATTTGACATCCGATTAAAAGCACTTAAGAAGGCATTAATTAGGCTTTATTAGTGCTCGCTCCTCACTACATCAACCAAACTTGTAACCTGGAACTTTGTTGTGACCAGCGCCGGATCTGCCATACGTTCAAAAACGTGCAAAAACCTGGCGCCAACTCCGAAGGGGCGCCGTGAGAAAATAAATATTGTATTAAAATTTAGTTATAATATTCCCTGAATCGTTTAAATATTACCCACAGTACGAAATAATTATTACGCTCTCGCAACACTTTCCAAAGAAACAGAACGTGCACGCATCAGGTTGGTATCAACGGCTTACGAATTTATAGTCAGTTACAGAATTTTTTACAAATTCCATATATTTAGTTTAAACGTAAGATCTATTTTTCCATATATCTTTTACCGTCTTTTACGACGAATAGGTGCGATCCAAATTCAATAACCAATCACAGCGCGGTATTTTTGTTCGTAAGCCGTTGATACCATACGTCAATGTTTTGTGTTTGTTCGCTCAACACAGGGGAAATGCAAGGTACAAATTTGAGGTTATATTCTTATTATCACTGCTCACTGTCTCTCGTCGAGACTGCCTGTTGCTAGTCAGAAGCTGTACATGCTATTCTTGTGTTGCACGTTGCCATGATAACGTATTTGTATTTGCTTTTTCTAATATTCGCGTTAGGTACATAAACGCAGGAAATCTCAAGAATGTCTAATGGACCTAGTTCAGCGAAACCACCCGCATTGTCTCGTAACCTATATTTTAAATCATGGTACGGGCACAAACAAACAATTCGTTGTATTATTTTAAAGCATGATTTTCAAAGAGTTTTTCCTAAAATAATTAAAATAGCACCATAATTTATGTTTACCCAATAGATTCAGAGAGTATAGGGCTCCTGGCGATCCTCTCTTTAAAAAAAAACGAGTGTGAGAGGTACCGCCAGGTCACTTGGAAAAGTCACACCCTTTATATGTCTTGATTTTATTTGATAAATTAGTGTAAAAAAAATAAAATAATTATATTAAAAAAAAAAAAAATTGGGGTGAACGAATTTTAAATCAAAATAAAAATGTAGGGGGGGGGGGGGGCGCCATCGGTACCTACTGCACAGGGCGCCAGATTTCGTAGATCCGGCCCTGGTTGTGACGCTGCACAGTGGTTCTTTTCATATGCTAGACGGTAATAACATTCACACACCAATCAAGTACTTGTAATCTTTTATTGTGTCCTGGTCCTTCACCTCCAAGACCTAGACAAACCTCACCCCATGAACCCGGGCACCCCTGCTAAATCACCAAACGTAGCGAACCACTTGGGGTGACCTATGGCAGAGTTGTTGGTTATCCATTAAAGGTTCCCGGGGCGGCGGTACCCATTCCTGCCTCCCAAATTGGAGGGTATGAAGAGTTATAAGGGTTATACAGGGTATAAGAGTTATATAGGGTATATAAGAGTAAGTAGTTAGTAAGTAAGTATAACATACCCCAATTGGGGATGCCATAGTCCCACTGGCTCCAGACGGGAGCAGTTGGGACTCTTGTGCGGTGTTCATATAAAAAATAATAAAAAAGTGGCCAAAATATATATTCAAAGATTAAATAAACCCACTTCTACTTTTGAATTGTTTTTCACAACTTCCACTGAGTTTTTCAAATTAAAATTTGAAATGCTTTCTTTCTACGGCTAACTCCTTCATTTCACGAACATTTCCTATCTGTAAATCGCGGTTCTTGGTCCCTGAAAAATGACAAAATAAGATTGATGCAAGTTCGTGAAGGAATATGTCGAAACTGATACGAATAGAAAATTGGTTGCTCCATTTAAAAGATAAAATTTTCGTATGGTTTTGGTATACTTCCATAAATAAAATCTTGAGAAGTTGGAAATTCAAATTTTTTTATTTATCTCTTTAAAAATTGTTAAAATTATTTTTATTAAAATATTGAAAAAAACTGTACTACTTACCTTCCAAGGAAACCTCATTTTTCTAGAATCGAAATAAAATACCTTAATCTCAATGAACACCTTAAAACATTACACGGCGAATAAATGCATCTGATCATTTCATAAACTAATTATCAGACTTTTGGACTCTGGTATTAGTCAACCGGAGCATTAATCACCCCAATTAAGAATGCATTTGTCGCATTGTTCTAGTAACACACTCGTGAAGTTAAGTTAAAAAATTCCAAAGTGACTTGTATCAAACGTGTCGTAGGAATCCGTGTGCATCGAACGAGTGCGCGAAAGCGTATGACAACCCTGGAAATTCAAGAGTGGAATTTACGCTCTCACAGAGTACCGTGCCACTAGCACGACAATCTGAGAGCTGCTATTGGCTAGCGGAATAATGTGCATGTGGTGGCCCTTCCAAATGATTTGTCGACAACGCTATTATGTCCTTTAACTAACTAATCAATGGAAAACATAAATGAAATTGATAATGAATACATGCAGCAGCCTCATTGGACTGGAAAACACATCTGAATAACTACCTAATGCTTCCACAAGGGACTCCAGACAGCAATGATCAACGCCAAGGAAATGGTTGACTATTTACGTCACCCCCACCATGCGACCAGCCGAGCCACTATTGGTCAACTCTGAACTAAGGAAAAATCTGAATCGTAATTATTTACGACAGCGAATTCATATTCCGAAAAATTTGGAGCTCAATTTCGAGAAATTGGGAATAATTTGGATCAAGAAATAAACACCGTCACCTAAAAATGAGTATATGCTACAAAAACAACCCAAAAACTGACGCCTATCAGTGATTGTTGCACTTTAAGAAAAATATTTACTGTTTAAAATTGTACCTTATATCACATATGTATACTTGTACCTTTTCTTGTAACCACAATAAAAATGATGTGAGGCTTTGGTATCCTGAGTTGGCAAAATATTGGCAAAAACTATCACACACAATTTTAACACAGCTGACTTCCAATCGTAGCGACCAGGGAAATTACCTAAAACAAGTACCTTAGAAAAATTAAGGAGGTTCTGTCCCCCAAAAGTCCGACCTGAGTTTGCCCTATAAAAATAGAAGTCAAACCGGTAGGAAGTCAGTTCAAAACTATCAGCCAAGAAGAAACAACACTCAAGATACTAACAGTCTCCAAGTTCAAACCTCTTTTCAAGTGTTTTAATCAGTCTTAGTTTCAGTTTACCTCTCCCAGTATCCCAGTAACCTAAAATCCTTAAAACCCCAGTCTCCCACAGTCTCCAAAGTGAAAAATATTTATTTTAATCCAGTACTCAAATCAGTTTAGCCATTATACCTAGAAGCATTTTTTGTCAAAGTAGTAAATTCATTTAAAAGACCAGTGGCGTTCCAAAATCCACTGGCGTACAAAACTCCATTGGCGTGTCATTGTGGCCAGCTCCCTATTATATTTAGTTTGTGTAGAAACGTCTAGTACAGTGACTTATATACCGTTTAGTTCATGTTTGGCGAATCACAGTGCGGTATGGCAATTATCTGTATTCGTTTTCATCAACATTGTTGGAGATTTGTCTCATCGTATCTCGTGTTGTTCCCTTTGTTCTATTCGGGTTGGAACCATTGCTTTGACAAATCGCCTCCGGAAGTCGCTGTCCTGGACTACGTCAGAGGCTTCCGTCCATCACTGACCCAGCCCCTCCTCGCACAGCCTCTGGAGTTGCTTTCCTCAACACATTTATATCCTAATATTGTATCTAAAAATATTGAATCGAATGATTGATCTATTTTATTAAATATGATACTATTTGCGAAGTCTAATTACAAGACATCGGATTATGTGAATCACTATCAAAATGGCGTACTATGAATGTCAAACACACATTTCGTCCTCAATTTTTTAATATAATTTTTCGGATCAGGAAAAAAAAACAGCTCCTAAGTATTTTGACGTCGAAGAATATTTCTAAAAGCTCATAATTTGAATAATTTTAAGGCTCATCTAGGAAGTAATTACGGAAAGAGTCTCAAATCTGCACTGGCGCCCATAAAATACTTTTGAAAAAGGCACTAATAATATGTCTGATGTCTACTAATTACCGATTGTCTCTGCAGTATAAATTCTCGACAGATGTCATAAGAATCATTTAAAGAAACGCATTGATTTTTTACATACCTATAACCATTAAGTTAAACAATGTATGTATATATATCAATGTATATAACAAACAACATAACCAGGTGTGTTTTTTATAATTATATAACTATAGCATAGATAAATTGCGATTTTTTCTATCGAAATAATTTCGTGCAATCAATTTCTCTTTCGACATAGAATTTTTTATCATTAACTCCACACCGAGGCGCCCTGAGGAAAATAATCTGTACATTTATTAAATAACCAACACCTGTGCCATCGATCACCCCAAGTGACTGGCTATGTCTGGTGACTCAGCAGGGGTGCACGGGTTCATGGGGTAAGGTTTGTGCGAGTCTTGAAGGTGGTTGCGTCTGCTCACCTGCTGCGTGGTCAGATCGAGGGAGACTGGTTTGATTTCCTTAAAAAGACCCTCCACACAACATCCCCTAAGACGACACAGGCCCTGACGGAAATTATTTACCATCAAGGCCTGTGTCAGAGGAAGGAGTGAACATGGGTCTTGAAGAGACCAAGAGGCACGTGTTGTAGGAAAGAGGAAACATGGAGGCCGGCGGATGGTTCCTGTTCCGAGCTGTTAAACTCAAGAACTATTTAAGAGCTTAAGAAAAGTGTTCAAGGGAAGTTTATTATATTTCGGTAGAAATGAGGGGGCTTAAGAAAATTAATAATGAAAAAAGATTATATGGGAAAACGATTTTTCTGGAAACATTCTGGTATCTTACTACCAGTTATTATCAATATACTAGTACGTCTTATCGTCAATAATCACTGATTAGTGAATATAATTAAGTTATTATAAATAATCAGTACTTATCTTCATCTATTTCTTCTCCCCGCTACCTTTACTAACTAAAACATTTTAACAAAGCTTACCCCATTAGAGGGTGCCATAGTTTCCATTGGTTCCTGACGGTGGGGAGCATTTGTGACTCTTGTGTGGAATTTACATAAAAAATGCGATTTTTCACAAAAGCTGCGCTGTATAAATATCAAATTCTTCTTCTAAACAAACTTAGTAAAATGGGAATAGAGGGTAAACTATTGGAATGGATAAAGAGTTACTTAACCAATAGAATTCTCCAAGTAAAAAATAACTCTTACCTATCACACAAATTCATGGCTACTAGCGGTGTACCTCAAGGGTCACATTTAGGCCCAATACTGTTCCTACTTTTTATAAATGATATCATCACTGTTTTTGATAATAATGTTGAAGTGTTGCTTTTCGCCGACGACTTAAAACTATTTAAACATATAAAAACAATAAATGACTGTATTCACATTCAATTAAATTTAAATAAACTACAAGACTGGTGTAAAACTAATAAACTTTATCTGAATATAAGTAAATGCCAGATAATAAGGTTTTTTAGAACAAATCAACCCCTTAACTATTAATATAAAATTAATAATGTTTCCCTCAACTCTGTCAGTGAGATTAATGATCTTGGTATTATTTTTGATTCCAAATTTAACTTTCTTCCATATATAACTACAGTAACCAATAAAGGATTAAAATGCTAGATTTCATTCTTCGAAATGGCAGAGACTTTCAAAATATTTCAACATTAAAAATCCTATATTTCTCTCTAGTTCGAAGTCAAGTCGAATATAATTCTTCTATTTGGTCCCCTCACTTCAAAATCCACTCCGATTCCATTGAAAAAATTCAGCATACATTCTTAAGATTCGTCTATAAACTTGGTCTACCAATAGAATCAATAAATTACAATCACTTGATGAAAGAATTAAACTTACTCAAACTTTCAGATAGAAGACTTGTTTCCAACTTGAGTTTTATTTTTAAAATTGTTAATGGTATACAGTCCTGTCTTATTAAACCTAATTACCTTCCACATACCTACTAGAACTACTCGATCCAAAATTCTTTTTAATTGAAACAAAAATATCAGGACTGAGTCATTTAGATACTCGCTTATACCTAGATTGCATGCAGTTGGCAATGCTTTCACAGAAGTAGTAGATGTGTTCAACTGCACCGAATATAGTTATAAGAAGGCTATAATATCATACCTCAATCACAATAATTAATGTTACGTATAATAGTGTTCTTCTGCACGGCGTCTATATCATACCCTAATATAGATTCCAAACTACTTACTTCATTTATGTTATCTATTAGACAGACTAGTTAAGTGATAGCTAATAAATGTATAATTTTTTTTCAAAATTATTATTTTTAAAGCAAAGATTTATTATTGATTCTCTAACTGACAGCCCTGAAAAGCAGAACTAATTAGCAGTACATGTAGTCATTTCAAACTGCAGTTATTTCAACTGTAGGTAACAATAATATCATTACTAAGTTACTCCATTTTAGCCAATTGCTAGAATCCAACAATATGTACAATTAAAAGTAAAGTAGGTATTTTATTCTTGATGTTTTTTTTTTTTTACAGTGAATACCGCACAAGAATCTCAACTGCTCCCGTCTGGAGCCAGTGAGACTATGGCATCCCCAATTGGGGTATGTTGTGAGGCTGAAGGTAGTGGGGAGGGGAAGGAGGTGGGGAAGAGAAAGGTTGGGAAGTATCTGGCTATTCAGATCTGGTCACCAAACACGGCTAAAGCCATTCTCAAGCAACGCTTCAATTCTGAATGGTGGTCTTACACCAGGGCGATACTAATAGTATCTTCCACTCTGGAACATGCCGCAAATATACTATATATTATTTTTAAGTAAATTAATTGTGAAATAACCAAAATTAATCAAATAAAATTTATTTGCGCATGCCGGGTTCGAACCCGCGACCTCCAGATTGTGAGTCAAGAGTCTTACCCACTGGACTACGGAGGACGTCGTTGAGAATTTTTCTAAGAATTCACCTTTATTTACTTATTTTTACTCTGCACAAAAATGTGTATTTTGTACGAGCTCATATTCTCTTTTTTGTTGTAAAACATATTTGTATCCTATAACTAAATACTAGTTGTTATCATGCATATGTATTTTGTCTAATGTACATTATTATCATTGTAATTACCCTCCTATGTACCACTGTGTATCATGTACCTATCACCGGATTGTAATAGCCATTTTATGGCGTTGAAATAAATAAATAAATAAAAAATAAATAAATTGTTGAAACTATTATTCATGTAAGAACGAATAAACTTTTACAAATTGTGATAAAATATTGGGGAAATTATCGATGTTTTCGTGTATGAGCGAATAAAATTTTATTAGTTATTATTTTACTGTGGAATTATTAGGCAGACTTATAAGATGTTCTATTTTGTATACAAATATCTACATTATTAAAATTTGGGAGGCGGGATTGGGTACCACCGCCCCGGGAACCTTTATTGGATAACCAACACCTCTGCCACAGGTCACCCCAAGTGGTTCGCTACGTTTGGTAATTTAGCAGGGGTGCCCGGGTCCATGGGGTGAGGTTTGTCTAGGTCTTGGAGGCGGATGACCTAGACACACTGAACCCCATATTCCTGCCCACCCCTTAAACACTTTTCCTTCCCAGAACTCTCCTCTCCTTCCTTTCCTTTAAAAAAACCCTCCACACAGCATCCCCAAAGATGAAATAGGCCCTGAGGGAAATTATTTTCCTCTGGGCCTCCTGTGTGGAGCTCATGTAAAAATATATATATATATATACAAATAAAAGATTAAAAGGAAATACTGACAATGACAACGCCAAATGCATGTGAATTTATCTGTAATGCTTCCTGCCATCCCTTCCTAATAATTCATTCGTGAGGACTGCAATTTAACTGTTTTTAACAAGAACAACGATTGAAGTTATAATAGGCCATACGTTTTTCTTCGTGTGGGAAAAACATTTTCATATTATTAATTACAATCAATCAATGTAGGGCGTCTTATCATCAATAATCTCTAAGACTGTGATTAGTGAATATTTAATAGGTTATCCTAAATTAATAATCAATACGTAACAAAATATTTACTTCCACGATGCTCCAATAATATATTTGAGTAGGTATATAATATAATTAACTTCTAACTTACAGGTAATTAGTAGGTACACTTTGGAGTTGTACCGGTAAGCACAAACACATTCAAACGTTTTATTTTTTTTATTTAAGCGAATATATAAAATAATTCTATACGTGTACAAAATATAATGGTTATGTTAGGTATTTCTTAGTCCTCCTCACTAGGGGTTCCTGTGCCGAGACGGACTAAAATTGTTTAATTACAGTTTATTTGTCTTCTGTGTCGTTTTTAGTGTCTCCATTAGAGTGTTTTCGTGTCCTCTTTAAAATGATTACCCGTACATGTGACAGTGTAGAAGTGTGCAAAATACACGTAGGTAACAAATTCGGTAATTTATTACTATTTCGTGGAGGCCCAATCGAATGGTGATACAAAAGTAATAAAAATATGGATCGATCTGCTAAAAAAAGACTAACTGCGTTCATAAAAAAACTCAACTTTAAATGAAAATCAATTAGGATTCGCAGAGGGATAAATACTCGCCAATTTTGTCTGGTTCAGAGTATCCAGGACAATTCAATGTTAAGGCATTTTCGCAGACTAAAGAAAGACTTTGACAGCATTTCCATGAAAAACTTCTCAAAATTAAAAGAAAATGGCAGAAGACATAGCCCCTAAACGGACAGAATGCTTCTTAACAGTGAGACTGCAAATGGTAAAATTAAAACAATCATTTAGTACACCACTCACAAGTAAATTTGGAATCCCTCAAGGCACGGTCCTTGGACTATTATTATTTCTAATATATGTAAATGACATTTTCCAACAGAAAATTGAAGTTTTTTCTTTATTTAAGTAAATTAAAGGATTTTTAATAAAAGGTCTAACATGAAAACTAGCTAATACACTTGCAAATGAAGATATTATCTTAGATTACTCATAAACACCACCAAATCAATTATAATGCGCGAAACTTACAGTGAATTAAACAAAATATTGATATTTTCTGGGTCACTAGTAGGATATTTCAAAATGTCATACTAATTTACCGGACCGCTATGTCTCCCGGTGTTATTTTGGACTGTTGGTCCATTTTTTTTTTTTTTACATGAGTTCCACACAGGAGGCCCTGAGGAAAATAATTTCCCTCAGGGCCTATGTCGTCTTTGGGGATGCTGTTTGGAGGGTTTTTGTTAAGGAAAGGAAGGAGAGGAGAGTTCTGGGAAGGAAAAGGGTTTAAGTGGTGGGTAGGAATTTGGGGTTCAGTATGTCCTGGTCATCCGCCTTCAAGACCTAGACAAACCTCACCTCATGAACCCGGGCACCCCTACTTAATCACCAAACGTAGCAAACCACTTGGGGTGACCTATGGCAGAGGTGTCGGTTATCCAATAAAGGTTCCCGGGGCGGCGGTACCCATTCCCGCCTCCCAAATTGAATTGCATTTTACAATGCACATGTGATTTAAAATACACATTTATGGATAAATATATTTTTTTAAGGAAAATGTATATAGTAAAATGATACACATTATAGCGGGTAATGTGTGGCATTTAAATGCCTCTTGAATTCTTCCAGGCTACTGTTAAAGATGTCGTCAGTTTTGGAAGCGTTATTTAACAGCGCCGTATCTCGTATCATGCTATGCCGAGCCAGTACATCCGTTCTGCTATGTGGGATACGTAGAAGATCATGGTAGCGTCCCTGGCTGTAGTTGTTTGGCACGAACAACTTATAGCATTCCAGGAGGCACGGGCTATCTATTAAATTATTAATTATTCTGTACGCCGTTACTGCAAGGGCCCAACTCCTCCTCGACTGGAGACTTTGGCAACGGTGAGCATTTGAATACTGCTTTCCTCTCATCTCAAAACTTAGTATTTGGAGATATGTGACTTATCACCTGGACGATCGAAATGTCACCCATATTTTTAATACCCCAAAAAAATAAAATAAATCTCCGAAAATATATTGTAAGTTTGGTACCTAAAACCAAATTTTCCGCACTAATAGATGAAATGTAGCAAATAGTACGTAGGTAGCATGTAAATAGGCTTGTCTTGACTAAAATCTCTTCGTTTTATCTGGAATCTATTTATCTATTGTGTGGGAATATCGTATTTAAATCGTTCAATCAGAACAAGCTAGTACTCTCTTATCTCAGCACGGGATTTAGTTTTCATCTGTCAATTATAATTGCTATCTTTTATATTGTTGTTACCGAAAAGATTAGTTTTTTTATATAGATAACGTAAATTGTGACAATTTTAGAACGTACCCAATAAATCAGCCCACTTTCAGGTAAAAAAATTCCTTGTCTGAATGCTTGGTATTTGAAATATTTGATTATGCGCCATTAGGATTACGTTGGCTGTTAACTTCGAAATTCGATTAAATCGTTTGTCTCCTATTCTAATAATAATATTCGTGCTATGATAGCAATATTGTTTCTAAGTTAATTAATTTGGATATATGTAAGCGCATTCTCAAAATACAAGATAAAATAAGCAAATTTTCATTGAATGGCCACCATCGACCAACAAAGTCAAATTGTCAACTTGTGTTAGATATAAGAAAACGAAAACGTAAATATCTTGGTTATTTTACCAGGAACAACAATAGTAGAGTATCCAGATGATGGATAGTCCATGTGGTGATTGATTGAAGATTTAGTACCTACAATAAGTTGCCGAAAGAGATAACCAGAAGAAGAATAAGTTGAATGATAATTTCATCATAAAGGAAGATGGACTAAAGCCTCGATTACATTGATCGAGTTTACAAGCTACAAGCCGGTAAGTTTAAAAGTGGGTGAATCGGCGAGTGAGATTGTCCTGATGAAAAAAAAACTGTCTACTCGCCCAGTAGCGACAGTAGCAGCTAAAATAATGACTCCCGCGCGAACCAATTCGGTCGACATTTTGTGAAAAAACTTGAGGCTGCAACTAACGCCACACGCTAGCCAGTAGCGAGAATAACGGCTCCCGTGCTAACTAATTCTGACAATTATGAAATCAGCTGTTAGTAGGCCGCCATCTTGACAACCGCCACGTTGACCAACTTTCAACTTTTTTCGTAGATTGTCCACAATCTGCTAGTTAGATAGTAATACGATTACTCTGAGCGAGTTTACTAACAGATATTGAATTTCCTAGATAGTAGCTTGTAAACTCTGACATCGAGGCTTATAAAGATTATTGAAAGATAAAAGTTAAAATTTACAATTATCCTTTCCAAAATAATATAAGTACTCCATAGTGTTCACAACGTCTTGGGCACGATACGACGATACCACACGGCAGAACAGATATTCTAGCATGGCATAGAAAGACAAAGAGATCGAATGGCGCTATTGAATGAAATTTCTGAAACAGTGCATACATTTAAATACTCTTTAAACAAGCATAAAACTTACCCATCTTCCCAATGTTAAGTGTTTTATAATAAGAAATTTTATAATAAGTCGTATAATAATTTAAATAAAATGCATTTTTGTGTTTAATGCGTACATTACTTTAAAAAAAAATTATCCACAAAACTATTCTAACGTGGGTGGTTACGCACATACTAATACCTGCACATACACATACCTACACAGCACGCATACATACTATCACTGCTTGGACTTGGTATTAATTATTGTTGCAAGTCCTTTTGTCCTACCTTTTCCCCCCTCGCTTACCCACAATCTTAATCAGTCTGCAATAAACTCCCGCTGGATATAGCCATCACTGTGCTCTGCTCACGAAAAATCCGCTATCAAAATAGTTGCGCCGTGTACGTACTATAAATTAAACCAACTCCCGACTATCACTGTTTGTGCCAATTGGATGGATGAACGAACGCAGCATTGCCAGAATACAAGATCTTTACCTTTTTCCGGTGAGTCCTCTCCTTTTCTTTGCAACATGTATTTTTACCATTTTTAGGCAGTGATTAGTAACACAAAATTCAAGGTCCTTCGCCAGTCATTTTACAAAAAACACATAATCCACTCTCACCACATAAATAACCATACATTTTGATCCTAGCGAGCCGTATATTTGAACCACAATATTTAAACAGCAGAGTGAGATTACGTTTTATAACATCGCACAAAAATAATTATCCGCATTAACGGTTTGATATACCTACATGAGTAATTCTGTTTCCTATATCATTTTATTATGGTTGGAAATAACATATTTACCCGCTGTTAGAATAAATAAATACGAGGCATCCTTTTGATATTTATTTCTGATAACTTATGTAGTTGTATTTTGCCGATAAAATCGCATTTACCTACCTTATAAATAGTACGATTATTTCTTAATATTTGTATTGTTTTATTATTGGATATCATTACAAAACAGAATAATATTATGATCGCAGTATTTATGATTTGTTAATGATAATAAACGCAATAAATAACTGTCATTACCTGCACAGTTCATGGCGTATCTGTTAACCTTTACACCGCCGAACAATCAATTTAACCCAGTGCGCGGATTAGAGTGAATTAATTTAATATATTAATTAATATATTAATTAATTAATTCCGCATAAATAATACAGACTCATCATACCGCATTCCACATACCGCATACCATTTAACCGCATTTGTAGTTGTTTTACGTTTCATATTTTGTAAATATAACCGGAATAAAGAAAATGGCTACGAGCGCGTCAATCGAGTCATCTCGGGATGAAAGACGTCTCAAACGTTTAAATGCTAAACTAGCCGCTAGCTTTGCGAGCTTACAGTCGGTGTATGACAAGATAAGAAAAGCTTCGGAAAGCATTTACGATCGCCAATCTTTTTTATCAGGCGCAACTACTGTTGAAAAAATTCGTTCTGAATTTATAACAATATTAGATGAAAAGGTGGATTGCGAACTGGAATTGAATCCGGAAGCAATCGCTGAATACACTCAATTAAATGCATTTGAAGAACTCTTCGGTGTTATTAAATATACAGAAGCAAATATGCTGTCGAATCCGGTTGCGAAACCTCGCCGTCAAATTAAGCTACCTGCATTGGAGATAGCGTGCTTTAACGGGAATTTGGATAGTTGGTATCTTTTTTATGAAACATATAATTCAGTTGTACATTTGAATGATTCTCTGGATGATACGGAAAAAATGCAGTATCTGATGTCTAAATTAACCGGAAAAGCATTAAATATTTGCAAAGCTATTACGCCTACAGGTACAAATTATCAAGTTATCTGGGACGCATTGTGTACTAAGTATAATGATCAACGCGTTCTTGCTGAATTATACTTTGACCGATTGCTGAAATTACCTCCAGTTAACTCGGCCACGCCCGCTTCTTTAGAGAATTTTGCAGATGCATACTCCGCGAACATCGCCGCGCTGAAGCAATTGAAAATAAAAGACCTCGCAGAATTCATATTGTTGCAACTGGGTCTTAAACGTCTTGACATAGAGACTGTAAAGGCTTTTGAATCTTCTATTAAAAATAATGAAAATCTACCGTCCAGCGCGGAACTAATCGACTTCGTAAGAGTACAGCAACGAATTCTTAATCGCGCACAAATCACGCAACCGACATCGAGCCGTCTTGGCTCAAATAATAATTATACCGCTAAACCGCAAAAAACTAATTCCGCAAAGGCATTTATTAATGTCGAAAAAATCAATAATCACTCCATCGAAATTTGTTTTTGCTGTCTAAAGGGATCGCACCCTTTATACCAATGTTCTAAATTCACAAGTCTAGAACCACGCGAGCGATTTAACTGTATTAAGTCATCAAAGATTCGAGTTTGTGTGAACTGCCTCAGTACTAGGCACACCACGAAAGCTTGTAAATCGAAGACTACATGCAAAACATGCGCGCTCAACCATCATAGTTTGTTGCATTTCAAACAAACTGATGGGCCGAAGTCACAAACGGACCCAATACCATCTCCCGCCTCACAAACGGATGCCGATAATGATAACTTAAATTCTTCGAATCCGGTTTCGTTATGTGTGACAAATTCATGCTCAAGTGCAAATACTACTGCACTATTAGGAACGGCTGTTTGCACTACCAGAGACGCTAAGGGCCAGGTACAGACGATACGGGCTCTAATAGATAGCGGCTCCCAAAGGGACATAATTACGCGCAAATGCTGTTCACGCTTGAATCTTACGGTGCGGTCATCTCCAAGTACTTACGTCACGGGAATAGGTGACGTAAGAAATGTGACAAATGGCGTAACTTGCTTAAAATTACTCTCCCGCTATGACATCACTCAGTCGTATACGATTAAACCATATGTAGTAGAAACCATAACCAGTGAGTTGCCTACTGTTAACATTAACCGCTCCTCTTTGTCGTATCTTGACAATTTGCCTTTAGTAGACACAACATTCTGTACGCCCGGCGAGATTGATATCATCTTAGGATGTGACATGTTTGCTCGCATTCTAAAGGCAAACAAAATATCAGGTTCTCTCGGACAGCCATTTGCTACCGAAACTACTTTGGGATATCTCATCTTGGGTACTGCCCCAACGATGATTGAAAACCCAAGTATAAACACCACGCAATCATTTTGTACGTTCACGCAAAATGATGAATTTTGCCTTTCGCGCTTCTTCGAATTGGAAGACATTCCAGATGAGAAATTTTTAACGCCTGATGAACGAGAGTGTGAGGATATGTTTAAACTCACTACTTCTCGTGACACGGCAGGTCGTTATATCGTCGCGTTGCCGTTTCGAAACAGTCCCTCTGTTCTCGGTGAATCGTTACCCGCCGCCGAACGCAGGTTTCGGTCTCTTGAACGCCGCTTAATATCTCAACCCGCAATAAAGTTAGAATACGACAAAATATTGTGCGAACTTGAGAAAGGTTACATTTCCCAAGTTGACAATTCCGATTTACCGCATTACGTAATCCCGCATCATATCGTAGTTCGCGAAGATAAATTGACCACCAAAATTCGCATAGTGCTAGACGCGAGTATGAAATCCGATTCGGGTTACTCGCTTAATGACATCCTACATACCGGAAAGAATTTACAAGGTGATTTGTTTCGCATTATCCTCAATTTCCGATTATTCGCCATAGCTATAACCGCTGACATAAAACAAATGTATTTGCAAATTGTGGTGCAAAAAGAATGCCGACGTTATCAGCGCATGCTGTACAGATTTAACGATAGTGACCCTTTGCAATTGTTTGAATTTAATCGCGTCACATTCGGCATGTCTTGCAGTCCATTCCTCGCAATGCGTACATTGCGTCAACTTGCGTCGCATGAAAAACCTCGTTTCCCACTTGCTGCAAATCTGGTGGAAAAGGGCTCATTCTACATGGACGATTTCGTCACCAGTTGCTCGTCGGTCGAGGAGGCTTCCGAGTTGTCTACGGAATTGATTCAACTATTCGCCGCGGGAGGATTCGATCTTGTAAAATTCTCTTCTAACTCTCCAAAGTTTTTATCCACGATTCCTACAGCTCGTCGTGTTAAGGAACATGTGGAATTTAATCCCGATGAAAACCTGAAAATACTAGGACTTCATTGGATACCCGCTTCTGATCATTTCGTATTTGTCGTACACACCGACGAAAGAACTTGTACTAAACGAAATATTCTCTCGACGATTGCTCGTCTTTGGGATTTGATGGGTTTCGCCGCACCAGTTGTATTATTGGCTAAGCTGATAATTAAATCTCTATGGGAGTATAACCTGGATTGGGATGATACTCCTCCTGAAACAGTTGTCACACTTTGGCGACAGTTTAAAAAAGAATTGCCATTACTGCAATCTATTAAAATTCCTCGTTTTTTAGGAATCGAACCCCAGTGTATATTAACGCTTATCGGGTTTTCAGACGCGAGCGAACGCGCATTTGGAGGTGTTATTTACCTACATGTTTACTGTCCGAATACTGATAAAACCACAATTAATTTATTATGTGCTAAATCTAAGGTCGCTCCGGCTAAGACGATTTCACTTGCGCGATTAGAACTATGTGGAGCGCTAGTACTTGCACGATTAATGCATACGGTCATTGGAGGACCCACCACCTACACATCAAATTCGAAAGCTCATACGACTTTAGCTTTTTGCGACAGCACGGTTGCTCTAGCATGGATAAATTCACCGCCCGCAAAATGGCAGACTTTCGTTGCCAACCGTGTCTCACAAATACAAAACCATCTGGGGGCTGAATGCTTCCATTATATAAAAGGACAAGACAATCCCGCCGACTGCTTGTCGCGGGGTCTTACGCCCGCTCAACTAATCGACCATCCGTTATGGTTTAAAGGCCCCGTCTTTGCCCAATTACCTAAAAGTGATTGGCCTTTACAACGTTTTAATACGAAATCTGTGACTGATCCTCCCGAACGGAAAACAAAAATTTTGATGTCCGTTCAAGACATTGACCGCCTCAAAACAATTGCTCCTCCGTTATTGTGTGCACTAGCCTCTCGTGTTAGCTCATGGCCGAAATTAATCCGAATAGTAATTTATGTTCTTCGTTTTATCAAGAAATTACCACGAGCGTTCGAATTAAGCCATATCTTAGCTGCAGAAACCGCTGTTATTAAATCTATACAGGAAGAACACTTCTCCGAAGATATAAAGGCAGTCAAAGATGGGAAGAAGGTTCGGCGAGCGATCGTAAAACTGAATCCGTTTATCCATGACGGAATTCTAAGGGTAGGAGGCAGATTGCGAAACGCAGAAACAGAATTTGACAGTCGGCATCCAATTCTATTACCCGCTCGTGATCATGTAGTCAATCTAATAATAGACTACTATCACATCAGAAACCTACATACGGGTCCTACGTTACTGATGTCGCTGCTAAGACAGAGATTTTGGATACTTTCTTCGCGTAATTTGGTTCGGAAACGTGTGCATCAGTGCAATACTTGCTTCAAAGTCAATCCCAAACCGCAATTCCCAATAATGGGAGATTTACCCGCATGCCGCGTCCGCGAAGCTAAGGCTTTTCTTCACACAGGGGTTGACTACGCGGGCCCGCTTCAAATAATCCCTTATAGACGTCGGGGGGTGCGAAGTCAAAAGGCATACATTTGCTTATTTATTTGCTTGGTGACCCGCGCAGTTCATATTGAACTCGCTTCAGACCTTTCCACCGAAGTCTTCCTCAACGCTTTCAAGCGTTTCCTTGCTCGTCGAGGTCCTGTGAGTATAATGTACTCCGATAACGGGACGAACTTTGTGGGAGCTAAATCCCATTTACGGTCTTTATTTGAACTTATAGAGTCACCCAATTACAAAAAGGAATTCTCAGACAACCTGTTGGAGAATCGAATTGAATGGAAGATGAATCCACCGCAAGCTCCTCACTTTGGGGGGATCTGGGAAAGTAACATTAAATGCCTGAAAGGTTATTTAAATAAAATAGTAGGCACCTCTCTACTGACGTATGAAGAGATGCAAACAGTGCTTTCTCAGATTGAAGCAATTCTAAATTCACGCCCGCTATCTGTACTTAGCGTTAACGACGTTTCGGCTCCATTGCCGCTAACCCCCGCGCATTTTTTAACGCTCACTCCCTTAAAATCTTTACCCGCTGCTGATTTGTCAGACGAGCCAGTCAACTTGGTACAACGCAAACATCTTGTGGATCATCTTGTTCAGACATTCTGGAACCGATGGAGAATTGAGTATTTGAATACTTTGCAAGCTCGCCAAAAATGGAATACAAATGCGAATCCGGTAACGACAGGCACGGTAGTAATGATTAAGAGTGACAGCATCGCGCCACTTCAATGGCCTATTGGGGTAATAGTCAATGTCTACCCCGGGGCAGATGGAGTGATCCGCGTTGCGGATGTTAAAACTAACTCCGGAATATACCGCAGGGCAGTCGTTAAACTCTGTCCCTTACCGTCACAATAGATTTAACAGAAGTTAGTTCATAATACTTTTATTCTTAAAATCAATTAGGTTAGTTTCATTGTTAAATAGGTACTAAACCTTACTTTTAGTTTTATCTACCGCATATTATCACATTAACATATCATAATTTTACGTTTCCATATTTTATTTTTTAATTTTCTTGTTATATCGGTCAATTTGACCATTTGGTAAAGGCATTTATATAACTTAAATAAACATTTTTTATAACTTTTACATAATTAATTGCATTCTACCGCGTGTTACAATTTTGTTTGCGCATTGAAACGTATTGGCACTCTTTTGGTTTATGGAAGTGGATTCTTTCATCCCCTTCCAGGCGGGGGGCATGGTTACGCACATACTAATACCTGCACATACACATACCTACACAGCACGCATACATACTATCACTGCTTGGACTTGGTATTAATCATTGTTGCAAGTCCTTTTGTCCTACCTTTTCCCCCCTCGCTTACCCACAATCTTAATCAGTCTGCAATAAACTCCCGCTGGATATAGCCATCACTGTGCTCTACTCACGAAAAATCCGCTATCAAAATAGTTGCGCCGTGTACGTACTATAAATTAAACCAACTCCCGACTATCACTGTTTGTGCCAATTGGATGGATGAACGAACGCAGCATTGCCAGAATACAAGATCTTTACCTTTTTCCGGTGAGTCCTCTCCTTTTCTTTGCAACATGTATTTTTACCATTTTTAGGCAGTGATTAGTAACACAAAATTCAAGGTCCTTCGCCAGTCATTTTACAAAAAACACATAATCCACTCTCACCACATAAATAACCAAACAGTGGGCACTTGAACACCTCGGTGGGGGTGTGAGAGAAAGTTAAGGGTTGAGTTCAAAATGCATTTTACAAAAATGGTAGAAAAAATATTGGTCAAAGTGATCGAGTTGGTTAAGGAGCTGTGACCCAGTAAGAGATCCTAGGTTCAAGTCCCATTTGCGACCGTTACTTTTTTATTGTTCTTGTTCAACAAAATATATGTATTTAATCTGGGAGCTGACATGTTTTTCGAAATCAATTTTTCGAAATCAATTGTTCGAAATCAATTTCAGTTTTTCGAAAGACTAATTTTTCCAACAGCAATTGGCATGGAAAAATTGCATTTTGTACAATTGAATTCGAAAAATTACAATTCAGTCATTTTACATAGACCCATTTAATCTCTGGCTTTCATGAGCCTAATAACATTGTCATAAACCAGCGACTTAATATCGATGGCCCACAAGAAATCTAAATGATTAAACGTGGGATGATCAATCAAGTATATTCCGTCGGGGTTGCCCAGCTCCTCGTACAGCCGCAGCACGTCCAGCGGGTCAGCCATCCAGTCCCCGGCCGCGTAGTGCAAGGCCACGGGGGCGGTGATGTTCTGTGGCAGGTACTCCGGCGGGATTGCGGTGCCGTACTCCAATATGTTGAAGACGTAACCGTGGTCGTAATCGCAGAACCTGGCAGACTGATGCTCCTGGCCGTAGTGTGTTATCAGCCTGCTGGAAGCGCCGGCGGGGGTGTGCGCCAGCATGATGGGCAACATGGTCTGCAATCCATAAATTTTATGTATCATTCATTCATTATTTACACAAATTCCAACATCTCGGAGGATGGAAGCGGAGGTTACGACGGTTACCACGAGAGGGTTTTCTCATAGGGTATGAATAATTTATTCGAATTTAATATTTCAAAGACCCAATCATGACATGATTACGACTTATTACGATAAAAAAGGGTCGAAATGACAACCTAGTCTCCTTCAACGGAAGCATTCCTCCCAACATGCCTTCCATTGATATGCTTGATATAACTTTCAGTGACCAGCTCAGCACGGGGGCTCCATCGAAGCCAGAGTCAAGTTAGCCTCTCAAAAGCTGCACGTACTGTACAGGGCCCGCAGATACTTTAATAGAACACAACTGCTAGTTCTGAACCAATTACACACTGTGGAATTTGACAGCCATCTCTTGACTGGAGCCCCAAAACACCTGAAAAATCCTTGATTCTCTTATCTGAACAAACGGATTGTAATCTTTAGAGCATGGGCGTCAGGATGGTACGTTGTCCTTATTCTACTGGTATTATAATGGAAGATGCTCCGACGAACTAGCGTCATTGATCCCTTTGGCACCGGTGCATAGTCGGGAAACACACCAAAAGCTCGCTCAAAATATGTAAGCGGTTGACATTTGTCACATGAGAACGAGTCGCTTCCACGTTCAACAGCTCGTCTGTGGAACGATTTACCGGCCTCTGTGTTTCCTCTCTTAATAACAAAATATATTTACAAAGTTGAGGAAAGTAGTTACAGAGGCTGTGCGTGGAGAAGCTGGGCATGCAATGAACGAAGCCTGCTAAAGCAGCACAGGACAGCTATGCCTGGAAGAAACTTATCGAATTGATTGTCGAAGATTAGTTACCTTCAGTCGTTAGATATGGTGGAAAAACTAGACAGATACATTAAATTTACGGTTTTTGGATAACACTTCGTTGTAGGTCTACCTTTGAAAATGGAAAAAAAAAAACAGAACTATAATCAAACATTGATTCAAAAAATCCGTTGAACTTGTAAATGGTGTAGGTTCTAAGACTGCGACGGTCTAGACATGGAGAAAGAATCCAGATGACAGGACACAGGATGGCAGGAAAATGATTACGAAGTAGGGGCGAAAATGAGGCAGACTGAGATAGAGGTGGATTGACTGTGTGGAAGAGGATTGTAGAAGTAAAGGAAGACCAGAGGTCTGGAGGCGAATGGCGAGGGACCGAAGCTGGTACAGAGCATTTACGGAGAAGTTATTTATTGGAAATGTCATTGTGGATAACTCACCGTGTTGAGGACATCCGGATTAAATCCACAAAGGAGGAACAATATATTGGAGCAGACGGGTTGAAAAGCTGCATTGTCCTTGCACAGCAGATCCTCTGCAATCGACATCAGTTCAGTACTCGGCGTGAATTCATTTACTCCAATGAGAGGGGACAGGATCTGCAAAATATTTATAATGTTTTTGGTAAGTAGTTTAACAAATCTTAATTTTAATTCGGTGCCTAACAAAACTTATCGAAATCTTATTTAGAATAATTACAAAGATTTAAAAGATTATTTGCATAATTTAATAAAATTTTGGATTATCACAATACAATGTAACTGCTTTAAGATGAAGCCATACTAAATAATGCAAAATCATATGTTTTTGTTTTTAAAATTTGATCGCTTAGAAGTATTATAGATGCTTCAATTAAATACTGCGTGTATAACATATCTTGGCCCTTAAAACTATCGGTTATTTTTCTTTCTTTTATTATCTTAAGTCTTTTATTAAGCCTAAAGAAAAATAAAGTATAAGGTCTATAAAAGCCACTTTCAAGTCCAAACTCTCCTATTTATAAACCCCTTTTCTTATATGGTTTTATTGTGTAATGTGGCAAATTCAGTTTCTTTTATAATAATCAAAAGTTGTTCATATTTCAAAGAAATCTTGGTTTCAATTTTAGTATTTATTTTATATTCAAGTGATAAAGTAATAAATTTAACATCGGTACTTGCCTCGGAAGTATTTGCAGTTGAAGCCAAGAAGTTAAGCAAAGGACTCTGCGAATAGGTCATGTTGGCCATAGGAGCAAGCGCGTTCATCGATTTGAATTTATCATTATACTCCTCCTTCCTAGAGCACATCACAAAGAAGGTGGTAGTTCCCTGGGAATGTCCCACGTAGTGCAGCTGTGGTACTCCAGTCTTTGCCAGGACGTAGTCAATCATGGCTGGTAAGTCATAGTAGCCGATCTCGTTCCAGCTGAACCTCCAGAACTTGACATCCGTGTCGGGATTAAGATAGACGTGTTTGCGGGAGTATGTGTTTCCCCGAGCATTTCCCATCCATACGTCATAACCCTCATCGGCGAGAAGATATCCTAAAAATTAAAGGATCTTTTAGTGGCGATTTGAAACTCCAATTCAACCATGGTGCCAGTGTGTTTTTACTTATTTTATTATTATTTTTTTAATTGTCGGTAACCCGGGCGTTTAGACATCAATAGTTATTTACAAATCATGTGCGCTACCCGACTATCTGTTCTGAGCCGGGTAGCAGTATCTATCATTACATATATCAATAAAGATAAAAGTAAATAAAAATTCAAAGTACAAAAGAAAAACTTAAATAAAAATACAAAAGATTACCTACATAAAATAATCGAAATATAAAATATTACAAACATATATAAAAATAATTGAACATTTTTTAGTGAGAAAATTCTACTTTTTTTAATATATATTTAAATAATAATATACAACGTTTAAAAAATTAACACGGTCGGTTTGCAAGTAACTTGTTAATGCAATTTCTTTTTTTGTTCATTAACCACGTATTAAAGTTTTTTATATGTAAGTATACATCTTTTAATAGTTTAGGTGACATAATGTTTCTAACCGTTTTAAAAATGTATATTTGTTTTCGGATTCTCATTACAAGTTAATTTATGTGGAAGTTCCCATTTTATTTTGCAATCCACTGTTAAACCAAGTTACTTAATATTATCCGAATGCTCAATTTTTTCGCAGTCGCAATTTGTGGTTTATTACATGGATGTAGTACATGGATACAGATGTAAAAGCGGGACGGTTTTTGGTTGCCCAGTATTAGTTTTGCTGAATGTTAAAAATTTGGTTTTCGAGGTGTTTAGGGTAAGAAGATTTTTGTCGAGCCATTTTTTTTATCTCCTTCATACTAGATTCTGCGTTATTAAAGGCTTTTTCCTAAGGTTGCTGTTTAAAAAGAAGTACAGTGTCATCTGCGTAGCTGATCACATTATAGCAGAGTGTTGGAATTTTAATATCAGTGAGACAATTAATATAGATAAGAAAAAGAATAGGACCTAAGACACTACCCTGAGGGAACCCATACTTTATTTCTGCTGTGTCACTCCGACATTTATTTAGTTCAACTATTTGTGGTTTTCCATTAATGCCAATATTTTTTAAGTTTTTCGTATAGCATATCATGAGAGATGGTGTCGACGGCCTTAGCCAGATCTAGAAAAAATCCAATTACTTTAGATCCCTTATCTACGTGTTTTACAATGAAGTTGGTTAGTTCAGAAATTGCCTGTTCTGTACCCATTTTCGACCGAAAACCGAATTGATGACTTGAGAGTAAGTTGTGTTTGTCGAGGTAGGAATATTCCCTTTATTATTACTGTATTATTAATGTACTAGCAGTTAAAAAACCCGCTCCACAGGTTTTTTCTGCTAGGCCCTGCGGGCGGCTTTAGATTTGGCTTCGCCCAGTTTTAGTGTTAGTGACCATTTTATAAATCCGATAGAAACTGGTTCCAAAAATAGCCAGTTCCTCAGATTTACTGTGATCCAGTGACCGGGACAAAGTAACCGTGACTGGCAGCGACGTCATATGTAATGCTTGGTACTATTACATAAATAATGCATCACGATGCATATATATAATGCGTGGTACTATTATTCACATCTGCCAGTTACAATAATAATCATACTATCGTCAATCTCTCCGTATCCGGAGAGGGCGGAGAGATTCACAAAATTACAAATTCGTAGTACTTAGCCAGGCGATGCTAATCACGCAAACTGTTAACGTAAGTGGTGCCATCTTTTGTCATTGTTTTTTTTTGTCTTTTTTCATTGCTTTAAATGATTTCATCATTGGTGGAATTTTCGACCACCATGCTAGGCTCATGCCCGTGATATGGTGGTCTTTAATTCGGTTCTATTACAAACGTACATTTGTATACAAACTCCACGTAAGAAAACGGTTTTGCGTAAGGCGCAACAGCTTTTAGCTGGATTCTTAAATTTCAACCGTACAGTCCCTAGCCTATTAATACTGTTTGATGATGGGTACGGTATGTATTATGTGTAAACGTATATAAACAGCGCCGGATCTGCCATACGTTCAAAAACGTGCAAAAAACCTGGCGCCAACTCCGAAGGGGCGCCGTGAGAAAATAAATATTGTATTAAAAATTTGTTATAATATTCCCTGAATCGTTTAAAAATTACCCATAGTACGAAATAATTATTACGCTCTAGCAACACTTTCCAAAGATACAGACTGCGCACGCATCTGGTTTGAATTCGACGAAATTCAACGATTTATGAATTTATAGTCAGTTACAGAATTTTTTTACAAATTCCATATATTTAGTTTAAACGTAAGATCTATTTTTCCATATATCTTTTACCGTCTTTTACGACGAATGAGTGCGATCCAAATTCAATCACCAATCACAGCGCCGGCTGAGCGCCGTACTTTTATTCAAAAGAACAAACAAACCGGCGGCGCCTTTCAAAATGCTTTTGTACGATTTAAATCTTTAGGAGAAGGGTAGTTAAAGACCATTTTCTTATGAAATCTTCAGTAAATTCAAAATTCCATTAGCATAAACATCGCACGGTTTGCAAGGTTGCAACTTGTTAACAGTTTCATCATTGTTTTGACAGTTGAAGTTCGTAAAATGTACCTATAATTAATTTCTATTAAATTTGTTATTTTACTGTTACGGTCATACGGTGTCAATGCGTCGTGGGTGGTTTGGTATATTTATGAGTGCGTCTTTCGTAAAAGTCGTTGATACCATACGTCATACGTTAGTTTAGTGTTTCAAGTTATGGTGTTTGTTCAGTCAACACAGAACCTAGTGGAAATGGAAATACAAGGTACAAATTTAAGGTTATATTATTAGATTTTTAAATTTATAACTAAGTACTGTGGTAGTGCCTTCCGTCTCACTGCTCACTGTCTCTCGTCGGGACTGCCTGTTGCTAGTCAGAAGCTGTAGATGCTATTCTTGTGTTGTACGTTGCCATGAGAACGTATTTGTATTTGCTTTTTCTATTAATATTCGCGTTGGGTATATACATAAACGCAGTAAATCTCAAGAATGTCTAATGGACCTAGTTTAGCGAAACCACCCGCATTGTCTCGTAACCTATATTTTAAATCATGGTACGGGCACAAACAAACAATTCGTTGTATTATTTTAAAGCATAACTTGCAAAAAGAGTTTTTCCTAAAATAATTAAAATAGCACCATAATTTTATGTTTACCCAATAGATTCAGAGAGTATAGGGCTCCTGGCGATTCTCTCTTTAAAAAAAAACGAGTGTGAGAGCTACCGCCAGGTCACTTGGAAAAGTTACACCCTTTATATGTCTTGATTTTATTAGATAAATTAGTGAGATAAATTAGTGTAAAAAAAAAATATATAAAAAAAAAAATAAAAAAATTTGGGTGAACGAATTTTTAATCAAAATAAAAATGTAGGGGGGGAGCGCCATCGGTACCTACTGCACAGGGCGCCAGATTTCGTAGATCCGGCCCTGTATATAAACTGTATTTATGATAATAGAAATAAATAAAAATAATAATATGGTGGAACGTGTAAACGGAAGTGTAGATGAGAGTGTGGGTGAAAATTTGACAAGGGATGGAAACATCACTGATGGTGGTACTAATGATGATGACAATGTCGAGCCGCCACCAACATTAGAAGAAGTAGTGAGTGCCATTAAAAGTCTACATAACAATAAATCACCTGGAACTGACAACATCTCTGCAGAGTTATTCAAATATGGCGGAGAGAACCTTCAAGTCCATATATATAATATCATTAAATCCATCTGGTGCTCTGAGACTCTGCCAAGTGAATGGAACTGTGGAATAATTTGCCCTCTTCACAAAAAAGGAGACCCTATGAACTGCTCTAACTATAGGGGCATAACGCTGCTATATCTCATACAAGATCCTATCAAATGTACTGTGTGGTAGGCTTATGAAATATTCGGATGGCATAATTGGCCAATATCAAACTGGGTTCCGTAAGGGGAAATCTACAACTGATCAAATCTTTTCACTGAGACAGATACTGGAAAAAAAAATAGAATTTAATGTTGATACATACCATCTCTTCATAGATTTTAAGGCTGCCTATGACACGGTAAATAGAGAAAGACTGTACAGAGTCTTGGATGAATTTAATATCCCAAGAAAACTGGTAAACTTAGTAAGGCTCACAATGTCTAATGTTGAGTGCCGAGTCAGAATACAACAGGATCTGTCAGACACCCTAAAGACCTTCAATGGACTAAGACAAGGAGATGCACTTGCCTGCATTTTATTCAATTTAGCGCTGGAAAAGGCCATCCGAAATGCAGGTATACAAACCACAGGCCATATTTTTAACAAGTCTGTTCAGCTCCTTGCTTATGCTGACGATATAGATATCATCGCACGCTCAGAATATGAACTAAAATCGGCGTTTAAAAGCTTAGCTACTTCGGCAAGGAACATGGGATTGGTCATCAACGAGGGGAGACAAAATATATGCCCGTACATGGACGCCAGAAACCACCAAGTATACAGATAGATAATTATACATTTGAAACTGTCAACGAGTTTGTATATCTCGGTACTATGGTGACAAATGACAACAATGTATCCAGCGAAATCAAAAGAAGAATAGTAGCTGCAAATCGATACTACTTTGGGCTACAGAAGCATATGAAATCTCGCCACCTTACCAGAAGAACTAAAGTCCTGCTTTACAAGACCCTTATACGACCTGTTCTTATGTATGGTTCGGAATGCTGGACAATCAGTAAGGGTGATGAAGGAGCCCTAGAAAGTTTTGAAAGGAAGGTGCTGCGAAGGATTTACGGCCCAGTCTGTGATAATGGAGAATGGCGTATCAGATACAACCAGGAGCTATACGATCTTTACGAGGACCCTAATATCTCCAAGGAAATCAAAACTGGAAGACTCAGGTGGGCTGGACATATCCAGAGAATGAGCGAAGGAGATATTCCAAAGCGAATTATGGATGGTACACCTGGGGGTCGGAGAAGAGTTGGAAGACCAAAGCTTCGATGGCTGGATGGAGTGGTGAAGGATGCAAGCACCATCGGCATCCGAAACTGGCGCAACGCAGCACAACACCGACAGTCATGGAGGCAGGCTCTGCTGGAGGCCAAGACCCGACCTGGGTTGTAGAGCCACAGATGATGATGATGAATAATATGGTAGAGAAAGGCTGAGGTACCAGGGAAAAGTCATTGTGGAACCAGGAGACGTCTCCCCAAACCCAAAGGTCGACTTTCGAGTCTTCGAAAGAAAGAAGTTAATGTTCTCACCAAGACCATTGCCGGGCCCCATGTTGATCCAGTCAGCCGAGGAGCTGAGCAGACCATGCATAAGGAACACCACGGGCCTACTCAGCTGAGGGTCCTGCCCCTGTAGATGCGGGATGCGGTGGACTGTTAGGATGAACCCGTCTTCAGTCACCACGGTGTGTACTTCATTGGGATAACCGTACTTGGTCAACAGACCAGCCTGAAATATTAAAGTTTTGAATAGTATTATTTTTTTTAAATATAAAAACACGAATGCCATAAAGTTTTGAACATTTCAATAATAAATGTTTGTGTTTTGCAACACAACAATATCGGGTATTCGCCAACACTCCCTAGCACGACCGCAAGTCGATTGACGTTTGTGACATTGGCTAAAATATACTTATATTTACCTGTCTTCCCTACAGAAAGTTTAACGTACGTCTACGAACAAAAACAAAGCGGATTTCGGTTTTCTGATTAGTCGGCGCATGGGCGGCCGACTGGCGCAGGCGTGCCGATAAGAATGTTTGTATGTCAACGTATCAGGCCGAACATAGTGAAGGCAGGTTCAGATTTATATCCGCACGAGGCGGCGCCGATAAGCTTTAACGCAATGAATTCTTAATTCCTGCTCGCCAGTTACGCCGGTCAGTGAAACTCAATGTTGCCAAGTGCTTGGTTTTTGCCATGTTTTCATGGATTTTGGATCCTTTCATGATTTTGTGTCCTCTATGGTCACCTCCATGGTTATTTTAAAAAACCATGTCGAACATGTCATTAATTAACAAAAGTGTGTACTTTTTAGTGGGATACGATTTTTAGCATGAATCACACGGCGAAATCCTGAAATCAGGAATGTAGTACAATCTTCAGTTTAGAATTTTCAGCAGTGTTGTTATTTGATGACGTCAGAAACTTTGACTGTCAGAAATTAAATTCTTTAACATTATTACGTTTATTCAAACGCTGTCTGATAGACATATGTAAGGTGTATTTTTTTTGTTGTAGTTAGATAGAAGACCGCTGGAAGACGAATTAGTTTCAGTGTAGACCTTGTTGACCGATAAAAGGTATAACACAAAGCACTATGTGATCTAAACGGTGCAAAGCAATGCAAGCACTTTTCCATAAATGGGCCTTGAGCCAGTTTTATTTTGGTTTCGGGCACATTATGAATTTCACAGGGCATGTCTAGGATATACAGGGTGCGGCAGAGAGGACGGACGGTTTTAAAAAAATCATAAAATAGTTAATTTTTACTATATATTAATACGAGAACAAGCCCCGAACTCTGGACGAATTGAAGGACGCAATTCGCGTGGAAGTCATTCAAGTTGAGAGAGCGATGTTGGAGAGAGTCTACGCGAACTTCCAAGAACGCCTCCAGCACTACATTAACGATTTCGGCCACCACATGCCTGATGTGATTGTCCACACTTGACTGTCTTAAATGCTATTTCCTTGCGAACCTGATTCCATCAATTAATTTGTATTTGAGTAAAAATTAACTATTTTATGATTTTTTTAAAACCGTCCGTCCTCTCTGCCGCACCCGTTACTTGGTCGAAAATGTATACCTAAAATAAAATTTAAAACTTTTTTATTAAATGGGATCGTTTAAATGACTTTTCTAAACGACAAAGAGCACATTAGGCCATAAATCAAATGTGTGAATGTTGCCCTCGTAGATATTGAAAATAATATTGTTGCACCGTTTGCTAGCAACATTGATTTACTAGTGATAACAGCTTTTATTTGTCTTGCCGATTGTGCTTAGTTGTCGATGTGACCGCGCTTGGTCCCCTGAAATAAAATAAACATTCCATCTATTATAAAGTAATGACCAAGTTCTTTATTGATCTCTCAAGTTCCTGGATTATTTTTCTGAAGAGCTATTGAAGAGTTTTGCTTGAAGAGCCTTACGTGGATAAGAAGTTGGTAAGAATACTTACGGTATCTAACACTGCATCTTCAGCGATGTCTGAACTGGTCCTTCCTTGGTCTCCATGGCTTCCTCCAAACACCAGGATGACTGTCGTAATAAAAATAACTACTGGAAGTAGATTCATGTCGTGTTAGAACTCTCAATTGCTTCTGTGAAGAAACTGAGCAATTAAATCTTTTATACCCCCCGATAAGCTCATACTCTTCCTAATCGACATTTCAAATGACGTTGATAGAGAGTTAAGAATCTGAATCGATAGGCAATTAAATAACTTAATAAATAATGCTTAGTTTAACCTATATTCTTTCGGGACACTTGATATTATGTCTGATGTCTACCATCCAATGACTGCAGACCAACGAGTTTCATATCATCCAATATCAGGAATCAACTTGCCATTTTCTAGTCACCTAAGTTTTGCAGCATCTTGAACTTTCTTTATGCCACACGAAGAACAAAATTTATTTAGTCGATAGTGTTCTGTGCCCCCTGCAACCTCTTGAGGGCATTCCGTATTCAGTAATACTAACTTATTCCATAAATCCCCGTGTGTCCATACATTTTGTTAATGTGCGCCACAAATCAGCAATAAGATAATGCAATGATAATAGTGAAATCACATATTTATATCTAACATATCACTGAAGATGCCATCAGCAAAAAGGTTGATGATAACCTTTTTGCTGTGGCATCATCATGATAATTGATAAACCATCCAACAAGTGCATGTGTATCGTATACGGAGTTGAGAACGCTGTCATGGATGTCGCAAAAGTTTCCAACCAGACCTTCTACTAAAGTTTAGCAAAAGTTAGCAATATGGTTTTTGGGTTTGCAGAACTCAGTGTTAATTTTATATAACTTAATATTAAATCTTTAATCATTATTTTTTTTTTTTTTGGTTTTAGGCAATTCACCCTGAAAAGAGTGCTTTGTGCCGGTAATAGTTAAAGTGGATAAAAAAATTCGGTTAATCTATTGGGAAAATAATAAAACAAATTAAATATTGGACACATTTAGATCACTAAAACAAATTAAATATTGAATTCATTCAGGTTAATAAACTTACATAAAGTTGTATGAACACGAGAATTGTTAAGAGATAAAAGGTATGAAATGTTAAGGGGGGACTGGTGTGTGATTTTAATAAGCCGGCGGTATATGTTCTTGAAAGATGAATGGTTTTTACAGTTAAAGAAAACGTGGTCGAGGGTTTCCTCTTCCACACCGCACTGGCAGACCGGATCATCTAAAACTCTAATTCTAGACAAGTGAGATGCAATTGAACAGTGACCAATTCTCATTCTCGAAATACATGAAATGAATCGTTTTGAAAGTTTTTTACCGTGAAACCATGGCTTAAGCAGGGATATGGTTTTGAATTCCAGCATAGAAAGATCCAGTTCTTATTTTGGAGACTGCCCAATTTTCTTCCCAGGCACGAGTCATGTTGGATTTAAGAATCGGGAAGACATCGGAGATAGGAATTCTAAAATTTAGTGGGAAGTTCCGGAATCTGAACCAGATTTGGCGAGAAAATCGGCCATCTCATTACCCTCGATACCCAAATGGGCAGGGACCCAGGCCAATATCGTCTCAAACCCAGATTCACTTAGAGAATTGAGAAGATTTTTTATTTTACATATAACATTGTCTTCCGGATAACATAGAATATTTGACCTAATTTTAGTTAGAGCACTTAGCGAATCAGTACATAGTAAGGCTCGATGAATGTTGAGAACCTGGATTTGATTTAGCGTTTGTTCAATTGCAAAGCATTCAGCTGTAAATATGGAAGCTTCTTTCGGTAATTTATAAGTGAGATTGATGTTGAATTCTGGACTATATATCGATGCTCCACATCTTTTATTTTCAAATTTGGAACCATCAGTGTAAAGGATGGAAAATCCAGGGAATTTTGAAGCCACAATGCATTTAAAACAATCATCCACATTTTGAAATTTATTTGGGGAAGATAAAATATTCTTCTGAAAGACTGATGTTATTGTTTTCGGCATAAAAGTGATAGCCTTAAATGGAATATTGTATATAGGGAGATTGGGAACTTCTTGAAGATATTGGAGGGAAGATGATAGAGAATTATAGAGATGAAAACTTTTAATTAGGAGAGGAAAACATTGTTTTTCTCTCAATCTTTTGTTAGAATTCAAATTAACACTTAACCGATTAAGACTTTGTTTAATAGGATGAAGTGATAACGATAAAGCCTTGAAAATATATTTATTGGCAAGGAATTGCCTTCTGAAATATAATGAAGGCTCCCCACATTCTACCTGAAGCGCATTAATTGGAGAAGATTTCATAGCTCCAATAATCATTCTGAGGGCTTTTGATTGAATTCTTTCCATTTTCTTATCTAAATATTTAGGGAGTGGATCAAAAAGGAAAGAGCCATAATCCAAGTGGCTCCGAACTAGGGAATTATACATTAATTTAAGAGTGGTAGGATGAGATCCCCACCATACTCTGGAAACTGCTCGCATCATATTAAGTCCCCTTTCACACTTTGTAGAAATTATCTGAATGTGTGGAAGCCAGGAAAGTTTATGGTTCAAAAGAAGACCAAGGAATTTGATTTGAGTAGCGGTTTGTAGAGGACCATTATCAAAAGAGATTGAGAAGTGGGGAATTTTTCTTTTGCGCGTGAAAGCCACGACCCTTTTTTTAGATGCCGCCAGATTTATCCCATTTATTGACAACCATCTTTTAATATATTGTAAAGCCAAATTCATTTCCTTAGCTGCAAGAATAATATTTTTATGTAACAAATATATAAGAATATCATCCGCAAAGTAAAGTCGCTTGATAGAAAAAGGAATTACTGAGTCTAGGTCGCTTATATAAATATTAAACAACAGAGGACTAATAACAGAACCCTGGGGCAAACCTCTCCATAGTTTGCGCCTTAAGCATTTAGAGGAAGACTCAATAATAATGGACCTATCTGAGAGCAAATTAATAATAAATTGGACTAATTTCGGGGGGAATTGTTTTTTAATTAGCTTTTCTTTCAAAACATTCAGTAAAACATCATCGTAAGCTGATGAAAGGTCAAGGAATGTGGCCAATGTATAAGAATTTAGGGATTGAGAAACTCGGATATCAGTTGTGAACAAACTTAAATTATCCATTGTAGATTTCTTTTTCCGAAAACCATACTGATTTGGTGAGATAATATCTTGACTTTCAACAAACCACTCTAATCTGTTCTTCATCAAATGCTCCGCTACTTTCATCAAACATGATGAAAGAGCAATAGGCCGATAAGACGAAATTTCAGATGGATTCTTTCCAGGTTTTAAAATGGGAATGATTTTTTGAGTTTTCCAATCCTCCGGAATTAGTCCTGATTCAAACATATTATTAATAAGAGATAAGAAATATTCAACCGCCATATCAGAAAATGATTTAATGAAACTATTAAGTATTCCATCGGGACCCGGAGCAGAGTCAGAAAGGGCTCTTATTACTCGTTTCATCTCATCAATGGAGAAAGGAGCATCTAGCCAGTTAGAATGAGATGGATATGGCTTAACAGAAGGCATTTCTTCACATCCGGCCACCGATGGGGTGGCTATTTTATCCGCAAATCCTATAAGAATTTCTTCTGATATATGTTTGATTCTCGGCGGAGAATACGATGATCCAAATTTTTTTAAGCTAGACCAAACTGAAGACTGGGTAGTTTCCGGAGACAGGTTCTCACAGAACTTCCGCCATCCAGCGCGTTTTTTATTTTTCAAAATTCGTTTGGTTTCCGCCTGGGCTTTTTTAACTGCTAAAAAATTTTCTAGTGACATACACTTACGAAAAGAGGAAATTGCTTTTTTACGAGAGTTGACGGAGCGAGTGCATTCCTCGTCCCACCACGGAGTAGAGTGTTTTATTTTAATGTTCGCATTGCATTTCGGGATGGATTTTTCTGCTGCATTTATAACCATAGAAGGAAACATCTCACATTGCATTCTGATGTCTCCCGGGGACGATTTTGTTAAATTAATAAGGTTATCTAGTTCAGAAGAGAAAGTGCTCCAATTCGCATCTTTTATTCTAAATTTGAGATTATTTTTAACTGGGGGGGGATAAGTGTAAGATTGATGGTGGAATCGGATTATAATTGGGAAATGATCACTAGAGAGGGGATCGTTTAGGATGTCCCAAGAGCATTTAGATGCTAACGAATACGAACAAAGAGATAAATCAACAGCACTTTTCCGTTGATGAGGGGGGGTGAATCTGGTTGGAGATCCGTCATTTAAAAAACATAGGTTATGGGTATCAATAAAATTTAAAAGATTGCGGCCAGAACGATTTGTTATTTCGCTACCCCAAGAAGGGGAATGTGCATTAAAATCTCCAAGGATCATATAAGGGGAACAAATCTGGGTTAAGATTGGTGCCCATTCGTTTTCAATAAAAGTCGTAGAGGGAGGAATATATATTGATAAAATTGTGATATCAGATAAGACAGCTGCAATTATCTGGATATCGTCGGAGGGAGTATGAATATTAATTTGTTTAAACGGGATAGAATTATGGATTATCAGAGCCGTGCCGCCTTTACCATCCGGTCTGTCGTGTCTGAGACAATAATAACCTGGAATTCTTAAGCGAAAGGAGGGTTTTAACCACGTTTCAGAAATGGCGGCTGTCGAGTAATTGAATTAGGTCAGATTTGTTAGCGGAGAGGCTTCTACTGTTCCACTGAAGAATTTTGTTCAGTTTCGAAGTCATTGGGGAGGCAAGATAATAAAGATTTAATGTAATCAGCAGCGTTGGACGGTACAGTATTGTTGTTTGTAAGGATTGAAATTAAAAGAGTAATTAAAGTTTGTATAAAAGAATTATTATTCATTATTTCGGGGAGAGAAGGAGGGGAAGTATTACCCTTAATGGCACACCCATTGGGCGACTGGGATTTGGCATTCCCATTCGGGGTGGCCAAAATATTATTCAATTGTTTTTTATCAAGGTAAGGAGTATATTTTGGGTTGGGTTTGACTGGCTTGAGAATGGTTTCTCTGTGAGAAGATGACGTTGATTTTAAAAAGGTGGATGTTTGGAAAGGTGCTGAGGACGATGTCATCTCTGCGAATGATTTTTTCGCAGGAGAGAATAACTTAGAGGCCTGGAAGTACGAAATGTTGTCGGTAGCCATTTTATGTTTTATGTTCTTCTGTCTTGATAATTCCGGACAGGCTAGACTGACCGCGGTATGTGCACCCGAACAGTTAATGCAAATGGGATCATTGGAAGATTTCGTACATTGATCAAATGGGTGACCTTCTCCGCAAAAGTAACAACGTGTAGGGGAGCGGCATACGGGTTTTGAATGTCCAAACCGGCAGCAATTGAAGCATTGAATAGTTGGGAATTTATAAACATCGACGGGAAGCGAGGTATAATAAATAAAGACACGAGACGGTAGTGATTGTCCTTCAAATGTAATAACAACCGATTGAGAAGGTTTCCAGATCGTGTTTCCATCAGAAGAATCCTTGTAGTTCAGTCGACGTGCTTTTAATACTTTCGGGGTTCCGTGAGAATTATTCAAAGCGTCAACAATTTCAGCCTCTGTGATCTCCGCGGGAATTCCTCGCACAAGACCCATTCTCGTAAGGTTAAATGTCGGTATAAACGATTTATATTTATGGATTGAGAGCGAGTCAATTTTTTTTACAAATCCATTAGCGGAAGCGGCAGTATTAAACTCGATAGATAATTTATATCGCCCTTCCGGTTTAATTGAACCATTAACAATACCAAGGTTATTATTTTTTGAGTTAAATAAAAATTTTCCAAAATCTAAAGGGTGAATAAGTTTTCCTTGTTCAGTTCTCTGCACCATAACGATAAAAGGACCGGAAGCGGAAGCAGGATAAAGTAAGTCAGTACTTTTTGTATTATCACTAGTTAAGGTACTTGTCTGGATGTTACAATTGGTGTTAAGGTCGTTAGAGGTCGAGGTTTGTTGAATTGGCGGAATAGATTTAACTTTCGATGGAATGTGAAGGTTATGCGATGGACGCCGTTTACGAGATGGGAGCGTAATAGAAACCTGACTAGAATTAGATTCCGAATCAGAAAAATCCAATATCGACCCTGGGTCGGGAGGCCTATCTTCGTCTTCTTCCATTATATTAAAAAAAAAACTTAACTTTTAAAAATTAAACTGAAAAAATAATAAGCAGTCTATTTCATTGACTGTACAAACAAAAACGGATTAGCCGTAAGAAGGAATGCAAACACCTAGGTATACGATAAACAAAATTAAATGAAATGTAACAATAATATCTTATCTGTATGAGGCTCAGGAACGGGCGAACGGCACTAAGCGATAGGTAAGGTACACACAACCACTGTTGACCGCGGCTCGAATCGGACTCTCTCTTTAATCATTAAAGACAATGTTAACGACCTAAAACGAAAATTTGGAAAGGAAAATTCAGAAAAAATTCTGTCCCATTAACAAATTGAACCCAGGATCTATAGGACAGGACCCTATCGAATAATTACCGAAAAGGATAGTGATTAGAGCAGATCCCCGGCAAGGCATTAAGGTCCTGGTTTTAATTCCTAGGTGCGATCAAATCTTTTTCTGATTTATCTGTTTGAGAGTCGCTAACATTGTCTTCAGTGATTAAATATTATAACTTAAGGTTTTACTCATTTTTAATTGAACAAAATATGGTTGTTGTTGCTGGAATAACTAATGTTTAGCAGAAAAAATGTGACGTTAAGTATTAAAAACATAAAATTCTAACAAATAATGTACGTAATAAATTCTACACTTACGTGGATGTGTATGTACACAAATGTATTTGTCTTTTTTAAACCCATTGCGAATTGGTAATCACCCCTTTGCGCTATAGAATGAGTCTGGAAATCAATCAACTGCTAGACAATAATC
Source organism: Limnephilus marmoratus (assembly GCA_917880885.1). Classification (NCBI taxonomy): domain Eukaryota; kingdom Metazoa; phylum Arthropoda; class Insecta; order Trichoptera; family Limnephilidae; genus Limnephilus; species Limnephilus marmoratus. Next base: position 41,575,357 of record OU862916.1, on the reverse strand, counting down.
TATGATTTTGTCTGTTTTTATATTCGTCTGAAATCCTCGCAATCTGATAATACGTACGGTGGCAGAGAGGCGTTAGTTAAAATCACATTAACAAATGATTCTAAGCTTTTGAGTTTGGATAGGAGCAGGGCCGGATCTACGAAATCTGGCGCCCTGTGCAGTAGGTACCGATGGCGCCCCCCCCCCCCCCCCTACATTTTTATTTTGATTAATAATTCGTTCACCCTAATTTTTTTTTTTTTTTTTTTTAATTTTTTTTTTTAAACTAATTTATCAAATAAAATCAAGACATATAAAGGTTGTAACTTTTCCAAGTGACCTGGCGGTAGCTCTCACACTCGTTTTTTTTTAAAGAGAGAATCGCCAGGAGCCCTATACTCTCTGAATCTATTGGGTAAACATAAAATTATGGTGCTTTTTAATTATTTTAGGAAAAACTCTTTTTGCAAGTTATGCTTTAAAATAATACAACGAATTGTTTGTTTGTCCCCGTACCATGATTTAAAATATAGGTTACGAGACAATGCGGGTGGTTTCGCTGAACTAGATCCATTAGACATTCTTGAGATTTACTGCGTTTATGGTATACGCGAATATTAATAGAAAAAGCAAATACAAATACGTTCTCATGGCAACGTACGTACAACACAAGAATAGCATCTACAGCTTCTGACTAGCAACAGGCAGTCCCGACAAGAGACAGTGAACAGTGAGACGGAAGATGGTCCTTCAAACCCTTCACACCGTTAATTTACAACTTTTAAGTTATAAATTATAAATTTAAAAATCTAATAACATAACCTTAAATTTGTACCTTGCATATCCATTTCCCAGGTTCTGTGTTGATTGAACAAACACCAACACCATAACTTGAAACACTAAACTGACAAAGACGCACTCATAAATATAACAAACCACCCACGACGCATTGACACCGTATAAAGCGTAAAATAACAAATCTAATACTTCAACTGTCGAACTGTCAAATCAATGATGAAACTGTTCAAGTTGCAACATGCAAATCTTGCAAACCGTGCGATGTTTATGCTAATGGGATTTACCGAAGATTTCATAAGAAAATGGTCCTTAAATACTTTCTCATAGAGACTTAAATCGTACAAAAGCATTTTGAAAGGCGCAATCGGTTTGTTTATTATTTTGAATAAAAGTACGGCGCTGTGATTGGTTATTGAATTTGGATAGCACTAATTCGTCGTAAAAGACGGTAAAAGATATATGGAAAAATAGATCTTACGTTTAAACTAAATATATGGAATTTGTAAAAAAATTCTGTAACTGACTATAAATTCGTAAACCGTTGAATATAAAACAGATGCGTGCGCAGTCTGTATCTTTGGAAAGTGTTGCTAGAGCGTAATAATTATTTCGTACTATGGGTAATTTTTAAACGATTCAGGGAATATTTTAACAAATTTTTAATACAATATTTATTTTCTCACGGCGCCCCTTCGGAGTTGGCGCCAGGTTTTTTGCACGTTTTTGAACGTATGGCAGATCCGGCGCTGGATAGGAGAACTACAGGGATTTACAAACAGAGACATAACTTAAAACTACTGTATGGCTCAGAGAGCCTATTTACAATAAAAGGTCTCCACTGGTTCACTACTATTATGGATAATATGGGGGAAAGCCCTTACAAACACCTACTTGTACACAAACATACCACAAGATTTAGAGAAGGAAAGGGCCTAAAAACTCCTCGAATATTAAATAAATATGGAAGCCGTACTCTTGAATATCTAATACCAGTGATTTTCAATAAAATCAATAAAAACATAAAATTTGAAAAAAATGAGAGACTAAGTCCTAAAATGATAAAACTATGGTTAATGAACGAAAACTCCATGTATCTTTGAATGTCTTAATATAGCTGCCAACATATCTTGTTATTAGGCAGATATATTGAAATATCTTATATATTATGATTGTAAGTTAAAATATCTAATATTACTATGTGATCTATTCTAATGTTTCCTTAAAACTATAAATGTATTTACAAATATTTTCTCAGATATTATATTAAGAATGTTTAAATTGTTAGAACCTGCAGACAAGCTGTCATATGACAGCTTTGTGGGTCTACTCAAATTGTTGTACAAAATGTATATGTAATCTAATAAAAAAAAAATAAAAAAAAAAAAATAAAAAAAGTTCTGATACCTGTTTAATGCTATAGCGAATATATATTACGCCATGATGTGATTCAAATCTTCTTAATTTTGTTTATTTATTTACTTCGTAGATTTTTTAACTGCTCAAATTAGGAAGATTTTCTCATTTAATGCGGTCCACTTCCATGTTTCATTATTATTTGTCTTTCACAGTTTCACACTAAAATAAGAAAAGGACTGGTTATCAATTTCTTAAATCAACACATTGATTGTTGGTAGAATAATTGTAGACATTGTGCCTGGGGAACCATTTATTGAATAAACAAAACCTCTGCTACCCCAAGTTGTTCGCAACGGTTGGTGACTTGACTTTTGATTGCAGGAGTTTTTGTGTTCATGGGTTGGAGTTTTTTCATATATTGGTGGCGGACGCATCTGCCAACCAACTGCGTAGCGGGCTGGATCGGAAGAGGCCATGTTGGGGAGGCCTTTTGACCTCTCCAGCAAGACTCTCTCGACCTATCGACTTGCTGTGGGAGGGATGCATTCAAACGTCAATCACCCTTAGACACACTGACCGCCCAATTTCTTACCACCCCTCATACCCTCTTCTTTCCCGGAACTTTATCTCCATCCTTTCGTTTAAAACACCCCTAACCATTGATGTATGATATCTAGACGTGCCCTGTGAAATGCACAATGACGCCAGAAACCATATAAAAATTGGTCCAAGGCCCATTTATGAAAAAGTGCGTACATTGTTTTGCACTGTTTAGATCGCATAGTGCTTTGTGTTGTATCTTTTACACTGAAACTAATTTGTCTTCCAGCCGTCCGGGCCGCGTATTTACAATCAGCGCGTTTCAGTCGCTTTAAATTTTCAATATTAAAATTTAAATATTTAGAAATAAAATTATTAATTTCTAATATACACATTGGAAAGATTATTTTATCTAGATTTTAGAACAATTTTTGTTTTTGCAAAGTGATAAAAAATTATCAATATAGAGGTGTATTTACAATATATGGGAATAATATTAAAATTTAAATATTTAAAAATAAAATTATTAATTTCTAATATACACATCAGAAGGATTATTTTATCTAGATTTTAAAACAATTTTTGTTTTTGCAATGTGATGAAAAATAACCAATATAGAGGTATATTTAAAACGTAAATTGTCGTTACCGCGACTGATTCGGTATAGGTTTTGTAAATACGCGTCCGGGCCGGAGTTAATTTTTTCAAACACAAAAACATCTAACTTCCGAATGTTGTACAAGGTATTGTACACGCCGTGGACTTTATTTTAGAAAATGTAGTCACCTACCTGACTACAACCAAAAAAATACACCTTACATATGTCTTTTAGACAGCGTTTTAATAAACGTAATAATGTTATTCATATACATTTAATATCTATACATTTGCCACGCCGAAAGGGTAATTATTTGATATTACCCGGACAGAAAAAATCATAAGATATGCTCCGAAAATTATTATAATTATTATAAATAATTGAAAAAAATCATAATTCATTCTTTCTTTAAATGCTATTTAAATATTCAAGGTTCTTGTTGTATTTTAAACGAGTCATGTTCTGTTAAACATTTTCACAATTTTCGCTTAAATATTATCGTTTTTAATATAAGCGCACTCCTTCTAACTTTCTTATTAACATATCTCCCCTTCCTATTCTTTTTGAGGGCTTACTGCCGGGCCTTAAGTAGCCACGAATTACTGTCATTTTTTATTTATTATACGCAAAAAAACTTGATGTTTTGAGCAACTGATTCAAAACATTAAATAAAGATTATATAGATTGTATTAGGTTTAATTTGTAGAACTCCATTTTAATTTTATTTTTTTTATCATATAATCTTTGATATTATTATTAAATTAATAAAAACAGTCTATTTTTAAACAAGTTCAGTTTGATAACGCCTTCAGAAGGCGAAACGTCTGTCACGCGTAATAATATTTACATAGCAGAACTTGTTTAAAAATAAACTGTTTTTATTAATTTTATAATAATACTAGCTGATCCGGCGAACTTCTTACCGCCTCAGAATCAAAAACTGTTGTCAACTTATTAGCTGAATTGATCTAAATTGTTTCTCCCTGCGTATCCTTTCCCCTCTCGCGTTCCCTCTCCCTCTCCCCACTCCACTTCTCCCCTTCCCCCGTCCCGCTAACCACCCTTCCTGAATTCCTTTCCCCCCCTCCCCTCCCCCCCCCCTCCCCCCTCCCCACTCCCCCGGTTCACAGTTCAATATTATACCCCTTACAATATTGCTGCAGTTCTTTCAAAATAGGAGAATTCGTTCCATACAAAATGTATGGGGAAAATAATTTTCTTCGGAGTGGAACACCCTTTACTTTTAGAGGTATGAAAAATAGATGTTGGTCGATTCTCAGACCTACCAGATAAGCACACAAAATTTCATCAAAATTGGTCCAGCCGTTTCGGAGGAGTATGGTAACAAACACCGTGACACCAGAATTTTATATATTAGATTATTGATTACATAATAAAAAATAAAATTTATAAAAAATAAAAATCGTTAATGCAATATAAGTTTATTGGTTGTTTTATTATTCTTTGCCCTTCATCAGTCGAATAACATTGTCATAAACCAGAGACCTGACATCAATGGCCCACAAGAAATCTAAGTGGTTGAAACTGGGGTGGTTGATTTTGTACATTCCGTCCGCGTTTCCTAGCTCTCCGTACAATTGCAGGACATCCACAGGTTCTGCCATCCAGTCGTTGACGGCGTAGTGCAGGGTCACGGGGGCGGTCACGTCCTTCAGTTCGTAGTCGGGCGGGTTGAGCTTGCCATACTCGACCAGGTTGAGGACAGAGCCGAAGTCGTACTTGCGGAACTTGGCCGACTGGTGCTCCTGACCATAGTGGACCATCTGCCTACTGGAAGAGCCAGCGGGGGTGTGCGCAAGCATGATTGGCAGCATGGTCTGCAAAACACAAATGATCATCATTCATAGGAAAGACGAGTTCTTGTAGTTCGACCACCATAACACGGGCATGTGCCTAGCATGGTGGTCAAAAAATCCCTAAATTATGTAATCATCAAAGCAATGAATAAAGAAAAGAAAAAAAAGGTGATTACGAAAAATAACGTAAAACATATAAACTGCAGATAATATGCCCTCTTCCTTGGGTTTTTTGCAGCTAGGTCCTGATTTAGTAAAGTTTCCCGACAGAGTTTTGCCCCTTTTTGTGTGTACAACAGCAATTATTAGAATACTAGCAGTTAAAAAACCCGCTCCGCAGGTTTTTGCTGCTAGGCCCTGCGGGCGGCTTTTGTTTGACTTCGCTCAGTTTGAGTGTTGGTGACCATTTTACATATCCGCTAGGAACAGGTTCCAAAAATAGCCGGATCCTCACTATGATCCAGTGACTTCTAGTCATCGGGACAAATAAACCGTGACAGGCATTGATGTCATATATAATATATAGCCGCGTGATACTATTATTCATAACTCTAACATTGCCAATCAATCTTTCCATATCCGGACAGACATTCACATTCTACAAATCCGTATTACGTATACCTAGGGGGGGGCACGTCCTCATGCGACCTGTTAGCGTAAGTGGCGCCATCCTTTGACGAATTCTTGAATTCGAAACCGGATTACAAAAGTAGTTTTTTTTGCGTATTAATAATATAGATGGCAGCACTTCCGTTTATATCTATTTGTGAATCGAGTGTGTACGACAGACGCAAGGCTATTAATACTGTTTAATGATGATGTGCAAAAATTAACTTATCTCGTAGGTACCAATTATTTTATTCATAGGTATCCATGTAAAAACCGCTTGTGAATGCCTACGTAATAAATGATCTCGTATAATAGTATTCATTTGAAATTCACTTGACGAACAAAAAATATTTTCTACTAAGTAACAAACTCCTATTACCTAAGGAGCCAATAAGGAGAACTCAAGAAATTAAAGAAAGCCGACGAAATTGTGTTTTTTGCACAAAATCCGAGTTTCTACCCTGAAACCTCTAATAAATAAACTCTGTATAAATAATAGATTAATAAATAATAAAGAAAAAAAATAAACACAGAAAATAACATAGAGATGGTTGATCATTTTTTTGAGTCAGTTATCGATAGAAAAATTAAAATATTTTTGTGGTAATTTTCTACCTTCTCGAGTTTTTTTCACGGTCGGGTGGTAAATAAATAAATATATCCCACCCCATCGGGTGGTTAGATTTATGGGTATCACCTTCAAAATGTCTTTAAAAATATTCTTTTTTTTGTTTATAAAAACTTACAGTGTTTAGCAATTCAGGGTCAAACCCACAAATAAGGAACAAAATGTTGGAGCAGACAGGTTGGAATATCGAATTGTCCTTGCACAGAAGCTCTCCGGCAATGGACATCAGCTCGGTACTCGGCAGGAGCTCGTTTACTCCAATGAGGGATGACAGGAGCTGTAGACAGTCATAAATAATTATTAAACATGAAAATGGACAAGGTTAAAATAATGATAAAACAATTTTTTATTTTATTCCAGGCTACATGCAGGGTTCATACAATGCAACGTCGTCCACATTGGCATAGCATACAATAAAAAATGATAAAAATTTGAAATGAAGGAAATAAGTTTTCATCATACCTACTTGAAATAAAAAATAAAGGAAAAAAGGAAAGGTACATTAAATAGCAAACCAAAATTTTTCGCAAGGAATAACAAACACGAAAAAGATTGATTATGATATATGATATTATGATATATTATGATATATAAGTTCCCCTTATGGAGGTTTTTGATTCCTCCACTTTTTATGATGGGGCGTTTAACCAACCGATTGCGACTTTTATCAAAATATTTAAGTACTACTTTATGCCTCAAACGAAAACAATTTATCAGATGCAAACATTTCGCTGGCACTGCAAGACCACGGCAACTGAAACAATTGTAAGAGTTGTTACATTGAACTCTTATGGTACCCCATTGTGCTTGTGTAGAGTGGATTCACAAGTCTGTCTCTTTTGACTATCATTAGAGAATTTTTGAATGGCTTTTGCATAGAATCTCCTTGATAGGATACCTACCTGCCCATAAACCGCCTTTGACGGTTTCACATTCTTACCTCTGCAGTATTTGCAATTGGAGACAACAACTTGACCAAGGGACTCTTCAAATGGGACATGTAGCCAACCGGAGCTAGAGCGTGCATCGATTTGATTTTAGCGTTGTATTCCTTCCTCAGGGCGCACATGACGAAGAAAGAGGTGGTTCCCTGAGAGTGTCCGGAGTAATGCAGCTGGGTCTTGCCAGTCTTAGCCAGGATGTAGTCAATCATGGCTGGAAGGTCGTAGTAACCGATTTCGTTCCAGCTGAACTTCCAGTACTTGGAATCCTTGTCAGGGTCCAGAGTGGCGTGCTTGCGGGAGTAAGTGTTTCCGCGAGCATTTCCCATCCATACGTCAAAGCCTTCATCAGCAAGAAGATACCCTGAAAATTAAAAGACATTTATAAGGAGTTTTACACCACCTTGCAAATTTTCGTGACTTCTAAAGCCTTTTTGACTTTAATGGACACTGGCAGTCAGGGATTGAAGCTATTAATTTTTAAGTTGCTTGAACCTAAGATGGTGGACAAAGATTGTGGACTTCAGATGGTAGTCTTAAGATAGTGGACATAAAATGGAGAACGTAAAATTTTCGACTTATGTGGACTTCAGACGGTGGACTTAAGGTGGTGGACTAGATATGAAGAACATTACTTATAAAAAAAACACTTCACGGCCGTTAAACAGTGCTTTTGTTACACATTGTATAAAGACTGTATATTTTCTTTTTCGGAACGTTACTAACAAAAAATGTCATTATTATGTTGGCAACATTGAACTTCGGTAGATCTGTGCATGCGCGGATTCACCATATTTTTTCATAGATAAATTAGGTGGGACTGGATTAAGCTAAAGTATAAGCCCATCTTTATTTCTGTTGGTTGAAGATGAGCTATTCTACAAAATGCATCAATAATTAGTCAAATGATTTTTTTCATTTGGTTTTCCCATGTTTTTCTTTACATAAAATGGAGAACATAAAATGTTGGAACGAAGATTGTGGAATTCAGATGGTGACTTAAAACGGAGAACAAATAAATTTGGACAAGAGGTGATGGACAGTGAACTTGAGATGGTAGACTTTATATAGATTGAAAATGATAACTCACCAAAGCCACTGCCGGGCCCCATGTTGACCCAGTCAGCGGAGGAGCTGAGTAGGCCGTGCATGAGGAACACCACGGGCCTGTTCTGCTGCGGATCTTGCCCCTGCAGATGCGGGATGCGGTGCATGGTCAGGATGTAGTCGTCCTCAGTGGTGATGGTGTGGACTTCATTGGGATATCCGTACTTAGTTATCAAACCGGCCTGAAATAGATAAAAGAGTTAATTATTTTTCCCATTTTTTACTGTTTCCCATAATATAATCTACCTATCTAATGCCTTGTAATAATTGGTGAGATTTTTAGGTAAGTAGTAATACCATCCAACCTTTGTATTTAACCCCAAAATTACTTATCATATTTACTGACGATATGTAGACTACTGAAGTCTGTCATAGGTGTCATACTATTATCATATAATATTATGCATATAATGTACTCGTATACACGCGGTGTCCGGAAACTCGTAGTACAAACGGTAAACTGGTTAATGTACATCACTTTTGTAGCCTAATTGGTTGGTTCCATGCCAACTCAGAATCAATTCAACTCAAAACCTCTTTGAAAAGTCATTAAAATTTATGAAAAAAAGAAGAATTGAAAAATAGCCCATAACCTGACCTAACGTAACGTATTTAACCAATTCTTTATATTTTTTTCATCACTTTTAATGACTTTTCAATGGAAGTGTTGAGTAGAGTTCATTCTGAGTTGTCCGGTCACCAATTCGTTGATGGGTATCCTTCTTCTTGTTGTGCCTTGTCCGTTCAACGGACGTTGGCTATCATGTTGGCTATGCGGACTTTGTTTACTGCGGCCCGGAACAGCTCCACGGTAGACTGGCCAAACCACTGTCTCAGGTTTTTCAGCCATGAGGTTCTCCTTCTTCCAGGGCCCCGTCTTCCGGCAATCTTTCCCTGCATTATGAGGTGCAGGATCTCATACTTCTCTGGATGTCTCATCACGTGTCCAAGATATTGAAGTTTTCGGATTTTTATGGTTTTAATAACTTCCTTTTCTTTATTCATCCGAACCATAACATCTTCATTTGTGACCATGTCCATCCAGCTTATTTTAAGTATTCTTCTGTAGATCCACATCTCGAATGCCTCTGATGGGTATCCAAATGTTGTTTAACCCCATAGATGCCAATTTAACCATTTAGCTGCCAAAAAAAATGAAAAAAATTTGGAAAAATCGAAAGTTTTAGATCGATGAAAATCATTCTTTTGAGTTTCTCTATGTTATGTAGATTCACTAGTTTCCCTCTTGTACTACAAATGTCCGGACACAACACACGGTGTCAAATGGTGTCAAACGGTGGTTAAATGTTCATCATATTTTGACATACTACATAGGTTATAAGAACTTTTTTATGAATACGTAAAAACATAAATGTTTTTCATAAAAATCGATCATATTGTTGTACAAAGAGTTCCAGAGAAAACTTTCATGAATAACGATGAATGATTACAACGATCAGATATGGTACACTTAAAATATCACAAATAAAATATAATAATCAATCTGCAACATATGTATCATTATTTCGTCTACGAATTTGTTTGGGTTCAAAATATTACTAGGCTATGTATTTTTGCAGAAAAAAATGCCTAAACTAAAAAAATACTTATACTTATTATTTTATACCTATAATGTTTTTTTAAAGAAAAAATGTAAATAAAAGTTATTGATATAATGAAATTCAAATAATAAACATAATTATATTAAATATTTTATATTATTTTTTATAGTAAAAATATTACCATTTGTTATTTCATTATACCTATCCTATTATTGGCATTATACCTAACTCATTCAAAATTAAGGCATATTAGATTTGTCAAAGAATTTATATATATATATATAAATGCAAAAATCAGTCATTTTAAATACATGTAGGATTACAAAAGATTTTTTAAATATTTATATTGAGGGATCAGTAGGATTTATAGGTCCAATTAGGAGTTCCACCGAGCCGAACCCTCTGATATAAAAATGTCTGGGGTCGGTGAATTATTTTTCCATTTGGTCTCTTTGACATGTTGTTCTTGTATTATTTTGTATTTATTATACTTATGTAGTGCAAGTGCATATCATGGATTGACTAGGTGATCATTTGTGGAAAAGAGCGTGAAAGTGTTAATTTTTTTCTGCGGGAACGATTTAACCCGGACATAATCAACATGTTTCAATAACAATATTATCTTCATCAGGACAAAGTCAATTTCAAAAAAGTTATTGATATTGTTCCAAACACATACGAAGGTATACACAAAATAAACATTGTTTTCAAATACAAATTCACAGCATGGGACGGCGTATGATTCCAAAAGATCATTTTTATTGTTTGTCTAAAATAAAGTATTTTTGCCTTCAACCGATCACCACTGTGACGTATGTAGACACTGTTCATTTCCTGTATTATTTGTTTGTATAACGATCGTCTTGGCTAAGGAAGAGTTCTTTATAAACTGGTTGATAGTGGATATTTTTGGTATAAAACATATATACGTAAATAAGTTTTATTTTAAAAATATTCTTACCGTGTCCAATTTCGCATCTTCGGCAACGTCGATGCTAATCCTCTCTTCCGGCTTCAGGGTTCCGCCACTCACCAGGGCCACTGCCGCAAATAATACAAACACTTGAATAACCATGTCTTGTTACAACTAAGAATGAATCCTCTGCGAAGACACTGATTTGTAAAGCGTTTTATACAACCAGATAACTCAGAATTGAATCTAATCGATATTATGACAGACGACATTTATCGAAAGTTAAGAATCTGGAATTATAAAGAGTTCAATCGAATTGCATATAAGCATTGATTTTGATCTTCAAATGGGTTGTCATTTGGCAATAGAGTGTTGATTCGATTATGGCTGAGATAGTATAGCTCACCAAGACAGGCTTTCGATGCAGACATTTTTGCTGCCTCTGGAAACACTTGCTGAATATAAAGATATAAGTTTCCATTTTCACTCCTCTAGGAATTATTACCTTTGACCAGATTTTCATTAACGTATTTAAGTCAAAGACTCTTTTTCAAAAATATTTTATCCCCGAAAGGCCAAAGAGCTGAATAGCCTAGAAGGTTCGGTACCTCATACCCCAAGAAAACTGATTTATTTAAATAATTTCACTGCCAAGGAATTACCAACCTGGTTTCGACCAAGGCCCTATAATTCTCATACAAGACTAGTTAAAGTATGTAAATGTTTAGTATAGCGAGGAGCGGATGTCACAACGTAGATTAAGTCAGTTCCCAATAATTCTCATACCAGATCAGTTGAAGGATACCTGTACATATACAATACAGCGAGGAGTGGATGTGACTTAACGTGGATTAAGTCAAGGCCCCATAATTCTCAAACCAGACCAGTTGAAGAATATACAGTACAGCGAGGAGCGGATGTGACTTAACGTGGATTAAGTCAAGGCCCCATAATTCTCAAACCAGACCAGTTGAAGAATATACAGTACAGCGAGGAGCGGACGTGACTTAACGCGGATTAAATTAAGGCCCCATAATTCTCATACCAGACCAGTTGAAGAATATACAGGGCAGCGATGAGCGGATGTGACTTAACGTGGATTAAGTCAAGGCCACATAATTCTTATACCAGACCAGTTGAAGGATATACAGTACAGCGAGGAGCGGATGTGACTTAACGCGGATTAAGGCCCATTAATCAGCGGCTAAGAATTGCAAAACCCTTGCCACCCCACCATTTGGGCACTTACTAAGTCAGCGGTTGATATCCATAATTTTTTTTTTTAATATTTGCTTTCAAAATCCAGAGAGGAAATTGAGGAATACGTTAAAATGCCTCCCGCGTTTTCTGCATTGGTCGCTATATTGTTAGAATGGTAAAAAAATATATTATGTTGGCAATACGTAGTTGTAGCAATAAATTGTAAGGATTTCGATTCGTGAACTGTATAGAGTGTATAGTCATCATTAGATAGACAAATGGGTAATGATGAATGCAGGTGCGGCAAAAATATGTAAGTGTCACTTAATATTTTTACTTCCCTGCGACTGCCAAAAGTTTCAAAGGGGCAGTTAATCTATTAAACAATTAGACATTTAACAATAATGCTGAGAAGACAATATTTACTATCTACGATATACATTTTTACACAGGGTATCTTTATTGATAATCTACAGGTGAGCGTACAGAGCTGAGCATACTGCAATAGACGTCGCAAGTTTCCCTACCTTCCTCTTCCCCATCTCATTTCCCTTCCCATAACCCTTCAGCTCCACAACATTCCATGATTATTGAGGATACCATAGTATCACTAACGCCTGTTAGCAGATGTGATGATATATATCTGTACCCGAGAAGCATAAATAAGTTTTTGATGCAGACTTGAAGTAAATTATCATGTTTATCAGTGACAGAAAGATACAAGTCCTATCATTAATGGGTGGAATAATGAAGTCTCCACTTTGTACCGCCACTCAAGACATGCATTCCTCTGCTGGGTTCAAGCCGGAAGGCCCACGGAAGGCCGTTTCGCAGACGAAAGGAAAACTAGTAAGAAATCTTTTAAAATTGCTCTCCGAAAATGTCAACACTCGGAAAACAAAGCACGAATGGATAGCATAGCTACGTCTATGCATAACAAAGATTTCAGAAAGTTTTGGCAAAAAACTTCAACTGTGCTGAAAGCCAAGAGCAAAGTTCCACTATGCGTCAACAACATTATGGGCGATGAAAACATAGCCAACGAATTTAGAGACTTTTTTTCTTTAAGCAAGGATCAAGGAGATACCACGAAACCTTCGATAATGACCTGTCCACCTGCGGCCAATGATGGCCTGGTCATGAATGTTACTCCTGAAATGATTGAAAGCGCAATTAAGCAAACCGCCCACGGTAAAAATCCAGGATACGACGCCATTGGTAATGAGCACATAAAATACGCAGGAGATCAACTTCATACTATTCTCGCCGCCCTGTACTCAAGCCTCCTAAGACACACACATATGCCGATGGATATGAGCAAAACTATTATCGTACCAATCCTGAAATCCAATCAGCTGGATGCATCGGTATTAGGAAATTACCGACCGATTTCCTTGGCGACAATGCTTTCGAGACTATTTGGAAAAATCTTATTCGCGCTAGTCAATGAGAAACTACTTACCCTTGACAACCAATTCGGCTTCAAGAACGCCTCATCAACCGATATGGCCATTTATGGAGTAAAACAAACAATAGCCTACTACAAAAAAAGAAAAACCACCGTCTATGGGTGTTTTCTTGACCTCAGCAAGGCATCGTGTTTCCCATCAATTACTATGGGAAAAACTCATAAAGCGAGATGTTCCAGCAGCAGTGGTCAATATGCTGGCTATTTGGTACGGATAACAGGAAAATCACATTCAATGGGCAGGAGCTTCTTCAAGACCTTTATTCCTTAAAAGCGGAGTCAGGCAAGGGGAAATATGTCTCCAACTCTATTTAATGTGTACATTAACGACCTCTTACAAGAGTTGAACGATTCACGAATCGGTTGTCATATCTGCGGACAAGGAAGTAACAACATTAATTACGCCGATAACATGGTGCTGCTTGCACCTTCGATTAAAGCGATGAGACGACTTGTGCAAATATGCGAAGAGTACGCAAACTCTCATAACTTATTGTACAATTCTAAAAAGTCAGTCATCGTCGCTTTCAAACACAATAAGGAGCCATCAAATATTCCTCCAATATATCTAAAAGGAAATGAATTGCTTGTGGCCTCACAGGTTAAGTATCTGGGACATATCCTAACCGAAGACATGAAGGATATAGAAGATATGGAACGACAAAGACGAGCAATTAACATACGGGCCGGAATGCTCTCAAGGCGGTTCTACCACTGTAGCGATGATGTCAGAAAACTGCTCTTCAAGACATACTGCACTGCCCTGTATACATCTGAACTGTGGACACAATACCCAGCAGCGCAATGGGACAAACTGAGGGTGTGCTACAACAATGCATATAGGCAACTACCGAGGTTCTGCAGTGCCTCCACGATGTTCACCGAGGGGAGGGTGCACTCATTCCCAGCCTTACTTCGCCACCGACTAGCCAGCTTCTGGAGCAGGACACGGACTTCAACCAATATCATTGTCGTGGCTGCATCCGAGTGGCTCAGTTCCCCAATAAATGAGCGATGGATGCAAATGATGAGGCGACCACCCTGATGGACAATCCAAATTATCTTTTTATTTTTTAATTCTGTTTAATTATTATTTATTTTAATTTTATGCTTATTTTTTTTTTATTTATGCGATGAATTTTGTTTTCATTTTATGTTTTAATTAGGTACTACCTAATATGTAAACTTTTTATTTTCTTTAAAAGTTTGTAGTGTTGTTTATGTAATATGGCAGACTGGGAATGCACTACCCTCCCAGTCCTGCTGGAATAAAAACTTAAATAAAATAAAAAAATAAAATAAAGAAAAATAAGATTTTCAAAAATGTATACGGATGCAGTTACCTTTGATGCAACAACTATCTTAGAAGCAGAAAGATGTACCATGGACTTCCATCTTTGTGATTTAGTTGCATTTTGAGTATTATGACTCAAATTATACATTACTGCTACTTTCTATGGAAGTAAACAATTTTCAAACATTGATCCTTTCATAATACACCACATGTCATAACACAACACGGTGGTGACCGCAGCCTTCCAGCACCCAGCGCCACTCCTGAGTGAGTGATGGGCCCGAGCGCACTCAAGACCACGCCCTGCATAATAATGGATTATTTATTATTATTTTTTTTTCTATTTATGTTCTTGCTTCTTTACTGTGTAAATATATAAATATGTATATCTATAGGGGACGTAAGGGATTGCACTAACCTCCCCACATCCTGGCATAAAGAATTATTATTTTTATTATTATTGAGGGAGCGGTCCTGATCGGTAGAGAGAAATGAAAGGCGTGCAGTCGATGTGTGAGTCAGTCTTTATTGTGGCTACGTAGCGGAGGTCGATGCGGAGCGGGAGCGGAGTGACAGTAGTGAAGCTGCTGCGCGATGATGTGAAGATGAAGGTCAGGACACTACGGCGGTGAAGATCACAGGTCTTCAGGAAGCCGGCGTGTTGCCCTACACCGTGGCGGTGTAGACGTGACCTTGGTCCAGGCGGTCGATCGACGTCGTGTTGACGGGATATGGCGGCTGTGTGTCCAGTGGGTCGGAGCACACACGTGACGCAGGAAGGAACCTTGTGAGGCGATGAGGATGCTGGCGCGTTGCCAGGTGCTGGTTGCTGCTCGTTGCAGGATGCTGGATGATGGCGCGTTGCCGGTTGTGGTTGCTGCTCGTTGCAGGATGCTGGATGATGGCGCGTTGCCGGTTGTGGTTGCTGCTCGCTGCAGGATGTTGATTGCCATCTCATGTCGAGATGGTAGTTGGAGAAGTTCCTCGAAGGTGCTGGAATGTTCCTGGGTCACGCTGGATAAATTGTTGTTCACTGTCGACTGCGCGAGGCCCGTGCCAGGCGCAGGCACGATAAGAGTTACTGCACTGCTCGATGTGTTTGTTCGGCCGATGAATGGAAGTACTGACTGACTCCGAGCAAGCGAGCGCGGCTTATATACCCGTGGCAAGTAATTAGTCTCGTGGTAGGTAATGCGGTGAATTCACGCAAAGGTGAGAAATCGCTCGAACTTTCTGCGGGCACTTGTTTGGTACAGCCAGACGTTCTAGCTCTTTTGCGTAGGTGGCGGATTATTTACGATGCGCCAGTTACTACTACGCTAAGGTAGGTATGCCTTATCTTCCAGCGAAATCTGTGGAGGTCAGTGGCGCTGCGGTAAATTTCGCAGAGCGGGTTAAGTAGCCACTACAGCTACTAACCCGCTACTAAACAAAAAATTACCGAAACAAAAAAAAACTACTTAAAAAATAAAAAGTAAAAAAATAATTTCGTATTCTTCTACAACTTAATAATCAACTTACTTTTTCCACTCATCAATATGTAGGTACGATTGTTATTTTTGGAGTCGGTGTCAGCCAATCACCCAATGTATGTTTATTACATTTTAAAAATTAAATGTTATGAAACATAAATGGTTTAATTTTTTTTCCATTTTTCTCGAAACAAGAATATTGTTGGATACAACATTTTTCCGGGCAAAAGTTTAATTATGGTCTGTAAAACTCCGAAAGGGTGAAATATAGAAACATTTAAAAAATCGTTAATGCAAGTTTTTAATGCCGGTGGAGAACGAAAGTATCAATTTTTTTATATGGTATTCTGTGGTGGTAAAATATTTACAAATGAGTGAAAAAGGGTCAGAGCAAGGTCCAAGGTATGTTTCTTCATCCATCGGTGGGTGCTATTTACGTGACGTCCAACATTAATTTAAAAATCCAGTTTCATCTCGTTCTTTTGAATGAAGTGTTATCTTGACTGCAATTAAATGATATATTTATGTGTAGGTACCCACCTGCAATCCTACGATATTATTTTATCATTGAAGAAGAAGATAATATTAATAAATATAAACGAAAATAGGAAAAAGAACAAGTTACAGAAAATAAAAAGGTAACTGTCGCAAATGACCTTATCGGGACGCCTCAGTTAACTCGGCTATTGGAGCCTCTTATTCTTAAGTAATTTTTGTCGATTTCATATTTCAAATTCAGAATCTGTATATATAAAAATGATCCCTATTTCCGTTGGTCACGCCATAACTTCAGAACGACTTTACCTATTTCATTCATCTTTTTTTATAAGTTTTCTAATACTTTGTAGAAGGTTCTTACGGAAAGAAAAAATAAGAAAATTGCGCTGAAAAAACCTTAACGACTCTTTTAACTTTGCATGTTTGACAGTTCGCGCGTTTGATGAATGTGAATTTAGCAGGCAGCTGTTTGGTTTTTTTTTGTAACAAAAGAATTATCTATGATTTTTTAAATAGGTACCTATGAGCATTATAATATGAGTTTGAGATGTGTAAATAATCTCAAACCCTCTGAGCTCAATACTCACAGATATGATTATGAAATCTACTTGCGCGGACAATATATCACAAAGAATATCAATCAAACAAAATCTCAAGGGAAAAAACAGATTCACCAACCTTGTATGCAGTTCTTTGCAGCTTGGAGGCCTCCGTAATTTCATCCAATCAATCGTAAGTGCAATTCTTTTGTGACTTGAAACTTGCAAGTATTTAGTTGTCAATCTTACACAACATTTGATTTCACAATATGAACAGCAAAATTTTCCAAAAACAACAGGTGATGACAGTTATTGTTCGGATACTATTTTCAAAACAATCCATTTCAGGTGTCTGTTAAATCCAAAGAGTGCCTAACTACCATTCTTGTGATATAAATATATTTAATTGTGATACAAGCAGGACTTGTTTGTTGATTATATGTATTATCTATTCTTTCAATAAACAAATTTTAAAAAAAATTTCGAACAAACAAAATAAACATGTTGTAAGATACCAAATTTGATTGATTTTTATTATAATGTACAAAAATGAATGTTTGTAATATATGAAAAATAAAAATTAAAAAAAAAAATGCAATAGGTGGCACGCGAGCTGTTTGAAAACTAAATGCTGGGACTGAATATATGGAACGCGTGAGGGGGTTTGGAGGTACGGGGGATCGGGGGAGGGGAGAGGGAAAGCGGGAAAGGTGAAAGGGGAACGCGGGAGGGGAAGGGGACGCGAGAGGGAAACAGAACGCGCGGGAAAGGACACGCAGGGAGAAACAATTTATTTCTTTGAATATGGCATTGCAAAGCATGCCGGGAACCAGCTAGTTAACAATATTTCTGCAATTCTGCATTTGAAATATGGATATTCAGAATTTGAAAAATAATATTGACTAATTTGTCCCATATTTTGGCTGCTACCTTTTTAAATGATCACACAGTTCTAATGATTTTGTTTGTAACCAAGATTGTGTCTCGGATAAACACATGCGATTTTGTGTTACATTGATTGGTATAACCTTAAAAATTGTTCAACATCAAGTCAATTCGGATCGATAGAAGTTTAAATTCCAGTGCAATGGGATATAAATTATATTTTATTTTTATAATAATGTTCATAGTCATTTTTTTACAAAAAAACCTTTATTAATAATTACAACTTATCAACAAAAGAAAAATACCCTTTTTTTAATTCCACATTAAACAATATGATCAGAATGAAGATTGGATGGTCTGTTTACAATTCGGTTAAAGATGCACCACGCCGTGTACAATTCGGGAAGTTAACAATTACACTCCTTATGTATGTTTTTTTATATTTTATTTTGCGGATCTCAGGCACATACATTAAAATGTTTTTTTATTTAAATTTTCCAAAGAATTTAATTTTTCACGTTATACAATAAAACCATTACTGAAAAGGGGTTCGTAAGTAGGAGATTTTTAACTTAAAAGTATTTTTTATATGCCTGATACTTTTTTTCTGGGTTAATAAAAAGACTAATAAAAAGATATCGATTATTTCAAAGGCAAATATGTGTTCCACTCGCAGTATTTAATTACACCATCAAAGTTATATAATTTCCCAACCAAAAAACATGATTTTGCATTACTTATTAGTGCATCAGTTTAATAATGGTCTTTTTATGCTGATTTATTTTTGCAAAACGAAGTTTAATTATCTAAAATTATCAATACTTTGGTCGGAATTTCTTCATGCAAATGAAGTACCTATGTGATAAATTAATCAGTATTTGAGAATGGACTTAATTATCACTGTAAAAAAATCCCAAATCTTGCAGAGCTTGGATAGTGCGGTTAATCAGAATCGTTTTGTAATTCCAAACAACCGTGTCCTCCACAGGATTTGCCCTGATAGCTTCACAATCATCGTCCAATCCCTCGATGCAATCCTGGCTGTAACTGTGCACTTTCGCAGACTCGTTGCTTACGAAATAAGTTTCCTGGATATAATCGTGCACGTGGACGGGAAACCGGTCATACATTGAAATAACCCGCTCGGTATCATAAAAGGCTTTGGAGTAATCATCATCAATGAAAGATGTTAACTCGCTTGTTCGATACACGTGCTTCAGAATATGCATGAACTCTGGAATATCCCAATAATTTAACACGTGGCCATCTTGCAACTTATCCAAGAAGTGAGATTGTGGGATGTTGTAGGAGGCGTAGACCTTATCCGTTTCTTCTTCATCAGAATTGGACGTGATGCTTTCCAAAAGTGAAGTCCAGTTTCCGTTATCTACAGGCACTACCACTTCATCAACATCTAAAGGGATGACATATTTGTAAGAGTTCAGATTCCTGTACAAGCAATCGTTGTAAAGAATGATCTCATTGACGTATTGCTGGTGAGGGTGATGTAACAGATAATACTGCTGCAGCTGCGGGAAGTTGGGTCTTCCTCCAGGTAGGCTGATTTGTGTTACTTCCGCTTTTTCCAAGGCCGTGTAATGATTGATAACTTTTGAAATGTTTGGATGGGTGAAGAAGTTATAAAAAAATATTTTTTCCGCTCCCAAAATGTAGAGAAGTTCCATCCACTCGATTAACCTCGGCGATGTATCTTCAAACATATGTCGCCCCCTCACGCACACGGCAAATGTCCCCTTATTCTCCGGAACATCGTTGATGACTCGCAGAAAGTTTCTAGCATGACTGCATTCTGCTTCCACAAGCGAAACAGCGACTGGTACCTTGGCGCTATACTCTGGAGGTATCTTGCAGGTCACCAAATAAGGCTGAAGAACTCCTTCTACATAAGGTCCCATCTCAGGCTTCCAAATGTGTTTGTAATCGTAATATCTAACAATTAAGGGTTCGTTTGAATCTTCAAACCAGAATTGACAGTAGGTCGTTACCTCCGGAGAAGCCCTGTTGATCATTGCCAAGATACGCACACTGGCGCCTATGATGTCCTTCCTGCGAGAGTCGTAATAAGCTTTGTAGAAGTAAAACACCCCATCGCTCGAGCGCAAGGTTTGCCAGTACGTGCTATCGAAGTTCACTTCGAACGCCGAGGGGAGACGTGCGCAGGAGTTGTTCTTATAGAACATAACGTGATGTTTATTCTTGGTGCTTTCAAAGAAGATGATAGGAAGACTGGGGTAGGTGCGGTTGATCTCCATGAACTCCTCCCAGTCAGAGGGCGGCAGTTGCCGGTCCACGCCGCGCAGCTGAAGGGCCGTGAGGTTGAACGCCTCCTGGACCCGATACAGCTCGATGGGGAACTCGAGGGGCGCAGGAGAGCCCCCTGCCGGGATTTGGGCCCCCCAGGGGAGTAGCGTGTCCAGGCTCATCAGAGTCACCAGTCCCCAGAGCACCAGCGCAATGAACAGCCACCGTATCGCCAGCCGACCAGCTGCCTGAAAGCGTTGGTCACATGTGATGATTATACAATAACAATTAGTAGAAAAATGCAAAATACAAAACAGCATTTTATGCAGCTAGGTACTTAAAAGCAGGTAGGTATTTTTTTTTCATCATCATTAATAACCTAAAAAAATCTACCCAATTTTGAACGGGTAGGTACTGATAATGTGATAGTGTAACCATTTGTATGTAATGAAGGAGGCGTCTACTAATATCTACAGGAATTCCAAAAACTGAAAAAATCGAACTAATATCTATGATAACCAAAGTGTTGACGAATATCTACAGCTCAAACTGTTGACTAATATCTATGAGAACCAAAGTGTTGACGAATATCTACAGCACTGGCAGAGGTTGAATTTGCAATTATGTATAGCGTAATATTGCGTATGCAGTTTAAAAAACTTAAGTAAGTATGTATGTAAAAATCCCTAATATCGGACTATTGGTCACATTTAGCTGATTAGTCCAACCTACGCTCTGTAGATATTAGTCAACACTGGGACCGTCATAGATATTCGTCCGACCTTAGCTCTGTAGATATTTATTAGTAAACACTCTGAAGTTCGTAGATATCAGTTCAACATATGAGCTGTAGATATTCGTCCGACATACAGGCTGTAGATATTAGTATCTGGAGTCGTAATGAAAAGGGTTCCATGCCAACTCAGAATGAAACCAACTCGGAAACTCTTCAGAAAGGTCATTAAAAGCTATGAAAAAATAATTTTAAAATAGCCGATAACCCTAACCTAACTTAACGTATTTAACATTTTTTTAATATTTTTTTATCACTCTTAATGACCTTTCTGAGATGCTTCTGAGTTGGTTTCATTCTGAGTTGTTCGATCACCAATGAAAAGTAAGTAGTTATTTTGTATTGTCTGAAAATGTTCGTTTAAGATGAAGTCATAGTAAATAATGCAAAATCATATGTTTTTGTTTTGAAAATTTGATCGCTTAGAAGTATTGTAGATGCTTCAATTAAATACTGCGTGTAGAACATACCTTGGCCCTTAAAAATATCGGTCATTTTTTTTATAAGTTTTTTAATAAGCCTATAAAAAAATAAAGTATGAGGTCTAAAAAACACACTTTCAAGTCCAAACTCTCCTATTTATAAACCCCTTTTCGGATATGGTTTTATTGTGTAATGTGGCAAATTCAGTTTATTTTATAATAATCGCAAAAAAAGTTGATATTTACACCCAATCTTCCCAAAATAAAATAAAATATGCATTTTCGCGTTGATATTTTACAATGCGGCCGCTAGTCGACGAATTCGGTTATTCAAAGTGACCCCTATGGCGTCCACCGAAGAACTACTGTCCACGGCACAGTAGTGAACTAGTGGATCGCCTTAATTGTAGATACATTTTAGTAGAATACAATTATTGCACTTAAAAAAATTGTAATTATAATTTTACGGTTCTGAAAATACCACCAAATAAATGTTTACAAAGAGATAATTTACCTAAGTGAAATGTGTAAGTTGGTATATAATTTTGTATTTCACAAGCCATCCGTAAGGAATTAAGATTGTTTATTCATTTTTACATTAATAAGTTATTTTTATAATAATCACTTCCTTATCTGCTAATTAGTAATTATTAATTAAATTAACAATATCACGCTTACGTGAACATTTTTGTGAATAATAAGATAACATTATAATACGACATAGGACGCGTAGATATTTTAATCCGCATTCAAATTTGAGAAAAACAACTTACGTTTATGTAATGCATCTTACTGAAGTCGGATTTTTCTCAAAAACGATTCATTTTTCTAAAAAATGTGCTTAGACTAGAATAACTCCGGTCACAACTCACTCCACCACGTAAAGAAACCTCCAACGAAAGATAACCCATAAATTTATAAATGTACGAAAAACGCGAGTAAACTGTCATTTTATGTTCGCATTTGTCACGATACTACTAAAGTGAGTATTCTTTGGCTACGCATACTGAAAGGTTTCAATGCTGTGGTAATTAAACAGGTCGTAATATTAGGCAGGTACACGAAACTACCAAGAGTCATGGTCGGAAGACGATTCAATGAAAATGAACATTAAATTTGTGAAAGATTTTCAAATGCAAGGTTGGAATCAGATTAGGGGCCATTCATTTATTACGTAAGACGATTTAGGGGGGGAGGGGGCTCGACCATGTCTTATTTTTTCTTACAAGGGGGTGGGAGAGAGTCTCGATAATTCTTACGTAAGATCACAAAAATGCGCAAAGTTAAAATTATTTGTACCTTTGTAAGTACAAATAAACATTTCTAAAAATTGTTACTTGGAAAAATAAACATTAAAACAAACCAAATGTGTATTCATTTTTTCCTTTAGATTCTTACGTAATACATATTAAACAGGGGGGCGGGGGTCGGCCTATTCTTATTTTTTCTTATAATAGGGGGGGGGTCGAAAACTAGCAAAATTCGTCTTACGTAATAAATGAATGGCCCCTTAGACTGAAATTAATAGCCATTTACTCTGGAGCCAAGGGATCGATTTGACTGAAATTAAAGGTGGTTTACTTTTGATCTATGGGACCGACTTGACTGGAATATACGGCGTTTTCTCTGGTTCTATCAACGGTATCAACCGACTTGCCTGAAAGTAAAAGCGGTTTACTTTGATTCTAAAGTTAAATGGGATCGTATAGACTGAAGTTAAAGCTACTTACTCGGGCTCTGTGGGACCGAATAGACTGAAGTTAAAGCTACTTACTCGAGCTATGTGGGACCGAATAGACTAAAATTAAAAGCTGTTTACTCTGGTTCTATGATGCAGTGCATTGAAAAGGCATATTTAGCGTTGAAAATGGCCCCTCATTAACGCATTACCGGAAGCCTTCAAAATATTTTTAATAACACTTTATGGATATTAGATATTTTATATGTGGCTTGCATTGCCATTGCCATATTAAAAAAAAATCGAAATGTCACTGGAGATCAAAAATTACATTCACATTATTTACTCTAAATAATGTCAGGAATCACTGACTGAAGTAAGTCAAGTAAGTCTCTGTCTTTGAAAATGATCTTATTGGTGTTAAAATTTTGCCTATAATCCAGGCGCCACCAACAATATGTTCGCGAAAGTCCTGCTTCTGTATAGGTAAAGCAACTTAAGTTGGAAGCAATAAAGATGCTTAGAATTGATGTATTGGTCTATCTGTGTGAACGTCAAGCGACGCCCACTAACCCGATAAGGCTCTCTGTCTTGCTTACGCCCTAGATAAGAAGAGAGGCAAGTTTTTACGACACCCCTTGAGGCTGCACTTACGGCCCTTACAGGTGTCTTATTCATTCGGTTCGTAATTTGATTTAAACATACGTGCACCTACATATCGCAAGTGAAATAATTACAAATTTTTAAATATGAAATAATATATATTTTTCATTATTTTTAATTCTAATCTTTATTAGTACATTTCAACAATTACTACAAGAAACCACTATTTACGTAGGTACCCAAAATAGGTTATTAGGTGCTTAGTTTAGGTAAACTAAGTAATTCATGCGTATTGAGTTAGAAACGAAACTTTACAAATATCAAATCCGTACAAAAAAAATAGCCGCAAAGGAGATGTTTGTGGGAAATTTTTAACGTTGAATCAAAATCGAATTTTAATGCATGTTTTTCCATCCATCTCGACCGAAACCGGTGTTTCTTTTGGTAATTAAATTAAAAAGTTGTTTGCTTTTCAAAATCTATGCATATTAAACGTGTAGCGGCATGTGGCGGCTTGTGGATTATTTTCTTTATAAAATACTAGCAGACCCGGCCACACTTTGCTGTGGCTAACGAAACACAACGCCATTACCCAACCTTTATAAAATCCACACCACCCGCTTGCCATATTTTTTTAAGGGAACGTACCCAAACTACGTGACACGTTTAGGGGGGGTCTTCAAAATACCACGCTTGGTACAAATGAGCGGCGAAGTGCTTAGGTTTTTGATCACCGGGGGGGGGGGGGGTTAAAAATTGCAAAAAGTTGGTCACGTAGTATGGGGTCGTTGATGAGGCGGACGTAGCGCCATCTGTCATTTAACAACATAAATAATTTCGTTCTGTTTGAAATACGAAAGGCGGTGTAATTTGTTCATACAAAAATGTGAGGGTGGGGGTAGGAGGGTTAAAATTTTAGATATTTACTTATGCCAAATCAAATAAAATATTTTTTTTTAAATTGTCAAAAAAAAAGTATTTTTTTCTGGATAGGGACACCCTAATCACCTAGCGGTATGAAATTTACTTTAAAACCTATTCTCACACATACCAAAAATACATTAAAAAAATCATAAAAATCGGTCAAGCCGTTTCGGAGGAGTGCAACCACAAACACCGTGACACGAGATTTTTATACATAAGACTAGCTGGTCCCGGCATGCGTTGCTACGCCATTTAATAAAGAAATTGTTTCTCCCTGAGTGTCCTTTCCCGTTCATCCCGTTCCCCTTCCGCCTCCCCTTCTTCTCCTGCGTCCTCTTCCCCTCTTCCCTCTCCGTCTTCCCAGGTCCCCCTCCCCTCTCGCAGGTTCCCCTCCCCCTCCCTGGTTCCCCTCCCCCGTAATAAAGAAATTGTTTCTCCCGGAGTGTCCTTTCCCATTCGTCCCGTTCCCCTTCCGCCTCCTTTCTTCTCCTGCGTCCTCTTCCCCTCTCGCGTTCCCACTCCGTCACCTCTACCTTCCCTCTCCCCACTCCACTCCCCCCCCCCTTCCCCCGTCCCGCGAACCACCCTCCCGAGTTCCCCTCCCCCCTCCCAAGTCCCCCTCCACCCTCCCAGGTTCCCCTCCCCATCCCTGGTTCTCCTCCCCCTCACTGGTTCCCCTCCCCCATCTCTCCCTCCCTCCCGCTTTCCCCTCCCCCTCCCTGGTTCCCCTCCCCCATCTCTCCCTCCCTCCCGCTTTCTATAGCAATAGCCCCTTCCTCGTGTGCCACCAATAGTAATTTTTTTATACAAATTTCGGAATGCCAGAGCTCACCGGAAGTTTTATAAAAACCTTGTCCTGACAATAACGAACACACAAAAAAAAATATCCCATTTGGTGCAGTCGTTTGCAAGTTATGCGCTTAGCAACACATTCAGCGATTCATTTTTATATTATATATGTATATATCCCGCTACATTTGTTGCGTCCACCCCCAAAAACTCCATAACATTGCTGCGTTCACCGACTCACGGCGTCCGATATATGGACGCAACAATGTTTTGACTTCAAAACCGGCCATAACGATGCTTACCCCATGTAGAATCAAATGGCAAAAAATGATATGGAAGTAAAAAATCTCTCAAAATGTCTGGAAGCGAATATTGAACGTTTGACGATTCGCCGCCAAGTTTGCTTCACTAAGCATATGTATGTTTTTATACCAAACGACGGTTCTACTGCGTCCACGCAATAATATTATTTTTACACCAAGTGACGAATGTGGACGCGCGCGGTAGATTTGAATCCCATTATCCTATACCGTACCTACTTACAACGGTCTCGGTTATGGCCGAGAATCTCGGCGATTTTTAGCCGAGAACCGAGACAGAGTTCTCGGTAGAATTTGTAGCCGAGAATGCCGAGACCGAGACCGAGACCGAGATCTCGGTCGACCCTTAATAATTTTCGGAGCATACTTTGCGATTTTTTTCTATCGAGGGAATTTTATATAATTTGCGTTTATGCGTGGAACGCGTTTAGATATTATCTTCAATAAACAAAAATTTTAACAAAACCAAAAACCGACTTCAAAAATGCACTAAAAAGTAAAAAAATAATTTCATATTCTTCTACAACTTCATAATCAACTTACTTTTTCTAATCATCAATATGTAGATACGATTGTTACTTTTGGAGTCGGTGTCAGTCAAGGTAGGTTTGTAACTACATACATAGTTATAGGTGTAATGTGCTTGTGTCGCACAAGCGACTTGACGAGGCGAGAGGCGAGAGCGGGGCCGCGGCGACGCGTGGAGATGTGAAGTACTTTTGAACACGCCGGGCCGGGCACCTTTGCTGACACCGACTCCAAAAATAACAATCGTATCTACATATTGATGATTAGAAAAAGTAAGTTGTTTATGAAGTTGTAGAAGAATACGAAATTATTTTTTTACTTTTTAGTGCATTTTTGAAGTCGTTTTTTTGTTTTGTTAAAATTTTTGTTTTTTTTTTATTTTTAGTGAATCTGAAGTATATTAACTAATTTGTCTGAATATGGGTAAACCTACTAAACGTGCTGCTCATATGAGACAGACATAATTTAGAAAATTAAGAGATTCGGCCGAGTTTCGTTAATTTGTCATGGATCCGATAATCAGAACCCAACCAAACTCTCATCAAATTACCCTTGAAGTACATCCTTTCCAATAAAAAAAGAATCATCGAAATCGGTTGGCGTGATATTGAGTTATTCGTCCATTTGTCGCGCACATACTTGATGCAAATTTAAGACTTATATGATTTTCTCATGGATGCCATTGTCAGAACTGGACCAAATTAAAATGGGACCACACGGGAAGCACCAGCTTTCAAATAAAAAAAGAATCATCAATATCGGTTCACCCAGTCGAAAGTTCTGAGGTAACAAACATAAAAAAAAAAAATAATAAAAAAAAAAATACAGTCGAATTGAGAACCTCCTCCTTTTCGAAGTCGTTTAAAAATAACATATATTTTTTTAAGACCTTAAAAACTTCAAATATTTGGGAGATATGTAAGAAATCGGTAGAAATTCGGGTAGTGGCGCCTTAAATAACTGAATTTATAAAAATAAAACTATTTATCTTTTTTGTGGTGTGGTGTAGGATTTTATTGATTGGCATTAACGACATTTTACATATTTTCTGGTATTCACCGGATTTAATTTAATTAATACGTGTTAAGATAAGGATTACAAAAATGTCATCAAGATGATGCATTGAATGTTGATTAAATTCCTGATTTAAATATTTTTTTTATAAATCGTGATTTTATTTAGCGTAACGTTTGTGTCGTTCTCGCCCTAATCCAATATCCACCACCTGTCCGAAATAATAAAAAAAATGGTTCATGTAGGTATTTATTTATTTTTTCAGGTCCTCCATAAAACAGTTATACACCAAATTATTATTATTATTGATTACAAATTTTAAAAGAAAAAAAGTCCAAGGGGGCAGTTTCTGAACTCTCTATAGGTAACTTTGAAGATGTCGATGCTCAATGCAGAATCGTTAAGCACTTGAATTCCTCTGTTTAATGGCGCATTCTGAAAGGAAGAAGTTCTCGCTTTCAGAGCATAAAAAAGTACATGGGATCCCCCACGAGTATACGCGTTAGGGACATATAGGTTAATCTCCTTCAACGTAGGTGGATTCAGTACAGTACCGGAGATAAGCTTAAAAAATGTTTCCCAAAAAATATTTGTATATTTGTGCCTACACAGTTTTTATTTGGTTATTTTCGCACTACTTTTGCCGCTAGATGTCAGCATCTGAAAGACATAAAGACCAGTGGCAAAGCTAGCATAACCCGGGGCGGATGTCACCCCCCGGGGCATGGTGTCCCCCCCCCTTTTAAAGTTGACTTGAGAAATTAGAGGCACTCCACGGGGAGCCATAGAGCTATGAAAATATGAATAACAGACCGTGTTCATGTGTACCATACTTTGGTGACAATATCCTACGTAAAAAAAAATTCCACAGTCAAGTGTCCCCCCCACCAATCCTAAGATTCTTCGAAGTACTTTTCTTTTGAAGGTGTCCAGCTATTCCGCTGACTTTGCTGTCAGTGTTTCCGCCTCACATGCATAGGCCAAGACCGTTCTAATAGTTGTTGTTTTATATAAGGTTATTTTGGTTTTCCTATAGACGTTTCGGGATTTCAACACTAGCAGCAACGCGAAGTAAGTGTCGTTAGCGGCAGTAATGCGCTTCTACTGGGTCTTCATTATCCTACGTTATGATGGAGCCAGGTAGGTAAAGTGGTTTGAGTAGTTTGGTTTATTTATAGTAAAATCATACCCGGCAGACTGCAGACTGTAAATATCCAAGAAAAGGTGGCTTTTTTTTTTTTAGAGGAAAATAATTTCCCTCAGGGCAGGTTGAACACAAGAACGAGTCGAAGAAGCGACCTGTTCTCATGTGACAAATGTCAACTGTGTACAAATGTTGGGCACGCATTTGGCGTGTTTCCCGACTATGTACCGGTGCCGAAGGGATCAATGATGCTAGTTCCTCGGAGCGTCTTCCATTGTAATACCGGTAGAACAAGGATAGCATTCCCACCCGACGCCTGTGCTCTAAAGATTGCAATCCGTCTGTTAAGATGGGAGAATCTATCAAACGGACCGCCCGTTTCTGCACAGAGTCGAGGGTATTTTTCAGGTATCTTGGAGCTCCAGACCAGAGGTGGCTGCCAAATTCAACCGTGGGGCGCACTTGTGATTTGTACAGGGTTAGCAGTTGTGTACTATTAAAGTATCTGCGGGCCCTGTACAGTACGCCCAGTTTTTGGGAGCTAACTTTACTCTGGCTTCGATGGAGCCCCCATACCTGAGCTGGTCACTTAGGGTTAGACCAAGCATATCAATGGAGGGCCTGTTCGGAAGATTGCTTGAAGATTACTGTGAAGAATAATAAATGTAGAATTTTCAGGGCCTTTTACATGTTTAATTTAGCTGGGACATATTATAAAAGAGGAACAAATAAATTATACTCACAGTTAAATTTCTGATAGTTTATTGAAACACCATTTTATGTTACAGGATGACATCATATTATTATAACATTAATATTTACATTTTCCTAATTTGCATCATAAACATTAAAAAAGAAATGTTAAAATAAAATTTTTAGTAGGTATAATATTATATAAAATATAGCACGCATACTGATGCACGCACGTATTACAGAAATAGTCATAAAAACCCTTTCAAATACTTATCGTTGAATGTTCGAAAAAAAGTTTTTCCTTAATTTCCACAATATTATTGTGAAATTGAAAGGTGCAAAATATGTATCAAACAAATATTTAAGTATAGCAATCAAACTAAACATTTATAAAAAAATATGAGCAGCATTGCTTCAACAAATGTAGGAACCTCGACTATATTATATATTTATATAGTCAAGACAATTTAATACTTAGGGTGTATTACGTTTCCTTTACAAAAAATATTTCTCAGGCAAATGTGTAAAAATATTTAGGTAGTTACCTATCGTAATGAGTTTGCAACTCGTAAAAACAAAAACAAAAATGACTAACTTAAGATCTCATAGCCAATGGTATCCATCATGTTGTATGACTTGTCCGGCGTTATATTTTCAACACTAAACTTTTATGCCTTGATGACAAACGCTAAAGGAGGAAAAAATTTTCTGCGCATTAGGTACTATTTAAGAGGAATGGATGCGTGACCCTTTTCACACAGTACTTAAATTTGCATTTGGGGTCAAAATATTTAACCAAACTAAATAATTATTTTTATCAAAAATTGTAGCACATATTTAATACGGATAGGTGTTACTTCTTTATTACTAAGTATAAAATGAAGTCGCTCACGCTGTATGTGCGCTTAAATATTTTAAACTACGCAACGGATTTTCATGCGGTTTTCACCAATAGATAGAGTGATTCATAAGGAAGGTTTTTAGGTAGGTATATAATTTGTCAAGGTTTTGTGTAAATTGGTTGAAATACATGATATATCGGGACAAACGGCAGCGGGCACCAGGCAGCGGGCAGCGTGGTGTGGATTTGATTTAACAGATGGCGTTAGTTATAAAGGTATCGTTAGCCTCAGCAACGTGCGGCCGGGTCCGCTAGTTATTTTATATTTGAACTCTAAATTATACAACACGCGCCAAAGGATTAAATATTTCATGATTTTTAGAAGCAACTTAAATAATTTTTGTGAGTTAATGGCAATTATCAAACAAATAATCTTGCCCAATCTAAAAAGCAAATATAAAAAAAATAGAGTGTTCAATTCACACACGGTAGGAGGGGAACCTTCAGAAAACTAAAGCAGACAAGAGTGAGGAGGATACGAAGCACCGCACAAAGAGTAGACCGATTATTCTATCTCATTTTCTCACAGGCTGAATCCTATATGTGTGTGTGTTTGTCTCTTTTTAGTCTCGTCATTTTTCATTTCATAGAGTTTCAAATCACGACGGTGCTAAAGAAGTTTTGACTTCAACAAAATAAAATAAAACGTCTTAAAGAAACATTTTTTGAGAATTTTAAAATTTATATGGGATAAATTTGTGTTCAAACTTAAATTGGTCGATTGTCATTTAAATTTTTTAAGCTCATCAAAATGTTAAAATAATAAATGCTTTTTATTTTGTATTTCATGATACTTACGTAGTCAGTATGACAATTTTTTTTTTAAATTAACATTAACTTATCAAAGTTGCCTCTAAAATTGTTAAAAATTTAAAAGCTTTTAATGCTCCATATATTATATATTATGATTTGAAATATAATAAGATAGCACATATCTATACTAGATATTAGCTACAATATTGATTTTTAAAAAAATTAGTTTGGTTGAGCATTTTGGCCTCAAATCCAAATTTAATTTTTGTATGAAAAAGGCCTCACAGCAGTTCCTCTTAATACCCCAAAAGCTAAATAAAATAATGTTACTAACTGGGATTTAAGTAGCTTGTGGTTAAGAAATAAAAGTGCTTTGGGGGGCGATAATTTGGTGGTCTATAGGCATACTTTGTGCACCTTATACTTTGGCCCAAGATATTTAGGAACCTCTGGTTTAAATCATGCAACAAGTAAGTTTTTTAATACCAAAAGATTTTAATTTATAAAAAGCTTACATATCCCAATATATAGATAGTTATTACAAGGTAGGTAATATACAAAAAAGTATAAAAAAATAGTTTTCTCTTCTCATCAAATATACAAATAATATCTTTCAGAGATATTTCTCTCCATAACTAGAATAATACAATGTGACCGACACTTTGGTCGACGTCAATATTATGTAAGTATGTACCATATTTGCTTATTTCATATACAATCATGTGAAATGTGAATTTAAAAAAAAAATGTAATATGAGGTTCATAGAGACAAAGTCAAGCAAAAGTATCGAGCAAAGCCCGAAAATGAGTTAAATATCATTTTTGTATCAAGTATAATTTGTAGAGCTCCATTTAACTTTTTGTCAAAAAGTTTGAAATGAAAACTGAAGTTTATTTATAAAAAAACAGATATCTGAGGAAAACACTTAAAAAATGTTTAAGAGCAATCAAATTTTAACAATTTGTAAGTGCTGCTTAAGTTTGAATCTAACTAACCAACTAACTAACTAACCATCGTGCGGTTTTTTCCGCAGGGGTAGGCAGAGAGGACGGACCGCCAAACAACTCGGTCTTGGCACACACTTCTTTCCTCGTTCACATTCATACATGGTCTCAAACATGCTCTTCTATTCTGACTCTTGAAATGGCCCGACTCAAGTATCTGATTCACTTGGTCGTGCCATGTCTTTCTAGGGCATCCTCGACTTCTTCTACCATTCACATTTGCATCATATATTCTCCTTACACTCCTTTCCTCGTTCATTTGCTCAACATGCCCAAACCATCGGAGCGTTCCTTTCTTTATCTTACTCATTACGCTTACATCAGCCTTGCATTCTTTGCAGATCTCCACGTTTCTGCAGATCACACGTTCGTACATGGTTTTACCACACATATGCCTCAGGGATCTCATTTCATATCTAATTATAATAAACAGGTTTTTAAATAAAAATGAAAAAAAATTTGCCAACAACAAATTTATTTACTATTTCTAATTTTAAAATCTTTAATTTTTTTGGTGGACTCCGCGGAAAAAACCAACTTACAAATAAGTCTAATAAATAGTATTAGATAAAAATGATTATTTTTATTTTTAACTTGAGTAAAACCTCAAATTGATATATTTAATTTAATTTATTTTTTTTAAACACATAGGTAAAGTCAACCCAACTTAATTTAACATGTAACCCATCTGCCGGAAGGTAATAAACCCACTAAAAGGGACATCCAAATGTAATAAAGCTGCTTCACCAACAATAAAGTAAGTCAAAAATAATGTGCAATATTGTAATAGTCAATAATATTTATTTCTGATAACGATACTATATATAGCATAGCATCTAGATTTAGTTCAGATTGTAGATTGATTAATTGATAGTCTGAAGATGCTCGTCATAAGGTGAACCTGGTCCAGTAATTAATAAAAAGTGGATGAAAGTTATAAAGGTGTTTTAATCCATAAACAAAATTATATCAACATTAATTTATTGTCCAAAACTGCAAACCATGTTTCTATTGGCCTCATATTTATGTACAGTGATAAAGATATGTAGCACAAATATCGATATATGAACTGCGATGAGAATAAATAATAAAGTTTCTTTTCATGGCAATAATGTTTTGAATACCGATAATAATTACAATACACATATGATCAGAACGCCTACATAAACACAAGTCTGCAATCTGCATAGCTCTGAAGCTACGTAGTTTGCGGATTCCAAAATTCGAGTTTTCTGCTCACAACTTTCATCTTCAAGATGTATAGTATATAAACATTTCTCCTCAAACAATTGTTACAGCAAATAATTTTAACTTCTTAGAAAGTAATTTATAATGATTTAAAAGTCTTCCGAATTACTGAATGAACGTTCGTAGCGCGGCACATCCCCTTCGCTCACCCATGCCACACACTGTACGCAGTGGCGTAGCAAGGGGGGGCGGTCCGCCCCGGGTGCCACCCGACAGGGGGGAGACACTCGACCGTGGGAAAAAATTCACGAAGGATGTTGTCACCAAAGTATTGTATACATGAACACGGTCTGTTATTTTCTTTCATATGTTCCTTGTGGAATGCCCCGAATTTTGTGTCTAGGTCTTTTTATAGGCGAACATAGCCTATATTTGTGGATAAATCTGAAATTCTCTAGCCACCCCCCCCCCCCCTCCCTCACCCCCTCCCCTAGGATGGACCAATTTTATGAAGTCGAAATTAGCGTTTTGTCAACTTTAATAGGGTAGGGGGGGGGGTGACACCACTCCCCGGGGGGTGACATCCGCCCCGGGTACCACCCATGCTAGCTACGCCACTGACTACGCCCGCCCTTCAGAACTAAAATTCGTTTACTGAGATGTTTTTCATTGACTTCAGATGGGAATTTGTCCCAATTAAACGGAATGATGTAAATAAGTATAAGTTTCTTTATATGGTTTCTGTTCTTAAGGTTTTGACCCACATAAACGATAAACCGACAGATTAAGAGGATCGATTGTAATATCTTGATGAAGGTTTGAATGCTATATGTGAGATTTTCTGTAAGTAAGTTCTGAATTTTCTAAGTTCTGAAAGTATTTTAGTTTTTATTATCGCGACGTTGTTTCGGCCACAGACGGTTTGAAAATGGCCTTGTAAGCTGAAACAGCTAACACAATAATAAATAAACTAAAATACTTGCAATTCTTTAGTGTAAAACGTGAGGCTTTTTGACCATACAAACGTACTCCCAAATTTCCTCTCTGCCAATACTAGCGTGTTGGTAAGTTTTGCATTTTGATAAACGTTTTTTTTTTCACTGACAACAAGTCTTTTTAAACATTTTAAAATCTAAGTAATGAAATAATTAATAATATTCACTAAAGTTGTCAAATTTCCTTCTTAAAAATGATTGTTATGTCATCTCAATTGTGCTACATTTAACATTATAAAACACTTAAAATCAATTTTAATAATGCATAGTGATGTATAATGATTTGATTTTGAGTCAGAAGGTTAGGGGTTTGATTACCACCCTCACAAAAACATATCAAACTTGATTTTTTTTGTCAAATTCTGTAATGTAGTTTTAATTGATAACTTTGAAGAAGTAACAAAAAAGCTGTCGTAAGGAAAATCGATAATTATATATTTTTAAATAATTTAACCTTGAGATTCGGGTTTCCTTCCTGTTGGTCCCAAATGACACATAATAACATAAAATTTGTCTAGTAAATCTTCACACTAAAAATTTTCCCCTAAATAAAATAAAATCAAGACATACAATATCATCAACCATCAATAAAATAACAAAATTTACCAAAATTGTAAATATAAAAATAAAGTATTTATTTTTTGCCCTTATAAATAATAATACAGAGGATTTAGAGTGGTAAATAATTAAATCTAAAATACTATTTGTTCCCCTCTTAACATAAGCCTTTCTAAGACATTCTAGAAACAAACCTCTGGAAAACTACATAAATAGATAAATTGCAAAGCAGCGATCTGAAGTTATATATTATTGCACAATAATGCCTGCCTACATTTATAATGTAGTTATAAATAAGAATTACACTATACAATATCATCACATAACAAAATATTATGCAAGTTTATTTAATTATGTATAAAGAAGTAATTAATTTATAATAATACACTGGTTCTGAGAGAAACATACCATATATAGTCTGTCAAAAAAGAGAAGAAAATATAAAAACTTGAACTACTAAATTTGTAGACTGGCAACACCAATTTAACTGTCTTGTTTGAAGTGCAATTACACTGAATGTATAGAACACAGTAAACCACATTTTAAAAAACATTTTTTCTTCATGACATAAATTTGATTAAAAGGTGATTTATAGAGCGATTTGCTTTAATTTAATTTAACATAAATTTGAATTTAACAACAGATAGAAAGGAAGAATCACTAATGGTGAGTTTAGTTACACTGCTTTTAGATCTAAATGAGTTAAATATATTCAGATCTAAAATTAGAGACACGATCTAAAGCCCAGGCAACGCTAGGTACTTTATCTAGTATTAAATAAATGTGAGCAATTTCTAAACTGTGCTTTATATTTTATTACATTATAGTTATTCTTCATTATGTTAACACAAAATTGCAGGTATAATAATAATATACCTATACGCAATTCTAATTTTGAGATCGGCGGGTATTAATACTGCAATGAAAAAATATTTTTTCCACTATTATGCCTTTTTAATTTTTTATAAAAATGTAGGTTACACAGCTTTACTTTAATACCATGAGTTATGTGTTTAGTATTGCCATTTGATCAACAGTGGCGCCCTCATATATTTTCTACTCTTATTTGACAAACTGAATGTATGTAATTAAAAATATATAACTCTTTAGTACTTATACTTATATTCATTATTATGTAAGTACTTAGAAAAGAAAAAGTAAATTTTTAATCGTCGATATTGTTCATTGATTTAAAGGTTTTTTTTGTAAAGAAGTGCTGATTTTGTCCACAAATTTGTAAAAATACTAAAATTGTACCTAATAAGAAAAATAGGATGAGTGTAATCTAGTTTTAATTCACAGTCAGAAAACATAATAATATGAAATTGTGCAGATGCTATGAGCCTCAAATAGTCTAGGTTTGGAACCGACCGAATATACTTTGGCAATAATCACTTTAACATTTACACAAGTTTATGTTACGGACAAACCATTTTAATAAATCCTAAAAACAACTAACTAACCATCACGACATTACTCCGCAGAGAAAATGCCACACAGCTCTGTTTTGGC
The DNA here is from genome assembly GCA_917880885.1 of Limnephilus marmoratus. NCBI lineage: Eukaryota > Metazoa > Arthropoda > Insecta > Trichoptera > Limnephilidae > Limnephilus > Limnephilus marmoratus. The sequence continues at coordinate 41,539,071 of OU862916.1, read as the reverse complement.
ACACATTCCTAGCTTCATTCATATTCATTCTGTTATTCCAACATAAGTATTTGTCTCAGTTGATTGTGCCATGCCTCCAAAGGGATATCCCCAACTCCATCTAACAACTTGTGCGCTTCCGACACTCCTTTCCTTAATCCATCAGCTCTACATGTCCAAACCATTTAAGCATCCCTTTCTTTATCTTGTACGTTAAGCGAATTGGACTTGCATTCTTTTCCCATCTCTTCACAAATGGTCAATAAACAACCAAATGTGAAAACCTTTTAAATTCGAATAACACTGTGTGCGTTAAATACTAATATAAATTTAACTAAAGTAATAGTTTTAGTGAATACTTTTGGACTAGAACAGAGAAGATTAGCCCAATTAAGTGTGTCCGACAACATAGTTTTAACAACACGTAATAATATATCATAAAATAATTACATTTTCGCACATCCCATAGAAAAGTGTCGTAAGCCAAAAATTTCTATTTTAAGTTTTAACTCCGAAAATTAAAGTGATTGTGTTATTACCTATGCCTCACGAAAACTGTATTTAAGTTAGATCACTTCATCTCCGCAAGATGTCGCGAGTATCTCTTTTCGACGGGACCGCTTGTTCATCAATCATTAATTTGTTTTCGCTCTCCTATAAAATTAACTTTTTTGACTTACGACACTTTTCTGTGGGATGTGTGAAATATCAAATAATATTCATTTTTAAACTTAATCCTAGTATATCCTACAAATTCATAATAATCTAGTGGTAACCATTAATTTTTACAATCACGGCTGCTGCAAAAAAATTAGGAAAAGTCATAAATAGCAAAATATGACACTTTGGTTCAAAATGAGCCTCTTCATAAAAATGAAATAAAAATTCACAATTATCAACTTATATTTCAGAAATGTTGTAAATAGCTTAGCTGTTCATTTCATATTTCAAAGTATCCAACCTGAAGAGCAACCTCCATAGCACAGTGAGTTTATACATTTGACTTTGAGTTAGTAACTGGGTTCAAATCCCAGGCAGCAAAAAAAATAAGTTAACATGATGTTTTCATTTAACATATCGAAGACTTGTCAAAACATTGTATCTCCATTTTTGGGGGAAAACGAGTTAATCACTGGAGTATTCTGTAATATGTTCAACCCCAGCTTTGAAGGCTAGAAAATTTTTAAGCATTCAATTTGTAAATTTCTCGCCATCATTAAAAAAATCATACCTCCGAATTTAAATATCAATACAAACTACTTACAGAGCCATTAAAGGCACCTATGGATTATAGAGCCATTAAATGCACTAGGATTTTTTTTTCTAGATTTGACCGTTCGTTCCATATTTATAAAAAAATTATTAAATTTATAAATGCATGAATTCTGCGTATTAATTATTATAAAATTGCCATACATGGTACCTATTTGGAGAATATTAAATATTATGACTTCTGTATGTTGTCTATGGCCTAGTTGATAATCACAGATAAAAAATTTAATTCTAACATGCATTTTTTTATGCAAACACATGATCAATGATTTGTAAGAAAAAATATTTCAATAATTTCGGTTTGCAGAATGTCGGTAACAAATATTTAAGAAGAGATGAGAGACATCTCTTGTTAACCTGTGAAACTATTAAGTTAGCTATTGGAAGATCACGACACGCAGGAAGTTTTAAAAAAATCCAAAAACAGTTTTAAAACATCTCATCAAATTGGCCACATTTTGGCAAGCGGGCGCTCGGGGATGTTTGCAAATTGGCCAAAATGTGGCCAAAAAAGCTCCAGTGGAAATTTGACACAAAATTTGTGTGTGTAAAAATAATTCTAACTCTTACCATTCCAAAGATATTTACAAATATCAAAGCGATAAAACAAAATTTTCTGAGAGATTCTAATTTTTTACTTAGTTATGTAACGTTTTGGAGATACAATATATTGGTAATGCATCGATATGACGGCTGCCAAATATTGTGATGTTAATTGTTAGTTTTAATGAATATTACATAAATAATATCTTTACAGTTGTGGTAAGGAGCATAATATTATATACAGATTTACCATATATGGCTCCTCCCAATTACAAATGTTATTTTAATCAAATTTATCATGTTAGTATTAATCAAGTGTTATTTAGATCAAGTAATTATTTGTTTAACACTTTACGTGCTTAAAATTTCGATGCTAAGTGCCCTTATACACGACACTTTTTCAATTACACATGTTTGCAGGAAAACTGTTGTGACGGCCGGGTGAGGGGCACAACCGCTTGCAACCCAACTCTGTGATGCGTTATTAAATTAAGTGCTTCGTTGCAGGCTGGATTGAGAATTGGAATTGGATGGAGGAACGCTTTCTTCATCAGTTTCCCTCTCTGGTGAGATTCTGATGGCTTGGTACCACTGGTTGGTCAGGTCTGTCATCTGGCTCTTGCAATCTTTCAGTTCCTGGAGATAATGATAATAAATAATTGCAAATTAATACAAATTTAAAGACAAAATAGTTCTGCATATTCAAGTGTAACATTAGAATGGGTAAGGTCCAAATCTTCCATACTTGAACAGGGCCAAAAAAAATTTTTCCTGGAAATATATTAATATCCTACACAACCTCTCAGGCTAATTTGTTCGCTTTCCGGAACAACTCATATAGGTCTCATAGAAATCGTTGTCTCCCTTACTATCATGGTTAGAAATATGATCTAAAAGGTCTTGGAAAGAGAAAATCTAAAAATCCCTTCCACTGCGATGCAAGGTGATGGGTTAAGACAGTCTTGCTGGAGAGATAAAAAGTCTCCCTCAACTAATCTCTTCAAATCCGGCCTGCCACACAATAGGTGGGAAGACGCATCCGCCACCAAGACCTAGACAATCCTCACAACGTGATCCCGGGCACCCCTGGTAAGTCACCAAATGCAGCGAACCACTTCAGTCAAGTCACTTGGGGTGACCTATGGCAGAGGTGTTGGTTATATCCGCCTCCCAATTTGTTGTTATTGTTATTATGTTATGTTATTGTTGTTGCAATTAAAAAGAATTTAAGATCGAGTAGTTCTTGTTGGTATGGAAGGTAATTAAGCTTAACTATTCGCACCCATAAGCTTGTTTTCATGATAATAAAACACTACCAGACATATGCATGACGTATGAGGCGTATCTGACTTATTAATAAATCAGGGCTATCTATAATACCATTAACAATTTAAAAATAAAAGTCTTCTGGAATCGAAGTGGATTTTAAAGTGAGGAGACCAAATAGGAGAGTTATATTCGACCTGACTTCAAACTAGTGAAGAATATAAGATTTTTAATGCTGAAATATTTTGAATGTCTCCGCCATTACCGAGAATGAAGCCAAGCATTTTTATTCGTTTGGAATCGAAAATAGTGCCAATATCATTAATTGCATTGGCAGACATGAGGAAAATCTTTTTTATAAATGATTATACGATAAGTGAAAGGTTGATTTAATCTCTAAAGGCTTATAATGCGGCATTTACTAATGTTTAGATAAAGTTTACATGAAAATAATTTATGACGAGTGATATAAGAACTAACCTGGTGTGTGAATCGCCTCGTAAAGAAAGGAATCAGATACTTCAGGTCAAGTCGGGCAAATCCTCTGACACGAGCCGACTGTGCAAAGTTTACCTGGAACAAAAATACATTTCTATATTATTATATTCTATATTTTATGCACCCATTTATATTTATTTGGTTGACGGTGAGCCAAATGATTAAAATTATCGGAAACTCTTTGGTTGATGGTCTGCAACAGAATCAATCTGAATAAAGAGTTATGATTACATCAAAGGTATTCCAATTGCTACACTAAAAAACTGCTAGAATTTAGTTAGCCATAGACAATGACTCTACGTACAACTGGGCAACTGAAAAAAAAACAGTTGGAAACTCAATCGCCATCCACAGGAAAGGAACTTGCGAATTTCATTGGCATTTCATCGCACACAGTGTTAAAGACCAGTTGTTAAGGGCCGGCACGTTTAAATTGCCAGGTTGCCATGTTAGTGCTGCACGACCTGTCAAGTTTTCGAGTAATTTGTGATATGTCAGAGCAGGAAAATATCGATTTTGTTCGGGAGGTTGGGAAATTATTATTATATATTAAGGTTGATAATTAATAAATTATATTTTTGCTAAACAAGCTGATATAATTACAGTACAATCTCACTAATCCGGCACTATTAAAAACCAGAGGGTGCCGGATTATTGGAATGTTCGGATTACTTGATTATAGAGAAAAAATCATAATAAATAAAACAAAGCATTTCATAAAGAGAATATGTAGGGTCTTTCATTAAGAGCTTCCTATCTTTAAATTTAAATAAAACAGAGTGTGCGTGCGATATCATCGAAATTTTTTATTCAATTGAAAGGCCTATCGATGCCATTATGTATGGAATATAATATCGGTCAAATGTCCACCGCGACTTCTCTGGATGGCGCGCATCCGAAATGTCCAATTTTCCATGACTCTGGCGCATTAATCAGGCTGTATTTGACCGATGGCATGGGTTATGTTGCTTTTGAGAGCCGCTGTGGTTTTCGGCTTATTTGTATAGACCTGCGACTTAAGAAAACCCCACAAGAAAAAGTCTAATGGGGTCAAATCGCACAATCTCAGTGGACAGTTCACATCACTTCAACATGAAATGACCATGCCCTCAAATCGCTTGTGCAGGATGTCCATTGTTACATGAGCTGTGTGGCACTTAGCACCGTCGTGTTGACACCACAAGTCGTCAATGTTCATATCATCCAATTCAGGCCAAAAGAAGTTGGTAATCATCAACCTATAGCGCTCGCCATTGACGGTGATGGCCTGGCCAACGTCGTTCTGAGAGAAATATGGACCGATGCCGCCGCCTGCCCAAAGTCCACACCACACAGTGAATTTTTCGGAATGCATCGGACGCTCTTGGATCTCTTAAGTTGCAGGTCAATGTGAATAAGCCACAAACCACAGCCCTCAAAGCCAACATAACCCATGCCATGGTCAAATTCAACGTGATTTATGTGCCAGAGTCATGGAAAATAGGACATTTCGTATGCGCGCCACCCAAAGAAGCCGCGGCGGACATTTGAAGGATGTTATATTCCATACATAATGGCATCAATAGGCCTTTGAAATTAAAAAAAAATTTCAATGATATCTCATGCTACGACCAGACTGAAGCCAACCTTCCAACTCCGAACTTAGTTCGGAGTTGGAAGGTTGGCCGATCGTGTGGTCGCTGCGGCCAACCCTCCAACCCCGAATTCCGTACTCCAAAATGGCGGACATGAAACAGCTGTAGCTACGCTGTATCTTTTTCAGTTGCCTACAATTATTACTTACGTATAATCATATACTTATATACACGACATGTTTTCAAACAATTGTTATACCACTCTCCGTAATAATATAGTCATTTTAATAGTATGCGGCACGGTGTGGACAGCTGCGGCAGGTTGGTTCGTGTGAGTTGGCCGTCGGGATCGCCTCGAAGGCGATCCCGGGCCAACGCGAACTCCAACCTTCCAACTCGAACTTCCAACGCACGAACACCCCTCCACACGATCGTCCAAACGTTTGAAGTTGGAACGTTGGCCGCAGTGTGGGCTTACCATCACACACGCTCTGTTTTATTTAAATTTAAAAATAGCAAGCTCTTAATGAAAGACCCTGTACATACTATTCACACTTCAAAACAACAGGTAAACAACACGTATGCACATGCAGATGAGATAAGTTTTGAGGTTAGACTGCTAGACGATGATGCGGCGATGGAGCGTGTAGGCGTAGAGGGGCTAGGGAGGCGCGGGCGGAGGGTGCCGGATTATTGGACGTATCGGTCTATCGAAGTGCCGGATTAGTGAGATTGTACTGTACTGAAATCCTTAAGTTAAGTTGCGCAGTGAATTGAGTTGCCAATCAGTTTTCGGTTTCTCCATGAAAGAAGGCCCTCAGACTTGTTATTGTCTCACAAACTCAAAATTAAATGTGGCACGTAAGAAACACTCATATTTCCAGTAGATTTTGAATTGAATGACAAAATATCCCTGACAGAATATCCTAACCTAATCTAACCTAACCCAACAAAACCTTTCGGTGCCAAATTTTAAATTTAAATTGAAACTGTAAGTTTCTTGCTCTGTCTCCTTCTTTCCTTGTCGGGGGATGTTTTGTCCATAGGATATTTAGTCGAGTGATATTTAGTCGAGTGATATTTTGTCGTAGGTTATTTTGTCGGGGATATTTTGTCACGGGATGAAAACGCGCGGTACTGATAATAAACTGTAGGACCAGGAGGTGTTTCGTATTCAAAAGTTCCATCGAACTGCCTAAAGGCCGACTAGGATAGGAGGCCCGGGCTATTTTGAGGTGTCAAATGAGCAAGCTATAATAGAATGACAGTTTGCAAACGTTTATTATTTTACTCGTTGTTACTGCTGATTGGTTAGTTGTTTTACCGCAAGCATATCAATTTGGGAGGTGGGAATGGGTACCACCACCCCGGGAACCTTTATTGGATAACCAACACCTCTGCCATAGGTCACCCCAAGTGGTTCGCTATGTTTGGTGATGACCAGGACACACTGAACCCCAGATGCCTACCCACTCTTAAACCCTTTTCCTTCCCAGAATTCTCCTCTCCTTCCTTTGCTTAAAAAAAACCCTCCACACAGCATCCCCAAAGATGACATAGGCCCTGAGGGAAATTGTTTTCCTCAAGGCCTCCTGTGTGGAGCTTATGTAAAAAAAAAAAAAAACAGTGATTAGACGATTTTAAACAGTAAAGTTTACTTGGCGAAAGCACTTTCTTTATAATTTGGCTGTTGCTTGCCCAGAATCCATTGTAGGCCTTGCATTCTATAATGATGCTTAAAATCTTCAGGCAGAAAACAATATTGTATTATTTATGATAATCGATAATAATTAGTGTGTATATTTATAGATGAAACATTATTCCTTGGATTTTACTAGTGTTTGCCGAGTAATGAAAACATTTTCTCATCACACACAAGTGCATTTTGACACTTTTTTAATGCAATTTACTTAGAGGAAGCACACAACCTTAGCGAAGCATGGCGTTTCAGTACTAAAACTAAGAAATCGAAGACACTACAATTGACTTGTTTTTGTTTTGACACTTTAAGAATTCTAGCATCTATATATTGTAACGTACTTCGCTGAAGGTATGTATGTAGGCTATTTTCATGATTTTATTTTGAACTTCCCGCAATCAGCTAATATGTTTAGTTGCTATTTTGATTGCTTCTTCCTTTTAGCAAAAACTAAAAGATGTCACTAATGCTCCTATCTCGGAACATTCTAGATAATCTTTTGTTATGTTTAGTCCTTGAGAATAATTTAAATTATTTTCTAAAAATGGAACATCTGTTTACATGTTTAAAATTTGCATTTAAATCTTTGTGACCATAGACATATCCGGTAGACCACAAACAACTTACAGATAAAGTAATTTTCAATATTGCCCCAAATAAATAGAGCAATTTCTATAACTAACATACAGAATTAACGCATGTATAAATTTTATGATAATTTTTTTCTTTCAAAAAACCTAAAAATAAACAAAGGATAAACAGTGAAATATCAACGGATTCGTTGGCTTCAAACCACAGATGTAGTTACATGTTTTCAATCGCCCGAAAATGTTTATCGCTCAAGGCATTTTTTTTTTAATACTGGAATATTACGTATTTTGATCTAATCAAATTCTGAATAAAATATTACCTCCATCTCCTCTTCAGTAATTTCGGAGAGCAGTTCAGAGTCAATGGCCTGCCCCCACTCCTTGGTCTTAGACAGAGACACCTCCTTGCGCCGCCGAGCCGAGCGAGATCGCTTGTGTTTCTTATTCGCCTAAAATAAACATTACACAATTATGTTAAATACATAACGTCCTTTATAATAGCTTTAATCACTTTACGAAATTTCATGCAACGGATATACAAAAGAAAAATGGCTTGTATTTTACCAAGAGAACCGAATTTATAGACAAATATTTGACTGCACAAGCAAAAATAATATTTGAACACCAAAAGTCGGGCAGTAAAATCAAACAATAATATATTTTGGTTAACTGAACTACCTTGATCATCCAATACTAAGAAAATGCCACCAGAGTCTATGTATTAGAAGAGTTCGTACATTAACTGTTTAAAATGTTTAATTTTTTCTTCTTATTCGGAAATATTTTCTCAGATCTTATAGAAAGACCTGTAAACAAACAGACAATAGAATTTATCTTTTAAAATCTGCTTAATGTAAACTTACCCTCAGGAATTTGAGAAGCGGCATTGTAGAACCTCCAAAGAACAATGTTGTAAATAACACAATAATAAGCGTTGTTGTAATTATCACATGGCGGGTCTCATCTGAAAATCCCAAATGCAGGGAAAGGGCGTAGGAAATTGCACCACGGAGTCCTAGAAATTAAGTACATAAGATTAGAGAACCTTACTTGTGATTGATACTTATTTGGCAATGCTACAAAATGTTTCCTATTTATCGTAAATGTACAATGTGGCGCAAAAGTCATCACCCTATCAGAAGATGTCATAATTTTTGAAATGGCGGCAAATGACAGTTCTGCTTTGACATTTGTGAAGTAAACAGATACAAAATACACGTCAACAAGGCATGAATCGCTATACTCCTCAAGAATGCGGAAATTTAAAAAAAAACGCATTTCTGGGTTGTCTAATCTCTTGTTTTGGTGATTTGCACTGGCCGGCAATATCGCCCGATTTAATCGTTCCAGACTTCTTTTTGTGGGGTTTCTTGAAGTCACAATACTATGTCAACAAGCCTCAGACTCTTAAAGCCCTCAAAGAGAATATCCGTCAAGAATATTTTTTTCTTTATTTTTACATTAACTCCACACAGGAGGCCTTGAGGAAAATAATTTTCCTCAAGGCCTATGTCATCTGGGATGCTGTGTGGAGGGTCTTTTTGAGGAGAGGAAGGAATGAACATTGGTCTTGAAGAGACCCATGTTGTAGGAAGGAGGAAACACAGAGGCTGGAATATGAGAACCTATCGCTGAAAGTTCTGAAAAGAGTGATGGAAAATGCAATAAATCGCCCGTGGCCATTAATTCTGGCCACTTGGCCACGATATCATTTTCTTGACTTAATGGAAAAAAAATTAAGACATCAAATAAACACAATCCAAAAACAGAACCAAAATTTTTCATTCATAAAAAAAATTACAGCCAAAGAAAATCAGGTGACAACTTTTGCGCCACCTTGTACATGATTTTAGTATTTTTCAATCTACTTCTTGCTTCAGAATTAGCTTCAGCTCGTGCTGCAGTGTTTGGTATCAAAATGCCATTGTGGACTACTAGCTTCGCTTCATTTAACAACTTCTATTAGTGACTACTGCATTCAGTTCTCCATTAAATCCTCCATTTATGCTTCTATAAATAATTTCATCATCTTTTAAAGGAAGAAGAATTAATAGGTGTGTATGATTAGCTTACCGCTGAACCACATGATGAATGCCATCTTCTTTGTGATTTTGTGTTCACGAAATCTGTTGCAAAGCAATGCCAGAGGGAATATGTTACATGCTCTACCGAGGAGGCAGAGGAATATACTCCAGACCACCAGAGCTGGCTCCACGCGGTGCCTGAAACTGTGCATTCAAAACATTATTATACAACACTCTCATAGTTAGAGAAACTCCTTACGAAAATACTAACTGGAATATCTCATCAATTGGAAAATATTGCTTGACAGAAGATGGTAGTTCGCTGATAGATTGAAGCATCTATGAGGAATTCATAATTATATTGTCAGGTTATTCATAATCTGGGAGTATTTCATTGTCCTTTAAAGAAAAAAAAGTGATGTTATTATTATAAAGAATATGATTATCTCTTACCTAAAGATGGCCAAGCCCAAATAGGCAAAGACACATGTCTCCGCAATGAAAGCCAGAGTCCTCATGGTCTGCTGCATGGTGATCTGCGTCACGGTGGACAGGTTGAAGTGCGTGTAGTGGGACATCACAATGCCGCAAAACAGGATCGCCATTATTCCTACAACAAACACATGCATCCTTAATGCTATGTTTCCACGCCATTTCGTGTTTGATGGTTTTATGCTCATTTGAATATGTCTCAAAGTGTGCACCGTTTCGCTCTATGCTTTTTTGTTTGATGCTAGATTCAAGGTCTTTAATTCTTGTTGATGTTTTGTTTAATTTGACCATAAATAAACCTCTCACATTTGACCATAGGTATCTGAGCCAACTGAGCGGCGCAGAGGCATTTCGAGTGTCGAGCTGCTCGCCTCGAGAAGTGCGCCGCACGTAGAACATAATTCCATGTCAACATGTTTGATCGAGCCAAACCGTCGAACATGAATGGGTGTGGAGACAAGGCTTTACATTAGTCACGGAAGTGTTTACAAGTGTTCATAAAAAGATTAACACAAATTCTAGTAATTAACTTTAATCCGTGTTAGTCATAAAAATGTTAAGTAGTATGTTGTATTGTACCTGATAACTGAATTCCTTCTGCAAGTACGTAGGGCGCATATGTAAACACCAGCATCATCCCAAATTCCAGAGAAGGGTTCTTCCTCAAGTCCACATGCTTCAGCAAAAGGGCACTGATCAGGGCAAACAGCACCCCGATCCCCGCAGAAGCAAAGAACATCAAGCAAAACCGGTTTATTGAAGACAAGATAGCTTCTCCAGTGGACATGGTCGTCTCGTTGGTATCGAGGACAGCGGTGGTCAGCACAATGGCTATAGCATCATTTAGGATACTCTCTCCGAACACCAACATGTTGAGGACGGGGTCGATGTCCAGGGCATGAAAGATGGCCACCGTGGCAACAGGATCCACAGCAGAAATAAGAGAGCCAAAAGCAAAGGACTCCACGAAGCTGAGTTTGTAGGCCACCTGAGCTAGGCCCAACAGGTACACTCCTGCTCCTATCACAAATGCAGATATGGCAGTACCCAATATGGCAAAAACCAAAATCGATCCAATGTTTTGGAAAAAGTTACCCTTGTGCAAATTATAGCCTGACTCGAAAATGATTGGCGGTAGTAGGACGAGGAAGAAGGCTGTCGGAGAAAAGGCCTCTTCCTTTTTCCAGTTGGCGATGTTCTTTATAGACATCAGGTTTATGATCAGTCCTATGAGGCCTCCCAGGAATACTATCACCACGCTCTCAGGCAGGTACGAGAAGCCTGTTTGAAGCATTGTATGGATTAACAGGATCCCCAAGGCCAACACGCACAGCACAAAGAAGATAGACATGGAACTGTGGTGTTCATCTTGCGCAGAACTCTTTTCGGGTAGGACGGGGTATGCTGGAGTGGTGGATGTGGACACATTGGTGGTGGAAGTGGACACGTTGGGGGTGGGAACACTCCAAGCTATCACAGTTATATTGCTGTGTAAATCAGATAGAGATTCACTGGAATTATCGCTGCTCGTAGAAGATGATAACAAATCCGTTTTAGAACTTTCTGTAGACGAAACTGAAGTGTTTTGATTTGACCTTCTGATTCTATGTAATTCAGAATCATACATCGGCAATACGCCGGAGTCTGAAAGGTTATCATTATTATAAATCTCTTCGGGATATTCTATGAACTTTTCCGAAGGATCTGGCTTCGTCGAATAGTCAGCTGTGCTCCATACTCCGGCAGGATATATCAGCAAACAAAAAAACACGCAGTGCTTTAGGGACGGGAATTGCGAAATTGAATTTGTAAACATTTTCTGCAGATATTATTGAAGTATTCAATAATAAAAATGACTAGGAACCAACTGACAGCACCGAACTACGAGCTACGAACGGAATTTTTCCATGAATTTTCCAGTATTTTCCATCGATTCTGTCAAACGTCAAAACTACGTGGTGTGGCGATGTTGCGAAATAATAATCACATTCCAAACCATTTCCAAACTTCGTTCCGCAGAACATACGTGGAATCACCAAGTTTCGGCGGGTAATTTTTCAAGTGATAATGTAAAATAAAAGTGAAATTTTAATAGTAATAAACGTGTTTTTTTTTTGTTTAGAATTTTGAAAGTCCTACACAACCATCTCGATCACACATGTAAATATGTACGCCTGCGAACATTAATTCCTTTCACTGAATAATTAAACAAAATACAAAATAATATTATTAGTGATGTACATATTCTAATACATTACCAATTAATGTTGATTAATCTCGATTTATTCTCTAGCTATGAAATAACGAGTATTTTCAAAAATTATAAGTTTTTATTTTATTTATTTGTTTTGTGGGTGTTATGCCGTGTTGCACTACCTCCTTCTTTAGCCAACGTTTCGGACAGCGTTACGTTACACTGTCCGAAACGTTGGCAAAAGAAGGAGGTAGCGCAACACGGCATAACACCCCAAAAACAAATAAAGAAAATACTCTTGGCCGTGAAAATCTAAAAACGTATCTCATTATAAGTTGTTGATTTCTATGTTTATTCCGGTACGGAATTTGATGCATAAATTTTTCGAGCGTCGTTTTATTTCCTACTCTCCATTCCAATAAATAATTTATGTTACGTTCACCGAATTGATGACCAGCAAAATAATTATCGCAAGCGATCGGTTGAGAAAGTTTACTGCCTTGATTTTGAGTATTTCTCCTCTTCAGCGAAAAATGTTTTTGAATAGCTCCTTTTAGAGCTATTTGTTTTTGAGATAATTTTTTTACGTAACCTGGCAATTCAAAATAAAATGTCTATGATTTTCTCACACCATAGAAAATAAATTGATAAATAATCATTGTCGTTTGTCGGCGAGTTTTCCGTTGGCTTCCTGAGAAATTTTGGCGAGAAAATTGCAGGACATCCTAGCAGAATTCGCCAATTCTACCGTCTTTAAGGTAAGAGGGTAAGATACGAATAAACAAAATCCTCGGCTAAAGTGGTTTATTTTCGCAAACAACAGTTCTACATATACCCATGTCGCCATGTTGAAATTGTAGTGACCATTATGCTTCTTTCATTCTAGCCATGTCAAAGTTTTTTTAAAGTTCAGTTCGTTTTAAACGAGTATACAGTAAGTGTTACCAAAGACTGCAGTTACTGTTTTGTGTTGTGTATTTCAAAGTTTTAAAGTTAAGTTGAAGTAAATAGTTAAAATGAAAAGTGAAACAAAGTGTCGCTGTCGTATACTTCTTCAGGGCCGTCGTGTCCAGGTAAGAACGTTCAGGAAGTCTTTCAAAGGTTTCCAACTGTAGTCGAATGTATCTGTTAACGCTTTATGGGCAAGTCCGGTTAACTCGGTTTTCTTAAAGCGAATATACATTGAAAAGTCTGATTGCCTTTCTTGTTTTTTTTTTAACCTGTCATAATGAATTATTGTTTATGGCCTGCATTTTTTTAAATCATTTATGCCAATTGAGTTTATTGCATTAACATGTCGATTGGGTTTTTGTAGGGATGGATTCGGAAGATTCCCGCGAAGGCGCGGTGGGAAATGCGAGCTCGTCGAGTAGCAGCAGTAGCGGGTCCGCGTCCCCCGCGGGGCCGCGGAGTCCTCCCTCTCCCAAGTCTCCCGCCAGTCCCTCCTCCAACAAGGGGCCCGAGTCCCCGTCCGCAGCAGGTTCTGAGAAGAACTCTCGGGTAAACTCACCTGAACCAAATTGGAGACCAGATTCTCCAGAGAAGAGGGATTATAAGGAATACCCGCACTCTCCGGAAGATAAGAAAAGTGATTCAGGGGATGATTCTTCTCCGAGTCGTCCTCAAAGTCCCAGTAGTCCGCCTCCTGCTTCCCCGCCCCCAGCTAGTCCTCCGCCTGCTTCTCCCTCCCGTCAACACCGACCCCCTTCCCCCGAGTCAGCCCCTCGTTCCCCCGATTCGGAGAGTAACGAGACGCCCCCGGACAAGTGGAGCACCAAGAGTGACTTTGGAAGCCGACAGCACTCAGTGTCCCCGCCGGGCAGCCCTAAGTGGGATGGGGCGGAGAAGGCGGGGCGCAGGCGCCGTTCCTCCAGTCACTCCAGTGGAGACTCCAGCCCCCGCTCACGCTCTACAAAACACCCGCCCACAGAAGAGATATCTGAAGGTACCTAATCTGCTTTATAGTACTTCTTAAATGCTTTCACCTCAAACACATTACCAATTTTGCTCCCTTTATCTTATTACAAATTGCACAAGAATTTTGTCTTTTTTGTCTCAAAACACAGTGATAAAAATATAATTCACATACATATTTGCAATATAATGATGATAAATGTTTGTAGGAGAGATGGAGTCAGAGCATGAACAAGACAAGAAGGAGCTGTCCAAGGAAGCCAAGTCAGCCGGGCGGGAGAAGAAAACCTCAGAGAGTAACGTGAACATCAGCCACGAGGACCTGTCCGACGTGTCGGACCTCGAATCCCTCGGGGCTGCCTCGGAGGAGGAGCAGAAGACTGTTAAGAAGAGTCCAATTAGGGTGAGGAAATCATTGCTAACAATCTAACCAACCACCACACAACTCTGTCTTATGGCTTGTTCGCACTGGGAGAGTAGTTTAGTTGAGTAGCGAGTAACTTACTACTTGACTTGCCGAAAAGCATAAGTAATTTTTTTTTTTTACATGAGCTCCATGCAGGAGGCCCTAGGAAAATAATTTCCCTCAGGGCCTATGTCATCTTTAGGGATTCTGTGTAGAGGGATTTTTAAGGAAAGGAAGGAGAGGAGAGTTCTGGGAAGGAAGAGGGTTTAAGGGGTGGGTAGGAATCTGGGGTTCAGTGTGTCCTGGTCATCCGCCTCCAAGACCTAGACAAGCCTCATCCCGTGATCCCAGGCACCCCTGCTAAATCACCAAACGTAGCGAACTACTTGGGGTGACCTATGGCAGTGGTGTTGGTTATCCAATAAAGGTTCCCGGGGCGGCGGTACCCATTCCCGCCTCCCAAATTGATTAATTAGGTATTCTAAATTACATAATATGTGGTGTAATACACAAAAAAGGCAGAGTAATAATACGAAAAGAAATGTTCTTATTCAAGAATATATAATATTATATTCAACCTTCTTCAAATAATAAAACGAAATATAAGCATTATATAAGCACATTATAATGTGAGTGACGTTTTGCTTATAAATTAAATAAAATTATTAGTAAGGAGTGTTTTTCCTCTATGTATTTATGTCATATTTTCCTTGTTCTGACAGAAAAGGTAAATATTAGGGAACTTAAGATTGAACAGGGTTGGAGCTAGGTCTCCAAATTGCTGAAGAATCGAATCTAGTACCTAGTATTCAACTTTTCTTAACCGGTCAAAGGCCACGCCATTCCAGCAAAATTCACGAAAAAACACTAAAAAACCACCACTTTCAATTTTGAATTGAATGTTTTGTTGATAAATTTTGAGCTATTGTATATTTTATTGACTGAAACACGTTTACAACACAATAAACTATCTACCAAAACAACATTACTTGCATTTATTACGTAAATTAATAGGTTTTACGATGTTTTATTCGCGATACACGTATTTATTGCGACGGTTAAATTCGCGGCAATTTATGACAGCGCATTGTCATGGATGAAATCGTTTTAAAAATATTCCAGGGTGACTAGGTGAATGAAACTTTTAGCACCACCTAGAGTAATGATGGCGCAAGCGATTCTGACACTGTTCTTCATACAAATTCTGTACATAGAAGGGTCAAAATCTCAGACTAAAAGTTTTTCGTCGACAATATTATTCAAATATTTTAATTATTTTCTCGCGCATGCGCATATGACGCGCGCGCCGGCGCGTCTCCGGCCTGTCACCGGTTAATACCCCTGTTTCTTAACAAACCCTATCATATTAATTTACATACTCCTTTTAAACTTTCATTGTAAGCTGCTGGTTCGATTCCAGCATGAAATTAATTATACAGGAAATAATGTTTTCTAAATAACATTATTTCAAAGATATTTAATTACATACATTTAGATCAAATCTTCCAAGTGTTTCTATCTTTGAATTTCAATTGTTTTCTGATTTAGAGTTTCTGGAGACCCAGTATCTCTTGAAGAAGATCCCTGGAATATTTTCACTGCTAAGTCTGAGAGTATGGTCAATAATTGCATTATTTTGTTTGCAGGCGCCAGAGCACTCTGACAGCCGAGAGTCCCCTGTGAAGTATGGAGTATTAGAGACCAAGCTCAATGGAAACATCTCCAAGGTGCCCCCCAAGGCAGCCAGCAATGGCACAGCACTAGAGACACCTAAATTAGACAAGGTAAACATTTATATCAAAACACAAGTTACAGACAGCATGACCCTATCATCATCATTACACAAAACACACAGGGGCGTGCACTCTATAAAGGCACATAAGCACTGCCTACCCTACCTTTTTGTATGTACATAATATTATAATTTATTAAATTATTGCTAAAAATGAATACACAAGCGCGAAAAAAGTGAGCAACCGAAATTACGCGAGCGCGCCTCATCAAACGGCATACTTACCTACTACAAACGTGGCATAAACTGTAACTAGAAACTACACACGCGTTCTCCGACTGCCTCACTAAAATGCAGCCTTATTTCTGCTTGGAGCTAACTTCATTTACAAGCTATAATATCTATGTTTACGAAATGCACGTAGCACAGAGTAGAACTGTCATTTTGATTTTGCTTGTATTAGGTTTTTTTGTTAGTATTAGGCAGTGCTTTCTGGAACAAAATTAGCAAATAGCAATCAGTGACGACAGTGACATCGGTTGATATCTATTTCTATCAACTAGTTGTCTTAACAGCAGTAAGCACTTCTACGAAGGGAGTTATTTGTAGTAAGTTTTTTTTATTTATTTGAATCAATTCGGCGGTTTTCCTACTGCCTACCCTGATCAATAACTTTGTGCACGCTACTGCAAACACATATTAACCGTGATGAAAGAATCGCCCCCTTTACCACATTAAAATTTTTATTTTCGTTATAGAAATGATCAAAAGAAATGGTTTTGCATTCAAAGGTCATTTTTGAATAAAAATATCAGTTAGAAACATTTTTAAGTGAGGTGACATGTAGCCCAGTTTCTCTCATGAAGCTCACGCAGACTGTCATTGGGTGTTTGGCTATATCTTCTAGCTCCACAATGTGGAGTCCGCTTCTGCTGGTCATTCCACCTATTTATTTATTTTATTCTTTGCGGAGACGGTTTACTACTAGTTCCCGTCGGCACTTAGGCCATTGGCCCATGTGCTATCTCCCATTTTACCTCAATTCTTTAACAATAACCCAGTCCCTTTATTAAAGTTCTTTATGTGGCTAAGTCTACAGTGTCTCCCCAGGTATCTGAGCCTAGTTCCCACCAGGGCAGGATATTAGCACCATAAGTGAATTGGAGTCTCTTCATCCTCTTCACATTTTCTGCATCTATTGGTACTTTCCACTCCCAATAGCTGCATGTATCTCCTGAGATGGCAGTATCCAATTAGTAGTCCTACCAGTTCCCTCAGCGAGTTTCTCTCCATATCGAGTAGTTTCCTGGTCCGTTTGGGGTCCGGTCATAGACATCCAAATGGATAGACAAGCAGTTACAGATGAGGGGTAAAACCAAACTATGGAGAGCGAAGAGGGGAAAGATGACTGTCATTCGTTGAACAATCAATCTGACAGTATATAGGCATCTCGCATTACAATATCACCATTTAGTTCTTAAAAGCAAAATCTGCTTTGAATGAATAGACCTTTTTACATGGGAGCGCGAATTGCTTGCCACGTTCAAAACATATTGCTAAGGCCAAATGCTCGCCCCAAAAAGACTCGCGCCAATACACATATCAATATTTTGTTTCCGTGTTTAGTTAAAACACTTTTACAAATGTTTCATAATTTACTTACCCCTGTAACCAGCGACGAGCACATTGGAGTACCGCCCACATTCGCTATGTGTACATTGATACGTAGATATATTGTATAGCACAAGCTGCTGTTATTTCGTTAAATGTATGGATGTCAGCTTCTCGCTGTTCACGGCAAGAATGATGACGTCACACATTTTAGATTCAAGCGAGGCTATATCCCCTCCCCATGGAGCGAGCCGGTTCCAAGGAGGAGCTACAGCCGGCGCCATGTGGAGGGGGAAATAATACGTTTTTATCACTTAGGGCAGGTCCAGATATATTCATATGTCCGTGGGTCCGGTCCATTTATGAGTACTTTGGATTGCTTTATTCCAGGTGCCCTCTCCCATTCCTTCCAGTGCTGGGATTTGACCCACCTCTCAAAATGTAATTTGGTGTGGCAAGCTGCTACTCCTACGGCTCAGATCCCGCAAGTGGTGCTTTGGCCCCTTTCCTTGCTAGTTCGTCAGCCCGCTCGTTGCCCTCAATACCCTTATGTCCTGGTACCCATATCAGGGTTATTTTATTGATGGTAGCGAGTTCCACTTAATTCTTATTAATTTAGTACACCGACTCATGATGTAACCATTATGTTCTGAATTGGCAGATACCTCAGGAGAAGACCAGTAAAACAGAGGATGTGGAGGAACAGTTGGATTTTGAAGCCGAAGAGGGAGAATGCGTGGAAGCTCCTGAACCAAAGCTGAACAATGTAGACAAGAACTCAGAAATAAACAAAGGTTAGTAGTGATAATGTGCTAAAAAAAATTTATGTTACCTAATAGCATTGCATCAGTAAAATGAATTTTGAATACCCATGTTTTCTGGGAGAGAGGGAGAGGTTACAATGGAACTATCAGTGGTATCCCTTTAGCTGCTTTTGTTGATTCCCATGGCAGTGGAGTGCTGAGTTCATGGGGTGAGGATTGTCTAGGTCCTGGCGGCGGATGTATCTGCCCATCTACTACTGTGTGGCAGGCTGGATTTGGAGAGACTGGTTGAGGGAGACCTTTTTACCTCTCCAGAAGGACTCTCTGGATTCATACATCCATCACTCCTGGATACACTGATCCCAAGATTCCTACCTACTCCTCACACCTTTTTCCTTACCAGATCTTTCTCTCCTTCCATTCCTTAAAAAAAAAACCACACAGCATCCCCAAAGAAGACAGGCACTGAGGGGAATTATTTTCCTCGGGGCCTTCTTTGCAGAGCTAATGTAAAAAAAAAAACTGCAATGCCCAAAATTTTTCATTGCGTTTTTGTCTAGCAGTCTGGGTGTAGTGTTGTTACTTTTAAAGTTTGAGTGGGCATGACCACTGAGTAAATAATTCCTAGAAGGGTGATCTACATCGATTTAAAAGGAAACTGCGGTCACCAATTTTCATAAGATCTTTGACCTCTAACATGCTTCATCAGTTAACCTCTTGACTGGGCGTGAATAAATTAATGTAAATATGTTGTTCTGAATTGAAGAACCCTCGTTGTGTGTTGTGCTCCAGACGATGACGAAGGTTCAGGAGGCGTGGCGTCCTCGCTGGAGGAAGGGGAGGTGTCTGACGAGGAGGAGAGACGCCCCGAGGAGACGGAGCCGCGCCCGGTGTGCCGCTTTTACTCGCGCGGCCAGTGCACCTGGGGAGTCAGCTGCAGGTTTGTTGAACATGTCAAAATATTTGGAGTTTTGTAATACAGGTGTTCAATATTCAAACTTATTAATGTGTGAGGATGCTGCATTAGTTTAGATTGATTCAATATTGTAATAAAACGAGTTTTTATTTATTTATTAATTTTCGGACAACAGTCCATTAAAAACATAATAATAACACGAATAAAAAAAACAGAGATGACAGTGAAGGGAGAGCACATATAAATTAATAGCAACGACAATATAAAATGTAAAAAGTACATATAGAAGACACTACAAGTCAAAGCATTTAAATATTGCATATCGACTGCCGAAAGTCATTTAGTTTTACACCAAAAAAATCAATGCTTTGACTTGCGTTGACAAGTCTCGACATTCTGGATAAGAGAGAATGGTATCCATAATTAGAAGAATGTTGATTGAGGAACAGCAATTCATTATTTCGAAGTCTACGGGAAGGGATGTTAAACTGGATGAGTTGTAACAATGCAGGTGTATCAGTAATACTGTTGATAATTTTAAATATGCAAATTATTTATAATTTATAAAGGATGCGCTGCTTTTTGTGTGGTTGTTCATAGTTAACGTTATGAATACATCGTCAACGTTCAGGCAAAAATTACCGAACCACCAAATCGTCGCTTAAGTTCTAACACCGCGGAAGTCAAAAATAACAACTTTTCAGGAGAGCAAAAAAACCGTGCCTTTTTATATATTGCGATCATAGTGCATATGTTTTTTAATGAAAATTTATAAAAGAAAGGTTTTTTTAAGATTTTTGTAACGGTTGTTATAAAATATCATTATTTGGATTATTTTTTTGACATACGCGGTGTTACCACATTGTAATACATAAAATGGGGAGACTTACGCTGAGTTATTATAAATACTCTGTAAATATCTTTAAATATTTATTTCAAATAAAATTAAAATAACGAGTAGACTTATACCTCATAAAAAATTAAAAAAACATAAAACATACTTCTACAACTTTCTTAACAGATCTTCTTAACTTTTCGTTTTAAATAATTAACAAATTTAAATAAATGAAGACAATATAAGCGAAACTCAATCGAAAATCTGGAAACAGAAAAATCTGAGACACGAACCCAGGACCTCTTGCTTTAAACAAATTAACTTTTTTTTAACCTTGATACTTATTTGGTATAAAATCACATCAAAAAGGAACATCAGCATCACTTAAATGCGAAATCAGTACTACCTTATGAACATAAATTATCAAAAATAACAAAAATACAATATACATAAATCATTATAAAATGAAGTAAGGTATCGTAAAAATTGTGACAGTCAGGAGAGATAACTGACTAGTTCTTGAAGATGTTTCCATGTAGATTCATTATAAAGCTTTGACCTCGGGCCTGGTCTTGTGCTTTTATTTTTGGCTCTTCTGGGCAAATTCTTATAGTCATATTGAAAGCTTAACTTATAAATAATAAGGCCATTAGGATTATACTTTTTTTGGCTGGAATAAGCTTAAATTCTTTTCCTTAAAATTGTAGTCAAAGGACCATCGGCTGACGGGTTCTTTATTTACATTACACTTATCACAATAAATTTTGAAAAGATGATTCTTGTTTTCGATGATAGGCTCTAAATATTCTCTAGAAGAGGTCTCTAGAGCTCTACAGTAGTGAGAAGGTACTTTTGGCAACTATTTAGAAAGTCTTTCAGAAAAGCTATCTCATCTTTCTTTGAGTATCCTTCTAAAACCTTATGAGTAAATTCGGGTTTCTTTGCTATTCCAAGCTCAGACGTCGATAGCCAATAGCATTGTCCATTGTTTAATACCAAACGTATTAAAAAGTATGCTTGCAGACTTGAACACGTCCATTATTTGCAGTTTCTAATAAATACTCTTTGGTCTCACTACGCCTAAATTATTCCAATAATTGGAGAATGAGGTATTCCGTTCCTCGTTTGGTATTGTATCACAATCACAAAGCTTTGTTTTCTTACAAAACTCGAAAGTACATCGAGGGCCAATTATTCGGGCTGGCCTAATAGTAGCATGTAATACCCTAAACTTTGGGCCATTGCTATATCGCCGATATCCTAAATATTATTTTCCTTCTATTCTAAGTTTCTTGCTATTATTTTTAGACCAGTTTTTGTTCTCAGAACATCCCTTAGAACGTCTTTTTCGACCAGAATTAAGATCACCATGTTCGACCTCGTCATTCGCTAGCAAGGGACTCGCAATCGGTAATGGAAGGTCTGTTGTTTCTTCCATTAATATAGGCTCTATCACACTTGTTTGTCCAAAGTTAATATCAATGGGTTCGACATTCGATGGTAACAAAGGCGAGTGAACTGTCGTTTCTTCCATCATTACAAAGCGCCCTTGAGGTAAAAAGCGCCCTTGAGGTGATTTTTTCACGAAAATGGCGCTATAGAAGTCATCCAATTATTATTTTTATTATTACAACATGGCATTCAGAAAGTTCATGTACACTCATCTCGCCGCTTATATTGGCATTATCTGGAATTATAACAACAGGCAAGTTGTTAATGTCGAGGTTTTCCAAGTTTTCCTTGGTGGTGATATTTTCATTTGTCTTTTTCGGTAGTATTTTTATTTCTAGTTGTTCACATAGGTCAGCGATCTCTTCATCATCACTGCTTTCGTAATCCATGGTGTATTGATATCTAAATTAAAAGTAAGTAAATTTAAAACCGTGTATTTAAAATCATTATATAAAACACCGCTTAAGTCACTTCTGCATTAAGCAGGACACCGCATAAGTAAAATAACATTTTCATCTTATTTTTTACAATAACATAATTGATATTTATACTTAACTATACCTAAAAACCAAAATATCAAGATTTTTTCCCTTATATGAACACATAATATTATTAAAATGAATTAAACTTACCTTGATTTATAATGTATTTCTTCGGAGCTCAAGTCGCGACCTCTCGCAATACGAAAGTAAACTGACTTACGCGCTGTTTGCATGACAATTTCCGCGGCACGGAGATACGCTGTGTATTTGTTTTCAAAATAAAACACTTTCATTGGTTGAAATCCTTGTTTCTGATTGGTTTAGGAGGTGCGTCTTTCGATTCTCTATAGAATGACATGCAAAAGTGAAAATGGCATTTTTTGGACTTCCGCGGTGTTAGAACTTAAGCGACGAAATGCATTTTGATACATCGATCATTCGGTTGATTATTCGGTCAGACATCTTCGAAAAATCGTTTTTTTTTTTTTTTACATAAACTCCACACAGGAGGCCCTGAAGGAAATGATTTCCCTCAGGGCCTATGTCATCTGTGATGCTGTGTGGAGGGTCTTTTTGAGGAGAGGAAGAAATGAACATTGGTCTTGAAGAGTTTTAGGAAGGAGCAAACACAGTGGCCGGCAAATCTTTCCACAGCCGAGCTGTTGAACACAAGAACGAGTCGAAGAAACGACCCGTTCTCATGTGACAAATGTCAACCGTGTACAAATGTTGGGCACGCGTTTGGCATGTTTCCCGACTATGCACCGGTGCCGAAGGGATCAATGATGCTAGTTCCTCGGAGCATCTTCCATTGTATTACCGGTAGAACAAGGATAAAATTGCAATCTGTCTGTTAAGATGGGAAAATCTATTAAACGGACTGCCCGTTTCTGCACAGAGTCAAGGGTATTTTTCAGGTATTTTGGAGCTCCAGACCAGAGGTGGCTGCCAAATTCAACCGTGGGGCGCACTTGTAATTTGTACAGGGTTAGCAGTTACATTTAAGATGATTTTGCAGTTAGTATATATGAATGAGAATGAGGCAAAGTTGTGTAACCATAGAATACATTAAATAAAATTAGAAAAGAAGTGAAAAATGTTAAATGTAAAAGACTACAAAATATATAGTTTTTAAAATTACGAATGCAAGTTGTATGTTCAAAATTAATGATTTTTTTATAAATTGCCCTTAATTCTCACTTTGTTTTAATATATAATGACATTATTTACAAGACAAGGTGTTAATGTGAATAAAAGTAGTGTATGCCAAGACTGAGTTGTGTAGCGATCCATCCTTTCTGCCTACTCCTGTGAGAAAAGTTTTAATTTGATGTAAATCAGTTTCTAGAAGCCATAATTAAATCCTGGTGTGTTTTAAACCTTTAGATTCCTGCACCCCGGCGTGACAGACAAGGGCAACTACACAATGTTCGATATGGTGCGCGCCATGCCCCCTGGGTACGCCTCCCATGCGCACCACCACCCCCCGCCCGGGGGCCATTCCATCTCCGCGCACCCTGCTAGCATGGGGGCCGGCCAAGGGGCCAACTCCCGCTCCGAGAGCGCCTGGGAGAGGGGGCTGCGTACTGCTAAAGAGGTATATACGAGACTATAACCAGCCAATGGCACGTAATCTAGAAAGCTCAAAGTAGATGACGTTGATGTGGTTGGATATCATTTGTAGGATATGACAGCTCTGTGGTATGGTTTAAAAGACATTTTTTTAGAAAGTTTTTTATAAATTTGGTGGTTGGAGTTTCAAGGAATCGAGAAATATGAATGCAAAAGCAATTAGGAAGAAGGAAAACTTGGTTTGTTTATAACCACAACTTATTTCAGATTGTTTTCCTGTGGTAACAGAATAAGATGAGAAATAAGTTTTGCTGATTTGACAGATTGGCGGCTTGCGACAAATAACAATTTTCAGATGATTTTTCGGAGGCGTCTACTAATATCTACAGGAATTCCAAAAACTGAACAAATCGGACTAATATCTATGAGAACAAAGTGAGGACGAATATCTACAGCTCAAACTGCTGACTAATATCTATGAGAACCAAAGTGTGGACGAATATCTACAGCACTGGCAGAGGTTGGATTTGCATAGCATATTGGAATAACGTAATATTGCATATGCAGTTTAAAAAACTTAATTTATGTATGTATGTATGTAAAAATCCCTAATAACAGACTATTGGAGACATTTAGCTGATTATTGAGGATTTGGGTTTTTGTTTTAACAGCTTTCTTTATTTCGAGTGCTTCTAAATTATTTAGTCTGTTACCATGACCATTTCTATGTCAGTTAGGTTAGGTTAGGTTGTGGTGCCGTGTATTTCGAAATAAATAAATATCTTTGTATTATGACCTCCATGTTTGTTCAATAAATTATTGTCCTCGTAAACAGCAAAATACGTAATATTATGCAAAAACTTCATGTACGTACTTTAAAACGTTTAAGCCTAAATTAGTAATTACGTAATTGAAGTAATTTATGCTTTTCCGTACAACCTCTTGCTCAATTGCCCTCTGTAGATATTAGTCCAACCTTCGCTCCATAGATATAGTCACCACTGGGACCGTCATAGATATTCATCCGACCTTAGCTCTGTAGATATTAGTCCTCACTCTGAAGTTCATAGATATTAGTCCAACATATGAGCTGTAGATATTAGTTTCTGGAGTCGATTTTTCAAACTAAAATGTTGAAAAGTGAGGTTAAATCATTTTCTGAAGTAGAGCTTATTTATGCTGCTTTTTTAAAAGGTAATTTTATCTGGTTTTTAAAATGGTATTTGTTTTTACGATATCTTCAAAATGAAGAAATATACAGAAATTCAATGAGAATTTTCAAGTTTATAAAAAGATAAACAATATATTTATCTTTCTATGAACTATTTTATGTCAACTTCTATTTCAGGGTTTCTTTTAGTAAGGTGATCACCCACACAGTTTATTAACAGTGTAAAATTTTCACCACATAAACATAACAAACATTAGTAAGGCTGTTAATTATTTACAATGTCGTAGAGTGTGAAAAGTTTCTGCATTTTCGAACAGCATTGGCTCAACAGATCTGCGCATTAGTGCGTGAAATGTGCTAAAATTATAGAAAATAAAAAACTCTTTGTTTCACAGGCAAATTTTACAAGCAGTGGCTGGTTCAACAGAATTGACCCACATCTTCAACATTTCCCAAGTAATAATTATTACTAATAAATTGATTGTATCCCTTCCAGATGATGCGCAAGGCCACCAAGCGCAAGGAGCAGGACACAGACTTTGAGGAGAAGAAGATGCACCTGTCCCTGGCTGCGTCAGGCAGGGCCGGCTCCCTCGGCCCCGACGAGGAGGACCCCGAGCTGGCGGCCTATGCCGGCTACGCACCCCCTGCACCGCGCTCGCCCCCGCCAGGCCTTGTCAAGCGAGAACGTGAACGGGAGAGAGAGGACTATTATAGACAGGCCGAGAGGTAATATTTCATCTTTGACAAATGATGGCTTTTGATGAATACTCTTCTATAACAAAAGAATTTAAACTTTGAAGAAAAAATAATCTGAGCCTGATTTAACCTATTCTTTTAACATGCTCTGTATCCGAATTCCACAATACCACTTATATGAATGTAGAATATAAATTTTATTATTTATTATATTCAAGAAAACAACAGGACAGACACAATGACGTTACATAAATAAATAGACTCGCCATAGTCTCATATACTCACAATATAATGTGGAAAGTAAGGAACACTCTTTTGTTTTCAGCGATTTTCAGTATAATTTCTTAATTCAAAAGTTTATTCCTGTGTGATAAAGATAGACAATCAAATAATGTGTATGTATGAATGCAATGAATATTGGAGCGGGCGGCATATTGCTTGTCACTTTTTGATGGAACGTTCGCTGTCTTCTTTTCTTGAGGCCCACTAGAATAAAAGGTCCGGCTGCCTGTCAGAGTTTGATATGTCGAGCTATACGACAGTTTTCAAATGGTGGCGATTGTCATCAATACTTGTTAGAACTACTGATTTGTGTTGTTTTACCGCAAGCAAACAAATAAACAGAGTGTTTAGGGTGATTAGTCTGCTTTAAAACAGTGAAGTTTACTTAGCAACAGAAATTTGGCTATTGCGCGTCCAGACCCTTTACTTTAGTAGGACTTGAATTTTCTATAATGACGTGTAAAACCGCGAGGGAAACATGAAAATTAATTGTAATATTTATAATAATCGATAATATTAAGTAATTTGCGTGTACTTACAAATGAAATGTTATTCATTCGCCTATACTATTATTTGCCGACAAATTGAAACATTATTCATTCGCCTATACTATTATTTGCCGACAAATTGAAACATTTTCTTTTTTTATTTTTTATTTTAACTTTTATGAGTAAAACCTCAAATTGTAATATTTAAATAAATGAAGACAATATAAGCGAAACTCGATCGAAAATCTGGAAACAGAAAAATCAGAAAAACATATTGACACCTCTGGGACTCGAACCCAGGACCTCTTGCTTTCCAGGCAAACACGCTAACCATTGCGCCACGGTGTCGATATGAAGTTCGGTCATGTTTAACTGTACCGTTGCATTTTCTTATCACACATTTTCTCATCACACAGGAGGGCATTTTGGCACTTTTTAAAATGCAATTTACTTACTGGTAGTGCTGGTAAGACGCAACCTTACTCGATGCGTAGCAGTTTAGTACTAAAGTACTAGATATCGAGATCGTTACAATTGTCTTGTTCTTTTCTTCCCACTTTGAGATTTCTACCCCTCGTCTAATAGTATGCAACGTCATAGGACTTAACCTATTCTTTTAACATGCTCTGTTTTATCCGAATTCCACAATACCACTTATATGAATGTAGAATATAAATTTTATTATTTATTATATTCAAGAAAACAACAGGACAGACATTACGTATTATATTTTCAAGAAGACAACAACCTGACAACTTTCTTTTGTTTTTACAATCTAAATCTATGTAGTTCTAATTTTGAAAAAAGCTTCACTACCTATTCTTTACTAGCTCTGCTTAGCTACTTCCTCAAGTAGGTACCCATCTTTATTACTTTATTTTTGCCTCTAC
This sequence comes from Limnephilus marmoratus, assembly GCA_917880885.1. Classification (NCBI taxonomy): domain Eukaryota; kingdom Metazoa; phylum Arthropoda; class Insecta; order Trichoptera; family Limnephilidae; genus Limnephilus; species Limnephilus marmoratus. The sequence goes on along the minus strand of OU862916.1, from coordinate 41,511,726 downwards.
ATGAATATTTACCATTTTTCAGGAGGAAAAATTTGTAAAATGTCCTTATTTTACCATTGTTTTTCATAGCAAAAGTATTCTTGAAACAGAGTACGGTCCTATTTAACATGTTTGTTACTTTAACCTGTCGTTTGCCGGGGTAGGCCAGCAAAAAGCACCACCAATTAGCATTCGCAAAAAGCGGCATCCATGACACCCAATGACATTTCGTGTCCAGCGATTCTGACAGTGTCCTTGAGAAATTTTGTACATAGAAAGGTCAAAATCGTAGATAAAGGAATTTTTCCCGCGCATGCGCAAGAACTGCGCACATTCCCGCGCTCCGGTAAATTATTAATATAAATTATTTGGAGTGACCAGGCGCATTGCGATTTCCTCTATGGTAAAGGGCGATAATAGAGCAAGCGATTCTGACCGTGTTCTTCATACACTTTCTTTATACATAAGGGTCAAAATCGCGTGTAAAATCTCAAACACACCGGTGCACGAACGGCATTCTACGGGTTAAATGATGGTTAAAATTTAAAATTAACGATTTAGCTTTCTGTTGAAGACTGCCATAAGTCATTTTCAAAATTTTCTTGATGCCGTCTTTGAATCTGTACACCTTGATCCACTCTTCAGAATATTTACTACTTCAGGAAGGGCACAAAACATTGCACAAAGTAAAATGTTATCTTCATCTTACCATAAAAACTTTTTTCATAAGTTTCGGATTTTTCAAACTCGTCACATTTGGTGACCATCAAATTGACAATCAGCGCCATTTTGAATTTGGGAAATTTTTTGATACCTAAATTATTTTTTTTACATTAGTACCACACAGGAGGCCCTGAGGAAATTAATTCCCCTTAACCTCTGAAAGGACAGGCCGTTTCACGAAAATTCACTAAAAAAGCACCACTTTGAATTTTGAATTGAATGTTTTGTGGATCAATTTTGAGCTATCGTATATTTTATTGACTGAAACACATTCCTAGAACAATAAATTATGTATCAAAACAACATAACTTGCGTTAATTACGTAAATTAATAGGTTTTACGATGTTTTAGTCGAGGAACACGCATCAATTTTGACAGCTAAAATTTGCAGCAAAATGACATTTCTATGCCACAGATAAAATCGTTTAAAAATGTTCTGGGCTTGCAAGGTGAATGAAATTTTTACCCATCTTATGGGGTAATGTTGGCGCAAGCGATTCTGACCTTGTTCTTCATACAAATTCTGTACATAGAAGGGCCAAAATCGCAGACAAACATTTTGTGTTCGAATTATTTTCTCGCGCATGCGCACAATACGCGCGCGCCCGCGCGTCTCCGGCCAATAAGAGGTTAAGGCCTATGTAATCTTTGAGGATGCTGTTTGGAGGTTCTTTTTAGGAAAGGAAGGAGAGGAAGTTCTGGGAAGGAAAGGAGTATTAGGGGTGGGTAGGAATCTGGGGTCAGTGTGTCCAATCCATGCTTCCAACTGCGGTGCTAGGTTGTGGGTCGAGAGAGTCCGGCCGGAGAGGTCAAAAGGTGAGTTTCTCTCGATCTGGTCCTCCACGGTGGACAGGCACATTCGCCGCCAAGACCTAGATAAATCTCACCCCCATAAACCCAGTCACCCCTGCTAAGTCACCAAACGTAGCTAACCATGTGGGGTGACCTATAGCAGAGGTGTCCGTTATCCAATAAATGGTTCCCGGGGCGGCGGTACCCATACCTGCCTCCCAAATTATTAACAAATTTACTAACAATTTTAACACGCTGACTCTGTACTTCTTTTTTGTTTCTATATGTCTTATATTTATGAATATGTTTGCTGTCTTATATCAGTCAATAGCTTCCTTGTGTTGTGTGGAATTTTAGATTGTTGTATATTTCAATGTCCTTAACAGTTTAATAATTTGTTTTCCAGGGAAGAGTATCAGAGACTGATTGAGAGGTACTTTTTCTATCTAATTATTATCCAGTAGTATTTACCATTCCATCTACCAGTGGCGTGCATTGCTCTGTCACCAAAGGTAGGCGCTGTGTGTAATTTAGATGTAGTTGTAACTGTCAAAGTAGGTCTTAGATGTAGATGAAATATTTTTATTATATGATAATATTATAATATATTTGCTTGAAACAGTAAACTTATTAGGTAGTATATGTTGGGCACTTAAAGAGATACCCGCAAAGCGGAAAGAATGGGGAAAATCAAGGATTGCCGACTTACCTTGTTTTCTTCCTTCGCTTGTCTAAATTTTGCTGGTTCACCACATTAACCGGTCACCAACTTAAGCAGATATATGCGTTAGAAATACGACAGTAGTCAAGTACAATAAGCTTGTTTATACGTCAACGCGTGTGTCTCCATAGAAATCGTTCTAACTCCGTTATTCTTTTAGTGACATCCCTAAAACAAAAAGTAAAAGGTCGATAGTGGAACAAGCTGTACATCCCTATTCAAGTTGTCCATAGAAATACATAATAAGAATATTCTGTCATTCGCGCAATCTGACACATAATTTTTCCCGCCAAATTTCGGACCAGCGGCTCGACCCCGCTCGACATTGTTAACTTTTATTAAATATTTTTATATGAAATGATAAAAAGTGAGGTGATAAAAATGTTTATTATACATTTATACAATATATATAGTATTGTTCACTTTGGGAAAGCTCTTTTTCCGCGCACTTTTTTGTTGACACAAAAACGACCAGTACGCCCTTTGCGTTTCACCCACCTCAAGGTTCACTTTCGGTTGAAGCAAATTCCGAATGAAAACTGTAAGTCAATTTTTTTCGACAAAATGAAATATATACAGGGATTTATTCTCCGATACGAATCGGCGGCGAAAACTAGAAGCTCTACTCGAATCACTCGATTCGGCTCGGTTGTATTTCCCGCCGACAGATGGCGTTTGAAAAAAAAAAATGACGAAAAAACCCGCTTATTTCACAAAGGAAAATGCTAGGACCGTTGACGCAGATCTCAAATGTCAAAGTTTTAGCCTAACAAAACGGAACTCTCGGCGGTTTCGGTCGTTGTGTTTCGGAAAACGACATTACCGCCGAAAAACCGATTCCGGGCTAGATGTTTTTTGAAAATACGATAGCCGGATAGATTCCGCAACTTTTAACATCAATAAAACATATGATTCTCATATAAAATACGTCAGGAGATGCTGACAAAACTCGAAATTTTCCGAAAAAAAATCATCAAAATACGTGCTCACAGATTCCATCGGAAGTTTAAATATTCCTGGCCAGTTCAAATTAACACGTTTTTCATTCGGGGTAGGTACCTACTTATTTCGGTAGTATTGCAAATATGATGAAAAAAGCTAAGATTGCCGGAATCTAAGGAAATGCGCAGGTACCTACCTGAATGGGTACCTACACAACGAATTAGGTTTTAATGCAATAAATACTAAGGTAAGGTTGTTTCGATGATACAGAATAATTGAACTTTTTTAAAGTTAATTTTCACGTTCTGTGATGGTTCTACTCAAATTCTATTGTTTTATCATTACAGACCAGTTACATCACAAAACTGAAATAATTACAGAACTCGAACGGAACTTTATAGAACTGAAAATTTACTAGAAAAATTTAAAGAATTGTCAATTTTTTTTATTAATTTTTTTTTTTTATTTTTAAGTGTGTTCTATTTGAACATTGTATATATATATACATTACGCGTGTTCTAGGTAGGTACTTACTTGCGGGGACTTTTTTCATTTAAAAATCAAAACATGATATTGAATGAATTTATTTGTAGTGAAAATTATTTTATGCTCAACAGCATAATGGCGTCGTTTTGGTGAAATATTACAACAAAGTACCTACTTACTACTTACACTTGCAAAATGAAATACAATACAACTACAATAGTGAGCTCCGGCATAATGAAATTTTGCACTGCTAAACCGTGCAACCGATTGTTATTGTTAATGGACTATTTGTGCGTAAATAAATTAATTATATACAGCGGGTACCCGGCATGCGTTGCGAGGCCACTTAACTTCGGGGTCAACTAAACCGTAATGGTTCCCTACCAAGTCCCGGGAAACAACATTATAAAATTATGCACTTTATAAAATTATATACAACGGGTACCCGGCATGCGTTGCAAGGCCGCTTTAACCTCGGGGTCAATAAAACTGTAATGTTTCCATCCGAAGTCCTGGGAAACTACATTATAATGCAAGCGCCTGCACTATGTAACATTATATACTACGGGTACCCGGCATGCGTTGCAAGGCCACTTTAACCTCAGGGTCAACTAAACTCTAATGGTTCCATCCCAAGTCCCCGGAAACTACATTATAATGCAAGCGCCTGCACTATATAACATTATATACAACGGGTACCCGGCAGCGTATTTACAAAACCTATACCGATTCAGTCGCGGTAACGACAATTTACATTTTAAATATACCTCTATATTGGTTATTTTTTATCACATTGCAAAAACAAAAAATGTTCTAAAATCTAGATAAAATAATCTTTCTGATGTGTATGTTAGAAATTAATAATTTTATTTCTAAATATTTAAATTTGAATATTATTCCCATATATTGTAAATACACCTCTATATTGATAATTTTTATCACTTTGCAAAAACAAAAAAAATGTTCTAAAATCTAGATAAAATAATCTTTCCAATGTGTATATTAGAAATTAATCATTTTATTTCTAAATATTTAAATTTTGATATTGAAAATTTAAAGCGACTCAAACGCGTTAGGGATTGTAAAAACGCTACCCGGCATGCGTTGCAAGGTCACTGTAACCTAGGGGTCAACTTTACTGTTATGGTTTCATCCCGATTCCCGGGAAATAACATTTTAAAGCAAGCGCCTGCACTATATAACATTATATACAACGGGTACCCGGTATGCGTTGCAAGGTCACTGTTACCTAGGGGTCAACTTTACTGTAATGATTTCATCCCGATTCCCGGGAAATAACATTTTAAAGCAAGCGCCTGCACTATATAACATTATATACAACGGGTACCCGGTATGCGTTGCAAGGTCACTGTAACCTAGGGGTCAACTTTACTGTAATGGTTTCATCCCGATTCCCGGGAAATAAAATTTTAATGCAAGCGCCTGCAATTTATAACATAATATACAACGGTTACTCGGTATGCGTTGCAAGGTCACTGTAACCTCGGGGTCAACTTAACTGTAATGGTTCCATTCCAATTCCTGGGAAATTACATTTTAATGCAAGCGCTGCACTACATAACATTATATACAACGGGTACCCGGCATGCGTTGCAAGGTCACTGTAACCTCAGGTTTCTTCATATATTTAATTTAACACACACTCTTCCTCGCTTCATCCACGTTCACACGTCAAATCGCATAGTGTTTAAACCCGTCAGTTGCTTCTGCAACGGGCAAAACCTAGTATATATAGTATTGTTCACTTTGGGAAAGCTCTTTTTCCGCGCACTTTTCTGTTGACGCAAAAACGACCAGTACGCCCTTTGCGTTTCACCCACCTCAAGGTTCACTTTCGGTTGAAGCAAATTGGGAATGAAAACTGTAAGCAAATTTTTAATGACAAAATAAAATATATACAGGGGTTTATTCTCCGATACGAATCGGCGGCGAAAACTAGAAGCTCTACTCGAATCACTCGATTCGGCTCGGTTGTATTTCCCGCCGACAGACGGCGTTTGAAAAAAAAAAATGACGAAAAAACCCGCTTATTTCACAAAGGAAAATGCTAGGACTATTGACATAGGTCAGGATCTCAAATGTCAAAGTTTTAGCCTAACAAAACGGAACTCTCGGCGGTTTGGGTCGTTGTTTTTCGGAAAACGTCATTGCCGCCGAAAAACCGATTCCGGGCTAGATGTTTTTAAAAAATACAATAGCCGGAAGGATTCCGCAACTTTTGATAACAATAAAACATACGATTCTCTTATAAAATACGTCAGGAGATGCTGACAAAACTCGAAATTTTCCGAAAAAAAATCATCAAAATACGCGCTCAAAGATTCCATCGGAAGTTTAAATATTGGTGGCCAGTTCAAATTAACACGCTATTCATTCGGGGTAGGTACCTACTTATTTCGGTAGTATTGCAAATATGATGAAAAAAGCAAATATTGCCGGAATCTAAGGAAACGCGCAGGTACCTACCTGAATGGGTACCTACACAACGAATTAGGTTTTAATGCAATAAATACTAAGGTAAGGTTGTTTCGATGATACTGAATAATTCAACTTTTTTTAAGTTAATTTTCACGTTCTGAGTTGCTTCTACTGAAATTCTGTTTTTTCTCAATATAGGCCAGTTACATCACAAAACTGAAATAATTACAGAACTCGAACGGAACTTTCTAGAACTGAAAATTTACTAGAAAAATTTTAAGAATTGACAATTTTTTTTTATTAATTATATTTTTTTTTTATAAGTGTGTTCTATTTGGACATTGTTAAAAAAAAAAAATAATTACGCGTGTTCTAGGTAGGTACTTACTTCCAGGGACTTTTTTCATTTAAAAATCAAAACATGATATTGAATGAATTTATTTATAGTGAAAATTATTTTATGCTCAACAGCATAATGGCGTCGTTTTGGTGAAATATTACAACAAAGTACCTACTTAGTACTTACACTTGCAAAATGAAACACAATACAACTACAATAGTGAGCTCCGGCATAATGAAATTTTGCACTGCTAAACCGTGCAACCGATTGTTATTGTTAATGGACTATTTGTGCGTAAATAAATTAATTATATACAGCGGGTACCCGGCATGCGTTGCGAGGCCACTTTAACTTCGGGGTCAACTAAACCGTAATGGTTCCCTACCAAGTCCCGGGAAACAACATTATAAAATTATGCACTTTATAAAATTATATACAACGGGTACCCGGCATGCGTTGCAAGGCCGCTTTAACCTCGGGGTCAATAAAACTGTAATGTTTCCATCCGAAGTCCTGGGAAACTACATTATAATGCAAGCGCCTGCACTATATAACAGTATATACAACGGGTACCCGGCATGCGTTGCAAGGTCACTGTAACCTCGGGGTCAACTTAATTATAATGGTTCCATCCCAAGTACCGGGAAACTACATTATAATGCAAGCACCTGCACTATATAAAATTATATACAACGGGTACCCGGTATGCGTTGCAGGGCGGCTTTAACCTAGGGGTCAACTTTACTGTAATGGTTTCATCCCGATTCCCGGGAAATAAAATTTTAATGCAAGCGCCTGCAATTTATAACATAATATACAACGGGTACACGGCATGCGTTGCAAGGTCACTGTAACCTCGGGGTCAACTTTACTGTAATGGTTCCATCCCAATTCCCGGGAAATAATATTTTAAAGCAAGTGCCTGCAATATATAACATGATATACAACGGTTACTCGGCATGCGTTGCAAGGTCACTGTAACCTCGGGATCAACTTAACTGTAATGGTTCCATTCCAATTCCTGGGAAATTACATTTTAATGCAAGCGCTGCACTACATAACATTATATACAACGAGTACCCGGCATGCGTTGCAAGGCCACTGTGAACTCAGGTTTCTTCATATATTTAATTTAACACACACTCCTCCTCGCTTCATCCACGTTCACACGTCAAATCGCATAGTGTCTTAACCCGTCAGTTGCTTCTGCAACGGGCAAAACCTAGTATATATATATTAATGTTTGGTTTTGGGGTAGGTCAGGAAAACTCACTTTTTTTTTTAATCGTCCGGGTACAGGCGAAAATCGACCGCTCTGCCTGTCCAGTTTCACCGACCGCAGGGGTCGATTTGGCCGAGCAAGGCGCGTGGACCGGGATTTCATACAAACGGCCGTTCCAAAAAAACGCGTTTTGGTGATCCGATAATCGACTCTTTTCCCCCTCGATCCGCAAGACCTCACGGCGTATTGTCGCTTAAAAACGAAAAAGACGCTTACGCCCTTTCGATTTCCCTCGCCCGCCTCGGCCCGCAGGCGATAATCGACCTCCGCTCCTCGAGTTTCACCGACCGCAGAGATCAATTTGGCCCGAAAGGGGGCACGGACGGCGTTCTCTGCGGGTCAGACCAGATTTCATATAAAAAAGATGACGCAGGGTCAACAGCGCTCCCAAACGGCGAAAACTACAATTAGATCTCTCACCGACGAAGAAATTCGACCTCAGTTATATTTCTCGCCGACAGGTTCACCCGTTAAAAAACGTCGAATCGTTTAGTAAAGAGATTTCCCATACAAAACTGATTTTTCTAGGGATTTATTCGAATTTTTTTAACGGCGTTTTCGAAAATAGCGGAGAAAAATTGACATTTTAAAGGCCCTTTGCGGGAACTTAGATTGCGGCGAAAACAAACATTTTGCACGAAATGTTTTTGATTAAATAGAAGGTATACAAGTTTAAGAAACTTTTAAAATAAAAACATGTGTAGCTTCCCATTTAAAATGTTACACTATATTGCATCAAATATTGAAATTTTTCTGACATTTTCTGAAATCGATCTATCATCAACAATGCATAATTTTCCAGCCAGTTAATATAAACTCGAGGTAGGTACTGGCGTTAAAAATGTGAATGATTTAAATGCAGAAAATCGCGGTAGGTACCTACCGTTCTATTGAATTATTGCTAATTCGCTAAGTATTTATTGAGAAAACGCGTAAGTAGGTACCAACACCAACATTATTTTTCTCGGTATGTACTAGGTAGGTACCATCTTACGAGATTTTTTCCTTTAAATGTTAAATCGAAAATTAATGATATGAAATGAAAAAAATCATCCAAGATGGTAATTTTTGAAATATGTAGGAACACGGAGGTTGCTTCCGGATAACCACTGTTGGTATGAATGTTATTTTTAAATTAGTAAAGTTCATTTTCACGTAATGTGCGGTTTTTATTTATTCAATTATCTTCAAAACTTATAATATTTATTATTATTTATTTAAACTATTATTTCAAAACAGAAATAATTACGGAACTTGAATAGAATTTGAACAGAACTTTCACAGAACGTTAAAATTAACTTGAAAAATTGAAGATTTTTAAATAAATTTTTTTGAAAAACCCAGCCTAAATATATTTCATATGTTTTTTTTACGTATGTGCAGGTACCTCTACATAGAATCTATGCAGGTACCTACATGCACATAACAACTCAAAATCTGATGATATTGCTTATGATTTTTTGTAAATGTATAATAAAATTGCTTGAAGTGGAATGGTATAATTTTTTTCAAAAATATTAAATTTACATACCGCTTTTTTTGTATTTTGTATTTTAATGATAATCATTCAACGTGGAATTGGTATCGCCGCCCCGGGAACCATTCATTGGTTTCTATATACAATAGTGAGCTCTGGCATCATGAAATTATGCATTGCTAAACTTTTTTTTACATTAGCTCCACACAGGAGGCACCGAGGAAAACAATTTCCCTAGGGGCCTATGTCATCTTTGAGGATGCTGTGTGGAGGGTTTTTTGAGGGAAAGAAAGGAGAAGAAGATATAAGAAGGAAAAGGGTATGAGGGGTGGGTAGGAATCTGGGGGTCAGTGTGGCCAGGAGTAACGGACGTATGAATCTATTCCTCACACTGCGGTGCGAGGCGAAGGGTTGGAAGAATCTGGCTGGAGAGATAAAAAGCCTCCCTCAATCAGTCTCCTCCGATCCAGCCCGCCATGCAGTGGTAGGTCAAACGTATCCGCCACCAAGACCTAGACAAACCTCATCCCATGAACCCGGGCACCCCTGCTAAGTCATCAAACGTAGCGAACCACTTGGGTGACCTTTGACAGCGGTGTTGGTTCATCCGATTGCGATGAGACTTTGGGAATTTGATGTGTGCATTCCCGCGATGGTTTCTGAATACAATAATGATCAATCGGGATACAATAATGAACCGGGCGACCGAAGTAGGTGCACATTTCTCGCTTTTTGAAAACTAAATGTACCGGGAATGAATTAATGAAGCGCGAGAGGGGGAGAGGAAAAAGCTCCACACAGGAGACCCTGAGGAAAATAATTTCCCTCACGGTCATGTCATCTTTGGAGATGCTGGGTGGAGGGTTTTTTAAGGCAAAGAAGGAGATGAGAGTTCTGAGAAGGAAAAGGGTTTAAGGGGTGGGTAGGAATCTGGGGTTCAGTGTGTCCTGGTCATCCGCCTCCAAGACCTAGACAAACCTCACCCCATAAATCCGGGCACCCCTACTAAATCACCAAACGTAGCGAACCACTTGGGGTGACCTACGGCATGAGTGTTGGTTATCCAATAAAGGTCATCTTTGGGGATTTTTATTTCTACATAACATTATATACAACGGTTACCCGGCATGCGTTGCAAGATCACTGTAACCTCGGGGTCAACTTAACTGTAACGGTTCCATTCCAAGTTCCGGGAAACTACATTATAATGCAAGCGCCTTGCAAACGTCTGCACTATATTATAACATTATATACAACGGGTTCCCGGCATGCGTTGCAAGGTCACTGTTACCTCGGGGTCAACTTAACTGTAATGGTTCCATCCCCATTCCCGGGAAATAACATTTTAAAGCAAGTGCCTGCAATATATAAAATGATATACAACGGTTGCTCGGCATGCGTTGCAAGGTCACTGTAACCTCATGGTCAACTTAACTGTCATGGTTCTATTCAAATTCCTGGGAAATTACATTTTAATGCAAGCGCTGCACTACATAAAATTATAAACAACGGGTACCCGGCATGCGTTGCAAAGTCACTGTAACCTCAGGTTTCTTCAAATATTTAATTTAACACACACTCCTCCTCGCTTCATCCACGTTCACACGTCAAATCGCATAGTGTTTTAACCCGTTAATTGCTTTTGCAATGGGCCCAGCTAGTATATATTAATGCTCAGTTTTGTGGTAGGTCGGGAAAAACTCACTTTTTCCGCTCACGCCATTGGTCAGGAAAAGGTCACTTTTGATTTGAGGGGAAAAACGACCACTCTGCCCCTCGGGTGGGTGAAACAACAAGGGTCACTTTAGCTTGCGGCCGTTCGTGATGGGTCAAGGGTCACTTTCGATTTGAGGGGAAAAGCGACCACTTTGCCCCTCGGGTGGGTGAAACCTCACGGGTCACTTTGGCTTGCGACCGTTTTTAAAATTTGGCAAGCCAAATTGACTTCTCGGCTCATCGAGATTGGCACATCTGTAGATTCACTTTCCCTCAAGGCCGATTAAGGGAGTGTATCTCTTTTTAAATGCATGGAAAAGTTGAGAAAGATATAGCGAAAATCTCCCATACAAAACTGATTTCTGCTATGAATTTATTCCGATTAATTAAACGGCAATCTGCAAAATACCGAAGAAAAATTGACATTTTAAAGGCCCTTTTCGGGGTGGTAAATTACGACGAAAATAAACATTGTGCGACTGATGTTTTTTAATAATCATAAATTATACAAGATTTAGAAACTTTTAAAATAAAAACATGTGTAGCTTCCCATTTAAAATGTTTCACAATATCGCGTCAAAGATTGAAATTTTTCTGACATTTGCGAAAAATTCTATAACATCCATAATGCACATGGTTTTCAGCCTGTAAAATCGGTAGATATTTTAAATATTTATTTAATTTTCCCCAAACTTGCAATACTGAGCATGGAATATTATCCAAAACCACCGCAGGTTTTCAGCAAGGCCCTGACAGCGTTAGCTGACGTAATTTGTATGGAAAATGTACTTAAACGTGCGAAGGTGTTCGATTTTCAGGCTTTGCTTGAGGTGGTTACGACAAAGTTTGACGGTGGTCTTGCCATTTAAATAAAATATTGTTTTAGAATATTTTGATGAACTAGGTAGGTACCCTGAAAATTACATAAACGGATTAATTATCCACGGTAATCATTTATAAATTATAACTAAAGAACGACTGGACCAAATTGAAAAATTCTTTTTGAATAGGTTTCGTTATTGTTAGGGCAAGGTTTGTATAAAACAACCGGTAAGCTCTGGAATTATAAAATTTGTTTAAAATGAATCGACGAAATCTATATATGCGCATAGCTTCCGAGCGAATGCACAGAATTGGATAAATCTTTCGTTGTTGTATTTGTTATTATTAGGGCAAGATTACTGGTGAGCTCTGGCATAATGAAATTTGTTTAAAAATGATTCGCCGAAATGTAAGTACGCTCATAACTTCAAAACGACTGCACGTAATTGAATAATTCTTTTTTTGTTGCGTTCCTTATTGTTAGAACAAAGTTTGTATAAAACTACTGGTGAGTTCTGGCATTATGAAATTTGCATACAAATGAATCGTTGAAATGTATGTACGCGTATAACTTCCGAAAGACTGCACCAAATTGAATAATTCTTTTTTTGTTATGTTTGTTTATTGGCTGGTGAGCTTTGGCATTACGAAATTTGCGTAAAAATATTTCAATAGGTGGCACGCGAGCTGTTTGAAAACTAAATGTAACGGCAATGAATCATTAAAGCGCAGGAGGGGGGGGGAAGAAAAAACTCCATACAGGAGACCCTGAGGAAAATAATTTCCCTCAGGGTCATCTCATCTTTGGAGATGCTGGGTGGAGGGTTTTTTAAGGCAAAGAAGGAGATGAGAGTTCTGGGAAGGAAAAGGGTTTAAGGGGTGGGTAGGAATCTGGGGTTAAGTATGTCCTGGTCATTCGCCTCAAAGACCTAGACAAACCTCACCCCATGAACCCGGGCACCCCTACTAAATCACCAAACGAAGCGAACCATTTGGGGTGACCGACGGCATAGGTGTTGGTTATCCAATAAAGGTCAATTTTGGGGATTTGTATTTCTAAATAACATTATATACAACGGGTACCCGGCATGCGTTGCAAGATCACTGTAACCTCGGGGTCAACTTAACTGTAATGGTTCCATTCCAAGTTCCGGGAAACTACATTAAAATGCAAGCGCCTTGCAAACGCATGCAATGTATTATAAAATTATATACAAAGGGTACCCGGCATGCGTTACAAGGTCACTGCAACCTCAGGTAGAACTCAGGATGAAATTATGCAGTGTTGAACTTTTTTTTTTACATTAGCTCCACACAGGAGGCTCCAAGGAAAACAATTTCCCTAGGGGCCTATGTCATCTTTGAGGATGCTGTGCGGAGGGTTTTTAAGGGAAAGGAAGGAGAAGAAGATATGGGAAGGAAAAGGGTATGAGGGGTGTTAAGGAATCTGGGGGTCAGTGTGGCCAGGAGTGACGGACGTATGAATCTATTCCTCACACTGCGGTGCAAGGCGAAGGGTTGGGAAAATCTGGGTGGAGAGGTCAAAATCCTTCCTCAATCAGTCTCCTCTGATCCAACCCGCCACGCAAAGGTTGGGCAAACGTATCCTCCACCAAGACCTAGACAAATACATTTTTTTCAAGACCTAGACAAATACATACAGTTTCTGAATACAATAATGATCTCTGGCATCACGAAATTACGCGAGTAAAGGCCCGTTCTGAATCCTAGGGGCCTATGTCATCTTTGAGGATGCTAAGCGGAGGGTTTTTCAAGGGAAAGGATGGAGAAGAAGATGTGGGAAGGAAAAAGGTATGAGGGGTGGGTAGGAATCTGGGGGTCAGTGTGGCCAGGAGTGACAGACGTATGAATCTATTCCTCACACTGCGGTGCAAGGCGAAGGGTTGAGAGAATCTGGCTGGAGAGATAAAAAGCCTCCCTCAACCAGTCTCCTCCGATCCAGCCCGCCAAGCAGTGGTTGGGCGAACGTATCCGCCACCAAGATCTAGACAAATACATACAGTTTCAGAATACAATAATGAGCTTTGTATCATGAAATTACACGAGAAAAGGCCCTTTCTGAATCCTAGGGGCCTGTGTCATCTTTGAGGATGCTGTGGGGTGGGTTTTTTAAGGGAAAGGAAGGAGAAGAAGATATGGGAAGGAAAAAGGTATAAGCGGTGTTTAGGAATCTGGGGTCAGTGTGGCCAGGAGTGACCAACGTATAAATCTATTCCTCACACTGCGGTGCAAGGCGAAGGGTTGGGAGAATCTGGCTGGAGAGGTCAAAAGCCTTCCAATAATTATGGTAACAAGGGAAAGGATAAGAGGGAGATTAATGGACCTTTTGTCCGTAAATAAATACATTTTATACAGCGGGTACCCGGCATGCGTTGCAAGGCCACTTTAACCTCGGGGTCCATTAAACTGTAATGGTTCCATTCCAAATCTCGGAAAACAACATTATATAGCAAGCGCCTGTACTATAACATTATATTCAACGGATACCTGGCATGCGTTGCAAAGTCACTGTAACCTCGGGGTCAACTTTACTGTAATGGTTCCATTTCAATTCCTGGGAAATAACTTTTTAAAGCAAGTGCCTGCAATATATAACATGATATACAACGGTTACTCGGCATGCGTTGCAAGGTCACTGTAACCCCGGGGTCAACTTAACTGTAATGGTTCCATTCCCATTCCTGGGAAATTACATTTTAGTGTAATCGCTGCACTACATAACATTATATACAGCGGGTACCCGGCATGCGTTGCAAGGTCACTGTAACCTCAGGTTTTCAGATGAGAGTTCTGGGAAGGAAAAATGTTTAAGGGGTGGGTAGGAATCTGGGGGTCAGTGTGTCCTGGGCATCCACCTCCAAGACCTAGACAGACCTAACCCCATGAACCCGGGCACCCCTACTAAATCACCAAACGTAGCGAACCACTTGAGGTGACCTATGGCAGAGGTGTTGGTTATCCAATAAAGGTCAACTTTGTGGATTTGTATTTCTACATAACATTATATACAACGGGTACCCGGCATGCATTGCAAGATCACTGTAACCTCGGGGTCAACTAAACTGTAATGGTTCTATTCCAAGTTCCGGGAAACTACATTATAATACAAACGCCTGCTTTATATTATAACATTATATACAAAGGGTACCCGGCATGCGTTGCAACATCACTGTAACCTCGGGGTCAACTTAACTGTAATGGTTCCATTCCAATTCCTGGGAAATTACATTTTAATGCAAGCGCTGCACTACATAACATTATATACAACGGGTACCCGGCATGCGTTGCAAGGTCACTGTGAACTCAGGTTTCTTCATATATTTAATTTAACACACACTCCTCCTCGCTTCATCCACGTTCACACGTCAAATCGCATAGTGTCTTAACCCGTCAGTTGCTTCTGCAACGGGCAAAACCTAGTCTATATAGTATTGTTCACTTTGGGAAAACCTCACTTTTGATTTTTGATGCGAAAAACGACCGCTCCCCCCTTTAGTTTCGACCACCTGAAGGGTCACTTTCGCTTGAGGTGAAATTTTTCCCGCACGCGAAAAACGACCGTACCGCCCTTTGCGTTTCACCGACCTCAAGGTTCACATTCGCCTGAGAAAAAGATTCAGCCACGTCTCAATACATTGATTTTGCGTGTCTTTTTTTGCCTACACCATTTATTTTTGACAGCGATTTATTCACAGAAAAAAACCAATTCGAACCAGCGGCGAAAACTAGCACCTCTAATAAAATCACTCGATTCCGGCTCGGTTATACTTCCCGTCGACAGGTTCGCATAAAAAACGAAAGATGTCTTTTTGACCATCAGTTTCTAGGATTCAAATGCTAGGATTGTTGAGATAGGTCAAGATCCGAAATGTCAAATGTTTAGCCTAAACAACACAGACTTTTCAGAGTTTTCGGTAGTGGTTTTACGGTACGCGGCATTGTGGCCCAAAAACCGATTCCGGCGCGGATGTTTTTAAAATTTATTTTACAGTACAGAATTCCGCAACTTTTGACACCAATATAATATGCCCCTACCATGTAAAAAACTTCGGGAGAAGCTGCCAAAACTCGCACATTTTCAAAAAAAAACACCACAAAAACGTGCTTAGAGATTACTTCAAAAGTGTAAATTTTACTGGCCAGCTAAATTTAAATATTATTCATCGCAGAGTAGGTACTTATTTCGGTAGTATTGCAAATATGATGAAAAAAGCAAAAAGATTGCTGGAATTTTTGAGGAAATGGGCAGGTACCTACCGCAATGGGTACCTACACAACTAATTAGATTTTAATGCAATAGATGCTAAGGTAAAGTTGTTTCAATGATTCTGAATAATTCAACATTTTTTTAGTTAATTCTCACGTTCCGTGTTAGTTCTATACAAGTTCTGTTGTTTTATCATAATAGGTCTGTTACATCACAAAACTAAAATAATTACAGAACTTGAGAAAACTGAAAATTTGCTACAAAAATTTGTAAAATGGTTAATTTTTTTTTTAAACAACCCAGCCTATTTTTTTTTTTTTTATAAATGTGTTGACTATTTATGAATGAAGCACCGTTCGATTTAGACATTGTTAAATAGGTAGGTACTTACTAGCAGGGATTTTTTTCGTGTAATAATCAAAACATGATATTGAATAAATTTATTTGTTCTGAAAAGAAGTTTTACAAAATTATTTTATGCTCAACAACATAATTTTGTATGGTGCCGTTTTTTATGGCGTCGTTTAGGTGAAATTTTACATCAAAGTACCTACTAAGTACTTAGCCGCGCAAAATTAAATACAATACAACTACAATAGTGAGATCTGGAACATTGCTAAACCGTGCATCCGATTTTGATGAAACTTTGGGAATTTGATGTGCGTATCCCATCGATTGTTTCTGTATAAAAAAGTAAGCTTCGGCATCATGAAATTATGCATTGCTAAACCGTTAATCCGATTGCTATGAAACTTTGGGGATTTGATGTATGCACGCTCGCGATGGTTTTTGTATACAATAGTGAGCTCTGCCATTATGAAATTATGCATTGCTAAACCGTTCATTCGATTGCGATGAAACTTTGGGGATTTGATGTATGCATGCCGGCGATGTTTTCTATGTAAAATAGTGAGCTATGGCGTCATGAAATTATGCATTGCTAAACCGTTCATCCGATTGCGATGAAACTTTGGAGATTTGATGTGAGTATGCCGGCGATGGTTTCTATATAAAATAGTGAGCTATGGCGTCATGAAATTATGCATTACTAAACCGTTCATTCGCTTGCGATGAAACTTTGGGGATTTGATGTATGCATGCTCGCGATGATTTTTGTATACAATAGTGAGCTCTGCCATCATGAAATTATGCATTGCTAAACCGTTCATCCGATTGCTATGAAACTTTGGGGATTTGATGTATGCACGCCCGCGATGGTTTTTGTATACAATAGTGAGCTCTGCCATCATGAAATTATGCATTGCTAAACCGTTCATCCGATTGCGATGAAACTTTGGAGATTTGATGTGAGTATGCCGGCGACGGTTTCTGTGTAAAATAGTGAGCTATGGCGTCATGAAATTATGCATTGCTAAACCGTTCATCCGATTGCGATGAAACTTTGGAGATTTGATGTGAGAATGCCGGCGATGGTTTCTATATAAAATAGTGAGCTATGGCGTCATGAAATTATGCATTGCTAAACCGTTCATTCGCTTGCGATGAAACTTTGGGGATTTGATGTATGCATGCTCGCGATGATTTTTGTATACAATAGTGAGCTCTGCCATCATGAAATTATGCATTGCTAAACCGTTCATCCGATTGCTATGAAACTTTGGGGATTTGATGTATGCACGCCCGCGATGGTTTTTGTATACAATAGTGAGCTCTGCCATCATGAAATTATGCATTGCTAAACCGTTCATCCGATTGCGATGAAACTTTGGAGATTTGATGTGAGTATGCCGGCGACGGTTTCTGTGTAAAATAGTGAGCTGTGGCGTCATGAAATCATGCATTGCTAAACCGTTCATCCGATTGCGATGAAACTTTGGAGATTTGATGTGAGTATGCCGGCGATGGTTTCTATATAAAATAGTGATCTATGGCGTCATGAAATTATGCATTGCTAAACCGTTCATTCGCTTGCGATGAAACTTTGGGGATTTGATGTATGCATGCTCGCGATGATTTATGTATACAATAGTGAGCTCTACCATCATGAAATTATGCATTGCTAATCCGTTCATCCGATTGCCACGAAACTTTTGGAATTTGATGTGCGCTTACAGTCGATTCTATCTGTATAAAATAGTGAGCTCTGGCATCATGCAATTAGCATTGCTAAACCGTTCATCTGATTGCGATGAAACTTTTGGGATTTGGGTGCGCATCCAGTCGATTCATTCTGAATGAAATAGTGAACTCTGGCATCATGAAATTATGCATTCATAAACCGTTCGTCGACTACCTGTTCCCTTTGTAGGCGCTCACTCCTCGCTTTATCCGCATTCAAATATCGTTTTTTCTTCATATGTTTAATTTAACACACACTCCTGCTCGCTTCATCCACGTTCACACATCAAATCGCATAGTGCTTTAACCCGTTAGTTGCCTCTGCAACGGGCAAAACCTAGTAGAATAAGTATTGTCGTTTACGTAATCTGATTTTAGTACCGTTTTCACATAAAAACATCACGTGAGTCATTTTAACATTTTTTTTAATGTTTGCATTCTAAATTTTAATATTTACAAATGTTAATATTTATTTGTAATACAATAATTCGAAAGCTTATTTTGTAACCTTTCTAAAACAGTTTTTACTATTCGGCTACGTTCAGAAATGTTTCATTTATAGAGCTTTAATTGTGAAGCGGTAATAACACAAAGTTTTCGTAAAATATCATTTCGTTTGAGACATCTCAAGCGAAAATCTGGAGGGGTTAATCACCAAACTCTCGAGCTCACAATGGTTTATTTTCATCTGTTTCGACACGGTCGAACGTAAACACAACTCCATAATCAACGCTCACAATACGTGTTGACAGGACGATTATTATTTTTAATTATTATTTAACTGAACACCATGGTACATGATTGTATTTAGTTGACAAAGGGTAGATAGGAAAAAAAAGTATTGTGGGTATAAATTACAATTTTGGAACAAGAATGAATGCTAGGTACCAACGGTAATAGAAAAAAAAACAGTGTGCAGTTCGCATGCAGTAGAAGTGAAACCTTCAGAAAACTAAACTGGACAATAGTGCGGAGGCATATGATGGTCTGCGGCAGCCCTCTCGGGCGGTGAACCGCTCGTGTAGCCTGGGCCTATGTGTTTGTCTCTTTTTATTGTCGCTATTTTTCGTTTCATTGAGTTTAAAATCACAACGGTGCTAAAGAAGTTTTCACTTCAATAATTGCCTACCAAAAGTATAAATTTGCCAAATAGACACAATTTATCACGATTGTGGTATAAAAAAATATTCAGAAATTTGTGGAAAAAAAACACAATTTGATTGGAAATTTGTCGCTGTTTTAATAAAAAAACTTTTTATTGTTCGTTTTTGTTATGGTAGACACAGCTCTTATCCTTGATGGACTGCACGCCACTGAAATCGAAATATTATTACCATTTCATCTAAAATAATTGATGTTCTACAACATATGTACATTTATTCCTTTGAATGGTTTTATAATTTTTTGTATACAAAATTAGTAGCAGCATTACACTTAATTTAAGTTGGGTGCATGAATACTACCAGCCCATATTTCTGTCTTTGTTTTTTTTTATATTGAGACATTTTTGTACAAAAGGGCCTACTGACTTAGCTATAAAAGCGCAGGCGTTATTTTACTTGGGCTATTTCAGTATATTTGCTCATTGAAATACCCTAGCTTCGTGCACTAAAATATCTTCCTCATTGCCACTGCTGAACAACATTATTTCATGGTCATGAAATAGAACCATAGCTCGTTACTCATGTGTGGTATTCACCTAAAAAAAAACATAAAAATGTCAATTATTGCCTCCGTGGTTGAGGGGTAAAGCTCTTACCTAGCAATCCAAAGGTTACTGGTTCAAATCCCCGGCATGCGTAAATAAATTTTATGTGATTAATTTGTGTTATTCCACAATTATTTAATTAAATATGGTATATTTAGAATGGAAGATACACTGAAACCCTCTTAAGAAGTTTCGTGGCTTAAGAAGTTTTTTCGGTCCCTCGGCCCAAAATTGGCCTAATTTTTCCCACATATAAGGTTTTGCTGGTCCCTTGGCAAACTTTTTAAGATGGTTTCACTGTACTCTCAGTATAGCCCTGGTGTATGACCACCGTTCAGAATTGAAATGTTGAAATTGCTTTAGCCGTGTTCGGTGACCAGATCTGAATAGCCAGGTATTTCCCCACCTTCCTCTTCCCCATCCCCTTCCCCTCCCCGCTACCTTCAGCCTCATAACATATCTCAATTGAGGATGCCATAGTGTCGCTGACTTGTGCCACTGTCAGTTGGGACTCTAGTGCTGTATACACATAAAAATAAATTGCATGAAGAGGGCGATAAAAAAAAAATCAGGAGAATGAATTTGATGAATTCCCTCAGACGTGCAGTTTACGAGGAATCAGCCCCCCGAGGGCAGGGGTCCTACGCCCCCCGGGAGCGTTCAGGGCGCGTGCCTCGCTACTCCCGCCTCGAGGCGCCCCCAGAGGAGTCCCCCCCACACTACTACCAGGAAAAGGGGGCCCCCGAGGTTCAAGGACACCATAAATCTGTGAGTTGACTTTTACTTATAAATCTTACTCTGGCGTAGGAAACTCTTTAAAATAAAACATTGCAATATCTATTCAGATTAACTTAATTCATTTTTTTTTAAATCTTTCCATATTATTCGCCTCTAACTCGGTTCTGGATCTGCTAATTACTCATGTCTCTTAAATTTTTAGGTTATTATGCCTTCCTACTTGTTTAGCTAGCCTTTCAGACAGTTCTAAAGTACCCATCATCAAGGCAGGAAGCGCAGTAATACAAAAATGAATCGCAATAATCTAAGGGAACGAACCCATACTACGTGACCAACTTTTTGCAATTTTTAACCCCCCCCCCCGGTGACCAAAAACCTAAGCCCGCCGCCGCTCATTTGTACCAAGCGTGACAATTTGAAGACCCCCCCCCCTAAACGTGTCACGTAGTATGGGTACGTTCCCTAACCCTCTCAGGCCTCGAGCATATTTTCTCAGAAGGTCTCAGTAGTATTTCCGCTTTGGCAAAGAAAACCAAATAAAATAGAATATTTCTGAACTTATCCGAAAATTAAAAACTGTTTTTGAAAGGTGATGAAATAAGCTTCCAAATTTTATTAATGGGAGTAAAACACTAAGGGTGGGTTTCTTCATTTACCGAGAATGCTAAATGCAATGCTAATTGTAACAGTAAACGATCAAAATTTAAAAATTTCTATGTATTTGATCGCTTACTTTTACAATTAGCATTGCATTTAGCATTCTCGGTAAATGAAGAAACCCACCATAAGGTGTGGATCATTTTTAAAAAAAGGTGATTTTTAAATTCAAAGAGCGATAAAAGAGTTCCAAATGGAATTTTTCAAATTTCTGATAAAATCTTCTTCCTCCGGATTCACAAGTTTTGAAAATTTTCATATTAGGGGGTTATTTCTAGTGTATATAAAAGTGACTCTGAATCTTTTAACTCGTTGTGGGCCGTTCGGACACCGGTGTCCGCGAGGTGGCGCGGCATTTTGAAATGCAATTTTGACCCTTATGTATACAGAAAGTGTATGAAGAACAATGTCAGAAACGCTTGCTCTATTATCGTACTTTACCATAGAGAAAACCGCAATGAGACAAGTCACTTCGAATAATTTATATTAAATTTTCCGTAGCGCGGGATGTAAAATAATTCTGCGCATGCGCGAAATAAAAAATGTTGTTTCTACTATTTTGGACCCTTCTATGTACAAAATCTGTAAAGGAAGTGTCAGAATCGCTGGCGCCAACATTCCCTATGGTATGGGTAAAGACTTCATTCACCCTGTAGCCACAAAATATTTTTAAATAATTTTTTTGTCTGTGGGCATCTCCAACTGTCATTTTGGCGGCCGCGTCACATTGCCGA
Source organism: Limnephilus marmoratus (assembly GCA_917880885.1). Lineage (NCBI taxonomy): Eukaryota > Metazoa > Arthropoda > Insecta > Trichoptera > Limnephilidae > Limnephilus > Limnephilus marmoratus. The sequence continues at coordinate 41,489,863 of OU862916.1, read as the reverse complement.
TGCGTGACATGCGTGTACCTCGAATAAAACATCATAAAACCTATCAATTTACGTAATTACGCAAGTAATATTATTTTTGGTAAATAGTTTATTGTTCTAGGAATGTGTTTCAGTCAATAAAATATACGATAGGTTAAATTTAATCCACAAAACATTCAATTGAAGATCGTGAATTTCCGTGTTTTTCTGGAAAAAGCCTGGCCCTCAACGAGTTAAATCATATTTTTTCGTAATCTTCCATAGCAAATGTAGTATATATTTATGAAATCAGTTACAAAAAGTCCCAAAATTGAGTTTCGCAAAATAATGCTGAAATCTGAGATAGTAAGATGGATTTAGCTGGTATTTGAATACACTGCCTTGAGATAATTTGAATTATATTCAAATATTTTTTAAATAAATAAATCAAAATGTTCCCTCTCTTTCGTGTTTTATTGAAAAATAATTAATTTTAATGGTTTATCCAACATTTTTTTTAAATTTAACAAGGGTGGGTTTTTCTTTATTACGTGGAATTTCAAAGTCAATCCGGAGGAAAAAGATGATATCCAAATATTATTAAAAAAATCACGTGATTTTATATCTTCATTTAACACCTTTTTTTCACTATTAGAAAAATCAAAACAAGAATTTTTTCCCATAGTCGTGATCCACCTTAGTAAACACATTATTTTAGAAATATTAAATTTTTTTATGCAAATGTAATAAAGTTTTAGAAATGGCTCACCTTATTTTTTTCTAACTAAAATTACTGAAAACGAAAAAAAAATTATATTGCATTCGGAATCCTTGGTTTCATATATGATTTGTTTAATTTTTTCTGTGGTTCATTTTTAGATTTGAATATAAAGCATGGTGTTTTCTCTTTTTAACACCGTTTAGATCATATTTCTCACCATCATAGTAAGGGAGACACGACAATTTCTTTGAGACCTATATGAGCTGTTCCCATAAAAACAAATTAGCCTGAATCTGTAATAAATAACTTGGATTAACAATTGTGTAACATTATTTGTTGCCAACAAAGATGGAGGAGAGACAGCCTCCGGCACAAGGACAACTTAAACCTGTAATTATTAATCTTCTTCATTCTATTTTTCATTTTTATAAGGCTGCCTTTACACTTATAAGTAAAATTTATGACTTAAGTAAGATTTTGATAAATTACTCACAGGAGGGTGTTTACGTATGCGTCCAACTTACTGTAATTAATTCTCACGGAAGTTGTTCAGAAGTTTAATGGCGACCGCTACATGTGTAATTTTATTTGCCGTGAGATGGCTTCCTGTCAAGATGGCTTGCTGCTGTCATATTTACGGGAGAATAAAGTGTTGAAAAGGAAGTTGGCTTGAGAGAAACAATTCTTCTTGCGCTTTTGTTCCGTTAACGGCATAAATTAATGGAGTTCTTAAATTTTATTTGAATGACAGCTACCGACTTCAAATTCAAATACGTCGTGTTATAAACAGAAACATTGAGATTAGAAAGTATTGGACAGATAATTAAATAGAAGAATACTCGTTTTCAGAAAGCTTTTTTCCATCTGAAAAATAAATGATATCTCTTCGGTTTTTGGAATCAGTTGAGTTTTGTTTCCGGTATCCACTTATCCTAATCAGAATTTAGTTTAACCCGTCTGCTTGGTTCAATATATTCGCACCTCACAATCCGGAAGCCTCAGTTTCACTCGTAAATTCTGAAACCGTCTCTTTGGATTGAGATTGTAAAATATCTATGCAGGATAGCTTTCATATTTCGAGGATAATAAGAAGCATTATTTCGTTCTCTTTCTGGTTAAAAGAAAAATACATATGTTTGCATGAAAGGAAGAGAGATATATAGCTTTTAAAATGTAAGGTCGCTTGGGACGTTTTTGGTCTTATGAAAGTAAAACGCGATTATGTGTTTTGGGATGTATTTATTCCTAAACAAGCAGACAGATTAACCCATTCATGACGAACTATTTTTTTCTCGAATTTCGTGCTGAAATGTCACAGGGGGGTTGGTTTTGGAGGTAGAAAACGAACATTTTTCTCAGAATTTGAAAAAATGGCTTCTTCACCCTCCAGGAAGCTAGAGAAGGGTGAGTTCCATATGGCACTTTCGGCAAATAACTAGTTGGAAATTTATTCCTTGAAGGCCCCACGAGGGAAGAAAGCTTCATCTCTCCTCTCCACTCCTAAGTTCCCCAAAGACTCCACAGCGGAGAGTTCTCATCCCTTTGGTTCCTTAAAGGCCTTACAAGGGAAGAGTCCACTCCACCTTGGTTCCCTGAGGACCCCAGGAGGGAAGAGGACTTCATCTTCACTCCTCCGTGGTTCCCTAAAGGCCCCACCAGGGAAGAGCTCACAGAGGTGGCCTCATTTCTCCTCTTCACTCCTACGTGGTTTCCTAAAGGCCCCACATGGGATCTCTCCACTTCACTCCTCCTCGGCTCCCCAAAGGCCCCACTCCGGAAGAGTGCCTTCCCCTTGGTTCCCTGAAGAACCTACAAGAGGAGAGATCATGGAGTTGACCTCAGCTCTCCTCTCTACGGCTTCTCCTCCTAGTTTCTCCTGCAGTCCCCGTGAAAAAAGTCCAGAGAGGTGGCCTCAGCACTCCTAATTTTCCCAAAGGCCCCTAGTTTTTGAATGGTACAATGAAATCTTTGAAAAATTACATTTTATGTATAGTGAGATCTGTCGAAAGATCCATATGGAACCAAAAATCAAAACCTTTAATTCACAGTACTCATTTTAATATAATAATGATTATTTTTCTAACAAAATGTTTGTAAATAGGCAGAAAATTTCATTCTCTACAAATCATATTCAGTTTTGGAGAAAAAAATCAAATCTACTATATAAATTTAATGGATTACTTACTTCACTTGTATTGAAATTTTGAAAAAATTGCACTTTTTTTCTAACTCAATAAAGACACGTCTGTCCACGTCGACACACACAAACGAACTGAACGCAACCAAGGCAAACGTGTTCATACATGCCTGTAGACTATATTAAACTGTAATTGGCACTGCTATTTCAACATATCGGCATGATGTGTCTAAATGAATGCCGATACTTTTTCGAGTTCCATATGGAACCTTCGTCATGAATGGGTTAAATAATAAAAATATTAGTTTTTATAGGAAAAAAAATCCTACGAAAACCCATCAATTAATTTTTGACATCTTGCATTGGTGCACTTGGGTACCATTTCTTAAGCGTCTCAACAAATCAAACTGACTTTATAAGCTTTGAGAAAGCTGAAAGTTCACGCAGACACAATTGTATCTGTCAAAAAACTTGCATAAGAACAACTTCTATAACTTCCTATAAATTACGATAAGTGACTTACGTTGTCCCTTACATTGGTAATTTTGCTACAAATCGCTTACGTAAGCGGCTTACGGGAATAAAACTTATGTATGTAAAGGCAGTCTAATATTATGTAGTCAGTAGAACTAACAAGACTTTTCTTTTATTCCTACCTGTTTGCATGGAGTATTATTAATTTTCTTTTTTGTTTAAGTTTACTTCTGGGGCTTAATGCTAGAAGTGCCTATGTCAAATATCTGAATTGCCTGGGTATCAAGATTGTATATAGATTTCTTAGCGTAAAATATGCTGAATCAAAATTTTGATTTCTACATTAGATAGACTTCAATTTTATCAGTGAGCCCCTGTCATAGCATTCAAATTAGGATCATTTTAGAGTACTTTCTGGTATCTAAATCAAATTACTAAAACTGACACAGGCACCTCTAGCATTGACCCCCAGATTTATATTGTATTGCAGATGTGTGGTTGTTATAAAAATGAACCGTTATCATTGTTTCCTTATAAAGAACTACTTTTATTACGATTTTTTTTTTTTTTAATATTTAGATAGTTTTGTAGGAACTTGATTAAATAATGATTTTCAATGCTGTTAGCATTTATTCGATGGTAACACCTGCGCCTAGCCCTCTGTGCACTGGATCAAAATGGGTACTGTTGTTCAAGCGCGCAGGGCTTTTTCTAATTTTTTCCTAATCATAGTTCCTACAGTTTAGATATTCAAGAGTATCTCCAAAGGATTTTTCGAAATTCGAATTATTTTAAAAGTTATAGCCATTTTAGTGTTGCGGAATCTTCTTAGAATCTAAATAGAAAACGCGTTTTTCTCAACTACTTTTTTCAAAACGTTTGTCACAAAATCTCAGGTTCTAATTGACTGATTTTCTTGAAATTTGGCATGAATTTTCTTTATATATCCCTCTATGGTAGGAACCAACAAAAAACCCGAAGAGTGGAAATCATGACAAGATGGACACTCCTTTTTTTCCCCTCTACTTCAACAGCGTGTAACTTCGTGAAATATATACGGGGTGTCTGGGGGTTAAGTGCATTAACTTCGGGAGGTTATTCTACATGATGGTAGGAGTAAAACAGATTAACAACTTTTTTCGAAATTCCAACATTTTTTTCCCATACAAAAGATCTACCTACTAAAAATCCTTAGTGTGAGGTACGATCTTACTTGGCGGGAGCCTGCCAGGCACGATCGTGGCAACATTGTATGGTGATGTTTTGCCCGTATCGTAACAGCGGAAAATAAATAAAGCTGGCCGCGCACGCCGGTCTACTTTTATCTTTTTACCACAAAACTACCCCTAAAAGTTGGAATTTCGAAGTTATTTATCCTTTTTACTTATACTGTCATGTAGAATCAGCTCCCGAAGTTAATGCACTTTACCCCCGGACACCCTGTATATATTTTTTTATATTCTTAAAATATAAATAAATAAATTATAAAAATTTAAATATTTTCTTTTTATCGACCGTCAGACATTCGGGCTTCTAGACTAGAATACCCCCCTTAAGAGCCATGAGAGCTTTTCATTTCACCCGACATAAGATAAAATTGACCTTACTTCGCCTACAACAACACACATCTCTTCAGTGAGAAAAAGATAATAAATTTTGTATCATTTTATTAATGCAAAGTGTGATTTTTTCGTGATTTTATTGAGATGTACGGATCCGTGACAAAATTAACACTAATGAAAAATGATGTTAATTCATAAAGCTGTTCTAACAAAGCTTTTTAGTTTATTTCTGTTTTAGTTCTGTTTTGTCCAATTACCAAATGTATGTGTACTATTGAAAAGTGATTAAAAAAACTATTTTAACCTTCCATTTTTTTATTGGAAAATTAGGGAAGGTTATACCCATCAATCTAATATATCATCGAAGAAGAAGATAATACTATTAAATCTAAATGAAAATATGAAAAAGAACAAGACATAGAAAAATAAAAAGTTAAGTTAAAAATAATCATTAAAAGGAGTTGAGTAGAGGTAAGGGTACCGTCACCCCGGGAAACATTTAGTGGATAACCAACACCCCTGCCATAGGTTATCCCAAGTGATTCGCTACATTTGGTGAATTAGCAAGGGTGTCCGGGTTCACGGGGTGAGGTTTGTCTAGGTCTTGGCGGTGGATGATTTTGCCTACCTGCTGTCTTGCAGGCCAGATCGGTAGATATTTTTGACCCTAGACGGACTCTCAACCCATCACCTTCCACAGTGGGAGGGATGGATTCATATGTCCGTCGCTCCTGTACACACTGACTCCTAAATTCCTACCCACCCCTTTTCCTACCCATACCCTTTTCCTTCCCAGAACTTCCTCTCCTTCCTTTCCCTAAAAAGACCCTCCACGCATCCCTAAAGATGGCACAGGCCCTGAGGGAATTTTTAAAAATTTAATATAATAAAGATAATGCACAACAATGCTACCTTTTTAACCTGTCAAGGGCCAGGGTTTTTTGGAAAAATTTTTGGAAATTACCTTAAGAACAAGAATGGAGGAAGCTATTCTGACTTTTTCCTTGGTACAGTTTCTTTATACAAAAAAATTAAAATCGCATCCAAATTATTTGAATTAATATTCTTTTTTGAAATTCCAATCTCGCGCGCGGGCGCGTTCCTGGCCTTTGAAAGGTTAAATGATCACAAAGTTCTAAATAATTGGTTTGTAACCTAGATAGTGTCTCGAATAAACATATCTGATTTTATTTATATGGGATACCTATTGACCATTGTCTAAAAATCTTTTCTTTTTTATAAAAATAAAGATAAATATTGTTGGGTTATTTATAACCCGACAATATTTGAAAATCTCCTACTACCACCACAGTAAGCCGAAAATGTTACTTGAGTCGTAATGGAGGACTTGGCCAGCTGAGGAATCGAACACGGCGCATAGGTGGGACCCAAACGCGATGCCCACTCAACCATTGACCGGTGGACATCAAATCGAAATGAATATTTAATTTTTTATTATCTATTATTTTATATTACCTTTTTATTTGTCCGTGTCTTGTTCTTTTTCATATTTTTGTTAGATTTGTTGGTATTATCTTCTTCAGTGATATATTCTAACCTTACTTATGATATTATAATATTTTGTTTTGTCTGGTTACCAAAATAAATGTACATTATATGTATACTTTTCTTGGGCCATGCACAGCTTCACATTAGTTTTAACAGTGTGTGTTTTTTCAATTGAATAATTATTGTATTCTGACTATTGTGTTTGTTATGCAACAGCGCCGTCCACGTGCCACCCGCGAGGTCATAGTCCAGAAGGCCATGGTGCCCAGCGGGGGAGGGGGTGGGGGCGGGCGCGGGGACGAGTGGGCCGACCCGTGGATGCGCAGCGGTGGCCGACCCGCCAACCCCGAGCGGCGCCGTCGACCCGGCAAGTACAGCTCCGCCAGCTCATACTCCTCGTCCAGGTACGCACACACTGCCCGGCTATATCTGTCCTACAACTTTAGTAATATATCACTAACTGATCTGGCTATTTCTATCTCTAGTCCCTTATTAATTACTTCTTCTCAAAACTTTCCTTACTGTTTTTTTGTTGTATTTTTGAAGTGTACTTAGTATATAAAAGAAGCCATTTTTAGATGTTAAATTAAAATTAAAAAAATCAGAGTGTGCAATTCACACGCGGTAGAAGTGAAATCTTCAGACAACTAAAGTAGACAAGAGTGGGGGGAGACTACAAAACACCACAAAAAGAGGAGACCGATATTATAGCTATGAAGCACTGCACAAAAAGGAGACTGATTATACTATCTCATTCTCTTGCAGGCTAAATCCTATAGCTGTATATATTTGTCTCTTTTTAGTGTCGCTATTTTTCATTTCATCGAGTTTCAAAGCACATTGATGCCAAACAAGTTTTCACTTCAAAAACTGTGTGGAAGAAATGTGCCCTTTTAGCAATGAAATTTTTAATTACAAATTGAGTTATGACATTTTTCCTATCCAGTGTCAATCTGTCGGATTAGGAAGTCGAACATGACCTCAGTTTAGAAACTACTACAATTTTAGTTCAAATCTCCGTGATGTCATTGTAATGAAAAAAAAATGGTTCCTCTTTATTAAAATTCTACACTTTCTTGACGGGCTACATTGCAAACTAGTAAGTATTTTGTCATCCCTGTTCAGGAAAAAGTCACCAGTTTAGAGATATCGAAATTTGAATGTTGGAGATAAATTCTTAGGTTCAGCTGTTTGAACTTCAATCACATTTTAAGCATTCAATTATTATGCAATTAAAAGTTAGGTAAAATAAATTAGATTAATGGATTTATTTTCTTTTTTCTCTTCCTGAACCTACACCCATTCCTTTTCTGTTTCAATCTCACAACTCCCTTTCACTCTCTTCATTCTTTAATGCTTTGCTTCTCATTTTTTGTATCATCTGTTACATCAATGCTTTAACTTGTTCATGATACAAAAATGTATCACTGGGATGTTGTTTGTTTCCACAATGATTCACTACGTCTTGCGCTGTTCGTGGTGCGATCTTGTTTCATTGGGATGTTGTTTGCAATCTCTCACCTTGTTCATGATACGACATTGACTCATTTGGGTATTGTTTGTTTCCGCAACGGTTGTTCATCTATTTCTCACCTTGTTCATGATACAACTTTGTCTCACTGGGATGTTGTTCATCTATCTCTCGCCTTGTTCATGATACGACATTCTCTCACTGGGATGTTGTTCATCTATCTCTCGCCATGTTCATGATATGACCTTGTTTCACTGGGATGTTATTTATTTCCACAATGATTGTTCATCTATCTCACCTTTTTCACGATACGGTATTGCCTCACTGGGATATTGTTTATTTCCACAACGGTTGTTCATCTTTCACCTTGTTCATGATACAACTTTGTCTCACTGGGATGTTGTTCGTCTATCTCTCTCCTTGTTCATGATACGACATTCTCTCACTGGGATGTTGTTCATCTATCTCTCGCCATGTTCATGATATGACCTTGTTTCACTGGGATGTTATTTGTTTCCACAACGGTTGTTCATCTATCTATCGTCTTGTTCGATATGACATTGTCTCATTGGGGTATTGTTTGTTTCCACAATGGTTGTTCATCTATTTTTCACCTTGTTCATGATACGACATTGTCTCACTGGGATGTTGTTCATCTATCTCTCGCCTTGTTCATGATACGACATTGTCTCACTGGGATTTTGTTCATCTATCTCTCGCCTTGTTCATGATATGACCTTGTCTCACTGGGATGTTATTTGTTTCCACAACGATTGTTCATCTATCTCACCTTTTTCACAATACGGTATTGTCTCACTGGGATATTGTTTATTTCCACAACGGTTGTTCATCTGTCTCTCGCCTTGTTCATGATACGACATTGTCTCACTGGGGGTGCATGTTCACCGATGTTGACTGACCGCTACGACGCATCTTCCTTGCCATTTGTGTGCCCGTTGCTCCAACAGTTCCTCTGGTTCTAGCTCCCGCTCGTCCAACAGTTCGGCCAAGTCTCCGTCTCGCACCGCGGCTAAACGAGGAGCTCGCTCTCCACCCCGACAGAGGTAAACAACCATTAATTCAACTCCCCCATCTTACTCTTCCCCTCTCCTTTCCCTCCCCATTACCTTTAGCCTCACAATGCATCCTATATTCATCCCTAAAAGCTATAGCTTATGCGGAATTTACATTAAAAAATAATTTCTTCAAATATCAAAGCAATACTGGTAGATATACTCTCATTATTAACCCATTTAAATGCCACCATTCAGATTCGATATGTTAATTGAAATGGATTTAGCCAGCGTATTTGGTGACCAGATCTGAATAGCCAGGTAGTTTCCAACCTTCCTCTCACCCATCTCCTTTCCTTCTCCACTCCCTTCAGCTTTAAAATGTGGATATTTGAGAGCATTTTGGACTCTTGTGCATACATGTTCTTAACAACAACAAAATTAATCAAAGATACAACAATCAAAAACTTGTCTCGACTTAATGTTTGAGAGAAATCAACTGTCCCTGCTCTTAGTAGTTATATGTTTCATAGTTTTTGTTGTATTTTAGCTACAGAAGGGTGGATTTATTGTATTGTTTTTATGCAAAAGTGCCCCTTTCCCAGATTGTCCAAAAATTTTAATCTATTGATAATATTTTACGTGTTTCAGGGTGGCCCGCCCGGCCTTGTCTCCGTCTGTGATAGTGCAGGAGCGCCGGGCCGCCACGGCGCGCGCGCTGGCCATGAACCCGCCGGCCCCCTCGGCGCGGCGCCGCCAGCCCTCGCCGGCTGCTGCACGCCAGCACGCCGCCAACCCACCCCCTCCGCCCAAGGCGGCCAAGGTTAGCCAACAATGCATACCAATGCATAGCCAATGCATAGCCAACAATGCATACCAATGTTATATTTGGCCAATGAAGGAAGTTTGAACAAACTAGAAGTTATACAAAACAAAGCTATGAGATGTATACTGGGAAAAGGCAAATACGCAAGGATTAATCAAATGAGAGAGGAGCTAAATTGGATTCCAATAAAAAAGAGACTACTATTTAACGTGTTAATTTTTGTGCATAAAATTATGAAAAACCAAATGCCAAAATACTTTAAGGATGAAATTGTTTTTAATAGAGACATTCATAATTACGAAACAAGAAATATAAACAGAGTTCGATTACCACAAATGAAGAAATCAAAATCACAGAACAGCCTAATGTACAGAGGACTAAAGATGTATGATGAAATGCCTGAAAGTATGAAGAATGAAGAAAGAATGAACGTATTTAAAAAGAAATGTTATGCTTACTGTAAAAATATTTAAATTTATCAAATGAAATGTTACATTGTGCTTATTAGTTTATATTCATGTAGTATAAACTAACTCAATAATTAATATAAAAAAACAATGCATACCACTCTAACAAATCAAAAGTTAAAACTTGTTGTCAGCTATATCTGTCCAAGGGCTTTGATGGAAGATAATGAAGCCAGCCATTATTTCTATCTTAACCTCGTATATATGTCTTGCCCACCGGCTTCCTGGTAACATTTTTTTTTTTATTGCGATTTTAACCCTTATGTATAAAGAAACTGTTTGTAAGACAAGTTCAGAATCGCTTGCGCTAATATTAATCTGGGACCTCATTTCTATTTGAACTTGTAGCTATTCTGAATGATTTCAAATGAACTTCCATGACATTTGCGCGAGACTTTTGCCAGCGGTCAATGGCGGAAATAGCGATATTTTACATTTTCAAGAGTATAAAAGATCATTATTTCTTTGAAAACTCCTTTGTATTGTTTTTTTTTTGTGTTGGGTATGTATTCAGGTTTATATAGAAATGATAAAACATATATACATTTTTTTAAATTGTTTCCAGAATAGCGTATTCTAAAATGATATTTGACCAGAACACATCAAGTAATTTTTGGGCAGTTTTTCGAAATTTCACCCCACGATCAACAGGTTAAGTTCCTTATATCAATTCTTCTGGAACTTTCCTTACCAATTAATCTTAAAAATCTAACAGGTATAAATTAAACTTCACTTTCGCGTCTTATATTTAATTCCAAATGTTCTAAATAAGCAGAATTTAATAAAGAAAAGTTGTTATACATAACCGAATTTGCCTAAAATAAACATCATCGGTATTTTTGAACGCAGTGTCGTGATTGCCGTGAGAAATAAACAGAAATTTTGGCATTCCTAATTGGTTGCTAGTGTAGCTGAAATTGTTTCGCTGCCATTTTTGTTAGTTAGTTAGTTGGCAATTCACGAACATTTGGACCGCAGGAAGATTCAGATATATTTTAAATAATTTTGAAATGTAGGTGCTCATGTGTGAAAGCTGTCTACCCACTTTCTGGGCTCATTCACGAACATTTGGACCGCAGGAAGATTCAGATATATTCTAAATAATTTTGAAATGTAGGTGCTCATGTGTGAAAGCTATCTACCCACTTTCTGGGCTCCTAGCTCTCCAGTGGTTAACTATCACGGGAAGAGCAACCTGTTGTCTGAGGTTTTTTTTTACAATGACTCCACACAGGAGGCCCTGAGGAAAACAATTTCCCTCGGGGCCTACGGGGATGCTGTGCGGAGGGTATTTTTGGGGAAAGGAAGGAGAAGAAGTTCTGGGAAGGAAAAAGGTACGAGAGGAGGGTAGTTGCGTGTAAGATGATGGGTTGAGAGAGTAGGGCTGGAGAAATCAAAAGGTCCATCCAATAAATGGTTCCGGGGCAGCAGCACCCATACCTGCCTCTCAAATTTTATACCCAAAATTGTAAAATAAAATACGTACTCCAAAATTGTAAAAATTGATATATTTAAAAAAAAATTTACAGGGTGGAGTGGATGCCTTTGGAAGGACCAAGCCAACAAAGGGCAAACCACGCAAGCACTACTCCAACTCCTCTTCTTCGGCTTCAGGTACGTTGCTTACTTTTTCTTTTACTTCAAATGGTTGATGTTGCTATTCCATTGTTTGCATTCCATTATTTTACAAGAATAATATTTACATATTGTGTGTTTTTACAGACTCATCTTCAAGTTCGAGTGACTCTGACTCTGAATCGGGCAGCTCCAGCAGCAGCTCGGGCTCTGCCCCCCGCCGGGCCCCCGCTGAGCGGCGCCCCGCGGCCCCCCCGGTGCCTCCCTCCGCCGCCCTGCCTCGACAGCTGGACGCCAAGAAGGATGCACTCGATAATAGTCAGTATTCATTCATATCATGCAGTTACTAACAAACATCTTTCAATTTAGTTAGGGTATAGAAATGAGCAAAAGAAATGCTTTGGCATTCAAAGGTCATTTTGAAAAAAAATTTCAGTTAGAACCTTATCCAAATGAGGTGACGATTAACCTCTTATTTGCCGGAGACGCGCAAATGTGCACAAACAATTTCGAAAAAATGATAATTTAATATATAAAATAAAAATAAATAAATTTCGAAAAAATATGTTTGTCTGCGATTTTGACCCTTCTATGCACAGAATTTGTATGAAGGACAAGGTCAGAATCGCTTGCGCCAACATTTATCCATAAGATAGGCAAACATTTCATTCACCTGGCAACCCCAGAATATTTTTAAATGATTTTATCTGTGGCATCAAAATGTCAAATTTGCCGCGATTCTTTCTGTCAAAGTCCGATGCGTGTTTGACGAAAACATTGTAAAACCTATCAATTTACGTAATTAACTCAAGTAATGTTGTTTTGGTACATAGTTTATTGTTCTACGAATGTGTTTCGGTCAATAAAATACGATAGCTTAAAATTAATCCACAAAACATTCAATTCAAAATTCAAAGTGGTGCTTTGTTAGGAAATTTCCATGTTTTTCCTGGCCTTTAACAGGTGAAGTAAAGTGATGATTGTTATTTGTTTGCAGATCCCTCGGTGTCCAAGAAGAGAACGGCCTCGTCGCCTCCCAGCAATGCGGCCCCGGCCAAGCGGCCCGTATCGCGGCGCGAGGAGCTATTGAAGCAACTGAAGGCCGTGGAAGATGCCATCGCCCGCAAGCGCTCCAAGATTTGATAGTGACGCCCTCCCACAGGAGTAGGATTGCTTCTTCGCTCAATCTCCCCCAGACTGGAGATTGTCAAACTCGACCCCCAAACATTCCCTTTTGTATGAAAGTCGAATGGGTCCAACACGTTTTGGCCGTCACCAAAACAGATCAATTTCTTTAGGCTTAGTCATAATCTTATTATTACACATGTGATTTAGTAGTGTATAGTCAAAACACATGGCTTTCTTGGAACTGTTTGTCGGGTGTGATCCAATGACTGAGCGCAATAGTGTGGACAGCACAGTAGGCACCGGTCATGTCAGCACTTTATTCTCAATCGTAAGACACTACTGTCGTACTCCATTGTTCCCTCTTCAAGGCTGTATAACTCCGGATGGTAAGCAATACCCAAAAGAGCTGTAGTAAACAAAATACTAACTCGTGGATTGATTCTAGTATGCGGCAATGCCAATAATTCCTGAGGGGTTTTGAGCATATGCGCTGCCATCTCTATCTAAACCAGTGTAACCGACACCGATTGTATTTTAAATTGCATTATATAAAAGTCAGAATTGAAGTTTATCAGTGACCCATCACGCCCATTTGGTTTTGTCGCAGAAAATAGATTTAAATTGTATGTTAGTCACTAAATGTTGTACAAATGTCAAGAAAGCATAGAATAAAGAAGAACTCGGGAAATGCTCATTATCTATTGACCATTCTTTGCTTAATCTCTTGTATTTTTCTGACTGAAGAAACTACTTATAGTAGATTATATACTATTTTCTTTTGTAAATACACATATACATATAAACACATTATCTGGCAAGACACTACAATTTACAGAAACACGATTTTGCAATAAACAAGTAAGTTATGGACAGATGGCGAAAATTTTGACTAGCACACCAAGAGTTCAATTTCATAATATGAAAAAAAACTGTCTTATACCCAGTGGCATAGCTAGCATGGGTGGCACCCGGGGCGGATAGGGTGGATAACATGGTGGTGTCACCCCCCCCCCCCCTCATTAACGTTGACAAACACAAATTTCTGCTTCATAAAAAAATAGCCCGTCCTGGGGGGGATGGGGTGGCTAGAGAATTATGCTCTTGGGGGGGTGACACTCGGTCGGATGACACCCCCCCATCGGGTGGCACCCGGGGCGGACCGCCCCTCCTCGCTACGCCACTGGTTATACCATGATTATGAAATTCAAATGAGATGGAGATATATAATATTAGACAAGTGTAAGAGAGACAGGGAGCGAACTCAGTGGGTTGAACCAAAAGACACCAAGTCAGTGATCACATTGGTTTCCATTCAAATCTATACGGAGGCATTTCTAATGTTCTCCTTTTTTCTATGCTAGACAGACGCCTATTTTTTTTATGGTGACATATTATTTAGCGATCATTTCTTTACTTAGTGCAAACATTCATTTTGAATGTTATTATTTGTAGCTGAACAAGTAACGCCAAATAGCTAGAGCATATTTTCATTTAACTTTTTGAGACTAATGATAATTTCCATGAATAGTATGTAATTCAAAGCGGTACATCTCTAGGTTTAAGGATTATTATTTGTGAAGAACTTTTTGAGATAACAATATTATGTATTACATTTTTTCAAATATTATTTTTATACTAAAACCCATCAATGCGGGCGAGATCTGTTTATTTTGTAGGAAATATAAACAGGATTTAAGCGCAATACATAATAAGTAGTGCTTTTCGTTTTCCTGTCGTGTCTGTCTGTAATACATAGATAATACCTAATAATTAGTTGTTGAATAAATGTTTCCAGTGTTGACTTTATTTTCATTAGGTAACCAACAATTTGAGCACGGGTTTTACATAATTATTCTTATTTTAGGTTTGGTTAACTTTTGTATGAAAGATGTCTGCTGCAATGTGTTTTTGCACTGGCTCTGCTGTTTTATAAGAGACCCAAGTTTTCAAGCAGCAAATTCTCGCACCCAATTATCTGGAAATGTTAACAGTTTCATATAAAATTATTGTGAATAAACATGAACTTATAAAATGAATGACAGAGGCATACGTAAGCAGACTGCTGGTGTACAGTATCATTGGAGCATCCCAAATGAGGGTTTGTTCTACTAGCAAGAACTTCTGATATGATTATGAATAATTAAAACCCTAAAGAAAGAAGATGGGTTTATGTAAATTAAAGCAGTTAGAGAATGTTATGGCCATTGTTTCTTTGTTTAGTGTTACGTACTAATGTGCTAGCCAAATGTAAACATTCAAAAAAATATTGACAAAACGACATGAAACACTAAAACAATTTGTCATTCACCTTCTGTAACTAAAATAATTGCAATTAAATATTTTTGTCTACATAATATATTTGTTTTATTTTTAATGTTTCTCATCTTCGGGAAAATACCTACCTATTTAGCAGTGGCGGTAGGGATTGCAATCCCGCAGCTAATTCAATCCCGCGGGATTGATATGCGGGATTGCTCAATCCCGCGCGGATCCCGCGGGATCCCGCATCTTTGAAATAATGTTATAAGTTTTAAAATCAAATTGAAACTACAGATTTTATAAGTTATAAGAAAAAATTGAAACTACAGATTTTTGGGTAAAAATCAACTTTTATTTAACATTTCTTACATTAAGCAACAGAAATTAATTCTTTTGTATTAAATAAGTTTTCTATTATCTAAGTAATTAGTAATCTGTTTTCTTAGATTCATCTTTAAATAATTGGCATAATTTAACAGTTTTGTTTAATTTTACACTTACTCCTAACAGTTTTATATTTTTAATTCAGTCTTATACATATAATGACTAATAATCAAATGACAACTTTCTCTTAAATGCTACTATTATTACTATAATCTGTACTACTATCCTTTTCCAACATAAACTTCACATTCCAAATGCAACCTCAATTAAAGTAAAACCAGGGCCTCCACACAAAAAAACATTAAATATACCGATACCTCATACGGGCAAAGAAACTTTAAGTACTACGCAACCAAACTATATAACTACATGCCAACCACACTGAAGCAACTACTAACTACAAAGACATTCACAAAAAATGCATCAAAGACTGGATCAAACAACAATTCGCAGTACTATTTATGAACAACTGGCAGGTGCCGCGCCGACAGGATACAGGATACTAGGATAGCCCGCCTGCCGCCAACCGCTAGTGGCGCTAGTCCCCGGCCAATCCTCTAGCGGCCGGCGACTAGTGCCACTAGCGGTTGGCGGCAGGCAGGCTATCTTGTGTTAAACGATAACATTGCGCTCGTGCTACTCTCGATTTACGCGAAAGTTTTAGCGCCAAATTTTTAACTTGCGGGATCCGCGGATCCGCGCTTTTAAGGTGCAGGATTGCGGGATTAATAAAAGTTGCGGGATCCCGCGGGATTGCGGGATCCCGCTTTGCGGGATTGCAATCCCTAAGTGGCGGTCTGTGACTATTTATAGAAGGGATGCTGGACAATATGCACGAACCTACTTTCAAATATACAAATCTATAAGACTAATCCACGAACAAGATGCAATTTCTGATGAAAATAGTATATCAAATTATATCTATGAATCCTTCTCGAATTACATCAATTTATTAAGGGGCCAAAATTAAATAGAACCTCAAAGGATAATATTCAATGTTCCAATAATTCGGCTTCATTTATTCAAGCCAAACCATCTAAAGTGCATCATGCAGACAAATTTTTCAACGCACAAAACAATCAACTCGATTTGTAAGAGGGTATTCTGTTCTGTGCATTATACCTGTAAACATTGAAGTAGTTTTTTTTGTATGTTAGGTGGGGTGTATGTATCTAGCATTCAAAAGACCTAGCCAGGTGTGAAATTTGAATACTTTCGAGCTTTGAGGATACGGAATATAAAATACACTGCTGCTGGTATCTGTGTGTTAACGCGATGCATAGATATTTGAGCATTGAGAATGTTTGTGTATTTCGACTCGCTCTGTGCATTAGGAACATCCAAAGCATTTATTTATATGAAAGGACTCCGCCTTTAGTTATATGAAGGTTGAATACACTATACAATACTATTTTGTTGTACAGTTGTCCCCTCCACATTTCCAGAGGCACATCTAAGATGAATCAAGTGACTCCCGATGTCGTTGACTGACTGAATGACTTCAGCACCCCACTTTGACCTTCACAAACTCTCCTCTACCACATGAAGAAGAACAACCGTTATTCTGCATCAGTTATATGCATGATTTTATAACAGGATTTAGGGAGGGACAAACCAGGGCGCCTGCCCTGGGCGGCAGTTTTAGGGGGTGACAAAATTGTAATTTAATTGTTCTATTGATTATTCATTTGATTTTAAAATGCCCAATTGGTTTTTGAACACATCCTAAGTTGATTTATAAACGCATCCTAAGCCTATTTTTCCGATGTATCCGCCAGCGGAATCCCTGTCACATCTAGAACTAGTGGCTACATGATCTGAGCCGAATAAACCCGAGTAATCGAACATCAAGCGAAGCGACTATCACTCACCACACGAGAGGGGGCACCACTCATCGAGAGAGGGCGCCACTCATCGAGAGAGGGCGCCACTACCAAATTTCTGCCCCGGTTTGAAAAAGTCATAGATCAGGGACTGACAGGATTCAATCAATCCGTCTAAGACAAGAAGAGCATATGCCGAGATCATGCTCTAGGTTCCCGAATTTCCACGAGCTTTAACTTTCGGGGTTTAGATTTTAGGTTCCGTTGAATAATTTTCTTCTTCTCGACGTATGTGAGCAGTTTGTCGTTGATCACACATTTCATCACCTTGGACAGAACTTATGTGATCGCTATGGGGCAGTAATTGGCCGGATTGGAGTGGTCACCCTTCTTTGGAATAGGATGGATAACTGCTTTTTTCCAACAAGAGGGCACAGAGCCAGACTTCAGGGACATTTTAAAAAGCTTCGTCAATATTGGAACAATTTCTGCAGTACCAGGACAGGTATTCCGTCAGGCCCACTAGCTTTATTAACATCAAGCCCTCGTAAAACATGGAGTACTCAGGTTTTTCATATAAAAACCGCAGTGAGTTGCCGACATCGGGACAGCACCTTGGTCACCGAGGGTTGAGTTTTCCGCAAAAAATGACCACCACACAAAAAGCCATGCTAGGTAGATAGACAAATTGAATTAAAACCAAACCAAAGGTGGCTGACGTAACCATTACAATCTCCAACCTGGCACATATGCTGTGCGGATGACCATTGGAATTGAGATATCATCGCACGGCGTCCTTGGTTAGGAAGGAGTAGCAGAGGTCGCCCACAGGTAAGACGGCCTATAACCTGAAAAGAAATCTGCTTTGGATGGAAGAGAGAGGCTGAAAATCGGCATTGAAGAAATTCGAGGAAAGCTGGACAGACCATGAAGAAAGTTCACCACCTCAAATAAATTATATTTTTAGAAGTAGAAATAATATAAAATCTACTTTATTATTAATGTTATCGGTGATAACACTGATAACTTATCACTATTTTTTGTACAGAAAATAAACACAAGCAGAAGCCATATACTAACTAACCATCACGCTGTTTCACCGCAAGGGTAGGCAGAGAGGACGGACCGCCAAACAACTCGGTCTTGGCACACACTCTTTGCCTCACTCACATTCATACATCGTCTCATACATGCTCTTCTATTATTCTGACTTTAGACATTGCCCGACTCAAGTATCTGATTCCCTTGATCGTGCCATGTCTTTCTCGGGCGTCCCCAGCATCTCGAAGTCATAGACCATTGTACCTTTTGTGTGAAGAAGACGTAAATAAACATTACTTTGTAAGGGTAAATCATTATTTTAAAAATGACCCATTTAATGTTTTTTTGCACACTGAAAAGGTTATTCAAACTAGTTTGAAATACCCGCTTGCAGTGCTCAAAGATATTGGGTTTGTAACGACGTTTATCAATTCTGTTAAAATTTAGACTCAGAATTCCTTCGACAATGTTCTTTTCATGTTTTTCTTCATCTTCCTAATAAAAAGGTAATAATTATTATTAAATTATCTTTCGATCCATTCGGAATCAGCAGATGGGTATCATGATTTGCCTTTGTATATTAGGTAGGTACTGATTATTCAAATGTTCGGCGAGTTCAAGTAAATATAACAAATTTAAATTATGTCATTGAAAATAATAACATGAAAATATTTTTTTCGTTCGAAGTTTCACATGGTCTATTTGAGAATTTATTAGAGAACTTTAGTATATGATAATAAAATTATATTTTTGCAACGCTTCGGCAGAAGGGTCCAAGTTCGAAATTATTACTATAGTTTATGGTCAATCCATACGTCATCAGCATCTCCCATACGCACACTTCGGAGCGACCGAGTCCCGCGCCACTTCAGGCCGCCGCGCAGAAAAGTCCCACAGTGAACTGCGCTGTAAACCTATCAGTCTTTACCAGTCTTTACTTTTCTGCGCGGCGGCCTGAAGTGGCGTGGGACTCCGTCGCTCCGAAGTGTGCGTGTGAGAGGTGCTCGGAACAAAAACATTGCTGTACAACGGTGAGTGGTTTATTTATGGGTACAACATTACCACAACGTGAACGCTGTTTTTTTTTTTATTTCCAAACAGGAGGCCCTGAGGGAAATCATCTTTATTTTTGGGGGTGCTGTGTGGCACTGTGCGGATTTAATGTTCCGTCATATACCATCTTGGAACATATTATCAACTAGCGTCTTGCAACCTGCAGAGTAAAATAGAGTGTGAAATAATAGTTAAAAAAACATTTTAAGTTTGTATGCAATTTGTAATTAAATCCATAATGAAACAAATAATACTTTCAGTACAATAAAAAGATAAATGACTTAAATAATCCATCACTAGAGTATGTCGTCAACTAGTGTATGCGGTAATAACCCTTAATCACCTTTCCATAAAGGATATTTTTGCTTGATAAGCTGATACAGCCGTGCATAACGTGAAATCGACGCAATGTGAATGTACTACGACGGAAAAATAGTACGTTTCTGAGGGAAAGGGAAGGGTGCGGGGACAAGTAAAAACAGACCATAACACGGCCGGTGGTAAAAATTGTGCATTGTGTCGACAAATAAATATTAAAATGGATACAACGTTGCGCGAGCAAGTTATGATAAACCAATTCGTGTTAGCTGCTGGTTGTGCCAGGGAACAGGCTAAACAGTTATTACAAGCCGCACATTGGCAATTCGAGGTGAGTATTTCGGTTTATTCACATGTAAACAAACATTGGTCATGAAATGGCTGCTTCCTTCCTTGCGGTGGTTTTGTAATCGGTGTATCGCCGTCCCTTTCTGCGGCGGCTTCGCGTCTTCCGTCGGAAAGGGACGAGTGCCAACATTTTGTCGTAAACTTTTGCAAGGACACTGAAAACGATATTTTGATTTGCGTGAAATTACTATTCCAAGATGCGAATAGCAAAAAGTCTGTAATTGAATTTGGAATTTCCGCCCCGCAATCTTAAAATTCTGCTGAGTTTACCAACAAATTGTCATGTGGACAATCTGTCCTGTTTGTCAACAGTTTGGCATGTGTAATGTGTATTGACCCCTGGGTTTTATAAGGCACAAGGTCAGGGAAACGTCCCGAACAAACCATTATTTTCCTCCCGATAATATAATATCCTTCCCGATAAAAAAATACTACATTTCTGATGGGAAAGAAAAATATCACGCAACCCATATTTATGTTTAGTACATAGAATGGCTGCATTGAGATTCGTCACCGTTTGATGGATGACGAATGACGAAATTCGCTTCTACAACACTGACAGTATTTGTCATGATGACATTATTAATTTGTTTAATAACTTTGGCACTCGACGTAGTATCTAATTATGCTGTCTTTATCGTGCGCATTCACAGAGTTTCCACAATGCTAATTGTCATCCTCCGGAAAGGCAATAATTGTATTACGAGTGGTTCAATAAATAATAATAATAACAACTTCTCTTGTTTTTATTGTTTATATCTGCAAAATTAAGAAGTTGTCCTTTGTTTATAAATAATGGCACTTGTTGATGATAAGAATATAACCTCAAATATTTTTGTTATCATTTTTCTTCTTTGAAGTTCATAGTAATACGATATCTGCGTAGACTGTATTGCAATTAAACTTTTAGCATACAAATACTACAATACATCAGAAAGTTCACCCAATTTATTCTAAATTTTAATGCTACATCCAAACTGGAAGGTTGGTCGATAGTGTGGTGGCCGCGGCCAACCCTCCAACCCTGAACTCCGAAATGGCGGACATCGAACAGCTGTAGCTACGCTGTATCTTATTAATTGCGTACAATTATTTCGTATGTATAATTATATACACAACATGTTTTCAAACAATTGTTGTACCATCCTCCGTAACAATATTGCCATTTTAATAGTACGCAGCACGCGCGTCTTGATCGCCTGGGGGTTCGCGGACTGATGTGTGGACAGCTGCGGCAGGCTGGTTTGTGTGAGTTGGCCGTCAGGATTGCCTCGAAGGGCCAACTCTAACTCCAACCTTCCAACTGTGGGTGGTTTGGTATATCTATGTTCCAACTCGAACTACCAACGCACGAATACCCCTCCATACGATCGTCCAAACGTTTGATGTTGGAACGTTGGCCGCAGTGTGGGCTTACCATAAAGTCCTAGTCCTAGTCCTGCTCATAGACTTACAAATTGATAGACCGGCCCATCAAGGAAAGGGTAACAAACAGTGTGGCGTGGAGTGGAGAGATGGTGTGATCGTGTTTCTTTTATTTGTCAATAATTGAATCTGTAACTTGAATTGTTATGGCGTGCAAATTGCTCGCTGTGTAGGTAAAAAACAATTGCAAATCCCAAATTGAATATTTTGTTTTACTAGTTAGTAAGACACTTTTACAAATGCATTGTAATTTACTAATGTCACTAATTTTTGCGTCACTATGCAAACAGAATTATACACAAAAAAATAATTGATTCAATTTTTGGATTGACAATATAATTTTTTTTATTTTATATGTTACTTATAAATTTATTTTCTTTCTTAGACTGCATATTTAAATGCAACAATGTACAATAGGTGGTCCGCGTTATTAAGCGTGCAATGCGATATCTTTTAAAAATAACGCAGACTATTTTAATGATTTTTATAATGGTGGTCAACCATGCAATCTACCACCCCACCGTGATCCACATTTCAAACACTAAACATTTGTTTTAGTGAAACTTCATGGATCACATGTGACATTCGCATACGGGGATAACATCCACCTACATCAGGTTAACCACTTGAGCGAGGTTTTGAGCGATAGACATTTCCAGGCATTCAATTTGGGATTTGGCTCAATTCTAAAATCATATCTCTGATTATTAATATTGGAACATTGTTAATTTAACTGCTTACTGCGGTTTAACCTTTTGTATGACTAAGGGTGGGTTCAGTGTTGCCAACTTAACAGATTTCCCATCATATCTGGCGGATTGGAGTGTCCCGAAACGGGAAAATTTTGTGTATAACGGAATTTACAGTATGACGGATTTTCTGGCGGATTCGACAAAAGTGACAAATTGCATACTTTTATAGGCGAAAATAGCCTTTGTTTATGGATTTATGGAGAAATTTTGATCCCCGAAATTCTCTAACTACCCCACCCCCCCAGGATGGACGAAAATTTGTGGTTCTGACGGAATTCTGATGTTGATCCGTCACGATTTAGCGGGAACGGAGATTTCGAGTTGGCAACACTGGGTGGGTTTCTTCATTTACCGAGAAAGCCAAATGCAATGCTAATTGTAAAAGTAAACGATCAAAATTAAAATTTATACGAAATTTCTAAGCATTTGACCGTTTGCTTTTACAATTAGCATTGCATTTAGCATCCTCGGTAAATGAAGAAACCCACCATACGTATCCTACAGGATACCATTAAAAGAAGTTTCTCTGAATATAACTAGCTATTCTATGGAAACTACTTACAGTAGATTATGTACCATTTTTATAAATATATTATCACGCTATCTGGTAGGACGGTAATTTACAAAAAAATCATTTTGCAAAAAACAAGTACCTAAGTTATTATGAAAATATAATAAGATTGCGCACTAGCGTGTGTCAATTATTTCAACTTTTGAATTCCGAAAGGCCCGTGGTCTCAAAAGTTGCCCCTTGCAAAGAAAATGAGAACTGCATTTAATTTTTTTTTTTTAATATTTAATAATTATTTTTTTTTCAGTAATCTAACCTTTTAACGTTTGTTTATTATTAAAAAAATGCATATAAGGGAACGTACCCATACTACGTGACACGTTTAGGGGGGGGGGGGGGGGGGTCTTCAAAATGTCACGCTCCATACAAATGAGTGGCAATACATGTAAGTCAACAAGAATTCTGATTTTATCCAGAAAAAGTGTTATTTTCCCCTTTTATTTTTTTAACCAACTCATCACATATGTTTAAAAAAAAATTTTTTTTTGGTTCTTTGTACTGCAACACGAAATCTATTTTTGTTCGAATCTTCCGGCCATTTTAGCGGGCTAATAGTGAACAATAATTATTTTTTTTTACGTTTTCGAATAGCTACAGATCATACGAAACTTTTGAGACCCCGGGCGTTTAAATATAAGGCCATTTGTTTTCCCTCTATGGAGAGCGACACACGCTATTGCGCATGGCAAAAATTTTGCACCAGCGATCAAGCCAATGAATCCATCCATATTTCGCTGTTTTTCCCATACCATGTATTTAGGTTTAATAACAATACAAAAAAAATTATAAACATGTGAATTCTGTATATTGGTTAACAGAATTTAACCAATAAACACTTGTAATTATTTATGATAATATTGAATACTAGCTTTCGCCCGTTGCAAGCAACTAATTGGTAAAAGTAGGTTAGTGGATAAAGCAAGGAGTGTGTGCCTACATTTTTTTTTTAAAATTAAATATCCGAAGAAAAAAAACTATTTGAATGTCGATGAAACAAGGAGTGTTTGCCTGCACAAAGGGCCCGGGGTGTTTACCACTTAATTTTATACACCTGCTACTGAGCCATTTCGGTCACCTGGGTTAAGGCATTCAGTGTGGGCATTTTCTGGCTAAAGGAGGCCGAGGAGCTTACTGCTCAATTTTTATTTGTGCCATTCGGGTGTGCCATTGTGTGGGGTTGATAAGCGTAGTTTGATACCCATATCGCCTAATTTCCTGTTTCAAAGAAGACTCCTTCCACTGATCCACTATGGTTGCCGATACTCTTAAAACGGTCCAGGGAGCTTGCCGCTCAATTCAGTACACCTGCTACTGAGCAAATCCACTATCCCGGTTAAAGTATTTTATTTAATATCATTTGGAAAACCAACAGAACCTTATCTCGCAAAAGGGGCATAGGAGTTACTTCTCAATTTTTTCACTCAGCCCTTCAGATTGTGCAGGTTGAGGTACGTAATTTGATATCCCTCTCGGGTACTGTAAGGTTTCATTAATTAAATATTTGTAGAAAAATAGTTTCTACTAAAAGTACCTACCTACCCGGTACAAGCAAGGATTGTGTGCTTGGTAGTCAAAAAATACCTATGAATTATTGAAAAAGGAAATTAAATCTGCTCAACGTAATTTTTTTTTTTTTTTAAATTTTTCTTTATTCATTGCTTTGATGGTTATATAATTAGGTGATTTTTCGACCACCATGCTAGAGGCAGATGCCTGTGTTATGTTATAATTAAAAACATATTTTTTATATTTTTCCCCTGCAAACTTCTAAATGATTTTCCATAATATTCTATTACAATATTTAAGTAGGTACCCCTAGTTTGAGTTTAAAAAAGAAAATGCATCAACCTTCACGCAAAAAAACACCATTAGGATTTTGTGTATTGGTGCATATAATGATTGAAACAAGACAAAACTGAGAAACGGTTATTTGCCAACCGGTATAGATCACACTTCTAGGGAGGGATTTTCAAATCAACGGGTATTGAACCATTCAAGTTAACCATTGATGCGTAGGTGTTGGTCTTTTTTTATTTTATGAATGGTTTATAAATATATATAAATTTATTTATAATAATCCTTCATTATATGTATTTATAAATATAAATTTATTTATAATTTGCAAAATTTAATATTTTTAAATATATGTTGTATCAACCGACATTTTATTTTAATAAATGTGTATTTTTCAATGACTAAATAAAATTCCTTATTTTTCAATATTTTACTTCTGCAAATTTATGCGCTCCTAGTAGGTTCCCAATTTTGTACGATATGCTTTATGTCACCCTTCATAAAATAAAAATTGCGGAAAACAAAAAATTATTATGAAGGACAAAAATTATTATTTCAAACTTTCACAACACACAAATAAAAAAAAATGTCTTAATGTGGTGGATAAACGGGCCGGATCAGGAGAGGCTGGTTGAGGAAGACCTTTTGACCTCTCCAGCCGGACTCTTTGTATTCATCACCTTGCACCGCAGTGGGAGGAATGGATTAATATGTCATTCTTTCTTGGACACACTGACCCCTAGATTCCTACCCACCACTCATACCTTTTTGATTCCTTCCCAGAACTTTCTCTCTTTTCTTTCCCTGAAAACCCTCCACAGAGCATCCTCTAAAATGACATAATGCCCTTAGGAAATTGCCACCGCCCAAGTTGATTTTCTGAAAAAAAAAATCATTAATATGAATAAAAAATTAAGTTATAATTTTTCGGGCGGTCTGTTTTTTACCACCCTCATATTACAATTTAAAATTGAAACCACCAACATATAATATTTTTACTAGCCATTATTTTACCAAGTATTTATTAAACATTAAAGAATAAATAAAACAAATCAAACGAAAAAATTGAAAAAGTTACTGGGTGTTGTGGGGGGTTAAAAAAAATATGCGCCCCGGTTGACACAATTGCAACCTTCATAGTAATTTGAAAAAATCTTACGTTACCTGCAACAAGAATATTTGATGTATTTTGTGCTTGCTTTGATGCTTATTTTTTTTTTTTTTTTTAATTTCAGACGGCGCTTTCAATATTCTTCCAAGAGGTGGCCATTCCCACCGGACCAAATGGCATTGCAGCTCCACACTTCGGCCAGGTTAATATATAGATATATTCCTAAAAGATGCACGTTAATTTTAGTCCCGTCGTTTCAGCTTTTGATCAAATTGTGGTAATCGAGTGGTTATGCTTGACGACTGATCAATATTCAAAATGTACTGAAGTTTAAAAGTGTATATTTGATATATTACCGTAGTTGATAGTTTAAAGGTATGTAGTTGAATAATTAGTTTAGGGTTTTGTACTTCAAATAAAACCAAAATAATTATTAAAAATATGCATATATTGTAAACCTCTTACAGATCAACTATAAAAAGTCTTTTTTAAATGTGTTTCATTTTATGTCTAAATTGTAATTTCTTTTATATGCTATGAAAGTTTAAATGCTAATCAGTCGTTATACTTAAAAATAATAAGATATTTTAAGCTAAATCACATTTATAAGAAGATGTCCAAAAGTTACTCAAAAGATAATCATACATCTTTTCTAATGTATGGTGTTTGTATGTCTCCGTAATTATTGTACTTACCGTGGTGACACAGCCACCCCGCCAAGTTCTGCTTGGCAACTGAGCTAACTGAGATAGCGAAATAAAAAAAAAGCACTTGTGTCTCGCTTACGTCACAGACGTAGATAATCTTTCTAACGTTAAAGATCAACCATCTCATACTTCACACATTTTTTGCAAATTTCTCTCTTATACTGGAGAATCTCACCTCATCTATTCTATGATCCATTTCATATTATCTATGATCCATTCTATCAGTGAGAACAGGCTTTCTATGTGATAGAAACCCGAAGTCATTTCGATTTCAACAATAAGGGAACGTACCCATACTACGTGACACGTTTAGGGGGGGGGGGGGGGGGTCTTCAAAATGTCACACTCCATACAAATGAGCAGCGGGTTGCTTAGGATTTTGGTCACCGGGGTGGGGGGGGGGGTTAAAAATTGCAAAAAGTTGGTCACGTAGTATGGGTACGTTCCCTAAGACAATCGTATTGACTGATGAACATGCAATGGCTACTGTTTCAGTGGTGTACAGCTTTACAACCCATTTTTATGATTTTCGTGTAAAATTTTTATGATTAATTGTATTTTTTTAATTTTCTGATTTTTTAATTGAAAATGTGACTTTATGTATTTTTGTATACACATAGGATTACGAAAAACTGTTTGTTTTGGAAAATTGTATAAATGGGCATGGCCCACCGCTGGTCTGTTCACTCTGTCATCTGGCACTCTGACAGAGTGGGGCGGCTATTTCAGTTCAATCGCCCGGCGTACTGCTCTATAATGTTTTCTTTTATTTTTGATTTGTAAACATACTTCAGCGTACAATAAATAGCTTACTGAAAATACTAATGAAAACATCCACAATTTTCTCTATATTGTTAGCAATAATAAAACGCTAATTAAATGTTTATTATGAAATAAATTCTCTCCACATATATTGTCTCCACGGTAAATGCCAATAACATTCAATAATCGGCAGTTCGAATCCCAGTTGTTGACTGTTGGCTGCTTGCAGGTGTTTAGTAGTAGGTCCTGTTAATCCCTTCTTTACTGACCGAAACAGTTAGAGTAGTTTCCGTCTTAGCCGCCAGAGACGCAAGCAGAGCCTCTGGCGGCGGATGAGCGAACCGGCATCGGTGCCAATATTTTATAATTTATTCTATCTATGCACACTTTAATGCATTTTCCCAAAACCCAAAATTATTGTAAAGATTGATTTTTGGGTTATTATGTTTAGTTGGTTGCGCTTTCTTCTCCTTCAGCCAACATTTCATACAGCCTTGCAGTCTCATCAGGGTAGATGTGTAATTGTGATGAAAAGCTTTTTGTTTGCGTAGAAGTAATAAAATTATTATCATTTAACCCCATTAACAGCCATCTTATTATAATTATTATGTAATAAGCAGGCAACTTTCTGCTAATGAGCTCATATCTAAATTCACAATTAGTTGAATAATTGAGTTTCAAAATTTAAATATAAGGTAATCCTTCTCTCCAAATGAGAATCCAATCGAGCTTTAAATTGGTTTATATTATTAGCATCGGTGACATGTTGTGGAAGTAGTTTATGATCCTGCTAACCCAACTGACTCTGTGTTTAGCAACTGATGACGCCATGCAACACGCCCGCCACCCCGCCCAATTTCCCCGACACGCTGGCCGCCTTCGGGCGCATGTCGGCAGGCAGCCCCGGGCCTGCCCCCTCGCCCCTGGCCTGCGCCCCCGGGCCGGGCCCCTCGCTGCCGCCCCCCTCTGCCCCCCTACCGCCCCACCAGTCCTGCGGCACCACGCCCCCCGACCAGAGGAACAGGATACACTTCCCAGCCACGGCAAGAAAATTACATTACTTCTTCCTGAGGCCGCAAATACTTGCATGTAACAAAACGCAAAATTAACCACGAATTATGGGAAAGGAATTGAGCAATAGCAAACTTTACGAAACGCACTTGCAATTTGTGGTTCATTTCGCATTTTGTTATATGCATGTATATGCAGCCTAAGATGATGACTTTCGGTTTTTTTTATGTGAACACCTCACAAGAGTCCCAGCTGCTCCCGTCAAGAGCCAGCAAGATTATGGCACCCCCAATTGTGGTATGTTGTGAGGCTGAAGGTAGTAGGGAGGAGAATGAGATGCAAAAGAGGTGGGTGGGAAAGTACCTGGCTATTCAGATATGGTAACCATACACGACTAAAGCCGTTCAAGCAAGGTTTCAATTCTGAATGGTGGTCTTACACCAGGGCGATACTATACTTACTAAGTATCTTCCACTCTGGAACGTGCTGCAAATACACTAAATGTACTTTTAAATTAATTAATTGTTAAACAAAATACAATCCCGGACACGCCGGGATTCGATCTTCGGATTGTGAGTCAAGAACCTTACCACGGCCGGCCGTCCCAGTTTCTTTAGTCTTGTTCACAATACCAGTCTTAAATTTTTGCTGCTCCTAAAGAATATATTTTTTCAACCAATTTATTGTTTATAAATTTTATAACCCATCAAAAAAATTCATAGAAGAGCTGCGCGACAGATACATAATTCAAAGGAGGCCAAATATTTCACATCTTTTTTGTCACACTGACTCCTGACTCACCTAAACTGGTTTAAAATTAATGTTATTGGTATGTTTCTTTATCTGTGCATTGAACCTTGCTGTTACATATATTCATATTAATTGATTGATTTTTGTTCTTGAGATAGCTTTTGTTTACTTACATTTACACGTTTATGGTTCAGGCAAAAGTCACCAATCCTTTAATCCAAACACCATCCATACTCTCAATAAATCAACTCAGACATCCATGTGGCTCAATTTTGACATATTTTATTTGTCATTAAAGTACTTATCTTGCTCTGAAACCTTGAATTTTTTATTACAATAAAACATAAACGTGTACAGTTTGGCAATTAAGTGTAGAAAATAAATTATGGCGCTGCGATTGTTTTCTAGTTTTAAATAGCAACATCAAGATGGCTCATAAGACAATGAATGTATGTTTTAAAAAACACTTCTGCCAAAATGCATATTTCATAGGGTATTTGTATTTTCAAAAATTTTGCACAAAAAACTGTAATTTAATAGAAGTAAAATAAAACAAAACAAGTTTTAAGTGGCCGTTTATTTCGATATAAAAACGTAGGTACTTAAAAATTTAAATCTATTAATTCAACACCCGACATGTAATTATTGTCTTCGTCCTCGTTTGATTCTTCTTCTTCCGTATCTTTATCTTCATCTAAACGCAGTTCATCGATATCATCATATATAGTACTGCCTCGTGCATAATATTCTGCCTCAATTTTCATCACGTGTTTGCAACAGTTAAACCCTCCGCACAGCATCCTCAAAGATGACATAGGCCCTGAGGGAAATTATTTTCCTCAGGGCCTCCTGTGTGGAGCTCATGTAAAAAAAAAAAAAATTGTTCCAATCATCAGCACTTATGCTATTACATATTATTATTATTATGCCCATTTTCCGTTTTCCCGGTGTTTCAAATTTTCCATCTGCCTTTTCCCCTTGTTTATTCTCGTCTTACTGTCCGATTCGTCTTACCGTCGATTCAGATTTACCTGTGTGTGAAAAATCATTAAAATTATTATTATAGAAGGTAGTTTTAAAAACACACACTAGATAATATTCACTTAGAAAGAAAGAGAAAACGAGAATAAAGTAACTTTTCTATGAGTTTAAAGCAGTTGCATATTATTATTTTTTTTATTGAGTTATTCCCTTTTTCCTGTGGCCGCATATTAACTGTCAAGTGGAAGTGTCAAATTCGGATTTTTTAACATAACCTCAAATCAGATTGTAATGCTTATTATCGCTCGAAAATTGGCATTAATCTTGTAATACTAATAAAATTTATTAAACAAACTATACTACGTACCAGTCATTTCTGCAGTTCGTTTGTAAACATCTTCTAAATAAGACAGAAGCTTCTTCGCGTGATATTCGGCTAGGCAGCGTTGAAAAACGCTGAATATAACCCCTCTTGCATCACTATGTAATGGTTTATTCATTTTAATTAAATTCAGGCAAACAACGAATAAAAATATTATCAAATCAGCAATCTTCTACTCAGATTTAAGACAATAAATCAACCCTAACATGCGATAACATGACAGCCATAGGAAACGTCATATAATTCGGTGCTGCCATAGTAATGAACACGTTTAGTTCCAATTTATTTAATTTCTACACTTAATACGACTGACGAACCACCTCAAGTAATTGCAAACAGAATCACTACTGCCTTCGGAGTAAGCCTAGAACCGGAGGACAAGTACAAATTTCTAAAACCGACAGACACAAAACCTCCGCGATTAATTTTAAACTTCAAAGAGGAAAATAAATAAATCACTATGATGATTGGCAAAAAAAATACCAATGTATCCCTTCAGATTGCAGACGAAAATAAAAAATTTTACGTAAATGATACCCTGACGCCATATTACAAAAATCTCTTATGGATTACTAAAAAAAGGGCCAAAGATAAAAATTTCAAATTCATCTGGTTCAAAAACGGAAAACTACTGGCTCGAAAATCTGAAGGCTCGCCAATTACTGAAATAAAAAATCATTATGAACTTGAAAGTAAAATCATATAATCTTGCCAATTTCTCGATAACCTAACCTAATCTACGTTATAATATACACTTAACCAGAAATGGATCAATTAATTGATATAGAATTTGATAACCCTTCACCCGATACCAGCACTACTTCAACAACTATAGACAGATCACCCTTTCCCCTTCCCCTGGATGATGAGATAACCCCACCACGAGATGTAAGGAACGTGTACCAAATTGGAGACATCAAAATTAATATGCTAAACACTGGACAGATACACCCGCAATGTGATGACTACCAACTACTTCTTCTGCATCATGGACTAAACAGTGCAGTTAATATACCTACAAGTTTAGGATATAACGAAAACGATAGGATATATAAATACTCTTCAACATGGCTGACTACATTGAACACATAGACTCGTACAAACAGCATCACTGCACAAGTACTAATGACTTTAAACAATGGACTAACATCAATAAAAAAATAAAAAATAGGATCAAAATATTACATCAAAACATTAGATCAATCAATAAAAACTTTGATGAATTTATATTATACCTCCAACAACTTGAAAATAATTTTGATGTCATCGTACTGACAGAATGCTGGCTGAATGACAATTATACACCTAAAACACTTGAAAACTATAATACGTACCACTCAACGAAGCACAAAAACCAAAATGATGGCGTAGTCATATACACAAGTAATAAAATCAACACGACTATCCAAGAAATAAACATCATAGACTCTAACTGCATAAAAATTACATATGATAAAGAAACTTGTATCCTAGCTATATATAGATCTCCATCCAAAAATAACATAACAAATTTCCTAACTGCACTAAACAGCACATTAACTGATCTCAACAAAATCAAAAATATCATCATAGTAGGAGACCTAAACATAAACACTTTACAATATGGACACCCGCAAAGCATAGAATACCTATCAATACTAGCGCAACATGGACTGGAACCCACGATAAATATCCCAACACGAGTCACACAAAACACAAGTAGCTGTATAGACCATATAATGATCAAGTCAAAACTAAAATCCAAAACAATAGTACTCGAAAGCGCAATTACAGATCATTACATGACTATGATAGCAATAGCCACCGAAAACACAAAATCTGAACAACATAAAACATTTACAAAAAAAATAACTGAATATCCAAACTTAAAGGAAAAACTCAAAAAAATGGACTGGAATCCAATATACCGAATACAGAATGCTGAAGAAGCCTGGGATAAATTCACAACTACGTTAACACAAGAAATAAATAACTACACTAATATAAAACTTATAACACTTACACACAAGACAAAAAAAATAAAACTATGGATAACACAAGGAATATTAAACTGCATCCGTAAACGAGACAAATTACACAGACAAATTAAAAACACGCCATATGACATGGAACAACTTAATTTCTATAAAAGATATAGAAATATCTGCACAAAAATTATAAGAGTAGCTAAGGAGATATACTATAGACAAAAACTATAAAAAGAAAACAACAACCCAAAAGCTATATGGAAAATATTAAAAGAAGTGACATACACACAAAAACACAAACAGAAAAATAGTATCGAACAATTAAATATTAATTAAAAAAAAATAGATATCAGTACAAATACGGAGATAATAGCGAACCATGTGAATAACTTCTTTGCAAATATAGGAAAAGTTTTAGCAAACCGTAAAACACAAACACAAACCAATCGATCATGCATCAATACACAAAAGACAAAACTAAGACTTACAATAAAAACAATTACGGAGGAGGAAATTGAAAAAATAATCGATAAATTAAAAAACAATATTGCACCGGGATTAGACGAGATAACAACAGATTGCATTCAGAAATTAAAAAATGAAACAATAAAACCAATAACACACTTAATCAACCTTAGTATAAAACAAAGCTGCTTCCCTAGTACTTTGAAACAAGGACTGGTGATCCCTATTTACAAAGCAGGAGACAAAATGGAAATAAATAACTATAGACCAATCACATTATTAAACTCACTATCAAAAATCTTCGAAAGAGCATTAAAAAACCAAATTATAAAATACCTTGAAGAAAACAAATTAATCTCGGATAAACAATACGGATTTAGAGAAAAAAGAGGTACCAAAGAAGCTTTAGAATATGTAATAGATTATATACATAGCAACCTAGATCAAGGGCAAAAATGCATAGCAATATACCTAGACTTAGCTAAAGCCTTCGATTCAATCTGCCACAAAACCCTATTTAAGAAATTAGAAAACATTGGTATCTTAGGCAAGGAACTCCAACTAATGAAAAGTTATATGAGCAACAGAACCCAACAAGTTAAAATTAATCACCATACTAGTAAACCACTGCCAATTACATATGGAGTTCCACAAGGAAGCATACTAGGGCCCGTGCTATTCACTATCTACATAAATGAACTCTGTAATATGGAAATAGACGGAGAAATAATTAGTTATGCGGACGACACAGTATTACTCTTCAAATCTAAAGACTGGAACAATGTGTATAATACAGCAGAATTAGGAATCACGCGAGTGAAAACATGGTTAGACAAAAACATACTTACATTAAATATATCGAAAACAAAATTCACAACGTACAGTATAAATAGCATGGGACAGCCAACAAATAAAACAAACACCATAAAAATTCACGATTGTTTATACACCAAAAACTGTGACTGCCCTGCTATAGTAAAAACAGACCAAATAAAATATCTAGGAATCATAATTGACCATAATCTCAAATGGGCACATCATATAAATCATATCACCAATAAACTCCTCAAAACAATACATCTTTTCCTAAACATAAGAAACATATACAAACTAAAACAAATGAAAACAGTATATTTTGCACTCTGCCAATCTATAATAGAATATGGAATCATTGTTTGGGGAGGAGCAACAAACTCAGCTATTGTTCATTTGGAAACCACACAGAGAACCCATCTTAAAGGTTATACTAAAAAAACACAGAATGACTGACACAGACCAAATATTCAACATGTTTGACGGACTTGATATACGACAATTATACATAAAAACATTTCTTAACTATATCTTTGACCAAAAACACAAACTCCAACAAACACAAACCATTAATAGACCAGTTAGACAAGCATTCATACAAAACTTAAAAACACCGACGATAAACACAAGCTTTGGACAAAGACATCACAAATACCAGGCAATAAAAGCATTCAACCATCTTTCACTCGATTTAAAAAAAGAAGAAAACAAAAAACTTTTCACACTCAAAATTAAAAGATGGATTAAAGAACAAAAAAGGCAACTTTACAAAAAAATCACAACATAAAAAATAAAAACACATAGACATAAACACCATTGCAATACTCACTAATATATAAAACCCTTTTACTTTCACTAACGGTTTATAAGTATCTATCCTATTTATATAGTTTTATTTTATTGTTTTATTTTAGTGTTATTTTACTCTATTTTATTTTGCTCTATTTTACTTTCTTTTAATTCTCATATGTTATTATTGAGTTTCTTTTTTCTTTAGTTTTTATTTTATATACGTATCTTAAATTAAAAAAAAAAAAAAAAATCATATAAAACTGTAAATGGGGTCCTCAGCACGGGTAAAGCACCCAGTGAGGCCCACATTAGTCAAATATGTAACACACATGTATAAATCAGGTGAATCAAATAAAAAAAAAAATAAATAAAAAATTGCCAAACTATAAGCTATGAACCACACCATACCAAAATTTTGGTCATTATTTATGATACAGACAAATAATAAATTTAAATAAAGAAAACCGAAGCCAATGAAGTACTTATCTCCCGCCATTTACTAGAAATGGCGGGAGATCATTGCCGCTGAAAGTTAGGCACTTTGTTTGTACACATATCTGCATGAAGTAAAGATATTTTTTCTTGAATATTTCGACAGATGGTCAATGTGGAATAAATCTTGGGTGCCATTTGATCATGTACATATGCATCAACCGCGCCGTGGGCTTAATTTTCCAAGTCACATATTATGTGCGTGTCAGGCACGGGTAAAAGTTAATACGGTAGAGCCTCGCTAATCCGGACCCCCATTATTTCAGTGCACGCTGTAATCCGGACGGGTGCTTGCGGGTCACAACGTGTCAATATTCAATCATTTGCCGTCACTCGTTAATTAACTTTTAGTTTTTTTTTTAATTTCATATTAAGTGTGCAAATTTCTTACATGTTTGAATTTTACATTTGTAAGTACATACTCGTACATATTCCTGTCTAAATTGACTTTAAATTTTTACTATTATTGTAGAAAGCAATCACTTTGTGGTTTGACATATTTAATAAAATAAAATACTTTTTTGTTCAAAACCATGATATTTATTAATTTATGAACTGACCGACGTTCATAAATTAATAAATCTCATGGCGTTAAACAAAAACTATTTTATTTTATTAAATTTTTACTAATAAATGAAACCCAAGTTAAAAATGTGTTTTATTCCTGTTAACCTGTTGAACGTCCGAGGAACAATACGGAAATTTCACGACCTTCAATTTGAATTGAATGTTTTGTGGATTAATTTTTACCTATCGTATATTTTATTGACCGAAACACATTCCTAGAACAATAAACTATGTACCAAAACAACATTACTTGCGTTAATTACGTAAATTGATAGGTTTTACAATGTTTTATTCGAGGAACACGCATAAATTGTGATGGCCAAAATTCACGGCAGTAATGACATTTCTATATCACAGATAAAAATTATTTTAAAATATTCTGGGGTTACAAGGTGAACGAAATCTTTACCCATCCCATGGGGAATGTTGGCGCAAGCGATTCTGACACTGTCCTTATACAAATTTTGTACATAGAAGGGTCAAAATCGCAGAAAAACGTATTTTTTCCCCGCGCATGCGCACAAACTGCTCACATCCCCGCGCTACGGCAAATTAAATTTAAATTATTCCGAGTGACTAGACGCATTGCGGGTTTCGCTATGGTAAAGGACGATAATAGAGCAAGCGTTTCTGACCTTGTTCTTCATACACTTTCTTTATACATAAGGGTCAAAATTGCATTTCAAAGTGCCGCGGCCACCGGGTGACAAGCGGCAAACCAGAGGTTAAAATATTGCATACTATAATCCGGACGCCTCGATAATAGGCCACTTGCATGGACTTCATAACGACTTGGAAAAAATCGTGTGGATAGAGTTTTTTACTAAGATTACGAAAATGTTAGTAAAATTTTTTAGAAATGTACAGTTTTTTTTATTTTTAAATAAATAAATCCATTATTTGGGCTCGTGACATCACTACATGAAAATGTCCCGTCGCCGAAAATGTTCCTATTAATTTTATAAAATTCCACACTGATTTATTTTTTTATATGGCATCACTTTGATTTCAGGCGAATTTTTGAATTCGTTCACTAGATTTATTGTTTGTTCTCTGCGAACTTATCATTTGGTTTGATTTTTTGACAGATGTTCTGAAGAGAACCCCGTACAATTAATGGGTACGGGGTTCTCCTCAGAACGTGAAGAGGATGTCGGTACATGTTTAAGAGGTATAATGATTAAGGTGCTGATTTTAACAAAATAAAATTTTATAATATTCTTATTATTATTACAATTTACAAGTTCAGGTATATTACATTGAATTTAGTAATATAGACGCTGTACATTATAATGATTTATGATCAATAAGATGGATCAAGGAAAAAAATATTTATGAGATGTAATATTTTTGGTATGCCTCGTTATTCTCCTGTGCCATTCGTGTGGAAAACGTTATTTTTTTTTTTAATTATTTTCGGCTATGTAATTATCGTTTTTTCACACCTATAAAATTATGTCCCGTCTTTCCGGTTTATAAAAAATGGTTTGATTTTTCGGATTGATATTTTCAAAAAATCCCCAGGGTTTCAAAAATACGATTAAAACAAAAAAAAAAATACAGAATGTCTTAGAATATTTGCCTAAACCGGAAAAAAATTTAAAAAAATGTGATGCAAGTGGCCTATTCGGAAGGGGTCTTGTTTTTCCCTATCCGATTAGCGAGGCCCTACTGTACTTAAATCTAAGAGCCCAAATTGGACATGCATAAATAAATAAATAGTAATGTTGTGATTGCAGGTGGACGGGCAGCGCATGCAGAGATAAGCGGGGACAAGGGGACTACGGTAGTTGCCAAATGGGAAACGTTCACACCAAGTAGTCTTACAACAGCAGAGGAGTGGAACAGTGGCCAGCGTCCAGTGGTCAGTGGTCTGTGCTCCACCGCCAGCGAGGGATTGCGAAGACAGCCAACATCCTTCTCCAACTCATGCACTCCCGTTTACAATACTTATTCAATCAAACCCTAATTTCACTCTCGTTCGTAAGGAATAATATTTAAGTTTAAGTCTCCGCAGTAAATTGGATTCCAGTCGATGTTCTCCTTCAATGTTCTACCTAGTTAAGTTCCCAGTGTCGAGGAAAGGTGTGTGAGTTGTTCGGGTGTACATAATATTCCCCTTTCCTCTTAAATCATTGTTATAATACTCGAGTGATTTGTATTTATTAATAATTTTTTTTTAAGGTTAGGGATTCTCTTTCTAATAATATTAAATGAATAAAGTGGTTCTGTGATGACAACAGTGGGATGGCAGCGTTGGAGTAAAGGGGTGGAGGGTAACAGCGATGGTACGACCTATAAGAAAATAATTGAAAAATGTACATTTTGTTCTGTGATGTGATTGGTAATTGTTGCGAGGAATATATTTGCGTGGGCTGTGGTAAGGAGGTCCTCATCATGGACAGGCAAGGAGTTTCCCCGAGCGTTGCGTTGAACGGGAGTGTTGTCTGCTTAGCTTTGGACATTTTGGACACTATAATTACTATAAGTTTTGAACCAAAATATTTAGTCGTTTGTAATTCAGACTAATCTTCCCTGTGTAAGGTGTTTTTAGGTAATGTAACCCTGAATGGGGTGGAGTGGTTTACTTTAGTGGGGAGCAGGTCAAATTCTGATGCTGTTTGTCCCTTTTACAATAATATTATTATTTTGGCTCAGTTACGCTTTAGGTCCTGTAAATATCCATCTGTTATGCTGCAGTCCTCTGGACTGAGTTGCTTTATAAAGTACTTTATATTCTATTTACTTTCTGACTATTTAAATTTCATTCATTTCTGACATTTTTAAATATCGTAATATTATCAAGGATCACTTTATATGAGTTAAAATGTTTACTTGTTAAATATTAGGAGGCGTAAATTGGATCAATTCCATTAAGAGCACTGTAAATAATATTTAGTAATTTCATTTTTATCATCCTTCATTAATTCATGTGTATTTTGGAGAGTGATAATATATATTGCCAAGAGTTAATCATATGTAGGATGAAACCAATATCTCGCTGCAGCGAACATATTTTATCTTTAAAATATTTAACAAATTACTTTTCATGTTGATTACCTGAATTAAGAAATTGTACAATTCTCTGTAGAATTAAACAAGAAGAAAATGGATCACACAGAAAAAAAAGCAAATACAGTGAAACCCTCTTAAGAAGTTTCCAAGGGACTGGAAAAAACAAAGTTCTTAACCTGTAATTGGCCGGACACGCTCATATGCGCGCAGCTTGTGCGCATGCGTGAAAAAAATATATCGAAATAAATTTGTTTGTCTGCGATTTTGACCCTTCTATGTACAGAATTTGTATGAAGAACAAGGTCAGAATCGCTTGCGCCAACATTACCCCATAAGATGGGTAAAAATTTCATTCACCTTGCAACCCCAGAATATTTTTAAACGATTTTATCTGTGGCATAAAAATGTCAGATTTGCCGCAAATTTTAGCTGTCAAAGTTGATGCATGTTCCTCGAATAAAACATCGTAAAACCTATTAATTTACGTAATTAACGCAAGCAATGTTGTTTTGGTACATAGTTTATTGTTCTAGGAATGTGTTTCGGTCAATAAAATACACGATAACTCAAAATTAATCCACAAAACATTCAATTCAAAATCGTGTTTTGTTACGAAATTTCCGTATTTTTCCTGGAATGCCGGCCTTTGACAGCATCTTATATGTGGGAAAAATTGGGCCAATTTTGGGCCTAGGCATCAAAAACCAAACTTCTTAAGCCATGAAACATCTGAGGGAACTTCTTAAGAGAGTGTCACTGTAGATTGTTTTGAGTCTTTTCAAAATACATTAATTAAATAAAGATATTATTATTTTTTACTAAACATTATAACACCATTCATTATGTTTCTTGTGAACAATGAAACTTTGTAATGCAAAAAATACTCATAATTATCCGTTGATCATAACTTACTAAGGGAACACCCCTTCAATGGTAATGTTGTGTTCTATAATTTGCTACATACTCCTATATTGCAAATTAAATATGTCAATACAATCAGAATAATAAGAATATGTACTAATATTTTGATTATGTATTATTATTATTTTCAGACTTGCAGTTTCCGTTAACAAACTGTTATTTATGTAGCGCTTTCCACTCTCTATGAAATATTTTAGAGGACCGTGATGAAATGCTTTACTTCTAAACCGAAATAATGCTTTATTTGCAGTTAGCGATAGTTTTGATATTTTTATTTTACTTAGTTGATACATGATACAAAATGCCAAATTATTTGCAATTCTTTTAAATAAATCTATATCTGATTTATTTGCGATTATCGATTGGTGTGTAAGAAATTATTGTTGTAACCGGGCTTGTATTCATTATAACTTATTTGTGCGTGACTGTTTCTGTGAATTGTTTTGGAATAGGTGGAGACGGGGCAGGGAAATTTATGAAATGGTCGCATCGGTTGCGTATTATAATAACATATATTCTTTTATGATGAAAAATGAACAAACCACGATGACTTTCACCGGGAATTGCGATGTTTATTTTCAGAAATGGGCACTTATATCTTTACAGATAGAGAAGCTAATTTTGGATTGGCGGGTTTGTTGGGTGTGATTGACTTCCAGCTGTGTTGTATATTTTGAACATTTTGAATTGATTTAATTGTGTAAGCCAAAAGAGATATTCGTGAAT
Source organism: Limnephilus marmoratus (assembly GCA_917880885.1). NCBI lineage: Eukaryota > Metazoa > Arthropoda > Insecta > Trichoptera > Limnephilidae > Limnephilus > Limnephilus marmoratus. The sequence continues at coordinate 41,449,792 of OU862916.1, read as the reverse complement.
TTGTGAAACTAAACGTCAGCCTCCCAATTATGGAAGGACATCGGATAGGTTTGTAAATCCTAAATGTATAAATAAATATATAAAGGTCCCTGCGTGGATACACAGTGCTGAGTAGGTTAATCATTGTTATAGTTGGATTCTCCACTACTGTCTGCTGTACATATGTTGATAATAGTCATTGAAATTAATTCATTCGATAATTTCTATTGATGCAAATATTTAAAGTTTCTAGTTTTGTTTTGATACTTTTCTCCTATTCCTAATATGTTTTCTTGGTTAATCCAATTAGCTTTGCCTCCGTGTTTGAATTGTTCGGTTCCTGTACAAACAAGCAAAACATGCAAAGGCTAATAAGTTTTAAGCATAAACTGAATAAAGACAAAAAGTTAAAAATATCGTTATTTTATTTTATTAGCTCATTATATGTATTTGTTAATACTTAATACTATACTATTCCTAGCGAGAGTTTGTATGGACGTCATCGACATTCATCCTCTTCCTTCTCGTGTTTAAAAATTAAAAAGGTAGAAAATACTAGAACCATGATGTTATGTACTATCTCACGCTGGGACTAGTTTAACTCCCCGAATTACTGCTTTTCCTTTCCGTAATGAGAAATTTTAATGCTTTAGAACAGCGTTTCCCATTTTTTTTTCGCCCCGGAACCCTTATCGATCATACTTTTCTAGGCGGAACCCTATTTTTATAAGAAAAAGATAAATTTGTAGTTTGAATACTTTCATGTTTACCTTGAAAAGATAGATCAATAGTATTGTATAAAACTTATTTTATGTGCAGATTGATATCTTTTTACATTTTTTGTTAAAATAGCATTGAAATCAGGCTTTATGTCAGACGAAGAGCTGTATTTGTTTTTTATGTAAGCGTAAGCCGAAAAACCAGTTTCACACCGGTAAGTGATCACAAACGGTAACAAAACTGTGATAGCCTTCTCGACGACTTCTGGATATTCGTTTTTAAGTCCAATCCAAAACTCATCCAGATAACTTTTTTCTGAATTAAACTTTTGCTGTAAGGAAGAAGAACATTTGATATCTATCAAAGTCTCGTACTCTGTTGCTGAAAGAATTGACGGTTTCCTTTGAACTAGGAATGATTTCTGTACCCAGTCAATGTCCTGCAGGTTTTTTTCAGGAAAATACTTTTCCAGTGATTTGTTGAGGGCCATTAAAGGCTCTTAAATGCATTTTTCAATATCTGAGGTTACTTGCAACTCATTTTTTTTTCCAGAAACTCGTTCTAAAAAGAGAAAAAACATTGGTACTGTTTCTGTTCCAGAAGACAAGTTTCTTTCTAAGAGAAGAAATTTTGTCGTTTACTGTAAAAGTATTTGTGTTTCAACAATCCTATCTTTATCCTTGCAACAATCCGGACGGAACGCGGAACCCTTGTGATGCTTCTACGGAACCCCAGGGTTCCGCGGAACACCTTTTGGGAAACGCTGGTTTAGAAAACACAAAATATTATAAAACTTTTTAAAATTATTTTTTTAATACTAACATCAACCCTCAATCACTGATCAGTCATTCGCCGACTGCTCTGTGTCGGACCATTCCTCGCAAGAATAGCAAAAGTTGCTTTTGCGGTCGATGCAATTGAAACTGAAAAAAAAAGAAAGAATGGATTAGGAAAAGGGAACAATATACACATATCGATCGTCCAGCTGATTAGTGAGACATCTCCAAATATTAAGTTTTGAGCAATGAAGAAAGCAATATTCTAATGCTTACCATAAATCAAATGAGTCAATGTGACTCAAAAAACTACTTGAAGATAATATTGTTAACCCGGCGTCGATGATGCCCCCTTCTACCCGCACCGCTGATGTGCACAGTGCGACGCCGCTTGCGGAAGGAGATACAGGAGATATACGAGTAAAACGGGTTAATATGACCAATAGTTGTAATGAAATTCTACAGCTATTTTTACATAGTTGATTTCGCATATGTTTCTTACTAAGATAATAAGAAGTTGATTTATAAAATATACTGGTATTATTAATACTTTTTTTTTTATGAGCAAAGAACCCATAAATAATAAATAATTTTCAAAATCTAGATAACCCTTTCAGTTTTGGTACAACCCATCGATAAAATTCAGGTCACGGTTAACCGGCATCATCCTGCGTAATTATTTTCACGTCATTGATGCCGGGTTAAGAGGGCATTACCAGAGAAAACCAGAAATATGTCATTTTCAAATCAGATTTTAGACGTATTGACTCTTTTCACACAAAAAATTATAAATGGATTTCGAAAGATTGTTCTTTTATCTAGCATTCGCATGTAATAAATTTTGAGAAAATATTTTAATTTTTAGTATAATAACGTTATTCCATAGGTCGTTGGCAGATTTGTTAAATTTTCAAATAAGATTTTGTATTACACCACACCCATTTCAAATAATATAATCATGCAGTAAAATAAATCAATACATTATCTAGCAAACGCATGTTTTAGAATTTTAATTTTAGTTTCAATAAAATCATTAAAAAATATGTATGTACATGTGTTTCTTGACGAAAATTGGTCCATTTGTGTATTTATTTGCGCACTTACAAACTAATATATTTCAGTTTTTTTTAACATTCTTATTAAATTTAGACATTATTGAAAAATGATAAATACTTATAATCAAAAAATAACTACAAAAAGTAAATTATTTTAATAGTTTTATCATCACGCCTTTCAGCATTTTTGGATGAAGGTATAAATTAAAACTAATTTGAATTGAAATAAATTAGATATTGAGTTAAAATTTAAAAAAGCTGGTACGGAGAATAATTAATCTTTCTCATTGTAACCGCCCTGCACGATCGTAAGAACAACTTTCGACGAAATGTGGATTTTCGTCCGCTGGCTGGTTAAATGCTCTTAAGATGAAGCCATACTAAATAATGCAAAATCATACAAAATTTGATGTTTTTGTTTTGAAAATTTGATCGCTTAGAAGTATTATAGATGCTTCAATTAAATACTGCGTGTAGAACATTATCTTAACCCCAAAAAATATTGGTTATTTTTTTAAAGTCTTTTAATAAGCCTAGAAAAGGTTATTAGGTCTATAAGAAAACACTTTCACATGCAAACTCTCCACTTATAAATCCCTTTTCGGATATGGTTTTATTGTTTAATGTAGCAAATTCAGTTTCCTTTATAATAATCGCAAAAAAAATTGATATTTACGCCCGAACTTCACAAAATTAAATACAATATGCATTTTCGCGTTATTATTTTTGACATCACGACGACAATACGGCAGTTAGAATTTGGATTTTTAAAGTGAACCTTATGGTACGTTTCCACGCTTGCCAAGGCTTGGCAAGCCTCCACAAGCTCCAAGCGTCCACAAATCTCGCTTGGCATTTGGAAGTCGTTTACATGCTTGTGAATGCGTCAGTGCGCCACCTACACCCGAGGGCGGCGGACGCCGAACTTGTGTCGGCTATTGCGTTTGGTTTATCAAACTTTTATTTGAAATACAAGCAAAGTGTAACAAAAACAAGGAAAGCTCGACGACCACGACGATGATGGGTGATACAGATTCATAAAAATCGTCCCAGGTCACTTCGCACAAAGAGGAGACATTATCTCACAGGCTAAATCCTATAGATTTTTGTCTCTTTTTAGTACCACTTTTTCGTTTCATCGAGTTTCAAATCACAACGGTGCTAAAGAAGTTTTCGCTTCAAAAATAATGATCGCAATTGGGACCCGAACTCGAAGATCACTTGTCTTATATAAAATTATTGTCTTATATAAAAAGTTATTCTAACAAAAATCATATATTTTTTTACTATAATAAATAGTAAATCATCAATAAAATCTTATTTATTTATTTTGACTTTTTAGGTAAATCCAGTCACAATAAATTACATAACATAAGTGCATTAAAATTATGTACTTATACATTTTAATAAGTCTGGCACACCTCATACGTCATACATATGTCTCGTAATGTTATAAATATTATCATAGACCGCATGGAGCAAAAACGGTGTGCATTCGCCGCCAGTTCGAAAGTTCCACTGAGCGTTTGCCGAAGCTTCGAAGATCCGACCCCGACTGGATCGGCGGCAAACTCTCGCAAGCTCTTGCAAGCATACGCAAGCCAAGCCAAATGACCTGTTTACACGTTTGTGCTTGTGGACGCTTGCCGAGACTTAGCAGAAACGTAGCATTATACTGTCCACCAAAGAACTACTGACTAGCCACACCCATTTTCTGTTAGTCCTTACCCGGCTGGAGCGGGGAACAGACGTTAGGCTTGGTTTCGTGAAATCAATTTTAAATTTCCCTTTTATTATAAAAACAATGCGTGAAAAAGGAATTAATGTTTTTTACAGGCCTTTACGAAATCAACCTGTAAAAAAATTTCTCAAATATCTTTTCCAACCTTTCGAAAAGCTTTTTTCCCCTATTTATTTTTAAACTCCTCCCATAAAGGTTAGTGAATTCCAATTTCGATTTTTTCCTGGACTATTGGATCGCCTTAATTCTGAATTTGAAGTATGGAGAAACAAAAATTACTTAAAAACAACAGGTCTCAGTGGCCGAATAGGTTATAGGGCTTGTCCTGGTAAGACGAGATACCCTGGATTCATGTCCCAGTTGCAACCATTAGCTTTTTACTTTTCTGTGTCATGTTTATTTTTTTCATATTTTCGTTTCTATTTATTAGTTATATCTTCTTATTCAATGTTATATTACTAGGGAATGCAATCTCGACTCGAGATCGCAAATTCGAGATCTCGCAAGATTAGAAATTACAATCTCGCGAGATCTCTGAATTTTCGGGATCTCGTTAATTAAAAGAAAATATTATTTTACGTTAGAATCGGATGGAAAATAATCAATGATTTTCTTTTTCTTCTGTGGTGTTTGGTAATTTTCACGATCTTCTGGACCGTCTGGTGTAAATTGAGCCTCAATATCAATAGGTGACCGCGCTACTGACGACGACGCTCTCGTAGACGCTGACGACGTCGAAGGTACTGATAAATTATCGACAACACCCGGCTCAGTAGTACTTGATGTTCTTCCGACTCCCCCATTCAATGATTTTGTGGATTGACTATATATAGACGTGTAAACCTTTTGTAGACCCGGATGTGCTTTTGTGCACCACTCGCGCCCCGAGTGGACGTGTGTAGTGTCGCTGACTACTGCCGCCCAATCCCGTCGATTTCGAACGGGATCTCATCATATTATGCTTCTAGATTGATCCCGAAAAATGTCACGAGATCTCGCGAGATCGAGATCCCGCTAGATCGGGATTGCATTCCCTATATATTACATTGATTGCAGTAATATTCAAAAGTTATAACAAAAGAGTGTTATACAAAAAAATTAAATTATTTATTCAAATTTACTTGTGACGAAATTTGGTTTGTCACAGAGTGTAAGGAGAATATATGACGCAAATATGAATGGTAGAAGGAGTCGGGAATGCCCGAAAAAGACATGGCACGATCAAGTGAATCAGATACTTGAGTCTGACCCTTGATGTATGACCCTTGACTCAGTGCAGAAACGGGCGGTCCGTTTGATACTCCTATCTTAACAAATGGATTGCAATCTTCAGAGCACAGGGGTCATATAGGTATGCTGTCCTTGTTCTATAGGTATTACAATGGAAGTTGCTCTGAGGAACCAGCGTTATTGATCTTTGCGCAGCACCGGTGCACAGTCGGGAAATATGCCAAACTTGGGCTCAACATTATGTGCACGGTTCACATTTGTCACATGAAAACGAGTCGCTTCTACGATTCGTTGAGTTCAACAGCTTGACTGTGGAATGATTTGCCAGACTCTTCTGTGTTTCCTCCCTCCTACAACAAGGGTCTCTTCAACTCCTACATTCACTCTTTCCCCTTCCTGAAAAGACCCTCCACATCTCCAAAGATGACATAGGCTCTGAGGGAAATTATTTTCCTTGGGCCTCCTGTGTGGAGTTAATCTAAAAAAAATGGTACCTACCTGCTAATTACCTTGTTTCTCATCGTTAAACGGTATATGCAAAACTTTTGTGACAAAAGCAACATTGACATTTCGCTAACTAGCACCATCTATGGTGAGTTCTGTAAGTCATCTTGGTTCCAATAATTCATTTGTCAATTGTCCGAGACGTGAACCTTTGTTTTTCAAAAGTGTACGCCATCTGTTGCATCGTGTTAGAACTTATTTAATAAACAAAGTTTTTTTTTAAGGGCCCGCAACCCGAATTTCTACCGATTTCTTACATATCTCCCACACGCTAAGTTTTAAAGCTCTTAAAAAAATATATGTTATTCTTTCAGATAATATCTAGACATTGCCCGCGCTGAAACGCAAATTATATAAAATTCCCTCGATAGAAAAAAATCGCAAAGTATGCTCAAAAAATTATTATAAACACGTTTGTTTCAGTTATTTTACAAGTTATATGTATGAAAAAATTCACAGTGTTTCTTTAATGCTGTTTAAGACAATGCCCGCAAGATTTTTGCTCTATTTTAAATGAGTCGTGTTTTATTAAATATTTTCGCAATTTTCGCATCGATTTTGTCGCTGTAAATGTTAGCGCTCTCCTCTAACATTCGTAATTTCGTATTTCTCCATCTTCTTCTTTTCGAGCCCGGTTGCAGAGCCTTAAGGCAATTCACCCTAAAAAGAGTGCTCTGTGCCGAAAATGTTAAGGAAGATAGTTATAATTTTGAGAATAATCTATAAGAGAATAGGACAAATCAAATTAATATTGAAGTCATTCAAGTCTATGAACTTAAATAAAACTGAAAAAACGCGAGAATAATTGTTGAGAGACAGCAAATACGGAATACCTACTAAGGAGAGAATGGTGGGTGATTTTAATGAGCAGACGATATATGTCTTTGAAGGAAGAATATTTTTACAATTAAAATAGACATGGTCAAGAGTCTCCTCCTCCACACCGCACTGGCAGAGTGGTATCGAGGACTCGAATTTTAAACAAATGCGCTGCAATAGAGCAGTGACCAATTCTCGTTTTCGAAATGCAGAAAATAAATCTTTTGGATTTTTTTTTGCCGTGGAGCCAAGGTTTACTCGGAATGTGATTTTGAATTCCAGCATAGAAAGATCCAGTTCGGGTTTTCGTGACCAATTTTCTTCCCAGGAACGAGACATGTTGGATTTAAGAACTGAGAAGCAAGAAGAAGAAGAAGAAATATAACCAATAGGAATAAAATTCCAAGTTTAGCGAGAGAATTTGCTTTCTCGTTCGTTACCCTCAATTCCTAGATGACCAGGGACCCAAACCAATATTGTCTCAAACTTTGATTCGTTTAGAGTTTAGAGAATTGAGGATGTTTTTAATGTTACAATAAGGTAGTCTTCTGGACATCGAACGATATTTGTGGATATTTTTAAAACTGCAATAAGAGGGTCAGTGCACAATATAGCTCGTGAATTAAAGCTTGTTCAATAGCGAAACATTCTGCAGTAAATATAGAAATTTCTGTAGGCAATTTATCTATAAGACAGATTTAAATTGATTCAGGAATATATACCGACACGCCACAATCTTTGAGATCGGATTTGGATCCATCTGTATAAATGAGGGAAAACCCAGGAAATATTTTGAAAGTTATTGGAGGAGGTTAAAATGTTCGCTAGAAAGTCAGAAGTTATAATATTGGGGAAAAAGAAAATGGGTAGGATTGATATGTTATTGTAGATTTTGGAGGCAAGAAGACAGAGATCTGTATGAAATAAAACTTTTTACTAGGAGAGGGAATCGGTTTTTATCTTTCAATCTTTCGTTGTCATTTAAATCATTATACAAATGATCGAGACTTTGTCGTGAAGGAGACCAGCATAAATATACAAACCACCCACGAGACCAGATAAAGATTTGAAAATATATTTATCAGCAAGGAATTGTCTTCTCATGCTGCAGCTACATTAGCGGGCTAAGGCGAATATTCGCGTTATCGCGATAAGTGTGGCCGGGTGGATCGTAGCATCGCGTAGTAAACGGGCGATGACCAATGCCTATTGGGGCACTGTCGGTAAACTGTTTTGTCGCGACAATATTCGCTTGCGTGGCTACATCTGCGTAACTTCAGTACGTCGCGTCGGCCGCAAAACAGGCATCGAACACCACCCGGCACCCGGCACGATGTGAGCGCCAACGCGACATGGGACATGGATCTGATGTAGCCAAGAACATCGCGTATACCCGTTTACGATGTTTTTGGCGCACCAACGCGACACGAATCTTCGTCCGCTAATGTAGCCGCAGCATCAAAAATAAAGGTGGATCTACACATTCCAACTGGAGGGAATTAATTGGAGAAGATTTCATCGCTCCACTGTATTTCACCGTTTGACCAGTGGCGTAGCGTTGGGGGGGGGGGGAGAGGGGGGGGGGGGGGGGGGGCGGCCCGCCCCGGGCGGCACTTTTAAGGGGGGCGGCAAATTTTCACAATAAATAATAATATTATCTTAGAAAAATTTAAACCATTTCAAATCATTATTTGAAAATGTACTACGATACTTTCGTTTACGAATCCAACTCTTTTCTTTATTATTTATTAAAAATATCAATAATTATAATTTTTTAAGCTGCAAATTTCGCAATTCGTAGGAAAACCGTACGCATATTATGATAGTAATACTAATCAAAGCTAATAACTCTGTTTAGATTCACCCTTAATTAAAACCTGAATTGCATTCAGTTGTGCATTCATCTGCTGATACATTTCGAAAGAGACCATTATTTTATTCGAAGTGCAGTAATAAAATTCTAGTTGCACACTACATATGTTGACACGTTGGGCGCCAAAAATGACACGCATCTTATCAGTTAGCAGAGAAATTCCGTTTGCATGAGCTCTCATCATCATCTCAGGGTCCTGCGTGGGATAAAAGAAAGCTACTATCTGATGTAAATAAAAGAACTCACATTAAACAAAATGTACTTGTTATTATTGACAAGCAAAAACATAATCTACATAAATACCTTTGTAAACTCAAAAAAATGTAGAGAGAGAGAGAGAGAGAGAGAGATAATTCAGTTATTTAGTAGAATCCACTCCAAATGATCATTCGTAGCTTGCGATAGTTAATATGGCGCACCTCTTCTAACCTCAGCGACAAGGGCTCCAGATAGCTGGAGAAGAGCCCCAGAGCTGCCGCTTCGCATGTCCATGACACAGTGAAGGAGCCGAGATTCCAGTCCATCCACAAAGGCCCGCTGATCACAATGGGTCCGATGGCCATCTCTCAGCATTGAAAGGATATAACCCGCAGTTCTAGACTGTTGACGTCATTTAAGAAGCGCCTGCAATCTACATCAAAGCTGTCCTCGGTGATATTGGATTGTACGTGGCTGCTAACACGCCCGACCAAAACATCAATGTATCAAGCTGCATTCAGTATCCCAATGGCCATTTCTCGATGGGCTGTTTGCTGCGTAATTACGAGTGTCAAGCAATATTTCTTCACAGCACCATTTTAGCATAATATATACATAATATTACAAATTTACACAATCACTTACGAGTATCAAAACTCCTTACAACTCAAAACTTCCGACCAATCCATCGTTATGTCATGACGTCGCCCTTCTAATCGTTTTTTTTTTTCCAAAACCAAACAATCGAGCAACGTTCCGGCAATTTGAATTTGTTATCAATCGTTCCAACGGCACCCGAAATTAATAAAACTCCTTCTGAGCAAGTAGGTACCGATTGAGTAACTACCATGAAAATAATTACGTTACAATGTGCTTCCAGAATCAAAGAGAAACCATTTTCATATTCTGAGTATAGTTTTAATTCGCCAAATACAGATTTAATTTAACCCGTCTAATCACAGGAGATTCAAATTGTTCCGCACATTTAATTATTCGAATATTCGCAGGCGTGTATTTTTGAGTCAATTCACATTTCCAAAATCAAAATTTTAATATTTAGAAACAATTATGTTCTAATAAGCACGTCGGAAAAATTACTTTATCTAGATTTTAGAACAATTTTGAATTTTGCAAAAAGGATAAAAAAAACAATAAAAGGGAACGTTTAAATAGCATGGGAAAAACCGGAAATTTTGTGCGCAAACATTGTGACAGGCAAAATTTTCCTCCGCCCCGGGCGGCTGAAACCCACGCTACGCCACTGCGTTTGACGTACCGAATTTTTTAAAATTAGTCCAAACAGAAGACTGGGACGATTCAGGAGACAAATTTTCACAGAATTGTCGTTTAGTTTCTGCCTGGGCTCGTTTCACTGATAAGTAATTTTCATACATTTCCGGAATATAGAAATTGCTTCTTTTAACGGGTGCATTCTTCATCCCACCATGGAGTCGAATATTTTATTTTAATATTAACATCACGCTTTGAAATGGATTTTTTTGCTGCTTTTATTACCACACTTAATATATTTTATTGTATTGGAAATAATTCACACTTTATTCTGATGTTCTCAAAGGAAATTATTCTAATTCGGAAGAGAAAGTTCTCCAATTCGGGTATTTCGTTTTAAATTTAAAATTATTATTTACAGTAAAAGAATGGGAAGTGTTTAGACGGTTGAAGAGAATTATGATTGGGAAATGGTCACTAGAAAGGGGGTCTTTAAGAATGAAGAGAATTATGAGAATTATTCTTGAAGAGAATTATGATTGGGAAATGGTCACTAGAAAGGGGGTCTTTGAGAATGTTCCAAGAACATTTAGATATCACCGAAGATGAACAAAGTGACAAATCAACAGCACTTTTTCTTTGATGAGGGGGGGTGAATCGAGTTGGGGATCCATCATTTAAAACACACAAATTATAGGTATCAATAAAATTTAATAGATTACGGCTAGAATGGTTTGTTATTTCGCTACCCCAAGAGGGAGAATGAGCATTAAAGTCACCCAGTAGCAAATACGGGGGACGAATCTGAGATATAAATGACGACCATTCGATTTCAACAAATATAGTAGAGGGAGGTATATATATATTGATAATTTTGTAATGTCAGATACAACAGCTGCTACTGTCTGAAAATTGTCAGAAAGAGTATGAAAAATGATTAGTTTAAAAGGGATAGAGTCATGGATAATAAGAGCTGTGCCACCTTTACCATACAGTCTATCATGTCTAAGACAATGATATCCGGAATCTTAAATTCATACGCGGGTTTTAACCACGTTTCGTAAATAGCGGCAACTGAAATGTCATGTTCATCCAGTAATTGTACAAGTTCAAATTTGTTAGCGAACAGACTTGTGCTATAGGTATAAATGACGACCATTCATTATTATGTTCAGACTTCAGTTTCAGTTTCAGAGACATTGGGAAGACAAGAGAGTAAAGATTTAACATAATCGGCAGCATTGGACAGTACATTATTGTTGTTAGAAAGAATAGAAATTAAGAGGGTAATTAAAATCTGAATAAAAGAAGAATTTTCTTTTATAACTATAGGAAAAATGGAGACAGAGGGATAATTATTAAAAGCACTCCCGTTGGGCGCCCGAGATTAATTATTCCCATTGTTCATTTTGTTGTTTTTTGTCAATAAAAGGAAAAATTTCGGTTTTGGTTTTAATAGTTTTAAAATCGTTTCTCTGTGAGAAGATGATGAAGGCGGTTTATGAGGAGTGAATTAAAAGGGAGATGAGGAGGATGTTGTCTCTGCAAAAGATTTTTTCGCGGGTGAATATAATTTTGATTCCTGGAAGTAGGAAATATTGTCTGAAGCCGTAGCTTCTTCTGTCTAGTCAATTCTGGACAGGCCAAACTAACCGCAGTGTGATTGCCTTTACAATTAATGTAAGTTGGATCATTAGATGAATTTTGACTTTGGTCAAAAGGATGATCTTCTCCGCAATGGAGACAGCAGCGAGCGGAACGGCATACGGATTTAGAATGACCAAACCGGCAACAATTGAACTGGATGGTAAAAAAATTATATGCTTCAAACCGGAAGTGAATTGTAGTACATAAACACCCGTGAAGGCAAAGTTTGGCCCTCGAACGTTATGACAACTGATTGTGACGGTTTCCAAATGGTGGATCCACTACATGTATCCTTAAAATTCAGATAACGAACTTTTAATATTTTAGGTGAAACTGGTGAATCATCAAAGTTAAAAAGCACCCAAAATTTCTATTTCTGAGAGGTCACAAGGAATCCCCTTAATTCGGCCCATTCTTGTAAGATTGTATGTAGGTATAAAAGATTTATATTTATGGTCAGAAAGAGAATCAATTTTTTCAACAAACTCGTTTGCATAGGAGGCGGATTTAAATTGAACTGATAATTTGTAGCGGCCTTCCGGTTTAATTGACCCATTTACTACCCCAAGGTTTTTGTTTTTGAGCTGAAAATGTGCTGAATGTTGGATGCGTTCAAACTAGGCAAATTTATTGATTTTTGGAGGGTCCTAAACTCCTTTAAGAAGAAACTTATCAAAAAAAGTAAAACGTACCGACAAGCTAGTGATCGATATCTATATTATGTTAAAAAATGTTCGCACTAGTTTAAAAATACCGAAAGGAAATTGGGGAAAACTTTCTTTGGAGAAAACGCCGCCCGATTTCCTCAAAAAAATGCACCTCTGCTATTACAATGGAGAGGTATTAGGTGGGTACCTACCTACCTGCATTAAATAGGTGCTAAGTGTTAAATAAAAAAGGTATTTGCTAAAAAATATCTAACTTATAGGCAGGTAGTAATCTACATGGCGAATAGAAATAAGAAATTAGAAAATTGAAGGGAAGGAGATGGGGAAGAGTAAGGTGGGGAAGTACCCGGCTATTTAGATCTGGTCACCAAACATGGCTAAAGTCATTTCAAGCAACGTTTCAATTCTGAATGGTGGTCTTACACCAGGGCGATATTGAGATTATCTTCCACTCTGGAACGTACCGCAAATATACTATATTTTATTTTTAATTAATTAATTGTGAAATAACACAAATCAATCAAATAAAATTTATTTGCGCACGTTGGGATTCGATCCCGCGACCTTCGCGATTAAGAGTCAAGAGCCTTACCACTCGACCACGGAGGCCATTATAGCAGATTTCAGGGAAAAGTATATCAAACGGTAATATATTTTTTTTAACTGTTTCAACCTCTAAAAATACAATTTATTATTAACGCATGCCGGCCGGTGAGTTAGAAAAAGTTTTTCTTGCCTTTAATTTTTTTGTTTCATTCAAAAGTAAATAAACAATTGTCCTTTAGGATAGTGTTATTGTATTATTATTATTTATATATGTGTACTTCTGGAAACACGATTGGGATTGACATGTCAGTATGTCACACGAACACGTGTCATAATCTTTAGACACGTGGGAACTGGGAACATAGGAAGTCGACAGTTGTGACTTGTGGCGGTGGTGAACCCTCAGAGGCCCCAGCCGTGCCGACAGACAGATCATTAGACCCCTAATTAGCAGAAGAAAGGACCGCGGGTGGCAAGCTCTTTGATCTCAGCGTGTCACCGCTGAGCTGCACAAATCGTTTTATGCTTAAGAGGGCATTACCAGAGAAAGCCGGAAATACGTCATTTTCAAAAAAGTTTTTAGACGTATTGACTCTTTTTCGCAAAAAATTATAAATGGATATCGAAAGACTGTTCTTTTATCTAGCATAGTTATGTAATAAATTTTTAGATTTTTTTTAAATTTTTAGTATAATAAGGTTATTCCATAGGTCGTTGGCAGATTTGTTAAATTTTCAAAAAAGTTTTTGTATTATACCACACCCATTTCAAATAATGTAATCATGCAGTAAAATAAATCAATACATTATCTAGCAGAGTTATGTATTAGAATTTTAATTTTAGTTTCAATAAAATCATTAAAAAATATGTACGTACATGTGTTTCTTGACGAAAATTGGTCCATTTGTGTATTTATTTGCGCACTTACAAACTAATATATTTCAGATTTTTTTAACATTCTTATTAAATTTAGACATTATTGAAAAATGATAAATACTTATAATCAAAAAATAACTACAAAAAGTACACTATTTTAATAGTTTTATCATCACGCCTTTCAGCATTTTTGGATGAAGGTATAAATTAAAGCTAATTTGGATTGAAATAAATTCGATAATGAGTTATAATTTAAAAAAGCTGGTACGGAGAATAATCAATCTTTCTCATTGTAACCGCCCTGCGCGATCGAAAGAACAACTTTCGACGAAATGTGGATTTTCGTCCGCTGGCTGGTTAAACGCTCTTAATCTGGGAGATTCTAGAATTATTTGGGGCTCAAGATTAGCCGAGTTATTGACGGCCTACGTGGTTGAGTGGTTATAAATCGGGAGATCCCGGCGTGCGCAAGTAAATTTTATTAGATTAATTTGTCCAGATTATTTTTTTTTAATAATATGTTTATAGCTTACAGTATATTTGCCGCACTTTCCAGAGTGGTGGACACTTTCAGTATCGCCCTGGTGATAAAATCACCATTCAGGATACGTTGCTTGAAATGGCTGGTGACCAGCGCTGAATAAATAGGTATTTTCCATCTCCTTCCCTTACCAAAATCTTCAGCCTCACAACATACTCCAATTAATGATGCAACAGTACTGGCTCCAGACGGTTGGGAGCAGTTGGAACTCTTGAGCAGTATATAGGTAGGAATCTAGATTTATTTATTTATTTATACATGCATATATATTACAAAACATTACAAAATGATACTTTGCCTGTCTAACTGGGAAGGATACCCGTTTTAGGACAGCCAAATTGTATATTTAGTTCATAATATTCTTAACAAAGGAATGGTTTCGTTCAAGATATCACAGGAATTTACTTCTGTCAAGACAACTTTTGAGAACATTAAAAATTGTATTCTGAACGATGGAATGGTTTCTTTATGTCTTTGAAAGAATCGCAAAGATGTGATTTTTTTGGAGAACTTGGAGAATTTGGAGAACATTGATAATTGCATTCAGAGTGAATGAGTGGTTTCTTTAGTGAGATCACAAGTAGGAGATTCTTTCTTAGTGAGATCACAAGTAGGAGATTCTTTCTTAGTGAGATCACAAGTAGGAGATTCTTTCTTAGTGAGATCACAAGTAGGAGATTCTTTCTTAGTGAGATCACAAGTAGGAGATTCTTTCTTAGTGAGATCACAAGTAGGAGATTCTTTCTTAGTGAGATCACAAGTAGGAGATTCTTTCTTAGTGAGATCACAAGTAGGAGATTCTTTCTTAGTGAGATCACAAGTAGGAGATTCTTTCTTAGTGAGATCACAAGTAGGAGATTCTTTCTTAGTGAGATCACAAGTAGGAGATTCTTTCTTAGTGAGATCACAAGTAGGAGATTCTTTCCAGGCCATTTTATAGAACATTTACAATTGCATAATTAGAATTTACACATTTATAAACCAATATTTGACATATGAATTCTAATAGTGTACTATAATTTTAAAATTTCTTAAATAGTAGAAATTACACAATTATAAACCAATATAAAATATACTCGTATATATTGTTTTTACATTAACTCCACATAGGAGACCCTCAGGAGTTTTGGAAATGAAAAAGGTTTGAGTGTCCGAGAGCGACGGACGTATGAATCTATCCCTCCCACTGCGGTGCAAGGCGATGGGTCGAGAGACGGCTGGAGAATACAAAAGGTCTCTCTCAACCTGTCGCTCCGTGTCCGGCCCGCCGTAAGTAAGGAAAATTTTCGCTTACTTTTGTAACACAGATACCTACGCCCACAACACACTTGCAGCGCCGGATCTGCCATACGTTCAAAAACGTGCAAAAAACCTGGCGCCAACTCCGAAGGGGCGCCGTGAGAAAATAAATATTGTATTAAAAATTTGTTATAATATTCCCTGAATCGTTTAAAAATTACCCATAGTACGAAATAATTATTACGCTCTAGCAACACTTTCCAAAGATACAGACTTCGCACGCATCTGGTTTGTATTCAACGGTTTACGAATTTATAGTCAGTTACAGAATTTTTTTACAAATTCCATATATTTAGTTTAAATGTAAGATCTATTTTTCCATATATCTTTTACCATCTTTTACGACGAATGGGTAAGATCCAAATTCAATAACCAATCACAGCGCCGTACTTTTATTCAAGAGAACAAACAAACCGACTGCGCCTTTCAAAATGCTTTTGTACGATTTAAGTCTCTAGGAGAAGGTAGTTAAAGACCATTTTCTTATGAAATCTTCAGTAAATTCCATTAGCATAAACATCGCACGGTTTGCAACAGTTAACAGTTTCATCATTGATTTGACAGTTGAAGTTCGTAAAATGTACCTATAATTAATTTCTATTAGATTTGTTATTTTACAGTCAGTAATAATCAGTGTAAGCGTCTTTCGTAAGCCGTTGATACCATAGATATAGATACGTCAGTGTTTAGTGTTTTGTATGGTGTTTGTTCGCTCAACACAGAACACAGGGGAAATGGAAATGCAAGGTACAAATTTGAGGTTATATTATTAGATTAGATTTTTTAATTTATAACTAAATTTCTATTGGTTGTTAGAGGTTGTGGATTGTGGATTACAATGAATAGAACAATATTAAAAAAAAACTTTCAGGCTCGCAGAATCTAAAACGTAGAATTAAAGAGCATAATGATATAAAAAAACTCGTTTCCATTGGGAATTTTTTTATTCCAATTTCTCCAGCACCGATAAAAAATGATTTCCCGCGCAATGACGTTACAATGGTCCCGAGCACATCTAAACAGATATCTTTCGCACAAATTCCTCCGGTCGAATTATTAGAAGATAAAAATAACGTTACTGATAGCAGTTTACATTTAATTCTGTTTTCAGAGTTTGAATTGAAAGATCCCGGATGCTGGCCAAAGTTATCTCAAAATTCCATTAGTTTATTAGTTCAGGAAGGTCCTGTACAATTGAAAGGTTTTGATTTTCCTATTACGAACAAGCGTAAATTTAATACTAAGTATTATTACAAACTTAATGGAGAAGAATTACATAAATCGTGGCTTATTTATTCGAAAACTTTAGATAGGGTTACACCCTTTATATGTCTTGATTTTATTGGATAAATTGGTGTAAAAAAAAAAAAATTAAATTAAAAAAAAAAAATTGGGGTGAACGAATTTTTAATCAAAATAAAAATGTGGGGGGGGGGCGCCATCGGTACCTACTGCACAGGGCGCTAGATTTCGTAGATCCGGCCCTGCACACTTGTACCAGTTTATCTCCTCAGTGCCCCCGTACAGTGGTAGTGGTGACTTGTGACATTTGTGTGAGATATTTTGTACGAGGATTTTCAGGAATTTTCAGTTTCCTGAAAAACATCTTACAAGTATCGAATTTACGGAAAAAATCGTTTTCGATGCATCAACTTTCGATAATCAATAATGCTATATTTTAACTCTAACACACTCAAACGAGCCGCCACTGCCCACTGGTAGTGGTTTTCTTTAAAACTTTTGGTAAAATAAGCGACAAACGTACAGGAAAATCATTTTTAATAAGTTAGGTACGCCTCATGTGTCATACATACCTACTCGTATGTATGGTATTGTTATATTATCGTGAAAACAAGCTTATGTGTCCGAGTGGATAAATAGGCCCTTGTTGAGTAGCGGTGTACTAGATGAATCAAAACTAAGGTTCGTAGAAAATGATTTAACAAGGTTAGCTCGTCGAGGGTGTAGAACGGTGATTGGCTAAAAATTCGTGACGTAGCTTGAAGTCCATGTTCCACCGGGAGATTTGAATTATGTAACTGCAATACAATAAAAAAATATCACTTGTTTCGGGACTTTAAACTACATCACGGAAAAAGGCCCATATGAGCTAACCTTGTTAAGAATTTTCTACAAACCTTGGATTTTTTTTTTTTTTTTTTATTTATTAGATTAAATATACATTTAGTACAAAAATTTGAGTAGACCCACAAAGCTGTCATATGACAGCTTGTCTGCAGGTTCTAACAATTTAAACATTCTTAATATAATATCTGAGAAAATATTTGTAAATACATTTATAGTTTTAAGGAAACATTAGAATAGATCACATAGTAATATTGGATATTTTAACTTACAATCATAATATATAAGATATTTCAATATATCTGCCTAATAACAAGATATGTAGGCAGCTATATTAAGATATTCAAAGATACATGGAGTTTTCGTTCATTAACCATAGTTTTATCATTTTAGGACTTAGTCTCTCATTTTTTTCAAATTTTATGTTTTTATTGATTTTATTGAAAATCACTGGTATTAGATATTCAAGAGTACGGCTTCCATATTTATTTAATATTCGAGGAGTTTTTAGGCCCTTTCCTTCTCTAAATCTTGTGGTATGTTTGTGTACAAGGAGGTGTTGTCAAAACATAATTTAATGTAGGGTAAGGTTGCCACTATTGGACCACTTAACTTTAAAATGACATTACAGCGGAATTGTGATAGATAGGAGAAATGTGATTCAACATTTTAATAAGCCTTCCATATAATAACTTGCATGTGTCATTTATGATTTTTAGCATTAACCATAAAGAGAGAAAATAGAAAAAAACTGTTTGGCCATGGTTGCTTTCTTTGGACCACTGTTTCTTTAATTGGACCAGTGAGTTGCTATCATTGGACTTGGGAAATTTTCTGCAGTGGTCCATTCAACGCAACCATGAGAATTCAAATAAATAAAAGACAATAATATAACCATCAATTTTAATTCTATAATCAGTCAACGTTTTTTAAAATTAAACGGCACAGAAACATTAATCAGTCTTAAAAATAGAATTTTTATAATGTTTTCAGTCATAACATTATAACAATACGTATGAAAATGTAACTAAATATTCTTAATCTAAATTTGTAAGAAAATATGCAGGTTTCACGACCTTTAGAATAAAAATATTAACTTAAAAAGTTACAGACGTTTAAACGTTTTTTTAGTTGAAAGACGTTTTTGTAAATTTTTGTCATCCAGCCTTCGTTTTAGCGTCGCTTTCGGTACACCATATATCCTGCTTGCCTCATTAAGTCCAACTTCTTGTTTACTTAAAGCTTGAAGTGCCAATGTCATGCTTTCTTCGTTCCACGCATAGTATTCCCCTCGTTTTGCCATGCTAAAATAAATAAAAAAAATCAATTAAAATTTCAATTTTAAAAGTTGCTATGATTGGACCAGTCCAATGAAAGAGAAACTTACTGGTCCATTGATGGCAATTCATAGCACAAAGACAAAAAAAATAATACATAAACATCTGTGAACTATTGCTAAAAATAGTTTACAAATCTAATTGAACAACTAAATAAGGTGTGCGATTCACAAAAAAAAAACTTTAAAAACCTTTATTAAACTGTACTTACCTTGTAAATTGTGTCATCAGATAATTACAACGGGAGCGGGCGAAACACTGCGACATACGTCCTACCCTAACGGAGCTTACGGCGACACTGGCGGGAGCGGGGGTTGGTTCTAGCGCAAATAGCTAGCGTTTCGGCTAAACGGTTGATTTTTAAAGTTCTTCGGTTCCGAGAAATCAAAGCGGTCCAAAGAAAGAGCCGGTCCAATGATCGCAACCTTACCCTAATTATTTTGTTTGCATCAGGAAGTTGAATAACGAAACCAAAGAACATAAAAATAACATTGTTGAATTGAATCTTGAGTCTTTTTTAAATTTTTTTATATAAATACCGCTTAAGAGTACCAACTGCTCCCATCTGAAGCCAGTGAGACTATGGCATCCCCAATTGGGAGATGTCGTGAGGCTGAAGGTAGTGGAGAGGGGAAGGAGATAGGGAAGCGGAAGGTGGGGAAAGTTCCGGGCTATTCAGACCTGGTAACCCAACACGGCTAATATGCCATTTCAAGCAACGCTTCAATTCTGAATAGTGGTCTTACACCAGGGCGATACTATCCAATACGATTCCAATCTGAAACGTGCCGCAAATATATTATATAATATTATTTTAAATGAATAAATTGTGAAATAACACAAATTAATCAAATAAAATTTATTTGCCACGCCGGGATTCGATCCCGCAGCCTTCGGTGTGCAAGTCAAGAGCCTTACCGCTGGACTATGCCGGCCGCCTGTTTTCGGCCGGCCATTTTTTGGGGTAAGAGGGAACTGAGGGCGGGTGTTCCAACCTAGTTCGAAGAACTTTTTGAAACTTTTTGTTCTATCGGTGGGGCACACATACATTTATATGTATCCTCTTCAAAATGATTTGTCTATAGTTAGTAATTAGTAGGTACCTACCATAGACATCCAAATCAATGATATATTCATATGTCCGTGGTACCTACCTATTTACCTTCTCTCAATAATTTACATATCTGTACCATCCAGAATCGGAGAATTGCTTGAACGAGCTTTAGTCACATGTTGTGACCAGATTGACTATTCAGATAGGTACTTCCCAACATACTTGGCATCGTCGGTATCTTACTTACCGTGCCAATAATCGTCACTTTGGTTGACCAGGGTTCTAACTTCACTTTACCCTGCACTGAGATATGAGGTATCAAAGTTCGCAAAGACGATTTTTTTAAATCTACCAAATTCTGATTTTGAGGTTGAATCTTGTGTTAAGTATCCATGAAAATTTTGTGTTCCAAATTATTATTTATTGGACAATTTAAATAAAATAAAATATTTTTTTTATTGTTATGTACCTAACTTTGACAATTTGGATATTACGTAAGTAATAATTTTTGGCAAAAATCACTTGAGATCAGAAATCAGTCTGTATTATCTATTAAACTAAATAAAAAAAAACAATGAATTCACTTTTTATTATAAATTTCAATAGTGTTTCGAATAAACTGTGTATGTAAAACTTTAGTAAAGTTGTTTACGTTTATTTTTACATGGTAAAAAAAGTCGCGCTGTCTGTTTTCATTTATTTTTTGTTTATAATTTTCTCACCATACATGTGTTCTTATTTTTTTTTTTAGATATAAAAATATTAACCTCACTAGGACTAGCAGCCTGTATTGAGGTTAAATTCATAAATTTGAGTGATGATGATGCATTTACACACAAATCACCAAAATACAAATAAATCACTAAAATACAAAACATTACATCCAAAACACTAAAATATTACATGCGGAAAGTAAGAAATAACAATATTATATTGGTGACCAGATGGGTAATTTGTAATAATATAAAGCATAAAACAAATCCTTAATTACCTACTATACTTACTATATTTACTTTAAATGTTTTTATATTAGAGAACCATGAAAATTTTGGGGTACAAATTATTATTTATTGGATAATTTAAATATATTTTAATAAAATAAAATACTTTTTTATTGTTAAGTAACATAGATTTGACAAATTGGATACGATGTAGATAATAATTTTTGGCAAAAATCACTTGAGATCGGAAATCAGTTTGTATTATCTATTAAACTAAATAAAGCCAATAAACTCACTGTTATAATAATATTTCAATAGTGTCTCGTATAAACTAAACATATATAAAACTTTAGTAAAGTTGTTTATGTTTATTTTTATATAGTACAAATCAACTTTAAAACGTCACTTAAGTAGGTACTAACGATAGGTTAGAGAGGCCCGCAAAAAAAAGGAATTTACTTAGAGAAATTTTACTTTAAAAATTTAAACTTACGGTTCTGGCGTCACTAAATTCGAAGCTACTGGAAGCGGCGTATGTGTCACGCGCGGTGGAAAGGAGTATTTCGATATTATTATTATTTCTGGGCCTGAGCGGCCCCACGTCATCGGTTAAAGGTTAAGAATGCATAATTACCATTTGAGAACTTGCCTTTATGTGCATTGTAGAACCATATATAACAGCAAATTTGTTGGATAAATTGGGAGAGATTGGTTGAGGAAGACCTTTTTACCTATTCAGCCGGACTCTCTCGGCCCATCGCCTTATACCGCAGTGGGAGGTATGGATTTATATGTCCGTCACTCCTGGACACACTGACCGCCAGATCCTACTAACTCCTTTTCCTTTTCAAAGCTTCCTCCCCTTCCTTTATTTTTTTTTTAAAGAAAGAAAAACATTCCCGGGTTACGAATAACCTGAAAAAATTTGAAAATCTCCTACTACCACTACAGTAAGCGAAAAATGTTGCTTTTGTTGTGATGGAGTACTTAGCCAGCCGAGAAATCAAACACGCGATGTCTGGGTGGGTCCCAAATGCTATGCCAACTCAGCCACTGACCGGTCAAAAAGACCCTCCACACAAGACCCTCCACTTAAAGATGAAATAGGCCCCAAAGGAATTTTTTACCTGCAAAATGCAAAAATGAACAGCTACAACATAATAATTCCTTCCATAAAGTTCTAACTACATTTCCCTAACGCCATTCAAAGATAAGGCCGCGTCTTATTTATATATTTTAAACCAAATTAAATACACAAGATTCAACCTCAAAATCAGAATTTGGTTAAAAGATTGTAAGAAATTGTCTTCGCAAACTTTGACAAAATTGGACAAAATGCAAAAGGTTCAAAGTGATGTTAGAAGTTAGAACCTTGCAAGATAAATGGAAGCTTTAAAAACTTGATGTTAGAACTTAGAACTTCTTCATACAAGTATCTACGAAAATACCTACAACTAAAAACAGAGGGCTATGAAAATTATTTTTAATTATTAAATTATAAATGGTTTTGCATTCGAATGTTATTCTTGAAAGAAATGTCAGTTAGAACTTTGTTCAACCAAGGCGACAATATGTCGTATCATTGATATACGGATTTGCAAAATTAATTGAAAATACCAATTCAATTGCAGATTCAAATGAATATTACGGAACTGATGTCGATACACGTGTCAGAGATAGGTACTGGGTAGGTACCGTAGATTTTCATCTCTAAAGTGTCCGCAGTGGAAATGATATACCTCAACCCTAGTCGAGGTGTTAAATCCGTTTTCATCTCGGCTGACCAATGGAACGATGGGAGGTGTGGCCGCGGTCCCTGATTGGCCGGCCCGCCCAGTCCAGGGGCGCCACGTGGTCCGCCAATTACCGGAATATTCTTTTAATGATGCTGTCATCAATCTGTCTTGCTGGGCGGAAAGATGCTCGGATAAATGGGAGCGGATTGTAGCGGCGCGGGCGGAGATTTTTATCTTTTGAGCACCTCTAGCCGAGCGGAACTAATAGTTCCGATTTGGTGGAATTTTTGCGTTTTATTGTCAATTTGTTTTATCTTAGTGAGTCTTTTTTCTAAAAATGAAACTTTAGAACGTCTTTGATGTCATTTTGCTTAATTATTAAAAAATATTAGATTAAAAATTAAATTAAATTTAATAAAAAACACAAAATTTCCAACTGCCTTTTGAGTCAGTGGTACTCTGAAATCTCATTATGGGAATATTTTAAAACGGAAGGAAATAGGTAAGAAGACGGTAAAGAGCAAGGTTGGAATGTTTAGTCCTGATCATTCAATCTAGGCTATTTTGAGCCACTTTTAGTATTTCAGATGGTGGTTTCTCACTTGGGCGATAGGTAGCTACTGAAACTGTTAATGTCTTCCAATGAAAGCGTTTTCAAATGAAAGTATCTTCCATCGAAAGTGTCTTGCACTGAAAGTGTTTTCCACTAATAATAACTTCCACTGAAATTGTCTTCCGCTAAAAGTGTCTTCCGCTGAAAGAGTCTTCCACTGAAAATGTCTTCGTACTGAAAGTACCTTCCACTGAAAGTGTCTTCCACTAAAAGTAACATCCACTGATATGTCTTCAAATAAAAGTGACTTCCAATGAAAATGTCTTTCACTGAAAGTGTCTTGAACGTAACTTACACTTAAATTGACTTCCAATAAAGGTGTCCTCCACTGAAACTGTCTTCCACTTATAGTGGCTTTAAACTGAAAGTGTCTTCCAGTAAAAAAACAGATTGTGCAATTCACATGCAGTAGAAGTGAAACATTCAGAAAACTAAAGTAGACAAGAGTGGGGAGACTACGAAGAGTACGAAGCACCGCAAAAGAGGAGGCCGATTATTCTCTCGCAGGCTAAATCCTGTAGATGTATGTGTTTGGCTATTTTGAGTGTTGCTTTTTCGTTTCATCGAGTTTCAAATCATAACGGTGCTAAAGAAGTTTTCACTTCAATAACTTTCACTGAAATGTCTTCAACTAAAAGTGCCTTTTACTGAAAGTGTTTTCCACTGAAAGTCACTTCCACTGAAATTGACTTCTACTAAAAGTGTCTTCGACAGAAAGGGTCTTTCACCGAATAATTTCTCATGACAGAGCTTCCACTGAAGATCAGAGACCAATTCAGAAATCGAAGCGTTCAGAATCGAAGCGTTGTTGCTTGAGTTAGCTTTAGCTATGTTTAGTGCCCAGACCTGAACAGCCAGGTACTTTCCAAACGATTCTCTTTCCTCACTTTCTTAAGCTTCACAAAATCCCCAATTTAGGATGCCATAGGTCTACAACGAGGCCGGCATTGAAAAACGAACACTGACCGGCAGCTTACGTGAGAATCTCACATGATTCACTCATACAGTCACACAGGACTCTGGATGCATAACTACGCTCTACAGCAGGGGTTCCCAACGTTTTTGTACTCTAGAGCACATTCTAAAATATCGGTAGGGTGGCGGGCGCCACCTCTTTTTAACCGACAAACTTCTTCCATAACTGATATTATTAACGTTTCGGACAGCGATACAGTGTCCATCATCAGGGCAGATGTCTAAAAAAAAAAAACAACATTCTTCCATAACTTCTCATTTTCCCATAATATTTTCTTATATTCATAATTTAATAAAGAATACACAAAAATGTTTCAAAATAATAAAATTATTATTCAAATTGCATACTCACAGAGTTACAAAACGTAAACGTCGTAAAACATAGCAAACAAAAAACACAAATACAAAGAAAAAATTTTATAAAAAATATACTATCAATATGTCATATTGACAGTTTCAAGGTCAAGTGACAAGATATACGCCCCCGGTAGTGTCTACTTTCTCCACGAAAACCCGAAGTAAGCCGATGATCGCCGAAGCAATCGGGACGGTACGAGCACTACGAGCACGTGACTATTTTTAGTTTGGCTGTCGGCCGCGGCGCCCGCGGGCTCATTGCTTTCACTGAGTCGCGTGCCGTGTGTTTTGTTTGGCGCCTCGGAGTTCAAAAACTCTGTCTCTGTCGAACAGTGGCGGGCGCATGCGAATCGCTCCGCGGGCGCCATGGCGCCCGCGGGCACAGGGTTGGGAACCCATGCTCTACAGCCAGCCTCGACAGTTTGAATTATGACTGAATTACCAATCTAACCAACTTGATTGCATCTAAAATGTACATTTTTTTTTATTTTTCATTTATCGTCTTTCTTGGACTTTAATGTGATTTTTAAGCCTTTGACATGATTTAGTGCAAGACAAAAAGGTCAAAAATAACGTTAAGATTACTAAAAAAACTTTGAGAAAATGAACACAATACCTTTTTTTCATTTTTTTATTAAATGAATACCGCACAAGAGTCCCAACTGCTTCCGTCTGATGCCAGTGAGACTATGGCATCCCCAATTGGGGTATGTTGTAAGGCTGAAGGTATTGGGGAGGGGAAGGAGATAGGGAAGAGGAAGGTGGGGAAATACCTGCTATTCAGATCTGGTCACCAAACACGGCTAATACCATTTCAAGCAACGTTTCAATTCTGAATGGTGGTCTTACACCAGGGCGATATTGAGAGTATCTTCTACTCTGGAACGTGCCGCAAATATACTATATATTATTTTAAATGAATAAATTGTGAAATAACACAAATTAATCAAATAAAAATTATTTGCCACGCCGGGATTCGATCCCGCGTCCTTCGGTGTGCGAGTCAAGAGCCTTACCGCTGGACTACGCCGGCCGTCACTTATACATAGATACTTACCTACATGGTATTTCAGAGTGGAAGTATCGCCCTGATCGGTACCTCTCAGTATCGCCCTGGTGTAAGACCACCATTCAGAATTGAAACGTTGCTTGAAATGGCTTTAGCCGGGTTTGGTGACCAGATCTAAATAGTCAGGTACTTCCCCACCTTTCTCTTCCCATCTCCTTCCCCTCTCCACTACCTACAACTTACCCCAATTAGGGATGCCATAGTCTCACTGGCTCCAGACGTGAGCAGCTTAAAATCTTGTGAGGTATTCAAATAAAACAAAAAAAAAGGCAGGACATATAAATTTTAGACAAGAGATAGAAAAAAAACAGCAACCACTCTTTAAAATGCAGATATGTATCGAGCATTTAAATGAAAATAATCATATTAATAACATATAATAAAGTAATTATAATAAGGAAAATTAATGAATTTATTATGAAGCCGTTCTAATAAATAAATAATTGGTGGTTAAATGGTCAATTGCCTTCCAAATTGTTGATGTGAGTCGATTTCGGCAGTGGCATTTTTATTTAATTTCAAGTTATTCTTCTATAAAATAAAATTAACCTAAAAATATTATCCTTGTACCGTTTTAAAAAAGAACCTACGCTAAGTGATGTTAATTGTTCGCACAATGAAAAACGACGTGGTGGTATTGCCCCAATCAAGGTGTTAGGACCTACCAATAATGTTTATAAAGGAGAAGCAAAACAACAACACTAGGTTCAATATTATGGTAATAGATAATGTGCTTCATTTCACTTCACAATTAATCTCTAGTTTTTAACACACGTTCACGTGAATTTAATTATTTTGCTGAAAATTTTCCTTTCACCACAGAAATACTACTGAAAACTTAAAGGATTTATGAACACTGGTGTGTTTGTAAGAAAAACCGCGAACAAGAAAACTCGCATCGGAACTGTCAGAAAGCTCAGCACGTTGCGGATCCCCGTTTCGTCCTGCAGGGGAATACCAGACCAGCTGTCTCAGTATTTATACCCGTCCCTGTCTGTCACGTAGCAGACATGCCAAGCCGAAAAGAGAAAACAGATAAAGTTTTTCACAAAATATTTTATAAGTGGTCTCACTCGCTCCCACTGAATTATCCGAAGCGGGACTGAAACACTCGATTCTGAAACTTCAACCGCTTAAAGATAAGAGCTTGAAAGGAATTTGTGCTGATAAGTAAAAAAGGTTGAACAGTTGCGCGTATTGAATCATGTTTGGATTAGAATGTTTGTTGAAGTGCACTTTAAGTTGTGATTTGAACGCCTGTCTCGAAAGCACTGTACGTCATCGTAGCGAGATGAAAAATGAAGTTTTGTAAAGTGTATATCTAGGAGCCGCGGGGAATAAGGCACTCTTTGATAGTTGACCGAACAGTGCGGAGGCATTCAAGTTACTATATTTACTGTGAAAAGATCGCAACAGAAGTGATTCGGTATAATAGAATCTCCTCTTGGAGAGGTGTCCGTGTGCGAACGGCGAACAATTCGGCCTACAGAAAGACAAGACAAAAACCCCGCTGTGTACTATTTTTAAGACCCCGTCAATCTGCGAGCCGTGAATGAGATGAATTAATATCGGTGAAACAAGGATCGTCTTGTTGCCCGTACTCCAAACAGAGTTACCTTTCAATTCCTACCGTTCCCCACCCTGGAGAGGGGAAAGTCTTCGTCATTTATTATCTCCTCAATGCCAAATGTCATTTTAATTAACTGTGCCACGATTAATTAAAAACTATTTTGTCACTCGGTGATTGGACATCTGTTTTAAGGAATGCTATCGGTCAGTGAAAATATAAATAAAGACTTGTTTGTTTACGAAAACACCACGATTATAATATCAATGTAGTGGACATTTAATATCTTATGCATTGTTTTCTTCATCGATTTAAATACAGTGTGTTTGAAAAGTGTTTTTAATAGACAGTTTGACCAAAGATCGACCGATCATGCTGCCTTCAGTGTCTTCAAACATGGATGCTAAAAATCTGCCGGATATGAAAGAAAAGGAAGTTGCTTTTCAGAATCAGATGCATATGCACGCGTACAAGATAAATAAAGAGCAACACCGTCTGTATGCGGAGGGAGATCACATAGCCAATCAGAGGCAGGCCTTGCTTCACCAAAAAGAACCCTTCAATCAGAGAGATTCAATGAATCAACGGGAGCCGATGAACCAAAGAGAGCCGATAAATCAAAGAGAGCCGTTGATTCTAAGAGAGACGATGACCCAGAGAGAGTCAATGAACCAGAGAGACTGCTTGAGCCAGAGAGAGTCTCCTAACCCTCGGGAGTCTCCGGGAGAGATGTTCAGTCTGGCGGAGGGTTCCAGGAGGTTCCATGACGCCCTGCTGCGTGAAGGGCGGGAAGGGCGGGCCGAGCTGCCACTAACGCTGGGCGGGCCGCGCTGGAGACCAGCTATACAGAACATGGAGCATACGGAGATTAATGCGGCGGTCACTAAGGTCTTGCAAGGGTATGATTGGAATTTCGTACCCGTCGCTTCCAAGTAAGAAAATTTTCAAATTTTCTTTAAATTTGTTTCGCTTTAAATTTTATATTAGTAGGTATTGTTTGTTTGATGATTAAGCTTTCATCTGGTACAAAACTTGAACAGAGTGTTCACAGAAATTCAAAATGAACTTGGAATATTGGTGAATTTTTCAAATTTTATAAATGGAAATTATACTTCGTTTCAATAAATAGGTACTACAAGAAACCATTGTTTACGTGCACAAAATGGGTTATTAGGTTCTTAGTTTGGGTAAACTAAATAATTCGTGCGTATTTAGATTGAAACGAAACTCACGCAAATGTCAACACGTACAAATAATAAAAAAATTAAAATGGCGACTAAGTTAAGGAATCGTTTTGTACGGGAAATTTTGAACTTCGAATAAAATTTGAATTTTAATGCATCTTTTATCGGGAGAGACTGTTTGAAGGAAACCTTTTGACCTCTCCAGACGGACTCTCTCAGAACATCTTCTTGCACCCAGATTCCTACCCACCCCTCATACTTTTGTTCTTCCCAGAACTTCATCTCCTTTTTTTCCTCAAAAGATCCTCTACACAGCATCCTCAAAGATGACATGGGCCCTGAAGGTAACTATTTTCCTCAGGGGCTCCTGTGTGGATCCAATGTAAAAAATATATAAATATATATTAGACCCCGAAATTACTGAATTCTGTAAAATATCATAATCTTTTGAGTTCGGCTTACCAATATTATTAAAAATAAATAATTACTTAAAAGGATACCTACTAATAACCTAGCTACTTACATTATTATATGTTCATAAGATCTGATATTACTGAAATTCGCAAAAACCCAAGCTTATAACAGACATTTGTATGGTGAAATAAAAAAGCCCCCTCTCTAGCGTCCTGGATAACATTAAATAGATCAACAATATATTTCGATTTAAAAATAATTAAACAATTTATGGAAATTATTAATTATATTTATTATTTTTTTATAAAATCTGCTTCTTCAGTAGAGCTACCGCTAATTTAAGTTTTGTTGTAAGGAAAATAATTACCCACACACAAAAATAAATATTTATTTATAATTATTACAAATTTTTTATTGATTTTTATCTGTGATGCGTCACTACCGACTCAAAAGATATACAATATATACACACGTAAAAGATTTGGAACGTACTGACTTACTATTTGAAGTAAAAATTGAAAATGTAATTTTGTTCTCTGGTTATTTTTTCGATGATTTTTTGTTTCAAATTTTTTTGTCTTCAAAACCAAACAAATTCTTCCACATGTCATCACTGGTCTCTCAACCAAGTAACCTTCCGACCACCTCACCCCGTCCCTAGCTGTACAATACCTACTGATTTTGTGTGTTTTAAATGTGAAAGCCCATCATTAGGGCGTGTAATGCACATATAAAAATGTTACCGGAGACCAAACATTTTTTTACTCCAAATAATGTCCGGAATCACTGGTTAAAAGGAAAATAAACGCTAGACACATTTTGTGCATAATTTTATAAGAATGAAAAGAACATACAAAACCTCAAAAATAGTCTTATCCATAAAGAGGTATTTTTTAAAAATTGTTTCTTGTACTACTTCATAGTTAAGGCTCTGCAACCGGGCACGAAGAAGATGGAGAGATACGAAATTACGAATGTTAGAGGAGAGCGCTAACATTTACAGCGACAAAATCGATGCGAAAATTGCGAAAAATTTTAATAAAAAACGACTCGTTTAAAATAGAACAAAAATCTCGCGGGCATTATCTTAAACAGCATTTAAAGAAACACTGTAAATTTTTTCATACATATAACTTGTAAAATAACTGAAACAAACGTGTTGATAATAATTTTTGGAGTATACTTTGCGATTTTTTTCTATCGAGGGAATTTTAATAATTTGCGTTTCGGCGCCGGCAAAGTCTAGATATTATCTTCAAGATTAACATATATTTTAAGAGCTTTAAAACTTACTGTGTTTAAGGGAAATGTGTAATAAGTCGGTACAAATCCGGGTTGCGGGCCCTTAAGTCATGAAAAAACATTTTTTTAGTGATTGACGCTTATATTTTTTGATAACTAAATAATAATTTTATTGTAATTCCAAAACATAGAAAAGCTAGAAAAAGCTTCAATTTATCTGTAGCACATTTTTTGATGTTCATAATGTAAACCAATTCGTCGTAAAGATTAATCTAAATTGTATCTACGTAAATAGGATTTCACGTATAGCTTCATCTTAAGGCGCGGTATACCCGCTGAAAAAGAAGAAGATGGAGTGATATGCAAATACGAATATTAGAGAGAGTGCGCTAATTTTAAAATCGGTAATGTTTAAGCGAAAATTGTGGAAATGTTTTTATAAAACACGACTCGTTTAAAATAGAGCAAAAATCTCGTGGGGATTGATTAAAATAGCATTTAAAGAAACATTGTGAATTTCATACAAATAACTGAAAAAACGTGTTTATAATAATTTTCGGAACATACTTTGCGATTTTTTATATCGAGGGAATTTCATATAATTGCCGTTTCGGCGTGGGGAATGTATAGATATTTTCTTCAAGAATAAAGAACAAATATTTTTTTAAAAGCTTTAAAGTTTGTAATAAATCGGTAGATATGCGGGAAACCGAGCCATAAAGTAGGTTAAATACATCCCGTGACTCCAGATACTAATATTTACAGCCTGTATGTCGGACGAATATCTACAGCTCATATACTAACTTCAGAGTGTTGACTAATATCTACAGAGCGTAGGTTGAACTAATATCTACAGAGCGCAGGTTGGACTAATATCTACAGAGGGCAGCTGAGCAAGAGGTACGGAAAAGCATAAATTACTTCAATTACGTAATTACTAATTAGGTACAGGCTTAAACGCTTAAAGTACGTACATGAAGTTTTTGCATAATATTACTTATTTTGCTGTTTACGAGGACAATAATTTATTAAACAAACATGGAGGTCATAATACAAAGATATTTATTTATTTCGAAATACACGGCACCACAACCTAACCTAACCTAACTGACATAGAAATGGTCATGGTAACAGACTAAATATAGAAATAAAGAAAGCTGTTAAAACAAAAACCCAAATCCTTAATAATCAGCTAAATGTGTCCATTAGTCCGATATTAGGGATTTTTACATACATTCATAAATGAAGTTTTTTAAACTGCATACACATTATTACGTTATTCCAATATGCTATACATAATTGCAAATGCAACCTTTGCAAGTGCTGTAGATATTCGTCCACACTTCGGTTCTCATAGATATTAGTCAGCAGTTTGAGCTGTAGATATTCGTCCTCACTTTGGCTCTCATAGATATTAGTCAGCAGTTTGAGCTGTAGATATTCGTACGCACTTTGGTTCTCATAAGTTTTTGGAATTCCTGTAGATATTAGTACCTAGTGGTCTCCCATCCCGTGACACCCTTCGTAAGTCCAGCTGTACCAATTTTTCGACAAATTTTCACACGGATTTCGGAAATAAGTAGGTAGGTAGTTAAATGTTTTATTTGATAAGCTGAAGCTATGTAGCAACTAAAGGCATTACCTACTAGCTACCCTCCTGCTCCTGTTATCATTACACTACCAATAATTCAGTCTTCGAAGGAATTCATTTCCTCAACTTTACATAGCTGATAGCCGATTGATAGCGATCACCCTAAATAATAAAATATCGTTCCCACAAAGAAAAACAAACATTAGACCCCTTTGACAGAATACCTACACAATATAAGTACTACGCAAAACGATATTACTTATGTCCGAACTATTTATACATTTTCTTGGTACCTACCATAGACATCCAAATGGATAGACAAGCAGTTACAGATGAGGGGTAAAACCAAACTATGGAGAGCAAAGGGGGGAAAGATGACTATCATTCGTTGAACAATCAATCTGACAGTATATAGGCATCTCGCATTACAATATCACCATTTAGTTCTTAAAAGCAAAATCTGCTTTGAATGAATAGACCTTTTTACATGGGAGCGCGAATTGCTTGCCACGTTCAAAACTTATTTGCTAAGGCCAAATGCTCGCCCCAAAAAGACTCGCGCCAATACACATATCAATATTTTCTTGCCGTGTTTAGTTAAAACACTTTTACAAATGTTTCATAATTTACTTACCCCTGTAACCAGCGACGAGCACATTGGAGTACCGCCCACATTCGCTATGTGCATATTGATACGTAGATATATTGTATAGCACAAGCTGCCGTTATTTCGTTAAATGTATGGATGTCAGCTTCTCGCTGTTCACGGCAAGAATGATGACGTCACACATTTTAGATTCAAGCGAGGCTATATCCCCTCCCCATGGAGCGAGCCGGTTCCAAGGAGGAGCTACAGCCGGCGCCATGTGGAGAGGGAAATAATACGTTTTTATCACTTAGGGCAGGTCCAGATATATTCATATGTCCGTGGTACCTACAGTCCTACAGGTCTGTTATCAAGGTATCTACCATAGTCTTGTCAAAATAAAGCAGACAAAAATGGAGGGCGCTGCGAGCTTTTACATGGTTTAAAATGACAACACCAAGATTTTTTGTTACATGAGCTCCACCCAGGAGGGCCAGAGGAAAAAAAATCCCTCAGGGCCTACGTCATCTTTTGGCATGATGTGTTGAGAGTCATGTAAGGGAAAAGAAAGGAGAGAAAGCTCTGGGAAGGAAACAGATATGAGGGGTGGTTAGGAATCTGGGGGTCAATGTGTCAAGAAGTAAAAGACGTATGAGTCCAACCTTCCTGTTATGGTGCAAACCGATTCGAGAGAGTCCGGCAGGACAGGTCTAGATTAGGTCTCCCTTAACCACTCTCCCGATCCGGCCTGCTATGCGGTAGGTGGGCTAACGCATTCGCCGCCATGACCTAGGCAAACTTCGCCTCATGGACCCGGGCACACTTGCTAAGTCACCAAACGTAGCGAACCACACGGGGTGACATATGGCAGGGGTATAGTTATCCAATAAATGGTTAACCACTTAAATAAGATGGCTGATGATGATGTTAAGTCAAAGCAAACAAAAAAAATTCTAAGTATCTTCCACTTCTTTTTTTTACATGAGCACCACACAGGAGGCCCTGAGGAAAATAATTTCCCTCAGGGCCTATTTCATCTTTGGGGATGCTGTGTGGAGGTTTTTTTAAAAGGAAATGAAGGAGAGGAGAGTTCTGGGAAGGAAAAGGGTTTAAGTGGTGGGTAGGAATCCGGGGTTAAGTGTGTCCTGGTCATCCGCCTCTAAGACCCAGACAAACCTCATTCCATGAACCCGGGCACCCCTGCTAAATCACCAAACGTAGCGAACCACTTGGCGTGACCTATGGCAGAGGTGTTGGTTATCCAATAAAAGTTCCCGGGGCTTGTGAAATAATACAAATTAAACAAATAAAATTTATTTGCCCTCGTCGGGATTTGATCCCGCGACCTTCGGATTGAAAGTCAAGAATCTTACCCTTCGACCACGGAGGCCATGCACTTTGTCGAAGGGATCTCATGTTTGTTTTTACAGTATTATTACTGATACACAAATTAATATTATCGGGTTTATTACAGCTACTGATTGTGTAGAAACAAAAAAATCATAGATATTATAAACTTGCTAAACCCCTTCTGACTTAGTACCTGTTTGCTTTAGATTTTAGATAAAACATTCCTTGGGATTAAAGGGGTTACCTGCTTCCTTTACTCTATCCGTATATTTAGACTTCTTGGCTACTTTGGAATGATCTCGAACATGCCTTGAATTATTATTATTGTTTATATTTAACCACTGGAGCGATCATGGTCGAAAAATGGACCACATTTTCCTACCATTCATAAAACATTTATTGTAATTATTCAAAACATTTTCGTGCCCAGCAATTTATTTTAACACGAAGCTATTGAAATGCTTTATCTATTATGACCATAGTTGTTGCAAATCCTAACTTCGTAGACTATTTTAGAACGATGTTAAAAATAATTTTTTTAAATATTTTTTTCACGTCGAATTTTTGATCAGCTGTTTATGGTTAAAATTAAGTCTCCCTTCCATAGATATGCACCTTTCATTATCAAATATACCACAGACAACATAAAAAAATCGAAAATATTCTATGTTGACTCGAATAAGTACCCCTTACGTAGGGTTCCCACCCAGATCAAAAAATCAAAATTCCGGAGGAAATTTCTGGCATTCGATAAAAATTCCGGACTTTCTTGTAAATATAATATTAATGTCGTTATGCATCGTTGCATGTCAAAACTGGCGTCGGGGGGGGGGGGGGGGGGGGGGGGGAGGGGGACCCAATGGTCAAAAGAAAGGAACAGGTTTTCTGTAGAGTCTGTCAAGTCGATTCTCTTAACACAGCATAATTTATCAGAAGTGATGTTTTTACTTTGATTTGTAATAAAAATAATTTGGTTGATTTTATTTTTTATATCAATCTTCACTTAATTGTAGAAATTCCGGACAGTTTAGAATTCCCCACGCATTCCGGACTATAATATATAATATAATCCTATATTTCCGGACTTGTCCGGAAAATTCCGGAGGTATGGCAACCCTACCCTCACGGCAGTTTCAAAGTAACAAACACGCAGGATTCGCGCTGTTATAAACTACGATTTTTTGTATTTTTTTATAAATCCCACAAATATGAGATAAACGATAAAATACAGGTTAATCCATTGGCTATATAGAAGCTACTGTAATAAGTTTTATGTCTTCGTGTTAAAATTCGAAGGTATGATTTTTTAATGTTGGCGAAAAATTAAAAAAATTATCTTCTGGGAAATCTCGAGCAATCGAGCTAAATTTATTTATTTCTTTAGTTATACATTATATATTTTCTTCAAGTTCGCAATGGAGAGGGTTGTTTTATTGACTAATCTAATATCAGTATATCTCCCATCACCGTCACAGTGACGTGTTATCAGTTATTGTGGCAGTAGGGTAATAAGTAATAACCGTGTTATATAGCGCATCTGTGAAATTTCCTAAAAGATAAGAAATAGATACGTTTACTCCGTATCCGTACTACTGTATCACTACTCAACTAAAATAACATGAAGAAGCCCATCCGGGTGTATAAAAAATAAATAATTTGAAGACAAAAGTTATGTGTTATTTAGAAAGGAAGTATTATAGAGATATCATTAAAAAAATATAAATACTTATCATTAAAAAATAATTACAAAAATTACATACCTAAGCTAATATTGGTAATGATGAGTAAACTAGTTTGTTAAACTGCCCAAACATTTTAATAAAAAAATCTCAGTTAAGTTAAAATTATACAAATTTTTCCATCACGTGTTTGAGCATTTTTATTGCTAATTTGAGCAATGTGCAATTTTAATATTATGAATCACTAGCTGACCCGGAACACGTTGTTCTACTATATAAATTATTTCGTTATGTTTGAAATACGAACGACGGTTAAATTTGGTCATGGGAAAACGGGAGGGTGGGGGTAGGAGGGTGAAAATTTGGGGTTGTTGGTATTTTTTGAAGCCAAAAAAAAAATATAGAAAAAAATAGATAGGGATACCATAATCATCTAGCGGTATGAAATATACTTTACGGCCTATTCTCATAGGTACTTACCAAATATATATAAAAAAAAATCATAAAAATCGGGCCGTTTCGGAGGAGTGCGACCACAAACACCGTGACACTAATTTTTATATAATGGATTATAATTTTATTGATTTTATAACGATCTTCATCCGTACATTTCGAAATTTCAATTGACTACTACGTCATTGTGACGTAGAAATCGCTACTGACTGGTAAGACGGTTGTCACGTCATTGGTGAAATAAAAATGAATACCAACATCGTTTTGGCGGCAAATCGAAAATGGCGTATTTTAAACAGATATAGAAATTTTGTTCGTCGACATAAAAGTAACAAAAAATGCTGGCATTATCGTTAGTTTTAAAAAAAACTTTGGCAATGTAAAAGAACAAATTCAATTGAATTGACCAATGACAATGAATAAGAAAAACACAAAGAAATTACCATATTGACGGAGCCGGGTTAGTGTATTTTATTTATTTATAAAATTACACCATTTTACACCTAAAACACAACCCTCGAAAGGCTTGCAAGTTTTTAACTTTCTTTACATTTACAAGAATTTTATTGAACATTTTAAAACGGTTTGGTTGAAAAACTCTTTGATTGGTGAGTAAACTCTTTGATAAGATGCATAGTTGGTTATATTTTACTTTCAGTATACTGGGAGGACCCATCTCCGTTAAATCACCGAAATTAAAGAGATGTTTATTTTTCCTCGATAACGAAATTACCGTTTAAATTCGGAATAAGTTCACATATTTTTTCAAGTGCGTCATTTTTATGATGGTGTTTTTTCTTCATTATCTTCCTATAGGAGGCTCTGAGGAAAAAAAATCCCCTAGGCCCTATGTCATCTTTGGGGAGACTATGCGGAGAGTAGTCTTAAGGAAAGGAAGGGGGGTAAGTTCTGAGACGGAAAAAGGTATGAGAGGTAGGAATCTGGGGGTTGATGTGTTCAGGAGTGACGAACGTGTGAATCCATCCCTCCCACTGCGGTGCGAAGCGATGGGTCGGAGATGGAGAGGTCAAAAGGTCTCCCTCAACCAGCCTTTCCCGATCGTAGTAGCAGGTGGGCAAAAGCATCCCCCGACAAGACCTAGACAAACCTAACCCCATAAACCTGCGGGTTCATGGGATGAGGTTTGTCTAGGTCTTGGAGGCGGATGATCAGGACACACTGAATCCCAGATTCCTACCCACCCCTTAAACACTTTAAAAAAACCCTCCACACAGCATCCCCAAAGATGTCATAGGCCCGGAGGGAAATTATTTTCCTCGGGGCCTCCTGTGTGGAGCTCATGTAAAAAAAAACCCGGGCACCTCTGCTAAGTCACCAAACGTAGAAAACCATTTGGGGTGACCTATGGCAATTACTTTAGTTTCGGTAAATTCAAAGTAACTTTCTCCATTAAATCAAAGAAAAGTTTCTCCATTAAATCAAAGAAATTTAAGAAAAGTTCATCTTTTCCTCGATTACAAAATTGCTTTTTAAATTCGGAAGAGGTTTACACATTTTTTCAAATTTATCACTTATTAACGTGTTAAACGCAAGAGCATATCGGGAATCAGGGTCTGTGAGCCAATGCACTTGACGTAGGGTCCAAGTAACTTTTAGAAGTGTGATATGAACAGTGAACACGGGGAGCAGAAGGTGGCAGGAGGTGGTAGAGGCTGGTATGGTAGGTACTGTACTTGCCCTGGGACTAACTCAAGTGCGGCAGTCCCCGTGGGATTATTTATTATTTCGAGTGGTGATATTACATCTCATGCTTGTACTGGCAGTATCTAAACGCTGTGATATATACACGGGTCTGTTGATCGTCACCAGTAATTGAACTGATGCAAGCTACTGCACATTACTATTTGTGTGCTTTACCGCCTAAAATATCAATTAGAATACAATTTCTTCATGATAAAATATACCGATCACGGAAATTATAAATGCTGTGTCTAATGAACAAATTGTTTATTGTTCAGGAGGGCAAAACGAAAGTTTTTTTTTATTTTTTCAAAAACTTTGCTCCTAATTTTGTTATTAACTAATCATCACGCCGTTTCCCACATGGGTAGGCAGAGAAGACGGACCGCCAAACAACTCGTCGTGGCACACACTCCTTGCCTCGTCCACATTCATATTTCGTCTCATACATACTCTTATTACTCATTATTCTAACTCTTGACATGGACCGACTCAAGTATGTGATTCCCTTGGTCGTGCAATGTCTTCCTCGGGTGTCCCCGACTTCTTCTACCGTTCACATTTGCATCATATATTCTCCTTACACTCCTTTCCTCGTTCATTCGCTCTAGAAGCCCACGCTACATACTATGTACGTGATACATCTATGTGCTGCTTTTGCAAACTTATAAATGGATATATTTTTTTTAATTATAAAATAAATTGAATAGATCTTTCAGAATACTTATCATTTGTTGTAAATTCTTTTAATAGCAGTATTTAATTTTAATTTAAAAAAGTCTTCTTAAAATGTTCGTCGTAAAAGACGCACTTATTTTCCAAGAAATATTTCAACGACGCAGATCTAAAGAAAAAAAACTGAGAAAAATGACTTATTTAATCCATTTTTGGATTTGTTGTCTTTTACAACATTTCAAATTTCTACTGTCGGTAGGTTCCTGAAGTGATTTAATAAACATGCGTTGTGGAAATGCTGATTTTGGCTCTCAAATTCGCTTACCGGCAATTTCAGTGTCGTTCTGGATTGCAATAATACGAGTACACTTACGAATCGACTGCGGCTTGGTAAAACGTTTCAAGCCACGAAATAACTATAGAGAACACGATAATCAAATATTTAACAAATTTATGAAAATCTTGAAATTTATATGAAAGTGGTTGTTTATTTTTCAAAATTTTGACGTAAAATATTGCAATTCTCTTTATAATTATGAAAGATTTGGTAGTCAATAAATTTCATATATGTTTTTTTCGAAAAAAGCAAAAAAAAAAGTACGCATGTTATACACGAAACAACCGAAAAGTAACAATCCCACAAATGTGGCTTGAAGCCTAGTCGAAATTCATACAGGGGATTGGGAATCTATGGTTTTAATGAGAAAGTTTAATAAATTACCTACAAAATTACGTAAATGTATTCTATTACATTAGCTCCACCCAGGAGGCCCTGAGGAAAATAATTTCTCTCAAGGCCTATGTCATCTTAGGGGATGCTGTGTGGTGTTTTTTTTAGGAAAGGAAGAACAGGAAGTTCTGGGAAGGAAATATGTATGAGCGGTGGGTGTAGGAATCTAGGGTCAGTGTGTCCAGGAGTGACGAATGTATGAATAGATCCCTTCAACTACGGTGCAAGATAATGGGTCGAAGATTCTGGCTGGAGAGGTAAAAAGATCTCAACCAGTCTCTCTCGATCCGGCCCGCCACGCAGCAGGTGGGCAGACACATCGGCCGCCAAGACATTGACAAACTTCATATCATGAAATATTCTTAGCACTTAAAAATTATCCGTGCGAATTGTCTGTAATATCTCGTATTTTTCGAAACTTACTTTGAAAAATAGAGCTTCTAAGTAGGTAAGTACTCCAAATAATAAATCATGGGCTGCGTGGTGCACGTAGAGAAAACGGTCAGGTACCTAAGTACCTACTTCTAACTCGGTACTTTAGCACTTTAGCTCAAGGTAAAAGCGTTCCCAAATTCAAGTATTAGTGACTAAACCGTGTTCATAATCCAAACACTTCGCAGTTGTGATCTCATTGTTTTAATTTTGACGGTACACGAATTAAAAATTAAAGTGGGAAAAGCCAAAACACAGCTTTCAGGTAAACACATCTCCGGTCTCCATTGCCGCACCAATTAGCGCGCAGAGAATTATTCGGTCAAACAAAAGCAGATCAAGAAGGAGTTCAAAGGAAAATGCCGCTAGAACTGTGAATATGTGGAGTTAGAAACGGGCCGAAGTGTGCGTTAATTAGCGCTTGGAACAGTTACCATTGGAGCCTTTTTAAAATGAGTCACCTGGAATGTACATCACTAGCACTAGTGAGCAGAAGGATCCAGAGCTTAGCGTATTAGATATAAGTTATAATATATTATATTATACTGCAATCTGCAATAAATGATTCCATATATAAATATTTAGGAACTTCTCAAAAATAAGGGTTTGCTTTGAGATGGCCAGCTCTAGCATGGACGATCGATAAAACACTATATCAATACGATATTGACTAAATCTATCATCTATGGTCAGTCGTCTACAATTGATAAGAGATATTCCGACCGACGATTGACAAATGTTAGCTAAGCTAGATAAGCTTTTAATATACAAAACATTTTGAATAATTTCTTACGTTATGCTAAATAACTGGCTTATTAATGAATGGAGCTGAACTTACGAAGCTTATAGAATGGAAAGAAATCGTACGCGATCCATAGACTTAGTAAATTCGACCGCCACAATACGGCCATGTGCCTAGCATGGTGGTCGAAAAATTTTCAACATAATTAACATTAAAAAAATCTAAGCTTGATCAATTGATTCAATTTTATCTTGGAGAAAAGAAAGTGGTCAAAATACGATATAATAACTAATTTACTCCCGTTTGGTGTCAAAAAGTACATGCGAAGTGTCAATGAATATTAAAGATAGTATGTCAATTCCAAATTGTTTTTATTTTTTAAGTACTGGTCCGACATCTGGAGTCAGATCCACCAGCTTTCTAGCATACACAGATTTATTATTTATTCCCTGGCAACATCGGTGCAGCTGTTAGCAGCGAAACCGTGCTCGGGACATTGATATAAAATCGTCGGAAGTTACGTCTATCTATTCGATTTTGTAAAGTTTTCGATTTCACCAAAACACCACTAACAACACAAAACTTCAGTAACCGTGTCCTCATGAGTTGAATCAGAATTGTTACGGTTTCTTTATTCTTCCGTACGGCGTGGAAATCTGGATAACCCAACTGAATAGTAAATGCCATTAAACTAAGCATAGTAGGATCGAAGTCTTTCAAATGTGAATGTATTTTTACACGCGAATCGTCAAAATACCCTGGATGGGTAACGCAGTAACCAATTTGGAATTTCTTCATCGAATCGGAGCGTAACGGAGTTGTGTACGTATATGGACCGCCAGTCATATTTTGTACTTTGTTAAAACGTACATCTAGATAATTGATCAAATCTTTTTTCTGTTTATAGCGAAATTAATGTTCAAGAGAAAAAAAGAAAAATCCGTATGCTCTCGTAAAAAATAAAAATACGAATAACGAAAAATTGTCTACTGGTTATCTATTAAAAATTTTGGCGATAGTTAAGAGGGCATTACCAGAGAAAACCAGAAATATGTCATTTTCAAATCAGATTTTAGACGTATTGACTCTTTTCCACAAAAAATTATAAATGGATTTCGAAAGATTGTTCTTTTATTTAGCATTCGCATGTAATAAATTTTGAGAAAATTTTTAAATTTTTAGTATAATAAGATTATTCCATAGGTCGTTGGCAGATTTGTAAAATTTTCAAAAAAGATTTTGTATTATACCACACCCATTTCAAATAATATAATCATGCAGTAAAATAAATCAATAAATTATCTAGCAAACGCATGTTTTAGAATTTTAATTTTAGTTTCAATAAAATTATTAAAAAATATGTACGTACATGTGTTTCTTGACGAAAATTGATCCATTTGTGTATTTATTTGCGCACTTACAAACTAATATATTTCAGATTTTTTTTATATTCTTATTAAATTTAGACATTATTGAAAAATGACAAATACTTATAATAAAAAATAAATTTAAAAAGTACATTATTTTAATAGTTTTATCATCACGCCTTTCAGCATTTTTGGATGAAGGCCTAAATTAAAGCTAATTTGAATTGAAATAAATTCGATATTGAGTTAAAATTTAAAAAAGCTGGCACGGAGAATAATTAATCTTTCTCACTGTAACCGCCCTGCATGATCGTAAGAACAACTTTCGATGAAATGTGGATTTTCGTTCGCTGGCTGGTTAAACGCTCTTAATGCTTTATTTCTAAAAAAGAATACAAATATATAAAATAATATAGTAGAATAATAAAATATAGAATAGAATAAAAATAACAAAAATATTACGTGTGCAATAATAGTCGTGAACAAAGACATTGTTTTCGTTGCTTCCAATACAATCTTAGTGGAGTCAATTACATGATGCATACTCATATTGGCCTACCCCATAATAATAATAGACAAAAATTGCGTATAAAATTGGAACTCTAAATCTTGAAAGTGGGAAAATTCTGATCATCTGAATTGATCAGTTGCATAAAGGATTTCATTAATTCACCACTTCATGGGAATAGTGCATAAACATAATCATATCTTGTTTATTTAACTCGGTTTAGTTACTTTATTTATGCAGCAAACTTAGCATCAGGAGTCAACGACTTTCTGTAGCAATGATGAGCAACCCGCGGTCCGCGAGCCCATTTCGTGCAGCCCACTTGAATGAATAAAATATAAATTTTTTTTTTAAATATTTTCAGTTCTGCTCGTGGGATTAGCAAAAAAACTGTCGTCCTTCAAAGTTTTGAATAAGGCGCTCAAAAAAAACTATGTCTTGAATGTGCAAAAATTTCTGTTAGAGAAATTTTCAACTTCCAACGCCTTTTATTGTATAAAACACCAAGTTTTTTTTTCACCTAAATTATTAACTTTCAGAACGATAAATACTGACAGCATTTAGTTTTTTTTTACATTAGCTCCACACAGGAGACCCTGAGAAAAATAATTCCACTCAGGGCGAAGGAGAGGATGTTCTGGGAAGGAAATAAGTATAAGGGGTGGGTAGGAATCTGGGGGTCAGTGTGTCCAGGAGTGATGGACGCATGAAATTGCGGTGCAAGGCGCAGAAGTCAAAAGGTCTCTCTCAACCTGTCTTTCTCGATCCGGCCCGCCACGCAGCAGGTGGGCAGACGCATCGGTCACCAAGACCTGGAAAAACCTCACTCCATGAACACGGGCACTGTCACCAAACGTAGAGAACCACTTGGGGTGACCCGGTGGTTGGGGTGACCCCAATCTTGGGGTGGGAGGCGGTACCCATCACCTCCCAAATTTTTTGATTTAATCGTTTATTTTTTGTATGTTTTTTAATATGTAAGAATGATAAAAATCGACGGCCTTGTTTATATAAAATTGTTGCCTGTGGCGCTGTCTTTTTCCTTTTGCCATTTTTCAAAATTAAAAGAACTGTTTTATTTATCATTATTATTTTTTTTTTTACGTATAAATTGACTGACTACAAAATTGACATTGTCAAGCTGTGTGTATACTACCCTGTGGCCCGCGAACAAATTAAAAAGGAACCAATTGACCTTTCGGTTAAAAAGGTGGATCATTACCGTTCTTTAGCATAAAAAGCAATATAGTTTTTTTTACAATAAGGCGATCGGAAGGAGCCAGGTACTTCCCCATCTTCCTCTTTACCATCTCCTTCCCCTCCCCCCCACTACCTTCAGCCCCACCACATACTCCAGACGGTGGAGAGCATTCGGGACTGTTATGCGGGACTTACATAAAAAAATACTTGTACAAATAAGTAGATACTACGTCAAGATAAATAAAAAAAAGACACGTTCAAAACTTAGCTTATTACGTGTAATTACGTATTTTATTAGAAATTTCACGATCTGTTGTTAGATATTCACAGAATTATTAAGATATTATAATACAGATGTTTATGTATTGTGGAGGCGTAGTTGCCATTTGAACATTTCTGAAACCTAAATTTTGATTTTTATTTCTTTTGTATATTCAATAATATTATTCACACATCTACCGGATCTGCCCTGATAATGGACACTACAACGATGTCCGAAACGTTGGCTAAAGAAGGAGGTAGCACAACACGGCATAACACCCCAAAAACAATTAACGAAAAATAATGTTATTATTCAATTAATAAAAAAAGTTTATTTATAAACAAGTTCTGCTATGTAATTATTATTATCTAAGCGTGACAGTTGTTACGCCTTCGGAAGTCATTAATTGCCATCCATAATTTTTTTTTTACGTGAGCTCCACACAGGAGGCCCTGAGGAAAATAATTTCCCTCAGGCCTATGTCATCTTTGGGATGCTGTGTTGAGGGTTTTTAAGGAAAGGAAGGAGAGGAGAGTTCTGAGAAGGAAAAGGGTTTGAGGGGTGGGTAGGAATCTGGGGTTTAGTGTGTCCTGGTCGTCCGCCTCCAAGACCTAGACAAACCTCACTCCATGAACCCGGGCACCCCTGATAAATCACCAAACGTAGCGAACCACTTGGGGTGACCTGTGGCAGAGGTGTTGGTTATCCGATTAAAATTCCCGGGGCGGCGG
The DNA here is from genome assembly GCA_917880885.1 of Limnephilus marmoratus. Taxonomy (NCBI): domain Eukaryota; kingdom Metazoa; phylum Arthropoda; class Insecta; order Trichoptera; family Limnephilidae; genus Limnephilus; species Limnephilus marmoratus. The sequence continues at coordinate 41,405,509 of OU862916.1, read as the reverse complement.
TAACCATTCTCGTCTCCCAAATTAATGAATGTAATGTTTACATTATAATCGAAATTCATGATTTTTTACCGCCCCCCCTCCCCGTCCCTGTCACACAACGTCACGTTTGTGAGACCCCCTCCCCCCTAGTGTAAGGTCACATTTTTTGCGATTTTATGTCTAAAAAAGTTTTGCGTTTTAATAATTTAGATTTTTACATGTGACTTCACGGAGCTGATGACCCCCCCCCCCCATACTCCTTGTCACACAATGAAAAATCGGTCACGTAGTATGGGTACGTTCCCTTACTTGTTTGCACCCGTTCATAATTTAATATGAATATAAATTAATAGTTTTGTCCACAAACAAACCCAAATCTTTCAAGAAAGGCTGAAAAATTCAATTTTGTATCGGTGACGCAATCCAATATCTTATTTTTCGGCCTTTCTTGAAAGATTTGGGTTGACAAAACCATTTATTTATATTCATACTAGCTGACCCGACGAAATTCGTCCCGCCTCAGAATCAATAGCTGTTGAATTAAATTCAGTTTTTTTATTAAGTTAAAAATTACGCAATGAAGCAATTATCAATGCGCAACTGTCCGTGTTTTGTTTTTGTCAGTATCAGAGATGGCGTTGTGTACGGATTTATATTTTTGTGATTTTCTTACTTTTACAATTTCTTACGGGAATTCGGGACGCGGATACGGGTGCCGCCGCCCCGGGAACCATTTATTGAATAACCAACACCTCTGCCATAGATCACCCCAAGTGGTTCGCTACGTTTGGTGATTTAGCAGGGGTGCCCGGGTTCATGAGGTGACTTATGTCCGAGTCTTGGCAGTTGTTGCGACTGCCCACCTGCTGAGTGGCGGGCCGGATCGAGAGAGACTGGTTGAGGGAGGCCTTTTGATCTTTCCAGCCTGACTCTCTCGACCAATTGCCTTGCACCACAGTTATATATTATTTTTTGAGGGATGGATTCATACGTCCGTCACTCCCGGACACACTGACCCCCAGATTCCTACCCACCCCTCTTACCTTTTTCCTTCTCAGAACTTTCTATCCTCCCCATTCCTTAAAAAGATCCTCCACACAGCATCCCCTAAGATGTGTGGAGCTTATGTTAAAAAAATGCGTTTTATTTCAGAGATTTATTATAATTATTGTATTTTTCCTTTGGAGGTGTGCAGACATACGTTCACCATTTGTCTCATTTTCGACTATTGACATTGAGTGTGTAAGAAAGAAGGGCAGCATTATATGATTAAAAACAAATGCACAACCATCAACGCATTGACATTTGACCTTTTTAATGTTTGGAATTCACGCACAGTTCAATATTATACCTCTCACAATTGCAGTTCTTTCAAAATCTGAGAATTCGTTCCATACAAAATGTAAAAGGAAAATAATTTTCTTTATAACTATTTATTTCGTTAACTTTTGTGATGTTTTAATAGTTATTATTCTATCCGGGGCGGAGACAAATCCAACAAATCAAAGATCATCAAAATCAGCCCAGCCGTTCTCGAGTTATAAATAGTGTAACTAACCCGACTTTGTTTTATATGTGAAGATTAAATATGTGCGGGCGCAAACCATTAATTCATCTCAATATTTTAAAGCATAACGCGCAAAAAGTATTAAAAACCTAAAATAATTTAATTGGCGCCATGTGTGGTACGTATATAACTTACGTGACGTTTAACCTTAACAATATAACAATAACACGAATAAAAAAAGAGAGATGACAATGAAAGGAGAGTACATATAGATGAAGAGCGTTGACAAAATACATATAATATACAAGTAGCTTGAAGATGGATTTAAAAAGACATTGCGTATCGACTGCCGAAAGTCATTTAGGCTTACACCAAAAAATTCAATGTTGATTGAGGAACAGCAATTAATTATTTCGAAGTTTACGGGAAGGGATGTTGAACTGATGAATTGTAACAAAGCAGGTGTGTCAGTAATAGGTACTGTTGATAATTTTGAAAATGCATTTATACCAGAGTCCTTTCTACGTTTCTCTAAAGAAGAAATAGTTTGCACAATTTCATCATATGAGTACTCGCATCTTTCAAGTCCTAACCTATAAGCAATTCCTCGTAGGAAGCAATGTTGTACAGATTCGATGTGACAAATATGGACAGCATAGAAAGGAGACCAAATGACACTAGCATATTCAAGGTTTTTATTCAAATTTATTAAATCATTCACAAAATAAATAAAAAAACACTTTTGAACTTGAAATCGAGGCATTTAGACTTCGTTTGCAAAGCGATTTTTATGCCTATTACCTATATACGTGGCGGTATAAGGCACACTAAGAATACTTTTATTTATGGTTTATTTAACGACTGATTTAGAATCAAATCGTCATATTTCAGTATTCTGTAGTTCACACGCTCTCGGCAACTCTGTGCTGCTAACCAAACAAATAGTGGCCATTGCCATTAGTGGGCAAATGCTAATGTGCAAAATAATGTTAGGGGTTATATCAACACCACTAGAAATAATCAACTGACGACTTGCTTATGCCATTCTTGTGACATTCGCATTTCACGTAAGTTCCTACTTAAAACCAGCCGTTTCATAATAAATGAATTAGAACTGGAAGATTTACTCATTTGTCAGTGGACGAAAGTATTTTAATACAACAAAACACATTTAAAACTTATTTCCACAAAATTTATTTTTGATCGTAACCGGTTTCAGCCTGTTAAAGCCATTTTCAGACTTGTACAAATGTTTCTTAATCTACATTTTATATACGTAAAACATGGGGAGAGGGAGGGGGGATGTTATTAAATGATATTATGAAGATGTTAACAAGGAATTTATATGGTTTTTTCATATTTGTCGCCGTATCGTCTTTGACGATTGGATTTCTAGTTATTTGGCTATTAGCAGTAGACATTTGTGATGCGGGAATGGGTACCGCCGCCCCGGGAACCTTTATTGGATAACCAACACCTCTGCCGCAGGTCACCCCAAGTGGTTCCCTACGTTTGGTGATTTAGCAGGGGTGCCCGGGTCAATGGGGTGAGGTTTGTCTAGGCCTTGGAGGCGGATGACCTGGACACACTGAACCCCATATTCCTACCCACCCCTTAAACCCTTTTCCTTCCCAGAACTCTCCTCTCCTTCCTTTCCTTTAAAAAAACCCTCCACACAGCATCCCCAAAGATGACGTAGGCCCTGAGGGAAATTATTTTCCTCTGGGCCTCCAGTGGTGTGGAACTCATGTAAAAAAAAGACACAATTATCTAGGGTTTATAGATTACTTTAATGTTGTGCTCCTATAAAAGGGGACCGATTATACCATCTTATTCTCTCGCTGGCCAAATTCTATAAATGTATGTTTTTGTCTCTTTTTAGTGTCGCTATTTTTCGTTTCATCGAGAAAATCACAACGGTGTTAGCACCTTTATTAGTAAGGCTCTTAGATTGTATTTAGTGAAATAAACCGGTTAATTAATTGAATGTTCCCTGTTTTAGTTCTGGTTTTATCACATATTGTTTTCTCTAGCAGTTGACGCCTGATCAATGTGATTGAATGAATTTGTAATTATATTAATTCATCAAAATACATTTAATGTACAAGTATTAAACGACCACTAAATAGTCAGATACATTTATGCAACTACTGTAAATAAATACAACTATATCGCATTGACCAGATGTCTGTTGATCGAGTAGTTGCAGTTGGTGCGGTTCTTTGATACTAAATCCGCAAAACATAACATTAATGCCCCACTAAACTAAACCCGCTGTCGTCAAACTAACACAGGAAGTAGAAAGGAGGTATCTTCTTCTTTCCTTCAGCAGCGATTATCGACTCACCTACTTCCGCTCTTCACAGTCAGCAGGGTTTTGCGACTAGTCGTTTGGCGATGGAATGCGAAGTATTCCAAAATCTCCTGTCACCTCACATTTTTGTGGTTTCATAAAAAAAAATCACGAAGTTGAATGTTTCTCAAATTGCGGTCGGAAACTTTGAATTTATGGAGATGCACATTTTCATTCTATATATAAATGTGTTTTTCGTTTTAATATCGTTTGGATCATATTTTATGTTTATAATAATACCTATCAACAAAGTTACTATGCATTGCTCTGTATCTACTTACCTTAAGTACTTAATTTTTACTTTTATTGAAGTCCTCCGTAAACGGAGGAGATCTATGTGATTATATGCTTGTATTGTACTTGCTTATATTTTTCAAATTATGTTTACTATGTTATGTAATGGGTATTTTTTAATGTTTTTTATTGTTTTTGTTTCTTGCTAGAGCAATCCCGATGAGTTAAAGAACTCGTTTTAGGACAGGAGGAACTTACAAATCATGGGTGGGAGGAAATAGTTAAAATTTTACAAATGAATTTAGATATTAAAAATATAAGTTTCACATACAATATAGACGAAAAAATAAAAGACAGGTTGAGTAGAACAAACAACAATAGAAAACAATTAAAGAAAAAAGGAACAAGGTTATACAGATATGGAAGATTACAACTAAATGGAAAAGAAAAGAAGAGAAAAGAAACAAGACAATTGAACATGACAAGAAAATTACAAAGTTTCATTCTTAAACATACTTAAAAATATTCTTTTAAAGCATTACTCTGAATTTTTTTTTTCTGGATTCCCTTGCACATATCTGGTAGCGAATTATATAGTGTTATTCGTGACTCAGGCATCGAGATAAGAGCAACGATATTTGACAACTCTGTGCAGCTATTGGCTTACGCTGATGATATCGACATAATCGCGAAAACTCCAGATGCTTTACGTAACGCCTTTATAAATCTTGAAAACTCTGCCAAAAATATGGGTCTCGTAGTAAACCAGCAAAAGACCAAATACATGGCTGTAGGATGCACCCAACAAATCCCAACTCTCTCATGTGGAAACCAAAATTTCGAAACGGTACCAAGATTCACATACCTAGGCTCCCTGATAACAAACGACAATAATACCACAGAAGAGATCCAGAAGCGCATAGTGAATGCAAATCGCTGTTATTTCCGCCTACAAAACCAATTAAAATCCAGACTGCTGTCCACAAAACACTTATCAGACCAGTACTTACGTACGCAGCTGAGACTTAGGTACTAACTAAGAGGAATGAGCGAGCATCAAGCACCAAAGTCCCTGCTGAACTCAAGACCAATAGGGCGAAGGAGCCTGGGAAGGCCAAGATTAAGTTGGAGCGACAACGTCCTCAAAGACATAACTATCTTGGAGCTTCCAAACTGGAGAGAGTTGGCACAAAACCGAGATGAGTGGAGGAAGACTCTTGAGGAGGCCAAGACCCACCAGGGGTTGTAGAGCCAATAGTGATGATGATGATAGGCAACATAGTTCAGAGATTTTATCCCATATTTTGTAGTGTGTGTTTGAGGTATGCGGGTTTTATTGCTATTTCGAGTATTGTGAGTGTGGATGTTTTGATTGTAAAGTGGCGTAATGTTAGTGTGAGTTGATTGTTGGGTAATTTGTAGGATAGTGCTTGTGATTTCATGTTTAGGAAGGACTGCGATTGGAAGAATACCGGAAAATGAATAGATTTGATGTCTCTGACATGGGTGTCCCATGGAAGTCCAAAAACATTTCTGGAGCTCGGTTTTGAACCACCTGCAGATCAGCTATCAATTTCTTTGAGGCTAATTGAGATTAATTTGCTACTATTCACTTATCCACTTACTACTACGTATTCACACTACTGAACAACTTACTTATAATAATAGATGCATGTAAAGGGGTTAATCTATATTTAAAAAAAAAGAATATATGTTCTTGCTTGCACGTATGTATGAAAGTTGTTTAAGTTTTACAAAGCATAGGAAATGTTTGAAACTTTCAAAATACCTTCTTTCCACCCTCGCAAAGGTTTCTGAATTATTAGAACCACAAGACAAAATATCTGAAAAGATTTTTTAATCATTATAAAAACTCTTACGACACTGTCAAAAAAGTCACAATTTGAGAATGACATTTTGCAAACCATCAATTGTTCAAGCAAATTCAGTTTTCAAATAAAAAAAACTCTTTAAATTAATGAATTTACTTGAAGTACTGCTAAGTACACCTACCTGAGGTGCCTACCTTCTGCCGACAGACTAGCTCAGAAAGGTCAGCAGAGCGGGAGAAACCATCATTAGGGTGGTAGGATCTCTGAGGCGTTTGTGGCGCATCCCTGAAATAAGCTCAAATCCTACGGGTAGGGGGAGACAGTGAAACAAGTGGCTACGGTAAATAACAGTTGTATTGGGTAGAATTCTTTCATAAACAACAATGGTACATAATGCAGGCAAGGTTAGAACAGGGTAGCATCAACAATCCTATCTAATTCGGGTGCATTTGGCCCTAAAATCTCTCTGGGGGGCGGTCATTTATCGTCGCGTTGAATTTACAAGGAACACACGCAATAAAGTGGGATTAATAGCTCATGGTACTCACTGCAACCGGCGGCTTGGAGATCGGTGTGGTGAAAGGGAATTTAACCGGGCTTGGCATTCCCGCCCGTCACTAGGCGAAATAACAATCGCCATGGCGGCTTCGTGGAATGTTCTGGAACAGTGCAGAACGGTTCACGTGCGCTTGAGGCGAGCTCGGGGACAGAATGCGGGGCGGCGGCTGACTACAACCGCCGTTGGCGCGCGGCAAGCTAGCGGAGAGGAAGCCGAGTAATTTGCAGGGGCGTAGGTGAGTAATTTGCAGGGGTTTATTCGTGCATCGTAACAGTACCTACTCACCTATGATACTAACCAAAATCGAATACTTTCATCTATTATAGATATTTTAAAGAGGTACCTGTGTTAGATACCAAATTTGATTGATTGTTCTTATAATATTCAAAAATTAATGTTTGTAATATATGAAAGATGAGAATTTTCTGTAAGAAAATTGCAATAGGTGGCACGCGAGCTTTTTGAAAACTGAATTCACCGGAACTGAATAGATAGAACGCGGGAGAGCGGAGACGGGGGAGGTGGAGGGGGATCGCGTGAGGGGAATGTGGGAGGGGTACGTGGGAGGGGAATGGGCGGTGGAAAGGGGACAGGACGAATGGCAAAGGACACGCAGGGATAAACAATTTCTTTATTATGTGGCATGCACCACACGCCGGGAACTCGCTAGTGAATAAATATTTCTCACTATAATAATATCTTTATTGGAAAACAAACAGCTTTACAAAGATACATCTAAAAGAATACTGAAATAAAACAGTAAGCCTAAAAACATGTTTTCGCTGATAATTTTTTTTTAATAGCTAGACAAGAAAAACTAAGAAAAAAAATAGTTAAGAGAAGCTAAATACTTAAATATGCATGATAAGAATGTAGAAAAACATAATAAAGGGTAAGCTTATGATCTTATAGGAGTATGATGATATGTATGTAATTAGGGAATATGTAAATATATTGCAAATTAGGAAAAGAAATCTGATAAATAATACAATAAATATGAATATACTATGACGGTAAGGGTCGTCCATTAATCACGTGATATTTTTTAGCAACTTTTTAACCCCCCCCCCACCCCTGGTGATATGTGGTGAGGTTTTAGACTAACCCCCCCCCTAAAATCACGTGTATTTTTTTTAGTACAAAGTATTTCGAAATTTTCAGAATATTATCACGAAAAATAAATACCTACACGTGATGTCTCATTATACCCGTGATATTTCGTGATTTTTTCCGACCCCCCCCCCCCCCCTCCCCTTTCGAGCCTAACGTAATTAATGGACCCCTAAGGGAGATACAACGATTTCTATGAGACCTATCTGAGCTGTTCTCAAAAGCGAACAAATTAGCCTGAGATATTAAATAACCATCTTCAGAAGTAATTTACACAATTCTGTCAGTCTGCATTTCTCGAAACATTCCCTGAATTCCCCAGTTCTGGGAAGTAGCGAGGACAAAAATAATAAAATACTAGTATCGTGTAAGTTCAGTAAGTTGTAGGCATCGGGCGGATGAAAGCTCTCAAACATTTAATGAGAAATACATCAGCGGAGTTGTAAACACGAACTGGCAGCTTTATGTCATATTAACGTCACAAGTGTTTGGGTTTCATCTCTAGCCAGTAACCAGTAGCAACGTAGCCAGTGGAACCAGCCTGTGATCTGTGGCATCAGTAACAGTCAACTGGCTCCGTACCACCGCCCATCACTTCAATTAGTCGCTACAATCAATCTCATGTTGACAAGGAAACAAATGTGGATTTTATTAATTACTCGTAATAAAGTGCTTGGTACCATTATTCTAAATAATGTAAAGTTAACATCTTTTAGATCTTTTGGAATTATTAATTCCTGATTACGAACAAATAGTTAATTTCAAAATAAATATATTTTTGAAGTGAAACTTCTTTAACGCCGCTAGTGACTTGAAATTCGGGTGAAAAGGAAATGCGTCATAACTCAGTTCTAAGCAAATACTCGGTTATAATATAATGCTTTAAATTCGCACCTCGGCGCGTGCCTTCCATAGCGTAGTTGGCAAGGTACCTGAGAAGTCTCAGCGTCCAGAGAGACAGACATCAAGCGAACCTACGAAATAAATAAAAAAATATTATTTTGTGAAACCAATATTTAATCTTCAAACTACTTTAGAAAACAAGCAAAAGAAAAGAAAGCGACATCTGGCGACTTTCAAGTTTCACTTTTACCGCGTGTGAATTACACACTCTGATTTTTAAAAATTAAAATGGTTCCACAAAATAAGTTTGCTGAAGAAGAATAGAAAATTTTTTAATATTAATAATCCGATTATTACTAAACAGAGCGTTTAGGGATGAACTTGACTTACTTTGACCAGTGATTCCTGACATTATTTGGCGTAATAAATAATAAAACGTGTTTGTTTTATTTTTATGATATAAAGTCTAACCACAAAGTAATTGCTTGTTATATATATTTTTTTATTATTATTCAAAAGCACAATATCTACCATTCGCCAAAATGTAGTATGCCTACACAGTACACACCTCTGCTAGAATTATAATGCTTATAAAATTGACATATTTTTTGCCTTTTAAAGGCATTGTCAACCTTTCAAATAAGCTTGTCAGATTGAGGAGGGCTATTAAAATATACATAATTTATATTTCACGTCATATGAGCTGGGGTCCCGTGATAGAATTTCATACAACTTTTCCCAATTCTAGCTTCCAATGCAGAGTAATCATAAAATGGAGGGAATATGTTTCTGTGTCGCCACAAACATAAATCAACTTTAACAGCCTGACATTAAATTGGAAACGTTTGGTTTCCGTGAGTCAATAACAACTAAACAAGTAGGCATCCAGTATATAGCTCACTACACATAGCAAATACCAATGGCTTCATAGACTCGACGCATCCAGATCACCCTGTGCACTCAAAAGCTCATGTCGTTAAACTATGTATAAACAAAATTGCAATCTCTTAAGATGAAGGAGATCCCATCCTTGTAATAAATAATGCGTTTTGTGTTTGGGGGGTCTACGAAATACTGCATTTTTTTCAATTTAACTGCAACTCTTTAAATTTTACAACTTCCGTGCGTTGAATGTAATTAACCAAAGTGCGGGGTACGTCAATATATTATGCAATTGGAGAAGTATTTACAACATAACAACACACTATTACAAATTTAAAATATGTATGCCTGGTTAATTGACTAGGGTAGGGAGGAGTTTGAAAAGCTGCTAAATAATGAAATTATACACACATAATTAATAACACAGTAAGAATGGGTTATTTCCCAAAATTTTAACAATTCATCAAGTTTGAAAATTATATTCAAGTCAAGTGAAAGTCCTACCGAAGTTCTGTTATTACATGGCAGCCTAATAAGCTTGGCTCTTTTTGCCTCTTCATGGTTCTTCTTGTCTTTTTTTGTCTCTTCATGCGTATTCTTGGCTCTTCTTGTCTCTTTTTGTCTCTTCTTGTCTCTTCTTGTCTCTTCTTGCCTCTTCTTATCTCTTCGTGTCTCCTTTTGTCTCTACTTATATCTTCTTTGCTCTTTATAATTCTTCTTTTCTGTTTTTCCATTCTTAGCAGACCGATTGATGAAAAACGATAATTTATAATAAAGAATATCAAGATAATTAATACTCAACGCAAAACTGGAGCTTTATTTGTTTCCTTAGAAACGCCAATCTGCCTAGCTGGAAACTAATGTTGACCTGATATGACAATACAGCATTTTTAAATAATTTGTAATTAAGTTTGGTATCTACCAAGTGAAATTATTGATTGACAAGTATTGTTAAAAATTGTTTAAATATTCTCAAACAATAAAAATTACCCATATACAAAGTCCCTCGTACCTCGTACCACTGAATCATTTTCAAGGAAACTTTTTGGAATGAACTGTGAAATATACTTACCATTTTTTATTACCTCAACAACTCACCAACCCTTGACAGCCAAGAAGTAGAAAAAACGGTTTACTAATATTTACATTAAATTCTGATGATGGCAAACGATTAGAACTCAAGCCATTACTCGGGGCATAAGGTATGAGGTACAAATGGCGACGATTTCAGTTTTGTTTTTTTCCCTCGACTCTAAAAAAGTGAAGCGGAACGCCTTTTTATGTGGTCACATGTGGCGGGGCTCATTAAAAGCGCTCTAGTGATCACCTCCGCCGCTCTGTGGCTCGATGGCTCGGTGCCGCTGAGTGCTTGACGAATTGCCTGTGTGATTGCTGAGGAAAGAGTCATCACAGCCATTATTTATATTTCACGCATACGCGACATTCTTGACTTCTTACAAAACGTTTCGGAATCAAAGGGTGCACTCGCACTGCACGCCTAGAGAATTTATGCCAACCTATAGAGTTGACACGCTCGAGTTGTAAACATGATGGAAAATTAATGTTTTCTGGGTTTTGGAAGATCGAATTGATTGATTTTATTTAGTAGTGATCCGATGATAAGAGAATGCATCTTTCTACATAGTTAGTGTAGTTGGCATGAATCGTATTCCCGCAAATCTTCTTCACAAGTCGTTGTTTAATATACCGCACAAGAGTCACCAACTGCTCCCGTCTGGAGCCAGTGAGACTATGGCATCCCCAATTGGCGTATGTTGTGAGACTGAAGGTAGTGGGGAGGTGAGATGAGGAAGAGGAAGGTGGAGAAGTACCTGGCTATTCAGATCTGGTCACCAATCACGGTTAAAACCAGTGAGACTATGGCATCCCCAATCAATTGGCGTATGTTGTGAGACTGAAGGTAGTGGGGAGGTGAAGGAGACGAGGAAGAGGAAGGTGGAGAAGTACCTGGCTATTCAGATCTGGTCACCAATCACGGTTAAAACCAGTGAGACTATGGCATCCCCAATTGGCGTATGTTGTGAGACTGAAGGTAGTGGGGAGGTGAAGGAGATGAGGAAGAGGAAGGTGGGGAAGTACCTGGCTATTCAGATCTGGTCACCAATCACGGTTAAAACCATTTCAAACGTTTCAACTCTGAATGGTGATCTTACACCAGGACGATATTGAGAGTATCGTCCACTCTGGAACGTGCGGCAAATACACTATATATTTTTTTAAATGAATAAATTGTGAAATATCACAAATTAATCAAATAAAATTTTTTTGTGTTCGAACCCGCGACCTTTGGATTGTGAGTCGAGATTGTTACCTCGGGACCACGAAGACCGTCTCCGCTTCTTCTGCCTGCCACTTTGCCAGTGGCTTTGAGTTTCCCAAGTTGGAGTCTTCAGTTTGGCGATAAATATTTAAAATACATTGTAGACAGATAGTTGAAAGCCTATTGTGGATGCCTAGCACTTCCAGAATTGACACGTTTGAGCGTCTGTATGAATGCGACGTATGAATCCATTTATGCCACCGCGGTACTAGACAAGATAGTTTGGCTGGAGAGGTCGAATGGTCTGCCTCACCGGCCTCTCTCCGTGGGCTAAACCTGGACAAACTTCTGGACATCTCAAAAATCTGGACACACCCGATAAGTAGGTAATGTAATGACTTATGGGGTGATCAATGCCAGAGGTGTTGGTTAGCCAATAAATAGATCCCGTAGAAGTGGTACCCAACCCTGCCTCCTAAATTGAGATAAAACAGCCCTTATTTACAACTAATGCTTTGATTTTGATTTGTTTCAGATCCTCGTCCGACAAGCGGCGTTTGCACGTGAAGCGGCCAATGAACGCCTTCATGGTGTGGGCACAGGCAGCTCGCCGCAAGTTGGCAGACCAGTACCCGCAGTTGCATAACGCCGAGCTCAGCAAGACGCTGGGCAAGATATGGAAGTAAGTCCCTAAACAACTTCTCTATCTTCTTCTATACCTAATCTATTATAATATGTGTTATATCCCAGAGTTCCCACATTTGCTCCGGTCCAGAGCCACAACTATTTAATTATTTTCAAGTTCTCTTATCTTTCTTCAATTTTACAATACCTGGCGATTTGGACACCAAACACGGCTAAAGCAATTTCATTTCTGAGTGGTGGTTTTACACCATACTGATAGTATCTTGTACTCTGAAACGTGCCGCAAATATACTGTATATTATTTTTAATTAATAAATGTGATATACCTAACACAAATGAATCAAATCAAATATATATGATTTGAACCTGAGTTCTCCGGATTGTTAATCGAGTGCCCTACTCCTTAACCACGGTCCACGGATGCCACGATAATAAATGGTAAATTCAGTTGTATGTCCGTCTGTCGGTATGACTTTGGTTCTTCTTCTTCTTTGTGTGCCCTATCAGGTCCCCCCGACGTTGGCGATCACTCCTGAAAATGTCTCTCTGTCTTGCGCTGCCCAGAATAGCTCCTCTACACTTCTAATGCCGGTCAACTCTCGTATATTTCGCAGCCAAGACATTTGTCTCCTACAATGCCCTCGGCGACCATCTATCTTGCCTTTCAATATTAAATGGAGCAAGGGATACTTCTCTCCTCGAAGTATATGAATATGACCCAGATATGAAATTTTCCTGTAAGCAGTTCTCGATCTGAACTCTGACTCAATGGACTCAAATTTGCTTTTGAATTTAAGTGTTATTATCAAAATTGAAACCGATTGTGTGAAGAATTCAGAAATGCAAAAACGTACCTACTTATCTACCTAACAGTTTTTTTTTCTAGAAAATTATTTTTTAACTATATTTGAAATATGTATTTCATTTATTTAAATTTCTTAGGGTTAACCTGAATTTCTGCCAATTCTGCAATTTATACTCCCTCGTGATTTTTCAGGGGTCAGGGCTACCTTTGAAATATTTTTTTTATAAACAAAAACATAAATTTCTAAATTAACAAATTATCTTTGTGATATTTATTTCTAAATTAACAAATTATCTTTGTGATATTTATTTCTAAATTAACAAATTATCTTTGTGATATTTATTTCTAAATTAACAAATTATCTTTGTGATATTTATTTCTAAATTAACAAAACCATAGTTTTTCATCCTTTAAAAAGAGCAAGGGGCTTAATTTGCCCTGTAATCCGTACGAGAATTCATCAGAAAGGTTTAAAAAATCATATCATTTCCTCGGTCTGTCGCTATCACTGAGGTCATGATTTTCGCTATCCTGTATTTTTGTCTTTCTCTCCAAGACTGTTTTCACTTTGTTCAATTCGTGATTTTTGCTTTAGGTAGATGTATTTGTTTATTTTAAATATATTTGTTTGAAGTAGTCCCGTAGACTTTCAATGTACTTTCTTACAGACGTTTGCCGTAAATCTTACTAGTTGATTATACGCGTGTCATTAAAAAAATTGGCCACGATTAAATCAAAGATAAACCGATATTCTTGTTGTGAACTGCACATCGCTTTCTTCATAGATCGGTCGGTACATAAATAATGTTCAATTCTCAACGTATTTGCGCTTTTCGTTTACCAGAAAAAAACACCGTGACAAAAAATCGCTTTAGACTAAATAAAATACGGAAGCATTGTTTATTTCGATTTTAATATATATTTTCACCTGGACTCATACCAAGCTTTATAAGGACAAAATTTAAATTAATTAATTTAAAGCTGGCGATGCACTACGTCATGTAGAATTATTGCTAATAATAACACTCCTTATCAGTGGCGGCTCGTGGCTTTTGGGTGTGCTAGGGTGCTAATATTAAAAAATGGCATCATGGATGTTGTCGTATGCGAAGAATATTTTTTTTATTTTTTTCAAAAGTTGGTGTTTTGTATGGAGATTTTTCAGGAAATCGGTGCGGCACACCGCCAAACTGAAACTTTCTGAAATTTTTCATACAAAAAACTGATTTTCAAAAAAAATAATTTTTTTTTCGGCTCCAACAACATCAATAATGGCATTTTTTTAGTATCAGCACTCTAGCACATCAAAAAGTCACGAGCCGCCACTGCTCCTTATGCAGATGACAATAATGATTAATTTCCATTTCAAACCCGCCGCCTGTTTTGATTTATTTAAGAAAAAAACATCGCCGAAATTTGTGTTTTATTTTATTTTGGGAAGCTCAGGCACAAATATTGAAATGTTTTACGATCATTTTCTAAAGATTTTAATTTTCCACATTATAAAATAAAACTATTTCATTAAAAGTAGTTTTTATAGGCCCGATACTTTATTTTTTCTGTGTTATAAAATTACTAATAAAAAAATACTTCATTATTTCAAAGGCAAATGTGTGTTCTTTTTATTTTTTACATGAATACCTCACAAACTGCTCCTCCTAACTGCTCCCGTCTGGAGCCGGTGAGACTATGGCATCCCCAATTGGGGTGTGTTGTGGGGCTAAAGGTAGTAAGGAGAAGGGGAGAGGAAGGTAGGGAAAAACCTGACTATTCAGATCTGATCACCAAACACGGCTAAAGATATTTCATGCAACTTTTTCAATTTTGAATGGTGATCTTACACCGGGGCGAAACTAAGAGTATCTTCCACTCTGGAAAGTGTCACAAATATGCTATACATTATTTTAAAAGAATTAATTGTGAAATAACATAAATTATCCAAATAAAATTTATTTGCCCACGCCGAGATTCGATCCCGCGACCTTCGGATTGTGAGTCAAGAACCTTACCCCTCGATCACACCTGCCATCAAATTTCGTTCTACTCGCAGTATTTAATTAATGCTTCTAAAATATTTCTAAGCGATCTAATTTTCAATCCAAAATCACTGATTTTGCATTTAGTAGTGCATCACCAATTGCCTTTTAAAAATCCCATATTCTATCATATACTTTCTACGAGAATTTTGAATCAACCGCATTAAAAGATTTTATCGGGTTCTCATGAATTTGCTCTCTCCTCTCACCGCGTGTAGAAAGTAAAAAAATATACGTAAAGGTGCATCAACATTAAAATAATATTAGAGTGTCAGATGTCGCCAATATTATTACAGCGAGGGCTGAACGCGACCTGGCGCCAAATATTCCTAACACTCTAATAACAAATAATATAAATAACATGTCTACCGGCCCGGACTAAACAAACTCTGAATTAATAGTATTTTGGCCAAGTTAAATGTATTATTGCTAATGCGGAGCCTATTCCTCGAAATGAATTACTTTATTTTTGTAAGGTCTAATATTTTTTATTTGTTTTGATTACAGAAGTAAATTTGTGAATATTGGAAGGTAAAGTTTTTGGTATTTTTTTAATTGGTGGCGCTGAGCCCAATGATGAAATGCTAAGGAGTAATGAAAGGCTCATAAATGACTGGACGCTAATTCTTGAAGTACGTACTTAGATTCTCCTTCAGAAGTAACTTTATTTTAAGGCCTAAATTGATCTTAAGGCTCGAGCCTACGTATATTTAAAATGTAAATTGTCGCTACCGCGACTGAATCAGTATAGGTTTTGGAAATACCGACCGGTCAGTGGCTGAGATGGAAACGCGTTAATTTCCCCACTCATGCGTTGTGAATTCGATTCCTAGGCTAGCTAAGTCCTCCATCGCGAAACAAGCAACATTTTCCGCTCACTGTCATGGTAGTTGGATATTATAAAATATTGTCAGGTTATTCGTAGCCCGGGAAAGTTCCTTTAAATATAAAAAAAAGATACGCAAAATTCATAAACAATCCAAATTAGTTATAATATTCTCCTGACGAAGGAAGGGTGCTTTCGAAACCGGTAGAGTGTGTATAAAATAAAAGTGGTCTACAACAAATTTATATGTGTTTTATATTGCAAATTAGTTTAGTTTGAAAGTAATGGTTGCTTAAGGCTCTGCAACCGGGCCCGAAAAGAAGAAGATGGAGAAGAGAAGAGAAGAGATGTTAAAGAAGAGCGCTCACATTTACAGCGACAAAATCAATGCGAAAATGTTTAATAAAACACGACTCGTTTAAAATAGTGCAAATATCTCGCGGGCATTATCTTAAACAGCATTTAAAGAAAGACTGTGATTTTTTTCATACATATAACTTGTAAAATAACTGAAAAAAACGTGTTAATAATAATTTTTGGAGCATTCTTTGCGAGTTTTTTCTATCGAGGGAATTTTAGATAATTTGCGTTTCGGCGCGGGCAAAGTCTAGATATTATCTTCAAAAATAACATATATTTTTTTAAGAGCTTTAAAACTTACCGTGTTTAAGGGAAATATGTAATAAATCGGTACAAATCCGGGTTGCAGGCCCTTAAGTTTGTAGAATTATTGTACCTATTTCCTCCTTTGCGTATATTCCTATCTTAATAGGCATGATGAAATCCTTAAAATATTTAAACAACATAATTGTTAACAACAATCAGCACTTAATGTATCTACACGAGAAACACAAGAAACAGTTGTGACAAATTTTAAATTGTCGTGAGCGAAAATTTAAAATCACCTTCCACAATATTCTAAGTGAAGGCACAGTAAAAAATAACATATTTTAGCACAATAAAAAATATCTGGGCAGGTACTTAATTAGAAGCATATCATACTGAACATACATACTTATACCGATTGGCCTTTGGACTAGCGAGTCGAAAAATCAAAAATTTAGAAAGCTACACAAATCCATCTAATATATTTTTATTAACATTGGAAAAGAAAAAAATAATAACAAACCAAGATGAAATATGAAACATAAAATAAAAATGTAACGGTCGAAACCGGGAATTGAACCCAGATTATTTGCTTTGCTGCGACAACAACACTCTCCTGATTGAGCTACTGAGACCAATCGTCAATTTCCAGTAGCGACCGTTACCTTTTTATCTTTTAGCTTTTGAATTTCATTTTCATTGAGATTTTTTAACATTATCATCTTATTCAATGACGAATTATTTTTTTTAGTTTCTACGGCAAAGTTTGTACATGATGTAAGTATAAAGGAAATTAAAATTGAAATAATCTTACAGTTTTCAGTCCTCCTCACCAGGGTTTGTTCTGAGGCGCCCAATAAATTAATATTTTAATTTTTAGTCTCTAGCTGTCTTCGCAATGTTTGCAAGTTATTTATCAATCAGTTCAGCCACGTTTTTAGCTTAGTTATAAATATATTAGGTCCTTACATACCAAATTGGCGTTTTGAATATAGTCGATTTTTTTTAAAATATAATATATTTATTTAATCAAAGTATGTAACATTGCTATCTATGCACTTTTGCCATCTCATAGGTAGTTCATCGATCCCTTTACTAAAAAAACCATTCGGACGGGAATCAATAAAATCTTTGAAGGCGGTTTGGACTGCCCCATCGGAGTTGAATTTTTTTCCTTGCAAGAAGTTATCCAAATTTCGAAAAAAATGGTAATCTGTTGGGGCAAGGTCCGGATAGTACGGTGGATGTCTTAGACATTCCAATTGAAGCTCCTCTAATTTGGTAGCTGTCTGTTGTGCAGTGTGTGGTCTAGCGTTCTAACGCGCGTTTGTTGATTTGGTTCACTCAATTCGTGAGGTACCCACCTTTCAAGCTTTTTCACCTTCCCAATTTTCTTCAAGTGGATTAAAACAGTTTTATCACTAACACCGCAGCCTGCAGCTAACTCGGACGTAGTTTGCGAGGGATCCGCTTCCACAATAGCCTTCAATTCTTCATTATCAACTTTGGTCTCCGGCCGTCCACGGGGCTTGTTCTGCAGGTTGAAATTTCCAGAACGAAAACGTTGGAACCAAAAACGCACTGTGTTTTCTTTTGCGGCACCGTCGACATTCACATCATTAATCCTTCGAGCCGTTTCTGCAGCACTGGTGCCACGGTGGAACTCGTACTCGTAAATAACGCGATATTTCAAGTTTTCCATTTTGTAAACTAAGTGACGCAAAGAAAAAAAACAATTAAGGAAAAAACAAATGAATTATAATTTTCGAAACACAAATACATGTGTAAATAGCTGTATAAATTTGAATTTGGAATTCCTAACCAAAGAGAAGATATTTGAGATCAATGTTGCCAATTTCATATGTAAGGAACTAATATTAGTTTCTGTTATTTTTCGTTTGATTTTGTAGGGCATTTGTGTATTTTGCCATTTTTCCTGGTTGAGTATTTATGATGAGCAGTGGAGTATACAGTTATGTTTTTTAAAGTTTAAATAAAACACGTTACATTGATAAGCTTATACTTATAACCTTTGATCCACGGTAGTTTAATGTCAAAGGAATTGTTTAGAGATAGGTTTCAGGTTTCATCTATTAGTTGACAACTTCTGGAAGTGATGCAAGTCAAGTCTCCTAACGGAGAGTACGGAAAGTTGGCCCACCAACGATATCGATGATTTGAAATCAATCTGAATCATCCGATCATTAGCCGCGGTGACTTGTAGTAATGTCGGATGTCCCTTTGTGGCACAAACCAAACACCGACACCGCGGGGAGATGCCGCGAGCCGCAGAACCGAGAGCCGCGAGCCGCCCGGAGCTGATGACGGAGAATTCTTCAGATCACCAGATCACCAGACTAGATGACTAGTCTCGGAATTCGTTGGTGAAATGATACAGTAGCAAATTTAGGATCGATAAGGATTCTCCTAAAACTAAACACACTAGACTTGTTTTGATAAAACCGCATTTCCGTCAATGAGGTATTTTCATAAACTATTGAAACCGTTAAAAATGTATGAAAATTTTATAGTTAATTTTTCTAATTCTGATAATCATCAAAAAATGTGTAATTTTCATTCATAATAATTATTGATTTTAAAAGCAATTTAAAATCGAACATTCCCAGACGGTTTGAACTGGCTACAATGTCATCATGATTTCGAAAAAGTACTGTCTTACAAGACTTCTGTTACCTCAGATCATGGATATTATAGGATCTTGGTCGGCGTGTCGTCAACAACGCCGATTCTCGATCGAAACGAACTTGTCGTTTTGACGGCAAATCAAAAATCGCACACATTAACTCATTATCGAAAATTTATTTGTTAACAATAAAATAAATATTCCAAAACTGTCTTCATTTTTGTCGTAAAAAATAATGAAAACACCCTCTTAAAAACATTAAAAATATTTTTTAGTTCTTTCTCATCTTTTAAAAGTCAAGAATCAAAAGTCCGACTCCCGGATCGAATTTACTGTGGTCTAGAAAAGGGAACTTTATTTTTGAAGTGATAACTTCTTTAGCACCGATTTGAAACTCGTTGAAACGAAAAAGCGACACTAAAAATACATATATCGGATTTTGCCTGCGAGAGAATGAGATAGAATAATCGGTCTCCTCTTTGTGCGGTGTTTCGTAGCCTCCCCTAAATAGTGGTTAGGTTTTGTTGTCATTTTAATAATGTTACCAATTATTCTCTTCAAACTCTCAATGCGTTAAAAACGCCATTATTGCTTGATTAGTTGTTTAGAAAAATCATTAAATAATTTCGGTTGTGCATTTGATTCCACAAACTGGAGACCATCTTAGCAATTATGGCACCTACATCTAGGCGTCATTATGTATATCTCTGAAGCACACTTGCAACCGGTGAACGGCTCCATGGTTAAAGAAATGTAAACCATTTGAGATTTGTGCTCGTTACAGCAGTGATATCGTAATAACCATGGTCGTTATATCCAAATTTCACTGTATAAATAATATTTGCTGTCCAAATTGTAACTTTTGTGTTTTTGTTCGCGTTTTACTTTTGTAATAAAACTGCGCGTTTGCGAAAGTTAACCGTGTCGGCCCCACAGAAACAAGGCGGGGTTCTGCGTGATCGGGATTATAAAATCTGTCTCCGTCGGGGAGAGGGAGAGATGATAGCAGTGATCTTATCAGATGAGAGCAGAGAGCGGCATCTCGGCGGGACCGGAAAAACTCGGCTATTCCGGTCGCACGCTTTCAGGGTTGCCAAAGTAATTAATTTCGCTTAAGAATTAGTTACACAAAAAGGGATTATAAAAGAAAGTGCCTCTTAAGGGTACTATTAACCCCTCCAGGCCACGACCAGAGGATCAGAGAATCAAATTATTTCTGTTTTTCAATAAAATTAAAATACGAGTATATGGAATATTTCTGAATGTATCCGAAAACTAAAAACGGTTTTGGAAAGGTTATGAAATTCGCTTTCAAATTGTATAAATAGAAATTAACATATAATTTTTGAAATACAAAAATTCAACATACAAACATAAAAACGTTTTAAAATGGCTTACCTAACGTTTTTTCTAACTAAAATTACTGATAAGGAAAAACAACACCATGCATAATTTATTAGGCAAATCATTACATTATTACATACTTTTCTGTATTTGAATATTTTTGATTACATATAATAAAATGAAGTCGCTCAAAATGTAGGTGCGCATATATCTTTTAAACTACGGAACGGATTTTCTTGCTATTTTCACCAATAGATGTGATTCAAGAGGAAGGTTTATATGTATAATACTTGCTTATTATAGTAGAGAAACGCCGAGAAATTCGCAGCGGGCAGCGGGCTGCTGGCAAGCGGGTGGTGTGAATTTTATAAAGGTTGGGTAATCGCGTTGTGTTTCGTTAGCCACAGCATCGTGTGGCCAGGTCGGCTAGTATATTATAAACGTTATCATCAACTCATTTTTTGTCGTTTCATGTAAAAGTAATTACCAAATAATTGCCAATTTCATTTTTTTTTTCAAATTGCGGTTGGAAACTTTGGATTCATAAAGGTGTACATTTTAGTTTTGAATATAATCGTAGGATTTTGTCTTTCTAACAAGATAGTAAGGGAGACGCAACGATTTCCATGAGACCTGTTGAGTTATTACGAAAACCGAACAAACAGACTTGACGGGTTAACCTTTTTAAAATATAACATACCCTTAGATTTCTACCTTATTTAGTCAGGTAAGCAGTTAATTAAGTAATTAAATTATTAACGGCCTTACTAGTAAAAATGGTGTTAATTTTATATATTTAATAAATAATCGTATATAAGAAAACTTTACCAATAAACTAAAGTGTTTTAAAGGTGATATATATTTCTTCTTTTTGAAGATGTCGTAAAATCAAAAACTACTTTAGAAAGAAGATAAAAGTACCTTTTAGATATGTATACTTAAAATATAAATAAATATTTATGAATTGGAATATTTTAATCTCAAACGTGAATAATTGAAAAAAAAACACATATTATATATATTTTTACTCCAAACGGATTACAATAAATTTAGTAAATATTTTCCTTTTACTCAGGGGTCGTCCATTAATCACGTGATGTTTTTTTAGCAACTTTTTAACCCCCCCCCCCCCTAGTGACATGTGGTGAGGTTTTAGACTAACCCCCCCCAAAATCACGTGTATTTTTTTAGCACAAAGTATTTTGAAATTTTCAGAACATTATCACGAAAAATAAATACACGTGATATCTCATTTTATCCCCCCCCCCTGGTGATATTTCGTGATTTTTTCCGAACCCCCCCCCCTCTTTCGAGCCTCACGTGATTAATGGACGACCCCTCAGGGAATTTGCAATAAAACTCTCATTTCACTTTTTACCCCGTTTGTAAAAAAAAAACTAAAAAATTTACTTATTTCCCTGAGAATAACCAAAAGAAAATAGGTTAAGTTAGCCTTTTTTTATTTTGGACAATTTACAGCTTAGATTTTGAGAATTTTATTAAATTCTACGACTTGAATGCTTGACTAATGCGAAACCGGTTGGTGATAATGATAAACTTTGTGCGATTCTTGTTTCATTTATTCGATTTATTATCTTAATCCATTAACTGACTGTTTTCCAGGGAAAAAATGTACAGATATTAGAAGATATTGAAGCACGGAGAGGTTCAATGCAGTTTTTTAGCTTCATTCCGTAAATCATATATTTCAAGGTCAAAGTAAAAAAAAACCACGTTTGTGGAATTCATAAACTAATGCTAAAATATTAGACATCTGAAAAAATTGCTTAACCACACACATCCCCCAATAACAAACATTGTTATCAATAAATAAATAATAAAAAAGAATTGTTCGTTACCACTTAAATATTCGAACGAATCAAATGTAATAGTTTGCAATGGAATTCACGATAAAGCGATTATACTTATGTAATAATATAGTTCAAACATCCGGAAGATTATCATGTTTTAAAGGTAATAAACGTGAAACACGGGGGGATGTCTGTATTTGTTTCCTGTGTCCTTGTTGCGAGGAACATGAACTGAAAATTCCCACAGACAAGAGCTGGTGTTGACTCTACTTATCTTCATTAGGTCCCGCGGTGTGATTAGGGTGGATTAGGGTGAGTGGACTCAAATCTTGTTCAAATATTCAACCCCTGCAAACATTTATTTGCTCAAACACTGTCAAATCACATTGGGAATAAATTTCATCTAGTTCAACTTTAATTATACATATATGGCCGTTCCCTCGTGGGTCGGTAAGCAATCGAAATAAACCGAGTGCATTTAGAGCGTTTAACCAGCCAGCGGACGAAAATCCACATTTCGTCGAAAGTTGTTCTTACGATCGTACGGGGCGGTTACAATGAGAAAGATTAATTATTCTCCGTACCAGCTTTTTAAATTATAACTCAATATCGAATTTATTTCAATCCAAATTAGCTTTAATTTATACCTTCATCCAAAAATGCTGAAAGGCGTGATGATAAAACTATTAAAATAATGTACTTTTTGTAATTATTTTTTGATTTTAAGTATTTATCATTTTTCAATAATGTCTAAATTTAATAAGAATGTTAAAAAAATCTGAAATACATTAGTTTGTAAGTGCGCAAATAAATACACAAATGGACCAATTTTCGTCAAGAAACACATGTACGTACATATTTTTTAATGATTTTATTGAAACTAAAATTAAAATTCTAAAACATGCGTTTACTAGATAATGTATAGATTTATTTTACTGCATGATTATATTATTTGAAATGAGTGTCGTATAATACAAAATCTTTTTTGAAAATTTATCAAATCTGCCAACGACCTATGGAATAACCTTATTATACTAAAAATTAAAAAATTTTCTCAAATTTTATTACATCCGAATGCTAGATAAAAGAACAATCTTTCGAAATCCATTTATAACTTTTTGTGCAAAAGAGTCAATACGTCTAAAATCTGATTTGAAAATGACATATTTCTGGTTTTCTCTGGTAATGCCCTCTTAAGATCTACGCAGCAAAGTTCGCTAAAGTAAGGAAAATAATGTAACCAAGGCTTCCGTGGTCGAGAGTAAGGCTCTTGACTCACAACCCGAAGGATCGAACGCGGGATCGAATCCCGGCGTGCGCAAATAAATTTTATTTGATTAATTTTTATTTCCCAATTCATTTAAAATAATTTTTAGTATATATCCGGCATGTTCGAGAGTGGAAAATACTCTCAGTATCGACATTAATTACGTGAGCTTAAAGAGGGGTCCAGCAAAATCTCACGTTACTTGAAAAAAATAAGTTTTTGAAAGTTGATGAAATGCGCTTTAAAATTTTATAATTCGAAAAAATTCCATGCAATTTTAGAAATATAAACATTTTGAATGCAAATATAAAAAAGTTTTAAAATGGCTCACCTTACATTTTTACTGACTAAAAAAAAACTCACATGTTTAATTAGGTAAATTTATTATAAACGTTTTCGACAAAAATCTTTGTCGTTTCGTGTGAAAATAATTAATAAAAAATGCCCATTCTGTCATAGATCCATTTAGAATTAGCGGTATCGAGCCAAAATTATAATAATATACATTCATTTAATATATTTTTTAATGTTTCCAACTACAGCTGTACATTACTCTTCAGAAACTGCCAACACCTATTATAATAGCTATTTATTTTTTCTCTCGATTTTAACAGTGCAGCGGTTCGAATTCTCCGTCGTAAATAACTGAAAAAAAAAACAAAATAATTAACAATCATTGGTAAGGACCATGTCTAGTGAATCAGTTATTCTTATTGCGCGTATTTAAATTAGGAATTGATAAAATAACCCAATCACGCTGTTACTATCATCAATGACTTTCACCGCCTTCGTCTTTATCTGTAGAATATTGACCCGGTGAACTACTGCGGTATTTGTACTTTGTTGAGATCGGAACAAGATAAACAGGAAGCCAATATGATAAATACCAAATACCACACAATGAATGTGATATTTTAATATTGTGGCAAATATTATCAATAATTGAGATTACCTACATAGACTTTCGTCCGCCGCCCGCTGTCGTTTGGTTCTTTTACGAATTTATGTGTGTACAATAATTAGTGAGCGACCGAAGGTTCGGTTTCGGTTTCAGTTTCGGCAAGAAAATCTAGTTTGGCATCAGTTTCGGTTTCAGCAAAGTACTCAGTTAATGAGTTCCTTCCTTTAAGAGCGTTTAACCAGCCAGCGGACGAAAATCCACATTTCGTCCAAAGTTGTTCTTCCGATCGTGCAGGGCGGTTACAATGAGAAAGATTGATTATTCTCCGTACCAGCTTTTTTAAATTATAACTCAATATCGAATTTATTTCAATCCAAATTAGCTTTAATTTATACCTTCATCCAAAAATGCTGAAAGGCGTGATGATAAAACTATTAAAATAGTGTACTTTTTGTAGTTATTTTTTGATTATAAGTATTTATCATTTTTCAATAATGTCTAAATTTAATAAGAATGTTAAAAAAATCTGAAATATATTAGTTTGTAAGTGCGCAAATAAATACACAAATGGACCAATTTTCGTCAAGAAACACATGTACGTACATATTTTTTAATGATTTTATTAAAACTAAAATTAAAATTCTAATACATAGCTTTGCTAGATAATGTATTGATTTATTTTACTGCATGATTACATTATTTGAAATGGGTGTGGTATAATACAAAAACTTTTTTGAAAATTTAACAAATCTGCCAACGACCTATGGAATAACCTTATTATACTAAAAATTAAAAAAAATTCTAAAAATTTATTACATAACTATGCTAAATAAAAGAACAATCTTTAGAAATCCATTTATAATTTTTTGTGGAAAAGAGTCAATACGTCTAAAAACTTTTTTGAAAACGACGTATTTCCGGCTTTCTCTGGTAATGCCCTCTTAAGTGTTGATTATTGACAAATTTTTGTTCCCAGAAGTAGTTAACATGTTTGTTAATTTTGATTTGATTTATAGCAGTAATGTAAAAAAAAAATATTTTGTTATTACATACTTCCATTATTGATTTTTTAATTTCATTTACCACGTATAAAAAGAAGTTTGTGATTGTAAACGCAATAAAAATTAAAATACTCAATTAATGAGGTCCTTCCTTTATAACGTAAATGTTGATTATTGACAATTTTTTGTTCCAAGAGGTAGTTAAAGTGTTTTGATATTGATTGATTCGGTTTCGGTTTCGGTGGAAAGTCATATTAATACATTGCCTTCTTAACGTTTATTTTGGCTTTTCTAATCCTTCTTACTCCATTTAATACTTTCCATTTTTTGTTAACCTACAATTTCATACAAGTACCATATTTTTGTAATTATTTTAACACTCTCGATTTTGATTATTTTCTTTAAAATTAAACAATCAGTTTGTTTATTTTATCATATAACTGATTTAACCCATGTAATTAGTGTTATTATTTTAATTGTGTTCTTTAATTCACTGTACACTGTACTTACGATGGCTTTCTATGGTGGTAGTAGGAGATTTTCAAACATTGTTGGGTTATTCGTAACCCGGGAATGTTTATCTTTCTTTAAAAAATTGAAAAAAAAATGTTATTCCTTCAATCAACTTGCTTTTATCCGGTACGATGAATTTATTTTGTTTAATTTGTGTAGATTTATTTAATTTACACACCAAAAGTAATGCAAATTGTAAATCCAATTTATGTAATTCATTTAACTGTCTTAATATTTTAAATTCCTATATAATATCTATTATTTTATTCCCTTAAAATTCTTAATTCTTAAATTTTATTTCATTATTTAAATATTACATTTGTTTAAAATAATGACATATTGCCCATCTCACTAGGTGTCAAACGCCTGTGTCGAGATGGCAATTTACAGAGTGGTTATTATCTAGGTTTTTGTTTACACAGACAATATAATGACAGTTAAAAATATAATCAGCATTAAAAAAAATATAAACACTTAATAATAATCATTAATTAATTTTAACGATTTTATTTATATTATTTGTTCTAAATAAATATCATTCGTTATAAATGTTTTATTTTTTTATTGGTGCCCTTTTTTACTCATTTAAAGTACGCTCTAGCGTGTTTAAATCGCACTTTATGGAACGTGCGTTTTTTAAAGTTACCATGGCAACATCAACAAATCAACTAAATGTGAAGTCTAAATGTCAACTTTTAACTATAAATCTGACAGGAATATTTTAAACGTCAAATAAAACATTACAAATGTTTCAAAATTTTATTCAAAGTTTGCATTCTTTTTTACATCGTTTACATTCTAAACGTCTTTGGATTTTTCAGGTATTAACCGCGATTCTGCTTTGGTATTTAAATTATCAATGTTAGAACTCATTTTACAACACACAATAACTAGTAAAAACTGTGATGTCAACTATTAATCTTATGTGACAGATTGCAAATTAATGTTTGTGTTTTTCATTTCCATAACAACAAGATATTGTGATGTCACATCACGAATTCATTAATAGTTCTTATTTCCAAATTTTTAATAATAATATCAATATTTATGTTTTCAAAGTGTACCAATAAAAAAAAAATAGCGTAAAGTATTCGTGGATAACTGGTCTTTAAAACACTTGCTTTATTTCGAGCACTCGGCTACGCCGTCGTGCTCGAAAAATCGCGCGTGTTTTAAAGACCTGTTTATCCACTTATATTTTAATATACTATTACCTAAATTATTTTACCATTCTTCTAGTATTTTTTTTAATCCTGCAAATCCATTCAATTATTTGAATTCATTACATTCATATTTTTTTTAAATCCTATTAATTCATCCAATTAACTATATCCATTCTAACACACCTACTACTTATTTCAATATCTATTTTACTTCATTTGTAATACTATATTCTTTATAAGATTAACCGACACTTTTTTATTAATAACTAGCTTTTTCCCGCGGCTTCACTCGCATGGTGTAAGGGGGGTTCCCACTCCGCCTCCTCCACCTCCCCCCTCTTACCGCCCTCCCTCCCCCCTCCCCCCTCCCCCTCTCCCCCATCTCTCCCTCCCTCCCGCTTTCCATACATTCAGTTTTCAAACCTCGCGTGCCACCAATAGCAATTTTTTTATACAAATTTCATAATGCCAGAGCTCACCTGAAGTTTTATAAAAACCTTGTCCTGACAATAACGAACGCACAAAAACAAGAATTATCCAATATGGTGCAGTCGTTCGAAAGTTATGCACTTAGCAACACTTTCAACGATTCATTTTTATATTAAAGGTGAATTTAACCTTAGAATTCAAATATGTATATTTGCACGTATGTAGTACCTCCTACGCCTGTCTCAACACAGTCATATCCTAGTAAGACGGGCATTGAACAAGCACCAATAACTAATTTTTAAAGAGGTGGAAAGAACTGTAAACTGCAAAATCCAATCTGGATTAAATACCTAAACATACCCCCTTTCTAAAATGCTATCTCATTCTCTTGCAGGCTGAATCCTGGACACGTATGTGTTTGTCTCTTTTTAGTGTCGCTATTTTTCGTTTTTAGAGAAGTAGAAGAAGAATTTCGTAAGTAGAAGAAGAGTTTCAAATCACAACGGTGCTAAAGAAATTTTCACAAAAAAGTCTCAACATGCCTTTGCCGTTATCACCAAGAAACGATTAATTCACGGTGGTCACTCATCAATACACTGACCTTTCAACTTGTTGCTTAAAGATTCAAAGCTTTTCTTTGTGAATTTTCAATAAAACATCTCGTAAATTATTTCCGAATACAAACATCTCGTCAGAAAATAACAAGACAGCTGAATATTGTTTATCTGAAAAAAATATTAATTCTTCTTAGCAATTAATAAAATGCTTCAATAAATAATCGGACCGGAGATAAAATTGCATATTTAACCGGAAGACGAAGTGACCCATTCACATTCGTATCTTATTTATAAGAAACTTATTTTTATCTTTATGTCATTATTACGCTACTCGATAACTCAATCAAATTAATTTACTACAACGTTTTTATAATAGTTTAGGTCCTTAAATATGAAATTGGCGTTTTGCCGTACTGGCAACTTTGATCTTAAATATCTTCTCTTTGGTTAGGAATTCCAAATTCAAATTTATACAGCTATATACTCATGTATTTGTGTTTTGAAAATTATAATTCATTTGTTTTTTCCTTAATTGTTTTTTTCTTTGCGTCACTTAGTTTACAAAATGGAAAACTTGAAATATCGCGTTATTTACGAGTACGAGTTCCACCGTGGCACCAGTGCTGCAGGAACGGCTCCAAGGATTAATGATGTGTATGGCGACGGTGCCGCAAAAGAAAACACAGTGCGTTTTTGGTTCCAACGTTTTCGTTCTGGAAATTTCGACCTGCAGAACAAGCCCCGTGGACGGCCGGAGACCAAAGTTGATAATGAAGAATTGAAGGCTATTGTGGAAGCGGATCCATCGCAAACCACGTCAGAGTAAGCTGCAGGCTGTGGATTAAAACAGTGATAAAACTGTTTTAATCCACTTGAAGCAAATTGGGAAGGTGAAAAGGCTTGAAAGGTGGGTAACTCACGAATTGAGTGAAGCAAATCAACAAACGCGCTTTAGAACGCTAGACCACACACTGCACAACAGACGGCTACCAAATTAGAGGAGCTTCAATTTATTTATTTTTTATTTATTTATTTATAATTTCTCACCATACATGTGTTCTTATTTTTTTTTTACAAAAATATTAACCTCACTAGGCTAGCAGCCTGTATTGAGGTTAAATTCATAAATTTGAGTGGTGCATTTACACACAAATCACTAAAATACAAAAAAATCACTAAAATACAAAACACTACATCCAAAACACTAAAATATTATATGCGGAAAGTAAGAAATAACAATATTATATTGGTGACCAGATGGGTAATTTGTAACAATATAGACCATAAAACAAATCCTTAATAAATTACTATACCCACCAAGAAACAAAGGTAGTTCAAAACAACTAGGGTGACACTCCGATTTTTACAAATGGGACTCAAATAAAATCTGGTTATTTAAAAAATATATATGTTTATATATATCTTTTTATTTAAAAAACAAATATTATTAAAAAAAATATCTTATTATTTTAAAATATGTTTTTTTTTTTTTTTATTATTTAAAAAAAGGCCAAGGATGAAAAAATAGTATGCCAATCCTCTGACAACACAAAAATCTTAACATTTTTTTTAAATTTAGCTAATGAATTGGAAGACTTTATGTAATCTGGCAGAATATTAAACAGAAGTGGAGCCTGATATAAAAAGTTTCTTTGGCCAAAAGATGTTTTAGTACTTATTGCGACAAAGTTCATTCTTGAGCCAATTCTAGTGGTATGGATTTGTTGGGTTCTTTCTGCAGAATAAATATTGATAAAAAATTTACAAATTATTTTAGAGATGTACAGCTGTTTTATACTCATAACGTCAGATTCCTTGTAAAGAAGTTTCGATGGATAACGAAATTTTTTTTTGTACATGACCTTAAGAATTAATTTGTGAGCAATATTTAGTGGCTCTACATTGGACTTTAGACAGGATCCCCAGCATACAATATTGTAAGAAAGTCGAGATTGTACTAAGGCATAATAGACAGATTTTAATTTATCTTTATCCAGTATATGACGAAGTTCTTTAAAAATATAGGTAAGTCTCCTGATATTTTTTGTTAACATGTCAATATGGTCATTCCATCTCAAATATTGATCAATATTTACACCTAGGTACCTTATACAGTCTACTCTTTCTAAAGGGTGGCAATTACAATTACAATTTTGCAGACAATTGTGTATAATTAGATTATGAGTGTTGGAAGGCTGACTTTTTGATGATATGCTAAAAGTTACATATTTTGTTTTTGATGTATTCAAAGTTAAGATGTTATTATTTAGCCAACTCTTTACTATTCTTAATCCTGAATCACATTTGTCAAAAGCATCTTTCCAGGTTTTACCCTCAAATATTAAAGCAGTGTCGTCTGCGAAACTAACAATATTACCAGGAATATCTAAATTACATAAATCATTAATGTAGATTAAAAACAATATTGGTCCAAGTACACTACCTTGTGGAACCCCAAATGAGATTTGTTTGCTAATGCTTAAATTATTATTTATCTCTACTTGTTGTGTTCTATCGCTAAGATAAGATTTGAACCAACTTAATGCTGTACTGGAATGTGAAATGCCAAGAGAAGATAATTTTTTGAGGAGTAATCCATGGGAAACCGTGTCAAATGCCTTTGATAGATCTAAAAACACAGCTAAGGCTTTGTTTCCATAATCCAGGGCACTAGTGACTTTCGACAATACCCTCAATACTGCATCACTTGTTCCTCTATTTTCTCTGAAACCAAACTGATTGCTAGAGAGTAGTTTATTTGTTTCTAAGAATGATACCAATCTCGACTTAGCCAATCTCTCTATTACTTTTGAAAGCGTGTTGAGTAGGGATATAGGTCTATAATTATTGACATCTAGTTGATCTCCACCTTTAAAAAGAGGAATCACTTTAGCTTTCTTACAGTGAGAAGGGAACATCCCACTCTTGAAGCTAATATTAATAATATGAGATATGGGACCAGCTAATTCGAATACATGGAGTTTATATATCATAACACTTATAGAATCAATACCGCATGAGAAAGACATTTTTAAATCATTTATCACATTTGTCACTTCAGAAATGTTAGTTGGCTTAAAGTCAAAATTGTCCCCGGTAATCTGAAGTTCAGATTTAAAATCATTCACAAGATACGTCTCACTGGTTTTATTATCACTGCACAAATTGTTAGCGAAACTTGGACCAATATCACTGAAGAAGTCATTAATGTGATTAGTAATTATATTTGGACTCTCTTCCATTGAAGTAATAATATTATTAATAATTGGAATGTCTAAGATATCCACCGTACTCTCCGGACCTTGCCCCAACAGATTACCATTTTTTTCGAAATTTGGATAACTTTTTGCAAGGGAAAAATTCAACTCCGATGGGGCAGTCTAAACCGCCTTCAAAGATTTTATTGATTCCCGTCCGAATGGTTTCTTTAGTAAAGGGATCGATGAACTACCTATGAGATGGCAAAAGTGCATATATAGCAATGGTACATACTTTGATTAAATAAATATATTATATTAAAAAAAAATCGATTTTATGTTCCTCCCATACAAAACGCCAATTTCATATGTAAGGACCTAATATTATCTATATGATTAATTATTTAAGTATTTGTTCACCTACTCATTTCGTATAAATACACGTAGATAGAGACGGTATTTCCATATTGTTTTTTATCGATTCAATTGTTCGTTATATTATTTTAAATATATTAACTTGACACTCCTTTCTCTGCACACCCACTCTATGCGAAACCATCTGAGCGTTCCCTCTCCTTAAATTTATCCGCAATGACACTTGTCATTGCGTGAGTAGGTAGTAGGTAGGTACTATTGAACAACAGCAGGGGGGGGGGGGGGGTAAAAATTGCAAAAAGTTGGTCACGTAGTATGGGTACGTTCCCTATGATGTTTTGAACAATAAACGCGGTGCTGCTTAAAAATGTATTCAGGACCATTAGAACTTTTTTAACATAGGAAATAATTTTTTTTAGAGGGTATATATATCCAGAGAAAACTAGAAATATGTCATTTTTAAATCAGATTTTAGACGTATTAACTCTTTTCCACAAAAAAATATAAATTGATTTCGAATGACTGTTCTTTTATCTAGCAAACGCATGTTTTAAATTTTCAGAAAAAATGTTAATTTGTAGTATAATAATAGTATAATAATAGATTATAAAAAGGTTTTGTATTACACAACACCCATTTCAAATCGTATAATCATGCAGTAAAATAAATCTGTTGCAATACATTAAATCTGCAATACATTATCTAGTAAACGCATGTTTCATAATTTTAATTTTAGTTTAAATAAAATCATTAAAAATATATACGTGCATGTGATTCTTGACGAAAATTGGTCCGTTTGTGTATTTATTTGCGGACTTACAAACTAATATTTTTCAGATTTTTTTACATTCTTATTATGCTTAGTCATTATTGAAAAATGATAAATACTTATGATGACAAAATAAATACATAATTTTAATAGTTTAGGTAAATAAATTAAAGCAAATTTGGTATAAAATAAAATCGATATTGAGTTATAATTTTAAAAAGCTGGTACGGAGAATAATTAATCTTTCTCATTGGAACCGCCCTATACAATAGTAAAAATATCTTTCGACGAAATGTGGATTTTCGGCCTCTGGCTGGTTAAACGCCCGCATTGCACTCCGTGGTGACATTAAATATTGACAACAATAATATACTGTTGCGACATTTTTTAAGGTTGTTATTTCAAAATGATTTGTTTTCTGAGTTTTCCGGAATGCTTGACATACTTTCATGGCATTTCTTTTTATTATAAATGATTTTATCTCACGTATCTCTTCAACATGTACCTAATATGCTTTATTGGTACATTTCCCGAAATAATGTTAGGAAGTCCTAAGCACCTGGGTACAATGGAACTCTTGTGAAAGATAAACCATGCTTATTATTTCTTATCATTCTCAGGTCATCATAAATCCCCAAACTTTTTTTGTATACCTACCTATAAAATAGATCCTATAGAACCATATTGTCCGCAATTCTTACCGACTGTAAGAAACGCCTAGCATACGAATTAGAAAGATTATTTTTTTAAATTTTTTATTTAAGTTTTTATTCCAGCAGGACTGCAAACCCAGTCTGCCATATTACATAAACTATAGTATAATCATATTTTACAAAGTAAATAAAAAATCTAAAAAAAATAAATAAAATATGATTACATATTAGGTAGGTACCTAATGAAAACATAAAATTAAAATAAAATTCGAACATAAATAACAAAAAATTAAGCATAAAATTAAAAATAAAATAAAATACACAGAAATAAAAAATAAATATTTTTGGATCAACCATCAGGGAGGTCGCCTCATCATCTGCATTCATCGCTCATTTAGTGGGGAACTGAGCCACTCGGATGCGGCCACGACAATGATGTTGGATGATTTCCATGTCCTGCTCCAGAAGCCGGCTAGTCGGTGGCGATGAGAATGGAAATGAGTGCACCCTCCCTTCGGTGAACATCGTGGAGGCACTGCAGAACCTCGGTAGTTGCACAAGTTGCCTGTATGCATTGTTATAGCACGCCCTCAGTTTGTCCCATTGTACTGCTGGGTATTGCGTCCACAGTTCAGATGTGTAGTATGTCTTGAAGAGTAATTTTCTGACATCGTCGCAACGGTGGTGGAACCGCCTTGAGAGCATTCCGGCCCGTATGTTAATTGCTCTTTGGTTAGGATACGTCCCAGATACTTAACCTGCGAGGCCACAAGCAGTTCATTTCCTTCTAGATATATTGGAGGAATATTTAATGTCTCCTTGTTGTGTTTGAAAGCGATGATGGCTAACTTTTTAGAATTGTTCAAGTTATTGTACATGAAGTCGTTAAAATTTTTTTTTTCGAAACTATAAATGTAAAATCCTCCATCTTTACCACACTCAAAATCAATGTAGATCACGGTCTACTAAGAAACACCGAAACTTTCCATATTCCTTTCCAAAGACCCCAACCTCTCGATGTGTCGATTGTGTCGATTGTGTCGATTGTAGGTAAATAATATTCAAACAATGTAATAGATATAAATTTTATTTTTCTGATTCTGATCAACATACTAAATTTGTGTAATTTTAGTATTTTCATTTATAATTCTGTACCTTAAAGGATAAACCACACATAATTATTAATTTGAAAGACCGCACAACGGTTTCAACTGGCTATATCGTCATTATGACATAGAAACCTCCACTGGCTCATAGACCACTATCACCAACGTTGCCCAGCGTGACGTCAACGCCACCGAATTCACGAATAAAAACGAACGTGTCATTTTGCCGGCAAATCGAAAATGGTAGAAAACGTTTTGGAAAATTTATTCATCAACAATAAAATAAAATAAAATTTCCTACTTTAGCATAATTTTAAAGTTTGCGAATTAAAATTTCCAAATGAAAAAAAAGTTTAGGAATGTTTGAGGAAAAGATATACCTATCTTATCGTACCATCATAGTTTTTCTTAGGGGAGATCGTCTCCCTATTATAGTTCGAACACGTGCGCTAATCTGAACAATCGGCCCCGCTAACACAGCTGAACCTATATCATTATAGCTTTAAGTTATTTACATGTTACTTACCTGCAACTTCTAACTAATAATATATACTGGCGGTCCTAGCTGATATTATATATTATATTTATTAAAAGTACAAATACTTACCTATTTTTTCAGGATTATAAGATGGATTACAAATCAATTGTAGGCTAGAGGAAACAAAATGTTAAACAAAAAAAAATAAGTGATATTATTTTTTGTAAGTTTTTTCGGTGCTATTAAAAATATCTTGCTATTTCTGCGTATTGTTTACGTAAGCTTTGCATGCGTGGCAAAAAAGGCAAACACCTACATCTATAGGATTTAATCTTGTGCGGCGCTTCGTAGCCTATCGGTCTCCTCTTAGTGCGGTGCGCGTAACCTCCTCACTCATGTCTTCTTTATTTTCTGAATTAGATAATATACATATATGTTTTATTTTTTAATTAATTGAATTAAAGGAATGAATAGAAGGAATCAATTCAAAAGGCCAGGAGAATCAGACTGAATCGATTCACTCCTGGGAATAAATCTGCCCATGTCTAGTACTTACAAATAAATTTAGACAAGTGTTACTCCTTCCTCTAGTCATATTTTGATGAACAAATCAGAAATACATGCTCTGCTAGACAATGTAGGTACCGTTTGTCGTTTGCGACAGTTTTACAGTTGTGTATTTCCGCAGAGGGCGCAGAGTACAAAACATATTATGAAAACTTACAGACATTTTTTTTTTTCAGAGAACTCAGCGAGAACGACAAGCGCCCTTTCATCGAAGAGGCAGAAAGGCTCCGCGTGATACACAAGCGGGAGCACCCAGACTACAAATACCAGCCCCGCCGTCGTAAGCAGCCCCGCGTGGGCGGCAGCCCGCCCCACCCGCGCCACCCCAAGCTGGAAGAGCAGGGGCTGAAGACCGAGGATTCCCGCAGCTGCGGGGCTTCCTCGCCGCTCTCCAGCCCTCCCAGATCCTCTCTGGACACCCCCACACCCCCAGTCAACCTGCAAGACCACCATCACACCCACCCTCAACAACAGCACCAAAATGGCAACATAGACTTTTCGCGTATTGACGTAGAACCTTCCATTGACTGTGTGGATGATCAGGAGTTAGACCAGTATCTTCCAGTTGAGCATCAAGTGCCACACTACCCGCATCAACACCACCAGAACTACCTGTATAAGTACCAGCAAGGGGCGGGGGTGGGCGGAGAGGACTACCACCAGAGCTGGCTGGGCGAGAGGGCCAGGGCGGCAGAAGGAGATGAGGGGCACAGGTACCACGATCTGCAGCCGCCCACCGGTATTTGGTTTCCGCCCCTGACGCAATGTCTGCCCCAGTGTCTGCCCGCCTACCAGTGCCTGCAGACTCAGACCCCTTCCTCATCGACTCCGTGGCAAGGATACGCATAATTGTTGCAAAGCCTCGTATTATTATTGAATTAGTCTTTTATGAGTTATAATCTGTAAGAAATCTGTTGGGGGCTGACGAATTTCATAATATAATCTAAACATGATTCTAAACTCAAAACAAATTCATTATAATGTTGTATTTATTGTCTTTAATGTCTTGTTATGTTTTGTTTAAATTTTTTGGTAAACATTATTATTAAAATACGTTGAGATGTTATTTTAGATATCGTTATTGTAAGCATGACAGCTATTAATTATTTCACTTTGGGGTCATTGTCAAGTACTTTCAAATAATTGTCACGCGTAAATATGAATTCACCTGGAAGATCTTTAAAAATCACATTTGATTTAATGATAAACAATCAGTATTTTCTTTGATGTAAATAATTTGATTATTGATTTACATAAACAAAAAACCTACCAAATAAATCAACGATTCCACGACAGTTGATCTGGCTTACTTATATACAATTTACAGTCAGTTTAGTAAAAATGCGGTATACCTACTTACACAAAATAAAACTATGTATCCCCGAAGTAATGTGCAGAAAGGATGTACCGCTGAATAACAAAAATATAAAATATATTAACCAAATGCTTCAAGAATAAAACTACTTGTATGTATACTGTACATACCTTAATCCAAAAGTAGAAATTGTACTCGAAAATATATTCGTTTGATATACATACCAACTTATACCTAAGGCATTTTTGAAGTCCATTTAAGGTTTGAAATTGGTAAAAAATTTACAAAAAATTACAATTTTATTATAATTATAATTTCGAGGCGCAAATTGACGGGGATTAGTTAATCAGTTGTTCAGTCACCCAAAACTATATAGATAGGTAGGTACTGTAAAAAACAGAACTCTTTAATTATAATGTCTAAATTCATTGAAGCTAATCTAATCATATTTTTTTCTGATTTAAATTAAATCAGTGTAAATACTCCTTAATTGTATTTTGAACATATTTAGGTCCAGATAGACATACCTACGAATTTGTAGTTGTGGGCGTCGGTCGCCACCATACTTAGATATTTAGGATACAAACCAATCTATGAAGGTAAAACTAGTGCATTTGCTACTATTCTGGTAGCCTGCAAAGTTAAGAGGGAATAATCAGACACAACCGGAAATAGGTATGTCATTTTTAAATAAAATTCTAGAGGTATCGACTCTTTTCCACAAAAAGTATAAAATGATTTCGAAAGATTGTTCTTTTATCTAGTAAAGCTATGTTTTAAATTAAAAAAAAAAGTTTATTTTTTGGTCAATAATATTCTTTGATAATATTATAGATTCCGTAGGTCGTTAGCAGATTTGTTAAATTTGTATTATACAACACACATTTTAAATTATATAATCATGCAATAAAATAAATCAATAAATTATCTAGGAAAGCTACTTTTCAGATTTTTAATTTTAGTTAAAATAAAATCATTAATAAATATATCCACGCACGTGTTTTGTGACGTAAATTCTTCAGTTTGTCTATTTATTTACGGCCTTACAAACTAATAATTTCAGATTTTTTTTGCGTCCTTATTTTGCTTGGACATTTTTTAAAAATTATAAATATTTATGATCAAAAAATAATTACAAATACTACATAATTTTAATAGTTTCATCATCACGCATTTGAGCATTTTTAATGTAGGTATATGTTGAAGCAAATTTTGTATGAAATAAAATCGATACTGAGTTATTATTTAAAAATGCTGACATGGAGAATAATTAATCTTTCTCATCGGAACCGCCCTGTACAGTTGCACGGACACTATCGCAAGATTATCTTTTCGTGTAATGCTGTATTTACAAATTTTTATTCAAGGTATTTTCGGAAAATGCTGCATTTGGTTTCTCTAGAAAGTGGTTAATAAAAAGTTTTGCAAGATTCTTGGTAATTTGTCAAACAGATTGAAGTTTCTGCCAGAAAAAAATAATTTGTCAACTGTCATTGGCATGTATCATTCGTTGACAGCGATTTGGCCAAGAAACAATATTTTTATGATACTTTTACAAATTTTATTATTCATCTTTCAGACTGACGTAATGGCACTGAGTTCAGATTACGTTCCTTACTTTAGAAATGTTAAAAATTAAAAGAATCTTTTTCTAAATATAGATGTATTTATTTTAGAAAATTGAAATAATAAAAAAAATCGACTTTAATTAAACTACATTTTGCTATTTTTTAAAATTTTTATTTCATCGACTTAATACTTAATTTTTTTATTAGTGTCTTCTCCCATTGGAGGTTGGATTTCATCAGTCCTCGGAGCAATCTTCATCATACAGGCTGTGGAACTGCACAGGAACCAGTCATGTATATGTAGAAGCCACGTAATTAGAAGCCATGAGCGTTTTCCTCGCTACGTCTTCCATCAAATTATCGTATCTTCAATCAGTGGTGTAGCGAGGGGGAGGGGGGTGCCACTCGACCAAGATATTGCATATACGTAACCAAGATATTGCATACACATGAACACGGTCTGTTACAATTTTTTTATGAAGTCGAAATTAGCGTTTTGAATTTCTCAAGTCAGCTTTCATGGGGGGGCATTAGGGGGGGGGGGGGGGGGGTGACGCCACTACGCCACTGTCTTCAATGTAAATTTGATCGTATCGTCATAATAATATCATCTAATATCATCAAAATGTTGTAGTTTATAAATATTGTACTAAGTAGGTATTTTATCGTACCAGGTACTTTATTATTGTACTAACTAGGTACTTTATTGTACCAGGTAGGTAGTTTATTGTACCAGTTATGTACTTTGTTATCCTAGGTAGTACTTTATTTAATAAACTTCGAGCAGATAATACATAGAATTGTGTTCTATGCCATTTTTTCCATTGCATAAGTACACTTGTGTAGGTTTGGGTCTTCAGTGTTAAATAAGTACCCATTTTATTGATATACGTTTCCCGTGATTGTGCAGGAATGGAATTACCACTGAACTTTACAATTATTTACAAAGTATTAATCAACTACGTAATTATTCATAAATATTTATAAAATATATATATATATTTTTTAATCAATAGTTTTACATTTCTATTAACTCTTTCTATCATTCTTCGTTTGCTAATTTTTCTCGAATTCGCACAGAATATCCCGTGAAATTTAAGACATAAAAATTTAAATTAAAAGTATAAGCAAAGAGCTTATTGCACTTTCGCATATGGTTCAAACCATGAAATAATAATGTCGTTTAATAACAACTGTTCTTAAAAATAAAACAAATATCAGTTAATAAGACGTGTTAGCAAATATTGTGAGTATTGTGTATGTGTATTATAAATACATAAATAGTCTATAAGTACATTGAATTTTAAAATACAATTATGATCTACCTGAATCTAGAAGTAAACACATTGTGCCTTAAATATACTTACTTAGTAGTTTTATTTTTTATACCGTCGGAAAATTCATGTCAACGCGGATATACCTAAGTATTTTAATAATATGTAAGAAAAAGAAATTCGCCTTGTGATCTTGTAGATCTGAACATTAACTCGTCTTGATTTGAAAATCGTTTCTAAGACAGTTGATTCCCCGGCAAATAGCCCTCCGACATACTTATATACAATATGTGGTCGGTTTATGAAAAATACGGTGTACCAAATACACAAAATATAACTAAGTATCGGCGATAAACAAAAGTATAAAATGTGTTTTAATTCAAATGTACCAAGAATAAAACTACTTGTGTATGCACTGTAAGTACTAGCTTACAAAAAATGGACAGTGTAAAAAAAATCATTTGATATCCATACTTACTTATTATTAAAGGTATTCAAAAAATATAATTTCAGGGGGGCGGGTGGGGGGGGGGGGGCTACTGTCGGGGGTTCAACTGTCGGGTCACCCTGGAAATCCAAGTTCCTCACTCCGTTCATTGGGGTGTGATAGAATTGGCTACCGGGCAACTAAGAATCATGAACTTCAAACTTTAAAAATGATAAAAGTGATTAAAAATGGTTAAATACATGTACGTCATTTTACGTTAAGTGGGTTATTTTTCTTTTCAAATGGGTGTTGAAATGGCATGATTCTGAGTTGTCAGTGAACTGATGGAATTATTAGATAGGTGAATGGTAATCTTATGTTGTCATTTATAATATAGTTTAAAATAGCTCAAAATCTCAGTGTTTCAGAGTCTAGGTGATTTATAATATTTTAATTACGTAGACCCTCTTATTAGATACTTACAGTAAACTTATGGATTTTTTTCCTTAATTATTGGTCCGTATCTAAGAGGGATTATTTTGTTCGAAACAAACTAAGTTGACATCAAAACAACACTGTAACCTATTTCCAATCCTCAGAAGTGAAATGTTTGTATTTACGTTAGTTTGTAAATAATTATAAATACCAACGAATGTAAATAATAGTTTAAGAAGTGTTTATTTTGCGTTATGTTGTAAAAATAAAATATTTTGTAATAAAATCATCAATTTCAATTATTTATGTTGTCTTTCTCACTTTACCGATCCCCAATATAAACTGAAACAAAAAAGGGTTTTCAAAATTCTGAAGCTGCGCGGATTGCCCCGGAAGGCAACATAACTTTCTCGAGGTCTCACATGACCTTACATCGGTCAGATCATCTGTAAATCTGAGCGGCGGGGTGCAAGGTGCAACAACCAATAGCATTCCTCGTCCCTTTATTAGTAAGGGACGAAGATATGCGGGAACACTTATTATGCGCGAAACAATTAGATTTGCTACAAAAACATATTAATTTTGGTTGTTTGTGAGAAATTTGCTACAAAAACTTATTAATTTTGCGTTATTTATTCCGTGAAATCTGGTACAATGAACTTTAATTTTCAAAATTGGAACTGATTGGGTGAAGAATAGTTCAGACAAGCTGTACGGTAAGTACCTACCTACAATATAACTATTTGAAAAGAAAATTATTTTAACTGTCGATTTCAAAATTGGTATTATATATCCCGTGATTTTTCACCGGTCTCGGCGCAACATTATTCTCCATTGAGCCTAGCCCTGGAAAGTCAGGAAGTCGAATGCTGACTATTAGGTAAATATAAAATAACATAATATTATGGATTTGTTATTTTGCATTGCGTTCCGGAAACTAAACAAATTATTTTTTTAATAATAATGATAAATAACATCCACCATGAGATATCCAAGTGTGGTATCAATTTATTAATTAATTAGTAAAGTTAGCGGCGGGAATTTAGCTATGACCACAATCACTGAACAGAAAATTCCTAGAAGTGAAATTAAAACCGACATCGCCAATTAAAATAATGTCTTTCTACCCCTAGGCCTCATAAATGCCAGTGATGTATTAATTATTTTATTTTTTTTTTATTTAATGACAATATAAAAATACAAGGTAAAGCAGTTTGTTCACAGTCCTCCTAACTAGGTATTCCTATTCCGAGGCGGACAGTATGTTGTTGTAAGGGTGCTGATCATGATTGGCTCATCTTTTGTTGACTTTCACAAAATAAATAAAATAAAAGTATTAGCGTTGGGGTTACTGGATAATTTTAATTATATTATTTCCTCATGTTCATATTTACTTAGCCATAATTTGATGTCTTTTTTAAACTTTTGTGTCTCCATGGTGTTCTTATTTTCAATTGGAAAGGCATTACATAGTTTTATAGCATGGATATTATGGTTTCTCTGGCCAAAAGATTTATTTAATTTCGGGATGTTCAGTAGTTTTGAGGGTTTCGTCCTTATAGTGTAGGTGTGTTGGTCTGCAAGGTACTCATATTTTTCTTTAAATTTGAGAAGTGCATTTTTTTAGTATAGTTTAGTAATGCTGAACACAATAAAAAATTTCTTTTGATGGAGTTCTTATGGGTACTTTCAGGAATATTTTTATTATTGCCTTTTGAGTTTTAACTAGCTGCTTCATTTGGATGTTTGAGGCAGATCCCCATCCTATAATCCCATATTCTATGAGTGATTGGCAAAGAGCATAATATACTTAACATATAATTTTTATTAAGTATATTGCGTATGTTTCTAAAATAGTACATGAGCTTTGTAAGTTTCTTTGTAATGCTATTTATGTGGGAGTCCTATCGAAGATTTTCATCGATTTCAATGCCGAGTTATGTTATTTTTCTAGAATGTGTTATAGTGGGGCAGTGACTTGATTGCGTTAAATTTTTACCTTGACAATAATTTAATTTAAGAGCATAATCCTCAGCTGGTTGTCCTCTGGCCGTTATGAAAAAAGGTAAATATTTAGTTTTTGGGTTTTGATTAAGCCATTTTTGCGGGAGTAGTGTTCAGCTTCTTTGTAAGTGGTTGTCCAATCACTTTCATTAAATAAAATGACAGTGTCATCGGCAAAAATAATGATTTTTCCTTTGGTCTATAAGTTGCAGATATTGATTATCCGTTTAAGACATAATTACGATATTAAAAAAAATGTTCGTACAAATTCATTCGATAAGTAAATAATTTACATGCTTTGGTCAGAGGGACACGCCCAAAACACACTTCTAATGCTTGATCTCATCAGTGGGTGCAGCGTTGCTGCAGGCAGCGTTATGGCTACAGTCGATGGTCGGTGTCCAGGGACGTATTTATCAGAAAGGAGTTAAAGAAGGAACACTGGTCTATCTCAAATTGGAGTATGGGAATAGTTTAAATATTGTCATTTTATTAACAACCCAACATGTTCGTCCATAGAAAATATCTAAATTTTATAATTTTTTAAATATTTTTTTACATTTGCTCCACACAGGAGGTCCTGAGGAAAATAAATTCTCTAATGGCCTATGTCATCTTAGGGGATGCCGTGTGGAGGGTCTTTATAAGGAAAGGAAGAGGTAAAGAAAAAGGTATGAGGTGAGGTAGGAATCGTTTGTTAAAGGTCCGCTAGAACGAGACAGCGCCAGTTCGCTCATACCCACGCTCTCTGCAGTCACTGCTTGCTGGCCAGCATGCAGTGTCGTGTGTAGACCCCATAAGGATGCTAGGCAACATCGA
This sequence comes from Limnephilus marmoratus, assembly GCA_917880885.1. Lineage (NCBI taxonomy): Eukaryota > Metazoa > Arthropoda > Insecta > Trichoptera > Limnephilidae > Limnephilus > Limnephilus marmoratus. The sequence goes on along the minus strand of OU862916.1, from coordinate 41,362,394 downwards.
TTGCCGGTTGCGTCAAATCTGATAGTTGAATCGCTTATTAGGGAGAAAAATTAATAAAAAAAAATACCGAACCGCCCATACATCGGCATTTTTGTCATACCGAACACCGAACACGATGCTAAAATACCGAACACCTGGCAACCCTGGGGGTGGGTAGGAATCTGTGTGTGAGAAACAAGCCCTTTTTCCTTGCATCTGCCTCCCATACCACCATCCCATTTGAATTCCACAGATATTGAAAAGACAGTTTAGTTTTCGGAATTTAAACAAAGAATGGACAGGTATTTAAATCACTAAATACGCTCAAATCCCATTCCTTCTGTTCTTATTTATTCTATGATTTTCACTATGTAACTATTTATCGTGGCGGAAAAAGACATTACATCATTTACAAACTGTCGCAATTAAAGGCAGTTGGCCCATCAAATGTTTTATTTTTATGTCATTCGTTTATTAATATGATATTAACCCCTCAGGCCTCGACCACATTTTGTCAGAAGGTAAAAATATTTCCGCTTCGCAATAAAATCCAAATAAATGGAATATTTCTGAACATATCCGAAAACTAAAAACTATTTTTGAAAGATAATAAAATACGCATTGAAATTTTATTGGTCGAAGGCCTGCAAACATGTTACGTTTTTCTAAGTAAAATTACTCAATAAACAACAACAATAACAACAACAAAAACATATCTAAACATATTTTATTAGACAAATATATTATAAACGTTATTTTCACCTCACTCTTTTGTCGTTCCTCGTAAAAATAAATAATACAAAACTCCCAAAGTTTCATATGTAAAAGCCCCGAATAATGACGTTAATTAATAAATAAATAAAAAAAATTTCAAATTGCTATCTAAAACTTTGGAACTTTTTTAAACATTTTACTTCTTTTGTGGTTAACTTTCAGTTTTAAATATAAAGCATAGTGTTTTCTCTTTCTAACACCGTTTATTTCATAGACATCCAAATGGATAGACAAGAAGATCAGATGAGGAGTAAAACCAAACTAAGGAGGGCGAAGAAGGGAAAGATGACTGTGATTCGTTAAAAAATCAATCTGACAGTATATAGGCATCTCGCATTATAATATCACCATTTAGTTCTTAAAAGCAAAATCTGCTTTTGAATGAATAGACCTTTTTACATGGGAGCGCGAATTGCCGGCCACGTTATTAACATATTTGCGTAGTCCAAATACGGCAAAGGAAAGTTCGCCCCTTTTCACAAAGGAATATTTTGTTGCCGTATTTAGTTAAGACACTTACAAATGTTTCATAATTTACTTACCTCTGTAACCAGCGACAAGCTCACTGAAGAAACGCCCACATTCGCTATAGCCACATATATTAGGGTATAATGTATAGCACAAGCTCTCATTTTAAAAATGTTAAATGTACGATGCGTGCTCGGCGCTGGTCAGGACAAGAATGATGACTTCATATTTTTTAGATTCAAGCGAGGCTCTCGTAAGCCGAGACACTTTTATCACTTAGGGCAGGTCCAGATTTATTCATATGTCCATGGTTTATTTCATATTTCTCATGATTGTAGAAAATGTGAAAGTACCTAAAGGAGGCACAATGATTTCTATTACATCCATTGTACCCAGTTGTTATGAAAATTGAGAAACTTAGCCTGGAGGTTATTTGCACTTTCTCAATTTTTTAACGATTTTTGACTTCAAAATCACTCTGCACGAAAAATCGCTCTGCCACTACCGAATTTTGGGGCCCTGTGCTGTAGAAGCCCTCGTAGCCCTATATATGTTTATTACGGGCCTGTACGAGTAGTTAACCGACGTCCGATGGCTGATTGCCGATGGCTGATGGCTGGTGGCTGCCGGCCGACGGCTGACGGCTGTGACGGCTGTGACGGCTGACCCGCCCAGCGCATCGGCAGACCGTCCGTCATCCCAGCTGCAATCAATCTTCATGCATGTGTGCCGATCTGATTTATCTACCGCAACCTTTGATCGCCAAGCATTGGATATGCAGAATATTATTACTACATTTTAATTAGGAGAATTATTCATTTACTTTCTGGAATTTTTCTTCAATGACATAAAAATGATTTAAAACATATTTTCCTTATGGGTTCAATTCTAAAGTGACTGGGGTAAATTTGCCAAATTATGCTACGCTCTCGCATTTTTTCATTAAATGACATTTGTTCTCAATTTAATTAAATTACACTGGAAACAACTCTTTGACGCCCTCCATGGTCGAGGGATAAGGCTCTAGACTAGCACTCCGAAGGTCGCGGGTTCAAACCCAGCGTGCGCAAGTAAAATTTATTTGATTGACTTGTGTTATTGATTGATTTTTTGTGTTATTTCAATGTACGATCGTGTGAGAAATGTGGATATCCGCGAAGAATGCAAGGCTGGTAATGAGTAAGATTAAGAAAGGGACGATCAGATGGTTTGGGCATGTAGAGCGAATGAACGAGGAAAGGAGTGTGGAGTGGGGACCAAGTGAATCAGAAACATGAGTCGGGCCATGTGAAGAGTCGGAATAATAGAAGAGCATGTATGAGACGATGTATGAATGTGAACGAGGCAAGGAGTGTGTGCCAAGATCAAGTTGTTTGACGGTCCGGCCTCTCTGCCTACCCCTGCGGGGAAACGGCGTGATGGTTAGTTAGTTAGTTAGTTATTTCACAATTTAATAATTAATAATAGTAGAAGGTATATTTGCAACACGTTCCAGATTATAAGATATTCTCAGTTTAGCCCTGGTGTAAGACCACCATTCGAAATTGAAACGTTGCTTAAAATGGTTTTAGCCGTATTTGGTGAACATATCATACTATATGTACCACATTACGGTGTGAAAACACCATAATATGGTACACTGCCATATGGTTACCCCAAGTGGTTGGTTACATAGCAGGGGTGCCCGGGTTCATGGGGTGAGGTTGTCTAGGTCTTGGCGGCCAATGAGTTTGCCCCCTGCCTGCAGTGGCGGATACACAAAAAACTCAAGGGGGGGCGCTAAAGATATAAGAAAACTAAAAAGTAGACAACAGTGGGGAGAACACAAAGCACCGCACAAAGAGGAGATACTATCTCATTCTCTCGCAGGCTAAAACATATAGATGTATGTGTTTGTCAAATCACAACGGTGCTAAAGAAGTTTTCACTTCGATAACTAAATAAAAGATTGGCGGATCGCACATTTAAAACTTGACTGGCCACAGTGAGCAGTAGGGCTGCATTACACGATCAAGGAAATCAAATACTTGAGTCGGGCCATGTTAAGAGTTTCAGAGTACCTACCTTTACATGAAACTACGTATGAATGTGAATGAAGCAAATGGAAATGCAGGTAACTCCGCATTTATGGAGAACTGAGCGCCGATGGCGCTAATAAAAAACCGTCATAAGAAGCGAAGCTAGCAGTTCACAATGAAGTGCTGGTACCAACCCTGATGTATGGCAGTGAAGCATAAAACTAGCAGAGGAAGGATTAAATGCTATAGAATTGAGATCCCTGCGGCGTACGTGTGGTAAAGCCATGTATGATAGTGTGAGAAAAATATGAAAAGAATGCAAGGCTGATGAAAGCGTAATAACTAAGATTAAGAAAGGGAATCTTAGATGGTTTAGACATGTAGAGCGAATGTAGATTTTCTTATATTTAGGAACGGCCAAGGGGGGGGGGGGGCGCCCCCCGCACCCACCATATGTATCCGCCATCGCCTGCGTGGTGGGTCGAATCAGAGATTGGTTGAGGAGTCCGAACCTAGATCTCTCTAGAGTTTAGACGGACTATTTCATCAGCAGACCCTACCCACTTCGATTTATACCCACCCATCATTCTGTTTTACTTCCCAGAACTTCCTCTACTTCCATTCCCTAAAAAGACCTTCCATGTACCCTCTCAAAGATTACGTTGGCCCTGAGAGATTTGTTTTCCTAAGGGCCTCTTGTGAGGAGCTAATGTAAAAAATAAACATATCTGAATCGCCAGAAACTTCCCCGCCTTCTTCCCCATCTCCTTTCCCTCCCCACTTCCTTCAGCCTTACAACATACCCAAATTTGGAATGCCATAGACTCATTGACTCTAGGCGGTTGGGAGCAGTTGAAACTCTTGTATTCACATAATAAAAATTGTTTCAGTTTTTACACATCTTGCAGAAAAACTCCATTATAATTTTATTTTAATGAAATATTTTCAGTATTTTTGTAGTATTGCCAAATAAATTATTTTCATGAAAATCTGCCACCGATGGCGATGGTTCCACTACCGGCATTTCTTACCCCCATCAAAAACGGAAGCTGTACTTTTAAAAAAGGTTAAGTTCTTCGTCCAATCTAGTCTCAACTAAAACAGTCAAGTTGGTATGCATAGTCTCATCAATCGCACATGTGGTTGTACGTCACGCTGGACCATACAACTTACTGCATACATCATAATATACAAGGTTGTCCAAGAATTAAATAAAGACCGTTCTAATTTTAAAAAATCACGAAAAATTTATATTTAAAAAATATCGTGTGACATTTTAGGTACCTAAATATCTATATAGTCCCCGTTATGATTGATGCACTTGGTGAGCCGTGGCACTAGGTCCTTGACTCCCTTATCGCAGAATTCCGCCGTCAAATATGCTATCACCTCTCCTCCAAAGTTTTTCCGGCCAAATGTTGCCTCAGGTGAAGAAAAAGATGCAATTCACGTCATTGATTGCATTTTTGATTCCGGGGTTAGGTGCTGAACCCCTTTTCCAACTCAAACAAGTTTGCTTTGTTTAGAAAAACCGGAAAAAAGAGAACCGAGCACTTTCAATACGATTTTGCTCTTCAGCATTTTGGGAACCCAACGAGCAATTTGCGTACGCTATTTTTGTGTGGTAGACTTATTGACGTCTGGGATCAAAATTGCGATCTTACGAACTTCTCTTAGTCGAGAAAGCGAATAATTGAGCGCACCTCGTAGTCAGTGGGATTCGACAGCGGAGCGTCGATCGCAAACGGACGTAAAGATCGTGCTGAAGCAGCTACCAAGCCGGATCATCGCTCGTTTTTTATGGGAAAGTCTGTACTACACGCTAGTGCCGCCATATTTTGAGAAATAATGTCCACGTCGCCGAAAATAAGGAACGGTCTTTAATTCTTGGACAACCCTAATAGTACGCTGCAACTCCTTGGCCGTGCTGCATCTCGCATTTGGTTGCAATTTTCCCTTCACGCCGCATTAGCCAGGAATTGCACCAGATTAGATATCGGTCAGTTCTCAGTAAAAAAACATTAGGACTTCCCGCGCAGTTAGCAGTTTGCAGTTGGCTCATGGCGTTACAAGTTAATGATTTCAATTAATCAATTTACTCATTTTATTTCATTCGTTTGAAGCTTTTTTATAAGAATTATTACCATTTTTATGACTATGCTGATTATTTTCTTATCGTTTTTGGAGTTCTGCTAGCTATTATATTTTCAGTCATATCACATAAAGATCTAAAAATTGCAATTGAACTCATGCAAATTGACTTTAATCAACTTTGCAAATGGTCACATGACGCAGGACTATTAATAAATGCCAAAAAAACCAAAGTAATGCATATAAGATCACCTAATGCCAAATTTCAATTTAATCCTAATATTATTTCTCATAATTTTAATTGCATCCATAAAAATATTCCAACTAATTTTAAATGTGAAAGCTTAGAATTAGTTACTTAGTGTTACAGTAGATTGTTTTTTTAAATGGGACAAACATATAAAAAAAACCTGTAAAAGACTCAGATCAATTGCCGGCAGAATGTTCACATTAAATTTTTTCCTACCAATTGAAACACTTAAAATAATTTATATGTCCCTGGCAGAATCTATTATAAGATATGGTTTAACAATATGGGGAAATACAACTATAACCAATCTGAAACAAGTCCAAGTTGTACAAAACGCAATTGTAAAATTATTGGTCGTCCCTAATATTTTCAAACAGAGACATAATACACCATTGCTGTTTCAGAGTGTCAAAATTTTACCGGTTAAGGCAACACTATGGCACAAAATTATAATTCAACATATATTTACCCCGCAGCATAAAGAGAAATTAGAACATAAATACAGCACTAGATTCTCGCGCAACGACGGGTTAATAGTTCCGAAATTTAACAACAAGTACGGACAGAGAACGTTTGAATACATTATACCGAAGATATTTAATTTATTACCTGACACTATAAAGCAATGTAATTCTATGAATAAGGTTAAATATATGGTGAAAAATTGGCTATCGGAAAAAATATATTTATATTGATATTGATATTATTGATATGTATGAATAAATGTTGAATCTGTAGATATAATTTGTAAATTTTAAATGTAAAAAAATTATATGAAACTAAAATATAAGCAACTGTTGACAAGCCAATTCAATTGGCTTAGCAGGACTTGTTTGTTGATTTTAATATGTATTATCTATTCTTTCAATAAAAAAAATTAAAAAAAAGTTATTTTATTGGATTAGGCCCAGTATATCAGAAGATGTGTGACATTCCTTGCTCAAATTTAAGTGGGCTAAAGCGGCCGTTTAGTTCCTTCCTTTTGTAGACACATGCCCGCATATGCCAAACTTGACTTTTATGTAAGTTAAATTGCATCGCACCGAAACTTAACGTAAATTGCGTAATTTTATCAGTAGGTATATCTATTATTTTCATCAAGCGGTGAGGATTATCAATATATCCTACTAATCCTACTAATATTATAAAGGTGAAAGTTTGTATGGATGTATGTTTGTTACTCTTTCACGCGAAAACTACTGAATGGATTTTAATGAAACTTTACAATTATATAGCTCATACATCAGAATAGTCTATAGGCTATAGCTTAGAGCTCTGGTGTTATGAAATTATTTTTCATATTTCATACATTTTCTGTCCGTAACAAAATCGATTTATTGCAAACGTCAGAAAAAAAACAAACCAATTGTCACCTTGGAAACGATGTTTTTTTTTTTAAATTATGCAATTCACCCTAAAAAGAATACTTTTTTGGCGTCGTACTTAATAACTATCTCTGAAAATAAATCACCGAAATGTATAATAAAAAAATTATAGATAAATAATCCTACTAATATTATAAAGGGGAAAGTTTGTATGGATGTATGTTTGTTACTCTTTTACAAAACTGCTGAATGGATTTAAAAAATTCTTTCACTAATAGAAAGAAGAGAAGGAGTGGGAGAGGGAGAGGGAGAGGGAGAGGGAGAGGGAGAGGGAGAGGGAGAGGGAGAGGGAGAGGGAGAGGGAGAGGGAGAGGGAGAGGGAGAGGGAGAGGGAGAGGGAGAGGGAGAGGGAGAGGGAGAGGGAGAGGGAGAGGGAGAGGGAGAGGGAGAGGGAGAGGGAGAGGGAGAGGGAGAGGGAGAGGGAGAGGGAGAGGGAGAGGGAGAGGGAGAGGGAGAGGGAGAGGGAGAGGGAGAGGGAGAGGGAGAGGGAGAGGGAGAGGGAGAGGGAGAGGGAGAGGGAGAGGGAGAGGGAGAGGGAGAGGGAGAGGGAGAGGGAGAGGGAGAGGGAGAGGGAGAGGGAGAGGGAGAGGGAGAGGGAGAGGGAGAGGGAGAGGGAGAGGGAGAGGGAGAGGGAGAGGGAGAGGGAGAGGGAGAGGGAGAGGGAGAGGGAGAGGGAGAGGGAGAGGGAGAGGGAGAGGGAGTTGATGGGGGGAGTGGAGTGGAGAGAAGGAAAGTGGAGGAGGCGGAGTTGGGTGGAAGAAGGGGAAGGGAAGGGGGAGGGGTGGAGGAAGGTGGGGGGACGTGGAGTGAGGAGGGTGTGGAGTTGGGGAGGGGTGGGTGGAGGAGGGGGAGGGAGAGCGGGGTTGATGGATGAGTGGTGTGGGGAGAGGGAAGGTGGAGGAGGCTGAGTGGAAATCCCCTAATACCATGCGAGCGAAGCCGCGGGAAAAAGCTAGTAATTTATAATGAATCTAAAATAGTCGGGTAGGGGATTGTAAGTTTCAACGACAGAATAGTTTGTTTTCGGCGGTTAGTCAGTTATAATTTCACTAATAATTCACTGACCCCAGCAGAATAAACACTATTTTAAATTAGTGTAGCATGTAGCACCATGCTTATTGGAGTGGGGAACTTTATCAAAAATATACTCTTAAATTAAACCCATCCTAAAAATACATTACCGTCGTTTTTGAAAGATCAGGATCATAAAATCGCGATCTCCCAGTGCATGTCCCGATGATGATCACAGCAAAGAGAATATATATACTTACCACTCATATGTAAACAGTAGTTTTGTATTTCAAAGAAAAAATAAACACATTCCTCTATTAAACTCATAGACAATACAATAATATTGGTAACATCTAGATTATGTTCCAAGCCGTGCTAAGATCGACGTTGCAACCAAACCGAGCTTAAAATAAACTGATATACCGGGCCTTAAGATTCTAGTACCTACACGCATAATTTATAAGGAGTATGTTGCTTTAAACTTTAAATGGATTCGTGGCACCTACCTAACAAAGGCGTTCAGTAGTTTAGAGTTTATATTTTTAACCTAAATGTTTTTCTAATTTTTTATTGGCCTTGCTACGCCTCTCTGTTAATTAACAGTTAGTCCCCAGTAGGTAACAAACATACTGACTTATCTGTCAACAAAGCCACAAAAATACAAATAAAAAAGATAAGAATAGGTGTTGGTAGGAATCTACTTAGCTGAGAACCAATATATCACTTGTGTTTGTGCACTGAACTCCCATAAAAATATGAGGAAATAATACAAAAAACTTGTATTTTAATTTTACTAAACTTTTGAACAGCACACGATTCAAATTTTCGAAAGATACTCGTACTGGCAAAGATCAAGTCCGAAATAAATCACAAATCCCATTAATGCGTTATGAATATCAGCATCTATGGGACCTTCTGTCACACTTCTTAGATTCATACGGAAAGTTATATTTTAAGTTGTTATTAAAATAAATCATTACTGAAGAAGTTACTTTTTATATTAAAAAAACAAAATCAGTTTCCTGCGTAAATCGTATTTTTCGTGAAAACAATTTTTGTAACTTACGACATTATATTCTTTAGCCACAAGGAATCACTGAATTGTACATTGTTGCTAGGTTACTAATCTCTGGTATTACATATAATAGTATATACTATGGAAAGGACCAACATAGGATTTTTTCGTACGCCCGATGAAATTTTTTTGTCATACACATTACACATTCGCATCTTATATTCTTCCCACACAGGTACTCGTAAGTGACTTATGGTAAAATCACCAATGTAAACAACACCGTAAGTCACTTACCGTAATTTAAGCAAGTTACAGAAGTCGTTCTTAGGCTGCCTTAGTAAAATTTACAACTTGCTAATGATTTACCGAATCGATTACAATTTTTTTTTTTCTTTGTTTTTTATTTTTTTAGAAAAAATGTGTCCTTACTGGGGTACCCCGTTCTAAGGTCACATTGTATATGTTTTCATGTTTGATAAGTAAGTAAATACCTATGTTAAAATATTACAAGAGGAAAATTATAAAGTTATATCTAAAAGAAAGCATAATACAAGCATTAATCTCATTAATGTTTCGGCTTAGAGGTTATAATCTCTGGCAATTAACTTATGCGTAAATACAATGGCAAATAAATATAAAGATTAGGTCAAACTCACGGAAGAGGTGCAGGTTCTTCTGGAACGTAATTCTTTTCTTGATGAGACCACCATTTAGTTGCAGTTCACTTTTTTTTAAACTGAATTATTGTTAATGCTAATAGTTGCTAATATTGTTAATGCTAATAGCTGCGACAAGATAGTTGCGGTAGTTTTATGCGAGTTAGGTATATAACTATGACTGCGTCCGGCGGCGATGATTGTTAACACACCAAAAAACTTCGAGCACCGAAATTACTTGCGATTGCTTGCGATAGTGACAGCAGGGAATCATAAGGGGAGCGGGGGAAGGGAGATATTCATTGCCATAGGAAATAAATAATATTTAAATCCAAAATAAACACAAAAGCAATCCGCCGAGCGCAACCAATATTATTGGCGCTAACATGCCCCTCAGCCTTGACAGGATGGTCAAAATAAACCAACATGCGAAACGAAAAGAAAATAAAAATAAATACTATTAAAAGATAGCAATTATGTATATATGCCTACTTGAACTAAACTAATTAATTATTAGGTATTATAAAAATGGCAAGAAACATGAGATTAATAATGAGCGTGTAAACTTGGTTTACGAGAAACCTTGTTTTGGTTGCGAGTTACGTTGCTTTGCTTGAGAGTAGGTGCGTTTCCGACTAGTACGTACCCTAAACTGGTTTCGATTGCACTCGGTAATGATTGAGTGCCCTTTACCTTACCAGGTAAAAGGATTTGGCCAAAAACATTGGCACCAATGATTGCATCGATGACCCCTGGGATGTGGAATTTGTCGTCGGCGAGTGGCAATTCATTTAGATAAGACAACGCACTCATATCTATAGAAGATGCCGGCAATTGGGTTGTAATGCGATCCACTACCAAAGGTCGAATGGAGAAAGATGTTTTATTATTATAGCGAGACTCAAACTTTAAATTAGTCATTCCTTTAATGCGTTGAGAAATATCTCCAATGCCTCTAATGGTTGTATGATTGCGATCTGTGAATAAGGGTAATCCAAGGCGTTTGCAACAGCTCGTTGTAATAAATTCGCTTTGTGATGCGCTATCAATTAAAACGCGTATTTTCTGATAATTATTCCTGGAATCAAGAACACTAATAGATGCGGTACCTAATAAAACGGATTGATTTGGGGAAAAAACGTTTGCATCTCCATTATTGAGAGTACATAATGTTACATTATCAGATTTACTCTCAGGTTTGCTTTTGGGATTTAAATTTCGCTCCATATTACGAGAAAAATTGGATGAAGTGTCATCAAAATGCAATAACGAGTTATGGTTTTGATTACAATATCTGCACCGATTTTCCGATTTGCATGTATTGGTAGAGTGCATTGTACTTAGGCAATTTCGACATAAGTTTTGTTTTTGAGTTATCTTAAACCTACTCTTAGGTGATGCGTTTAAAAATGTTGGGCATTTAAAAATGAATGTATGGTCTGACAAATTACATAACGTGCACTTATAGTGTTTTGCTTTGTTATGCGTTAAACTAAGAAATGCGTGGCTATATTGTGCTTCCCGTAATTTTTTTTTCTCGAACTGTTGTGATTTCGATTCTGGTAATCTTGACGTTCTATGTAGTATTTTGGCTTGTTCACGTAAAAATGTTACGAATTCATCGTACGACGGTGCCTCTGATTTTCTGACCGATGATTCGAATGCTACAGCTGTTTCTTTGTCTAGTTTTTGAGTCCCTATATAAAGAAAGAAACATTGTAATAAGTTAGGAATTTTTAATTGTTGCAATGCTGAAATTGATGAATGAAATTGGTCTATAAAAGCTTCTAAATCCACTGCAGTTGGTACTGTTATTGGTTTTATATTCAAAATTTTATCAAAATAATAAACCGCGTTCGCCCGGGTATCTTCGTATTTTTCCGTTAATGCCTTCCATATAAGTTGGTAATTTTCGGCTGTGGTTGGAATTCCGGCACAGATATTTAACGCTTTTCCCGACAAAGTACTTATTAAATAATGAATTTTTTCCGTGTCGGAAAGATCTATATTTTCATGAATTAATTTTTTAAAAGTATCGTGAAAAATTCTCCATCCCATTATATTTCCATCAAATGATGGCAAAGTTAATTTTGGCAACTTAACATTGAGATTTGATTTATCTAACTTCGAATGCGTTTCAGATAACTCACTTGTATTGTCACATGTCTGTTTTGCGGTTAACTGGATTACAGAATATAAATCATCAAATGATTGTTCCATTTGAAAGTTAGGAATAAAATCTGAATTTATTTGCATTTTTAAATCATTAATTTTATTTACTAATTGAATAAACTCTTTTCTGATCTCCAATAGCAACGCTGCATTGGCACAAAATATGTTTTTTGAACTAGATGATTTCAAACCCTTTATGCTATCATAAATTTTCTGAATCCTTGCAAATTGTGAATTCTGCCTCGCTTCTAATAATTTAATGTCTCGTTCCATTTTGGAGACGTCTGATTCATCCGGCATATTGTCAATTTATTTGTTAATTATAATAGGCTGAAGATTATTTCGTGATGACGTACGTACGACCTATCTCAACTACCCACGATAAATTTATATGCAATGAAATACGTGCGTAAATGTTTTCAAGTAAAAATGCGCGCTGGTTCTTTTAAATTACACATCCAGGCTAGATTGGACCATAATGTTTCGGCTTAGAGGTTATAATCTCTGGCAATTAACTTATGCGTAAATACAATGGCAAATAAATATAAAGATTAGGTCAAACTCACGGAAGAGGTGCAGGTTCTTCTGGAACGTAATTCTTTTCTTGATGAGACCACCATTTAGTTGCAGTTCACTTTTTTTTAAACTGAATTATTGTTAATGCTAATAGTTGCTAATATTGTTAATGCTAATAGCTGCGACAAGATAGTTGCGGTAGTTTTATGCGAGTTAGGTATATAACTATGACTGCGTCCGGCGGCGATGATTGTTAACACACCAAAAAACTTCGAGCACCGAAATTACTTGCGATTGCTTGCGATAGTGACAGCAGGGAATCATAAGGGGAGCGGGGGAAGGGAGATATTCATTGCCATAGGAAATAAATAATATTTAAATCCAAAATAAACACAAAAGCAATCCGCCGAGCGCAACCAATATTATTGGCGCTAACAGTTAGGTTGCAAAATTTTATCTCTTCCCATGTCCATAATCCATATCTTAATGCTACGTTTGAAGTCGGTTATTTTTTTAACGCATTTGATTGCTAGAGGTATAGAGTATATTAAATAATTTTATGGAGAAGTATTGCATATTTCTTCGTGCAAAATTCTTGGTGGTTGGTGAAATGTATGTTGTAATGTGGATCTTGTGAATCGGCCCGAGTTTGTCTGTGTAAAGTTATCATGGTTTTTGAATGCGTAAATTAAAATATCTTTTATCTGTAATTGTTTCAGTGACGTTAAATTCAGTGCTGCAATAGTAATTAATGCTAATTATATCAAATAATTTTGATATAATTAGCATTAATTATATTAGATATATATATCTATATATAATATTCTCCTGACGAAGGAAGGGTGCTTCCGAAACCGGTAAAGTGTGTATAAAATAAAAGTGGTCTACAACAAATTTATATGTGTTTTTTATTAAAAATTACTTCAAATTCAAACACGTCACCTATAAACAGAAACATTGAGATTAGAAAGGATTGACCAATAATTAAATAGAAGAATGCTCATTTTCAGGAAGCTTTTTTTCCAAGAGAAAAATAAATGATATCTTTTTGGAATTAGAATCGACGCCCGATTTTTTTCAAATTTAACTTGACTAAATCGACTTCAGATTCGATGGAGATTCACCAGGTTCACCAGATTTACAAGTTTCCGGAAACCATGTGGGTATATTAGATAGGTAGGTATTACGTACGTGAAACGCTATGGGCATTGGTTTAGGTATGATTGTGATGTTGTTTGGGTTGCACAGAGCTGGAGTATCGGGTTTCCCCGGCCCTGGTGGAAGTCTTCACGATCTCCCGACCTGATGGGCATGTGGCTCCATGTGGCTGCAACTGGAACTGGCCCTGACTGGAACTACCATGGCCACTTGAACATCACCGCCTCGCCATATAGGTATTAGATCGAGGTACATACTTGGTGTAATCCAATGTTTCTCAACTGTCCCCTTACTAATTTTAAAACTGCACCATTGCTTGAAACTTACTAGGTCACTTATTGGTATATATCGAATTTCAGTATCAAAATGACGAAATTGCATACAAATAATATAGTTTTGGTACCGCCGCCCCAGGAACTACAAGTATTTATTGCCCCAAATGGTTCGCTACGTTTGGTGACTTAGTATGGGGGCCCTTGTCCAGGTTTGTCTAGGTCTTGGCGGCTGATGCGTTTACCCACCTTCTACTTTCTACTAAAAAAATACACGTGATTTTGGGAGGGGGGGGGGTTAGTCTAAAACCTCACCACATATCACCAGGGGGGGGGGGGGGGTTAAAAAGTTGCTAAAAAACATCACGTGATTAATGGATGACCCCTTTCCATAAAAATACCCTCCACACAGCATCCCCAAAAATGACATAGGCCCTGAGGGATTTTTCTCAGGACCTCCTGTGTGGAGCTAATAAAAAATAATTCAATGCTAAAATATTCATTAAAAACGCAAAATTATATTAAAAACCAGAATTTAAACCGGGTGCTGTAAGAAATTTTTGATCTCACGGGAGACTAATTTTTAAACACAGCCACTACAAAATATAATTTTCCAAAACTTACAAGAGGAATTGGATTAAAAAAACCTGTTTCATCAGAAAACACAAAAATATCAACCATTTACGCAAAATATGGCCTGTTTTCCATGAGAATAAGGAACTCCAGTAAAAAATATTATGACTTTAAAAAAATATGTTCATATAGATCAATAAACGCTGATTCTGAATAACTAAGTTTTTTTTATAATATTAAACGTAGTGTTCGTAAAAAAATATTAAAAAGTGCGTTTTTTAACGTCTCGTTACGATTGAATGGTTAGTGCTGACGTCACGCGTCACCAGTCATTGTATGACATTGTATTGAAATCAATTGACATGTAGGTATGGCACAAGCCATCAGTATTAACAACATTTCATGTTATTCTTTATTTCGTACTGTTTATAGAGATTTAGTTGTAGTGTTTATTGAAACAATATTTAAGCCTAAATAATTCAGTATCAAAAATAGAAGTATCTCTATTATTTAAAATATTGAAAAACTACTGCACAAAAAAAATAATGAATGAAAAAAGTAATGCTTCTTCTAGGGAGAATAGGTACTTCGAACAACGGAACAACGGATTTCAAAATGGCGGCAGTAGATCAGCTGATTGCCCAATCCCATACTAATTTTTCGGGAGTAATGACGTCACACGATTTACCATATTTCCGGGGGGCTCGAAAAATTAAAACTTTGACAATTATTTTAACTATTAAAACTAACTCTAAAAATAAAAACAAAAACGCAGTTATTTAAGTTAGAAGGTCATTATTCATAAAAAAAATAAAAAAATGGACTGGAGTTCTCTATTGTAGATTAACCTATAAGGTAGGAATATAACCCCCTTTTGATTAAAAATCATAATTTTTTTTTTATAATAGTACAGAAATCGTTTGTGTACCGTACACACACATATGTGCCCAATATTCCCCAGAACCAGTGGAAATATGGCATCGCCATTGGTGATCTTTACTTAAAGAGAAAATTTCATAATAAAAAAGATTTTGGAGACGATTTCAGACTTAGAAGAGATGAGATGTTGAACGGAGGGGAGACAATTTTAAATTAGGCTTGATATAATACAGAATATTTGTTTAGTTTAAGAGTTTTAGAGGGACAAAAGTAATCTAAAGTTCCCACTTCTATACCACAGAAAGTACAGTTTGGGGAGTTAAAAAGAGATTAAAATTTTTGTGTTACAATCACAATAAGAGAATGGATTTTTTTTTTGAAAATACAGAGATAATTAGTCGAGATATAATTTTTAATATAGCAATTGAAGATTGTTGAGAAGCACGATCGAATCTGTCGGCATTTAATCACATAAAATATAAATGAGTGAAGGGTTCATATCCTCGGTGTTTGTTCAGACCAACAGACCAGCAGAGGGGATACCCTTCCCCTCCCCTTCTCCTTTTGCTTTGCGGATGAGGTTACGGATAATACGAAAAAATCTCTCCCTAGTCGGAAAGCTGAAGGCGATATGTTTATTTAAGTCAATAAACACATGCAGTCGGGCAGGTCGGCTTCATGTGGAAAGTATCGAAGGCGTTCCAAGCAAACCACTGCTTTTAGCAATGTACATACAATATGGGACGGGGATATTAAGCCGCCGCTACCCGAATTTCTACCGATTTCTTACATATCTCCCTTAAACATTTTTAAGCTTTTAAAATATGTGTTATTACCTGGGGTGGCTAGAGAATTTCATTTCAGAAATAGGCTTTTTCGTCAATAAAAAGACCGTCAGGCACAAAAATCTCCCTGTTTCGGGACGTTCCAAATATAAATAAAACCATATTCAATATCTTTCGAAATTTTTTAACAATCGGAAATTTTTTAACACCTCCCGTCAGGTGGTGTCACCCCCCCGCCGGGTGGCGCCTGGGCGGTCCGCCCCCCCCCCTTTGCTACGCTACTGCCCCTTAATTAAGTTTCAACAAAAATAAGAAACACATTTTTTATATTAACTAAATTATTTATTTGAATTTCAAATAGGTACAATACAGATACAATATATTTATTTATTATGGATCTTTAATAGAAGAGTAGGTAGGTACGCTTTCAAACATTAAACGCACCAGATTTAAAAAAAAAAAAAAAAAAAAAAAAAAAAAAAAAAAAAAAAAAAAGGAAAAAAAGAAGGAAAAACTAAAAACCCTTTCACACACTTCCCCAAATGATCATCTAGTCAACCCACGCTATGTAATTGCACTATATAAGTATTATAAATACAAAACAATACAAGAACAACATGTCAACCTACTAGAGACCAAATGGGAATATAATTCACCGACTCCAGATATTTTCATATCAGAGGGTTCGGCTCTGTGGCATTTCTAATTGAACCTATAAATCCTACTGATCCCTCAATATAAATATTTAAAAAATCCTTTGTAATCCTACATGTATTTAAAATGACTGATTTTTGCATTTTTATATACAAATTCTTTGACAAATCTAATATGCTTAAATTTTGAATCAGATTCCTAGGTATTATGCCAGTGGCCGAAATAACAAATGGCAATATTTTTATAGTCCGTGAATGCCAAATTCTTTTAATCTCATTTCCTAAATCTGTGTATTTTCTTATTTTTTCAGAAATAGTTTTTTGAATATTACAGGAATTTGGAATAGCTACATCAATGATATAAGTTATTTTTTTAATTTTGTCATGTAAAACTATATCAGGTCTATTATGACTAATTGTTCTGTCTGTTAGTATAGTTTTATCATAATATATTTTATAAAATTCATTTTCTAAAAATGAATTTGGTTCATATTCATAATATGGTACTATATTACGGCAGTCAATCAAGTTATGTTTAATTACCAAACTTTGGTGAATTATTTTTAAAACCTGATTGTGCCTAAATGTATACTCGGAAGGCGCTAATATAGAACATCCCGATATAATATGTTCTATAGTTTCGGGAAAAGCCAAACATTTTCTACATAAATCATCAATTTGATTTATATCTTTGATTATATGCTTTCTATAATTTTTAGTATTAATGACTCTATCTTGAATGGCAAGCATAAATCCTTCTATTTCTGCGCTCAACTCTCCAATACTCAACCATTTGTTTGACGAAAGTTTGTCAACATACGTTTGGTTGAGATAATTGAAGTGTTTTGCGTGAATAATTTTATTTGACCAGGAATCTAATAATTCCTGGTTAGTATTTATAAGAATGTTGGCATTCTCGTCATATAAATTTAAAGGAGTAATATTTCTATCTGCCTTGCAAATTATTTTGTGCATTTCTGAGCTATTAGCTTTCCTATGGAAAAAATTTCTAAGCATTTCTACCTGATTGTGTTTCAAAGATGTTATTTTGACTACACCTCTACCTCCTAAATTTCTAGGTAAATTAATTCGTTCTATAGCTGAATTTGGATGATGGCAATTAAATTTTGTTAACGTAGTTCTAATTAATCGTTCTAAACTATCTAAATCTGTATTGGACCATTTAATTATGCCAAATGAGTACGTTAGTAGAGGTATTGCCCAAGTATTTATTGCTTTTACTAAATTTTTATCAGATAGATTGCATTTTAAAATTTTTCTGATCCTAGTTTGAAATTTAATCCTAATATCATTTTTAATACTAGTGTGATCTAATCTATTCGATTGCGGGTATCCTAAATATTTATAAACCTCATCCCCTTTCATACTTTGAATATTGAAATTTCTAAATATACCCTCGTCTCCATCTACAATTTGGCCTTTCTCTATATGGATAGTTTTACATTTATCTAAACCAAAAGTCATTTTAATATCATCTGAAAAAATTTTAACTACCTTAATCATTTTCTCTAAATTTGATTCAGAATTTGAAAATAATTTTATATCATCCATATATAATAGATGTGAAACTATACTACTCTCTCTTGTATTACCCTTAATTTTTATTCCAAACTTGCTTTTAATTAACATTTTAGAAAGGGGATTCAATGCTAAGCAAAACCAAAGAGGGCTCAATGAGTCTCCTTGAAAAATCCCTCTTTTTATTGAAATCCCCGTAAT
The DNA here is from genome assembly GCA_917880885.1 of Limnephilus marmoratus. Lineage (NCBI taxonomy): Eukaryota > Metazoa > Arthropoda > Insecta > Trichoptera > Limnephilidae > Limnephilus > Limnephilus marmoratus. The sequence continues at coordinate 41,343,999 of OU862916.1, read as the reverse complement.
CCCTCTTTTACATTTACGTTTCTTAGTGGTCTTTTAATTATACATATTATTCTATTATTATATTTTATTTATTTAACTTATATTTTTATATGTAGATAATGTCTAACAACTTTCAAAGTAATTTTAGAACAAAAAAATAAAAACTTTTAAAGTACTATTTAGATACCTGAGCTTGCATGCTCCATACCAGCTGTTCGATTATGGTCTTTGTTAGAGCTTTGCTTTGAATAGATTTTTTTCGGAAATGCAACGTACCTATTACGCCCCCCCTGAAATTTCTCTACGCCCCCCCGGTTGGGAAGTCCTGCACTAGAAAGTTTAAAAATGTATTTATCCACAAGTTAACCTAGAAGGATTGATTTGTTTTCCTTTCATCTTTGAATGCTTTTGTTAATTATTAGACTTTGAATATCTGCGAGTCAAAAATATCCGAAATTTAATTTTTTTGATTTATTACTTATGAACGCTCTTTGGGATCGGGGCTTTTAATGGTAAGAATAATTCATTATTTATTATACTTAACTGAACTCCCTCAATAACAACATTTTGTTTTAGTTTAGTGATTAATTGAAGCTCTCCGCTAACTTACATAGTATAATTATTTCCCTCCATTAGTATTCTGGGCAAAGAGGAATTCATATAACTATGACTAGTCAGTCACAGAATTTCTGTAGTGAAATAATTCACGACTTCTAGTAAGTATTACGCAGGAAATCAAAAAGTTTATCAATGCAAGCAATTCTGGACTATCAACTACATAATTATAGGTTAATATAGAAATACTGTTCCATGAACGGTTGTCATATATTATATGCAAACATACTTATATGCAATATGCAGTCGGTTTAGGAAAAGTACCGTATACCTAATGACACAAAATATAACGATGTCACCCCGAAGGGATTTGCAGAGAGGATGTGCCGCTGAATAACAAAGTGTAAAACATAATATTTTACTTCTTCGAACTTTGCAAAATAACTTTGTGGTATCATTTTTCATATAATGAATAAAAAATCACTTTGTTTAAACCACTATTTTTAAAACAAATCAACATGTTTCGACAACAATGTTGATTTGTTTTAATTTGTTTTAAACAATTAATATTGATAATAATTCAAACATATTTCATGATCGTGTTGTAAACTTATCAAACCATATTTTTAAAAAAGAAGAGTTAAATTTATTATCAAAAGGTTTAAATCACAATATACAAGTTGAAAATAATAAACAAATTGAATTATTAGCTGTTGATATAAATTGTGCAATAAATCAAAACGATAATTCATATCAATACAAATTTGGTGAAATTATAAAAAACATTAAATCCAATAATCATAATAAAAATAATAATCAATGTGAAGAAAAAAGCATGCTATCAATATTTCTAAAATTACACGTGACAAAAACCTTATAATAACGAAGGCAGATAAAGGAAATTCTATAATTATTTTAGATAAAGTTGATTACATAAAAAAGACTTTGGATTTTTTAAAAACTGATAATTTTGAGATTATTAATAAGAATCCTATAAATAAATGCCAGGAAGAAATTTTAAATACTTTAAAATCTTGCAAAAGTGAAAAAATTATTAGTTTATTTAAAAACAAAAAATTAACAATTAATAATCCACAAATTCCTAAATTGTACAGTTTGATAAAAATTCATAAAATAGAAAAATCTATTAGACCAGTTGTATCCAATTGTAGTGCCCCTAGTTATAAGTTGGCTTCTACAATCAATAAATTAATTTTTGATAACAAAATTTTTAATCCTAAACACACAATTAAAAATTCCCTTGAATTAATTGAAAAATTAAAATCTTTAGATGTACCTAAAAATGCTATGTTAATATCATTCGATGTTGTTAACTTATTTCCTAGTGTTCCTCTTTTTGAAACTAAATATATTATTAAAGAATTACTAGATTCTTCAAACATTTCCAAAAACTTTTCACAGGATTTATATAAAATTTTTAATGTTATTCTAAAACAAAATTATTTTCAATTTGATAATATTATTTACAAACAAAAAGATGGATTAGCAATGGGTTCAAGCACCAGTCCCCTAGTAGCAGATATTTTTTTAAACAATTTTGAAGATAAACTTTTTAAAAGTCGTGCGTTATTATTAAAATATGTTTACTTTTGGAAAAGATATGTAGATGATATTTTTTGTATATGGACTGGCACTAATAGACAATTAAATATATTTTTAAATTTCATTGATAAACTCAACAAAAAAATTAAATTTACCCTAGAAATTGGAAATAATTGCAGCTTAAATTTTTTGGATTTAAATATTTCTATCATTAAAAATAAATTCGAATTTAACATTTTTCGTAAAGATACATATACAGATATTATTATACATGAAACATCTAATCATCCATATTCACAAAAATTAGCAGCTTTTCATACCTTGCTAAGTAGATTAATTAATGTTCCCTTATCTTTGAGTAATTTTAAAACAGAATTAAATACTATTAAACAAATTGCAATTAATAACGGTTATAATTCAAAATTAATAGACAATATGTTAAACAAAAAATATAAGAAAAAGTTTTTTAGATCTTTTGTTTATCCACAAGTTTTTGAAAATGATAATAATTGGAGAAAAATTTTATTTTTAAATAATAACATTTCAAATTTAATAATTAAAAACATGCCAAATAATGTACAACCAGCTTTTTATACAAATAACAAATTAAAAAATTATACTTTAAATAATAAGGATAAATGTGATTTTTTAAACAAATCTGGGGTTTATAAATTAATTTGTAATGATTGTAACTTTTTTTATATTGGAAAAACTTCTAGAAATTTTAACATTCGAGTTAAGGAACATATAAGATGTTTAAATAATAATAATTATTCTGAATTTGCCAACCATATTTTGGAAACAAGTCATTCTTTTGATATTAATACAGGTCTTAAAATTTTACATACTAACACTACGGGCATACAATTGGATAATTTAGAAATTTTAGAAATTAGAAAAAGCATTAATAGTAAATTAAATATTATAAATAACCAAACATTTTTTAAAAATAGCCATCTTTTAAATTTATTTTCTTATTAATAGTTACAATTAATTATAATTATTTTTTGATTTAGACTAATTATTTTAATTAATTATTCATAAAAAAAAATTATTATCTAAATGCAATTTTTTCCTTAAATAATTTTTATATTTAATTTTGTATAACTATTTTTATGATTAGTAAGTAATTAATCACCTCTACTTTTTAATATTTTGTCTATGTTATAATTTATTCTAATTTGTCTATACTTGTTTGTCATTTATTATAGTAACATATCCTGATGAAGACAACATTGTTGTCGAAACATGTTGATTTGTTTTAAAAATAGTGGTTTAAACAAAGTGATTTTTTATTCATTACATAATATTTTAATTCAAATGCATCAAGGAAAATACTCGTCCATATACTGTGTAAACCAGCGCATAGGTACAAAAAATCGACACTGTATATAAATTCGATTGATATTCATACCGACTTTTTATAAGGGTATTATGAAGCCGATTTTACGTTTGAAATTGGTAAAAATGCACAAAAAATTATCAATCTTATATATAAAAATCTCGTATCACGGTATTTGTGGTCGCACTCCTCCGAAACGGCTTGACCGATTTTTATGAAATTTTTTATGTATATTTGGTAAGTATGAGAATAGGTCGTAAAGTATATTTCATACCGTTAGGTGGTTAGGGTTCCCTATCTAGAAAAATGTATTTGTTTTTTTTTTGACATTTTTTTTTGTATTTTTTTTTGGTGTCAAAAAATACCTATAACCCCAAATTTTCACTCTCCCATTTTTTAATCACGATTTTTGAATTTTTGTATGAACAAATTTAACTGTCGCGTCGTTCGTATTTCAAACAGAATGAAATTATTTATGTTGTTGAATGACAGATTGAAAGATCAAAATATTCACTAGAATAATTTATATGGCAGAACAACGTTTTCGGGACAGCTAGTAATTTTATACTAACATCTTTCGGGGGTCATTTGTCGGCAGATCAACTGTAGGGTCACCTGAAATACCAAGTCACTGAATTTTCTAGTTAGCTTAGACATTTGTAAGCTCTTATTACAGATTTCCTTTATGTTATGGTTAGTTAACGAATGAAAAATTTGATCTAATCGTTACTTTTTGATGTAAAACTTCTTTACGCACGCTCGACTTGGGGGGTAAGCTGATGAATGCGTTACGAAAAGTGGTGATTGTTACGAAAAGTGTGATGCGAACGGTAATCGATGCGAACGGTGATCGATGGCGAGACGAACGGTCGGGCCTTCACGCACGCTTGAATTGGGGAGTGATAAGGATAAGGATAAGGATGGTCATCCCAAGGTCGTAGGTCACCCCAAGGTCGTAGGTAACCCCAAAGTCGTAGGTCACCTCAAGGTCGTAGGTCACCCCAAGGTCGTAGGTCACCCCAAAGTCGTAGGTCACCTTAAGGTCGTAGGTCACCCCAAGGCAGTAGGTCACTCCAAGGTCGTAGGTCACCCAAGGTCGTATGTCATCCCAAGGTCGTAAGTCTCCCCAAGGTCGTAGGTCACCCCAAGGTCGTAAGTCTCCCCAAGGTCGTAGGTCACCCCATGGTCATATTTCACCACAATATCATATTGTCACCCCTAGGTCATAGGTCACCCCGTTCACTACGTTTGGTAACTAAGCAGGGATACCTGGGTTCATGGGTTCAGTTTTAATTCAGTCGTGTGGTCTAAAGCCCACTCGTTTTTTTTTAAAACGTTACTTTGTGCGTAACATTAGTAGGAATTAAACGAATACTCTCAAGAGGTACCAATGAAATATTCTCATTGTTATGTATTTCTTTCATATCTAAGAAATACACATCAAGTATTAAGATTTATTATACACACAACAATTTAAACACTTTATTTGTTTATACCTACCTATATTAAATTGATTGTTTCAATAAACTGTGTCCAGTAAGTACTAACATTATGTATGGGGATGGCAATAGATGATGCTTACGCAAGATGATTAAAGAGATCAAGATGAAACAAAAGCCGACAAAGGATGAGAATGATTTGCTGAGTTCACTGAACTGATTTCATCTCACGCTGATTGTGATCTGTTTGTTGCATGCGTTGTTTTATTTTGGCAATAGAATGCGATTAGCTGTCTGTAAGTTCCGCCACAGTTCTAATAAGAACTGCCGAAGAGGGTGCATCATATCAAAATATTATTAACGATGTCTCATAGAAGAATGTGATATTTTAAAATAAATAATGGTCTACTTAACATATTATTTTATTTTTTTTACATGAATACCGCATAAGAGTCCCAACTGCTCCCGTCTGGAGCCAGTGGCATATGCGTGGGACTATGGCATCCCCAATTGGGGTAGGTATGTTGTGAGACTGAAGGCAGTGGGGAGGGGAATGAGATAGGGAAGAGGAAGGTGGGGAAGTACCTGGATATTCAAATCTAGTCACCAAACACGGCAGAAGCCATTTTAAGCAACGTTTTAATTCTGAATGGTGGTCTTACACCAGGGCGATACTGAGAGTATCTTCCACTCTGGAACGTGCCGCAAATATACTGTATATTATTTTTAATGAATAGATTGTGAAATACACAAATTAATCAAATAAAATTTATTTACCACCCCGGGATTCGATCTCGCGACCTTCGGAATGCGAGTCAAGCGCCTTACCGCTGCACTACGCCGGCTGTCAAAAATAGTTGATTAAGGTTTTGACTGAGCAATACTGAACATGGAGAATTCCTGTTTTAACTCAACCATTTTGCATTTCGTCTGTCTGTAAATTTGATTGTTCGTTCCCTTTTAGATTCAAGATGGAGGCCGTTGCTTTTTTAATGTGAAATCGTCGGTACCTACCTGACTGAAGAAAGTTGGAAAAAAGAAGTCATTCAGTTAGTGACGTTTCTTTGTACAAATTGTGTAATTCCTTATTTGAAATAATGTTACACAAAATATATGGTATGTGGTTAAGTATGTAGGTACAGATATTTACCCACATAAAAATCTTATGATTTCAGGCGAAATTTGTTTTTTATGTGATTTAAGATTTTTACGATCAAAAGTATTATCGTGGTATATTTTTGTTTTATTATGCCGTGTTTTCGGACAGCATTACAGTGTCTATCATCAAGGGCAGATGTGTAATCGAACATCGTTACACGTTACAGGTCTGCCCGGGTGATGCACACTGTAATTCTGTCCGAAACATTGGCTTAATAAGGACGGAGCCGAAACCGGCATAATAACTCAAAATTAAATAACAATAAGTGATGTCTCCTGGACGCGTATTTACAATCCCTACCGCGTTTCAGTCGCTTTAAATTTTCAATATCAAAATTTAAACATTAGAAATTAAATTATTAATTTCTAATATACACATTGGAAAGATTATTTTATCTAGATTTTAGAACAATTTTTGTTTTTGCAAAGCGATAAAAAATTATCAATATAGAGGTGTATTTACAATATATGGGAATAATATTAAAATTTAAATATTTAGAAATAAAATAATTAATTTCTAATATACACATCAGAAAGATGATTTTATCTAGATTTTAGAACAATTTTTGTTTTTGCAATGTGATAAAAAATAACCAATATAGAGGTATATTTAAAATGTAAATTGTCGTTATCGCGACTGAATCGGTATAGGTTTTGTAAATACGCCTCCTGGACACAGAAATACTAATTACTAGTTTACATTGTGACCTGAGCGGTATTTTATCCATTAACTAGTGTTATCAAATTCTTTCGAGCCTGGAAACGCCACAAGAACCCACTAGATTACCAAACTTTTTCACTGCTCCGAAAACGACAAAAGAAAATCGCTACTCTCACATACCACAATTATATTTCACACTTAGAACATGCTATACAAAATAATGTAAAAAAAAATATGGAGCTTTGTCAAAACGCAAAGAAAATCTCCTTCCATACCTGAACACCTAACATATGGCTCGAGAATCGCACACAATAGTAAAGAGATTACCGATCTATTTGCTGACTATTTCTCTACCGTCTTCACTGATCACACCCAAAATTTTGCATCTGATATTCATGAACCTGATCCGCTGAATAACATAGCTATATCCTCAATTACAATCAACGACGACATTACCTAGAAATATCTATCATCCATTGACATTAACAAAGGACCTGGTTTAGATAGTTTGCCTGGTATCTTCATACGTAACTGTAGTAAATATATCACTCCTCCGGTCAGTGCAATTTTCAAAAAATCACTAAGTGAAGGTACGTTTCCTCATAAGTAGAAGTCTGCCGTAATAACCCCCATTTTTAAAAAGGGTGACAAACATGATGTAACAAACTACAGACCTATCTCTCAACTTCCCATCTTAAGTAAAATTCTTGAAAAAATCGTTTACGACCAACTTTACCCGACTATCACTACAACAATTTCACAGAACCAACACGGATTCATGAAAAATCGGTCTACAACATCTAACCTTGCCCTATTTGTCAACTATTTGCAGAGCAATATGGACGAAAGGATGCAGGTCGATGCTGTGTACACCGACTTCTCAAAGGCCTTCGACCGCGTTATCCACTCAATTCTGTTAAATAAACTCACTCGTCTTGGAATACACGGTGACTTGTTTAGATGGATAATCATACATTAGCAATCGTAGTCAAGTTATCTCAATAAATGGAGTTTTATCTAAAATAATCAACGTAACCTCGGGTGTCCCTCAGGGTTCCCACCTTGGTCCGCTCTTCTTTAATATATACTTAAACGACATAGGCTCATGTTTCCAATACTCAAAATTTTTATTGTTTGCAGATGATTTGAAAATTTACAAAACGGTTCGCTCTCTATTGGACTGTAAAGAACTACAAAGTGACTTATATAGGCTCTGCAACTATTGCACAGCTAATTATTTAGACCTCAATGTTTCTAAATGCCACACTATGTCCTTTACTAGAAACAAGCATCTAATTAACTTTTCATATTCACTCTGCAATGAACCCGTTATCTCAAAAAATGAATGTAAGGATCTTGGAGTCTATTTAGATAGTAAACTTATATTTAAAACGCACATTGATTCAATCACCGATAGATCTTACAAAATGTTGGGTTTTATACTACGTCTGAGTAAATTATTTAGAAATCTACATACTCTAGTAATGCTTTACTCCTCACTAGTCAGAAGTACACTGGAATTTGCATCGCCTGTCTGGAATCCCAAATACACCCAATACGTCAATAACATAGAGCGCATACAAAATAAATTTATTAAGTATCTCGGTTATAAATACAACAATAATTACATCTGCACTCTCCAATCCCTGAAATCCAGGCGAACGGTAGCTGACATGACATTTCTCCATAAAATTATACATAACGAAATAGACTGCCCAGAACTTCTATCCCAAATAAATTTTAACATCCCATCTAAAAGAACTCGCCACACCAACCTTTTTTACACAACCAGTAATAATACGAACGCTGCAGCCAACTCCCCCATTTCCCTCATCCTTCAAAGTTTCAACTCTATTCAAAAAACCACAAACACCGATATATTTTTCGATTCCCTCCCTCTATTTAAGAAAAACATTTTTAGCACACTGAATTCGCACACATAACACACACATCCACACACCCTTGTTTGTCCAATCCCGATTTCGAGGACTTCAACTGGCTACCCGAATTCGAGGTCCTGTTATATTATATAAAGTAGACATGCATTCTACACTTATGCGTATACTCAAGTTAATCGTGATCGTTGCTGTCTATTCGGTTTCATCATACACCCGGTAAGCACCTAGAAAACGGTCCTCAAAAAACCGGAATACACACCCGGTAACTGAGGACTTCCCATATCCGAGGCCGGTCCACGTATTCAGGATTACACATACGTAAAATACACGGATCTCGGAAGGTCCTCGTTTTAGTGGTCTGTAGTTTTTGGAGGTCTTGGGTCCTCGAAATAGTGTGGAACGAATTTCTTACACGTATCTTGGAAGCAGGCGCGGCTCGATCTAACGTTCACTCGTGCGGTGAACAGGCAACAAAATTACATGCCTCATCGTATTCCTAAATATTTTTTATATTTTTGAATGAATTACTTTTTGATATGAACCAAAATTAATTGATAACATCCTAAATAAAAAACTTATCAAAATTTCAACAAATAAATATCTATACAATTCTAATAATATTAATGATAAAGAATGGCGTAAAATTTTGTATATTAATAATTTTTCAGTTCAATGTTGCAAAAATCTTCCTTCTAATATTAAACCAGCGTTTTATACAAGAAATAATATCGGTAATTTTTTGAGAACTACTAAAGATAAAGACCATGAATTGACTAATTCCGGAATATATAAACTCAAATGCAATGATTGTCCCTCATTTTATATTGGAAAAACCACTCGTAATTTTGAAATCAGAATCAAAGAACATTTAAGGTGTCTTAATAATAATAATTTTTCTGAGTTTGCTAACCATATCATTGAAAATAACCATAGTTTTGAAAAAAATACTGGGATAAATATTCTTCATATTAATCATAAAGGAAAACGTTTAGATAACTTAGAAGCCTTGGAAATTAAAAAATCCCTTAAAAATAATGAATCTATTATCAACAAACAAAAAATATTATCATATAGCCCAATCATGGATTTGTTCCCCTACCCACCCACTCTACACTAATACCTACCTACCCAATCTACATTATTATCTAGCAACAGCTCCACCCCTACCATAATAAAACATTGTTCGAAACTGTCAAATTAGTATAAGCTTTCCCTGACGAAGGAACGTTTGTTCCGAAACCGGTCGGATTTGCACATCAAATAAGTGGTTTATACAAAGTAAAATTATTTCATTATCCTAAATATTTTATTTAAAATATAAATTTGCACAAAACTTAAAAAAAGGCTCAAAATAAAATTGAATTGCCTATCTAAATATATATGAATCTGGTGAGAGATCATTACGGCTGACACCCGACAGGCAGAGCACCCCTCCTCGTGCAACAGCAGATCGGCTAGTAATCGGCGTTCGTAATACGGAAAGTACCGAAAAACAGCTTTTTCTGAAAATGGGGAAATTTAATTCTTTACAACTTTTTTCAAATAAATTTCTATGTGTGATAAATATTTTAGACGATATCGTGGAATATGAAGTAATGTTTGATGAAATATGTTAGGTAAAATGATTTTTTTCGAAAATATCCACATTTGTGGAGCGTGCAACTCAAAAACGGCTGGGATTAACAAAATTACATATAGAATAAAAGTTGTAGAGAATTTTATAAGCTTTTATTTATTGTTAAAAAAATTTCCTCTGCGAGGCACCGTTTTTGAGATACAAGCTGAAATCCGAAAATTGGGAACTTCCCCCCCCCCCCCCTCCACCCCCTAGCTCACCACCTAGACGTCAGGACTTTTAGTATGTTCATACCCTAAGCACCCTAAACAAGTTTCTGAAGGAATCGCTTAGGTCCCTGCTCACGCACTCTACACCCCCTTCCTTGACTGGACTAACAATCATAAGCTCTTTATAATATAATACAATAATATCGCACGTATGTATGTTTTAGTTGATGATAATGTTACTCTGCGTTCGGTAATTTTTTCAGTAATTTTTTCCGACTCTTCAAGATCCGCATTGATAAAACCCTTCCTACAGCTCCTCCTTAACCCGCTTGACAACATCACCCATCCAGGTGGCGATATTCTTCCCCTGTCCTTAATTCAGACATAGGCGTTTTTGTGAGGTGTGGGTAATAGGGTCATGGAGCGGATTAACGAAGAATGGAGTGAAAGAAGAATATATGACGCGGATTAATCAAATACTTGAGCAGGTGTCCTAATTACCTATTAAATATTACAATACCGCACAGCAAATTAAACAGTATTACAGAACATACATAGTTCACAATACAAACTAAACGCAATATTGAATTTTTTTTCAACTGTCAAAAACTGTATTCCTTGTCGGCACAATCTTAATAATAGTGCAATACTTATTATATTCACATGCACGTAGGAATTTCGAACGACGGGTCCTCGGTTTAGGGCGTAGGTGAGATTTCTTGACACTCGAGCTTGCAGCGCCTCCTGGTGTTCACATTCCGGTGATCGGCACCTTAACACGAAACCGAGGACTTTGAGAGAGTCCTCGGTTTAGGGTCTTTGTGTGATTTCCAGCATTAGCGGCGCCGCCCTGGTGGTCACACACCCGTACTAATGAAACACTAGCCAAATTAAACACGATATTTTTCACAACGAAAATGAGGACTCTCTCCGATTGGCCCAAAATTTTGACAGTTGACCAATCAGAACGCATAGATTATAGGTACATATTCAGTTTTTCGTATTTGGAATCCGAGGACGTCCTCGGATTCGTATGAGTCCTCGGATTCTGGGTCTAAAGGCCTGTGAAGGTCCTCGAATAAAGGTGCATACAAACTCACCCTCACACCCTCATTTACACACATACAAACACTCTCACACACCCCTCTCCTTCAATAAGTTACTAACTTAATTTAGGTATAATGTATTATTTATCACACAAAAATATAAGTATATAACAGCGACATGTCATTGGTACCAATTATTGTATTAATTCTATAACTTTGTAAATATTTCCCATTATGTAATAATGTACTGTTTGTTTCTGCAAAAATAAAAAATAAAATAAAAATAAAATAAAATTATTGGCGGTGTCTTCTAATTATTTTTAACAACAATTTTTATTCACATTTTGAACGCTAAAGAGTTTTACTTAGACCCAAGCATCCAACTTTTATAAAAAAAAACCTAACCTAACCCAGAAGAACAAAAATAAACTCTTGAAAAAAATACAAGTAGGTAGGTATCTAACGTTCTATAAGTTGTTAGTACTGCAGAATTGTTTACTTTGAATTTATTGTTAATTAAACAATAAATGAACGTCTGCTTAATCGGTAGATAAGAACTTTGTTATGAATAACTTTAATTAGTTATTTCAAACTATCCGCTACAAGCTGTAAATTGTAAATGTTTGTATGTGAACAAGATCACCCATTATCGCCGACATAAAAATTTCGGTGAAATAAACCATAAAACCGCTCCGTAAAATCGGTTACAATTTTAATTACTCCTCGTTGGCTATGAAAAAAGTATACGGCCCGTTAAATCCCGCCATGATTTGCTGCGCGTTTCCTTGTCAATCATGTATAACTTGAATAGTCCGACGTTTGACTGCGTTTTACAACCACCAAACAACACATTAAACTTACACTTCCCTCCACAAGTTTTACGGAATCCCTCAAGGCTCGGTCCTCGGTCCTGACTTGATCGTAAACCCGGTGACAAGGAGCAGATGTCAACTTATTTAGAAAAGGAGTAAAATGAGTTGTTACGGCACACTTGACTTCAATGGGATTTGTTTCAACAAAGTAAATAATTACTTATGATTTTTTCTGTTAGAGCATCACATCGCGAGGATAAGCATCAAGTTTTATGGAAACAAGCGAAGACGCTACATAAAGGACTACGATAAACGTGAAGATATTTTACAAGCTATTTTCAGGGTTAAAGTTGTCCTGATGAGAGTCCACCTCCGATAGGAAAGGGCACCAACAGAGGTAAACAATGAAACATACGACGGGTATCTACATCTAGGTACAACGTATTTACATACCTAACAGATACAGAGCAATAAGAAAAACCGGTGATTGTTTTGACGACTCTTTTTAGTCGATACAAATGTGTCACTACTGAATCAGCTCGGTGGAAAAACTCCGAATCTAATATAATAAATAATAACGTATGCAGAATTATATTTGGATTCAGAAGGTACAGGACCGCATCGACAATGTTTACGGATCTAGGACTGCATGGATTCGCTCCAGACCACGCCCTACGTAATAATTGATTACTAGCAGTTAAAAAAACAGTCTCTAGCCAATTAATACTATTTGATGATTTATTTTTTATAAAATTTATTTTTTATTACTATTTTTATTTCTATTCTATCACGGACGTAGGAATAATGTCTATGTATTCTATGTATTTGTTTCTTTACTTAAAATTTATTGTGTAAATATGTATAACTTTTTGGGATGTGTAGGATTGCACTGTCCTCCCTATATCCTGGAAAAAACATTATTATTATTATTAAAGTGCTGACGGACGATTTGCTGTATTTTGTGGCCCCCCCCTCCTACATTACAACTATCTTCAAGAACCTCATTCACCCATCCAAATATGACAAAGATTCTAGGGGAAATCTATCAAGTAACGTTGGAATGCAAATATGAAATCAATTATAAATTGAAGACACCTAACCTGATATTACGAGTATGTAGCTACCGGAGATTTAATTATTTGATTTTAAGAAGAAAGACAAATATTCCCATGTTACGATTTACCTGATAACATTTTAAAAACTACTACCACCAGGAAAAAGCTGCTTGTATCGTGAATAGTGATGGAGGACTTAACCCTCCGCCCATCGCGCTTTTTTTGTAACGGAGGTGTCGCGCGGGGTCGCTTAGGACCCCAAAATTAAATATGATTAAATTGTTGTTATAGCATACATTTTATGTGTTATTTGAACTGATTACAGTCAGGTGATAATGACTGATTTGAAATAAAAAGAAATATTAAAAATGTTGATATTTATTTTCAATGCAAGAGCTTAAAAATAAACAAGGAAATTTTTTTTTGTAATTTTGAGTCATATTTTTTAAAAATAAAACTTAAAAAAAAACTTACCTTATAACTATTTGAGGTTGATAAAGACTTATTATTATAACAACAAAAAATCAACAAAATACAATGAAAAAACATATAAACTTGATTTTTCATGGTATTTTGTTGATTTTTTGAGCCTCTCGCTGAAACACTAGTCTGTATCTCACATCGCACATACGCAGACTGAATTTTCTCGGCGCTAGCGTTAAGTATAGTCCCTTTTAGGAAGCTACCTAAAGTAAGGAATCAGTGGGAACATTTAAAATGTACATAATTAGCATTTCCGTTAAACCTGGGCGTTTAAAGACCCCACGCGATGGGTCGAGGGTTAACCAACCGATGAGTTAAACTCACGACGCCTGGGTCGACGACCGGTAGAGCACTTGCCATGTAAGCAAAGGGTCCTGGGTTCGAGTCCCAGAGGTGCCAATATATTTTTCTGATTTTTCTGTCTCCACATTTTCGATTGAGTTATTATTGTCTTCATTTCAATATATTTACATTTTTATAAATTTGTACAGCGCCCTTGAGGAGACAAATCATCGTAACATAATAACCTCAAAAAAATATGATAATAATCATATTTTTTTGAGGTTACAAATGAAATAGAGTAAAAAAAACTTCCGAAAGAGTAAAAATGTCTTCCTGTTGTTTACAAACAAATTGAGCACTTAAAAACTACCTAGGTATATTCGATGGGAATGAAATATCCCACAAATTATTGATACAATGTAGCAGCAGAAACCAACATGAATTTCTTAGTAACTGTTTAGTTGACAGACATATGAACCATAATTATTTATATATTGTGACCTCTGCGATATGAGACCGACGGCGATGCTGCAATGCAATAAGAAGATCAGTTTCAGTAATTCTTGTAAACCGAATCACTTCAAGTCTTGAGACTTGTTCAAAAGTTAGCAGGTACGGATTGGAAACCCCAATATAGGCCAGAGTACCTGTTTTACCTGCCGTTCTCAAAAATGTGCCTAAAACAATAGAGTCCAGCCTCTTTCTGTCCAGCGTCATTGGAATATCGAAATCGTAGCCTTATTTGGGAAATGTTGAAAACTTAACGGAAGAAAATTAGAACTGTTTGCAAAGAATTAGTGCTTTTAAAATTACCATGGCGATTCACGGTAACGGTACCGTGACGGCTTAAAAAAGGTAATTAACACACAATAATGCTGCATTTTTTCAAAAGATGAGATACACAATGGACGTACGTCTGTCTCCTCCAAAGGAAAAAAATCATCATTTTCTTGCATCTCTTTCACACACGGCACCGTGAAGTCTCCGTAAATCCCTACAATATTACTAGCCGTGACGACAATTTTGAAAGTATAGAATATAGTTACAAGGATAATATTGAAGTGCGGTAAATTCCAAAAATTCTAAAACGTCAAATGTCAATCCGCTGATGGTTTTGCTTTTGTTCTTAAATGTATAATGCTGCTGCTTTTTCGTACACACTAAATAATAACTAATAACAGTCGAAAATGAGACAAACGGTCACCGTATGTCTGCACCTCCCCAAAGGAAACATACAATCTTATTTTTTATTTATTATTATTTTTTAAAAAGAAAGACAAACTTTCCCGGGTTACGAATAACCCAACAATGTTTGAAAATCTCCTACTACCACCACAGAAAGCCGAAAATGTTGCTTGTGTTGTGATGGAGGACTTAGCCAGCCGAGGAATTGAACACGCGACGCCCGGATGGGATCCAAGCGCTATGCCCACTCAACCACCGACCAGTCAAAATGTCATCATTATCATACATCTCCCCCAAAATCATTATCATACATCTCCCCCAAACGTATAAAGAAAGTGAAACGCAATTCCCGTCGCCGTGGCCGAGCCGTAATAAGATATATTTGTTTCTTCCAAAGGAAAAAAAGTAGTTCTTTGGAAGAAATAGTCACACTGATGTTGTTGATTATTAATTGGTTGTTCGAATGGG
Source organism: Limnephilus marmoratus (assembly GCA_917880885.1). Taxonomy (NCBI): domain Eukaryota; kingdom Metazoa; phylum Arthropoda; class Insecta; order Trichoptera; family Limnephilidae; genus Limnephilus; species Limnephilus marmoratus. The sequence goes on along the minus strand of OU862916.1, from coordinate 41,328,288 downwards.
AGTTACTAAACATAGATTAAGGAAAAGAAAATATGAAGAAATCATAAAGAAAAGACAAATAGGAGGAATGGATTTTTACATCGTTACTTGTTGAAATCGGTGACCGGACAATTAAACAAATTGGCACTTACCATTCGTTTGAAAAGTCATATGAAAGTGATAAAAAAATGGTTTAAGTAGGTTACGTAAGATTGACTTTTCAAAAGGGTGTTGAAATGCTGCTTTGTTGAGTTGAAATGGAACCGTTGAAATCGTACACCTAAATAATTTGAATTCGCGATTTTGAAAAATGTTGTTCAAATCTAGGTAGTACCACCTTGGTATCTGTCACCACTAAAGATTATTATTACTAGCGTGGACCCGTGAATCTTCTTCTTCTTCCTTGCTCTGTCCCAACTCATTGCCTAGGTAGGCTGTTGGGGTCGGCTCTTATCGTTCTCAGGTTGTAATTTCTTCTGTTCTGAATATCGCCTTCATTTTTCTCTGGGCCGTTCTCTGAAGAATTTTGGAGCATTGAGTCATCCAGGAGTTCTTCGGTCTTCCTCTGGATGACTGTCGATGAAGCTCCATAGACATTGCCTGCCTCACTGTGTGGTCTGATGGTCTCCGTCTTATGTGCCCATACCATCTCAACTGACATTCCTCCAGCTTACTATTTATGTCTGTGACACCCAGGCTACAACGAATGCGTGAACTAACGTGAATAATCACGGGATATTATAATTTCGATATTAATTAGGATATTTAAATTTTTTTTCAAACTAAAATATTAGGTATAGGTATTACAGCCAGGTTCTTTATTTAATATAACAGTTCCAATTATGAAAATGACACGCAAATCTGAGTTCTAGAGTTCATTGAACCGGAGTTATGCAGGGCAGACACACAATCGAATTGGTATTTTTGACGATTGATTGATTCTTCGAATTATCCGTGAAAAATCACGGGATATTATGATTTCAACATTTAAAATTATAATTAGTTATAAAGTTTATTTTCAATTAAAAATATTGTGGGTAATACAGTTTACAGGTAGTCGCTAGTCTGAATTATTTTAACAACAGTTGAAAAAAATGACACTTAAACTCGAGGGAAATTTCCGAGTTTTTGAGTTCATTGAATCGGAATACGCAGGACAGACATACAATCGAAATTAGTATTCTTGATAATTGATCGCTTTATTCGAATTGCCACCGTATACGTATTTTAATTTTTATTAACACTTACCCCTCGCTAATAAACGTATTTTAAAATTTACACAACTGATAAATAACCATTTATCAGCTGTGTAACACATTATTTACATTTAAAGGAAATCCGAGTTTTAGAGTTCATTGAACCTGAATTACGCGGAGCGGACACACAACACAAATGATAATTTTTTAAAGATCTTATGAAAAAAACCTGTTTTAATTTTTACACATCGTCACCTTAGTTCTTGTATGTTCAATAGACGATTAGAAAATTTTACAGGAGGAGAAGTTTTCTTTCATTATTTCAATGAAACATTATGATAGGTGTTTAAGATAAAGATATTTCTGTAAAGGTAAAGGTCTCACCAGTTTAGTTAATTGACTATCATTTTTTATACTTTATTTATAATTTTTAAGTGGAGATTGAACCAAACTAAAATGGTCTATTGAACAAACAAGAACTGAGGCGACGACATGTGATAAGTGATAAACAATCATTTACTATACATTAATGGTTGTTTATCAGTTGTGTAAAAATTTAACCAAAAGAAATATCGACACTTCAGCTTTTGTTTATTTTTCATGTGCTTGGTTGACCGACCAGTTCGTCCCTGAATCAAACGTCAGACTAATAATAAAAAATACTATTAATAAAATGTGCCATTGTCAAATTGTATAATCGCTTTAGTCGGGCGCCATTTTAATGTGTTTTTAGTGCCTACCTGAAGCTGAAACCTATTACACATTTCTAAACACATTCCTAAGTAATAACTCACCACCATAATATTATATTTTGTATGTGGTGTGACACTGTGACCGCGTAACAGTAGTAACTCAGGAATTTTATTAAATATTTTCCGTCGTGCTAAGATTATTTTAAAAACCCAAATATTTAAAATAAATGTGAATTAAAGCGGTGACCGGACAGTCGATAATAATAAAAATTGGATAATTTTTAGGCCGCCGTTTTTGTGAAAAATCACCTTAAAACCCTTAGCGGATTGTGGTATCCCATTGAAAACAAATACAAAATAATTATAACCTAGTGCAGCAGAGAGCTTTTTAAAATAACACGTATATATTGAAGTAACTAATACTGCCAAATATCTGCTGTTGTCAAAAACTTAATAAAAAAATTGAATAACATCGTATTTACTGACATTTTTGTCATTCAGTTCAAAATTTTGAAGTAAGTAAAAAAAAGTGTAAAGTTTCGCTAAGGGCGGTGACTGTTGGCCGCCTGAAGTTATAAAAATTATGAAATTATAATTTTTTGTGCATTATTTACTAATTTCAAACCTAATATCGACTTAAAAAATACCTTCTTTTAATAATAAGTTGGTATGGAAATCAAACGATTTTATTTACAGTCTAGATTTTCTGTTCTTTAACGCTGGTATAAACAGTATACATAGCGTGACAATTTATTATTTCCCCCAAACGGGGACACCGAAAAAAAGGTAGGTAGGTACTTAAAAATAATAATAATTTTGAACAACTTATTTAGCGCTGAAAAGATGCTAGATTACAATTCATCTTGGAGCTACCAATCGCATGGACGATTGGAATTCTAGACCCTTGTTCAAAATTTAAAGAGATTTTTTTTTATTACGAGAAAATTTAAACGAAATAAAACAAAATGTTACAGTGATTTTTTTTTACTAAAATTAGCATGGATTTTACGAGTGAATTTACTTTACTATGTAAGTAGGAGGCTAGATCACAACCCGTTTTGTAGCTACCAAGCGCATGGATTATTGGAATTCTAGCCCCTTAATAAATTAAATAAAATATCTTCCAAACTTACCTATTCGTTTTAAGAGCTTCATACTTTCATATAATACAATTGAAAAGATAGTAATATTTTTTTCGTGTCATATTAGGGATAGCTATTTTATATATTTGTGTATTTCAAGATTACCTGTTTATTTGTGTAGGCGCTTTATGGTTTCTTTTCGAAAACGGGACATTTTGCAGTCCCATAGCCGTGTTCGGGAACACCGGGACACACTGCGTGAAAATGGGACTGTCCCGGTGAAAACGTGGACTGTCCCGGGACGTCTGGTCACATTAAGTATACAGACCATTTGAATGAAAATATATTTTTATATTTTTTTTATTAGGCGGTAGGTACATCGTCTCAGCACTGTAATACCTGTTTTGACAAAATATCCTCCGTTAAAATATCCTACGGAAAAAACATCCTCCAACAAATTATCTATTTCGTTAGATTAGGTTAGGTTAAGTTTAAGTAGATATTTTGTCGGAGGATATTTTGTCGGAGATATTTTGTCGCGGGATGAAAAGTTGCGGAACCCTCTGCCCACCCCTTCCGGGACACTTACTTATATTTTGTGCAAGTAGGTATACCGTATTATCCTTAAACCCGCTGCATCTCTACATATTATAAATTAAAGTCCCCCGCGTCTTCTGTATGTCTGTCTGTCTGTCTGTTCGCGATAAACTCGAAACTACTGAACGGATTTTCATGCGGTTTTCACCAATAGATAGAGTGTTTCATGAGGAAGGTTTGTAATTTGTCAAGGATTTGTGTAAATTGGTTGAAACATAACGATAATTGTTAGAAGTGTCGGAAAAAGTCAAGCCGCCTGAGAGCTTTCATCGAAAACGCTGCTTAATCCTTTTGGGATATAACAAAACAATGCATGGTGGGATATTCCTCTTTTATAGATCTACAAAAAGGCCGCGAAGGCATATATCTATCTTTTACGGATTGCTTACCATACCCATTTTATATTCTAAAAAAATGGTCACGTACATTGCGGTAATTGAAAAGTTATTTAGACGGATACAGTATTAATCCTTATTAACTTAAATACGTTAGTTACCCCAAGCATTTCATGCACATTATTATAATCTTTCACACCATCTCTACGTATTATAAATTAAAGTCCTCCGCGGCATCTGTCTGTCTCGTCGCGATATACTCGAAGACGGCGGTGGTTATAAAGGTTGGATAACCATCCAGTAGATGACGTTGTGTTTTATTAGCCACAGCAACGCGTGCCGGGTCAGCTAGTATTGTATAAAAGAAAGCCGGGGTTCCAACAGTCGGGGGATATCAACTGTCATGGAATTGTCTTGTAGAGCCACAGGCATTGGTAACAGAAACATAACTGACAAGTTCATTTAACGTGAGAACTAAGCCATAAAAAACATTCATATTATTCTAAGGACGACGGGAATTGTCATCAATTCCAAAGACGGGTATAAATCATAAACCGTAGCCTAAACACTGGAATACTGCTTGTAAATACACTGGCACAAACAAACTATTGAGGCATTCAAAATATTTATACCTTTTCATAAACTATGTTTTTTTATGATTGGTTCATAAATAACTAGTTTTATTAATTTAAACGAACTTAACAAAACAAAGAAATTTATCAATCTATTAATTTACCTACATACCTAAAGGTTATTTATTTATTTATTTTATTTTTTATTTAAGTTTTTATTCCAGCAGGGCTGGGAGGGTAGTGCAATCCCAGTCTGCCATATTACATAAACTATAGTATAATATATTTTACAGAGCAAATAAAAATCTAAAACAAATAAAATATTATAGCATAATAGGTTAGGTAGGTACCTAACGAAAAACAAAAATGAAAATAAAATTCGAACATAAATAATAACACAGGTCTACAACAAAAATGCTGTCTGGATGTTTTCAACTGATTTCTATGTATTTAGGTGTTCTGGAAACTAGAAAAATACTCAAAAAAATCCAGAACGTCAGGTTATTTTGCTAAACGGTATACAAATATATATAGATATAGATAGCATATACAATAGTGAGCTCTGGCAATAAACATTTCATTGCTAAACCGTTCATCCGATTGCGATGAAACTTTGGGGGTTTGATGTGTGCATGCCCGCGATGATTTTTGTGTACAATAGTGAGCTCTGGCATCATGAAATTATGAAATATTAATTAATTAAATAAAAATGAATCGCAAAAATGTATATATAATAACAAAGACCGTAACTAAAAACAAATCGTTAAAAGCATTTCACTTTCACTTTCATTGACGTTCTGTGACAAAATGAAAGTCATTTTCGGATTCAGCACACCCAAAAACATAAGAATTACACATTAAAACCAAAACAGCTCTCAATTTTTATTTTTTTGTAGAGCTGTGTAATAATAAAAATTAATCACAAAATTAAAAACAAATTAAACAGAAATTAAAATTAAAAAAAAAGAAATATTAGTTTTTTTTATCGTCCATCAGGGAGGTCGCCTCATCATTTGCATCCATCGCTCAATTAGTGGGGAACTGAGCCACCCGGATGCAGCCACGACAATGATGTTGTTTGATTTCCGTGTCCTGCTCCAGAAGTTGGCTAGTCGGTGGCGAAGTAATGCTGGAAATGAGTGCACCCTCCCCTCGGTGAACATCGTGGAGGCGCTGCAGAACCTCGGTAGTTGCATAAGTTGCCTGTATGCATTGTTGTAGCACACCCTCAGTTTGTCCCATTGCGCTGCTGGGCATTGTGTCCACAGTTCAGATGTATACAGGGCAGTGCAGTATGTCTTGAATAGTAATTTTCTGACATCATCGCTACAGTGGTAGAACCGCCTTATGTATTTCCAAAATTTCGAAAACATATACTCCGATGTTGTAGATATATTTAGTTGAACAATGTTGCAATATAAGCTGTTTTTATTATGTTTTTCGTCGTCGAATAGAGCTGATTTACGAGGTGAAATTGTTTAACTCTGGATGTGCAAAAGAGCGTTCGTCGATGACTGATAAAATTTAAAAAATTGTGTCTTTCTTTCTCGCTTACCTGTTTTTATGAATAGCATAAAATACATAAATCGTCTATGTGAAGGCCATTTAACGGGAGTAAAAAGATAAATTAATCAAATTACACTTGCTGAACTCCTTTGCGAAAATTTCTACGATAATGTTTGTACAAAGTAACATCATAAGTTTTTTTCGTTATTTGTTTTTGGAGTGTTATGATAGTTATACCGTCAAGGGTGGATTTAGGGGGGGGGGGCACGGGGGGGCACGGTATTTTTGTGTACTGTGGTGATTCCATCACAGTACATACTTAGAAGCTAAAACTGTCTTTTTTAAACATTTAATTTTTCGATTGTTTTGACACTTTCATAAACCTTCCTATACATACTTGAACTTGTAGAAATAAAATTAACCCAGCAAAAATACCGTCTGGGGGGGGGGGGGGTGGGCACGTGCCCCCGTGCCCCCCCCCCCCATTATTTTTTTAATTGTTTTGACACTTTCATAAACCTTCCTATACATACTTGAAATTGTAGAAATAAAATTGAAGTATGATACTTCAAGTTTATTAGCAATTGTTGATTTAATTGTAACTAACAGTAATTGTTGATATTTTTGCGCGTCCGCCCCTCGTGCCCCCCCCCCCCCAGAAAAAAATCATAAGAGTAATTATAGATTTTTTTGCCCGTCCGCCTTTGTGCCCCCCCCCCCCCCAGAAAAAAATCCTGGATCCGCCCTTGTATACCGTGTTACTTTAGCCAACGTTTCGGACAGCGTTACAGTGTCCATCATCAGGGCAGGTGTGTAATGTGATCTGAAAACGTATCTGACATGAAACGTATTTATTGTACCTATTGTTATGCATGTACCAAAGTGTATGACTGCACTGTATGTAAAATTTCGATTCGTATTATGTCTGTAAAATAATCCTTAGGCATTTAAACTAATACCTAAACAATTTACTGTGTTGTATTTTCAAATTATGAACAAAATTAATTCAACAATGTTATTATTAAGTTCGGCAAGTCTTTATTTTATTATTGTGACAGTTGTGTCAGAAAGACGTTATCAAACAACAACAACAAAAAACTTGTAGAATTTAATACCTAATGACAAGTGCATTGGTCCAAGAGCAAAGGTAGACTGTGTAGTTTTCACGTTCGGATATGACTTGCTTATTGAAAATATGAAAATGACCATTTTGAGAGGGGAAAAGGTATGAGGAGTGAGTATCTGGGGGTCAGTGTAACCAGGAGTAACTAAATCCGTCCCACTGTGGTGCAAGGCGATGTTCCAAGAGAGGTCTGTTGGAGAGGTGGAAAAGAGACCTTTCAACCAGTCACTCCCAATCCGACCTGCCACACACCTGGTGGGCAGATGCATCCTAAGCCAAGACCCGGACAAACATCACCCCATGATCCCGGGCACCCCTACTAAGGTAAAGACACCAAATATAGTGAACTACTAGGGTTGACCTGTGGCTGAGGTTATCCACGACTCAAAAAACACTTACAAATTACAATGGATTTTTGATTTTGTTTAAAAAATTATTCTGCATAACGCTCGATACTTGATAGATTACGGTGTAAGAAGAAAAGGTACATTAAAATATAAATGTCCTTTTTTTATTTTTTTATTTTTATTTATTATTCCTACTGTATGCTTATAAATAAAACGCCGTATCGTATGAGTTTTCGGAAGATAATTGACGCAAAAAAAAATTTCAAGTCACATTATTAGTTAAGAATTTGTACATAATTACTGAAAAGTATTTAAATGTGTCGAGATGAATTTCAAAGGCAATGACTCGCGTCTGTCATTTTTACTTTCATCCATTGCCCTCACGTATTTCTTCAGTAAACAAACTGAACAAAATATTAAAAAATATTTCAAAAAGATATCTCGCCATAGACAAAAAATCAAGTTGAAAAAATGTGACAGCTGGCATCAGACACCTTCAATCCTTCAATCGCCCACCATTAAGCACGGGCATTCTTGTATTTTGTGATTTATACCGCTAAACAAACATGATTTGGATATCTAAGCATTGGATTCAGGAAAGGAGAATCGACGGGTCGCGGTCTAAATGTGAACATTCAAATAACTGTTGATTTTTTTTAGAGATCTTAGAAATGAAAGTTTAACAATAAAAATCCCATTCTCCTTCACTTGGCTTCCAGACATAAAAATGACAGACAGGTGTCCGGGGTAAAGTGCACAAACTTCGGGAGGTGATTTTACGTGATAGTAGAAATAAAAAAGATTGATAACTTTTTTTACAAATTCCAACGTTTTTTTTAAATTATTATTATTGTTATTTTTGTATATATTATTTTTTCCTTACAAACAATTGAACTTTTTATCCGAAAACTATCTTAAAACTTAGGAATTTCGAAAAAAATTTTTGTACCTTTTTTACTTTTATGTAGAAACACCTCCCGAAGTTTATGCACTTTATCCCCGGACACCTTGTATAGCCGTCTTACGAATAATCTGATAATTTTTGAAAATATCCTATTACCATCGTTATAAGCGACATAACAAACGGATATAGCGAGCGAGCGTATTACGTGATAGACGTAATACGCTGGACGTCGCGACGTGTAGTAATGTGATCAGTGGCGATCATTTTGTTTTTGTTTTTAATGGAAAAAATATCACCGGAGAGAAAAATATAACAATTACGAAATTATCTGGTCATTATTAATTTTTTAATATATTTATGTCTTTTTAAAATATATACCTAGTTACCTATTACAATCATTATACAAACATGTTCAAGTATTTCTATTTAGACAATCAATAGCGACTCTCAATCGAAAATTTGAAACAGAAAAATGAGAAAAAGATACGGACACATCTAGGAATTGAACCCAAGAGCTTGGGGAGCATACATTAATTACGTGAGCTAATGAGCTAGTAAAAGGGGGGGGGGGGTCCAGCAAAATCTCACGTTACTTGAAAAGAATATACGCCCAAATTTATCTCACCAAGGGGTGGAAGTGGGACCCTATCCCCTTCGGTCTTTTTATCTGTACCATATCTCGGCTAAGAACTACCAAAATTATCTTCATTTTCTTAGCGCATATTTTTATTGGCTTACGTATGATTGCAAGATTTTTCTCTAACTAAATGCTATCCAGATAGTGTCTTGAATAAAAATATTCATTTTTATTTACTGTGCGCCATCTGTTGAATTTTTGACAAGTTTAGGATATTTAATTTTATTTTAACTTCCAGGCCCGACTTCCCGCGTTTCTACCGATTTATTACATATTTTCCTTAAATACTTTCAGCCTTACTAAAAAACCCAGTGAAAATTTTATTCAATTGACAAACGGCCGCGGATGTGAAAACATTACTAATTAAAAAATTGTTCATGAAAAAAAATACACATGGTTTACACAGCCTGAGAGGAGAGTTTATTTCTGTTTTATTAAAGATGTCTGAAAGAAATTTGGAATTTTTCCAAAGTATTTTGAATGTTCTATATATTTCTTATTTTTGAAAGTGTCGTAAAAACAAAAACCATTTATGAAAACTAGATAAAATTACCATTTAGATTTGTGTATTTGAAATACACTTTATAAAAAACTGCCGTATTTTAAGATTCAAACGCGGAAAAAAATTTAATTTTTTAATTTTACCAAAACATTTTTGATGAAAGTGTAGAGAAATTTATAAAAAACCTAAATTTAAAAAATACAGTCCTTTTTTATAATGAATTTGGAACGAAAATGTCACCTCACTTTTTCCTCGTGCATACAATAAAAAAATAATAAAAAATTTTAAATTTTTTTTTTTGGAAAAAACTAACCTAAACAATAATACCGACTTTTATAACACATATCTAGCTTCTCTAAAGACGTTTATTTTCTTTGATACGTTTAGAAACAGATGTATTAGATATTAATATTAAAAAAAACACCACTTTTATGAAATTCTCATAAAATAAAATCCTTTAAATGTTAATTTCAATTTTCATGTTTTATATAAAATACTTTTTGACATTTCAATTTTCAAAGCATGATTATTGTTATTATAACTTGACGAAAACTTATTAAAAACCACAAAAACAATTATACGAATATAAGAGTGAATTAGTCATATTAATAGAAATTACGAGTATTAATAGAAATTACGAGTTACATTTGAGTAATATTACACACACTTTCGCGGAGTGAATTTTTTCGCGGTTTCAGCGCGAACGATGAATGCGCAGGCGCCGACACCTAGCGGTTATGTAGGTTTGGCAATGACTTTATTTGGTAGGATCGTACTTACTAATGTAGCCAAGGTATGAAGATAAATTAATACACAGGTTGAGGTTCCGGACTCCACGTTTATTGAATGTTGGATACAAAGCATGACACGACAAAAGTTCGATTCAGAAGGATTTGAAGGAAAATGGCGAGTATGACAGCGAACAGCGACGAACGACCCAAAAGGGCGCAAGTAAGGGAAAGAAATCGCCTACGAGTTTATTCTGGCGTCTGGCCCGCAAGCGCTCAGATCTCAGGGATACCCTTATACAAAATTACTTTATGGCTGTAAAATGAAATCGCTGTCATTCTCTACATACCTTCCTCCCAGTTTGAAAAACGACATAAAAAATAAATGTAAAAATAGTTTATTGGTTTCAATGCGTTCCAGAAAATATAATGAAAAAACATCACATGTTGGTATTGTGAGTAGTGTCGAATAATAATCTGCTTTTAATTTAACAATATGTTATTATATTTTCTGAAATGCATTAGATATGATTACTTAAATTAGATTTTACAGTCGTAAATAGAAGGAAGAGTGATTCTGTATTTTAATATAAACAGTTTCAAAAGTGATTTGACATACATTATATAAACTTGGTTTATTCTGTGTGGGACCACCCACCACACGAAACATGCTGACTTCTGGATTAGATTAAAAATGCAACATTGTATGTCACCTAACTTTTAAAGCTAAATTTAAAAACTTACTTGATTGTGAAATATGTGTGTAACATTATAAATATAGTATTTTAACATGGATTTTGAATTTGAAGCTATAAACATAATGTTATTTCTAGGAGTATGCTCCAACTAGATTGACTATGTATATAATCAATGAATTGCATCTACAAACTTTATGTTTGGAGCATATGTACAGGATGTTTGCGACTAGTATCACTTAAAATTAATATACATATTAAAAATACCTCACAATACTTCAATTGTGTATTATTAACAAATAAAATTATTAGTTTAGAGAGAAAATACTTAAAAGTTACTGCGTCAACAAACGTTTTTTGTTTGGAGCAAGGAGTGTCACGCACTTATGCTTTAATTCAAATCACCCTTTCAGGTAATTTGTGGTAAATATAAGACATATTATGTTCCGATAATATAACAGTGTTAGAATAACTATAGCTTATTATTCATGTAAAGTAAATACTCTATTACTGGAATATGATAAAGTACATGGCTAAAACTATTTATTATATAATACAGGTTTAGAATGTTTGATCTTAAACTAATCAAATATTTCAGATTTGGAAAGTAGTAGATATTATAAAATGTACAACATATTCGTTTTCTATGAACATGAGGTATGAAATCCTTAATCTATCATTTTTATAGTGATAATATCTCATCAATTGTTTACAAGTGTAGTTTATATAATTTTATACTGGTTTTTATAAATGAACTTGATGTGTATTTGCTAATACCTTTGTAAACACTTAAGGAGTAATTTATAGTTTAAAAAAAATTTTATCAACACATTCTATCAGGCGAGGGACATGTACGCTTGATAGGATATGGATAAAAAATAATCATATTGTTATAAGCAATTACATTTCATTAAAAGAAATGGTATAAAAATTATTGTATGATTTAAATGTTAAAATCTCAACAACATGTTCATTCGGATATGTGGATGTCATCAAACATTCGACTGAACATGGTTAAATTCCATAATATTATAAAAATACGCAAAACGTAATCAAAGTTAGTTAAAAGTTACTAAAGATTTTTTTTTTTTTTTTTTTTTTTTTTTTTTTTATTGTACAACAGACAGGTTAGTCCAATTATAGTACAAGATACATGTGAAAGTCAACGCGTCTAGCGGGGTGGTTTGAAACTTGGATAAGTTATTCATGAATGGATACATCAATGTGTGTTATTTTGTTAACATGATCAATATTACATACATTATGTTATAGTTATATTTAAAAGTTATCTTAAGTACATGTTGCATTATAGAATGATATAAACGATATGTGCTATATTAAAGTATGATATATTATGTTTGGTTTTGTTATTGTAAAACCTACTAAGAGAACGCTTATCTTAGCGTAACGTTAAATGATTTCTTATACATAGATGTTTTATCGTGTAATATACGATTGTAAAGTTGACTTAAAACTAGCTACATGTTATTTACATGGTTGAAGAATGAAAAATTTTTCATTAGTTACACGAATTATAATAGTACTAATATAGAGCTCAAAATTTTATCAAAATTTGTAGACTTTAGTATATTTGTTCAGTAATTTTTTAAAAAAATATATGCTTTTTGGAATTCTAATGAGTTTTTCTATGTGTTTTATACTTATTTTTTATAAATCTGTTTTGTATAAATCTTTTTAGATTTGATATGGATTTGTAAGAATATAAATGAGAGAAAGAATTTATATTGAAAAGAATTTATATTGCCTTTATATTGAAAAGAATTTATACTGCCTTAGTGCCATTTATTTGCGTACTGATTGGTATCTGTCAGGGAAATGCACCCTTCGACCGGATCTTGTTCTTGTTATATTTTCTGGGAGTGGTTCCTGGACAGATGTAGAAATAGGTACGTTGTCTTCTACTGGTATAAAAGCGGGCTTTAGGCGATCTATCGAGACACGCTTCGGTTTCCCATTTACGCTGATGACGAATGTTTTTTCATCGCGTTCTTCGACTTTATATGGTCCTTCGTAAGGGTTTTGGAGCGATCTTCTTCCTCCATCTGTTCTGAGGAATACATGGGTAGAAGTAGGCAGATCTTTGTGTATAAAGATTTTTCTTGTACCATGAGCACTTGCAGGAGTTGATTTTATGCCATCAAATTTTCTTTGTAGACGTCCAACATAAGTGTCAGGTTCTTCCCTTGGAGTCTCAGTGAAGAAATCACAAGGTAATCTGAGAGTTCTACCGTATGTGAGTTCGGCTGGTGAACATTTTAAATCGTCCCGAACTGTCGATCTCAAACCGAGTAGGATAAGAGGGAGATTCTCTAACCAGTTTGGTTCTCCGCTTGCTATGAGGCTAGCTTTTAATGTGCGATGCCATCTTTCGATCATACCATTGGCTTGCGGGTGATATGCGGTAGTTCTTGTATGCTCGATTCCAAACTTCTCAGTCAATTTCCTAAATAAAAAACTCTCAAACTGTCTTCCTTGGTCTGTTGTGATGGTCAACGGGGTCCCGTGACGAGCAATCCAGTGAGTCGTAAGGGCAGTAGCGACGGTTTCCGCTGACATGTCTTTTAAAGGTATAGCTTCGGGCCAGCGAGTAAATCTGTCGATCATGGTTAACAGGTATCGGTACTCGTTGCAAGCTGGAAGAGGGCCCACTATGTCGATATGGACATGTCGGAAACGATCTTCAGGCAAAACATAAGTTGCTGGTGGCGCTACCGTATGTTTGGTGACTTTGGCTTTTTGGCACGCAATACAGTGCTTGACGAAGTTTTTTATATCTGTCGCCATGTTGGGCCAAACAAATCTTTGTTTTATAGTGTTAGTTGTTCCGAGGATGCCTGGATGGCAAACATTATGGACGCTTTCAATCACTTGGTCTCGCATGCAGGCTGGAACGAAAGGTCTGACATGGCCTGTGGAGATGTCACACCAAACTGAAGCATCTGTGCCAGGTATCACCATTTGACGTAAGGCGAGGGTGGTGTCATCTTTTGCCTTACTAATTTCGTCAGTTTGACACTGCACTATTCCCATCTGCCTGTAGTCAATTTCAGTAGGACAATTAATCTCATCGATTCGAGATAGTGCGTCTGCTACTACGTTCTGTGATCCAGAAACATGCCTGATGTCTGTGGAGAATTGAGCAATAAAATCCAACTGTCTTTCTTGACGTGGAGAGCTAGAGGCTCGCTTTTTGCTAAAGGCAAAGGTGAGTGGCCTGTGGTCAGTATAGATTGAAAAATTTCGACCTTCAATGTGGTTCCTGAAATACTTTACAGCTTCGTAAACGCCAGTAAGTTCACGGTCAAAGGTGCTGTACTTCCGCTGTGCGGGTGTAAATTTTTTCGAGAAGAATCCCAGGGGTTCCCAAGAATTGTTGTTGAGTTGCTGTAGTGTTGCTCCCATAGCTATATCACTAGCGTCAACCATTATTGAAATTCTTGCTGTCGGGATTGGGTACGCAAGTAAAGCTGCATTTGCTAATTGCTGCTTACAATTCTCGAATGCTTCTGTGAGTTCTTGATTCCATGTGAGTATCCTTTTGTCATTCTTTTTGTAACCATTTATACAGTTGAATAACTTAGTCTGTATGTTTATGGAATTGGGCAGGAATCTGCGATAATAATTTAACATTCCTAAAAAGCGTCGTAAGTCTTTCGCTGTTTTAGGTAATGGGAACTCTGTGACTGCTGATACCTTTTCCTTGATAGGTGACATTCCTTTTTGGGTGATCGTGTGACCCAAGAAGTTCACTGTGTGTACACCAAATTTGCACTTATTTATATTTATAACCAGATCATATTCGGCGAGACGTTTTAGTAGTAAATCTAGATGCCTTTTGTGCTCTTCTTCGTTTTTGGAAGCGATGAGGATGTCATCCAGGTAAACGAAGCAAAAATCCAGGTCCCTTGTTACAGAATGCATAAATTTTTTATTTTTTTTTTTTTTTTTATACATGAATTATCGAAAGTACATATAGTTTTTTGTGATATTTCACCCTCCATGCTAGGGATGACCCTGTGTTATGGCGGGTGAAGTTTACAGTTTGCGGATATACATTCATTAGTGTAGGTTGAAATTTTTTCACTAATTGATACTATCCACACAAATTCTCCTACAACCTACAATAAGAGAGTTTATGTAGTTATATTGGATTACAAGAATAAGGTGTAGAAGTTAAGAATTATTGGAAAAGATAAGTTATTTTTAGTAAATTAAGCTTTGAAAGCTTTGTGCTGCGTTTGATAGCCCGAATTGCATAGACGTAAATTCGAATAGGCCAAACGGGGTGATGATCGCAGTCTTCGGTATATCGGCCGCTTCCACCGGTATTTGGTGATAAGCGCGAGACATATCTATGGTGCTAAATATAGTAGCGTCAGATAATTTATGTGCAAAATCATTCAGTTGCGGTATGGGATATTTGTCCGGAATTGTCTGGGCGTTCAAGCGGCGATAGTCCCCACATGGACGCCATTCGCCATTCGGTTTTCTAACCATGTGCAAGGGGCTGGCCCAATTACTCTTTGATGGCCTGCAAATCCCTTGCTCCATAAGGTATTTAAATTCCTTTTTGGCTGCTTCAAGTAGAGCTGGTGCGAGTCTACGAGCACGCTCAGTAACAGGAGGTCCTTGGTCTCTATACAATGTGTTACAGTGTGTCTTTTTTTATCAGGGATTTTCATGTTAGGCCTTGTTAAGTTCGGGTATTTATTCAGGATGTCCCTATATTTTTGTACAGTAGAAATAGTAGAGATTCCAGAAGTTGGTCCTTTGTAGGTTATTCCCCTGATTAATAGTCCTGTAGATTGGTCTGCAATGGTTGCTTTCTTGAGATCCACTGTTAAGTTAAAATTGTGAAGAAAATCAGCTCCTAGTATGGGTCTTGAAACATCAGCGACAATGAATCGCCATTTTAATGCTCGTCGAAGGCCAAAATTAAGCTCGACGGTCCTTGTACCATACGTTTTGATTGGATTTCCATTCGCTCCATACAGGGTAGTGGGGCAGTTGTCAGAAGTGACATTATTCTTGTTATAAGACTGGTTTCTTGGGAGGACTGAAATATCGGCGCCCGTGTCGACAAGGAATTTTTGCCTAGTTTGTTGGTCATATACGAAGAGACGACAAGTTTTGCTGGGAATCTCACATGTCCCTACTGTGAGGTTCCGTTGTCGTTTTCCGAGTTTTTCTTGGTAAATGAACATGGTTGCAAACACCTGTATGCTTTTTCCCCGAATCTTCTGTGGAAACTGCAGATGCCATTATTGTTTCTATTTGGAGATTTATCACGAGACCGAGACCTAGGTCTGCTTGTGAAGTTCCTCTGTGTCGAATTTTGATACGAGTAGTTCCTACGAGGACTTTGATTTCGTTTTCCTCGAAAGTTTGAAGATTGGTTCGTCTGAGTAAGCTTCAATTGAGATACTTCACGGGTTAGTGCGGAAATTTGTTGTTGAAGTTGGAGTAATATTGAAGTTTCCGTGGATTCCGATCTTGATGTGCATGGTTTATTATTGCGGTCGACGACACTACAATCTGATGATTGGTAAACATCTAATATTTTGTCAGCCGTGGACGCCAGTTGGCTCACATTATTTTCCGTGAGTGCTGATAATATTGCCTGCACATGCTGCAACCATAATGTACGAACTATTGCGCTCTCCGCTAAAGCTGGACCAGCTAGTTCTAACATGTGCCTTAAGAGTTCGGTTGGTTTCCGGTCTTCAAGTTGGATTCCAGTAAGCAAGCGAGTTAGGCGCTTCTCCGCAGAATCCTGCAGACGATCAATAAGCGCGGTCTTGAGGGTAGTATATTTGTCCGTTATTGGTGGTTTCGTGACTATGTCACTCACGCTTTGTAGAGTTTGCGAATCTAAGGCTGCGACGATGATGTTATATTTGGTGAAGTCATCTTTAATACGTGAATTCGCAAACTGAGCCTCTACTTGGACTATCCAAAGTTGAATATTCTCCTTCCAGCAAGGGGGGAGCTTTACTGAAACGTGGTGTATCGCTTGATCGGAGTTATTAGAGCTGGTAGATTCCATGGTTGATTGTGTTTTTTTTTTGGGCTTCTGCCGTTGAATTTGTTCCGAAGATTTGTTCGAAGTGGAAGTCTTCGTCAGAAGTGGTCATTTCGCATTACATTCAAAATTGGCAAATATGGCAGAAAGCGTATGGCAAGAAAAATATTGCAAGAAATGAATCATATGTGAAAAAAAAATTATTTAAAATTTTTGGCAAAATTGTTAAAAAATTAACAATATTTTGTACTAGATTCCATCGATTGTTACATAGAAAGCGTTCAGCAAAGTTTAAAATTAGAATGTACTGTCTGTAGGACTTAATTTACAAATATCATTTGTAAAATAATCTGTAAAATATTCGTAGTTCCAAGAAATGTTAAAATATTACTGAATTTCAATAGTATACTTGAACAGAAATGTGCAAATAGGTAGCATTATTATGGATTGTAGGTAGGTATAATTTCACATGTATTCACACAAGTTCTAAAAATTTCTTAAAGAGAACATGTGCTGAATTGCAACATTTTGGGTAGGAATCAACCCATCAAACAATGTAACATAATTTAAAAATGCTGAAATAAAATTAATGATGAACTTTTTTTTTAATTTACGTGTCTGTAGCGATGGTTTCCACAAGCGTTGAATTCTGTGATAAGTGTTTTCTCTGCCTGCCGCTCTGATGAAATCGGCAGTTTCGGGCTTGCAGCGCTGGAATCCGTCCCGGCGTAGAATTTACCGGACCTGCCGCGTTGTGTTTCCGCCTTAAGTACTTCGGTCATGAAATGTCAGTTTGTTCCCCTGAAATAGATGGTACAACGCAGTTTAATTCTTTTTTGAAGAAACGAAAAGAAATAATGATTAGTTGGTTTGATAATTTATGAGAGATCATAGTATTTATTTGAAAGGTCGTAAAGGTTACAATATTTTGACTTTAAAATCCTGTTATCGGAAGATTGATTTACATAATCCATGTGGGTATATAGTAAAAAATCAAGATATGTTTGATATGATTGAATGATTAATTATTAATTACATTTAAAAAAATATTTGTTTTAGAATAATAATACTTTGCTTGAAAACCCATGCACTGTTTAGGCCGTCATTATCGAAATATATGACGGAATATGCGATGCATATTATATTTAAAGTTTTACTGAGGTCTCCCTAGTGAAAAGCAATAAGAGCAAAAGATGCACTGTTATTTTAGTTAAAATTGAAAGGTAACTCACCGGGATATGATACCTCAGGATTTCCTTCCCTGCGCCATGATGGTCGCTCGCTGCAGGTTGTCCGCCATTATCCATGTGTATACGTCGGGTTCACCAATTTGGCAATGACTTTATTTGGTAGGATCGTACTTACTAATGTAGCCAAGGTATGAAGATAAATTAATACACAGGTTGAGGTTCCGGACTCCACGTTTATTGAATGTTGGATACAAAGCATGACACGACAAAAGTTCGATTCAGAAGGATTTGAAGGAAAATGGCGAGTATGACAGCGAACAGCGACGAACGACCCAAAAGGGTGCAAGTAAGGGAAAGAAATCGCCTACGAGTTTATTCTGGCGTCTGGCCCGCAAGCGCTCAGATCTCAGGGATACCCTTATACAAAATTACTTTATGGCTGTAAAATGAAATCGCTGTCATTCTCTACATAGGAAAACAAACATTTTTTTATGTACACTATAAAAAATTACATTGTTGCCAGATTTAAAATACATTTTAAGAACAAATCTTATTAGTAATATTTCGTGTTTTAGTGTATTTTTGTTTTATTCATGTTGCGGTAGCAACACAGGTTATCGGCCGTGCTGTGGTTTTTTTTAGTAAGGCTGTAAAAAGTTTAGCTCTTAACAAAAATATGTTATTCTTGAAGATTTGCCCCGATTATTATTACAAAAAGTTTTTTTTTAGTTATTTTACATATGAAAAAAATCACATTGTTTGTTTAAATGCTATTTTAGACATTTCCCGCGAGATTTTTGTTCTATTTTAAACGAGTAGTATTTTATTAAACATTTTCACAATTATCGTTTACATATTATCGTTTGTAATTTTAGCGCGCTTTCTCTAATATTCGTTTTTACATATCTCTCCATCTTTATGTTTTTGAGCGGATATACCGCGCCTCAAGGAGTAAAACCTCAAATTGTGATATTTAATCACTGATCACAATTTTATCGACACTCAATACTGGTTTCATTTTTTAGATACGACCGTGTCTTTTTCTGATTTTTCTGTTTTAAAATTTCGATTGAGAGTCGCTAATATTGTCTTCGGTGACTACATGTTTTTAATTTTTTTGTTTGTTTAAATACAATACAAATTTTCGTAACTTTATTTTAATGTAGTTTATATTTTCTTTAAATTTAATTTCCGCTGGTAATTCGCCAATTAATGAATTGTTTGACGTCCCCTGGTACAGTGACGGCCGTGATAGAGCCCTCAACAACAATATACCGGCACTTAATGAAGAATGACTCGCTCAATGGCTCAATGGATCGATGGCTCGTTGGAGAGGTGCGAATGGAGTGTCAACTGGCCCTCACCACGAGCACCTACCCCTCCTCCCTCCTTCCCTACTCCTTACTCCCTACCTGACTGCGTGTGTGCACATATACCACCTACCTGGGCAATATTATATCATATATGATTTGTGGACCAGTCGACCAGTCGACCAGTGGACCCACCAATACGGTGATGATCGTATTATCATGGTATTGATGAACCGGCGATGATTGAGAGCATTACAATCCAAAATCATGGTCGCTTTGTGATCGCCCGTGTCGAAAATAAATTATTTAAAAAAATATGATTACTAGTTTTTATTTTCAGTACCATGCCAACTCAGAATCAAGTCAACTCAACCCCTCTTTGGAAAGACATAAAAAACTTTGAATAAAAAAAATTGAAAAATAGCCTATACTAATATTTACGAAGCAGAAGCAGAACTTGTTTATAAAAAACTGTTTTTATACATTGAATAATAATAGTATTAAATATATAAAATAAATAAAAAATTAAAATGAAGTTATACAAAATAAACTTAATAACAATAAATAAATAGAAAATATAAAAAAATGAAAAATAGCCCATCACCTAAGGGGTCGTCCATTAATCACGTGAGGCTCCAAAGGGGGGGGGGGGTTCGGAAAAAATCACGAAATATCACGACGGGGGGGGGGGGGGGGGGGGGGTAAAATGAGATATCACGTGTATTTATTTTTCGTGATAATATTCTGAAAATTTCAAAATACTTTGTACTAAAAAAAAATACACGTGATTTTGGAGGGGGGGTAGTCTAAAACCTCACCACATATCACCAGGGGGAGGGGGTTAAAAAGTTCTAAAAAACATCACGTGATTAATGGACGACCCCTAAAACCCAAAGCAACCTATTTAACCAATTTTTTTCATCATTTATGACTTTTCAAAGGAAGTTCTGAATTGATTTCATTCTGTATTGTCCGGCCACCATTATTTTCTTGTGAGTACCGAACAAGAGTCGCAACTGTTTCCAACCGTCTGGAGCCAGTGAGATTATGGCATCCCCAATTGGGATATTTTGTGATGCTCAAGAGAGAAGGGAGAGGAGGTGGGGATGAGAAAGCAGGTAAATACCTGGCTGTTTAGGTCTGGTTACTAAACACAGTTAAAGCCACTTCAAGCAACGTTTCGATTTCGGGGTGGAGCGGTATGTCCAAAATTAATTATTCTTATTTTAGTGCCCTTTCTTCACAGTTCGGCTTTTATTAGGGAAATCTTTCCCTTTTTTTAGTCCGAAACCACCACGCGGAATGCAATTATGACGGCCGGCGTAATGCAGCGGTAAGGCGCTTGACTCGCATTCCAAAGGTCGTGGGATCGAATCCCGGCGTGGCAAATAAATTTTATTTGATTAATTTATGTATTTCACAATTTATTCATTAAAAATAATATATATCTATAGTATATTTGCGGAATGTTCCAGAGTGGAAGATACTCTCAGTATCGCCCTGGTGTAAGACCACCATTCAGAATTGAAACGTTACTTGAAATGGCTTCTGCCGTGTTTGGTGACCAGATCTGAATAGGTACTTCCCCACCTTCCTCTTCCCTATCTCCTTCACCTCCCCACTGCCTTCAGCCTCACAACATACCCCAATTGGGGATGCCATAGTCCCACTGGCTCTAGACGGGAGCAGTTGGGACTCTTGTGCGGTATTCATGTAAAAAAAAACAACGAACAAGTGTGGCAAGTGGTAAGCAAATACCGAAGCTTGAAAATAGGAACTCACTACAAGGCCGACCACAGTACAGGTCTTGGCGCGCGGTGGATTTTTTCAAATGACACGTGACTAAGTCAGTGCCATCGAGCAATGACTTGTTGTTGTTAATACTCGTTGCCACTGCTGATTTTTATACTGGTTTACCGCAAGAATCCTTCATCTGTTTTTCAAAACAACCGACCTGGAATTTGCTTTCTTTTCTTGCAATTGTTCCAAATTTCAAATAGTTTTCTAGCAACGTGACAGTTAGGGAAAGATAAAAATTGAATAAAATGACATTCCGGAAGAAACCAACCATAATATTCTAATTTTAAGACCAAGCATTCAACTTACTATTACATTATGCCTCTTTGGAGGGGACCCCACCACTTTACCAACGGCGTTATAAGGAAACATATGGTTTACTCCTTCACCGCACACGTTAAGACTCTACTTTTTTTTTGAACGAAGCTACATTTATTTGAACGACTCTAGACCCCCCAATGTCCATGCATACGGGGTTAGCAAGCAGTATGCAAGTACTTATATTAACATTATACAAAAGATATTGTTATAATTCTTCTGAAATTGGTAACATCAAAAAGAGATAATAGTGTTAGTAAAAGAAAAAGAAAAATAACAGCTATGACCAGTCGAAGAAACCTTCTGTAAATAAAATAAGTAATGAGGAAAAAAAGTTATGATTATGTTATAATGTAAGTAATTACTATAAAAGCAGAAAGAAAGTAAAATATATAAAAAGAAAAGCCAGAGAAAGTATTCCATAGTCCACCGGGCAGTCCCAATGAGAATGCGTATAGCTATCGGCCCAACCGCAGACGATGCTCGAAGTCCGCGCCCTTTAGCCTCATTTACATTATGCCTCTATTATTATTAATCATTTTTCACGTCTACGTTTTAACGAAAAAATAATATCCGAAAGTTCTCTTTCAGCGATCTGTTACTTATTGTAGCCGTCAAATTGACAGTTGAGTTTAGTTGAGTTGAACGCGCCGGTGGTCTGAGGTATCCTCTCCATGGAGTCTGAAGACCGCCTAAACTAGCCATTGCATTTTATGCCTATCGTCATTTCAATAATCGGAGTCGAGTGCTTACCTCGACTCTATAGTACACAATTATTATCATGATGAAATAAGTGCGCTGAAGAAATTACTTTCCTATAGAAATGACCAATGACCAATGTTAGCAGTTATTAATTTTTCAATACTAAATTTCAGACCATTCATTCGGCCGAATAGAGCCTGTCTAAACGTTTTACGTCGTTTGCACTTTTACCGCAAATTTGTTTTACCCACAAATTGGTCGTTTGCATTTTTACCCGAAATTTGTCTTGTCCACAAATTGGACGTTTGCACTTTTACCCCAAATTTGTTTTGTTCACAAATTGGACGGTTTTACATCAAAGTCAACTTTTGCAGGATGTTTTCATCGAATAATGTTAAGTCATTCGGTCGAATGGAGTCGTAGTAAAAGCCGTGTGTTTCCAAACTCTAGTCTTGCGTTCAGTCGATTATGACTTTTATAATGTTTTTTTTTGTTGTGTGCCGAAGACGTTTTTATTTTAGAGCATTTTTAGTTTCGTAGAGCCTGAGAATATTAAGACCCGACCCCAAAGCTCGCATTTATTTAGAGTTATCTTCTAGATTCTAGACGTTTGACGATGGTAAGATGTAGCAGATCTAAATCCTTGCAGTTCCGCAATCAGTACATTTATAAAAATACGTGTGATTTTCTTTGTGAGTATTTTTGGAAGGGTTTGGGCCCACTAAAATATGGCTGATATAAGAGATTTTACAGGAGTCAGGAAATGATGGCCAACATTTAATAAATTGACATTCTTTCAGTAAAATTTCGTGTGTACCATCACCCGATACTTGTTTTACTCTACTTGTTTTAGTTGGGAGATTCTTTAAGGAATTGAAGACATCTATATGAGATACCTTCGGCAATTATTTAAGTCTATATGGTATCGAAATACTTGATCCCCCCGACAGTTGACTTTCCCGACGGTTGACAGTACTTTGACATTTGATCCTCGGACAGTTGATCTCCTAAAAGATTATTTCAGCTGTACGTCCTCATTGGTAAAGTAAGAATGAAGAGAGAATATATGGCCATATAACAAAAGTCGATATATTTGTATCCGCTACACAAATATTTTGACAACAATAACACCATGTCCCCGAAGGAGTACCTATGTAGTGAGGATATAAGGTCGAATAATAAAAAATCAACTATAACCTTTCTGCATACCTAATTTACCAACGAAGACTTGTAGCAGAAATAATCAATAAGGAATCAACTGGCAGAGGTGTCAACTGTCTGGGGACTAACTGTCCATGGGGGTCAATTATCCGGGGACCAACCGTCCGGGGGATTAACTATCGGGTGCCAACTGTCGGGAGATCAATTGTAATGGAATCAGAAAAGACGAAGGAGAAGTGTTGCAAAAACTTAGCAATATCGAGACCATAGAATGAGTTTCATTTAAATTATAGATTCCCTAACATGATGGCAGGATTGCAGTTTTTACAACGTGGACTTCGGGTGAGAATGCTGGTATTTCAATGTGTCACGAAAAACAGGAGTCATATCAAACTCAGATATTATTATTACAATTATTCTTTTACGGGCCATTTCCACGTGGAATGATTTACAAGCTTTTATGTTTCTACCATCTTATGAACTTCCTCCATCCTTTGCACTACTTTGCAGAGTAAAAAAACCTGCAAAATAAAAAATGCACTTTTAACGCATGCCCTAGTTCCTCGACGAATGGCTATTTCACGTCAAATTTTCACTTCCATCAAAAAATAAGCATGACGTCACCGCCACTGGAGCACTCTTGTCTCATTAAAGCCCGGCACAATAATTAACATCCGCATCAGAATACAACATGGTCACTGAATAGATTATCTTAATTATGAAAGAAGTGTTTTGTGGACGTGTCCGGCGCCCGAACTAAACTAAATAGTCCTTGCTTCTAGTGAAAATGATCGTTCATTTTCAAACACATAAAAAATGATTTCTTTGACAGTTAATCAATTGTATTGTCCTGCCATTGATAGTTAATTAATAATTGTATTGTCTTGTCTTTGATAGTTAATCAATTTTTTAGTCCTGTCTTTGATAATTAATTAATATTACTGTCCTGTCTTTGATAATTATTCAATTTTATTGTCATATCTTTGATAGTTAATCAATTTTATTGTCGTGTCTTTGATAGTTAATCAATTTTATTAAGAGTCGAAGGTTGTAAAATGGCAACACTAGTCTTCTTTCAAATCGGTATAGATCGTACGATGGGCGATGCATCCAAAATATGCTATCATATACAAATCTACAATTATATTCCGAGAATATTGAAATTTTGCATAATTGACCATCAAAACAAGAGAAAGGTACGTACATATGATTTAGAAAACTCTGCGACGAAGATTAATGCAAAATTATTATTTTCGATTAATCTTAAAAACAAATCGGTTTATATTGTCTATAAATACAAAAAAAATTACTTTGTACAGATTGAAGCTTTTTCCGTTTCCATTGAGTAAAATGAAAATAAAATTAATTAAAAGCGTAAACTACTAAAAAATGTATTGTTTTCGTTCTAAATGTATGAACGCAAGACACAAACAACTTAAAAGAAAAATATGTTATGTCTAAAATTATCCGTGACAGTTTCCATGGATTATCATTTTTACCTTTTCTTAAAAAAATGTTAAAATTTAATTGATTATCTTTTTCTTTTCTAAAAAACACTTCTGCACTTGAAATCGTGTCCTCCAGACTCCGTTTGCCAAGCGATTTTTATGCCTGTAACCTATATTCGTGGAGACATAAGGCACACTATGAATACATACATCTTTGGCTCGTGGCTTCCTCTCAAAGCCCGGGTAACGCCGGGGACTTCAGCTTGTAAGTAAATAAATGAAAACGTCGGTATTCTGTCCGCGGCTCTCCAAGCAGCGCGTAGGACCGCAAACTGGAAAGACGGGTCATAATTTTATGGGTGCGAAAAAACGATAATTACATAGTCAAAAATCATTTAAATAAACAAAAATTTTAACAAAACAAAAAAACGACTTCAAAAAATGCACTAAAAAGTAAAAAAATAATTTCGTATTCTTCTACAACTTAATAATCAACTTACTTTTTCTACTCATCAATATGTAGGTACGATTGTTATTTTTATTTATCACTATCAGCCGGGTACCTTGGCTGACACCGACTGAAATGTCCCCTGAAATGGGACCACACGGGAAGCACCAGCTTTCAAATAAAAAAAGAATCATCAATATCGATTCACCCAGTCGAAAGTTCTGAGGTAACAAACATAAAAAAAAAATACAGTCGAATTGAGAACCTCCTCCTTTTCGAAGTCGTTTAAAAAAAAACGTTTTCCACACGAATGGCACAGGAGAAATAACGAGGCACACCAATAATATTACATTTCATAAATATTGTTTCCTTGATCCATCTTATTGATCACGAATAATTATAATGTTCAACGTCTATATTACTAAATCCAATGTAATATACTTGTAAATTATTATAATAATAAGAATATATTATTAAATTTGTTTTTTTTTAATCAGCACCATTACCATTATACCTCTAAAACAGGTACAGACAGCATAAAATGTACGGGGTTCTCTTCATAACATCTGTCAAAAAGTCAAGCCAAATGATAAGTTCGCAGAGAACAAACAACAAATCTAGTGAACGTTAAATGTCAAATTCAAAAATTCGCCTGAAATCAAAGCGTTGCCATATAAAAAAAATAAATCAGTGTGGAATTTTACAAAATTTATAGAACATTTTCGGAGACGGGATATTTTCATGTAGTGACGTCACGAGCCCAAATAATGGATTTATTATTAAATTAAAAAAACACACTTTGTAAAGCACCACTTTTTATTAGAATTGATATTCAACAGCCAACCAGGTTTTGCTCATCTCGATCTTCATCAGGGCTTATTATAACAACTAAAGATGATTATCTACAGAC
The DNA here is from genome assembly GCA_917880885.1 of Limnephilus marmoratus. NCBI lineage: Eukaryota > Metazoa > Arthropoda > Insecta > Trichoptera > Limnephilidae > Limnephilus > Limnephilus marmoratus. The sequence goes on along the minus strand of OU862916.1, from coordinate 41,302,066 downwards.
ATACATATATAAAGGAAATTAAGAGAACGAGTGAAAGAGATAGCAACAGAATATACAACACCCTATTGGTGCCAGAAAGCGATACAAATAGAAAAGAGGGAGACAAAAATAATTACAGGATACCCATCCTCAAATCAAACCATCGCAAACCATCTAATAGAAATTAACCACTCATTCGATAAAACCTCCTGGACTAAAATATTACATAAAAATGGAATTGGAATTCGGTTAAACAATCTAGAAGCTCACGAAATCAAAAAAGCCGTCAATAATAAATCAAACATTATTAATAACCAAATCAATTTATCTGTCCCATTTTTAATTTATTCCGTTAACATCTTCTTAAACAATTCCCTCCCTCTCCCTTCCCCCTTTACTTACCCATCCTGTAATTATTTTTGTCTCCCTCTTTTCTATTTGTATCGTTTTCTGGCACCAATAGGGTGTTGCATATTCTGTTGCTATCTCTTTCACTCATTCTCTTAATTTCCTTTATATATGTATGTCTGTAGATAATTATCTTTAGTTATAATAAGCCCTGAAGAATTAACATCAGGTTGGCTGTTAAATATCAATTCTAATAAAAAGTGGTGCTTTACAAAGTGTGTTTTTTTTAATTTAATATATAATGTCACACCACAAAGTATTTGCTTCCTTCGATAATGGATTTAGGTATAAAAAAAAAACCTGTACATTTCTAAAAATTTTTACTAAATTATTCTTAATGAAATCCATGAAAGTGGCCTATTGGAATGGCGGTCACGATTCTCAGCAATTAGGAATGAGGAAATTTAAAAAATATATATCACACTTCTTGAGTTTTACTGTTCGGTGGGTGTAGTAGAGTTGGCCAGCGCTAATGAACATTTCGCGGCCACTCTGCGCGAAATAAATCATTCCTGGTTTCATAAATGATCGCTCTCGTAATAGAACGCGGGACCTTTTGGTCGCGTGAAGCCATGCGTTTTCCGTCGGCGCAGCTATTAGCTATTAGCCGGCAATCATTAGCAGGAATCTCCCCGTCTTCATCCCGGCGCGTGGCAATGTGCAGTATGCAGTATACAGTAGTATACAGTAGTATATGCAGTAGTATATGCAGTATATGCAGATCAGCAGACTGCGGTCCAGCGATCAGGCTCCGGCGTCCTAACGCCAGAGAAATGAGGCGAGACGAACCCTTTTGCCAGGGTAGATAGGCGGAATCTTCTGATGAATGTTGGTTGCTTTGCGCTAAAACCGGAAAAAATGTATCTTTTTTCATTCACGATTTTTTTACATTCTAAAACGAATTAATAAATTAACATTTGCATCTCTTTCCAGGCCTGGTAGGAAGGAGAGAATCTAAACGTTGAACGCTGAATTCAAAAACTACTTAAATTTTTTTCTTTGTATTTTCTTTTCTCTACTTTCTTTTTTCTTTTTTAATCCATTATTTTTTTCTAATCCATTTTTTTGATTCTCGAGTTGATTAATTATGTAATTTATTTATTTATAATTTCTCACCATACATATTGTGTTCTTATTTTTTTTCACATATAAAAATATTAACCTCACTAGGACTAGCAGCCTGTATTGAGGTTAAATTGATAAATTTGAGTGATAAATTTACACACAAATCACAAAAATACAAAAAAATCACTAAACTACAAAACACTACATTCATCAAAATCAATACTAAAATTTCTTGAAATGGTTGAAGAGCATAAGTGTAAAAAAATTTAAAACAACACTTTTTTTATTTTTCTTTTGGAATGTTCTTTTTATTTCTCTTCTCTATATTTTATTTTCTATTGTTAAATATATAATTAACACTTATAAGTAACTTCTTGTATCTACCATCAAAACCTTAATATTATTTATCAAGGTATAAGAAAATATTAAAGTCAACACACTAATTATATGTAAAAAATCTCTTCATTTTGACTGTTCTAAAACGGGCAAATTGCCTAGTTGGACAGCCATAGTTCATTATAACGATTTAATATGTAATGTTTTTCAAAAAAAATAAATAAAAACAAATAAATAAATGAATCGAAACGCTGCATGAAATAATTGGGTCCGGGCAGTCGGATCTCTTGTGTGTAAGTGTTCGTGAGGATGATGTAAAATTTAAGATTGTTGGGTAACAACTACCCATTATTTTTAAATTAGGTAAACATAAAAATAATCCATCACTTAATCACTTGACACACGTAACCTCCCAACCGTCTGGAGCCAGTGAGACTATGACTTACCCAACTTACTTTTTTTTTTACTTTTTAAAAAAGAAAGACAAATATTTCAAAATCTCCTACTACCACCACAGTAAGCCGAAAATGTTTCTTGAGTCGTGATGGAGGACTTAGCCAGCCGAGGAATCGAACACGGAACGCCTGACACCCAAACGCGATGCCCACTCAACCACTGACCGGGCGATGGTATGTTTTCGTATGTCTTGGTATGTTTTGAAGTTAACGGTAGTGGGGAGGGGAAGGAGGTGAAAAGAGAAAGAGGAATATGACGGCCTCCGTGGTCGAGGCGTAAGGCTCTTGACTCACAATCCCAAATTTTGTTGGATTAATTTGAATTTATTCATTTAAAATAATGTATGGTAGGTATACCTATTTGCGTTTCAGAGTGGAAGACACTCTCAGTATTGCTCTGGTGTAAGACCCTCATTCAGAATTGAAACGTTGTTTGAAATGGCTTTAGTATTTGGTGACCAGATCTGAATAGCCAGGTACTTCTCCACCTTTCTCCTCCCCATCTCCTTCCCCTACCCACTACCTTCAGCCTCAGAACATACCCTAAATGGGGATGCCATCCATAGTCTCACTGGCTCCAGAAGGGAGCAGTGAGTGAGCACTGATGTATCGGAATGTCAATCAACCAAGTTTAAAAAATATTAGTAATATGGTTTAGTGAAAACTGACTAATGAATACATAGAGAAAGTCGGGTAGGATTTTGTCAAATATATTCCCCAATTACCTCTCAGGATTTTGATACTAGTGCAATGTATATATTTTTAACGTATGATATTGACCACCGTAAGTACGCTTTGCGTTTTTTGATAAGTAACTTCTTATAGTAGTTAGGATTCTCCAAAAATCTAGATAATGTATTTTTAACAAAAGCTAAATGTACGGACATTGAATCTTTTTTGAATTTCTAATGAAGTTGTTAAAAAAACATCTTAAAAATCGCTCCAGTTTTGGACGAGAAAATATTAGCCAGAGGTACAGTTAACCCTTTCGCATGTCATTTTGACGTCTGATGATATTATATTTCCATTAAAAAAAATCTAGTGCAGTTCACACGTGGCAGAAGTGAAACCATCATCCACCCAATTTCAACCAATAACCCTGAAAAGTGAGCTCAAAATCAAAGCGGCCAATGTGGTAAGGTATCATTATACCTCATTCTCTCGCAGGATAAATCCTATAGATGTATATCTATACTGGATTATCTTCCACTTTGGAACATGCCACAAATATGGTTTAATTAATTAATTTACCATACAAATTAATCAAATTTACTTGCGCATGTCGGGATGTGAACCCGCGACCTCTGTCTGGATTGACGGTCAAAAATAATATCACCGATATCCAAAAATAGCTGGATAATTAAAGTTTTTACATTTGAATTAACGTTTAATATAATATGTCCATAAAAGCACAATCATCGGTGAATGCTTTTGAATGGGCAATGAACACAATCCACATCTTGAAATATTATTAATCAAAGCTGTCAACGCCGGCACACAACACACAACCCTTAACCCTTCTGCCCATACAACTACCAACACGAAACACCCCGTCATCGTCATTCTGATTCTATCACTTCATCTCTTCAGTCTTCTAGTCTCCTGGTGCCCGAGGAATCCCAGCAATGTCGGTTTGGATGATATTCACATTTTTATGGATGTGTGTATAATATTCTAATCAAATCTTCTTGTCATTTTGTCGGGACTGGTCTTAAAAAATAAAAATTCTTTGTATTAATCATCATTTAGTTATCGTTGTGCAAAACTTCCCATGATAAAATATTAAAGGCGACGGAATGTGAAATAAAGTTAAATACTGCTAGGGAATTTTCTAGAGTACCTTGGTAGGGTCCTTTCTGCGATTAAAACGCTCCGAGAAATTTCACGGAGATTTTTCATTTACAGATTTTTAGATTAAAACACGATTAAACACATCAATATGCAACAATTATTGTGTACAACTCCGTTTTTTAACTAAAGGCCAAACAAGCCTATGTTTATTGTTCTAATATTAGCGATAAAAAGAGGCAGAAAATATTGGAAACCAGCTTTTTATATTAAAAGACCTGCATTGTCATCTGACAATCCTGACACAAGCGCCATCTGGAAGCACAATGGAAACCTGTATTATCGACATGTAACCTGTCGGTAAATAAACTAGATAAAAATGCTGCAGAGGGCAGTAACTGCGCGAATTTAATTACAATCTTACAAATACCGATCAAGAATTCTAACTGCTCCCTGTAGCCAGTGAGACTAAGGCATCCCCAGTTGTGATAGCGGGGATGGGAAAGAAATGGGGGAGAGGAAGGAGGGGAAGTAGCTATGTGTTTTTGAATTGAAAATTTGATCGTCTGGATTTATTAATATTACAGATAAATTTTATTTGGTCTCAAATAAAAATTGTAAGTTTTGTACGAAAAGGGCGCACACCCGTTCCCCATAAGTAGGTACCTTTTTAGATATGTCATATCGGTACAAAAGGGGGCACAACATGTCGTTATTCATCTTTTGTATTATTTATTAAGTATTGCTGTTACGTAAAGTAAACACACGGCACGGATGACAGTTTTGTTGTGTTAAAAGATTTATGATTCATGAATTATTATGTAAACCACGGTTCTTGTAATATTTACTAATCTGTAATGTTATGCAATCTTCCCTAACCTATATACACATACTTAGGGGAGACCGAGGGGAGTTGAAACAATTTTCACATTTTGTTTCATACACCAAATACTATAGACAGACATCGTATGATATTAGTACCAATTGATAGGTCATTCTTTACACTTGCGAATGACTAACATAGAGACATTGTAAGTGTTAAATATTGTGGTGAAAAATCGAGTTATCCGTAACAAGTCAACTTGTTTCAACTCCCCTCATACCGAGGTAAGATGAAGCAGGGGTCGAGGAGAGTTGAAACATATGATTTTTGAGAAGTTTTAACCTGTGAAAGGCCAGGAACGTGCCCGCACGCGAGACTCGAATTTCAAAAAAGAATATTAATTCAAATAATTTGGATGCGATTTAATTTTTTTTGTATAAAGAAACTGTACCAAGGAAAAGCTCAGAATAGCTTCCTCCATTCTTGTTCTTAAGGTAATTTAAAAAAGGTAAGGTAAAAAACCCTGGCCTTTGACAGGTTAAGGGCTGTAAAATAAAAATTATGAAATAATTTAAAGGTATTTATTAAAATTAAACTTTTCAAGTACAAAACAAACTGACAAAAATAAAAATATTATGAATATAAAAAACGTCAATCTGAAAAGCAGTTGTGGCAAACAGGTATTTATTAAAATTAAACTTTTCAAGTACAAAACAAACTGACAAAAATAATCAGAAATAAATAAATACTTTTATAATCAGTAGGCATTCTGAAACAAAATAAACAAATTAAATCAACGAAAAAAAAAACATTTTATTTTGTGCCCGTTATTTATTGACTGCTGTCCGATATAAAATTGAAAACGAGGAGAGTTGAAACAGTCTGTTTCAAATCTCCTCAGTAAGAAAAAACCTCCCTATTTTTATTTAATCCACAATCAAGAAGCAAATACACAAAAATCAATTGTACCAAACATATGTAATAAATCTTTAGTTAATGAGCTTTCGAAACACATACAATTTAAACCAAAATACAAAACCCTTATCAAAATATAGGCATCGTAAAAAAACGTTAAAATTTTACTTTTCACGATTTTTGTCAGATGGCATACACAACTCCACAACCGCACGACTCACGCCACCGAAGCGAACTGACAAGTCAGCAGGCGGAGGTAAATGCTTGAAAAGCGACGTTGCCAATTCGCTACATAGAGATATACAATAGAGGCGCCATGCCTTACAAATATATTCGAAATTCGTGTTCATCTCAGGCCTGCGGGAGGGGTAGTTCGACACTTTCCGTTATCTACCGAACTGGCACGAATGCGATTGCAAAGCAGGGGTTTACAGACTTTTCAAGTAGAGGGCCGCATACAACGACATCAAAGTTCATCAATTATATTGAGTATGTTTATAAAATAAGCTAAAATAATTTTTATTTTTGTTTAAACTGTTTTTTTTTTTTTTTCATCTTCCTCCTGCCAAATCTATAGCATGTTAAATTATATACATATATTTATTATTTACAACTTAATCTTAAAAACAAAACAAAAAAATACTTTATTTTATTTTGAATCAGATCTCAAAACTATGGTCACCCTAAAAGTCTACATTAATGTACTACCTAGCGCCATCAGTTTAGTGGGTACTGGGTACCCATAATCTCAATCTGTAAGAAATACAACAATATTGTTCTTTCAAAATCTGTATAATTTTGTGTTATTTTGTTAACTTGTATAATTATTGTTAACCTCAACACAGGCTTGTCCTAGTGAGGTAACAAATTGTATTGTAAACATTTTTACCTACAGTGTAAAGAAACAATAAATAAATAAATAAAAATAAATATTAATCAACCTAGTTATTTTTTACTGTTGCAGCGCCTATTTTTGGTAAACTTTCGAAATCACTGGTTACGCTTAATACAAATATTTTTTAGAAAAATCTTTATATTCACCTAAAGTACTATAAAAGAAAAAAAAATGCGATGGAAAATATTGCATTTAAAGTTTCAATTACTAGTATGACATCGCGCCATTCGCGGTCGCGAGTTCTTTTTTTTTTTTTTTTTTACAGTGAATACCGCACAAGAATCTCAACTGCTCCCGTCTGGAGCCAGTGAGACTATGGCATCCCCAATTGGGGTATGTTGTGAGGCTGAAGGTAGTGGGGAGGGGAAGGAGGTGGGGAAGAGGAAGGTTGGAAAGTAACTGGCTATTCAGATCTGGTCACTAAACACGGCTAAAGCCATTTTCAAGCAACGTTTCAATTCTGAATGGTGGTCTTACACCAGGGCGATACTAATAGTATCTTCCACTCTGGAACATGCCGAAAATATACTATATATTATTTTAAATGAATTAATTTTGAAATAACACAAATTAATCAAATAAAATTTATTTGCGCATGCCGGGTTCGAACCCGCGACCTTCGGAATGTGAGTCAAGAGTCTTAGCCACTGGACTACGGAGTTCTGGAACGAGTTTCAGCACATAAATAACCCTTTATATATAAACAGGCTGGAACACAACCATAATACTCGTTTTAACTTTAATGAAAGACTAATTGTACCTAAACATACAAATAAATATGGACAAAGAACGTTAAATTACATGATTCCCAGTTGTTTAAATATGCTTCCAACTGAAATTAAAATCTGTACCCAAAACAAACAATTGGTGAACTTACTGAAGACTTGGCTTACGGAAAGAACTAATTTGTATTAGCTTACAATAACTAAAGACTTTAAAATTGTTATTCATGTTTTCATAATTTTTCTTTTATCTAAGTATATTTCTGTAAAAAATTTATTTTATTTTATATCTATAATTGTAAAAATGTATCTAAGTATATTTCTGTAAATTTTTTTATTTAATTTTATATCTTAAATTGTAAAAATGTAACTATTAAATCACTATAATAAGATCTTTAATGTAAAGAACCCGTTAGACAAACTACTAAAAAGTAGTTTATCGGGACTATTTGTCTTATATTTGTAAAATGTATAAAATATAATGCTCTGAAGCCGGGTATTGAAACATTTAAGGGACTTACAATAGACTCCACACCGAGCGCGAGCCGCCATGTAAATATACCTGCAAAAATGTACAAGAATGCAGGTGTCCTTAGACTGAGGGCACAGCGTAGTAAGGACTTGAACGTTCAACAGTCTGAATAGTCCGTTCCATACATTGCACGAACGCCTTTTACACATACGCTTACCTGATGTATTTCAAATGACCAACACGACACGATGGTTTTTGGTCCACTAAATGCGTGAAATAGAGAATTGGAGGTACTACCTTCAAATCCGTCGAACCAATTTATTCACTTAATGTCTCATCTATTTATATATATCAATGATTCGCTAACGGTTTTAAGTCCCGAGAAATCGGTACTGTTTCAAGTCACCTTTGTTTCAAATCCCCTCGGTCTCCCCTACACTTTCACATCAAATTTTATTATTATTTATTTTTGATGTAAAAACTTCTTTAGCACCGTTGTCATTTGAAACTCGATGAAACGAAAAAGACACGAACACATACATCCATAGAATTTAGCCTGTGATAGATTGAGATAGACTAATCGGTCTCCTCTTTGTGCGGTGCTTCGTAACCTCCCCACTCTTGTCTACTTTAGTTTTATGATGGTTTCGCTTCTTCCGCGTGTGAACTGCACAAAATTTTTATAAACATATTTCATTATTACATTTTATTATATATATTTTATTACAGAAAAAAGTTCTCTCAGGGCATTTTGTCATCTTTGGGGATACTGTGTACTTTGGGGAAAGGAAGGAGAGGAAGTTCTGGGAAGGAAGAATGTATGAAAGATGGGTAGTAATCTGGGGTCAATGAATCCATCCCTCACACTGCGATGCAATGAGATGGGTCGAAAAAGTCCGGTCTGAGAGGTCAAAACGTATCCCTTAACCAGTCTCTCCCGTTAGTCGGCAAGTAGGTCGTCACGTTGTAGGTGGGCATCCGCCGCGAGGACCTCGACAAATAATACCCTATGAACCCGGGGACACTTGCTACGTCGCCAAACGTAGCGAACCACTTGGAGTGACCCACGACAAGGGTTTTGGTTATCCAATAAATGGTTGTCGGGGCGGCGGTACCCATACCCGCCTCCCAAATTGAGGAATCAATAATGCAAGTAAAAGTCCAAGTTCGAATATGGATCATCTCCAATTTTTTAGCAATAAGTAAGTCTGACTATTATTTGCTTAAATTTCATATTCAAAACTACTCATGTATCATCATCATTATGAAATTTATAATTCGATTAAATGGGATTTGGATACAGGATATCAGGCAAGTGTAAGAGAGAAAGAGCTCGTGCTAAATGGGCTAGAACCAAAAGGTACTAAAGTACTGGGTGTTAAGGGAAATACTTGACTTACTGTAATCACTGTGATCAGTGATTCCTGACATTATTTGGAGCAAAAGATGTATATGAAATTTTGGACTCCGGTGACATTGTTGATGTTTTTTTTACTTAAAACAAAATCTCAAGGTACTGGACAGTTAGGGGCTCTGTGAGGGTGGTAACTCGACTAAGATAAAAATATAAGAAAAAAATATCGAAAAAGTCTCTGGAGACAAAAATTTTATTCACATTTTGTCAGGAATCGCTGATTTAAGTAAGTCAAGTACATCCCTTATTAACACCCTGTACACGTCGAAGGGATTTACAGGGTTTGTTATTAATTCAGTGAATATTGTCCCCTTGGAATGAAAAGTTGCCTGTTTGCAAGAATTCACTCTTTTAACCAAATTTAAAAACTTACAATTGTAGAACTAGGACTTAAGAACTCGCCGCCACTGTTGGCGTAACCCATCCTTAAATTATGCAGCGTTGATGGACCTTGCAAGAAATGGTCGCCCATCCAATTAGTTCATTATTTCATTAGATCATTAGCGGGGCGTGTGCGAGGCACGGCCCATTGCAGCACATTGCAGCCCGTCGCGGCGCGGCGTATTGAGGGGCCGCCACTGGCTGTAGGTTTCATGGAAGAGGTCTGCGGGCAAGAGGAAAATGGAATACGCAATAAAACCCTTGTATTTCAGCAACATTCGACTACCAAAATCAAACAATCTTCTTCCTTGCGCTGTCCCAACTTTTTGCCTAGGTAGGCTGTTGGGGTCGGCTCTTCTCGTTCAAAGGTTGTAATTTCTCCTGTTCTGGGTATCGCCTTCTTCCAGGCCGTTTTTCTGAAGAATTTTGGCGCATTGAGTCATCCAGGATTTCTTCGGTCTTCCTCTGGATGACTGTCGATGAAGCTCCATAGACATTGTCTGCCTCACTGTGTGGTCCGATGGTCTCCGTCTTATGTGTCCATACCATCTCAACTGTTTCTCCAGCTTACTAATTATGTCTGTGACACCCAGGCTACCACGAATGCGTGAACTTTTGATATTATCTTTTAGTGATACTCCTGCCGACCATCTAAGCATTCGCATTTTTGCTGTTTCGAGTTGCCTAGAGTAGGAGTTGTACATAGTCCAGCATTCGGAGCAATACATTATTGCGGGTCTTACAATAGTCTGGTATATCTTTCCTTTATAGGCATTTTGGAGTCACACAATATTCCTGTTACGGATCTGAATTTAATCCATCCCACACCTATTCTATGGGTGACATCCGCTGCACATCCTCCGTCTCTGTGGATTAGTGAGCCCAGATACTTAAATGAATCACAGTTGGATGAATCACACGGGCGGCTTGCACCAAAAGTTAAATTTGATTTAAATGTCAAGTTAAACACATTATTTGATTTAAGTCGACTTGTTGTCTTGCACCACAAAATTTAAGTCGTTAAACGCATTTAAAGAACTGTCAAAGTTAAATGCCCAAAAAGGGCTGTTTAACTGAGTTAAACATGTTTAGTGAGCAAGTTCTGTCAAAAAAATTTAGGTTATTACTTCGATTACCGATTGTCCAATATTTCTGAAATCTGTCTCATGGACATTTGGGTATTTTATTCTGAAGTTAACGAAGAAATTATAGATTTTATAAGTAGACCGTTTGTAGTGAGAGAAGTAAACACAAGAACAAATTTATGTGATACTCGATGCCAGAAAGTTTCAAAGATTTCTTAACATTAAGGCGGTACACAATCCTAATAATTTTTGTTTGCTCAAAACTCACATTTTAATCATTTACGGAAAATTCGTAATTTTAACAACTTTTTTATTTCCATGTCGCACAAGGAATGCGAGTTATTTATATTTAAGATTTATAAAAACAGTACCTTACCATTAATATATTTTACGTACAACGATTTAAAAACTTTGTAACCCGTTTTTCAACCATAAAGTTAGCGGTAAGCACCAGATTTTATTTTTCTAGACGATGAATTAATAACTTCGTGAGGACAACATGGAGACACATTTTAAATATTTGTAACGCGCTCTTCAGAATTAATTCAAATGAACGCGGCAGAAAGGTTGAATCTCCAGGCCTGCTAGGGTGAATTCGACCGTACGTTCGTACAATACACCATGCCGCGGCGTATATTTCTTTTCACGCTTTCTTCACTTACGTCGTTAAGATTCCCGCATTATTCGTCCTCTTCTTCTTTTCTTTGATAGGGCAAATTCGACAGTAGGTCCGTCCAATATACGGGTTGCGGGTTGCAATTTGTATCCACGGCTTTTTTACTTACGTCGTTAAGATTCTGAATATATTTTAGGGTGTATTGTCGTCTTAACAACAGCACAACAGCGAGGCGCTCGCAATACTCATTATTGAGGAATAGGTATTGATTTATTTATGGAGGAATACTTTGGAAGGTTGTAAACTTAAATTATATCTACCTACAGCATTCTTAGGGAGGAATGCAGATCCGGGCACAGTTTGGAAATTAAATAAAAAGGCACTTTCTAGATGAGAAAAGTGTGGAAAAGCTGAATAAAACAAAAATTAAGGCGCGCTCGGCAAAATTGAGGGAGATACAACCGTTCAAAGTATTTAAAATTTCACTTCACAAACTGATTTTGACAGTTCGCCCGCGTCCGCCCGCCATTTTTTTTATAACCTAATACGCTAAACATGGTTTGTGATACAAAAAAAGTACCCCTTTATAACGCCTGCTCACGTCAAGGCAAGAAAAACATCCCAGTTTTCAAGTGGTTTAGCGGCTACGCTAGGTTTGTGAAACATGGTTTGTGATTCTGGCGTACTATTAATTCTGAATTAGGTCTGGGATCCAACATACCTAAGCAGTGAAAACATGGCGAACGAACAACGAACTGTCAATATCAGTTCGCGAAGTGAATTTTTAAATACTTTGAACGGTTGTATCTCCCTCGATTTTGCCGAGCGCGCCTTAATTTATTTTTTATTCATCTTCTCCACACTTTTCTCATCTAGAAAGTGCCTTTTTATTAAATTTCCAAACTGTGCCCGGATCTGCATTTCACCCCATTCTTATAATAGTTAACAATCTACATAAAAGAAATAAAAAACAACTAGGTACTCAGATATTTGTTTTATTTTTAAATCTAACAACAAAACCTCTTTTTGCCCCATTTCGTAGTTATGTTTGTTTTATTTTTTCTTCCAATCTAGATGATTCATTTTTGTTTCTTGTGCTTAATTTCTATACGCAACCACAACATAACCTCAAAATATTTTGACACTCGCAAATTTAAGCATCACCACACGGGCAATTTGGATCGATCGTGCCCCTCGCACTTCAAGTCGCTGTACAGAAAGTGTGCGTGTGGGTGGTGCTAAAGAACGATGCCACTGTTTTACCGACTCGTTAACGGCGGTAACTGTTTTACCGATGCTAAATGACATTTTACTAAATAACCGCTTCAACTGCTTGGTGCAGGACGAAACTAAACACATTTAAGTTAAATGTATTTAGTGACTTAAATGCATTTAGTTAAATACAATTTAAGATAAAATTATCGACAGTTGGTGCAAGCCGCCCTAAAATCAAACCATATCGTCCATAAATACTAATAGTTAGTATAGTATAAACTTCGCGTTATAATTTATTTATTTACGCTCTTGGAGAATTTACATCAATCGTGCAACATAGCAATATTAGAAACAGAAACAATAAAATACCAATTATTTTACATTTCTCTTCCTTTACACTAATAGAAAGGAAGCAGATTTAAAAAGTAATAATAACAAAAACAATATTAGAAAAATAATAATAAAATTTACATCAGAATTTTAGAAATTTCTGATACTAATTTAGATAAGGAATAAATTAAAATATCAACGAAACTGAATTTATTTCCAAGCCTATGTAGTCTTTGGATTGGGGAGTTAATGAAATAGTTAGTTTTTGACGGATAAACAAAGAATAGTTCTGGAAGTCTCGTGTCATGATTTGGTACTCGGAATGTTATTAGTTTTATTAAGTCAGGTGCGTCAAGTGATCCATTAACTAATTTGAATAATAGTACCAGATTGCTCTTGGTTCTTCTACACGATTATTCAGTTAAATTAAGTTAACATAATTAATTTGTTCAATGGGTATGGAGAGTTTGAAATTAAAGAACCTTAAAAATTAATGTTTCAATTTTTAATTGATGTGCTTTATAGTATGGGGACCAAATAGTGGAATTGTATTCTTAATTACTTCTTACTAAAGCAGTGAAGAGAATTTTAAATTAATAAAGCGACAAAATCTTTTACTGTTCTTAAAATAAATCCCAAACATTTCATAGCCTTATTAGTAACTTAATTAAAATGTGGAACAAATGTTAATTTTTCATCAAATACGATACCCAGATCTTTGATATGAGACATCTTTTTAATAGAAATATTGTTGATACTGTAATGAGACATAATATGATTTTTTTTGTTTCTACAGAAAGACATAAATTAACATTTATCAATATTTAAAAATAGTCATTATAATTGTATCTTAATCCCGTATCTAATATCTTAATCCCGTAAGCGATCAAGATTTGCTTGAAAGATATTACAATCATTGATGAAGGTATTCGTTTTTTAAATTTGTAGGTCATCAAAAAACAAGAGAATGGATACTCCTTTAAAAATGTTCACAATATCTTTGATAAATATTAAAAATAATACGAAGCCACAAATTGCTTTAAAATGCAATATAAATTTTTACATATATAATATACCGACTTATAATATAATTTTAATAATGTTGAAAACTCCGACTTGTCAGCTCAGAACAGAACAGTCGCAACGCTCATGCGCTCTGGCGGAATAAACTAGTACTACCAAATACGGCTACCATCTTTACATGATTGACCAGGTACGGACCTTACCTACGCTAAGTCAATAACATCAGAAAAATAGCTTAAGCGCCGTACAGCTTTATGATGCTTAAGCCATTTTTCCAGCTGTATGGCTTGTTAGCCATTCTTCTTTTCCATCAACGATTATATATAGTTACATAATTAAATGTTTATTTCTTCATACATTTTAATTGCAACATAATAATATTGTTTGACATAAAATCTCATATATTCTCTTAATAAATCAGATACTTCTGCTTACGAGAGGAGAACTTACATATTACATCTATTTGAAAATTTACAGAGTGAAGTAATATAATTAAATTAACTAGGCTTCAAAAAAGACACACTAAAACTACTCTCTAACTATCTTAAAGACAGAACACAAAAAACAAAAATTGGGATTATTTATAGTTCAGAGTCAAAGATAAAAAATGGAGTTCCACAGGGAACTGTGCTTGGCCCAATTTTATTCTTAATTTATATTAATGATTTATGTAATCCCTGGTAAAATTGTTTCTTACGCAGATGACACGGCAATAATAGTGGATGGTAATCATTGGAAAGAAACTTTTTCGAAAGCAACTGATTTTATTTCACTGGTTTCAACATGGCTAAAATACAACAAACTCGTTTTAAACTATAGCAAAATATTTTACTTACCTTTTTATAAAACCATTAAAAATAAACCTAAGGACAACCTTAAAATTAGAATCCATAATACTAGTGGCAATCAAGAAATGTGCTTCATGTGCAACGAACTCACTAATGTCGAAAATATAAAATATTTAGGAGTAGGTATCAATAGATATAAATCTTAATTGGAAATCACATATTAATCAAATCACTTCTAAATTAAGAAATCTGACCTACATATTTTATAGACTTAAGGAAGTACTAAACATTGAAAAATTGAAAATTATCTACTTTTCCCTGGTGCAATCATCAATCACTTATGGCATTATAGGATGGGGTGGTGCACTTGATACATTTATTAAGCCTCTACAAATAATTCAAAAACACATAATTAAAGTCATATATAACAAAATTAAACATTCTCAACCAACATATTATACAAAGAAACTAAAATATTTAATATACGTAAATTATTTATATTACAATCTTTGAAATATGTATTTAAAAACAAAAATAATTTCGAAATAAATGAAAATAGAATGAGCAAAAGAATAAATAATATATTTTACACCCCACAAACCAATACTAAATGAAGACTCATAGCAGTTTCATTGGTCCTCGTACATTTAACCTTCTACCACTACAAATTCAAATGATAAAATATGTAAAAGAGGTAAAATTATAAACTGTAGTAAAATATGTTTTCTGTTTATTTTTTTATAATAACTAAAAAAAAATAAAAAATAAAATCAATATTTTGATTTTATTTTTATAATAGCTGAAAAAAATTTTTTTTTTCTAACTTTTAATTCTAACTTTATAATTTATATGTTTTTTAAGTCTATTTTATACTTTGGGTACTTGGAAATACAGGGTGTCCGGGGGTAAAGTGCATTAACTTCGGGAGGTAATTCTACATGATATTGTAAGTAAAAAAGATAAATAACTTTTTTCGAAATTCCAACTTTTAGGGGTAGTTTTGTGGTAAAAACGTAAAATTTGACCGGCGTGCGCGGCCAGCTTTATTATTTTCCACTGTTACGATACGGGCCAGTCACCACCATTTATTGTTGCCACGATCGCGCCCGGCAGGCTCCCGGCAAGTAAGATCGTAACTAACTAACCATCACGCCGTTTCCCCGCAGGGGTAGGCAGAGAGGACGGACCGCCAAACATTCCGGTCTTGGCACACATTCCTTGCCTCGTTTACATTCATTCAACGTCTCATACATTCTCTTCTATTATTCTGACTCTTGACATGGCCCGACTCAAGTATCTGATTCACTTGGTCGTGCCATGTCTTTCTTGGGCGTCCTCGACTTCTTCTACCATTCACATTTGCGTCATATATTCTCTTTACACTCCTTTCCTCGTCCATTCGCTCTACATGCCCAAACAATCGGAGCGTTCCTTTCTTGATCTTACTCATCACGCTTACATCAGCCTTGCATTCTTTGCGGATTTCCACATTTCTCACACGATCATACATGGTTTTACCACACATACGCCTCAGGGATCTCATTTCTACAGCGTCAGTCTACTTTCATCCTTCCTCTGCCAGTTCTATGCCTCACTGCCATACATCAGGGTAGGTACCAGTACTCCATTATGGACGGCTAGTTTTGCGTCTTTGGACAGTTTTTTGTTGCTGCCAACGGCGTTCAGTCCTCCATTAATAGAGTTACCTGCATTCACCCTTCTTTCAATATCTCTATCAGCCTTCCCATCTCTCGTAAACATACTTCCCAGATAAACAAACTCATCCACCTGCTCCAAGTATTCATCATTCACAACTATATTGCATACTGTTTTCGTACTCTCTCTTTCAAACACCATGACTTTAGACTTACTTACATTCATCATTAACTCATTCTTCATGCATACTTCGTTCATTCTTGACACGAGAGACTGTAGATGTTCCATACTGTTAGATATCAGCACCGCATCATCAGCATACAACAGGCAACATACTTCTAGATTACTCAATTTCGCACCCAATCCCATCTCTTTCAATTCTTGCATACAATTATCCATATATAGATTGAATAACCACGGCGACATTACGCAGCCTTGTTTAACACCTTTTGTGATGTCAAACCACCCCGTAAAATCGCCGTTTACCCTAACACATGCAACGCTTCCCTCATACAGAGACGCAATTGCCTGTATGAGATACTTATTCACTCCATACTTGGACAATACCTTCCATAGCTTTTTCCTATCAACTCGGTCGTATGCTTTTTGTAGATCTACAAAGGCACAGAAGAGTTTCTGTTTTTTTGCAAGAAACTTTTCAGTGAGCATACGCAATGAGAAAATCTGGTCCATGCATCCCCTTCCACTCATAAAAGCACCTTGCACATCCCATATTTTATCTTTTGTTTCCATTCTTACCCTTTCAATCAATATTCTACCATACAACTTGCCCACTGTACTAAGAAGGCTAATAGCCCTATGATTCCCACATTCCATACGTGACCCTTTACCTTTGTACAATGGCATGATTACAGCCCTTCTCCAATCTAATGGCGTGTAACCCTCCTCTAAACATTGGTTAAAAAGTCTGCACAACCATGTGAGAATAATACGGCTATCTCCTTTAAAGTATTCGGCAGCAATATTGTCGAAACCCACAGCCTTACCATTTTTCATACATTTAATAGATATTTTTATTTCATCCATGCTGATTTTGGTAACATTCACTCCATCATCGTTCATAACCGATTCACCGCTTGGATCACAGTCACTCGGGTTACTTTCGAAGACCTCCTCGAAATATTTCATCCATTTCTCTTTAATTTCATTCTCATTCGTCAACATTTGTCCATCTTTCGATTTTATCACTTTCATGCTTCCGTTCTCTGGTCCACTCCGGGATCTTTTGACCTCCTTCCAAAACAGTTTTATGTTTTCTTGGAAGTGGTTTGTCATTTTGATTCCCTCTTCTTCTTCCAGGCGTTTTTTCCGTTCTTTCACCCCAACACTTACTCCTTTCTTGCATACCTTATACACTTCTTTCGCTCGATCTCTCTCTTCGCTTGAAACACTGCCAGTCGCTATCAGATGTAACCATGCTTTCTTCTTCTCTGAGACCAGTGCTTTGATCTCATCATCCCACCATGCATCACCTTTTTTCCTACCTTGCTTACTTATTCCACACACGTCTCTAGCAGATTCGCATAGACTCACCTTAATGTGGTTCCATGTTTCCTCTATGCTTAGACCGTTCATTTCCTTCTCATTCAATCTCATTTCTGCACACTTCTCATACTCACTTCTGACATACTCGTTTTGTAGTTTTTCTATTTTGATTCTTGTTGGAGCTGATACCGTTTTCACCTTAGAGCGCCAGCCGCGAAAGAGGTTTACTTTTGACACCACCAGAAAGTGGTCAGTTTCAACCTCAGCCCCTCTGAAAACTCTTGTGTCCTCGGTAACGGCTCTCAACCTAGAGTCAATTACTACAAAATCGATTATTGATCTTTCAATTCCTCTTTCCCACGTATACTGATGGATACCTTTATGATCAAAGAAAGTATTCGACACAAAAAGGTTCCACTCTAAACATACCTCAAGTATTCTGTTCCCATTATCATTCGTTCTTTTATCCCCGAACATACCTAAGGCCGAATCAAATCCGTCACGTCTAATACCGACCCACCCATTCAAATCGCCCGCCATAATAATCCTTTCATTCAACTCTTTTAGTCTCATAACATCATTCACATCAGTCCAAAAATCATCTTTCACTTCGTCACTTTCAGAATTAACAGGGGCATAGCAAATAATAAGAAACACCCAAGTAAGATCGTACCTCACACTAAGGATTTTTAGTAGGTAGATCTTTTTGTATGGGAAAAAAAAATGTTGGAATTTCGAAAAAAGTTATTAATCTTTTTTACTCCTACCATCATGTAGAATCACCTCCCGAAGTTAATGCACTTTACCCCCGGACACCCTGTATAGTATTTTGTTTTAATATTACCCACACTCAGGCAGTGCCTTAGTGGGTTTTCATTTCTTGTTCATACTATTTGTTATTTTATATTATGTTATTATATACTATTTGCTATTATACATTATATGTACAAAGAAATGGGAATAAATAAAATAAAAAATATATATATATATAATTAAAATTAATTTTCAATGAGAAATTTATAAATGCAGGTGATGGAAAACAGATTTCTAATACTTTCTGTAATCATTTTACATCCGTTTATACTCAATCTACTGCCAGGCTGAATGTTACTCAAAACTACCAATTTAATGATTCTTAAAGTTATGTTCAAGAAAAAAATTAAATATCCAACTCATTTACTTTTTAAGGAATGTAATGTAATGAACGTAAAACAGTTATATATTACACAAACGCTTTGTAGATTTTTTAATAATATTAATATTGCAGAAAGAACACAGCAAATTCGTACTACGAGAATTGGCTCTGGTCTGAATTTTATGGCAATTCAAACTAAATCTTCTTTTGGTCAAAGAAATTATTTTTATCAAGCTCCACTCATATTTAATAGCCTTCCAGAACATATAAAGTCATCTAATTCCTTGTACACTTTTAAAAAGAATCTTAAATTATTTGTGTTAGTCGAGGATTGCCAATTAATTTTCTCTACTTTGTCCTTTCTAAATTATTAGCTAAATGAGTATGTTTATAAAATAAGCTAAAATAATTTTTATTTTTGTTTAAACTGTTTTTTTTTTCATCTTCCTCCTGCCAAATCTATAGCATGTTAAATTATATACATATATTTATTATTTACAACTTAATCTTAAAAACAAAACAAAAAAATACTTTATTTTATTTTGAATCAGATCTCAAAACTATGGTCACCCTAAAAGTCTACATTAATGTACTACCTAGCGCCATCAGTTTAGTGGGTACTGGGTACCCATAATCTCAATCTGTAAGAAATACAACAATATTGTTCTTTCAAAATCTGTATAATTTTGTGTTATTTTGTTAACTTGTATAATTATTGTTAACCTCAACACAGGCTTGTCCTAGTGAGGTAACAAATTGTATTGTAAACATTTTTACCTACAGTGTAAAGAAACAATAAATAAATAAATAAATAAAATCTTGACAAAATCAATGTTAGCATGGAAACAAAAAATCGATACATGCAAAGGGCCAGAACATATCGTGTAATGCCAGAATATATGATGTGATGAATCATCATCTGAAGGAACTCCCAGATTTGTGGAAAAATGCATAAACCCAATGCATATCTTTGATAATCAATCTTGTGTGAAAATTTATCAATCAATCAGCATTTTATCATGTTTTGCAAAAGACTTTGAATCTATATTTTATTTTCATACTACACACTTTGAACCTCAATTCTCAACACTCTAATCAATATGGATTTGTTACTAATAGAACCAGATTAAAATCCAATCTTCTCGACTTTTGTTATTACGTTTGTAATGCTATTAATGAAAGAACTCAAGTGGATGCCATTTACACAGATTTTCAAAAGGCATTTGTTAAAGTTAACAATTCAACAAGTATTTTACTACAGAAGCTTGATCAAATAGGTATTCACGGTGATCTATATAAATCTTACTTGGAAAACAGAGCACAGTTAGGGCTTATAAATGAGAATGATTCCCTTAATTTCCTCAATTATAACATCAGGTGTACCCCAGGGATCCAATATTGGCGCTCTGCTTTTTTTAAATCTTCATTAATGACCTTGGCCCCGTGTTATGCTGTGATTTTGTTCTATTTGCTGATGATTTCAAGATTTACCACAAAATTTCCACTGATTCTGACAATGCAATGCTGTTGTGTTTTATAATAATAAAGCACTTGCGAAAGATTTTATGAAGATTTATTTATACTTTATAGTATTTATAAAATGATTCCCGACTTTTATTATTACGGACTGGTATAATGTTTCTTTATAGGAATCCAAATGCAGAAAGAGAGTGAATATACGTGGGCCAGTGAATTTATAATAATTTCAAATTAGTCTGCTTGGAAGTGGTAAAATAAACAATGCAAATTATACGTTCTTTTTATGAACATTAACTAAACAAACTAAACTGAAAATAGGAACTGACAAAATTATGTAGGTACAGTTTGAAGCCCAACTAAAAATAATTAAACATATTCTTTAACATAATTCTCCCCACCAAAAAGGCTAAATATGAGGATTTGAGGATTATTGAGTCCTTTTTTAAAAAAAATTAAGAAATGAAAAATAAACAAATATCTAAGTAAAAATAAATATACATAAGCCAATTAAATTATTGTTTTTCTTTACACTTAAGTCAATAAAATTATTGTTTTTCAGTCCTTTAGGGAGTCAATTTTATTCTGAAGCCTCTGGTCTATTTTGTGATTGCGTAGTTATCCTCGGTTCAATATTGTCTTCTATAGGCAGCAAGCATAATTTGGAAATAGCCCTTTGAATTGTCCCTTGCGATGTAGTGATGGTAGCCACACGAACTCTTCCGTCGGCACCAGGATGCACAGCCGTCACTCGTCCCAGCCTCCAAAAGCAAGGAGGCACGTTATCTTCCTTTAGTATGACCATGTTGCCTGGCCGCAGTTGCCTTTGATGTCCGTCAGTCCACTTTGTTCTGGTCTGCAACTCCGCCAGGTACTCTTTTCGCCACCTCGACCAAAAAGATTGAATGAGCTGAGTTAATTTTTGGTAATTATTTAAACGGTTAAATTGCACATGTTGAATATTTTGCTCCGGGATCGCCGCCAAACTGGTTCCGATGAGAAAGTGACCAGGGGTTAAAGGATTAATGTCATAAGGATCATTGGATAAAGGAGTCAGTGGCCTGGAATTTAAGCAAGATTCGATCTGGCACAAAACAGTATTCATTTCCTCATATGTTAATGAAGTGATACTCGCTATTCGCTTTAAGTGGTATTTAACTGATTTAACTCCCGCCTCCCATAGTCCATCAAAGTGTGGAGCACGAAGAGGTATATGTTGCCAACGTATGGCTAATGTTGATAAATAATTATCAATTTTATCACTAGA
This sequence comes from Limnephilus marmoratus, assembly GCA_917880885.1. NCBI lineage: Eukaryota > Metazoa > Arthropoda > Insecta > Trichoptera > Limnephilidae > Limnephilus > Limnephilus marmoratus. Next base: position 41,280,316 of record OU862916.1, on the reverse strand, counting down.
TTTATTCAAAAATAAATAAATATCTTTAAATTCCTTTCAGCCGGAAGATCGGCCATCAGCTGTTGCTCTGGCCTTGGATGGCATCTATAACAGATTATACAATTTCTGATTATCCTTTTCACAATATTTTTACTCATAATTGGCCAGAATTTCATTCTGATCAATGCTAATAGAGCTTGCGTACCCCGCATGTAAGTTTAAATAATGATAGTTTTTTATAATAAGCTCTGTTAACTTGTGATGTGAGGGTATTAAAATTGGATGCTTTTGGTTTTCCGATATCATTTTCTCTTTAGAAAGCCTACCCCTTACCCGAAGTAAATCCTTTTCAATATAAGGATTTAATGATTTTATACTACTATTTTTTTTTTATATTACAGTTTGAATTCAAAGTTCGAATTTCGTCACTGAAAGTGTAAGATTGCGCACGAGCTATCAACATATTTGGTGAATTGTCTAACTCACTAACGATTAATTGACTACTTCGTCTTAGTGATGAATTTTTACAATTAAATAAAAATCTTATTATATAAGCAGTTACCCTCTGTAATTTTGTTAAACTAGAGTATTTTGAAAAAATATCTCCCAGTCCTGCTTTACTGCTGACAGCAGTGCAGACTTTGTTTTGATTTCGGGTGGATCAGTACATGCAACTTCAGTATTCGGCCAGCTAGAAGCCTCCAGCATCAGCCAATTGGGCTCATGCCACCAAATGCTGGAAGTTAATAATTGTGTAATGCTAGCACCTCTTGATACTCGCAACATATCTGCAGCATTGTCTTCAGATTTCACATGTTTTCCTTGTCTTGGCTGGCTCGATTCCTGAATTTCTGCAATCTTTTGCAAAAGCGGTCCTACCATGAGGGCATGATTTAAAGAAATTTCAGCAGTAGATTTTGACGATCCGTCAAATACCACCCGAGTCTTGGTAGTTGTAATAGATTCTTTCAAAACTGCAAGTTGCGGTAAATAATAATAAATTTTGTCCGGAAGCGGCGCTTCACATCGTGTCATGTGTCCTAAATCTTGGTATTCTTGAATAAATTCTTTGTAATTTTGCATCAAATTAGGATTTAAGGTAAACTTCTTCTGTAGATTACAGAGTCTCTTTTCTGCCATAGGCAGTGTTTCGCCCAACTGCTTAATACAGGGGCGCTGTGGTAATCTTACCGTGAAACGACCCTCATCATTTCGTCTATGCGTGTCCTTGAAATTTTCTTCACACGCTCGCTCTTCATGATTCCTGTGTTTTATTGGAAGTAATTCCTCCAACTTCCAGAAATTTTCTATTTGTTTATGGATTGAATTCAATGAAAGATGACAGAAGTTTTCAGGCCTTTTCATTTGTGGAGCGAAGATAGGACCTGACACCAGCCATCCGAATTGAGTCCTCTGTAGTATGGGACCTGAGTCTCCAATCCTGAGTTGATCTTGCTGCAAAATTTCCCAGAATGTATCAGCTCCAATCAGCATATCTATGGGACTGGTTTCATTGAAATTAGGATCAGCTAGCTGCAGGCCATTAGGAATGACAGCATCCTTTTTCTGGAAAGAAATTTGCGGCAGATTACTTGTTATTTCTCGCAAAACGAGGCATTCAATCTCCTTTTCATAAGAGGAATAGCTAGAAAATATTTTTAAATCGACAATGTTTTTAATATGCAAAACTTTATTTTAATTCCCGTAATAGGTATATTAGTTCGTTTAGTCTTTAACTGTAGTCTTGTTGCGAAATTTTCGCTAATAAAATTTGATTGCGCTCCGTTATCCAATAAAGCGCGAGCTTTGATTAAATCTCCATTATTATTTTGCACATTAATTACTGCTGTTGACAGTAAAATAAAATTATTCGATACTGCAGCATGATTAGACACTAAAGTATCTTGATTTGATGTTGAAGCTGTCGCATGCATTTGGGAATTCAGACCTTCGTCTTCTTTTTTGAAATGTAATAAAGTGTTGTGAGTTTCGCTGTTACATTGGCGACAATTATATTTATTTCTACAATCCTTTAATTTGTGACCAACATACAAACATTTTAGACACGCTCCTAACTGATGTATTTTTGCAATTCTCTCCTTTGGATTTAAAATTAAAAACTTTTTGCAATTATAGATTTTATGATCCCCCTTGCAATTTATACATTTAAATTTTTGTGGCGCTAGAGAGACCATGGCCTCCTTCTTAAAATTGAATGGAAATGTCTTTCCCTGACTATGCTTCTTTTCAACTGGTGCCGAAAACTCTAAAACCTGAACGCGATCCGACAGGCATTTAATAAATTCAGCAAAAGTAGGTAGTTTATTTTGCGTTGTAAATGTTTCCCAGTGAGTCCTGGTGTCATTCATTATCCAGTTTGTTGGACAGCAAATAAATTAACAATACATCCCAATTCTCGGTTGGTATGTCCAAGTTATTCAAAGATTTTAAATGTAATTGAGTTTCATCCAATAGGTTTCTTAATGCTACATGATTCTCATATTTTATCTCCGGTAATTTGAACAAAGCGTTAACATGTTTATAAACTATTAATTTAGAGTTTTAAAATCTCTCTGTCAACATTTGCCAAGCTGTATAGTAATTATCTTGGTGGGTAGGTAATGAATTAATTAATTTCGCTGCATCTCCCTGCAGACAAGACTTCAAATAATAAAATTTTTGCATTACCTCCAAAGACGAGTTATTGTCAATCAATGCGATAAAGGTGTCTTTAAAATTTAACCAATTTGCGTAGTCACCATTGAACTTGGGTAGTTCCAAAATCGGCAATTTTATGTTATTTGGTTTTGAATGTTGACCTCTAATATCTAATTTGTCTTTTGCCTTTGCCACAAGATTAAAATAATCGTTTTCAAATGTTTCTCGTTCAACACTTTTTTCTAATTCGGACGGTGATAATTCTTCAATTTTTTCTTGTAATATTTAGAAATCATCCAGCATTGGTTCAAATTTTCGTAACCGTATTTCTATCTCTGATGGTGACAAGTTATCACCATCTAAATAGCCTTTAAAACGTGTTAATTTGGCCTTACAAATTCCGCGTTGCGCGATTAAACCTTTTAAATCCATAATAACGATCAAAATATGATACTCACAGAATTCAAATTCAATTAATTCTTTCTTATTAATAAAAAACACTATACGTGCACTGTTTCTGTTCACAGAAATCCTTACAATTAATTGCAAATAAATACTTTTACAACTAAAATTCGATAAAAACTCAGCAACATCTGTTACTATGCGTTGTTATTTTCAATATTTTTCAATTGTTTATATTAATATTTCGAACTGCGCAATCGCGTTTCCAGGCGAAAAAACAAGGTATCTTCTTTACCGACTCACGATAATGCGTTACAATGTTTCAAACGATTCAACAAATATTTAAATTTTTAAAAAAAGAAATAAAAAAATACTGTTTAATATTTCAATTAATTTTCCTTTTATAGTATTGCTGTAACAATAAATCTTATTGTCTACAACAATGTCTCTTTTATATCGGTTATGAAATCAATTCAATACCACTCTCAACAATCAGCCCGTTTCAAAAAACAAAAAATACTGTTTTGTACTTTCATGAAAATCTTGCTCTTCTGCCAAGGGAATGAAATATAGATGGAAATATGGAATATGGGATGTGGAATGTGGGATATGGGATTGGAAATGTAGGATATGGGATTGGAAATGGTCTCTTGCCCTTTCTCTGTGTTCTTCTTTCAGTGCTTCAACATGGCTGGTTCAAAAATCACACGTTGATCAAAATTATTCTTTGATGTCTTCAGATCGTGTAATTCGGCTGTATTTTTATTGTATCTTATACGGCTCGAGGATCAAATGTTGTGTTTTATAATAATAAAGCACTTGCGAAAGATTTTATGAAGATTTATTTATACTTTATAGTATTTATAAAATGATTCCCGACTTTTATTATTACGGACTGGTATAATGTTTCTTTATAGGAATCCAAATGCAGAAAGAGGGTGAATATACATGGGTCAGTGAATTTATAATAATTTCAAATTAGTCTGCTTGGAAGTGGTAAAATAAACAATGCAAATTATACGTTCTTTTTATGAACATTGACTAAACAAACTAAACTAAAAATAGGAACTGACAAAATTATGTAGGTACAGTTTGAAGCCCAACTAAAAATAATTAAATGTAAAGAACTTTACCGCTTGAGAATATAAGGTCACATTTTTCAAAATTACAAAAATGTTACATTATAATCTTTACTCGCAACGGAAGAGGAAAGGATCATGCATGTTGTAGGCTTAAGTTGCATTTAATGATACACTGTGAATAAATAATAATTTAATAACTAAATTGTTTTTAATAATTTTTTAAGCGATTTTTTATGATTTCAAATGCTTACAATTTCGGCTCTCACAAGTAATAGATATTACCTATCTTCAAAAATGTCATATATTTTCTTAGGAATTTAAAAACTTAAGGTGTTTAAGGGAAATATTTATAAATCGGTAGAAAAATGCCGGGGGTTAATGTCTGTTTGAAAATGGTTTCGAAGGAAGAAAAGACGAAACGGCTGTAAAGCATATGCAGCAGAATAAATCATTTAAAAAAATCGTTCATTTGATATTATGTTTTCGTTTTATCCATCAATTTTTCGGTGACGATCAAAATTGATAGGTAAATAACGTGTGATCGCAAATAAATCAATTGTTTCAAAATCCATAGATATAGATGAGAAGATTAGCTAGATTAGTAGATATCTTCACCTGCGCTTGCATAAAAATAATATAAGCGACAGTCTTTCATTCATTATTATCTTTAGTCATGGCGTCGCGGTCGTTCTTGAAAATGTACATAAGCTATTTATTTATATTATTTTAAATAATTTGTCATGTGTGTCAGTGCCAAGAAGTACAGAACCCTCGGGTTCAGATTCTGGAGGGAGAGCTGGAAGGGATAGTGGCGACCTCTAAGGAAGGGAAGGTGTATTACAGCTTTCAGGGGATCCCATACGCAGAGCCTCCTTTGGGAGAACTAAGGTTCCAGGTAATACTTTGCTAAATCTTTGATAATTCCTATATTCCCTGACCAAGAAATCATAAGAGAGTGAATGGATTAACTCAGTGGACTATTTTATGTACCTATAACCTCACGGGCTTATACAAAATAAAATTATGTCTTCAAAACATTACATTTTGAAATAATTCAATTTCAAATGGATTCGCTGTTTTTGAACGTATCGATGAGATTAATTTTACACACGGAACCAAAAAAGTTTAATCGCTAACCTGTGGTTTTGTCTAGTAAATTATTTACAACTTTATACGAGACTAAAATACATTTAATTAGATAAATGTTGCTAATATAAAGGTTATTGTCACTTAAAAAATATTTCGAGTTACATAAATTTTTTTATATTTTATACAAAAATTAGATAAAAATTTTATATCTATATTTAATATATTATGCCATGCCAATCAATTTTCATTATCATTAGTTGGGGATCCGCATATAAAACTAATCTTATTCCAATAGTAGTTGTGCAGAGGCAATAATTAAAATCATATTAGAAAGACCTTCTGACTACCCAAAGGATCGATTATTCGAACAATTTCTAGTACCTTCTTTTAAAGATCCTTACACTAATAAACAAAAATTTTAACAAAACAAAAAACGACTTCAAAAAATGCACTAAAAAGTAAAAAAATAATTTCGTATTCTTCTACAACTTCATAATCAACTTACTTTTTCTAATCATCAATATGTAGGTACGATTGTTACTTTCGGAGTCGGTGTCAGTCAAGGTAGGTTTGTAACTACATACATAGTTATAGGTGAGGTGTGCTTGTATCGCACAAGCGACTTGACGAGGCGAGAGGCGAGAGCGGAGCCGCGGCGGCGCGGGGAGCTGTCAAGTGAACCCGCCGGGCCGGGTACCTTTGCTGACACCGACTCCAAAAAAACAATCGTACCTACATATTGATGATTAGAAAAAGTAAGTTGATTATGAAGTTGTAGAAGAATACGAAATTATTTTTTTACTTTTTAGTGCATTTTTTGAAGTCGTTTTTTGTTTTGTTAAAATTTTTGTTTATTTTTTGATTTTTAGTGAATCTGAAGTACACTAACTAATTTGTCTGAATATGGGTAAACCTACTAAACGTACTGCTCATATGAGACAGACATAATTTGACCATAGCGACGTTAAAGTCAAATTAAGAGATTCGGCCGAGTTTCGTTAATTTGTCATGGATCCGATAATCAGAACCTAACCAAACTCTCATTAAATTACCCTTGAAGTACATCCTTTCCAATAAAAAAAGAATCATCGAAATCGGTTGGCGTGATATTGAGTTATTCGTCCATTTGTCGCGCACATACTTATGCAAATTTAAGACTTATATGGTTTTCTCATGGATGCTATTGTCGGAACTGGACCAAATTAAAATGGGACCACACGGGAAGCATCAGCTTTCAAATAAAAAAAGAATCATCAATATCGGTTCACCCAGTCAAAAGTTCTGGCGTAACAAACATAAAAAAAAAAAAAAAAAAAAAAAAAAAAATACAGTCGAATTGAGAACCTCCTCCTTTTTGAAGTCGTTTAAAAATGGATTATTTCAAATCATGAAAGAAATAGACAAGTATCAATTTGTAACTGCAAACCGTATTCATCTTAAATATATTTTTTCAAGCCCAAAATCAAACAGTTCAGTTGCACAGAATTATTGCACTTACCAAGGAAGAAATTTTTTTAATCGACTTCTGGAGAAATTGGAAACATGAATAACAAAATCTAAATAAAAAAAATATATATATTTTAGAGACAATTTTACTATAACGATGTGGGGAGCTAATGTAAAACCAATTTATTAAATAAAATTAAAATAATCCATGAATTATCAGAAAAGAGGCAACCGCAAACGGTGCGAAACTCCGCATGTGGTTGCTTTGTTTCTATCCCATAATTCGTGGCTCAGCTTGCGCTTATGTTTGCAAATGTATATGAGAATTAAATAAAGAAACACGTTTTTATCGAAATAACTATTTAGCAAAGAATTAATCAATTCGGTGTCACTAACATGGAATTGATTAATTCTTAGAGTATACTCAATAATAATATACGTAAAGTTAAATCTTCATCCACACAATCTCAACCAATAGGAGCCTTGAAAAGTGAGCTCATAATCAAAGCGGCCAATGCGCGCAGCTTCACAGAGCGCGACGCTTTGTTGGTACTGTACCAACAACTGTAGGTAAGGTTTCATTCTCTCGCAGGCTAAATTCTATAGATGCATGTGTTTGTCTCTTTTTAGTGTCCCTCGTTTCCGTTTCATCGAGTTTCAAATCAGTGCTAATGAAGCTTCACTTCAAAAACATAATGAAAGCAAATTAATTTAACTAGCTAGTTCTTCAGACAAGACTACTTCCGTGAGTTATTCTGTCTGTGCTGCTCAATTACTGAACACTTTTAATGACCACTTACATTATTTGCATCCGTTATATTATGTTCGTAATGCTAATTTATAAATTAATTGTTTTTCTCCAGCCTCCAGTCCCAAAGCTGCCCTGGTCTGGAGTTCGAGACGCCACCCAGGAGGGGGGGATATGCGCCCAGATTAACTTCGATAGCAACACCTTCTTTGGTTCGGAGGACTGCCTGTTCCTCAACGTCCACACACAAGGTGAAGAGGAGAAACTCCTGCCTGTCATGCTTTATATACATGGCGGTGGCTTCGTCATGGGCGCAGGGAGTGCAGCCTCCTTCAGTCCGGACTTTATTGTTGCCAAAGATACGATTTTAATCACCATAGGCTTGGAGCGCTTGGATTCCTAAGTCTGGATATTCCAGCAGCCCCTGGAAACGTTGGTCTCCGAGACCAGAACCTTGCTTTGAAGTGGGTACAAAAGAACATTCGCGCATTCAGTGGAGATCCAGATAATGTCACAATCTTTGGAATAAGCGCTGGTTCAGTGTCCGTCGATTATCATTTACTATCCCCCATGTCTAAAGGACTGTTCCACAAGGCCATTTTACATTCTGGAGTATCTTTAATTCCAATGGGTAGAACAAGAAACCCTAAAAAGCTATTAAACATTTTGCTTAATTCATTGGAAATTACCACTGACGATCCCGATCAATTGCTTAAAGACTTGCAAAATGTTGACGCAGAAAAACTTGTGACTTTTGCCTTTATTACTGGGGACGAAGAAAATATTAAAAATGGGGAACTATACGCATTCATACCAATTATAGAGAAAACTCTACCCGGAGTAGAAGCTTTCTTAAATGCAGACCCTATGGAACTCTTGATTTCTGGTCAGTACAACCAGGTGCTTACCATAACTGGATTCGTTGAAAACGAAGGCGGTTTATTCAAGGTGACTTATGGAGAACATACAGAAAACCTAAAGCGAAGGTAGTTTATTGATTACTTGCCCTCTAGTTTCGATGTAGACAGAGTTGAATTCGATGTCAGAATGAGGGAAACATACAATCAGACCTACGACATCGAAGCTGTGGATGCCTTTCTGTCTGATGTGAGTTTCCTGGGAGGAATCACTGAATCTTTAAGGCACCGACTAAGGCACAACTTTACAGATAATTATATTTACATGTTTGCATACGACGGCACCATAAACTTCATCAAAGCAGTTATGCAAATCGAGGGGAAAGGAGCATACCATAGCGATGAATCAACATATTTGTCCGATTCCATCTTGATTAGTCACATAACTCCAATAGCCCAAGACTCCCTCGTCAGAAGTCGGATGGTGCAGATGTGGACAGATTTTGCAAAGACAGTGTAAGAAGATTCACTCAAGTTGGTCATTATCCATTTTCCATTTGATGCAGGACTGAATGCAGCAGTCATTAGTAAAATATTTTCAAATGAAGCTTGATGAAGATTCTTACCGCATTCCCGATGTACGTCAATGCGGTAAGAATCTAAAAGATGAAGGACGAAACTTGGAAGATTGCCGTAGAAATTTTTGATGCCTAAATTTTGAATGCTCGGAGGCTGGTTGAGTGGTCGACCCTTCGCTACGAATCCGGAGGTCACCTTCCCCATTCCTTCCCCTTCCCACTACCTCCAGCCTCACAACATTCCCCTATTTATTCTGTCTAAGTCACGGCTAGAGAAAACATATAACATATCTAACGATATTACCAATGTGGACATACGAAATACATGGACGATGCAAGGGACACATGGCCACATAGATCCTTGGGAAGCATGGAAGAAGTTGGGGAAGCTCCAGGAAAATACATGAGTCGGGTCAAGAATAGATATAATAGAAAAGTACCTACACGTAGAGAAGTCGACTTCAAAGGAGAATGCTTCACTTTAATAAGCCTATAAACAAAATAACGTATTAGGTTTATGAAAAACACTTTCAAGTCCAAACTCTCCTATTTATAAACCCCATTTCGGATATGGTTTATTGTGTAATGTGGCCAATTCAGTTTATTTTACAACAATCACAAAAAAATTGATATTTACTAACTAAGAAAATAAGCATTTTCGCGTTGTTATTTTACAATACGGCCGCTAGGGGACTAATTTGGTTTTTCATAGTGAACCTTATACCGTCCACCGAAGAACTACTGACTCGCCACACCCATTTTCAGTCAGTCCTCTAGCGGGGAACAGACGTTAGGCTTCGCGTCGCTTGGTTTCGTGAAATCAATTTTAAATTTCCATTTTATTACAGGAAACAATTCGTAAAAAAGGAGTTAATATTTTTTTACATGTCTTTACGAAATCAACCTGTAAAAAAAATCTCAAATATCTTTTCCAACCTTTCCCAAAGCTTTTTCTCGAGTATTTTTAAACTCCTCCCATAAAGGGGCGTGATTTCCGATTTCGATTTTTTCCTGGACTATTGGGTCGCTTTAAACTTCAAAAATATTAGAAACGATGTATGCTTAAGAAAGAGGCGTGTTATGTGTGCCAAGACAGAGTTGTTTAAGGTTCTGTGATGATTAATTTGTAACATATTTATAATGTCAAATTATAATATAAATTATTATTTTAAATGTCAACCACGCCTGTGGCGTTCAGAATCCGCAATTTTCATAACTTCAAAGTAAACGGATGGCGGAACTTTTTTCCAGGCGTACTGCTCTACAATATTTTTGTGTCAGTGTTACGATTAGTAGATTTCCTGGATTGTTGATAATCCTTTCTTTCCAGGAATCCCACCCCGGAGCTGTCAGTTAAAACAGAACTTCGCTGCTCTCGGTCAACAACATACTGACATTTTTAACAGTAAACAGAAAATAGTGGCGAAGCTATCGTTAAGTAAGTTTAAAAAAGCACAATGGTACAAATGCATATGTTTTACTTTAAACAAATGGTGGCGCGTTTAGAAATTTGTGGTACTTTACCAAAGAGGTTATTCTACATCTTATGCAGGATGAATAAGAGACGTATTTAACTTACATTATCCAATGATTTCTGACATTATTTGGTGTAAAGAAGGTAAATGAAATTTTTGCCTCTGGTGACATATTATTTGTATTTTTTTTGGGCGTAAAAAATCATTAGGTATTGGTCAGGTAAAGTATGGGTGAGTGGTAGAGTGGTTATTCGGCTGAGTAACCATGACTGTGGTAGATCTTTTTTGTTTGGTTTTGAAGAAACAAAAAGATAAAAGAATTGCATTAAAAAATCACCGGCGATTAAATTTTCATGAACATTTTTAATGCAAATAATGTCAGGAATCACAGGTTAACTTAAAACTATATTCTTTTTTTATTTAACGCTTTGCAAGGAAGATAATTGATACACGTGGAAATGTATTGAATTCTTATTATTATCAGATGTTCAATAAAAAATAAAACTCCTCTTGGATCAAAATTATGAATAAAAAGACAATGAAAATATCAGTTATGTTTTTTTCCTCCTGGTTTTCCCTTGTTTACAAAGAACTGTCAAACTCGAATGTGAAAAAAATTAGAATGTGAAAAACACATTTCAAAGACAAAGTTAGTAGCTTGGTAATGCCAGAGGAACGAAAGTTCGTAGCTTCAATTGAATAAATGTCTACATTTTATTGCAAAACTTATTTTTATTTTTTATTTTTGAGCAGAAACAAACAGTGCATTAGATACATTGGTGAAAAAAATTACAATTAATTAGTATGTTACATGGTGGGTACCTATTATGTGTTTCATTGTAGAGTCTTATTTATGTTGTGCATAATATTAAGTAATTACCGGGTAATGTGTGTAGTGGGAAGTTAGTGTGAGTATGTGTGTATGTATGTATGTATGTATGCGCATTTAACAATTTATATTATTGACAGATGCTCTTTTTAAATTTGGGCAGTGAATCGGAGAAAATGTCGATGTTAGAATTTAGACCAATATTATTGAACAAATGAAGAGCACGATTGATTGGCGAATTAGATGCTGCATTTGTCTTGTAATTAAACGTGTGGAATAGTTCTGTATGGAGTGCACGTCTTAATGGTATGTTAAAACTAACTAGGGAAAGAAGTTCGGTTGAAGAAGTTCATGTTGCTTTCGAGATTTTTTATTCCTGAAATCACCGACGGCCGTTGTTCCCAACTTTTGTTTAGTAACGCTCGATTTGCCTTTGGTTGTTCGTTGGGCGGAGAGTTGCGTTGGAAAGAGCATGTTTGTGCATTTGAGGAATATTGAGCAAAAATTTCGGCTCAACAGTTGATCAGTAGGGTCGGGAACATTCGTAACTGTATCAACATAATATACACATAATGGAAGAAACAATTAACAGTGAGACTGGATCGTTATTGGATTAATTCGTAGTCAATCCACTTCAAGTCAAGTTCTCCTATCATTGTACAATCTAGTAGAAAATTTAGTTTTTTATGTTGGAAATAGGGAGAGTTCCAATATTTTCAGGTCATTCGTAACTCAGGAAAAATTGTCTATATCAGGCGCACATGAGCGACTTGTGACGACTTTTACAGTTTGGCGACTATTTCAAATATCGCGTTGCCAAATGTGGGGCATCTCCACAAAGTATGGTTCATAAAGCTAATGTCGGTTTAACAAGGGTTTCGAAGGAAAAAAAGACGAATTACATATTTTTTTAATCGATTGATATTTCCTTTTCTATTTATCCATCAAATTTTCGATAACGAACTAAACGCGTTGTACAAAATTGATAAATAATGTGTGATTGCAAATGATTAAATTATCCCAAAATCTATAGATTTGATCAGCAGATTTGTAGACCACTTCACATGTGCTTACATAAAATAATAAATGCTATAGTAGCATTCGTTATCTTTGGTCATGGCGTCGCGGTCGTTCCGGAAAATGTACATAAACTATTTATTTACATTATTTTCAATAATTTTTCATGTGTGTCAGTGCCAAGAAGTAGAGAACCCTCGGGTTGAGATTCTGGAGGGAGAGCTGGAAGGGATAGTGGCGACCTCTAAGGAAGGAAAGGTGTATTACAGCTTTCAGGGGATCCCATACGCAGAGGCTCCCTTGGGTGAACTAAGATTCCAGGTAACTCTCTCCTGAAATTTTGATTCTTCTTATATTTCCTGGTCAAGCAATCATCAGACAGTAAATTGAATAACTTAGTGGACTATTTTACGAGTATGTAAAACTCCTCGGGCCTAGACAAAATAATATCACGTCTTCAAAATATTCCATGTTCCAATATTCCAATACCGTTTGTAAAATCAAAATATGAAATTTATCACGCCATATAGTTTTTTTTTCGCACACCGATGGTTTTTTTCGTGTAAAGTAAGTCCATCCCGCAAAAGCAACTGAAAAAACACCAGTTGGCAACTTAATCGCTATCCACAGGAAAGCAAATTGCGAATTTCATTGACGGCCCGCACACAGGCAACTTGTTAAAGACCAGTTGTTTGCGGCGCCGCCGTTGTCAAACGCGACTAGCACTGCTAGGCGCGTTTCAGTTGACACGTTGCCATGGATACACCTCATACGTTACGTTTGCGTCATGTCAGAGCTGGAAAAAGAATGTATATATATACATAAATTAAATGAATTATTAGTCTTATTTTCTAGCCTCCAGTCCCAAAGAAGCCCTGGTCTGGAGTCCGCAACGCCACCCAGGAGGGGAGGGAATGCGCCCAGGCTCCCAGCAACACCTTTTTTGGTGCGGAGGACTGCCTGTTCCTCAACGTCCACACACCACAGTTGCCTCAAGGTGAAAAGGAGGAACTCCTGCCTGTCATGCTCTACATACACAGCGGTGGCTTCATCATGGGCGCAGGGAGTGCTGCCTCCTTTAGTTCGGACTTTATTATTGCCAAAGATACGATTTTAATCACCATTAATTATAGGCTTGGAGCGCTTGGATTCCTAAGTCTGGATATTCCAGCAGCCCCTGGAAACGTTGGACTCCGAGACCAGAACCTCGCTTTGAAATGGGTACAAAAAAACATTCGCGCTTTCAATGGAGATCCAGATAATGTCACAATCTTTGGAATAAGCGCTGGTTCAGCGTCCGTTGATTATCATTTACTATCTCCCATGTCTAAAGGACTCTTCAACAAGGCCATATTACATTCTGGTACTTCTTTGAGTCCATGGGCTAGAACAAGAAATCCTAAAAAGTTATTAAACAGTTTGCTTAATTCATTGGAAATCACCACTGACGATCCTGATCAATTGCTCAAAGACTTGCAGAATGTTGACGCAGAAAAACTTGTGACTTTTGCCTTTACTGCTTTGGACGAAGAAGACATTAAAAATGGGGAATCATACCCATTCGTACCAATTATAGAGAAAACTCTACCCGGAGTAGAAGCTTTCTTAAATGCAGACACTATGGAACTCTTGATTTCTGGTCAGTATAATCAGGTGCCTACCATAACTGGATTCGTTGAAAACGAAGGCGGTTTATTCAAGACGACTTACGGAGATTATACAGAAAACCTGATCCGAAGGGAGTTTATCGATTTCTTACCCTCTAGTTTCAATGTAGACAGAGTTGAATTCGATGTCAGAATGAGGGAAACATACAATCAGACCGACGACATCGAAGCTGTGGATGCCTTCCTGTCTGATGTGTGTTTCTTGGGAGGAATCTCTGAATCTTTAAGGCACCGATTGAGGCACAATTTTACAGATAATTATATTTACATGTTTGCGTACGATGGCACTATAAACTTCATCAAGGCAGTACTCCAAATCGAGGGAAAAGGAGCATACCACAGCGATGAATCAACATATTTGTCCGATTCCATCTTCATTAGCCACATAACTCCAACAGCTCAAGACTCCCTCGTCAGAAGTCGGATGGTGCAGATGTGGACAGATTTTGCAAAGACAGGGTAAGAAGATTGACACAGTTGGTCATTATTCATTTTCCATTTGACTGAATGCAGCAGTCATTAGTAAAATATTTTCAAAGAAAGCTATCCCCGATGTACGGCAATGCGGTAATGATCTGATAGATGAAGGACGGAATTTGACGGACTGCCGTAGAAATTGTGCCTAAATTTTGACAGCCCCCGTGGTTACGACCCTTTGCTAGGAGGTCGTCTTCCCATTCCTTCCCGTTCCCACTACCTCCACAGCACACCCCTATTTATTCTGATTGTGTGTGGGGACGCCATGATTTCACGGCTAGAGAAGGTAACATATATAACGATGTTACCAATGTGAAGAAACGAAAAGGATACATGGACCATGCGAGAGATATGAAAGGGCCACTTAGATCTTTGGGTGGCGTGGGAGAAGTTGGGGAAGCTCCAAGAAAATACATGAGTCGGGTCAAGAATAGATATAATAGAAAAGTACCTACATGTGATGAAGTCGACTTCAAAGGAGTATCCTCCTGGTCTAGTCTAAAAGATATCGAGAATCTTCAAAATGTTATGCAAACGAAAGGTCGTTTAAAAATTTTGAAGAATTCATTAAATATTTGAAGTTTCACGTTCAGTGTAAGTTCTATTCAAGTTATGTTATTATATTATTATAGGCTAGTTGCTTCATAAAACTGCAGTAATCACAGAACTGGAATAAAACTTACGCACAAAGTGAAATTAACTTCAAATATTTGATGAATTGTTAAGTGTTTTATTGGATTTTCATGTTAAGATGAAGGCATGGTAAATAATGCAAAATCATACAAAATCATATGTTTTTGTTTTGAAAATTTGATAGCTTAGAAGTATTATAGATGCTTCAATTAAATACTGCGTGTAGAACACACTTTGGCCCTTAAAAATATCGGTAATTTTTTTTATATGTCTTTTAATAAGCCTATAACAAAATAAAGTATAAGGTCTGTAAAAAACACTTTCAAGTCCAAACGCTCCTATTTATAAACCCCTTTTCGGATTTGGTTTTATTGTATAATGTGGCAAGTTTTCTTTAATTATAATCGCAAAAAAAATATTAAATTTACGCCCGAACTTCACAAAATAAAATAAAATATGCATTTTCTCGTTGTTATTTCTGACATCAATCAATACGGCCCGCACTCTACGAATTTGGATTCTTGAAGTGACCCTTATGGCATGGGCACAAGAACCATGTACTGGGCACACCTATTTCGTATCAGTCACGCCCCAGCTGGAGCGGGTGACAGTCGTGTGACTCCGCGTCGGTTAATTTCGTGAAATCAATTTTAAATTTCCCGGGAAACATGTGAAGAAATTAGAATTTGAAGAACACATTTTGAAGACAAAGTGAGTAGCTTGGTAAAGTTTCAAAGGAAAAAACGATGAATGGTAAATCTATCCATTTGGTATTGCGTTTTCTTTTAATCTATGAAAACTTCGATAACGAACTAAACACGTTGTACGAAATTGATAAATAATGTGTGATTGCAATTAATTAAATTGTTCGAAAATCCATAGATTCAGATTAGCAGATTAGGTAGATTAGTAGACTCCTTCATAAATAACATACGCCACAGTCGCATTCGTTATCTTTGGTCATGGCGTCGCGGTCGTTCCGGAAAATGTACATAAAATATTTATTTATATTATTTTCAATAATTGGTCATGTGTGTCAGTGCCAAGAAGTGCAGAACCCTCGGGTTCAGATTCTGGAGGGAGAGCTGGAAGGGATAGTGGCGACCTCTGAGGAAGGGAAGGCGTATTACAGCTTTCAGGGGATCCCATACGCAGAGGCTCCTTTGGGAGAACTAAGGTTCCAGGTAATACTCTGATGAATCTTTGATCCTTCTTATATTCCCTGATCAAGCAATCATCAGAGAGTAAATGGATTAACTTAGTATTCCGTATTGATATGGAATTGATTATGTAATATGCTATAAAGTTTTTTAATCGCTTACCGATGATTTTTTTCATGTCAAGTAAGTTTTGTTAAGTTCTGTTCGGCTTAGGCCAGGCGCACATGAGCGACTTCGCGTCTATTGCGAGTTTTGCAAGTCGCGGTGAGTTTTTAAGTACTAGAGTAGTGTACTCGAACCGGGAGGGTTTCAGACAACGCGGGTAGACTGGCGCGCTTTCGTCGCTAGTCTCGAAGCTTCCAGGCTGTAAGGTGAGCGGCGCGTTCTAGAAATCTCGTAGGTTCTAGATTGCGCTGCAAATGGCTGGTATTTTTAAAACATTTCAAAACAAAACAAAAGGAACGAAAAACAAAAACAGAAATGAAAACCAAAACCAAAAACTAAAACAACCAAATATGCATTAGTTAACCTTATGTTTTAATCTATTATTTTATTTCATTTTTTCTCTTCTCTTTTTTTTATTTATACATATTTAAAATTATGTAACACATGTTATGAAGTTAATCAATTTTCTTTCAATCAGACAACCAATAGATAAGATAGTAGATAGTGATAATTAACGATGTTTTTTAAATTAATGCCACGAATCTCACAGGAAAGTTCTACTATATAGTTATACATAAATGACTAGTGGTTAAGCAGCATAATAATAATTACGGTCGCTTTCATTAATCTAAACTGAGTGAACTCTAGGCTGCATTTACATACGCGAGGCAATCCTGCGAGCGGAACATCACAAATTTTAATAACCTACAAATAATGCAGAAATGAGTTGTAAAAAAACTGTTTAACTGTAACCCAGAAATCCCCCTTCAAAAAAGTATTTGAAGAAACAAACTTACTTAAGATCAAAAAACCGTACGAATAAAACATTATATACCTACCTATTAATCCATCACAAAATGGGCCTTTGCCGAAAAATCCTGTAAAAGTTATAAAAGCGTCAGCGTTATTGGGCTTGGCCATTTTCAGCATAAGGCTAGCATTTTTATTTTTGACAATGCATTTTCAATATTATATGTTATAATATCAATATCATCTGCAAAAAGTTTGATGGAACAGTAGTTTAGGCACTTCACTATATCATTCATATATATAAAAAATAAGAGCGGTCCTAAAACAAATCCTCGAGGAACTCATAGATTGACTTGTTGTTCTTCAGAGATAGCATCTCCAATTTTGGTTCTGTTTTATATTTTTTAAGCAATCAATTCATTACCATGAATTCCTATGTCCTTCAATTTATTTTTAGTTTCTCTGTCTATCGTTTCAAAAGCACGTCTAAACACTGCTATTGTAATTTTTTTCTGATCCATACCTGTTTCTCATTTATTTATTACATAATTTATTGCTGTTTCGCAGAAATATTTGTTTCTTAACCCAGATTGTTGTTTTACTAGAATGTTATTTTTTTGATAAATTTATTCATCTGTCCTTTGATTATGGAATATAGTAATCGTTCATATTTAGGTAATCCATTTATTGGTCTGAAGTCTTTGAAATTTTTAGCATTTATTATTTTGGGCACTGGTTTATGGAAGTTTTCCATGACCGCGGAAGAATTTCCTTTAACATTCATTTATAAGTGCAACTAATTTGTCTCCTATAGCCGGCAGTGAATCTTTGATTACGCGTTTAGTAATTTAATCCGTCAGTGGTTTTGATTTCATTGTGTCAAGATACCGTTAAGTTCATTAAAACTTAAATCTGAAGAAATATCTGTGAGTAATAGAATACTCCATTTATGTTTTCAACACTGAGTATAAAATTTGTGTTAAATTTTTGAGCTATTTAAGGTGAATCATTTTCAACTCCATCAGGGAAAAAACTTCTTTAATGTTTTTCCTCTGTCTACAGCTAACATTTTCTTTAAGTGTAGTCAACATTATTCTTGAATCAATGGAGAGGCATTAATTTTTTACCTTATTATACGAATTTTTGGTATGTTTAATTTTTGCTGCGTATACTTACACGAGCATAATATATACACGCAGCATTTGATCAGAGAAACATGTTATTAGCCGATCTGTATTTAGCAAAGGATTACTCAATTCCATGTCACTGACATGTTTTTACTGAGAGTTTACTCAACACACTAACATAAACATAATCAAAGTATAATTAATTTAACTAGTCGGGCTTCAGTCATGACTGAGTTTTTCTGTCTGTGCTGCCCAATGTCTCAACACTTTTAATGATAACTTTCATTATTTTCACCCGTCAGGTATCATTACAAATTATACACTCACGCATTATGTTTATTAAATTAATTGTTTGTCTTTTTTTCTAGCCTCCAGTCCCAAAGAAGCCCTGGTCAGGAATTCGCAAAGCCACACAGGAGGGGGCGGAATGCGCCCAAGTTGACTTCTTCAGCAACATTTTCTATGGTGCGGAGGACTGCCTGTTCCTCAACGTCCACACACCACAGCTGCCTGAAGGAGAAGAGGAGAAACTCCTGCCTGTCATGTTCTACATACACGGCGGTGGCTTCATCTCAGGCTCAGGGAGTTCAGAAACATTCAGTCCAGACTTCATTGTTGCCAAAGATACTATTTTAATCACCATTAATTACAGGCTTGGTGCGCCTGGGTTCTTAGGTCTGGATATTCCAGCTGCTCCTGGAAATGTTGGTCTCCGAGACCAGAACCTTGCTTTGAAGTGGGTACAAAAGAACATTCGGGCTTTCAATGGAGATCCAGATAATGTCACAATCTTCGGAATAAGCGCTGGTTCAGCGTCCGTCGATTATCATTTACTATCTCCAGTGTCTAAAGGACTGTTCAACAAGGCCATATTACATTCTGGTACTTCTTTGAGTCCATGGGCTAGAACAAGAAAACCCAAAAAGTTATTAAATAGTTTGCTTAATTCATTGGAAATCACCACTGACGATCCCGAGCAATTGCTCAAAGACTTGCAGAATATTGACGTAAAAAAACTTGTGACTTTTGCCCTTACTTCTTTGGACGAAGAAGACATAAAAAACGGGGAAACATATGCATTCGTACCAATTATAGAGAAAACTCTACCCGGAGTAGAAGCTTTCTTAAATGCAGACCCTATGGAACTCTTGATTTCTGGTCAGTACAATCAGGTGCCTACCATAACTGGATTCGTTGAAAATGAAGGCGGTTTATTCAAGATGACTTTAGGAGAACATACCGAAAACTTAATTCGAAGGGAGTTCATCGATTACTTGCCCTCTAGTTTCGAAGTAGACAGAGTTGAATTCGATGTCAGAATGAGGGAAACATACAATCAGACCGACGAAATCGAAGCTGTGGATGCCTTCCTTTCTGATGTGTGTTTCTTGGGAGGAATCACTGAATCTTTGAGGAACCGATTGACGCACAACTTTACAGATAATTATATTTACATGTTTGCATACGACGGCACCATAAACTTCATCAAAGCACTTATGCAAATCGAGGGGAAAGGAGCATACCATGGCGATGAATCAACATATTTGTCCGATTCCATCTTGATTAGTCACATAACTCCAACAGCCCAAGACTCCCTCGTCAGAAGTCGGATGGTGCAGATGTGGACAGATTTTGCAAAGACAGGGTAAGAAGATTCACTCAAGTTGGTCATTATTCATTTTCCATTTGTTGCAG
The DNA here is from genome assembly GCA_917880885.1 of Limnephilus marmoratus. NCBI lineage: Eukaryota > Metazoa > Arthropoda > Insecta > Trichoptera > Limnephilidae > Limnephilus > Limnephilus marmoratus. The sequence goes on along the minus strand of OU862916.1, from coordinate 41,260,482 downwards.
GACTGAATGCAGTAGTCATTAGTAAAATATTTTCAAATGAAGCTTGCCCTGCATTCCCGATGTACGGCAATGCGGTAAGAATCTGAAAGATGAAGGACGAAACTTGGAAGATTGCTCTAGAAATTTTTGATGCCTAAATTTTGAAAGGCCGGGGGCTGGTCGATGTTTGCGTACGATGGAACTATAAACTTCATGAAAACAGTACTCCAAATCGATGGGAAAGGGGCATACCACAGCGATGATTCAACATATCTCTCCGATTCCATCTTGATTAGCCATATAACTCCAACAGCAAGAGACTCTCTCGTCAGAAGTCGGATGGTGCAGATGTGGACAGATTTTGCAAAGACAGGGTAAGAAAATTAACACAAGTTGGTCATTATTCATACTTAATTTGATGGAGGACTGAATGCAGTAGTCATAAGTAAAATATTTTCAATTCAAGCGTGGCAAGAAGTTTTTGAAGCAGTTATGATACAATCCCTAACTTACGGCTAAAGGGGTAAGGTTCTGATAGATGAAGGACGAAAGTTGGCTGATTGCAGTAGAAAATTTTAATGCCTGAATTTTGACCGTCCCCGTGGTTGAGTAGTTGCGATTCTTCGCCACTAATCCGGAGGTCCTATTCCCCATTCCTTGCACTTATTTATTTATTAACGGTATAAATATACCATAAATACATATTACATGTCACAACATATTTGTTGAAGGTACTTAAGAAATAATTAAAAAAAGAGTTATAAATTAATTGTGGCATTTGATTAAGAAATGACACAAAGAACTACAATTACAATCAATACTGTAGTACAAATAAAATTAATATTGATTGAAAATATATGACAGAATAGCCTTCTTGTACCTAGCTTCCGTGCAGTTATTACTAACTTCATGTAATCTAGGTAAAAGCGAGTGTTTCGTGTACTCAGTCCTGTTGTTGTTACAATGAAACAAGATTTTGGAGCGAGTTGCTCTAGTGAGTATATGAAATTCGATTAGCTTAGTTAAATCTGGACTGTCTATTCTACCATTTACAATTTTGAACATAAATATTAAGTCGGATATAATTCTTCGATCTGAGAGTTTTAATATATTTAATTCTTTCATTAAGTAATTATATTTTTTCATAAGAAGCAATTACTTTGTGGTTAGACATTATATTATAAAAATAAATAAAACACTTTGTATTTTAACCACGAATTTATTATATTACATATCGACCGGTTTCGCTTACATCAAGCTTCTTCAGGATATAAGTAATAATAACTATATTATATCTTCAGGATATAAGTAATAATAATAAGAGTTATTATTACTTATATCCTGAAGAAGCTTGATGTAAGCGAAACCGGTCGATATGTAATATAATAAATTCGTGGTTAAAATACAAAGTGTTTTATTTATTTTTATAAGTAATTACAATTTATGTTTTCAATGGGAATACCGAGTTTAAAATTTATATGTCTTAGGAATTTGTGTTGAATTTTTTCGATTGTATCTGAATGTAATTTAAAATGGGGGGACCAGATCGAGGAGTTATATTCGACTTGACTACGTACTAAGGATGTATACAAATTTTTTAAAGTAGAAATATTCCTAAAACCTCTGGAATTTCGAAGAATGAAGCCAAGCATTTTTATTCCTTTATTAGTGATTGTGTTTATATGCGATATAAAGTTTAATTTCGAGTCGAAAATTATGCCCAGGTCATTAATTTCTTCGACAGAGGTAAGGGTAGAGTTGTTAAGAACATACGGATGAATTATTGGTTGACTTATTCTGTAAAATCTTATTGAATGACACTTATTTATGTTCAGAAAAAGTTTATTAAGAGAACACCAATTAATTAACTTGTTTAAATTATTTTGTAAACAGATACAATCTTCGGCGGTTTTAATTATTTAAAAAAATTTCAAATCATCTACAAAAAGCAACACGTTTACATCTTTATCAAATATATCAACAATATCATTTATAAACAGTAAAAATAAAATTGGGCCTAAATGAGACCCTTGTGGTACACCACTGGTAGCTATAAATTGATCGGAAAGGAACAAATTAATTTTTACAAGTAGTACTCTATCAAATAGATAGCTTGCAAACCAGTCTAAAAGTTTTCCATCAATACCTAGATTACGTAGCTTAACCAGTAGAATTTTATGGCATACTTTGTCGAATGCCTTGATAAAATCCGTATATATGGAATCGACTTGAGTTCTGTTAGCTAATGCGTTTGATATATAATTTTCATATAACGAAAGATTTGTTAGAGTTGATCTGCCTGACAAAAATCCATGTTGATTCGAAACAATGAGATGGTTAATATATGGGGAAATTTGATCAAGTAATAGTTTTTCGACGAGTTTCGGGATTACAGATAGCTTACATATAGATCTATAGTTAGTGATATCACTTTTATTACCCTTTTTTAATATGGGTGTTAGATAAGAACGTTTCCAAATGTCAGGGAAGCAACCTGTGTCGAGGGACTATTTAAACAATATACAAATTGGCTCAGCAAGTGAAGCGATGCAATTAAAAAGGATATTGGGATGTACATTGTCAGGTCCGGCCTTCTTGTTTTTGTCTAGAGATTTAATTTTAGTTTTAACGTCGTTTACATTGATGTGTACAGCAGGGATATGTATGCTCTCATTAAGGGAAGGAGGTGGTACATAATTGTCTGGGATATCTTCGTCATAGACACTTTTGAAATAATCAGCAAAAAAGTTAACCTTTACTTTCATATCAGTGCTACTCTTTTCTTTGAAGTGCATTGAGATGGGTAAATAAACATTGAGAAGGTACTTCCCACTACCTTCAGCCTCACCCCAATTAGGGATGCCTTAATTTCACTCGTACATACTCAGATAGATCACTCCATACGGTTGGAGTCAGATGGAACTATTGTGCGTTATTAGTCTGGAGATTTGAAAAGGATACACGGATGATGCAAGAGAAATGAAAGGGCACTTGGATTCTTGGGTGGCTTGAACATGGGGAGCAGATAGACGGGGAAAGTGAATATAAGAATAAGTTGGGGAAGCTCCAGGAAAAAATGACACGATCAAGTGAATCATGTGGATGTCTTACATGTACATGAGCAGGGTAAAGAATCAATAAAACAGAAAAGTACCTACTCATGTGTGAGACAATATATACTTATGAAAGACGCATGTTGTGTGTGCCAAGACAGTGTTGTTTGAGGTTTAATGGTCCCTCTTCTCCGCTTACCCCGGCATAGGTATGACGTAATAGTTATATATGTATATTTCATATAAAAAGCGCATATATTTTTATATCAAAAGCGCTCTTGAGGCGATTTTTCGCAAAAACAGCGCTATATAAGTTTTTTTTTTTTTTGGTTTTAGGCAATTCACCCTGAAAAGAGTGCTTTGTGCCGGTAATAGTTAAAGTGGATAAAAAAATTCGGTTAATCTATTGGTAAAATAATAAACCAAATTAAATATTGGACTCATTTAGATCACTAAAACAAATTAAATATTGAATTCATTCAGGTTAATAAACTTACGTAAAGCTGTATGAACACGAGAATTGTTAAGAGATAAAAGGTATGAAATGTTAAGGGGGGACTGGTGTGTGATTTTAATAAGCAGGCGGTATATGTTCTTGAAAGATGAATGGTTTTTACAGTTAAAGAAAACGTGGTCGAGGGTTTCCTCTTCCACACCGCACTGGCAGACCGGATCATCTAAAACTCTAATTCTAGACAAGTGAGATGCAATTGAACAGTGACCAATTCTCATTCTCGAAATACATGAAATAAATCGTTTTGAAAGTTTTTTACCGTGAAACCATGGCTTAGCAGGGATATGGTTTTGAATTCCAGCATAGAAAGATCCAGTTCTTATTTTGGAGACTGCCCAATTTTCGTCCCAGGCACGAGTCATGTTGGATTTAAGAATCGGGAAGACATCGGAGATAGGAATTCTAAAATTTAGTGGGATAGTTCCGGAATCTGAACCAGATTTGGCGAGAAAATCGGCCATCTCATTACCCTCGATACCCAAATGGGCAGGGACCCAGGCCAATATCGTCTCAAACCCAGATTCACTTAGAGAATTGAGAAGATTTTTTTATTTTACATATAATATTGTCTTCCGGATAACATAGAATATTTGACCTAATTTTATTTAGAGCACTTAGCGAATCAGTACATAGTAAGGCTCGATGAATGTTGAGAACCTGGATTTGATTTAGCGCTTGTTCAATTGCAAAGCATTCAGCTGTAAATATGGAAGCTTCTTTCGGTAATTTATAAGAGAGATTGATGTTGAATTCTGGACTATATATCGATGCTCCACATCTTTTATTTTCAAATTTGGAACCATCAGTGTAAAGGATGGAAAATCCAGGGAATTTTGAAGCCACAATGCTTTTAAAACAATCATCCACATTTTGAAATTTATTTGGGGAAGATAAAATATTCTTGTGAAAGACTGATGTTATTGTGTTGGGCATAAAAGTGATTGCCTTAAATGGAATATTGTATATAGGGAGATTGGGGACTTCTTGAAGATATTGGAGGGAAGATGATAGAGAATTATAGAGATGAAAACTTTTAATTAGGAGAGGAAAACATCGTTTTTCTCTCAATCTTTTGTTAGAATTCAAATTAACACTTAACCGATTAAGACTTTGTTTAATAGGATGATGTGATAAAGATAAAGCCTTGAAAATATATTTATTGGCAAGGAATTGCCTTCTGAAATATAATGGAGGCTCCCCACATTCCACCTGAAGCGCATTAATTGGAGAAGACTTAGCCCAATAATCATTCTGAGGGCTTTTGATTGGATTCTTTCCATTTTCTTATCTAAATATTTAGGGAGTGGGTCAAAAAGGAATGAGCCATAATCCAAGTGGCTCCGAACTAGGGAATTATACATTAATTTAAGTGTGGTAGGATGAGATCCCCACCATACTCTGGAAACTGCTCGCATCATATTAAGTCCCTTTTCACACTTTGTAGAAATTATCTGAATGTGTGGAAGCCAGGAAAGTTTATGGTTCAAAAGAAGACCAAGGAATTTGATTTGAGTAGCGGTTTGTAGAGGCACATTATCGAAAGAGATTGAGAAGTGGGGAATTTTTCTTTTGCGCGTGAAAGTCACGACCCTTGTTTTAGATGCCGCCAGATTCATCCCATTTATTAACAACCAGCTTTTAATATATTGTAAAGCCAAATTCATTTCCTTAGCTGCAAGAATGATATTTTTATGTAACAAATATATAAGGATATCATCCGCAAAGTAAAGTCGCTTGATAGAAAAAGGAATTACTGAGTCTAGGTCGCTTATATAAATATTAAACAACAGAGGACTAATAACAGAACCCTGGGGCAAACCTCTCCATAGTTTGCGCCTTAAGCATTTAGAGGAAGACTCAATAATAATGGACCTATCTGAGAGCAAATTAATAATAAATTGGACCAATTTCGGGGGGATTTGTTTTTTAATTAGCTTTTCTTTCAAAACATCCAGTAAAACATCATCGTAAGCTGATGAAAGGTTAAGGAAGGTGGCCAATGTATAAGAATTTAGGGATTGAGAAACTCGGATATCAGTTGTGAACAAACTTAAATTATCCATTGTAGACTTCTTTTTCCGAAAACCATACTGATTTGGTGAGATGAGAGAGATGAGACTTTCAACAAACCATTCTAATCTGTTTTTCATCAAACGCTCCGCTACTTTCATCAAACATGATGAAAGAGCAATAGGCCTATAAGACGAAATTTCAGATGGATCTTTTCCAGGTTTTAAAATGGGAATGATTTTTTGAGTTTTCCAATCATCCGGAATTAGTCCTGTTTCAAACATATTATTAATAAGAGATAAGAAATATTCAACCGCCATATCAGAAAATGATTTAATGAAACTATTAAATATTCCATCGGGACCCGGAGCAGAGTCAGAAAGGGATCTTATAACTCGTTTCACCTCATCAATGGAGAAAGGAGCATCTAGCCAGTTAGAATGAGATGGATATGGTTTAATAGAAGGCATTTCTTCACATCCGGCCACCGATGGGGGGGCTATTTTATCCGCAAATCCTATAAGAATTTCTTCTGATATATGTTTGATTCTCGGCGGAGAATACGATGATCCGAATTTTTTTAAGCTAGACCAAACTGAAGACTGGGGAGTTTCCGGAGACAGGTTCTCACAGAACTTCCGCCATCCAGCGCGTTTTTTATGTTTCAAAATTCGTTTGGTTTCTGCCTGGGCTTTTTTAACTGATAAAAAATTTTCTAGTGACATGCACTTACGAAAAGAGGAAATTGCTTTTTTACGAGAGTTGACGGAGCGAGTGCATTCCTCGTCTCACCACGGAGTAGAGTGTTTTATTTTAATGTTCGCATTGTGTTTCGGGATGGATTTTTCTGCTGCATTTATAACCATAGAGGGAAACGTCTCGCATTGCATTCTGATGTCTCCCGGGGACGATTTTGTTAAATTAATAAGGTTATCTAGTTCAGAAGAGAAAGTGCTCCAATTCGCATCTTTTATTCTAAATTTGAGATTATTTTTAACTGGGGGGGGACAAGTGTTAGATTGAATGGTGGAATCGGATTATAATTGGGAAATGATCACTAGAGAGGGGATCGTTTAGGATGTCCCAAGAGCATTTAGATGCTAACGAATACGAACAAAGCGATAAATCAACAGCACTTTTCCGTTGATGAGGGGGGGTGAATCTGGTTGGAGATCCGTCATTTAAAAAACATAGGTTATGGGTATCAATAAAATTTAAAAGATTGCGGCCAGAACGATTTGTTATTTTGCTACCCCAAGAAGGGGAATGTGCATTAAAATCTCCAAGGACCATGTAAGGGGAACAAATCTGGGTTAAGATTCATTCATTTTCAATAAAAGTTGTAGAGGGAGGAATATATATTGATAAAATTGTGATATCAGATAAGACAGCTGCTGTTATCTGGATATCGTCGGAGGGAGTAACGGGATAGAATTATGTATTATCAGAGCCGTGCCGCCTTTACCATCCGGTCTGTCGTGTCTGAGACAGTAATAACCTGGAATTCTTAAGTGAAAGGAGGGTTTTAACCACGTTTCAGAAATGGCGGCTACTGAAACGTCGTGTTCGTCGAGTAATTGAATTAGGTCAGATTTGTTAGCGAAGAGGCTTCTACTGTTCCACTGAAGAATTTTGTTCAGTTTCGAAGTCATTGGGGAGGCAAGATAATAAAGATTTTATGTAATCGGCAGCGTTGGACGGTACAGTATTGTTGTTTGTAAGGATTGAAATTAAAAGGGTAACTAAAGTTTGTATAAAAGAATCATTATTCATTATTTCGGGGAGAGCAGGAGGGGAAGTATTACCATTAATGGCACACCCATTGGGCGACTGGGATTTGGCATTCCCATTCGGGCTGGCCAAAATATTATTCAATTGTTTTTTATCAAGGTAAGGAGTATATTTTGGGTTGGGTTTGACAGGCTTGAGAATGGTTTTTCTGTGAGAAGATGATGATGAATTTAAAAAGGTGGTTGTTTGGAAAGGAGCTGAGGACGATGTCATCTCTGCGAATGATTTTTTCGCAGGAGAGAATAACTTTGAGGCCTGGAAGTACGAAATGTTGTCGGTAGCCATTTTATGTTTTATGCTCTTCTGTCTTGATAATTCCGGACAGGCTAGACTGACCGCGGTATGTACACCCGAACAGTTAATGCAAATGGGATCATTGGAAGATTTCGGACATTGATCAAATAGGTGACCTTCTCCGCAAAAGTAACAACGTGGAGGGGAGCGGCATACGGGTTTTGAATGTCCAAACCGGCAGCAATTGAAGCATTGAATAGTTGGGAATTTATAAACATCGACGGGAAGCGAGGTATAATAAATAAAGACACGAGATGGTAGGGATTGCCCTTCCTTCAAATGTAATAACGATAGATTGAGAAGGTTTCCAGATCGTGTTTCCATCAGAAGAATCCTTGTAATTCAGTCGACGTACTTTTAATACTTTCGGGGTTCCGTGGGAATTATTCAAAGCATCAACAATTTCAGCCTCTGGGATCTCCGCGGGAATTCCTCGCACAAGACCCATTCTCGTTAGGTTAAATGTCGGGATGAACGATTTATATTTATGGTTTGAGAGTGAGTCAATTTTTTTTATAAATCCATTTGCGGAAGCGGCAGTATTAAACTCGATAGATAATTTATATCGCCCTTCCGGTTTAATTGAACCATTAACAATACCAAAGTTATTATTTTTTGAGTCAAATATAAATTTTCCAAAATCTAAAGGATGAATAATTTTTCCTTGTTCAGTTCTCTGAACCATAACGATAAAAGGACCGGAAGCGGAAGCTGGATAAAGTAAGTCAGTATTTTTTGTATTATCGCTAGTTAAAGTACTTGTCTGGGTCTTACTATTGGTGTTAAGGTCGTTAGATGTCGAGGTTTGTTGAATCGGCGGTATAGATTTAACTTTCGATGGAATGTGAAGACTATGCGATGGTCGCCGTTTACGAGATGGGAGCGTAATAGAAACCTGGCTAGTATTAGAATCCGAATCAGAAAAATCTAATATCGACCCTGGGTCGGGAGGCCTATCTTCGTCTTCCTCCATTATATAAAAAAAACTTAACTTTTAAAAATTAAACTGAAAAAATAATACGCAGTCTATTTCATTGACTGTACAAACAAAAACGGATTAGCCGTAAGTAGGAAAGTAAACAAATAGGTATACGATAAACACAATTAAATGAAATGTAACAATAATATCTTATCTGTATGAGGCTCAGGAACGGGCGAACGGCACTAACAGCCGTTGTGTCCAACATTTTCGGATGATTAATCCGAGTGAAGCTGAGCCTAGCGCCTTGCGCCGCTAAGCTAAGGTATGTTAGAAAAATGCTCCATTTTAGCTGTGTCCAACAACTTGATCGTAGCGCTCGGTGTGTAGCCCCATTTGCTTTCGTACACCAAAAAATGACGTCAAATTAGCAACTTTACATGTTAAATTAATACCGAAACGTTAATTAATTTTATTTATTATTAATACAGATATTTTATTTTAAATAGTGTAATACATAAACCGACATTTTACATTTTTAAAACAAACGTATTTAATATGTTAAAAATAAGGTGTTAATTGACTTACTTTTTTGTTTACGTGCGTTTGAAGTTTGACATTAGAATCAGTTGAAATTTTGTATTCAAAATGGACAAGGTGAAGCGTTCGAAAAATTTTACGCCAAACGAAAAAATTAGACTTGTAGACCTAGTTACCTCGTCGCAGGTCATTTTGTCGAAAGCGACAGGTGGCCCAAACTACGCTACGCTTGTAAAATCAAAAGAAGCTGCTCGGAATGACATTGTCCTCGACAAGTGCTAATTATATTCCACATATTATTACAAAAATGACACTCGAATAAGTCAAAACTTTACCTTTCGCTTGCGTAAGTTAAATTATCTTCTACTTGGCTCAAAACATATTAAAAAACCACGCTTTTGTCATCCTAAAGCGGTTATAAAAATCGCCGTCATTTAATACTTCCATAAAATTTATATCGGCAACTTGCCGCCGCCTATATAATCCAATATTATCGTTAAGCATATCTGCCCTTTCAACCATAATCACTATATTCAATATAGGATTCATATTTCAAATTGAAAAACCAAATAAAAAAGCCGACAAAAGAGTGAACTGATGACAGATAATTACGATAATTAATTGACATTGACAGCTCGATTGTTTTCGCGGATTTTTGTTCGCTCTGTTGTCAGTTTTTATAAGTAGGTCTTCCTTAGCAACTTTAATCCACCCGGCTACCTTCCTTACATTTGAGTGTGGTGGGACGATCATTGTGTTTCGACACAGCGTATTTGGGCATTTGAGCAGGGCTGAGCGTAGATCTCGGCTGAGCATAGGTTGGACACAACGGCTGTAAGCGTTAGGTAAGGTACACACAACCACTGTTGACCGCGGCTCGAATCGGACTCCGCTATATAAGTTGTCCAAATTTTTTATTATTATTAATAATGGCAATCACGCCTGTAGCATTAAGAATCTGCAATTCTCATAACTCTAAAGTAAAGCGGATTGCGGAACTTTTTTTCTAGGCGTATTGTACATCAATGTATATAAAAGGGAACGTACCCATACTACGTGACACTTTTAGGGGGGGGGGGGGTCTTCAAAAGGTCACGCTCCATACAAATGAGCGGCAGGTTGCTTAGGATTTTGGTCACCGGGGGGGGGGTTAAAAATTGCAAAAAGTTGGTCACGTAGTTTGGGTACGTTCCCTAACGTGTATTGGTAATAATAATAATAATAATAACGCAATATTTGTACAGCGCAGTTTTGTGTCATTTCACTTCAAGTGCGCTTAACTATAAGAAATTAAAAATAATCCTACAGTGCTCCTTACGTGTCCAGTACAAAATATTGATAAAACAATAAGAAGTAAAGAATATACAGTATTCACAAAACAATGACAAGAGAATAAAGATTAACAAAAACAGTGCTGTTATAGCACACATTGGACAATAATAATAGACAATAACGGTGCTATTGTAGCACAGGACAAAACAAGGGCTTTTAAATTAAAATATAATATACTAACATCTTACAATAAATTCGACATTAAATTCGGATATTAAACAAACAATTACCGGAAACTTGAGAACATGGTTTATTACGTGTATTGAAAAGATGTTAGGATTCATGGGGGTATGATTTTTTAAATAATTTTGTTTTTAAAGCCCGTTTAAATTCAGCCAAATTCTGGATATTAGTAAGAGCTGGGGGAAGTTTATTCCGAATGAGAGGGCCAGTTACACGAAAAGAGTATTAAAATTAGTAGATTTATTGGATTGTTGACATTCCTTCCTTTCCAGGAATCCTACCCCGGAGCTATCAGACCTGATCAAGGAAGAGTGGCTGCCCTCAGGACCTGACCAGATGACCATCATGAAGATTCAGGAAGAACTGTCCACGAGTGACTTCCCTTTCTCTGAGAGAATGGACTTGTGGAAGAGTCTGTACGATGCTTCAGCGAATTCTCAACCTCATTTTACATAAATACAGCAATCAAATCAAAATTGATACTACTTCCTTCTGAAATGTACTGATACTGTTAATTGTGTAATAATATTAGTACAGTAGTTCTGTGCACAGAAAACCTTGCGTAATGTTTATTATTCCTCGCAACGCTCAGGAGGACTCTGTTGGAAAGAAAAGTTACTATCTTGAGAGGATTGACATTTGATAGTACCAGTAGATAAAAAAATTATGCCGACACGATCATTGCTAGACGTACGTATGACGTAATGGCAACACCAAGATGGTTTATAGGAAAATGAAGGTATGTATAAATAAGCACAATGGTCCAAATGCATATTTTTTACTTTAATCAAATGGTGCGGTTTTCAAAAATTAGTGATACTTTCCGAAGGGAAGTGATTCTGACATCTGATACAGGACGTTAAGGGACTTGGAGTAAAAAATGTTAGTGAAATTTTGGTCTCTAGAAAAAAAAAATTGGCTCAAAAAGTAAATAAAAGTCATTAGTATTGGACAGGTACGGTAGGGGTAAGTGATTGGGTAGTTATTCCGTTGAGTGACTAGTGTCGACATGTGGAAGACATTATTTTTGGTTCTTTCTGAAGAAAAAAAGGAAACATTAAAAAAAGTCACCGGAGAAATAAATTATATACTTTTTTTTCAGCAAATGATGTCAAGTTAATGTAAGTCAAGTACGTCACTTAACACCTTGTGTTTTTAGACAATTTTATGGTTAAACTTTATTACTTTTATTAAACACTTTGCAAGGAAGATATTTAGGCACATGGAAATGCTTCAATTTAGCCACCAATTTGATATTAAATCAAATATAAAACAATTCACGGATCAAAATTATAAGTTTAAAAAATTTGTAATATATCATTGAAGAAGAAGATAACAATAATAATCTAAACGAAAATATGAAAGAGAACAAGACACAGAAAAATAGAAAAAGACAATAGTTGTTCTTTGGGACTCGAACCCAGATAAATTAGTTGAAGATAATATTGTTAATTCTGAAATTTGAAATATGAGATTCACAAATATGACGGTTTAATAGTAGGTGGCAATAGCGAAATTGGTTAACGCGCACGTCCCGGTCAGCTGAGAGGTCTGGGTTCGAGTCCCAGTTGCGACCATTGTCTTTTTCTATTTTGCTGTGTCTTTTTCTCTTTCATAGTTTCGTTTAGATTATTATTGTTTTCATCTTCTTCAATGATATATTGCATTGATGGGAATAACCTTCAAAAGTTATAATAAACAAAAATTTTAACAAAACAAAAAAACGACTTCAAAAATGCACTAAAAAGTAAAAAAATAATTTCGTATTCTTCTACAACTTCATATTCGACTTACTTTTTCTACTCATCAAGTCAGTCATGGTAGGTTTGTAACTACATACATAGTTATAGGTGAGATGTGCTTGTGTCGCACAAGCGACTTGACGAGGCGTGAGCGGGGCCGCGGCGTGAGGGGAGCTGTCAAGTAAACACGCCGCGCCGGGCGGGGAACCTTTGCTGACACCGACTCCAAAAATAACAATCGTACCTACATATTGATGAGTAGAAAAAGTAAGTCGATTATGAAGTTGTAGAAGAATACGAAATTATTTTTTTACTTTTTAGTGCATTTTTTGAAGTCGTTTTTTGTTTTGTCAAAATTTTTGTTTATTTTTTGATTTTTAGTGAATCCGAAGTACACTAATTTGTCTGAATATGGATAGATCTACTAAACGTGCTGCTCATATGAGACAGACAGAATTTGATCATAACAACATTAGGGTCAAATTAAGAGATTCGGCCGAGTTTCGTTAATTTGCTCCTAAGAATTGAAGAGTTCCGTTACTTTGTCATGGATCCGATAATCAGAACCTAACCAAACTCTCATCAATTTAACCTTGAAGTACATCCTTTCCAGTAAAAAAAGAATCATTGAAATCGGTTGGCGTGATATTGAGTTATTCGTCCATTTGTCGCGCACATATTTTATGCAAATTTAAGACTTATATGGTTTTCTCATGGATGCCATTTTCAGAACTAAACCAAATTAAAATGGGACTACATGGAAAGCACCAGCTTTCAAATAAAAAAAGAATCATCAAAATCGGTTCACCCAGTCGAAAGTTCTGAGGTAACAAACATAAAAAAAAAATTAAAAAAATACAGTCGAATTGAGAACCTCCTCCTTTTTGAAGTCGTTTAAAAAGAGAGTTTATCTTATATATTTTTTGTTTAAAATGTTGTTTTCCCCGTTGATTTTCCCTTTCCCAACGACGGGCATTTTTATTTAAATTAATATATTAGTTTCACACTATGGGGAAAACAATTCCCCTCGGGGCCTATGTCGTCTTTGTGGATACTCTGTGAAGGGTCTTCTTAGGAAAGGAACTTCTAGAAAGTAAAAAGGTATGAGGGGTGGGTAGGAATCTAAGGGTCATTGTGTCCAGGAGGGACGAACGCACGAATCCAACCCTTTCACTGCTGGAAGGTGGTAGATCAAGATAGTCTTGGTGGAGAGGTTCAAACGTCGCCCTCAACGAGTCCCTCCCGATCCGGGCTTCCACCCAGTTGATGGGCAGACGGATCCGCCGCCACGATACGAAAAAACCCACCCTGGATCCCCTGCTAAGTCACCAAACGATTAAATTAGCGATTCCTGAGCATATTTGGAGTAAAAAATGTACATGTCATTTTGCTGTCCGGTGGTATTTTATTTTCAATTAAAAACAATAAAAAATATTTTTCCATCACGTGTCGCAACTGAGTGGCCAAGTAAAGCTTAGCGGCGCACAGTGGTTCCAAATACCCCAAATGTTGGAAATAATTCACAGGGAGGATTAACGGGGGAAAAAAAGTGATATTATTTTTCGGTATGGTTAAAAAAAATTATAGTATTCGGTTTTAGTAAGTTTTACTGGATTTTTTTAACGATTTCTGGATTTTATTATATTTTTATCAACGAAATTTTTTTTTTCTTAAAATTGATATTGTTTATGTCCATATACATGTGAAAATAAAGGCCGAGTAATGTTTCATTTTGCTTTTTAACATTCTGAGGCAGACGATGAACAATCATCATCATTGTCGGTGCTAAAGATATTTGAAGAATGAATATCCGGAGGAATTATTAAATCGAAAACTTCCTTAGGAAAACGATTTAATGGTTTCTTTGGGGGTTGCCTGTAACTAGTTATAATAGGAACAGATGTAACTAACATTAAATTAAAAACACCTTCATAAAATTTCTCACAAGAACATTTTCTAGAATAGTTCTCGCGATATTTTTAAAAAATCTTTGTTCCGAGCTTCCTGAGCCTCTTCTGATAATCTTAATCGGGTGGCAATATCTGATGGACGATGGGCAAGGATTCTGCCATACCACGTTTATATTGTCAGACTTCCAGCGAACTAATAGCAAAGGTAGGTACAATTGAAGATTTAAAAATACTAGAATGATCCGCACCTCTCGCGTTCCAATGAACACCTGTTATTAAGAAGAGCGATTATCATCAAATATCTTGAACACTTGTCTGTTAATAGATGAGCGCCTAGAATAATGTCTTTTAATAATTTTGATGTTACCGATTGGTCTGAATTACATTCAAATTGTGTTTACGATCATCACGTGCCGTTTTCAAGATAAATCGCATACAATATAAAACCAATCGGAGTCTCAAGTCATTTTTTTTATTTTCCATCACAAATCTAGCATCATCTCGACGAGCAATAATCCATCTTGTATTAATGCGAAATTTGAAGCCCGTGATTTTTTTACTGAATTTATCCAACCTCTCTTTAAGGCAATTGGTAAGGTTTATATACATTTTTTTTAAACATTAAAATCTTTTTCCATCTTTTGACATTTCGAGTTCATCATTATGCCAAATAAATCCTTTTGTCTTAAGAACAAATCCTTTGAAACCGAACCTATGACAAAAATAATGTTTATGAAGCACTCAAATTGTACAGTAAGTAAATTACGTAAAAATTCCTCGGCCGTAGAACCGCAAAAATGCGCAAGATTTTTTTTTAAATATGATACGTAAATAGTTCAGCTATAATAATAATAATAATAATAATAATGTTTATTCCAGGATGTGGGGAGGATAGTGCAATCCCACACGTCCCATAAAGTTGTACATATTTACACAACAGATAAAGTTAAAAAAAAAAAGTAAATAGAACAAACAAATATAAAAGACATAAGCGATAATAGAAATAAAATAAATAATCAATTATAATGTAGGACGTGGTCTGGAGTGAGCTCGGGCCCAGCGCTCGCTCAGGAGTGGCGCTTGGTGCTGGAAGGCTGCGATCACCACTGTGTTATCGGAACCCATTAGCCGCATCCTGGCTCCAGTGACCCGGTGTCTCATCAGACCGGCGAATCCATGTAGCCCTAGCTTGTATTATTTTATTATTATGTATTATTTATGTATTATTATTCAATTTAAAAAAAAAAAAACATTTTTTTTATAAATGAGTTCTTCCATGTAATTATTAATTATTTTACGTGACAGCTGTTTCGCCTTCTGAAGGCATTATGAAACTAGGCGAAACAGCTGTCACGCGTAAGTATAATTACATAGCAGAACTTGTTTATAAATAAACTGTTTTTATAAATTGAATAATAATATTATTGAACAAATTATAAAAGAAATAAAGCTGGGCTGGCGTTACTGACTGATTTCGATAAAAATAAAAAACCGAGCGCCGAGAACAACTTCCTACTCACAACTGTCAAAAAACGTCAGCAAACGTATCGTTATCCATTTAACCGACCAAAATCGGTCCGTAAAGCATTAACCGCTACATAACCGACCGGTAGCCTTGCGATGCGAATGTTTATAAAACGGCAAAATCAAACGGTACCTATACCAAATATTAGGTAAAAATGGTATCAAGAGTGACGAACGGATGGTTATAAAACCGACCCTAATACATTTATGCCTTTTAAAAATATACTAAGCGCACAGGAAGCGGGAGCGACTTCATTTTACACTATGTAAAGAAGTTGTAGTACTAGTATCAAAATCCAGAGAGGTAATTGGGGAATACGTTTGTGTGGACAAAACTGCCAAAAGCTGCCCGGTTTCCTCTAATATACTCAAAATTGGGACATATTAGTCAGTTTTCATTAAACAAATTAATTCATATCTTTCAATAAATCGTGGTTGATGGACATTCCAGTACTTCCGAGTACTGGTTCAGTTTTTTTAAAAATAAAAATCATTAGTCATTATTACGTTGTTGTTAGCCGGTGAAGCGGTGACACAATAGATAATGGTGGCCTTCAATTTCAGTTAGTTTAATTGAAGCCTGCTCTTCGGTCGTGTGTGTTGCTATCCGTTTCACCGCTGTTCCTCTATAATAACACAATTGCCATCGCTGTTGATACTTGATTCAGTAATCACAGACTAGAAATGGCAAACCCGCGGGTGATGGTGCTGGAGGGAGAACTGGAAGGGACAGTGGTGACATCTGTGGAAGGGAAGAAGATCTATAGCTTTCAAGGGATCCCCTACGCTGAGCCTCCACTGGGGGAACTAAGATTCAAGGTAATATCTTTTTGACGCCTTAGGGTACGATCAGGTACAAAGCGGGGTTCCACCGGCGGCAGTTGACGCCGAGATGTGGACAAACAGAACGCGGATAAAACTTGCGCTACCTGCGCGGTAGCCTGACAGCAACTGTCAGTTTTTACGAAATGTCGTGTTCGTAGACGACGATTATTTACTCTTGGAGAATCCTTTCTTAAAATTAAGGAATAAAACAATGGTATTTGGTAATTGGTATCTTTAAATATGAAAAAAAAACTCAGGAGAACATGATAATATGTTAAGTACGTGCCTGAAAGAAATTCACTTGTGACATTTGAGGTTATTTCAAAATTTTATCTTTTTGATTTCATTCCATCACTTGTCAACAACATTTCTGGTGGTATGGAATGTATTTCTTTTATCCCAGATTGGCGATTGATTGAAAATAGCGGCAATTAACAGGTCGCTCATTTTGATATCAGATTCTGACCGGCGTCACCGGCGAGCAGGAATTAAGAATTCATTCCGTTAAAGCTTATCGGCGCCGCCTCGCGCGGACATAAATCTGAACCTGCCTTCACTATGTTCGGCCTGATACGTTGACATACAAACATTCTTGTCAGCACGCCTGCGCCAGTCGGCCGCCCATGCGCCGACTAATCAGAAAACCGAAACCCGCTTTGTACCTGATCGTACCCTATCTCTTTCTTACTCCCTGCTTGGCAATAATTATTTATTAATACTGCACCTCTTTCCACAGTCCATTATATTCCTAAAATTCTAAAATAAATAAATCTATTTTATCTTTCGTACTTGCGATTCTACGATTCAAGATTAATAAATAATAATTTTTCCAGTTACTTCAAAGAATTGTGCCGCAGAAATTCTATGTTTCATACATATTTCTAAGAATTACAGCCGCAGAAATGTTATGTTTCATTCTTGCATTTCTGTGATCTAAGAACAAAACAAACGATTAGAAACATTCAATAATAACTAGCGTTGGTGTTGGTGTTAACTTAGTGTTGGTGACCATTTTATAAATCCGATAGGAACTGATTCCAAAAATAGCCGGTTCCTCGGATCAACTGTGATCCAGATAGCTAGTCACCGGGACAAAATAACCGCGACAGGCAATGACATCTATGTAATATAGGGTGTTAAGGGACGTACTTGACTTACTTTAACCAGTGATTCCTAACCTTATTTGGAGTAGAAAAGGTAATTGAAATTTTGGTCTCCGGTGACTTTTTGGATGACTTTTTGGGAGGAATGCAGATCCTGCCAATGTTTGGTTTATGCCGAAAACCATGTTTTTACCGCGTTTTAAGTGGAGAACTTTAATCTGGAAGGTGAAAGAAAGCGCGGAAAGCAATAGAAAAAAAATTTGAGTAAGTAATTAATTTTCAATTGCGTTAAGTAAAATTTCACTTCGCGAACCGACACCATGACAGCCCGCCCGCCATTCTATCAATTGTCACTATTATGTTGGTATCCCTGACCTGATGCAAACAACAGCTAGACAGCTAAACATGGTTTGTGATACAAAAGAAAGTACCCCTTTATAACGCCTACTCGCGTCAAGACAAGAAAAAACATCCCAGTTTTCAAGTAGTTTAGCGGCTACGCTAGGTTTGTGTAACATGGTTTGTGATTCTGGCATACTATTAATTCTGTTTTTCATAATTACGCGCCTTATCATTTATCCCACGAAGTCGGCTACAATCGTATCTAGGTTTGTATTAGGTCTGGGATACCACCATAAGCAGTGAAAAAATGGCGAACGGACTGTCATAATATCAGTTCGCGAAGAAAAATTTTAAATACTTTGAACGGCTGTATCTCCCTCAATTTTGCCGAGCGCGCCTTAATTTATTTTTTATTCATCTTCTCCACACTTTTCTCATCTAGAAAGTGCCTTTTTATTAAATTCCCAGACATTGACAGGATATGGATTTCACCCGACTTTTTTTTTCTTCAAAATCAACAAAAAAAATTCTTCTGCATGTCGTCACTGGTCACTCAGCCAATTAACCGACCAACTCCTAACCTCACCTCCAACTCTCCAACACCTACCATTTTTTAGGTTTTGTAGAAAAAATAAATAAAAATATGTCACCGGAGACCAAAAATTTTTTTTTCTCCAAATAATGTCAGGAATCATTGGTTAAAGTAAGTCAAGTACGTCTCTTAACACCCTGTATAGCCGCGTGATACTATTATTCACACATTAGTATTAGGGTGGCACGGGTGGCACGTCCTCATGCGACCTACTAACGTAAGTTTTTTTTTTTTTTTTTTACATTAACTCCACACAGGAGGCCCTGAGGAAAATAATTTCCCTCAGGGCCTATGTCATCTGGGATGCTGTGTGGAGGGTCTTTTTGAGGAGAGGAAGGAATGAACATTGGTCTTGAAGAGACCCATGTTGTAGGAAGGAGGAAACACAGAGGCCGGCAAATCATTCCACAGACGAGCTGTTGAACACAAGAACGAGTCGAAGAAACGACCCGTTCTCATGTGACAAATGTCAACTGTGTACAAATGTTGGGCACGCGTTTGGCGTGTTTCCCGACTATGCACCGGTGCCGAAGGGATCAATGATGCTAGTTCTTCGGAGCATCTTCCATTGTAATACCGGTAGAACAAGGATAGCATTCCCACCCGACGCCTGTGCTCTAAAGATTGCAATCCGTCTGTTAAGATGGGAGAATCTATCAAACGGACCGCCCGTTTCTGCACACAGTCGAGGGTATTTTTCAGGTATTTTGGAGCTCCAGACCAGAGGTGGCTGCCAAATTCAACCGTGGGGCGCACTTGCGATTTGTACAGGGTTAGCAGTTGTGTACTATTAAAGTATCTGCGGGCCCTGTACAGTACGCCCAGTTTTTGGGAGGCTAACTTTACTCTGGCTTCGATGGAGCCCCCATACCTGAGCTGGTCACTTAGGGTTACACCAAGCATATCAATGGAGGGCCTGTTCGGAAGATTGCTTCCGTTGAAAGAGACAAGATTTTCATTTCGATCCCTTTTAGACGTAATCAGACAAGATTGGGTCTTTTAAACATTAAATTCAACGAGATTATTTTTACCCCAAGAGAAAACACTCTCGAGGTAACCGTCCATTCTTTGCTTCAAAGCCTTACGAGCTGTTGGAGTTTGTGAGCCCTTTGGGGGTTTGTCAAACAAAAAGCTATCATGAACTGTACTTTCATCCGCGTAACAATGAATTGGTGCACATGACAAAAGGTCGTTGATGTGCAACAAAAACAAAGTCGGAGACAGAACCGATCCCTGTGGGACGCCAGCATTTATTGAGTGTGAGGAAGAGGTGAAACCATCGACTACCGTCTGAATCGACCTCTCCCTCAAGAAGTCCGCAATCCACGTACACAAGGATGCGGGAAGTCCGTAAGAATGCAGTTTGTTGACAAGTCCTCGGTGCCAAACCCGGTCAAAGGCCTTGGAGATGTCCAGTGCAACCGTTTGGGTCTCACCGAAACGTTCCAGGCATCGCCTCCAAACATGCGTCACATATGCGAGAAGATCACCGCACGAGCGGTTCCGCCGGAATCCGTATTGACGGTCGTTAATAATTTTGTTCTTCTCGAGGTATGTGAGCAGTTTGTCGTTGATCACACGTTCCATCACCTTAGACAGAACTGATGTGATCGCTATGGGGCGGTAGTTGGCCGGTTTGGAGCGGTCCCCCTTCTTTGGAATAGGATGGATAACCGCTTTTTTCCAACCAGAGGGCACAGAGCCAGTCATGTAAGCCAGTAAGTGGCGCCATCCTTTGACGAATTCTTGAATTCGAAACCAAATTCGAACACAAAAGTAGCTTTTTAACGTATTAATAATAAAGATGGCAGCATTTCCGTTTGTATCTGTTTGTGAATCAAGTGTGTACGATAGACTCAAGGCTATTAATACTGTTTGATGATGATTGTTCCCGTTATTTCGAATAATAGGAAAGTCCAGTTGTGTCGCAGAAATTCAAACGTTGTCACCAAATGGCCATTCAACGCCATTTTGATTTTTGACATTCGTAAGTTCTTCAATAAACGTCGATTCTAGGTGCGTTTCAGCTTTCCATCACATTGTTAAAAAAAATGATAATTGTCTTCTTCTGTTGATAACAAAAGCTGAAACCGGGGACCTTTCAACTTTAAAAAAACATTTCGCGAATGGCCATTTGATTTGATGTTTGAGTTTTACAGGCATGTTTGCTTTAGTTAACTAGCATGTGTAAAAGCGGTTAGTTGTAGGTTGCAGCAAACGAAGGAAGACATAAGTTATTAGTTATTACACTTATTACCCAAGTAGAATTTTTATAATATTCGTATCAAATTAAATTGGTTCACCTTTTGACAGTAAACAAACATAATGTAAGTATAAATAGTTCAAAATGTGTGTAATAATAATTTCGTGTGCTTATCACTTATCATCATGACTATTGAAATTGTATAAACGTACTAATTATGCAATGGATATAAGATAATTACATTTTATCATATGGCCCCGATTTCGTTAAAAAATAATTTATAAACGACTCGTGGAGTAATTTATAATGTTTCTTTTAGCATTTAGTTTGATTTAAAATTTCGGTGACGGCATATTGTTTTTTTTTTACGTTAAATCCACACAGGAGGCCCTGAGGAAAATAATTTCCCTCACGACCTATGTCCTCTTTGAGGATGCTGTGTGGGGGTTTTTCGAGGAGAGGAAGGAGTGAACATGGGTCTTGTAAGAGAGAGGAAACACATAGACCGGCAACAGCCGAGCGGTTGAACTCAAGTCGAGTCGTAGTAGCGACCTGTTCTCATGTGACAAATGTCAACTAAGTACCTATATGAGTTGACGAGTTTGACGAGTTTCCCGAAAATTTAGTTTTGAGATCTTGAAAGATTGCACCATCCTTGTTCATAGCTTTAAATAAGTTTTACATGAATCCCAACTTTATGGAATGGCGGTGGTCGCAGAAAAAATTTGTAAAAAATAAAAAAAAATAATTAAATAAATATTTAAAAAATAAAAAAATTCATATCACAAAAGCTATAAGTGATAGAAAAAATCGACCATCGGGAACAAATTCGGAGCACTAAAATCTTCATATTTATGGTGTAATTTTTTGAACGATTTGTTTGCAGTTTGGTTGCAGACCAGTATTATGGACCGGTGCCGAAGGGAGCGATGACGTTAGGTCCTCAGAGGATTTTAATGTAATACCGGTAGAACAAGGATGGCATACTTATTTGACTCCCATGCTCTAAATACTGTAATCCGCTTGGTAAGCTAGTGGAATCATCAAACGGACCACCTGCTTCTGACAGATTCAAGGGTTTTTCAGGTATTTTGGCGCTCCAGACCAGAGGTGGCTTTGTAACTAAGTAATACACTTATCGATCTGTACAGGGTCAGCAGTGTGCTATAAAGCAGCGTTTCCCAATTTTTTTTCGCCCCGGAACCCTTATCGATCATACTTTTCTAGACGGAACCCTATTTTTATAAGAAAAAGATAAACTCGTAGTTTGAATGCTTTCATGTTTACCTTGAAAAGAAAGATCTATAGTTTTGTGTAAAACTTTCATTAATGTGAAGAGTGATATCTTTTTAATTTTTTTGTTAAAATAGCATTGAAATCAGGCTTTGTATCAGACAGCTGAATACGAAGATCTGGAGCTGCATCCAGTCTGTTTCTGTATTGGTTTTTTGTGTAAGCGTAAGCCAAAAAACCAGTTTCACATCGGTAAGTGGTCACAAACGGTAACAAAACTGTGATAGCCTTCTCGAGACTTCTGGATATTCGTTTTTGAGTCCAATCCAAAACTCATCCAGATTAGTTTTTTTCTGAATTAAACTTTTGTTGTAAGGAAGAAAAACATTTGATATCTATCGAAGTCTCGTGCTCTGTTGCTGTACGTTTCCTGTGAACTAGGAATGGATTCTGTACCCAGTCAATGTCCTGCAGGTTTTTTTCAGGAAAATACTCTTCCAGAGATTTGTTGAGGGCCATCAAATGTTCGTAAATGCATTTTTCAATATCTGAGGTTACTTGCAACTCTTTTTTTTTCCAGAAACTCGTTTAAAAGAGAAAAAAATTGGTACTGTTTCTGTTCAACACATTCTATCCAGAAGACAAGTTTCTTTCTAAGAGAAGAAATTTTGTCGTTTACTGTAAAAGTATTTGTGTTTTTCCTTGCAATGATCCTTGCAACAATCCGGACGGAACGCGGAACCCTTGTGATGCTTCTACGGAACCCCAGGGTTCCGCGGAACACCTTTTGGGAAACGCTGCATAAAGTATCTGCGAGTCTAGTACAGTACGTCCGGCTTTTGAAATGAAGCCCCCGTATCTGAGCTGGTCACTTAAAGTCACATCAAGCATATTAAATTGCAGGCATATTGGGAAGATTGCTTTGGTTGAAGGAGACTAGATTGACAATTCGATCCATTTTAGTCGTAATCAGACATGATTGGGTCCTTGAAACATTAAATTCGACTACTATATATATATTTTAACCCCAAACGGAAACCCTCTCGAGATAACGAGGTTATGGGGATATGATGTATGGATTGCGTATAAACCAAATAAGCATTTAATATTGTACTTACAAGTTTATTGCAGTTCATTTTAGTCGTAATCAGACATGATTGGTCCTTAGAACATTAAATCGACTACTACCTATATATATATATTTTTACCCCAAACGGAAACCTTCTCGGGATAACGAGGTTAAGGGGATATGATGTATGGATTGCATATAAATCAAATAAGCATTTAAAATTGTACTTACAAGTGTATTATAGTTCATTTTAGTCGTAATCAGACATGATTGGTCCTTGGAACATTAAATTCGACTACTATCTATATATATATATTTACCTCAAACGGAAACCTTCTCGGGATAACGAGGTTATGGGGATATGATGTATGGATTGCATATAAATCAAATAAGCATTTAAAATTGTACTTACAAGTTTATTATAGTTCATTTTAGTCGTAATCAGACATGATTGGTCCTTAGAACATTAAATCGACTACTACCTATATATATATATATATATTTTTACCCCAAACGGAAACCTTCTCGGGATAACGAGGTTAAGGGGATATGATGTATGGATTGCATATAAATCAAATAAGCATTTAAAATTGTACTTACAAGTTTATTATAGTTCATTTTAGTCGTAATCAGACATGATTGGTCCTTGGAACATTAAATTCGACTACTATCTATATATATATATTTTTACCCCAAACGGAAACCTTCTCGGGATAACGAGGTTAGGGGGATATGATGTATGGATTGCGTATAAATCAAATAAGCATTTAACACTGCACTTACTAGTAATTATAACAATTTGCATCCGAATCGTAATTTAATATTTATAACATGAGCGTTTATGTAGCGGAGCGAAAAGGTAGTAATTTACAAAGCTGTTATGTCTTTGACAGTCTGGAACAGAATGGTTCCTCTTAATTTGTCCTAGCAGACGGTGACTATGTGGAAATGTTGAGGGATCGCTATTGGAGTGTGAGGAACCAATAGGAATGCTTCCGCGATTCAAAATGCTGCATCGTTATATTACCAGGTGATGAGTATTTGTCTGGGTTTAGTTATCTGCCGCATTCAAACGACTGATTTTTCGTTTATGATAACAATATTGAACTAGGCAATCAGTAATCGCATCATGAGTGGATTGTATTAAATTATAATGTTGGTCGAGTGCGGGTATTTTTAGGTACGTATTCGAATATTATGGTCTCAATCAGAAAATTATCTTTTTCGTAAGCGCATATAATAAGTGAATTATTTACCTTACATTACGTTTGGTTGAACCAGCAATTAGATATCAAATTTTCGTTATCAGTGGTTTCAAGTAAAATAATCGTCAGAGTGCAATATAATAAAATATTTTTTGCTGATTTAGGCATCTTTAATACTAAAATTAAATTTATTCGTAAATTTTTTTTTTGTTATTTCGAAAAAACATTGATGAAATTAGTCAACAAAAAAACGATAATTTCGTTGCCGAAATTCATTTTAAAAAAAGAACGTTTTCCACAAGAAAGGGCACAGGAAAATAACGAGGCATGCCAAAAATATTTAACCTCATAAATAATTTTTCCTTGATCCATCTTATTGATCATAAATCATTATAATGTTTAACATCTATATAACCAAATCCAATGTAATATACTTACATATTAAATTTATTTATTATTTATTTATTTAATTTATAATAATAAATTATAATAATAATTTAATATTATAAAATTTGATTTTTTTGAAAATCAGAACCACTACCATTATACCTCTAAAACACGTACAGAGAGCATAAAATGTACGGAATTCTCTTCATAACATCTGTCAAAAAGTCAAACCAAATGATAAGTTCGCAGGAAAAAAACAATAAATCTAGTGAACGTTAAATGTCAAATTCAAAAATTCGCCTGAAATCAAAGTGTTGCCATATAAAAAAAAATAAATCGGGGTGGAATTTTACAAAATTAATTGAAACATTTTCGGAGACGGGACATTTTCACGTAGTGACGTCACGGGCCAAAATAATGGATTTATTTATTTAAAAATAAAAAACTGTATATTTTTAAAAAAATTTACTACATTTTCGTAATCTTACTAAAAAAAATCGATCAACACGATTTTTTCCAAGTCGTTATGAAATCCATGCAAGTGGCCTATTATAAATAGAATTACAATATTATGCATCAAATTTTTGAAAAACAAATAACGACTTTCATGTAAATATCTATTATCTGATCTGTGATTTTTAATTGGTTATACGAATTTATAAATCGTCTTCTGTAAAATTTCGATTTTGTGACTTGAGGGGTTTAACCAAACCGCAGTCGAATATATAAGTGTTGTTCATTTTGTTATAGGCGCCGGTGCCAAAAAAGCCCTGGTCTGGAGTCCACGATGCCACAAAGGAGGGCGAAGCATGCACCCAGTTCGACAAGATCAATAGCATCGTCGCTGGTTCCGAAGACTGCCTGTTCTTGAATGTCTTTACACCGAGTCTGCCGCTCATCGAGGACGAGAACG
Source organism: Limnephilus marmoratus (assembly GCA_917880885.1). Taxonomy (NCBI): domain Eukaryota; kingdom Metazoa; phylum Arthropoda; class Insecta; order Trichoptera; family Limnephilidae; genus Limnephilus; species Limnephilus marmoratus. Next base: position 41,234,819 of record OU862916.1, on the reverse strand, counting down.
AGCTGCTTCCCGTCATGTTTTTCATCCATGGCGGAGGCTTCGTTAACGGCTCCGGCGGAAGGGACTGGTTCAGCCCGGACTACATCGTTGCCAAAAACACCATCTTAGTGACAATTAATTACCGCCTTGGAGCTTTTGGCTTCTTATGCATGGATACCCCCGAAGCCACTGGCAATGCCGGCCTCAGAGATCAGAACCTTGCCATGAAGTGGGTGCAGAAAAACATCCACGCATTTAATGGAAATTCAGATAATGTCACCATATTTGGTATAAGTGCTGGTTCCGCTTCCGTTGAGTATCAATTACTATCCCCCATGTCCAAAGGACTATTCCACAAGGCTATTTTACAATCTGGTTCTTCTTTGAATCCTTGGGCAAGAACTAGAAATCCTAAAAAGCTAGTTGCAAATCTTGCAAAAAAATTAGAAATCACCACTGAAGATCCTAAGCAATTGATCAAGGACTTATTAAATGTTGACGCAGAGAAGATCGTGAGATCCGCGACCGCTGCATTAGACGAGGAAGATATAAAAAACGGAGAACTATTCGCTTTTACACCCGTTGTAGAAAAAACGTTTCCTGGAGTGGAGTCCTTCTTAAATGCAGAGCCATTGGAACTCTTGAGGGCTGGCAACTTCAACAAGGTTCCCACGATAACCGGATTTGCTGAAAACGAAGGCGGCATTTTCAAGATTCTGTATGAGAAAAGCACTGAAAACATTTTGCAAAGGAAGTACATCGATTATTTGCCATCGAGTTTCCAAATAGATCGCGATCACTTTGCTGAAAAATTAAAAGATACATACAATGAGAAAGACGACACAGAAGCTGCGGATGCATTCCTGTCTGACCTGAGTTTCGTTTCAGGAATCAAAGAGTCACTAATCAATCGTATGAAAAATAATGATTCAGATCATTACATTTACATGTTTGGATATACAGGCGCTATAAATTTTGTCAAAGTGTTATTCAAGATTGATAGTAAAACTGCCTACCACGGAGATGATACCACATATCTAGCAGATTGCATTTTTATCAAACATGTAAAGCCTACAGATAAAGACCTCAAAGTTAGAGGTCGGATGGTACAGATGTGGACAAATTTCGCACGAACTGGGTAAGAAGATTATTATACATTCCTATTCACTCACTGATATGATATGTAGTTCCAAACAAATGTGTTTATTTTATTTGTTGTATTTTATGCGTGATATAATATGCAAGCGTTATTTTTTATGCGTGTAAAATATGCATACATGACGTATTTTTAAGCTTTTTTGATAACGTAGACATGTTTGAATGTTTTAGTCTCAAATAAAATAATACAATATTATGTAAGTATTAAATACAGGGGTAACAATACGTACCCGAACGATTCCTTAGCACATTTCAAGTAAAAAAGCCTAGATGTCATTTTGTTGTCCGATGATATATTTTTTCAATTAAATACGAAGTAATATTTTTGTCACAAGTCGTCGACAAGTCGCAACAGATCACACAGCTAGACACAGCTAGACGTCGCGTTTACAAAACCTCCTGTCTGGGATGTTCTGCCCAAAAAAATTATTTCCCTAGATTTCGAGGTGAAATTTCCCTAGAATATCCCTCGATGTCAGGGATACCACCTTGGCAAATCGGAAAGTGGTATTTATTTTTGTATTTCTTGGACATTAACTGTAAAAATTTCTAGACATTTTGTTTTAAAATTTTTTATTTTCTATCTACATTAGCCACTTAATTTTTCTTTATTTAAAATAAAATTTAAGTGACAAATGTGCATAGAAAATAATTTTTTTTAAAACAAAATACATAATAATCATATTTACGCAATTACCTATGTTATTGTAAAGTAATTGGAAAGATATCGGAACTTGGTAAATGTACTTATAATGCTGTACTTTTCCAAATAAAACACTTTTTACTAAGTGAAATAATAAATTAAAAGTACGTATACACTCACTAGTTAATTAGAAACGGAATTCCAAATAAAAAAAAACACTTTGCAAAATAAAAACCAACCGCAATCACTGAAAAAACGGAACGTAAAACATAAATTAATTTTTTGTTCAGAGGTCCCCATTTAATTTTTTAGATACATAATATCATTTTGAGTTTTCGGTGTTAAAAATAATATTGCATGTAAGTACATCAACAATAATTAAGATTCGTGGGAATTCCAATAAATATATATACAATACCAGTAATATTGTCATATGTAATAAAAATTTTGCCAGAGTTCGAAATTTCCCTAGATTTTGTGCTGATTTCCCTTTTTCCTAAAAAATATTTTTCTCCCCTAGATTTAGGGAAATTTCCCTAAACTCCTGTTTACATTCTCATTACACTCCCACCCCCTCTCCACTTTATTTAGTTTGACAAAATTCCCTTTATAGTAGTAGAGGGAACGCCAAGTTTTAGACTACGAGCAATAATTTTGTTTTTTTTTTTTTATTTTTTGGTAGAAAGCAGTCACTTTGTGGTTTGACATATTAATTAAAGGAAAACAATTACTTTGTTTGTAACCACGATTTATTGATTTAATTTTTATTTACCGACCGGTTTCGCTTAATACAAGCATCTTCAGGGTATAAGTTAAAACTGATGAAAAAATACATTGTGTGAGCTTATATATACATACAGACAGAGACAAAACATAATATAAAGTAAGAGTGAGAGAGTGTTATTAACATCCTACATAGTGATAGAGAGAAAGAGACGGGTATATCTAATGAATAATTACATTATATCTACCGGGACAAAACGTCATTTGAACAGGTGATTAAGGAATAAAGTGGCTACGGGTTTTTTTAGTTTATGGGAAATATTCCTAATATCGGACTGTTGGACACATTTAACTGATTATTAAGGATTTGGGTTTTTGTTTTAACGGCTTTCTTTATTTCGAGTGCTTCTAAATTATAAAGCCTGTTACCATGACCATTTCTGTGTATACACATTGTATCGATTTATGTATTTAAGATGCGGTTGGATCGTTTTATAAAAATTATTTACTTTCCAGGAATCCCACTCCTGGGCAGTCAGACCTCCTCAGCATAAAATGGCTGCCGTCAGCTCCCGAGCAGCTGACCCTACTGAAGATCGAGGAAGAACTGTCCATGGGTGACTTCCCTTTCCCTGAGAGGATGGCCCTATGGGAGAGTCTGTACAGCGCCTCCTAAAACAATATTCTAGATTTCAATGCTATCAGTCATTAAATTAAAATTAAAATAATAAAATTTATATTTTTAATTAGGGAGGCGGATACGAGTACCGCCGCAACGAGGCGGATAATAGTACCATTTATTGGATTCATTAATTTATTTTCACATGTACGACACAACATGTGCAATTAACATACTTAAATTAACGTAAGAATAGTATAACAACATAAAGAATGTAACAATATAAAACCAACATCTTTCTTCTTTGTGTGCCGTATCAGGTCTCCCCGACGTTGGCGATCACTCTTGAAAATGGAATGCGTATTTACAACCCCTACCGCTTTTCAGTCGCGCTACCGACTGAATCGCGGTAGGGATTGTAATGCATAAATCACCTTTTTCTTATTATTATTAAATCAAAAGAAATATAATATTTCACTTTCTTAACTTAAATACAGAGCATATATAGTATAGTAGTACAAGTACAGAAGTAATATTTTTAATTTTGTTCCAACATCTTAAGTTTAAATAGTTTTTTTAAAGGTTTTTACATTCTTTTCCGTTTTTAGGTTATCTGGAAGGATATTATATATATGTGAACTCCCTCGTGGCCAATACTTCTCTTGCCACTTTCAGTCTTGACAGTATTTGTGTACAATTTATTGTGTTGTCTAGTATAATGTTCGTGTACTTGTGATGTTTTTATAAATGTTGTGTTTGTGTGTATAAGTCCATTTTATATTTTGTAGATTAAAAGACATATATTATATTCGTACAATGTTCTTATTTTCAAAAGGTTCATTTCCTGGTATAGTTTTTTTGTGGGAGTGTCTGGGTTATAGTTGACGAGTTTTTTTTTAAACTTTGTTCTGTATTATTTGTAAGTCGTTTAAGTACGTAATGTATGTGTTTCCCCATATTTCTATTGTAGCGACACATCATTATTATCATCGCCATCAAAAGAACATACGAGAAACATCTAATATTCGCGCCCATCGGCAAACCTACTTGCCTAGGTACCTTCGTACCTATACTGGCCGCGATGTACTTTCTCGCCGGCCGTGCCAGCCCGACGTCTCGAGACAGCACCGTACAATATCTGTACGGACGCTCCGACCAGCCAGCACCAACTCGGCTCTCCTGCGACTCCTGGCATCATCATCTTTCAAAAAGCCAATAATATCGCCCCGCCTAGAAAGGTCTCGAGACAGCACCGTACAATATCTGTACGGCGCCGAATATTCTCGTAAGCTGTCGAAGTGGCTCGTATTACCTACCGCGAGGTAGTTACTCTACCGCGGCTATATAAGCGGGAAGGGGGTGTGTGGCGACACATCATTATAAATTTCGCCACCAAAAGAGGAATCGAGAAACATCTCCTAATATCCGCGCGCATCGGCAAACCTACTTGCCTAGGTACCTTCGTACCTATACTGGCCGCGATGTACTTTCTCGCCTCCCGTGCCAGCCCGACGATAATAATATCGCCCCGCCTAGAAAGGTCTCGAGACAGCACCGTACAATATCTGTACGGCGCCGGATATTCTCGAAGTGGCTCGTATTACCTACCGCGAGGTAGTTACTCTACCGCGGCTATATAAGCAGCCGATCGCTCGCCCGCTGCAGTTCAGTCTCACACTAATCGTCGGTCAACATGTAATCAGTGCTCCTGCATGGTATGCCTACGCTCCAGGGCAGCTTCCTCGAGGTCCATCACCACGTCTCAGCTACAAGGCCCATCGTGTCTTCAGCTCCAGAGATCAGCCCCATCCCGCGACTTACAAGGCTTGCGTCACCTTCAGTCCAAGGGATCAGCTCACCACTTCATGGCACCCCGAAGCCTCACCGTGCTTCGCTGCCATTGGAACACGCTCCGCCTCGCCAGGACTACCTGCTGGTGGCTCAGCTCACCGAGCCACACACCGTTTACCTCCGCGACTTAAAGCGTCGAGCAACGGCCTGGAATATAGGTCATCTCCACCGCCATGGTGTCGAGCAACTCGCTGACCTTCACCGCACCATCTCCATCACATCCGAACGCCTGCAGCATCATCTACGGCACTCCGCATTACATCATGTTACCGACCACCGACCATCTGCTACGTAGCCAATAAACGACTGACTCGCTACATCGACATGACGCCTTTCATTTCTCTCGTCCCGTCTCTACCGATCCGGCCCGCTCCCTCAACTGGTGACCCCGACGTGATCACGTCGCGCTCCCTCAACTGGTGACCCCGACGTGATATGGATACGCAGCATACAGCATCCTTACAAGAGTGTTACCACGACACACCGGTAACACCGCAAAACGAGGGAATCGGTAGAGACGCATCAGCACGGACGCACCGACCAGCAGCATCAACCCGGCTTTCCTGCGACTCCTGGCATCATCTTTCAACCCTGTACTCCGTACACTGGGAAGGGGGTGTGTAGCGACACATCATTATTATCATCGCCATCAAAAGAACATACGAGAAACATCTAATATTCGCGCCCATCGGCAAACCTACTTGCCTAGGTACCTTCGTACCTATACTGGCCGCGATGTACTTTCTCGCCGGCCGTGCCAGCCCGACGATAATAATATCGCCCCGCCTAGAAAGGTCTCGAGACAGCACCGTACAATATCTGTACGGCGCCGAATATTCTCGAAGTGGCTCGTATTACCTACCGCGAGGTAGTTACTCTACCGCGGTTATATAAGCAGCCGATCGCTCGCCCGCTGCAGTTCAATCCAGTTCAGTCTCACACTTACAGTCGGTCAACATCTCAACATGTAATAGGTGCTCCTGCATGGCATCGCTACGCATCCAGGGCAGCTTCCTCGAGGTCCACCATCACGTCTCAGCTACAAGGCCCATCGTGTCTTCAGCTCCTGAGAACAGCTACATCCCGCGACTTATAAGGATTGACGCACCTTCAGCCAAGGGATCAGCTCACCACTTCATGGCACCCCGAAGCCCCTCCGTGTTTCGCTGCCATGGAAACACGCTCCGCCTCGCCAGGACTACCTGCTGGTGGCTCAGCTCACCGAGCCACACACCGTTTACCTCCGCGACTTAAAGCGTCGAGCAACGGCCTGGAATATAGGTCATCTCCACCGCCATGGTGTCGAGCAACTCGCTGACCTTCACCGCACCATCTCCATCACATCCGAACGCCTGCAGCATCATCTACGGCACCCTGCATTACATCTTGTTACCGACCACCGACCATCTGCTACGTAGCCCAATAAATGACTGACTCATACATCGACCGACGCCTTTTATTTCACGTCCCGACTCTACCGATCCGGCCCGCTCCCTCAACATTAAATAACCTTACAAACACTACCTCGTTTCAGTCGCCTTACGCGCTTCGTCGCTCTGTCTGTTTCTGTGAGAGTAACTAGTAGTAGTTCTGTGAGTATAAGGGTTAGCAGAGAAGATGGACCGCGTTTTTTTTTATTCAAAAAAATTTTTTTTACGTGAAAAATGAAAAAAACACGCTTTTTTTTACTTAAGTAAATAAATTATCAATGTAAAAAAATTTTTTTGAAGTAAAAAAAAACGCGATCCATCCTCTCTGCCTAACCTTCTATAATTACGGTCGTCACCCTCAGTTAAAAAAAAAAAAATTTTTACTTCTTCAAACTTCGCAAATTTATTTTGTGGCATCATTTTTCATATAATGAATAACTTATTACTTTGTATAAAACCACTATATTTAAAACAATATCAACATGTTTCGACAACAATGTTGTCTTCATCAGGATATGTTACTATGATACAATAAATGAAAAACAAGTATAGACAAATTAAAATAAATTATAACATAGACAAAATATTAAAAAGTAGAGGTGATTAATTATTAATTAATTAATTATTCTATACTTGTTTTTCATTTATTGTATCATAGTAACATATCCTGATGAAGACAACATTGTTGTCGAAACATGTTGATATTGTTTTAAATATAGTGGTTTTATACAAAGTAATAAGTTATTCATTATATGAAATTTTTTTTTTTTTATTAACTACTTTAAATTTTCAATGTAAAAAAAAAATTATAAGTTTAAAAAAAAACGCGGTCCATCCTCTCTGCTAACCGCTCTATAATTACGGTCGTCACCCTCACAGAAACAGATAGAGCAACGAAGCGTGTAAGGCGACTGAAACGAGGTATTGTTTGTAAGGTGATTTATGTATTACAATCCCTACCGCGATTCAGTCGGTAGCGTGACCGAAACGCGGTAGTGTTTGTAAGGTGATTTATGCATTACAATCCCTACCACGTTTCAGTCGGTAGCTGAAACGTAGCGACTGAAACGCGGTAGGGATTGTAAATATGTGCCCGGAATAGCTCCTCAACACTTCTAATTCCGGTCCACTCTCGTATTTTTTTTTTTTTTACAGTGAATACCGCACAAGAATCTCAACTGCTCCCTTCTGGAGCCAGTGAGACTATGGCATCCCCAATTGGGGTATGTTGTGAGGCTGAAGGTAGTGAGGAGGCGAAGGAGGTGGGGAAGAGGAAGGTTGGGAAGTACCTGGCTATTCAGATCTGGTCACCAAACACGGCTAAAGGCATTTTCAAGCAACGTTTCAATTCTGAATGGTGGTCTTACACCAGGGCAAAACTAATAGTATCTTCCACTCTGGAACATGCCGCAAATATGCTATATATTATTTTAAATGAATTAATTGTGAAATAACACAAATTAATCAAATAAAATTTATTTGCGCATGCCGGGTTCGAACCCGCGACCTCCCGAATGTGAGTCAAGAGTCTTAGCCACTGGACTACGGAGGTCGTCGCGTATATTTCGCAGCTAAGACATTTGTCTCCTACCAGGCCCTCGGCGACCTCAACACCTTTGCCATAGGTCATCCCTAGTTAGTTTGGTGCAGGGCCGTATTTACACTTTTCATTGGTATAGGCCACTTCATTTGCGCCGCCCCTTCCTCCTTCTTAGAAGTTGCCACCTATCCGCACTCACCTGTAGGCTTTTATTAGGTGACGCACAATTATTTTTAAAATAAATATTCAAGCATAGGTTAAGTAGATATTAAAAAATGAAATAAAAAATTAACTATTCGTAAAATAAAAGTGTAACATGAAACAAGAATTAAAATTGGAATAGACCTTGGTATTTTTTCATTCGCTTTAAACAGGAAAAACTCCAGAACAATTTGTGCGATGCGGAAGGCTATATCCAAGTTTGGGTAAACGTTGCACAGAGATGGTTTCCTCAAAAACTTTCCAAGATTTAGTTATGATGTAGATTCAGGTTTCTCTGCCGTCTTATTAGAGGAAATGTGACCTTGAAAGTGTTCCCATTCCTGAACTAAATCGTCTTCTAAATCATTGCACAAGAGACTGAGCTTTTTCTCAGACTCTTTGTGTTGAAGTTCACCCATTTTTTTTAAATTATTTTTTTCTTTAAAGTATTATGCCTTCGCATATGCCTTACCGCTAATTCAGATCTCAGTCAGGAAGTTGTTTCAATATCTTCATTCGATGTTTCGTCTATAAATTTTCTCATTGGGTCATCTTACTCTGAATGTCGCCCTGATATTGCTAAAGTGTGCTCATTTCAATTGAACTTTCTTCGAAATAATCAAAGTTTTCTTACTCTTTTTACTACTTTTTTTAAACTACTTTTTTCGAATTTGTGTAAACTCTGGCTCCTACAGCTTTTGATTAATCGTTATCAAACTAAGGACTTAGTTTCTTTATATAAATGCGCTCTATTTGAACCTCAATCCTAAACAATATTCTTATTTTAATTATTTTTTTGGGGCAAAAAAACGTTTAAAAGAATGGTAAAAAAATCATTAGCACAAAATTTTCAATTTATCGAAAAAATATTGATTTTCGATTTTTTTTGAAAGAAGTGAGGTTCAAATAAAAGAAACACTAATAAAAAACAATTTTTTTTTTGAAAAAATGATTTCGGATGAAAATTGTGACCTCCAGGAGTTACACAAATTGTCCAGCCGGATGGCGACTTATAATGCGCGGCAGTTGACATCTCCGTTATTTTTTTAGGAAAATATTTGAAAAATTTAAAATATACTATTGATTATGTATGTGTTAAATGACCGTAAGTTATAAATAAAATATGATTATATTCCTTATGTGTTAAAAAAATTCATGAAAATCACTAAAAATACGAAGTCCTACACCTATTTCTAATAAAGGTAGCCCACTGCCAAAGCATTTTTTGTGAAATATTCGCACCACAATCACAGGTCCCGTATTGGACCGTCGGGCATTGAACGACACAAATCCGCGGTCCCGTACGGGACCTCTGGACTTCTAAAGGTTAATAGATGGAAAACTCTATCTATCCACAGTAACTTTTTTGTAGTTGTTTAGGTATAATCGTACACAAAATTAATGGTGTACCAAAGCGAGCGAGCGCCGCCCCCCGAACCCTGCCGCTCCTAGGCCGCGGCCTATAAGGCCTATTGACAAATCCAGGACTGGTTTGGTGACTTAATAGAAATTCCGGGGTTTATTCCGGGACTGGTTGAGGGAGGCCTTTTGACCTCTCCAGCCCGACTCTCTTGACTCATCGCCACACTGATCTTCAGATTCCTACCCACACCTCATACCTTTTTCCTTTTCAGAACTTCCTCTTCTTCCTTTCCATAAAAATACCCTCTACACAGCATCCCCTAAGATAACATAGGCCCCGATGGAAATTATTTTCCTGAGGGCCTCTAGTGTAGAGCTAATATAAAATACATACATAATATGAAATATGGTAATATAATACATAATTCAGTACCTACTCGTTCGTATCATAAATATATTAATTATTGTGATAAGATAAACATTCTAAATTTGCTTCTGTAATACTACTTTTTACCTTTTTAAATAAATAATTGTAGGATTGGTCTCTTGTTCCGTAATGGCTGTCTATTAACCTTCCTAATAAATTAACTATTCACATTAACTAGTTAATATTTCATTTTCAAAATTAGAACTGATTATGTGAAGAATTAAAAAAAGCGATAGAGTAGGTTTTGGAACTGTTTTTCAAGAATTTAGTTCATCCCGTATGTTTTGATAGTTAAAATACTGTGTAACTTTTGATGTTACTTTTGTGAAATATGGAGTGGAAATTATCTTCGTATTGCAATTCAATTGAAAATACTCACATTTTTAAACAACAACAAAAATAACGTACATTTAGGTAGGCATGATTCATCTTCCTCGTGTGCCCTATCAGGTCCCACCCGATGCGCGATCTGGCAATCACTCAGGTAAGTAGGTGTGATAATGAGATTAAAACGATAAATTTTAAAAAAATTAAAGAAAAAAATTGTGAGTGATTTATTTATTATACCAGGAGCACTTATTGCCGAAGAGGTATGAAAAAACTTTATTTACATATTATAAAAATTTTGTGAATAAATGAATATTTATGAACAATCTACCAGGAGCACAAGACATCGAAGAGTTAATTATTGAAAATGTGTTATACGCCTGGTCTATCTCACTTGTGTACTCAAAACTTCGAAGCGATGCATTCTATGTGCAATTTGAGATGGTAAAGAAATTTACGCAAATTGCGTAGCCATCAAGCTGTTTGTTGCGGAATCTAACTGCAACAGGCGTAAAGCTGTGAGCTTTGAGCCTTTTGAACTTTGGGCTTTGAGTTTTGTAGTTGTTGATTTTTATGAAATGTCAGCTTTTTCAACACGACGACAAAGCTGAGATGTGACACCTTTTACCACTTCATAGTGGTTTATCACAAAATCTACTAAGAGCACATAATGCCGAAGAGATATTGAAAATTGTCTTTTATTTTAAAGTGAAAACTTCTTTAGCGCCGTTGTGATTTGAAACTCTATGAAACGTAAAATAACGACACTAAAAAGATAAAACACACACATCTATGGGATTTAGCCTGCGAGATTATGAGATAGTATAACCGGTCTCCTCTTTGTGCGGTTCTTCGTAATTTCCCCACTTTTGTCTACTTTGGTTTTCTGAAATTTTCATTTCTACCGCGTGTGAAAGGAAGGAGAAGAAGTACGAGGAAGGAGAAAGATATGAGGGGTGGGAAGGAATCTGGTGTTCAGTGTGTCCAGGTCATCCGCCGCCAAAACCTAGACAAACCTCACCCCAAGAACCTGGCAACCAAACCAGTCACCAAACGTAGCGAACCACTTGGAGTGACTTATGGCAGAGGTGTTGGTTGTGCAATAAATCGTTTCCGGGGCGGCGGTACCCATTCCCGCCTCCCAAATTGTGTGTCTAAAAGGCTGTTGAACTAATTCAATTAATTAATATTTTTGATCTATCTACCAGGAGCATACGAATTTGAAGAGGTAAAGCAATATTAAATTGAAGTAAAATTTAATTAAAATTAAAACGCCTTTAATTTCTCAATTCCGCAATACTCACAACTCCAGAGTTACGAACATTGAAGTGTGGCATTAACGGGCGTCCAATTTGAACCCAGGCCAAAGAATTTTGATAGAATATCAATTACTCGTAATACAGTTTGAAGTTTGTAACATAGGGGATTACCTGGACATGCACTCAGAATTCCAGAAGACTGATTTCATTATAAAATTGTGCCGGCAGTTCCAGAGGGAAGACGACTAGTAACCCGCAGTGCGAGGAGAGGCTGGTCCTGCAATTGAGTCGTTGAAGTAAACCAGCAGAGGGACGCGGACGCCTGGAGGCGCCTTGTCGATAGTGTTGAGTACCTCATACAAGAGGCACCTCGAATGTCCCATACAAACACGTAAAAGGCCCCCCCACCTCACAAAATGTATTTGTACCAACAATTTTTCTTTGTATTACTACAAATGTAATGTCACGTTGTCGCGTATGGGACAAATATGAAGGGGGGACAAATATGATGTGTGAGGTAGTTGGTTTATTGGACTACATTCATATCATGTTACGTATGGGACAAATATTAGGTGAGGTGTGAGGTGGTTAGTGTATTAGGCTGCATGTCATGTCACGTATCGTATGGGACAAATGTATGAGGTAGTGAGGCGTGAGGTGTTTCTACATTATATGACATTTTTGTATTAGAACCGTGAGGTGGTGTTGGGGTGAGCCATTCATATATTGTGCTGTAACTGCTCCAAAAAAAAAAAATTATTTTTTTTATTTTCTTTATTAGGAACATTTACAGGTTTATAACTTTACATGCATTAAAAAATCACAAATTACAATAATTAGGTTATAAACCCAATAACGAATGTTCACATCATGCACCAATAATAATTAAAAAGTCTATAATTATAAAGTTTTTTTTTTGTTTAGCTTAATAATATATAGTTAGGAACTAGATATGTCTAGGGATAACCTAGCTATACTGTCTAGTATATAAAGATAAAGATACAGACAAGATAAGATAAGATAAAAAACAGAGTAGAAAAATAACTAAATGTATATACATATATTATAATAATAATGAAAATTGAAAAACACCAGACGTAATGTCGAAAGCGTTATATGTAAATATATATATAAAAATATAAGGAAAAGAAAATTAAAAGGGAAATGAAAGTAAAATATTAAAATAAAGTGTTCCAGTTTTATGTTAGATTGAATAAGTATTTTTAAATAAGATAATTACAAAATAAATTTAAAAAAAACTGAAAAACACCGGACGTGTTTAAAAGTGTAAGGTGGAAAAGTAATATTTAAATGTACACATACATACACATATATACATTCTTTTAAACTTTCAATATAAAAATACATAAAAAAATTCAATACAAAGAATACATAAGAAATTACGGTATCAATTTCGTTACAATGAATTAAGTTATTTGTTAATTATGTTAATTATTAATGCTTAAAGTGCAAGAAAAAATATCGGTATCGATACATTTTTTGTTATAAAGATTGCAAGTTCTTAATAGGAAAGAATTTTGCCTGAGACTGGTTGTGATAATTCTCTCTTCCTCCTACATTTAGATTTAACTCGGTTTAATATTAAATATATAAACTCTCCTCGTCATCGGCAAGACAGTTGATATTTCTATCTTTTGATGCTGATTTATTTTATTTTTGGAATTCTTTCATCCCTTCAAGTTTTCTTGAACTTTTCTTTTGGCTCTGATCGATATTTAAATTTTTAAGGCTTTGCATGTGTGTAGTAGGGATGGAAAATTCCTTCCCTACGTCACACAAGCCTTCATGAAAATTGGACCCTTATTTTCTTTGATACTACAGAAAGCTACTTAAAGCTCCCTTGCACTATATACCTTTAGAGATATATGTACTTAACTAATTAATACGTTATTTACGACCTTGAACGTAAATATTTTCGTATTTATGTTGTAATTAAACTCCATCAAACGTTGTGTAATTTTTTTGATTTATGATATGGGACTTTAATTACTTTCATTCTTTGTGGTAACTTCTTGATTCTAGTCAGAGCGTTGAGTTTCAAACTGTATTGGTCTCTCTCTTGCAAATCTAACTTTAAATACTTTCTCTAAAAGAGCTAGCTTTCCTCCGTCGCTTATTATGTTTCCCTACATCCTAACGAACTCGTAAATAACCTGTACTAATCGAATTACGCATGTTTAATTGAACAAATAATTAAGTATGACTCAAATGGTTAATTGTTAGTAAATTTGATTATGATTGTTTTGTATCTGCATGTCATCTCTCCAATCCGATTCAGCTGCTATAAGGTACATATAAAGATGGGTTTAGTAGGTTAATGTAATTAATAGATTGCATATTAGACGAACTCAGAATACCCTTTTTCTGCCGAAAATTTGGCTCCTATCCTCCTGCAAGTTAACAGGATGGTCAAGGATCAACTAGAACTTCGCACAGTCAGCCGACGCGATTTTCCAGAGGGTCTTAGTACCTTGTTCTGTCAATCTTCCATGTCGTCGTGCACGTCATTCAGGTCTTTCCCTAAGTCCCGAAACCCCCAAATTCCTACTCCTCCAAGGTCTACTGTTTACTTAGGGCGAACCGGTTTCGTCCTATCTGCAATCATATACTCACGGTGTTGTGTAGAGTTACGGGTCGTGAATCCTCCCTCCACGTACAAGAAATGATGTGAGAGTAACTCTGTCGAGTCTAAAACGCTAATTGTAAGCGGGTCCACATCATCCAATGTACAGTACATAGAAAGATATATATGTAAACATACGTTTGGGTAGGATTATAACTCACAATATAAAACTAGCTAGTCTTATATTCCGAGCTCGGATCCCTCGCATAGAATTCTGCGAAATTCTAAGTTTGGTAACCGAATATATACATGATAATAGTAGGTAATATTAATAGATACTAGTATAATAAGCAATTATCTCGGTTTGTTCTGGAGTGCCGAAAATTCCAAGCTTTTGATTGATTTGGTTGACAATTTTATTTAAGAGATTGCCATCTCTATTATGTGTTTGGTTAATGGTCCTTGGTTTTTTAAGGGGCGACCACTGCCTCCTATTGTTGAACTGTTTTCTAAATTTTCCCCCAAGGTTCAACTTTTGGTAAAATTTTTACTATCCCGTGATTTTCCAGTTGTCTCATGTAACTGATTGATACTTTTTATTAGGCCATCCCGTGATTTTTCAACTGCTTCTTGTAAATGATTGATGCTTTTTATTAGGCTATCCCGTGATTTTTCAACTGCTTCTTGTAAATTATTTATACCTGTAAGAGCAATTATTTCATAATTTTTCCCCGAATTTTTCATGTAGTTCTTTAATAATCTTTTATCTGACTATCCCGTGATTTTCAAATGTTTGATGTACCTATTATTTGACTAGCTTATAATAAATCTATTTATTTTCAATTGTTCAATTCAAAATTTATCTCTTCGTGTTCAAGTTAAAGATGGTGTTTACAACCTTTTCTATAATTGTGCAATTTCTTGGCTTTGTCCCATTGTCAAGTTAATATTAATACCTGTCAACTACCTAATAAATATACTATAACCTATATAATAACCTAACTTACTATAATACTAATACCTATCAACCACCTATTAAAGACCCAGGTACATCTTCCTTTAAAAGCATCTGACCCAGTGCCCCAATGACCGAGTTGTTTTATAAACCATTTCAATTATGTAAACATCCCCACTGGCTTCGTGACCTAGATTCCAAACATGAGATGTTTGTTTATTTTTTTTTTGAACATTCCTAAACGCGGGCTTATATGGTTCTAATTTTTTTTTTCTTTTGAATTTAATAGTGATAATTTCCTTTTCGCAGAGGTCTAATCTGTTCCCCGATAAATATAATTTTAATGCATACATATATATACATATACATTTTGTCTCAATAAATAAATATACTGATATATGTACAATTTTATTATAGTTGAGGTAAATTCTAATATCATAACTCATTTTTTTGATCATTTTATATTAGCTGAAGTTATAATAAATAGTATATATATACTAAATAAATACAAAACTTTGACTTGGAAATTTGCCAAACACATAACTATTTTAAATAGTTACGGATAAATGCAAAGATAGGTATTCGAGATCGATACCTTTACTTTTTAATATAAGTGTGTTTCTTTTTTTTTTTTTTTAACTTTCTTATATACATATATATATACATCCCGCTATCATTTCTGCGTCCTTTCATCAGATCGACATTACTGCGTCTATCTGAAGGACTTGATTTTACATAGTTCTAACTAAAGTATATACTATCTTTTCAGTGTTTGATTGTCGTTAGGTATTTACATTTTTGAAAAACATTAATTTAAAAATATACAAAACGATAAAAACGCCCTTTACTGTTCCACCAATCTGAACTCCTTTCATATTCAATGCAGTGGTGCATCCTGCGTATATTTTCGTTAATTTGGTCCACAATATAGCGTCCAATTATATATTCATTTTCATGTTAACGACAAACCGAGGTCTTGCGACGTTGCCGCTTATTTGTTCAAGTTTTTGGTTAGACGACTGTATATGTATTTATAGAATATGAAGGCGCCAAGATGACTGGCCCATACGTCGCTGACTCTAATCAACCCGGCGGTAATGCCCACGTAAAATTTATTAAATTGGTAGGAGATTTTTTTAAGACTTATCATTCCGAATTAAAACGTTGCTTGAAGTGTTTTATTTGTTATTTTTAGTAACTAGATGTATATTGCTGGGATCTTCCTATGCTTCCTCTTCTCTCCATTTTGATTACGACAGTGATTACCATATTATGACTATATCAGTGCAGTGGAATCCTGTATTGTTTTCTCACCAAAAACAGTTTTTTCGTGTTCATTTTAAAGAATGTACTCTAGATATAAGTGGCTAATTATTACTACAACACGATTATCAGTAGAAATATTATGTGCCCTATAATATGTTATGCTCATGTGGTGAGGTTTGTCTGGGTCTTGGCAGCGGATGCGTCTGCCCACCAGCTGCATAGAAGGCCGGTTCGGGACAGAATGGTTGAGGGAGTTCCTTTGATTCTCCAGCCGTACTC
The DNA here is from genome assembly GCA_917880885.1 of Limnephilus marmoratus. Lineage (NCBI taxonomy): Eukaryota > Metazoa > Arthropoda > Insecta > Trichoptera > Limnephilidae > Limnephilus > Limnephilus marmoratus. The sequence goes on along the minus strand of OU862916.1, from coordinate 41,218,216 downwards.
TTGCCGAAACTTGCCGAAACCGAAACCGAACCTTCGGTCGGTCACTAATTATATATATATTATTATTTTGAATTATATTATAGACCGGCCAGTTATTGAGTGGGCATCGCGTTTGAGTCCCACCCAGGCGCTTCGTGTTCGATTCCTCGGTTGACTAAGTCCTCCATTGCGACTCAAGCAACATTTTCGGCTTACTGTGGTGGTAGTGGGAGATTTTCAGATATTGTCGGGTTATTCGTTAACCCGGGAATGTTTGTCTTTCTTTAAAAAAAAAAATTCTTATCATGCTTGACGATGCATTTTCGTTCACGGGAGAAACAATTTTAGGGGTTTTAGGGGCTTAGGTTTTTAACAACTAAATTGTATGATAAATCCTTTTAAAAGGAAAAGGGAAAATAGAAAAGCGAAAGCATAAAACTGTCTAAACAATTAATATTATATGACTTCGGATAATAAGTTAATAACTAAATCTAATACTAATCTAACAATGACACTGTTCTTTGCAGAGAGGACCGCCAAAGAACTCGATCTTGGCACACACTCCTTGCCTCAATCACGTTAAGTTTTAAAGCTCTTTAAAAAATATATGTTTTTCTTGAAGATAATATCTAGACATTCCCCATGCCGAAAAACAAATTATATAAAATTCCCTCCATGGAAAAGAACCGGAAAGTATGCTCCAAAAATTATTATAAACACATTTGTTTCAGTTATTTTACAAGTTATATGTATGAAAAAAATCACAGTGTTTTTTTAAATGCTGTTTAAGACAACCCCCACGAGATTTTTGCTCTATTTTAAACGAGTCGTGTTTTATTAAACATTTTCACAACTTTTGCATCGACTTCGTCGCTTTAAATACAAGCGCGCTCCTCTAGCACTCGTAATTTCATATTTCTCCATCTTCTTCTTTTTGAGCCCGGTTGCGGCTCCTTACGTGCTAACTTTTGAGTGTTTGATTGTAGCCAGTCTATTTATACCAGTTCTGAAGAATGAATTCTAAACAAAAGAGGATTGAAAAACATCGATATCAGATGATAATTAAAAAGGTTAATTATTACTTCAACATTGTATCGGATGTCCCATCAAGAATTGTACGGTGTACACTTAGTGTACTGGTTCACGAACTTGACCTAATAATGAAAAATTTGTTTGTAATATAAATATTAAAAACAAATACATCACATCCAAACACTTGAAGTGGTTCCTAGAACTCGATAATGGATTAAGAGACCCGTTAAGTAACAAGAGATTCATTCATTAAATTTTGTCTTCTGGAGTATTGCCGATTACTCTAATGGACGGTTCATGCCATTAAAAAGATAACGATTTTAATCGACATTTTTGACAGCAGTACAGTATCTCTCAACGACAGCGGATACCTACTTATCGAGGACATCAACCGCACCTGGGTACCTAGCATGGTCGATCGACATAGGTTTTGACGACTGCAGATCGCTAACGAACTGTGACGTATGTGTATGAGGGTGACGGCATGAGTGCGAGACAGCGAGAATGGTATGTATAAAAGGGATGTACCCGCTGTTGAGCGCTCTCTCCATATCAATCTGGCAACCAATAAACATTGTAACATTAACAGATGTTATATTTACTACCCGATCCCAAGACATCACAGTTGGCGCAGCACGGTAGTTTTATTTTACGTAAATATTGAAGAATCTACGCGGTAGATTTCGGGATCTGACGGATTGTTGTCAGGATTGCTGGAAGCGATCGCAGGAAGCGATCGCATTAAGAAGATTTGGAGCAGCCACACGCAAGTATTCGCGTGTGTGGGACCGACAAATTACAAAATTATTGTCGTTCGGGTACACTGTGTAACGGGGTACAAAAGGACCGGATCAAGGATCGGGTCAAGGACTGGATCATCGTGTGGATTAGCCGGGAACCAGGACTTGGTTTCCGTCGCTGCAGTCTGGGAAGGAAGACCTCGGAGCAGGGATTGGATCCGCAGCTGTCGGGAGACGGAGCCAGACGGGGACGGTGATCTACAGCTCTGGGTGGCGTGCACGTGGAACGTGGAACGTGGACCTCGGAGTGTAGCCTTCTTGGAAGTGCTGAGATAAGTAGTCTTGATTATTTTGTTTCAGCTCTTCCCCCAATGGAGGGTGTTTGTAAAAATTTGGGGACGTTCTGTTACAGAACGGGAAACTGGTCATTGTTCAAGGGACGACTGGATCAGGTCCTCATTTTACATGATGACAAAGTGTTATCACAAGAACGCAAAAGAGCATTTTTGCTGAGTTGCCTCACCGAAGAAACTTTCTCTTTATTATGTGATCTATGTTTCCCTAAAAAGGTTTCTGTTTGTTCTTTTGATGATTTATGTAAATTATTTGATTCACATTGCAAACCTATTCAAAATATTTTCGAGTCGCGTGAGTTATTTTATAAGTGTAAACAGCTAGCTAACGAATCTATTAAAGATTACGCTGCTAGGTTGAGAGGACTGAGTTTGACGTGCAATTTTGAATTGAGGCTGGAATCTTGTTTAAAAGACATATTCATTTTTGGAATTTTCAATGAAAAATTGAAACATAAGTTGTTCGTTGAGGGGGTAAATACTTCTTTTTCGGAATGCGTTCAGTTAGCAGCTTCATGGGAACATGTTGTTAATTTTAAGAAAGTTGATATGAATTTAAATGTTGTGCATAAGGATAGTAATGTTGTCCGTAAATCCAGGTCGGATAGTCCGATCAGATTTAAAAGTGCAGTGCGTAGTAAGACGCCAGTAAATATTGCATTAAAAAAATGTTTTTTGTGCGGAAAAACGAATCATTTGCAGAAAGATTGTTGGAAGAATATTTTTTGTAATCGGTGCAATAAATCGGGTCATCCTAGTAATGTGTGTAAAAACAGTAAAATTAATGTAGGTAATAAGAATAAACGATTAAATTCGGTTTTTATGTTGCATGACGGCACGGGGCCGGAACCGATATTCGTAGATCTCATTATTGGTAACACTGTTCTGCGAGCGATTGTTGACACCGGCGCTGAGATTAATGCAATTCCATATGAAGTGTATTTAAAAGATTTTGTTTCTTGTACATTGGAAAGATGCGATATTCAATTGTCAGGATATGACGGGAAACGGTTAAATATTGTAGGTAAAGTTAATTTAAGTGTGTTATTTTTAAATAAAAGTGTAGATACGCAGTTTATAATAATTAAAAACGGTAATTCTACGATTGTTGGTAGAAATTTTTTACAAGTTTTCGGTATCGGATTAAGTGGAATAAATGCGGTAAATACCAGTGAGACTAGTTGTGATAATCAATTAAATTTTCGTGATAGTTTAACCCATTACCTCCATGAATTATTTTTTATTTTTATAAACTTGAATCATCATTATAACCCGATAGTATAGACTTAAAGAAGAGCCCAAAATCAGTTTTAGAATTTTCCGCCCGCCCACCCTCTCACCAGAGCGTCTAGAAAATTGATGCCTAAACGCAACTCTTGGAGGTAACCCCTCTAAGCAAAATTTATGTCAACTATGGGTTAAGTGCAGTCTACTGTGAGATTTATATTGATAATATAAAATAAATGATTGCCTTTGTTTATAATTCAATGAAAAAAAATATTAATGGAAAATACGCAACATAATAAAAAATTCAATATTAAAAAAAACATTCAAGAATGAGGAAAATAACCAAATCTAAGCAAATTATTCTTTAAGTGATACTGTTCGAAGTAGTCAAAATGAAGGGCTCGGTTGCAGGCCCGGCACCGGTAGCCTGTTAGATTTTTTTTACACAGAGCATAACGAATATGAGATTTGCCACGACATTGCAAATGAAATTTTTGCATTCGAGGCACACAATTCCCATCTTCTGCGTCATGGCCTTACTTCACAGGAGGTTCTCCGAATTCGATATTGATCTGATTTGGAAAAGACAATAAAAGAGTACGGGTGAACTCCACATGGAATGCCTTCTGGGAAAGGTTTCTCTGTTGCCTAGTCATCTTCTGGTTTCCCATATCATGCTCGTACTTCCTCAAGAAGCATTGCAACTTCCATCCATTTACAAGAGACAAGAGCGCTGCTGAGGCAAGATACAAATAAAGGCCAGTACCACTTCTTGGACCGAACGTTGATCCGATAATTTTGTATACCATTATCATGGAGGTCCACCCATTCCCAAATTGTAATTTTGTATTAACGCCGGGCAATCGATTTTTTTGCATGCTTTCTCCAAATTGTTGCCTTTTTTGTCTTTCTTCGATATCTGCCAACGCTGCACTTGACGTACTGGCTCCATTCGATCATAGTTCGTGGCCACTGTTACTACACGGCTGTCCTACCAACGGCATACGAGGATTTGGTTTTCTACGTCTACCACCGCATCAAATTTATCTATAATTATAAAAGCGATGAGAGTTAAACTTTAGCTAGGTAAATGAACGCTATGCGCAAGGGAAATATAAAAGAAAATTATACCTTTAGGCAATTGCTTTCCTGTCTTCAACTTGCCTGAAGCTTCAAGGTTAAGAAGCTACATGTGCCAGTAGCGCGCATTCTCTTATCCTTCAGGACACTCATTAAATGGTGAGATGTGAAGAAATTGTTCATAAATAGCTCATGGCGTATGGGGAACTCTATATATTCTATCGTAGAAGTAGGGCGGATAATCCCTGATCTAATTAGGGGTCATATGTATCAGATGCTCCGGAATACGGCATTGCTTGGAATAGGTATCCTTAGACCACTTTTGTTTATAGTGAGGCTTCTTTTTGTACTGTAGTTTTGATTTTTTGGCTGGTGGTGCATTTGAAATAGATATTCTCAAGGTATTACGACTCACACAGGACGATGTCGAAGGCTGACTCCAGTGAAGGTCATTAGCGAATTCATCTGGTTCATGCTCGTCAAGGCATGACTCATCAATTTTCGAATTTCGATGTTGCGCTCGATTACAAATGTGCCGGCAATATCTCGAAAGTTATCCACCTCCGCATCTTCGTTATTTTTCATAAAATTATCGTCAATATGCTCTTCGTTCTTCTGTTTATCAACGTTCTCTGAATAGCGCGTTATTAACAACATTATTGTCATCACTTTCACATACGCTAAAAGAGCGCTCCAATTCTGCCACCATTTCATCTTGATTCAACGATTTCGTTTTATAACGACGAATTATGTAGGTATAGGAGAAGTAGGTATTTTCGACATGATAAAAAATATACGAAAACCGTGGACAAACTATTGATTTCAATAAAAATCACTCATAAAAACTATACAAAACCATATTATTTGAAGGCAAGCTAACCAAAAACGTATGTAAACACTGTCACAGCTAACCTCCAAAGGTTGCGCGCAGGCATCACCTGATTTCAGTGACATCTAGCTGTCATCTTATGCATATAATACTATGTTGAAACATTGTTTCCGACCATTTAATCTTTTGATAACAATATGTGATTCACACATGTTTTATTTTTTTCCGATTTAATTTTTTTTTCTTTTTTTCAAAATGGTTCTATTTTCAGGGCTTTAGTAAAAAAATAATTAAAAATAGGATGATTAATAAAATTTATCAAATTATGTTAATTATTGAAAGCTAACATACCATTCTGTAAATGCTGCATAACAACTTGGTGGGATTTTGCTTTATTCATAGTGAAAAAAAATCATACTTTTCATCAATTTTTTTGATGCCTATAGACATCGTCATGGAGGTAATGGGTTAAAGAAAAAATATGCTCATGTGTTTTCAGAAAAATCGGGTAGGCTTATAGGTTATGAAGCTAACATCGAAGTTATTTCGGAGTTCAGGCCAAAGTTTGTGAATTCAAGATCGTTACCTTTTAGTTTACGTGGAAAGGTAGAGGAGGAATTAAATAAGATGTTACGTGAAGATATAATTGAAAAAGTAGAAATAAGTGATATGGCTAGTCCGATTGTTGTTGTAAAAAAGAAAGACGGTTCAATTAGAATTTGTACTGATTTTAAAACCACATTAAACCCTATGTTAGCGAAGTTGAAATATCCATTGCCTCGTATAGAAGATTTAATTTCATCTTTAAATGGTGCGAAATTTTTTGCGAAAATAGATTTGCGTAATGCTTTTGGTCAGATTTCGTTAAACGAGAAGTCGAGAAAATTATGTGTGATAAGTACGCATTTAGGTTTATTCAGGTATAAAGTGTTGCCTTTCGGTTTGACCACAAGCCCGGCTATATTTATGCAAGTTATTCAGGCGGTAGTAGGTAGACTTCGTAACGTTCGTATATTTCTAGATGATATTTTGTTGTTTGGAAATTCTGAAGAGGAATTATTCTCTATTTGTGAATCTGTACTTAGCAAGTTAAGTGATTGTGGATTAACTATTAATGAAAATAAGTGTTCTTTTCTAGAAACTGAGATAGAATATTTAGGTTTTAAAATTTCGCGGAAAGGAGTTATGCCTTTAGAAAATAAAATCTGTGCGATTACTCAAATGGCAGTACCGAAAAATGTTTCAGAACTTAGGAGTTTACTTGGGGTTATTTCATATTATAGAACTTTTGTTCATAATATTTCAGGTATTTTGTCTCCATTGTATAACTTGTTAAAAAGGGGAGTAAAATATGTGTGGTCTGAGGAATGTAATATTGCGTTTGAGCGAGTTAAGAAACTGCTGACGTCAGATAATATTTTAGTGCATTTTGATCCTAATTTACCAATTAAACTTATTTCAGACGCATCTGAAAAAGCGTTATCAGCGGTGATTTGCCATGTATATGATAATGGTTTAGAGAGACCTATCGCATTTGCTAGCCGATTATTGTCAGAAACAGAATTAAAGTACTCTATTTTAGATAAGGAAGCGTGTGCTATAATTTTTGGGTTGAAGAAATTCTTTCAGTATTTATACGGCAATAAATTTGTTTTGGCTTGCGACAATAAATCGTTAGTACACATTTTGAACACGGATAAGCAAGTACCCGTTTTGGCCGCTAACCGTCTTCAGAGGTACGCCCTAATACTCCAGACTTTTGACTATAGTATAGAGCATATTAAGTCAGGTGATAACAAAGCGGATTTCTTATCACGAATGCCGATTAATAATAAGGATAATTTAGATGTGTGTAGCGACGATATTGATGCTAGCGATTATTTTTTAAATTATATTGATTCTTTAAACGTGAATACGGTTGAGTCAGAGTTTGTGAACATAATCGAGTCAGAAACAACATTAAATGCGGAAACGATGAAACAGTTTTCGATTAATGATGTAAATATAGCGAGCATTATCGAGTTCACAGCAAATGGTTGGCCGGATAAAAAGTTCTTAAAGGATGATTTATTGAAATTCTGGTATTTTAGGGATAAATTATCGACTTATAATTCATGTTTATTTTATAATAATAAATTTGTAGTTCCAAGGGAATTAAGGGAAATTATATTGAATTTTTTACATCAATCACATTTAGGCATTGTAAAATCGAAAAGTCTTGCTCAAAATTATTTTTTTTGGCTCGGAATGAACAATGATATAGAAGTAACTGTGAAACAGTGTGCTCGATGCATGGAATGTTTACCTACTCCGTGTAAAGTTGAGTTGGCACCTTGGCCAATAAATGGTTTAATCTGGAGTAGATTGCATATTGACTTCATGGGACCGTTGGGAGGTCATAATTTTTTAATTATTGTTGATGCAACTACAAAATGGATATACTGTCATATTGTAAATAAGGTAGATTCGTTTTGTACAATAAAAGTTTTGAAAAGATTATTTTCTATGTTCGGAATCCCGGAACAAATTGTAAGTGACAATGGTACAGCTTTCACATCGTCAGTTTTTAAGGAATTTTGTCATAATTATAATATAGAATCATTGACTTCAGCTGTACAGCATCCTGCTTCTAACGGTTTAGCTGAAAATGGGGTTAAAACAGTGAAGAATTTTTTGAAAAAAATTATGGTAAATAATAAATTTCCTACTGATTTTGAAGATAAACTTTTGACGTTTTTAGTTGATATTAGAAATACGCCTTCAATGTCTACGGGCATTGAGCCTAGTACATTAATGTTGGGTAGGAAGATTAGATCAATTTTTAATACGATTATTCCAATAGTGGATAATGTTGAGAGTCAAGGTTTTAAAGGAATTGACAACACGGTTAAAAACAAAATGTTATTGAGCCAGCATAAACAGAAAAAGTATTATAGAGGAAGAAAATTTAAAAAGTACTTTGAGGTTGGTTCTAAAGTTTTAACCAGGGATTTAAGATGTAATGATAATAAATGGATTTTAGGAAAAATTTTTAAAAGATTGGGGAATAGGATTTATTTAGTTAAAATTATGTCTACGGGACAAATTTGGAAACGTCACCATGATCAGATTTCAGAGAGGAAGGTTAGGTGGGGGGAGTGTGACAGGTCTGATGATTTGCTGGACCTGGGTCCACTCTCGGATGTGGACATGACCAGATTTCCTAATTCCTCTAATTTTTGCAGGTCACCTACACCATGGGAGGGGAGGTTACGCCCTCGAGGTCAACGCCCACGCTACACGGATTGATGATCAAGAATAATTACATATACATTGACTGGATTGAAATATTTAGATATTTGCCTTGTATAAATTTGTAAATAAAGAAATATATGTAATTAGGTTTTAAGTGTGGGGGTGTGACGTATGTGTATGAGGGTGACGGCATGAGTGCGAGACAGCGAGAATGGTATGTATAAAAGGGATGTACCCGCTGTTGAGCGCTCTCTCCATATCAATCTGGCAACCAATAAACATTGTAACATTAACAGATGTTATATTTACTACCCGATCCCAAGACATCACACGAACAAATAACAGTTCACGTCAAATAAATTAGGAACCGTTAGTCGTTGTGAACTTTCATTTGATCGTTAGCGGTCTGCAGTCGTGCTCAGGAGCGATGACAAGTTACCGATATTTTCGATAAAACCTATGTCAATCGACCATGCCAGGTACCCTGCTATGAAATTCATCGTGTTCTACCTTGTCGGTATTCGTGGTCGAGGTGTAAGGCTCTCGAATTGCAATCAGGAGGTCACGGGTTCAAATCGCAAACTGAGCTAATATTTATTTTTACATAGCTCCACGCAGTTTTTTTTTTATTTGATTAATCTGTATTATTTCGCAATTTCATCACTTAAAATAAAATAAGGTATATTTGCGGCACGTTTCAAAGTGTAAGATACTCTCAGAATCGCCCTGGCGTAAGATCACCATTCAGAATTGAACGGTCAGTGACTGAGAGGGCATCGCGTTTGGGTCCCAACCGGGTGACGCTTGTTCGATTCCTCGGCTGGGTAAGTCCTCCATCACGATACAAGCAACATTTTCTGCTTAGTGTGGTGGTAGTAGGAGATTTTCAGACATTGTTGGATTATTCATAGCCCGGGAATGTTTGTCTTTCTTAAAAAAAAAAAATAAAAAAGGAAATAGAATTGAAATCCCCGGTGTAAGGCCACCATTCAGAATTGAAACGTTGCTTGAAATGGCTTTAGCCGTGTTTGGTGACCAGATTTATATAACCAGTTTCTTCCCCACCTACCTCATTCCCATCTCCTTCTCGTCCCACTACCTTCAATCCCGCAACATGGGTACCCCAATTGGGGATGCCATAGACTCACTGGCTCCATTTGTTGAATGGTGGTCTTACACCAGGACGAAACTGAAATTATCATCTTCTCTAGAAGGAGTCACAAATATAGCTACTAATACAATTATTTTTAATTAATAAATTTTGTAATAATACACGTATTGATCAAATAAAATTTTATGAACGCACGCCGCGATTTGAATCCGAGACCTCCCGATTGCTAATAGAGAGCTTTGCCCTCGACCACGGAGGTCGTTATTTCCTGTCCTTGGGTTTTCTTGCACGTCTAAATTAAATGGAACCGGGTCTTTTCTCTATGATTATACACTTCACGTTAAAAAATGTACTAATATTGATCAGTTGGTTAAAATCGCCAATAGCCAATTCTTAGTAGTTTTTCTCGATTAGTCTATGAAGTTCACCTGAACGTTTTCAGTTTAGTAGGAGAACTTGGAAAAATACTATTTCTATCCTTAGAAATAATCCGGAATACAGCATCACTTGCCTTGATTTTTAAATGTTAATCTAACAATGAATTTCAACACGTTTTGCGAGTAAGAAGAAAAGTCATAGTTTTCAAATTACTTGCAGCTTTGGCAGATTGGGTAATTATTACTGCAACACGATTATCGATAGAAATATTACGTCTTTTGCGAATATTATATTAAAATTAATTCAATTTGGGAGGAGGGTGTGGGTACAGCCGCCGCAGGAACCATTTATAGGATAACCAACACCTCTGCCATAGGTCATCCCAAGTAGTTCGCTACGTTTGGTGACTTAGCAGGGGTTCCCGGATAAATGGGGTGAGATTTGTCCGGGTCTTGGTAGCGGATGCGTCTGCCTACCAGCAGCATGGCAGGCCAAGTCGGGAAAGATCGGTTGAGAGAGCCTCCTTGACTGTTACTCCTGGACACATTGACCCCCAGATTCCTACCCACCCCCAATACCATTTTCCTTCCCAGAACTTCCACTCCTTCTTCTCCTAAAAATGACCCACCACACAGCATACCCAAAGATGACATAGATCCTGAGGGGAATTATTTTCCTCCCAGGGCCTCCTGGGAGGAAAATATATGTTAAATCTCTTAAAAGGAAAATCGAAAGCATAAAACTGTGTAAACAAATAAAATAACATGCCTTTAATAATAAATAAACATTATCTCACAATAACTATAACTAACCATCCCGCTGTTTCCTCGCAGGGGTTCGTAGAGAGGACCGCCAAACAACTCGGTCTATGCATACACTCCTTGCCTCATTCACATCCATACATCGCTCTTTTCTTCTGTCTTTCGACATGACTCAAGAATTCGGTTTACTTAATCATGCCATGTCTTTCTCGGGCATCCCCGACTTTTTCTACCATTCTAGTTCACGTGATATATTCTTCTTACAACCTTTCTTTAGATAATTGGCTTTACATGCCCAAACCATCTAAGAGTCCTATTCTTATCTCATTACACTCATCAGTCTTGTATTCTCCGTGAATCTCAAAGTATCTCACATATATTTTTTAATTTCAAATCAGTCATAAATTGAAGAGAAAATTGTTTTATTTGTAATAAGTAAGTTTTCAAGTTACTAATATATTAAGCGCATTGGTTTTATCTTGTTTAATAATAATAGAGTGGCGTGGCACACGATTAAGCAATGTAGGAATTTATAATTGTGGATAAGAAAATAACCAATATTTGTTTAAAAATGATCATATAAAAAAATGAAGTTGCGAAAATATTTGCTGTACAATAATAACATAATGACAAGCTGAATTTGAATGAAATCTTGTTTTTTCTTATCTTAATTGCAATGTGCGATGTTTTTACTATGATTGATCTGTATCAGAAGAAACGCTATTAAAAATTTTGCTAAAAATATACGCACGTCTACTGCAGCGCCGCGGCTCGCCGCTCGCGTGACAAAGCCCTGAACTAAAATAGCATATTTCAGTTGATTTAGGTACCAATACCGCGTCTGGCTTATTTTCGTTTTTGGACTGTATGAGGGTAGAGGAGTGGGGAAAACTTGAAACTACATGTGTTCAATCCTGCGTCCGTATACCGGACGCAGAATGACGGTCGGACGCAGGATTGAATGAAAGTGGACCATTAGAAGACGCAGCAATGATAGCGGGATGTATATATATATATACATATATATATATATCTATTTTATATATATAATATTTTATATATAATTACATATCACATATTAAGCAAATAATATTTTGTTATAATAATATAAAATTTTATACCGACGATCAGCTGCCCTCTGCCTCGTTCATGTCTCTAGAAATTTTTATACTTTGTAAGGACTTACCCCAAAAGGTCCACTCCTGTCGGGTTCAACACGACAAACCTTTTATATTTTTTTTTTCTCTCTAATTCAGCTATTGTCTAACTAATCCTAGATTAATCATCTTTATTCATTATTTCACTATTGCGTTGACTCTAAACTGAATTAATTGATGATTAATCTTTATCAATCAAAATGTATTCCGTTTAAATTATAAATTTTAAGCAACATCCACTTCACGATTATTTACGAAATAAGAAATTTTTTATTTTTATTTTTGTTTGTCACCGAACCCTTTTTATTTATTTTGCAGTAAGATAACGTTTTACTATTTATTTAAGCTTTCCGAAATAGTTATTATTATTAAGTTATCACAATCTCATTTAACAACAACTTAATAATTTGTATTATTTATTCTAAAGTCCATATTTATTATTATTATTTTATCTAATACTAGATTAATCCTGTGATAAATTATTATGTTCGATTTGCACTTTATTTATTTATTATCTCTTTTCAATTTGCACTGTTTTGAAAAAAAATAATTAATTTAAATATTTGATATTTGCTATAACTCTCGCCGTTTAAACTGGACACATATAATTAATTATCACTTATTTGCATTACATCAATTATCACATAACTTTATTTATTTATTTCACTGATTTTTGTTTTTCACAATTTCCCTAAGTCTCAAAATGTTTATATTTAATGATTGTAAGATCCGAACTTTTCACTACACAAATTGTATTTATTGCAGCACTTTTTAACTTTTCACAATTTAAATTTATGATTTAATCACCTCACTGAATCTAATTAATTATTATTAATGGTACTAATTTCTTACACTGAATTTAATACCAAACTTTAGACACTTAGAACTTTCTGTTAAAATGCATTTTATCTAACACTAGATTATACTAAGTCCGAAATCACTTCTATTGACTTGACTCCAATTATTTCAGAGTCATAAAAATTTTTTTAACACTTAGACAATTTTTCAATTAATAACCGCTTTAAACGTCACGTCACGTCTCACAAACTTCCGCTTTTCAAAACCCGCGAAGACTAACCAAAAATCACTAAGTCCTGTCTTTTAAACCCCTTTCAGGATTAGAATGGCCTATCTAAGCTATCTTTGATCCACGAATTTAATCTCTAACAACTCGAGATTTCATATATCGATTCTGTCATTTTTGTTTAACTGTCGTTAGGTCCACCTTTCATGACTTTGTTCATGCCCTATCTCGTTTAAACATTTTTCCAGGATCGGACCGGCGATATTACGTCAAAATGCCCCTCATTCCTTTTGTCTGTTGGTCATACAAAATTAGCTCAAATTTCATAATTTTTTTGTTATTTTTTTTCTCAATTCGTAAAAGGTCCGTCTTCGATAACTATATTTACGTCTCGATTTTTCCGTACCTATCACAAATCATGATTATCTCCATATCGAAATGTTTACTATGCAATTTCGAGTTGCAATTTTTATAATTTCCACTCTATCTCACTGCTACTTGTATGAATTTTTTCCATTAAACCCGTATTTTCTCTATTTACGTAGTATATCTGAATTTTCCCCTTTCCCCTAGAATTTTCTTGTATTCACAACACTCTTCCTACGAATTTCCTCTTTTATCCTTATGTTATTATCCACATCTATATGATTAGTTACATTCCAAGCCAAATTTATTGTTTTCATCGATACTTCTGAATTTTCATGAGTTTTCCTTACGGAATCATCTTTTAATTGTTTTTTATTTTCTTTTTTACTACCCCCCGTTTCGTCTTCGATGTATGTCACCTCTTAGAAAATTTCATTTTCTATATACTATTACTTTTTATGTTATTTTCCACATTTTTTTTAGGAGAAACTTCCACTTCGGCCCTTAAATATATGTCAATTTTTATTACTTCATATGGATCTTCCCCCAAATTCCGTCCCTTTCTCCCCTAAATCTACATTAATTTAAAATTTGACATCTGTTTATGTCTGGACTTCGATGTACCGACCGATAACTCAGCGTTTATTCGAGGGTAATAAAATCTAATCGTTTTTAGTTTGAATAAACAGTCCCTATGCCCAATGATAATTTTTATCGTCCAAAAAGCCATTAAAATGGTTTTAATCGTCTATAACCATGTTCGTTTTCTGATTGTTTTAATAACAAAATCACGTGTGGGGTCGTCAACTCAAATAATGTTTACGTCTATCATCAAACTTTCCTATCTTCCATAGTACTTTCGTCAAACAATTGACGGAAAACAATTCCTTTTTGTTTGATTTACCTAACGCAATGTAACCAGTATGACCTCCCTATTCCAAATATATAACGATATCTATTTAAACTCGTCTGAAAACGCAAAATTAAGTCGAAATCTTATATTGTTCAATAAACACTTCCGTTTAAACGTCCAGTTTTTCCATTAGATTTCCTTTTCAAATCGTTTTTTTCTGACGTGACAAAAGTGACATTCCAAATTTCCAGCGTTTTTCTTCCTTTTAAATGTAAAATGTACGCTTTCCTTTTAATCTGGTTTCCCTGACCCTCTATGTACTCGTTATACGACTGAATAACCCTACAGTAACTTTTCTTACGTTTTACACGTCTTTTCTTTAATTTTCCTCTTATCATAAATCTCTTGCTATTTTCTTGCCTAGTTTTTCCAACATAATATGGATTAATTTGTTCGTTAACGGCGGTCGTCAACACCTTCATTGTACTAATTGTTTATCTTAAATCTGGGGTCATTGTATCTAATGCACCGGGCGTGAGACCCTGTTTACATTATAGTGTATTGATCTTTCGGTCGGTGACGATATTCTTTCTCATAAATCTCTGATTAATTGCTTAGTTCAAAGTCCATTCCTTTGTTCAAAATTTGGCTACGCCTTCCATTCTGTGATTGGTTTCATTAGTTATTTATAGCTTTCTGCTTAGACCTGATTGGCTGTTGATTTCAACTATTTATTATTACGCTGATTAATGATGATTTCTAGCACCCTCTGTGTTCTTTTCATCAATACTCATCTCAATCTACTTAATTGTAGATCCCTATCGTCAACAAGAATTCAATTTACTTTGAACCGGTAGATGTCGCAGGTGTGTCTGTTTTATAATTAATTGGTATTTTCTTTTTGAATTAAAGTGGGAAGCTACGATATTTTCTTATTTTCACTGTTGATTAATGCAATTCATCACATGGTTGAAGCACTTTCGATATGAAACAATGACTTGTCTCTAGTTTTCTTATTCGGGATTCTAATATTAATTGATGACACAAGAGCTGGACAGTCAATATGACCACTCAAGACTTTGTATAAGTAAGTCATATCCGCGATGTCTCTCCTACTTCTTAGAGTTTTAAGTCCATAGTGTTTTATAGAGCTGTCTATGTCATAATGACGCACATGTCTCTTAAAGTTCAAGTGATGTACAAATTTTCTTTGTACAGCTTCTATGCGCTTTGTGTGTATATTATACAGCGGATTCCATACAGGAGAAGCATATTCAAGATGACTACGAACGTAGGAGTAATATAATATTTTGAGGGTATGGATATTGGTGAACTCTTTTCCAATACGGAATAAAAATCCTAACATGCTCATGGATTTCTTAACAATAGTATCCACATGTGCCTTAAAAGAAAGTTTATTGTCAATAAGAACACCGAGGTCTCGAATTTGATTGATTTTTTTAAGTGCTTGACTGTTTGTAATATGATACTCATATTCGATTGTTTTTTGTTTTTTTGTAAAGGTAATAACGTAATCATTCGTAAACATTTTTTCTTTTTTTCTACCACTTTATGTTTTCTTTTATGTTTTAATCTATGTTTATAAATATATATTATAAATTTTAGCGGAAACTTCGCTGGTTAATGCAACCATGTAATATGTTACTCTATTATGAAAATATGTATAACTGTTTGTTTCCTTAATAAACTAAAATAAAAAATAAAAAAAGTTACATTTGTCGCTATTCAAGTGGAGATAGTTGGCCGTACAATAAATATTAAGTCTATTAAGATCTTCTTGAAGTTTATAGCAGTCAAAAATAGAGTTGATAGAAAGAAATATTTTCATGTCATCAGCAAAGAGCAAAACTTTAGAGTGCTTAAAGCATTTTACAATGTCATTGATAAATATAGTGAAAAGCAATGGTCCCAGATGAGACCCTTGTGGGACACCTGAAGGTACATTGATAATTTCAGAATTAAAACCATTCACTGCTATTATCTGGGAACGTTTGTCAAGATAGGAGACTAGCCATCGGTACAAATCACCATGTATTCCTAAAGCTAATAGTTTTCACAAGAGTAGACTATGGTCGATTCTGTCAAATGCCTTGGAGAAATCTGTATACACTGCGTCAACTTGGATTCGTTTATCCATTGATTTAGAAATAAATTCAGTAAATACAGCAAGATTGGATACAGTTGATCTTTTTTTCATAAAGCCATGTTGATTCTCAGTTATTACAGATTGAACACAGTCATAAAGTTGCTCATGAACAATTTTTTCAAATATCTTACTAAAAATAGGTAATTTTGAGATTGGACGATAGTTCTTAGCGTCGTTTTTAGACCCAGATTTGAATACTGGCGTAATGAGCGCACATTTCCATTGGTTTGGAAAGACGCCTTCTTTCAAAGATAATTGAAAAAGCAGTACTAGAGGCATCGATATTTCTTTGACGCACATTTTTATAAAATGAGATGGTATTTTATCGAAACCTTCGCCCAATGACCAAGAGATGTTATTAATTATTTTTTTCTATTTTTTCCTTGGAAACTGAAATAGAACAAATGTTTATACCATTGTTTGCTTGGGGAATATTAGTTGATGTTTTGGGAGTTATATTATAATTATAAGTAGAGGCGAAGTGTTTCGAAAACATGTTACATATATCTAAAGGATTGTTAGCAGTTGTATTCTCCAGTTTCATAGTATTGGGTAACCCTGAACTATTTCTTTTACTTTTAACATAAGACCAGAAATTCTTTGGGTCATGAGATATTTTGAGTTCAGCATTTGTTATAAATTGTCTATGACATTCATTAGACATGTTTTTTTGTCTCGTTCGCAGAACACAGAATTCTTGATAATCCAAAGGATTAGACCATTTTTTCCACTTTTTAAATACCTTGTATTTTTCCTTAGTTAATTTTATTAAAGCCGGGCTATACCAGTAAGGATATGAGTTATTGACCTGAACTTTTTTAGATGGAACGTAAATTTGAATAATTTCATGTAAAATATCATAAAAACGGTTAATAGCTTTATTGGTAGATAAGTTTAAAAATTCTACATCCCAATCGACATTGCTGAGGATATTGTTTATGATTTCGTAATTAGCTTTTTTAAAGAGATTAATGGTTCTAGTGTTATTTACCATGGGTATGTCTAACTCTATATTCATATTAATAGTGATTGAATTGTGATGTTTACATTCAGGTATAAGATGTTGAGAGGTGTGTGCTACGATAACAGGAAAAGAACTAAAAACAAGATCTAAAAATTTGTGCCTGTTGTTCGGAAAAGTACAATATTGTGAAAGATCAGTAAAACACAGAGTGTCAGAGATTTTGGAAATTATTTCTGAGTGGTGACTATTTATTATTTTCATACTATTTTCGTTACTAATAGACCAGTCTATTTGAGGTAGATTAAAATCTCCCGCTATAAGAAAATTATCATCGTGATGAAGAGCCCGAAGATCACAAAGTGTGTCCATAAATTCATAAACGTTACGTGTGTGATTGACTCCAGGTGGAATATAAACACAACACAAATTGATCCTTTTAGAATTTTTAGTTATAAGAGTCACCCACAGGTCCTCAGCTGTCGATTGCCAATCTAATAATTATAAATATTTTTTATTGTAAATTATTGTTAAGTGAATACCGCACAAGAGTACCAACTGCTCCAAAAAAATTT
Source organism: Limnephilus marmoratus (assembly GCA_917880885.1). Classification (NCBI taxonomy): domain Eukaryota; kingdom Metazoa; phylum Arthropoda; class Insecta; order Trichoptera; family Limnephilidae; genus Limnephilus; species Limnephilus marmoratus. The sequence continues at coordinate 41,200,389 of OU862916.1, read as the reverse complement.
TTTAATTGTAAATTACCTCACAAGTGTCCCAACCGCTCCGAAATTATTTTTTTTTTTAAATTTAAAAAAATATATTTTTTAATATTTTTTTATTGTTAAGTGAATACCGTACAAGAGTACCAACTGCTCCAAAAAATTAATGTTTTTTATTGTAAATTATTGTTATGTGAATACTGCGCAAGAGTCCCAACTGCTCCAAAATGTTTTTTAATTTTTTTTATATTATTTTATTGTAAATTATTGTTATGTGAATACCGCATAAGAGTCCCAACAGCTCCCGAGGGAGGGCGGTTGAGGGAGTGTTGAGATGAGGTGGAGGGGGTTGGTGAGGGGGGGGGGGATCAGAGGGAGGTGCAGGGGGAGGGATCAGAGGTGGTGAGGGTGGGAGGGGGTGGAAGTGTGGTGAGGGAGGGGGGGAGGTGGGAGGGTAGGCCTTTTTTTATATCCATTTTTCGTATACCAACACCTCTGCCATAGGTCACCCCAAGTGGTTCGCTACGTTTGGTGACTTAGCTGGGGTGCCTGGCTCAGGGAAGAGGTTTGTCCAGGTCTAGGCGGCGGATGCGTCTGCTGTATGGCAGGCCGGATCCGGAGAGTGTGGTTGACTTCTCCGGCCTTACTACGCCTTGCACCACTGGAGGGACATAGGGAATTATTTTCCTCAGGCCCCCCTGTATGGAGCTGATGTAAAAAAACACCTTCCCTGAAATTCTCTAACTTGAATTAGCTCAGTGGTTAGAGCAGAGCTCCGGCAGGGCTAAGGTCCTGGATTTGATTCCCATTAGATTCGACCGAATTTGATTTGTTATTAGACCCTAATATTGTCTTCGTTGATTAAATATCACAATTTGAGGTTTTACTTATTAAGTTAGCCTAAAAAAAAATAAAAAAATATTCATCCTAGTCTAATAGAAAAGTCAATAGATGTCGCAGATTAAAATAAAAATTGATATTATCCAATTGCAATATCCAGATTGCATTTAGTTCAATGAAGATGGCAGCCTATAAAAAATAATGATAATGTTGGTAGTATTCGAGTGGTCACAGCAGAGACCCGGCAAGGCTAATGTTCTGGGTTCAATTCCTAGATGTGACTGAATATTTTGCTGATTATCTATTTTAAATTTTCGTTTAAGGCTCTGCAACTCTGGGATCGAAAAGAAGAAGATGGAGAGATACGAAATTACGAATGTTAGAGAAGAGCGCTAACATTTACAGCGACAAATTCGATGCGAAAATTGCGAAAATGTTTAATAAAACACGACTCGTTTAAAATAGAGCAAAAATTTCACGGGCATTATCTTAAACAGCATTTAAAGAAACACTATAACTTGTAAAATAACTGAAACAAACGTGTTAATAATAATTTTTGGATCATACTTTGCGATTTTTTTCTATCGAGGGAATTTTATATAATTTGCGTTTCGGCGCAAGCAAAGTCTAGATATTATCTTCAAGAATAACATATATTTTTTTAAGAGCTTTTAAAACTTACCGTGTTTAAGGAAAATATGTAATAAATCGGTGGAAATCCGGGTTGCGGGCCGCCGCTACCCGAATATCTACCGATTTCTTACGCATCTCCCTTAAACATTTGAAATTCTAAGCTCTTAAAAAAATATATGTTATTTTTTAAGATAATATCTTCTCTTTGGTTAGGAATTCCAAATTAAAATTTATACAGCTATTTACTCATGTATTTGTGTTTCGAAAATTATAATCCATTTGTTTTTTCCTTAATTGTTTTTTTTCTTTGCGTCACTTAGTTTACAAAATGGAAAACTTGAAATATCTCGTTATTTACGAGTACAAGTTCCACCGTGGCACCAGTGCTGCAGAAACGGCTCGAAGGATTAATGATGTGTATGGCGACGGTGCCGCAAAAGAAAACACAGTGCGTTTTTGGTTCCAACGTTTTCGTTCTGGAAATTTCGACCTGCAGAACAAGCCCCGTGGACGGCCGAAGACCAAAGTTGATAATGAAGAATTGAAGGCTATTGTGGAAGCGGATCCATCGCAAACCACGTCCGAGTTAGCTGCAGGCTGCGGTGTTAGTGATACAACTGTTTTAATCCACTTGAAGCAAATTGGGACGTTGAAAAAGATTGAAAGGTGGGTACCTCACGAATTGAGTGAAGCAAATCAACAAACGCGCGTTAGAACGCTAGACTACACACTGCACAACAGACGGCTACCAAATTAGAGGAGCTTCAATTAAAATGTCTAAGACATCCACCGTACTCTCTGGACCTTGCCCAACAGATTACCATTTTTTTCGAAATTTGGATAACTTCTTTCAAGGGAAAAAATTCAACTCCGGTGGGGCAGTCCAAACCGCGTTCAAAGATTTTATTGATTCCCGTACGAATTGTTTTTTTAGTAAAGGGATCGATGAACTACCTATGAAATGGCAAAAGTGCATAGATAGCAATTGTACATACTTTGATTAAATAAATATATTATACTAGCTGACCCGGCAACGCGTTGCTGTGGCTAATAAAACACTTTGTAAAATCCAACCTTTGTAACCACCGCCGTCTTTGAGTTCATCGCGAAGAGATTATCACTGCGGTTTGCACGTGAGCTAGCTCGTCGCCCATTTGATTGACTTAGACGATTCCTTGGTATATTAAAACAGTAAATAAAGTTCTCACGCACTGACAAACTGATGATAGAAGATTTTAAATGGTAACAGAATGGCAGGTAACGTTTGACAGCGACTGAAATATGACAATCAGAATTCTTTTTTTTTGCATTCCAATTCTAGATTAGGTACGTTGTGCTTCTGAAAGTAGGTAGGGACAGTAAAACTGTTTATATGAGAAAATGAAATTGTTGTTTTTACTATCTTCCTCACATTTTTTCATATTATCTCACCGTTTAAACCTTCCCTGGACTACGACAAACATTTCAAAACCAAAATCACCTAAATCGGCCCAGCCGCTTTCGCGTTTTAGCGAGACAAACGAACAGCAATTGATAAGAATAATAAGAAAAAAAAAATTAAAAAAAGAAAGAAAAACATTCCCGGGTTACGAATAACCCAACAATGTTTGAAAATCTCCTACTACCATCATAGAAAGCCGAAAATGTTGCTCGTGTTGTGATGGAGGACTTAGCCAGCCGAGGAATCGAACACACGACGCCCAGGTGGGACCCAAGCGTGATGCCCACTCAACCACTGACCGGTAAGAAGATATAATGTGTATAGTAAGCTATCCGTAAAAGATAGATATATGCCTTCGCGGACTTTTTTGTAGATCTATAAAAGAGGAATATCCCACCATTAATTGTTTTGTTATATCCCAAAAGGATTAGGCAGCGTTTTCGATGAAAGCTACCAGGCGGCTGGACTTTTTTCCGACACTTCTAACAATTATCCTTATGTTATGTTTCAACCAATTTATATAAATCCTTGACATATTACATACCTAAACCTTCCTCACGAAACACTCTATCTATTGGTGAAAAGGACTCCAGATACTAATATCTACAGCCCGTATGTTTGACGAATATCTACAGCTTATATGTTGAACTAATATCTACGAACTTCAGAGTGTTGATTAATATCTACAGAGCGTAGGTTGAACTAATATCTACAGAGCGTAGGTTGGACTAATCAGCTAAATGTGTCCAATAGTCCGATATTAGGGATTTTTACATACATACTTACATAAATTAAGTTTTTTAAACTGCATACGCAATATTACGTTATTCCAATATGCTATACATAATTGAAAATCCAACCTCTGACAGTACTGTAGATATTCGTCAACACTTTGGTTCTCATAGATATTAATCAACAGTTTGAGCTGTAGATATTCGTCAACACTTTGATTCCCATAGATATTAGTTCGATTTTTTCAGTTTTTGGAATTCCTGTAGATATTAGTAGACGCCTCCGTGAAAAGCGCATGAAAATCCGTTCAGAAGTTTTCGAGTTTATCGCGAACAGACAGACAGACAGACGGCGCAGGGGACTTTCTTTATAATATGTAGAGAAGAAAGAGATTTAAAAAAAAATCGACTTTATGTTCCTCCCATACAAAACACCAATTTCATATCTAAGGACCGAATATATATTTTATCAATTAATTAGTCTCTTAGATGTTTAGATTATTTACATGGTTATCTATGTGGGTTCTACATAACAAATTAGCGTCATAATCCGTAAACAATCGATTTTAGATAATGAACATTACTACAATCAGATAGCTGTGTGTTGCCAACGTTAAAATTTTCCATTGCTACATACGGTACAGGGATATCTAAAAGATAACCAGCTAACTGACATAGTGATAATTCAAGTAGGAATTTTTGTGTGCAAAGCATATTTTTTACAATGAGCACCTCAGCCAGTAATTATTATGTCGGGTTTTTCAATGAAGTAATATTCTTTTGCAGATCAGTGTAGAATTTACTGTTTTCTATTGGAAAGTGAAAAGCGCCATCTCTTGGAAAGTCTCAAATTAATATTACAGTTCAGTTTGATTTGTGGCGGCAAAGAACGGTACTTGATTATTTCAGGAAATGCCACGTGACCTTGTTTTTATTTTACACTTCCGTGGCACAGGGTATTCAGAAAGATTACAACTTCAAATGAAGATCTAATTTTTACGAAATATTTAACGAAACATCATTTCTTTTGTGCATTACAGATTAATATAATCCTATTACAATACACATAGAATAATAGATAGGATTATGTACATGCAGGTACATTGTACACACAACATAAATACATTACTGCGTATCACATCATCTGATTGCATAAATAAAATTACAATAATACATATTTTAGAGCTCTTGCCTGAAATTACTCTTGAAACGTTCAAGACTAATGTTGAAAATGTCAATGGACCTAGAGATATCATTTAGCAGTACCATATCTCTTGTCATGCTGTGCTGGGCCAGAACATCTGTTCTGCCATGTGGGATACAGAGCAAGTCGTCGTGGCGACCCTGGCAGTAGTTGTTCGGTACGAACAATTTATAGAATTCTAAAAGGTATGGTAGGTATCTTAAGGTGATAAATAAAAGATTTCGTAATCTTCTTTTTCATGGATGGCGCGAGTTTAATTATTGTAAGGAAAAACGCTTTTTATTTATATATTTATTAATTTTATTTATTAATTTTCAACGCCCTGATGGGCTTTTACGTGACAAGTTTATAATACAGAGACAGTTTTTTTTTTTAAATAAAAAAAGATAAACTATAAAAATATAACTAGTAAACATCGTATGAAAGGTAGGTATACAGATAAATTTAAGGAAAGATAGTGCATAACAATAAAAGAGAAAGTTTCTAAGTTGTAAATGGCATAGAAATAAACTAGTAGGTACGTTAGTAATTACAAAATTTACAGGTGACTGTTAAATGCGATGAATAATACCTACATGACAAAATGCAAGACACATAAAAAGAAAACGCTAACAAATTTTTACATTGTAGATTAATATAAAAAAAATACACAAATATATGCAATAGACCCTATGTGATGCTCCTTAGATATCAAAATATTCTACATAAAAATATTGTTCAGATATTTCTTGAATAACGGTAAACTTGTATTGAATACATCGATATTTGAGGTGAATTTGTTCCCTAGTGTGTGTAATCGAGAAATTGGTGCATGTATGTGGTAGTTAGTTACAGAATTATTGTTGCAGAATAATATGTTTTGCCTTGTCGCTCGAGTTGGTACCTTAAAGTCAATAAGATGCAGGAGTTCGCAACAATCTAATTCGGAGTGAATAATTTTAAACAAAAAAGTTAGGTCGTTTATTTTTCTTCTGTTTTCTAGGTAATGCAATTGTGTATTTAGTAAAGATGTGTAGTTAATGTGTTGAATAGGTATGTGTAACTTGAAGTTAATAATAATAATACAAGTTATGCTGTTAAATATTAAGATGAATTAATTTTTGGCGCCCGTACGTACGCAATATGAATATGAATAAATATTATCTACATAAACAAGCTCAAATCTTAAGAAACGCTAACAAATAGAATATTGCTTCGGTGATTGCTCAGTTTAATTTTATTCCCTGACTAGCTGGTTCCCGGCATGCGTTGCAATACCATATTCAAAGACATAAATTGTTTCTCCCTGCATTTCCTTTCCCTTGCGTCCGCGTTCCCCTTCCACCTTCCCCGCTTACCCTCTCCCTCTCCCGCTTTCCCGTCCCGCCAACACCTCTCCCGCGTTCCATGTATTCAGTCCCAGTACATTCAGTTTTCAAACAACTCGCTATTACATTTTTTTTAATTCCAATTTTAATTTTTCATATATTACAAACATTAATTTTTGTATATTATAAGAACAATCAATCAAATCTGGTACCTAACATAGGTAGATACCTATTTAATTAACAAAAATTTTAAAAATCCATAGACAATTCTTTTGTTACAAAAAAACACAGATGCCTTGCGAAGTTAAAATAGTCGTTGAGTTTTCTGAAATTATCTAATATCATGGGCAATTTTTTTAATTTTTCTTTCCATAAGAACCTTCTACAAAGTATTAGAAAACTTTAAAAAGATGAATGAAATAAGTTAAGTCGTTCTGAAGTTATGGCGTAACTAAGGAAAACAGGGATTGATTTTACATTTAAAGATGATGCATGTGTTAAGCGAAACCGGTCGGTAAAAAAAAGTGGTTATAAATGAAGCAATTGTTTTATTTCATAAAATAAACTTCGTTTTTTACGAGTTCATTTTTAAACCATTTAGTTTCTGAAAAAAGGGATAAAAGTAAAAAAAATTAACATAAATTTTCATTAAAAAAAACTCTGATCGAAAAAAATAAGTTTTTTGTGTTCTCGCGTGATGTACATTCACTAGTTTCCCGCATGTACCTCTAGTTTCCGGACACCGTGTATATTTTCATACTGCATTAACATAGTACAATGATATAATATCCGTGATATTTTGCATTATTATCAGTAAAATAATAAGCATTGTTTACTGATAGTATTGAATTTAATAGGTTCATAGTTTGGTTTCGCGGCGAGGCTAGTGGGTGGTGGCTAGTGGCCAGTTGTTAGTGGCTAATGGCTAGTGTGAATGATATTAAACTTAACCTTCGCTATTAATAAGTGCGCATTAGTGTCCATACAAGGTGGCAGAAAAGTAAACCACACTCGACGGAGACCACATTCCGATGAGTTAATAATGTGAGGTTTTTTTGTGGTTTTCACATAACGTTTTAAAACCAGTGCCGGATTAAGACTACTTGATGCCCTCAGTAATCCACGCCTGTGGGCCCTCCTATCTCTAACTAGATTCAGTATTTTAAAAAAAATTACGTATTTAATAAAACGAGATAGATCATTACTCATTACGTACCTTAAAATATGTATCAAGGACGAAAGAGTTCACGGCGTTGGTATTACGTACAATAAAAACCAAAGCATATTTTATTTAATTTTTATAAGAAAAACTCTCTTTTATAACTTTTGAAAGTTATTTCCCATCAATGTAATATATCATTGAAGAAGAAGATAATAATAATAATCTAAACAAAAATATGAAAGAGAATAAGACACAGAAAAACAGAAAAAAATCATGGTCGCAACTGGGATACAGGGACGTGCGATTACCAATTCCACCATTGCGCCCTTCTGTCAAACAGCCATAATAGGTAGTCAATCTCATATTTCAAATTTTAGAATTAACAATATTATCTTCAACTAATTTATTCTGCATATCATAGGCAACTACCCTTTTTATTGGAAACAATCATTCTAAGAATTGGTTTGTAACCTAGATAGCGTCACGGATATCCAATTTTCATAAGAAAAACTCTCTTTTTAAAACTTTTGTAGGTTTTTCCCATCAATGTAATATATAATATAATATATATAACAAGACAAAAACAGAAAAAGATAATGGTTGCTTATCTTTTTCTGTTTTTCTATGTCTTGTTCTTTTTCATATTTTCGTTTATTTATTATTATTATCTTCTTCTTCAATGACATATTTTATTTATTTATTAAAATGCGACTTGCTACTTCTCTGGCATTAAATTCTTGGAAAATAGTTATATAAGTCAATAGTATATCTGACCCTATTTTATATAATATTGATAAAGAATCGAACCTTTCCTGCAGCATCTCGTTCTTTTTTAATTTTTTACTATTTTCAATTTCGAAAAAGATCGCTCCACTGTGCAGTTTGATATCATCAGGCTTAAAAATATTCGCAGGACTGTGTCGACATTAGACAACACTGATTCAATTTTATCATCGTATATTTTTGGTACAATTGATTTTAATAATTTTTTTGTTTTGTTATATTTCTGGTGCCTCCAAAGACGTGATGCCTATGGGCCAATCCGGCACTGTTTAAACCACGTGCCTAACCTACCTACAAATGTAAGGTTTGCTTCTGGAAGTGTTTTATTAGGCGTAGTAGATTTGTGCAATAACAATATACTTGGATTTATAATCTTTCCTAGTGTAAGCATTTGCTTGTGCATAGATCACTTTTTTTTTAGATTAATCTTTACTACGAATCATTTAAACTATAAATATTAAAAACATATGTTTTAAATAAATTGAAGCTTTTTCTACTGTTTCCATTGAGCAGAATTAAAATAAAATCGTTGATTACTCTACAAAAAATATAAGCGTAAAAAGCCGAGAAATCGAACACGCGACGTCTGGGCGCACCAAACGCGGTGCCAACTCAGCCACTAACCGGTCAAGGCAGTGTTTTAGAGATGTGTATTAATGTGTGTTCAGTATATGTATATGCTTGACCATTATTAAAAGTTTGTAAAAGTATTATAAACTATATAAATCGAATTTACTTGTGTAGTTTTTTTGTTTATTTCGTCGGGATGTGAGTTATTGTTAAAATATTTTATACATTACTAGCGAGTACCCGAAATGCGTCGTCAAAGAAAGAACGTTTTGTTTTTATTTTTTGTTTTGTTTTTATTCTGCATAGATTTTCCAAATTTACCCCCTGGTACCCTAACGCTACTATGCCTCCTTTGCAATCCCTCCCTCTGCCCCCTCCCCCCCCCCCCCCCTTCAGCTCCATCTCGCCGTCACTCCTCCCTCCGTGACACCCCCATCCCGGGGCCGGCCCTGATTAATAGCACAGAAGTGTTTGTATTGTGATATGTAAAAATTGGATTATGTTAAATATTTGTATGCGTTCCTTCACCTTTCGCCGCCTATACATATAATAATTTATACATTTTCGAAGCAAATGCTAATGGTAATAATGATTGAATAAAAACATTACAATCGTTGAAACGATAAATAAGTGTGTTGTGGGTGTGTCTGATGTAAGCTCAATTTTTCCTTTACTTCATCGATTATATCCCATTTCATCGATTTTATCATATTTCATCGTTTATATCAGATTTCATCGATTATATCACATTTCATCGATTATATCGTGCCGTATCTGTGTGCCTGATGTAAGCTCAATTTTTCCTTTACTTCATCGATTATGTACCATTTCATCGATTTTATCATATTTGATCGTTGATATTTCATCGATTATATCACATTTCATCGATTATATAATATTTTATCCATTACATCACATTTCATCGATTATATCATATTTCATCGACTATAACATATTTCATCGATTATATCATGTTTCATCGATTATGTCATATTTGATCGATTATATCATATTTCATCGATTATGTCGTATTTCAGAGATTATATCATATTTCATTGATTATATCATATTTCATCAGTCACATCATATTTCACCAATTATGTCATATTTCATCGATTATACATATATCTTTCATAATTTATATCTATATCATATTTTATACCTAGATTATATCATATTTAATCGATTATGTCATATTTCATCGATTATATCATATTTCATCGATTATATCCTATTTCATTGATTATATCATATTCATCGATTATATCATATTTCTTCGATACTTCCAAAGTGTAAGATACTCTCAGTATCGCCCTGGTGTAAGACCACCATTCAGAATTGAAGCGTTGCCTGAAATGGCTTTAGCCGTGTTTGGTGACCAGATCTGAATAGCCAGGTACTTCCCCACCTTCCTCTTCCCTATCTCCTTCCCTCCCCACTACCTTCAGCCTCACAACATACCCCAATTGGGGATGCCATAGTCTCGCTGGCTCCAGACGGGAGCAGTTGGGACTCTTGTGCGGTATTTATGTAAAAAAAAAAATTATCTACGATTGTATCTTATTTCGTAGATTATATCATAATTCATCGATTATATCAAATTTCATGGATTATATCATATTTCATCGATTTAATCACAATGAAATCGGCGAAATATTTCCAAACGTTGAAATGATTTCATGAACAAATAAATAATCATTACATTTTAGGGCTACCTCGGAGAATCTACTAAAATTAAAAAAAAAATTATTTGGTACACATTTAGCGAAAATAAAATAGAATTTAAAACAGTGTAAACGATACAAAATGTATTTACCAAATTCGAGCAGAACCAGATTACCAATTTTATTGCGATTTAATCTTCGATTTCGTAATGCATACTTTTACGTATTCAGCGAAAGAGTATGGTTTTCGGTTTTCGCAGGCTCAAGGCCCTATTTCACAAAAATATTATTATTATTATTGTGTAGAAAGCAAAAAAGAACCCCAGGCCTGACATCACCGGCTACCTGCGCAACCCCAGGCCTAACCACCGGCTACAGCATGGACCTAATAAACCCTGGACGGAGACGGAACTATTCGAAAAAACAATTGAAACCCGCAGGGAGAGGGGGAAGATGTATGAAAAATGTCAAAAATTGCAAAAAAAATTTTGATGACGTATCCTATTCCCTGTCTCATTAAATACTCAAAAAAATCATAAGTCGTTATATCATTCAAGAAGAAGATACCACTAATAATCTAAACGAAAATATGAAAGAGAACAAGACGCAGAAAAAAAAAAAGATAACGGTCTCAACTGGACTCGAACCCCGAACTTCTCACCGGGGAAAAACGTCTTACCAATTCGGACATTGAAACCTCCTATTTAAACTTTTTTTTTTTCAATCTCATATTTCATACATCAAAATTAACAATATTATCTTCAACTAATTTATTTCCATATTATTGCTGGCTAACTTTTTCAGAGGTTCTGGGTTCGAGTCCCAGTTATCTTTTAATTTTTCTGTGTCTTGTTCTCTTTCACATTTCCGTTTAGATTGTTAGTGTTATCTTCTTCTTCAGTGATATATTACATTGATGGGAATAATCTTCAAATGTTATAAAAAAAGAGTTGTTCTAATGAAAATTGAAAATAAAAATAGTTCCTTGTATTATATCACTTTACATACAAATTTTGTCACACAAGATGGCTGCTAAACAATTTCCCTTTGTGTGAATGGCATTGAAGCCATATCTAGGGTGAAGGGAAATTGTTTAGAAGCCATCTTACATACAAATTTTGTCATACAAGATGGCTGCTAAACAATTTCCCTTCGCCCTAGATATGGCTTCAATGCCATTCACACAAAATCGCACTAATGCTCTGTTCAGGACTTTTTAGATTCACGACACAGCAATTGAAGGGGAAGACATTTGTATTTTTTTTATATTTTGCTTCCCCCTCTGTACTTAATTAAAGAAAGCCATGTTTTGTAGTTGCCCGGTGAAGCCATACTAGAATAGATAGTAGATTGTATGTATAACTTATTATGACGGCGGTCGCTCGGTAGATTGTTCTGCCCTTCAGTCGGTACTCGACTGACTCTATCCGTGCTCATTTTTGTCAGTTCACTTTTAGCCGCCTCTCCGGTCGCAGCGCGCTGCGTTTATCGTCGCCCGCGCAAACAACAGAATAACAATTTCTACTGTCATTGCAGTTGACACCTAATCAGTGACTAGTCATGGCAAACCCGCGGGTGAAAGTGCTGGAGGGAGAACTGGAAGGGATTGTTGCGACCTCTGTGGAAGGGAGGCAGTACTACAGCTTCCAGGGGATTCCCTACGCGGAGCCTCCTCTGGGGGAACTTAGATTCCAGGTAATTAACTCCTTACCACTTCTTGACCCCTGGTAATTACTTCGAATTAATAATAGAATCCGATTTACTTGTGCTGCGTTTGTACAGATGAACAATCCAGTTATAATCTAAACTCAGTAATTACACAATAGGTGCATAAAATGATATATTATACGAAGAGGGGCGAGAGACACAAGAGGCATAAAGAGACAAGTGAAACACAATACAATTAGTTATTCAACTGTTATATATATTGTTGTTCAATGTTGTTTGATTTTAGCACGTACTTCCGCTGTGTATTCATTCGTATTTCTTATGGGATATAATAATTTAATATTTAATTGCAAAGTAACTTAATTGATTCGTCATAAGTCATTAGTTATTAGTTATTACTACTGAAGTCAACAGATTTACTGAGACAATAAGAGACTAATTTATATCTCTTGGTCCCAAACAAGCCAATAAAATTGATGAAAACTACAAATGAGAACTTTTCACGAGAAGTAAAACAAAATTGGCCTTATTTCGGGTAGGCAGACATACCCAAAACCCACAACACACTTTTATCTATATCTATTCTCTTCAGTGATAGAAACATACTTACAATTTTGAAATTACAAACAAGGCCACACGGAATTACAACATTTACAGTTAAAGCATTCTGAATACGTTTTTGGGCAAATCAATACAGGAGTCACTTGGGTGTAGCCGCTATATTTCTGTTAAAACCTCACGTACGCTTTTGCGATGTTTTCAATGGAAATATATGGATTAACCTTCCCACGGTCAACGAATATAAAATGGAGCTATTAAATAAGTGCTTACTCAGCATGCTGACTTAATAACGTGGAGCTATTAGCAGTGCTTATCACTTCATAATTATTATGTAAATTATAATATTTCATCTCGAACGCAGAATGTAAACTTACATCTTTCTAAGAGATGTACAGTATAAAAGGAACATTGCGTGAGTTGTAAAATAATACATGTACGAAGATATCAACCACATTAATTTAGAAATAACCGGTCAAACGACCTTTGTTTTCAATTTAATTTTGGTTGAATTTCAGCAAACATCTTTGTACCTCGGAGGCAAAAAACTGCATGTCAACTTTTAGTAAAATAACATTTAACCGCTCTGGCCAAGTAATTTGTCAAGAAACCTCAAAAGCTGTTGAATTACGTTGTGCTATATACGTCACCAACTAAGATGTCCTCGTCTATCTTCTATAGAAACTATAATTTATTTAAATGAAAACAAATAACTTTGTTAAAACCACTAATTAATCAATATTATCAACATGTTTCGAAAACCAACTTTCGTCAGGATAAGATTAAACATTATTATTATTTATTTATTTACAATAACGCCTTTCGGCTTTTACATAATATTACTTATAGTATAAGGCATAAACTATAAACACGAGAAATTAGAATTGCGTAAGTAATAAAGAGCCATGAGCGTGTAAAACAGCAAAGGATAGTAAATAGAAGTTAAAAACGTGTGTTTAAGACGACAATATACCCTAAAATATATTCAGAACCTTAACGACGTAAGTAAAGAATCCGTGTATACAAATTGCGACTTGCGACCCGTGCACTGGACGGACCTACTGTCGAATATGCCGTATCAAAGAAAAGAAGAAGAAGATGAATAATGTGAGAATCTTAACGACGTAAGTGAAATCTGTGTAATCAAATATACGCCGCGGCACAGCGTATTGTACAACGTACGGTCGAATTCACCCTAGCAGGCCTGGAGATTCGACCTTTCTGCCGCGTTCATTTTAATTAATTCTGAAGAACGTGCTCCAAATATTTAATGTGTCTCCATGTTGTCCTTCCGAAATTATTAATTCATCGTCTAGAAAAATAAAATCTGGTGCTTACCGCTAACTTTATAGTTGAAAAACGGTTTAAATAGTTTTGAAATCATTGTACGTAAAATATATTAATGGTAAGGTACTGTTTTTATTAACCTAATATATAAATAACTCGCATTTCTTGTGCGGCATGGAAATAAAAAAGTTATTATACTTTTATACTATATTTATATATCTAGTATAAAATTTTTATTTATATAGTATAAAAGTTATTATAGTTACGGATTCTAACTTTTATACTATATAAAATTTTATATTTATATAGTATAAAAGTTATTATAGTTACGGATTCGCCGGAAATTATTAAAATGTGAGTTTTGAGCGTACAAAAATTATTAGGATTGTGTACCGCCTTAATAACAAAAGCAAAATGAAATCCTATGCAATACAATTTTAGAATGCCTAAGAAATATGTATGTTAAATATTTGTTCTATTTAATTAAAAATATTTGTAAGTAACTTTAGATGAAGATGAGGTATTAGTAAATGCATGCGATTTGTGTACTGTAATAAGTACACGAAGTAAATGAGCGTGTAAAACAGCAAAGAACAGAAAATAGAAGTTGAAATAACAAAGTTGTAAATAACAAAGCAAACAATTATAGTTATACCTATACCTGTTTCATATCAAATGTTAGACGTATGATATAAAACAGGTTTAGAAAGATATGATACCAGGCTTTCTATTTACATTTAATAGTTTCCCAATTATACATCAAATTAGTTTTACCCTCCGTGTAGATCCAGGGTCATTTAACATTATTTCCAATTCAACGTATCGAATGCCTCTTATTACCTACACTACTATTTCATTAAAGTGACAACACATCCCCATGTTAAGTGACATCACATCCTTACTATCGTAAGTCTAAAGAGTAAATGTTAAAAAAATTGACGTGTTTATTTTTTTGTGCTGATAGTGTTAGATAAATTATTTATTTATACTGGTTTTAACTACATTGCAGGTTAAATACTGACACCTAATCGCACTATGGAATATCTACATTAACGACTGAATTACGTGATCGAAGTACTTATTCAATTTGATAATTCAGGCGGTTCCGTTTAATCGGGACTCGAGACACACAGGGACCCAAATAGATTGCCCCAATTTTTTTTTGCGTTAGTTCCACACATGAGGCCCTGAAGAAAATAATTTCCTTCAGATTGCCTCATCTTTTTAACGAAGGAAATGATAGGAAGTTCTGGGAAGGAAAAAGGCACGAGGGGTGGGTAGGAATCTAAGGGTTTATGTATCCAGGAGTGGCAATCCATCCCTCCTGTGGTGGTGCTAGCCGATGGGTTGCGAGTCTGGCTGGAAAGGTCAAAAGGCCTCCCTCAAATAGTCTCTCTTGATCCGGCCCGCCATGCAGTAGGTGGGCAAACGCATCAGCCGCTAAGACCTGGACAAACCTCACCCCATGAACCCGGGCACCCTGTTAAGTCACCAAACGTAGCGACTCACTCGGGGTGACTAGTGGCAGGGGTTTTGGTTATCCAATAAATGATTCCCGGGACGGAGGTACCCACATCCGCCTCCCAAATGTTAATTAAACTATAATACGATACTATACGATACGATTGTACCCCCCAGCCAGGAGCACTCCTGTCCCGGTGAGACCGGTACACCGAGGGGCACTGATTTGTTAGGACTGGAACACGTGCTCTGAGGATGGGAAGGAGCTTGGAGTTTAAACGACCGGCATACACGGCAACCTAATAAGCCAATATTAGAATTTAGGATGGGCAGGAGTAAAGGAATGGATTGAGCGTTATGATTTTATTTTATTTTTTATGCCTTCCTTCTTCTTGCCTCATCTCGGCTTTTCTTGTCTCTTCTTGCTTCTTTAATTCTCGTCTCTTCTGAAATTTTATCGTCTCTTCTTGGCTCTTCTTGGACCTTCACGGATCTTCTTGGATCTTCTCGCCTCTGCTTGGTACGTCTTGTCTCTTCTTGCCGCTTATTGAATCTTCTCGTCTCTTCTCGGCTCTTGCTGCTTGTTCTTTTCTCTTTTTGGATCTTCTGGAACCTTATATGTTCCTTACGTCTCATCTTGGCTCTTCTTGCTTCTTCTTGCCTCTTCTTACCTTTTTTTGCATCCCCTCGAAAAATAATTCAGCGCCAAGAAAAAACGAGAAAAAAATCATATGCCTCTTTGCTCTCCCGCAATTTTTTCTAAATGGAAATGATGTACTATGCCTCCCCTTCCCAGAGATCCAAACATATGTATGTACCTATTAATTTAATAAGGTGTGGACGAGAATCTTCGTAAAAGGTGTTTGTATGGTGAGAAACAGCGGTAATCAGCGAAATACCAATGCCAAAGAGAAAGAGCTATTTACGTATTTAGCATTCTCTCTGATAGCAAAGTAGAAATATTTTGATATTAGTTATATTTGTGATAATATGATGAACGAAGATATATGTGGACTTTAGCAGAGTGTTTATTGTTTGTATTAGTTTCGGGCAATTATCTTAATCAGACATCACCTTTGCATCGAGAGCTGATGATAAGTGTGATTCAGTTTACATTAGGTAGACTAAACTTGTTGATAATTTATCATTGCCAACACTTGCGATAATGTATATTTATGATTTTATGGAATGGTTTTCCTATTTGGAGTTGAATTGAGTTGAAAAGGTAGTTCCTGGTTTCCGCATACAGAACCTTGGCGGATTAAACTAAACTTGTTTGCGTTCTCTTTAGTAAACTTCCTTTATCACAAGCACATTAGATTCCGCCACGGACATATGAATATATCTGGACCTGCCCTAAGTGATAAAAACGTATTATTTCCCCCTCCACATGGCGCCGGCTGTAGCTCCTCCTTGGAACCGGCTCGCTCCATGGGGAGGGGATATAGCCTCGCTTGAATCTAAAATGTGTGACGTCATCATTCTTGCCGTGAACAGCGAGAAGCTGACATCCATACATTTAACGAAATAACGGCAGCTTGTGCTATACAATATATCTACGTATCAATATGCACATAGCAAATGTGGGCGGTACTCCAATGTGCTCGTCGCTGGTTACAGGGGTAAGTAAATTATGAAACATTTGTAAAAGTGTTTTAACTAAACACGGCAAGAAAATATTGATATGTGTATTGGCGCGAGTCTTTTTGGAGCGAGCATTTGGCCTTAGCAAATAAGTTTTGAACGTGGCAAGCAATTCGCGCTCCCATGTAAAAAGGTCTATTCATTCAAAGCAGATTTTGTTTTTAAGAACTAAATGGTGATATTGTAATGCGAGATGCCTATATACTGTCAGATTGATTGTTCAACGAATGACAGTCATCTTTCCCCTCTTGCTCTCCATAGTTTGGTTTTACCCCTCATCTGTAACTGCTTGTCTATCCATTTGGATGTCTATGGATTCCGCAGTCGTTCAAGTCGCCAAACCACAATTGCACAATTTTGGGATATCTAAATTTAAATAATCTTTCTGTACTCACTTGGGATTTATTAATCACCAAAAAAATTAACTCAGTAAATAACCACAAATAATGTTATGGTAATCGGTGCCAGGTTCGTCACGGAATTGTTGCTCGGTGCCGCGTCTCTCTCCACCTCTGGTCCCCTAGTTGGTGAAAGTACCGTCACTCCACTATCTTAATTGAATCTTTTCATTTTTGAAGTGAAAACTTCTTTAGCACCGTTGTGATTTGAAACTGAATGAAACGAAAAAGTGACACTAAAAAGGGACAAACACATACGTCTATGAGATTTAGCCTGCGAGAGAATGAGTTAAAATAATCGACCTCTTCTTTGTGCGGTGCTTCGTAGCCTTCCCACTCTTTTCTACTTTAGTTTTCTGAAGGTTTCACTTCTACCGCATGTGAACTGCACACTAGTATTTTTTTCTATTACTAAGCGGGTACATAAAACTGAAATTTCCCTTACATAAACATTAAAACTGTATTTTAAGATTAATACCAAATCACAGACGAATCGGTTTACATTATAAATGTACAGAAATGTGCTTTAAAAAAATTGAAGCTTTTCCTACCGTTTCCATTGAGTAGAATTAAAATAAAATTGTTATTTACTTTATAAAAAATATAAGCGTAAACTACTAAAAATGTATTTTTTCACTAGAAATGTATGAATGTACACAAGAAACAACTTTTTTTAAATATCCTTTTCTGAATAAAATTATTTGTGGCAGTTTCCGTTGATTAACTTTTTTCTTTATTATAAAACTAGCTGGGACCCGGCATACCTTGCTGTGCCATTCAAAGAAATAAATTGATTCTCCCTGCATGTCCTTTCCCGTGCACCCCCGTTCCCTTACACCTTCCCCACCTTCCCTCTCCCTCGTGTCTTCCCTCTCCGCAAACCCCACTTTCCCCCTGCCCTTCCTCCCTGCCGCTAAAATATATGAAATACACACATTTTCATTTATACAAATTTCATAACGCCAGAACTTACCATTATTTACAGCCTATGTTACTCGCTGATAATGTAGCTTACCATTGGTGAAAGAATTTTTCAAATCGGTTCCGTAGTTTCGGAGCCTATTCAATGCAAACAAACAATCTAATCTTTCCTCTTTATAGTATTAGACTAGCTGGGTTACCCGGCTTCGCTCAGGACAACATTCGAGAGTGTTTTGGAATGTTCCACGACATACTCCGCCACTCCTTCCAGAACTTTCTAGAGCTCTATCGAACCCTCTAGAACTTTCCGGAAGACTGTTCTAGTAATTTCAGGAGTGTGAAACTTCCAGGCCTAAAGGCCGTTGTACACGACATCTTTTTTCAGCCCGATTCCAATTAGACACAAAAGTCAACATTTTTCGCTCTACGCGATCGCTATTTTCATCTCTATTTTCGTATCTACGATTTCAGTTGGCATCACAGTAAACAGCATGGTTCATGTGTTGTTTACAGTGATGACAATTGAAATCGTAGATATGAAAATAGAGATGAAAATAGCGATCGCGTAGAGTGAAAAATGTTAACTTTTATGTCTAATTGGAATCGGGCTGAAAAAAGATGTCGTGTATAACGGCCATAATATCTTCAAAAGCACGCCCTTTAGGTAAAAACGGGAACCGTCATCCTGAAGGGGGGATAGAGATCTACCACACCATATCATACCTTGATCGTACCGGGACTCGTTTTTGATTTTTTGCAGGACGCACGTTTTTTTTACTTTCTTTTATAATACATACTAGCTTTTGCCCCCGGCTTCGCTCGCATAGTATTAGGGGGATAACCACAGCGCCTCCTCCACCTTCCATATCCCCACTCCAATCCCCCCCCTCCCCTTCTCGCCCCCCCCCCCTCCAAATCCCCCCTCACCCCTCCCCCCCCCCTCGCCCCCTCCGCCCAGCCCCCACATCCTATCCCCCCCCTCACCCCTCCTCCATACCCGTTACATTCATTTTTCAATGCTCGCGTGCCACCTATTGCAATTTTTGTATGTAAATTTCATAAAGCCAGAGCTCTAAGCTATAGCCCATAGCCTATTCTGATGTATGAGCTATATTATTGTAAAGTTTCATTAAAATCCATTCAGTAGTTTTCGCGTGTAAGAGTAACAAACATACATCCATACAAACTTTCACCTTTATAATATTAGTAGGATTAGTAGGATTGATTATTCACAAAATAAATCATAACCACTTTTGCGCTTGAAATCGAGACCTCTAGTGTCCGTTTACCAAGCGATTTTTATGCCTATTTCCTCTGTTCGTGACGATATAAGGCACACTAAGAATACACACATTTTGGCTTGTGGCTTCCACTTACTGTTAATATAACATACTTAGCTTGTACAATGTACATGCTTTTATTTAAATTGCTCGTTCAGCAATAATTAGAGCCTAACGACAATAGTATTGTACCAATTAGAGAAACAATTAAAATAACCTACACGGATGTTCCTTGTTGGATTGTTTTCTTTGCTCTGGAGACCACGAGTCACGAGTGTTTAGTTATTAAACAATATTTTGATTTATTTTCGCCCAAATTGAGCTTCATACATTTTAAATTTTTGTCAGTACAGTGTCAGTCAGTACAGTAGTTGTAATTCTGTAATACAGCAATGTAAATTTAATAAAATTTTAAGCAACCCCCGACACAATAAAGAGCTGACGACCTTGAAACGCCCAAACAGATTTTCATAAATTGTAGCTAAGAACCATTTCGATCACGTCAGCTTTCAAACAAAAAAAAACCGCATCATAATCGGTCCATTCGTTTAGGAGCTACGATGCTACGGACGGACGTACAGGCAGACCGCTCCTTGCGTCGGAGGTTAATAAAAACGAACAAAGAAAAATAACATAAAAACGCACAAAGAGTTAATGTTCAGAAACAAATAAGAAGAATTTATAGCTAGTACATACCGGTTCCCGGCATGCGTTGCAATGCCATATTCAAAGAAACGCATTGTTTCTCCCTGAATCACCTTTCCCGTGAAAATGAAATAATTCAAATTTCCCACAGTCATCAAATCGAATTGTAATATTTTAAATAATAATTTTAAAAAACAAATAACAAATACCAACTTTCGTATAAATATCATTATTTTTTATTTACGAATCTACTGAAGTCTACTGCAGAGTTTTTATTTTGTTGCTTGAAGGGTCTTACAAAACCACAATTGATATCTTATTAGATGTTATGCAAATTTTTTTCGTAGTGACCTAAATGACACAAAGTGCGGTATCCTGAAACACGTGGGACAAGCAAAAAACTGATGAATCTATGTCATTTGTAGTCGATTTTGTGATGTATACATATATTTTAATTTGAGCCATCGTTTTTGAGTAAATCACATTCAAGGTTTATAGATCGTATTTTTAAATTAATTTATATAAATTTAAATAAATCGGTCGCTATGGGGTTAGTATCAGCACTTGAATGTCTTTTAAAAAGCATCAGGTTCCAAAATTTTGCCGAAAAAATTGAAAACTAAAAACGAAATGTGCAGATCGAAAAAAAAAATCGGTCCTGTATGTGATGTAGATTCACCAGTTTTCCACTTATACTATAAGTTTTCGTACCCCGTGTATAACGTTAATAGAATGATAACCTAGTGCATAAACGTGTCAAGTCCAATTATATGTAAATAGATTAATTCAAGTCCGTGAATGTTTAATGAGTTGTTTACATTCCTGACTCGCTGACTTCATATTCAATACAAAATAAACACCGCAAATATTATTAACTTTCAAGTAGGAAATCATTATCGTGACATTGACTTTTTCCGCCTTACCTCAACCGTTTGTCCAACAGTGGGTGTATCACACAATATCTCTACAGTCACCCTCTTTATAATAATTTCTGATATTACTGGGTGATTCATGGCCCCATCCACCACTCCTTCTGTGATTTATGTCTATTGAAAATTGAGTCTTAGCTCTCCCAATTTCTGTAAAACTTGTTCCCAATTGTTTAAAAATAACATTTCGATTGTGTACCGAATGTCTGTTGCAATCTGATTATGGCTAATTGATTGCTTAATTTGTTACAGCCGCCAGTTCCAAAGAAGCCCTGGTCTGGAGTCCACGATGCCACCCAGGAGGGACAAATATGTGCCCAGTTTGAGATGGTCAACAGCATCTTCTTCGGCTCCGAAGACTGTTTGTTCCTGAATGTCTTCACACCGAGTCTGCCCCTCGAGGGAGACGAGGACAAGCTTCTGCCAGTTATGTTTTTCATCCACGGAGGAGGCTTCGTCAATGGCACTGGCAGCGGGGACTGGTTCAGCCCGGACTTTATCATAGCTAAAGACACCATTTTAGTGACAATTAATTACCGCCTTGGAGTTATTGGTTTTTTGTGCACGGACACCCCCGAAGCCATTGGCAATGCCGGTCTCAGAGATCAGAACCTCGCCCTGAAGTGGGTGCAGAAAAACATCCGCGCTTTCAATGGAGATCCGGACAATGTTACCATATTTGGAATAAGCGCTGGTGCTGCGTCTGTTGAGTATCATATACTATCCCCCATGTCAGACGGACTCTTCCACAAAGCCATATTGCAATCAGGTTCCTCTCTAAATCCATGGGCCAGATCGAGAAACCCTAAAAAGCTAGTTACCAATCTCGTTAAAAAATTAGAAATCACCACTGAAGATCCAAATCAATTGATCAAAGATTTACAGAATGTTGACGCGGAGAAGCTTGTGAGATTAGCTTTCACTGTCTTGGACGAAGAAGACATACGAAATGGTGAAATGTTTCCATTTGTCCCCGTTGTAGAGAAAACGTTTCCAGGAGTGGAACCATTCTTAAGTGAAGATCCCTTAAAACTCTTGACCGATGGTGAATTCAACCAAGTGCCCACCATTACGGGTTTCTGTGAAAACGAAGGGGGTTTATTCAAGATTCACTATGGCCACAACACTGAAAAGCTAAAGAAGAGAAACTTCATCGATTACTTGCCTTCTAGTTTCCGCGTGGACAGAGTTCACTTCGACGACAGATTAAGGGAAACATACAATCAAAAAGACGATACGGAAGCCGTCGATGCCTTCCTCTCGGACCTGTGCTTCCTGTCAGGAATCAACGAATCATTAATCAATCGCTTGAGAAATAATCACATGGAAAATTATATTTACTTATTCGCTTACGATGGAACAATTAATTTCATTAAAGTTTTATACAAGCTAAAGGACAAAGGAGCCTTCCACGGAGACGACACAACATATTTAGGAGATTGCGTATTTGTTAAGCACATTAAGCCTTCAGAAAAGGACACTCTCATAAGAAAACGGATGGTGCAGATGTGGACAGATTTCGCCAAGAGCGGGTAAGAAAACGTTATTTTTTTACTACGTTTAAATCTTCTAACGAGAGTTCCCAAATTCCAACTCATTTTTCTGTTATGCTGATTTAGAATAGTGATTTTATCAATACCGATAACCAAAGTCTATTTCCATCACAGTGTACCTGTTTACACACAAACGTGTCAAGTTTATCGAATCGAATTATTATCGCCAGTATTTGTTTCCGATGTGAAAGCAATTGTTCGGAAAGTTACAATCACACTTTCGCGGAATTATCACCTAATCATTGTTCTTTTGTTACACTTACACGATTAATAATAATTAATCGTGTAGGTAGACGATTTCCTGCTTTACACATTGTACATTGACATCGTTTTGTCATTTTTCATGTTTGGCGATTTTACACGGTTCACTTCTGTGTTTCAATTTGGATGAAGCAACCAAATTGAATCGTATAAGTATAAAAGTGAATGATTCAATGTCATTGAATGTCACCGTTCAATCGCGTTGAAAATATTGCGCTTGCTCAACTTTTTTTTCTCATGAAATGCATGTGTAAACTTTCTCAAGAAATGCATGTGTAAACACAAATATTGAATGATTCACACAATCTTCATTCGTGCACGCCGCAGTCAAGCGAAAGATCACTTGGTCAACGTAGTCAAATTGGTTTTTTAATCGAAAGTGGAACATGTACCTCTATTTTTGGAATATTTCAAGAAGTACCTACCCTAGCATGTACGATATTAAAGCGGAGGGTTGCATTTAATTAACTCTTTGATTAAATTATCACAAATTAGCGTAATTCCCAAGCTCACGACCCAATTCGAAGACATCTTCAGCAATGTGAATTGAATAGAATGAATAGTTCACTTCTGTAGGGAATCAATTTGGTTGAAACGTGTAATATCAGCATTTCAGCCTGCCTAGGTGTTTACTGATAAGATTGAATAACCCAACAAAAATTCCATCTTAGCTATGACGTGCGGAACGATATATGACTGAAATAAAAGTATCAAATGAGTACGATGGTAATGTAAATCCAGGGTCTTATCGCATAGTACGCGTAGGTAATACGGTTATTAATGACTAATAAAGTAATAAATCATTAGTAATACGCCAAAGCGATGCAAACTACCAACCACGAGCAGAATCGCACGCACTTCACAGATTTCCTGGTAGGGAAAAAGGAAAGTCAAGTTAGTAGAAGGTTTTACTGTCGATGAATCACATTATGTCTTGACATTATTCGCGTTATTTTTCAGAGCAAGTCAAATTCACACACACACACTCACAATTCTGTAAGAGTGTATAAACGCCAGTTAAACTCGTTTGAGGGCCTCATGGTTTAATTAGGTTCGTGTAGGTAGGTACAATCGACATACACATCGACCTAATTCTGAATTCAGCCGAATGAATAAGATTACAGACATTGTAAGGCTACGTAATATACACACCCGCGAGCCGAACTGCCGATGCCGAGCCTAACTACGAATTATGTGAAAGAATCGAAGCTATCGCAATCTTCTTTTGTTTTTGCTTCGTTCTTTCGTTTGCTTCATTCTTTTCCCATAATTCTTGATTCGACTCGCGCTTCGGATCTCAAATGTATAAGGTATCAGGCGACCACAAATTAGAAATAAAAACATAGTAATCGATAGAAAGGTATATTCTTGTTAGGATAGCAGAGCTACAGTTTTGATTCGTTTATGATTTATGGCTTAGATCTTCGGTTTAATCCATCGCTGCGTGTATATTTACGAACAGAGACGCGGGCCGAACCAGGAATTATGGGAAAGGAACGAAGCAACCGCAAGCTTTATTGTATAGAGATTGATGTTAGCAAAAAAGTAATAATAAGTTCCTACGATCAATGAATCAGAATATTCGTAAATATTTTAGTTTATTTTTAAATTTTTACCGTGTTTTTTTTTATGATTTATAAATTTATATTTTTTAATTCTCCCGGAAATTATCGTTTCTGAAATCGAAAAAAAGGTTTATGTTTTGAATCCAAGCAATGATTCTGTGTGAGTAGTGTGTTTGCGTCAACTCTGGATGCGATTCTATAATTTAAAAAAAATATTGTTACGAAATAAATATAAGAAAAATGTTGCTTCGTTTCTTCCCCATGGTTCATGGTTCGTCTCGCGGCTTTTTTTAATCCTGTTTATACACAGCGTTAACTTTTCAATGTTTTTTTTATAATATAGATACTAGTATCAAAGATAATTGATACAGAATAGTAAAAAATGGTATTAATACCCCTTAATGATTCCACAAATCTTGCAAATCCAGCAAGAAGGGATAAGCAATATTTATTTATTATAGTGGGCCTTACTGGGTACTTTACTAGTACCTACTGAGGCCTCAATTTACAAAAATACAATAAATAAAATAATAAAGAAGGTACTTAAAATTAGGCCATATATTATGAGATACGGTTGAAGAGTGTCTAACATAATCATAAAGTATGTTTTAATAAAGATTGGACCATTTCTGAAGCGCCGTTATTGTGAGAAAATCACCTCAAGGGCGTTTTAAATATGTTTAATTTTTTAAGTTGTGAAATGTATCTAATATTTTCCTTTTTTGTTCTTTATTCTAATTCTCTGTTTTGTATGCGAAACGCTTTCTGTTCCCCTCGGTTTTTTATATCAAATGTGGGAATATTAATGAATGCCTTTATTGCCTGGTTTTTATGATGTCTTTGTCCTAAGACATAAATTTACATGTCTTTTTCCAAACCACAAACGCAACACAGAAGCAACAAACAAAAATGTACTCTTTAGTTACTTTATATTGGAGGATCAAATCACCACAGACGAACAACATAAAACAGTAACAATATTGTAATATGTTGACCTCAAAATATTACAAAAACGGTTTACGTCTATATAACCAAAAATATAATAATAATAATATATATCTTTATTGAACAAAAATTTAAAGATTTATAACTACAAAAAAAAGTATACAATAGTTTAAAAGTTGCATAAGTACAAAAGTTAATAATGGAAAACAATATACATATAACAGTAGGTACTTAAAGAATAGAGGTTTATAATTATAAACGTACAAACGGTTTCTCGTAACCTGCCTCACTAGGCTAGCTTGTGTTGTTCTGTAATCGTTCTAAAAAAGTGCATGGTTTTTCTTATTTTGTTTGCAATTATTTGAGTGTGAATATTCCATTTGAGATATGGATCAATTGTGAGGCCGAGATACTTCATCTGTGTAGTGCGCTCAATGTAGGGACACTGACAAGATTCATCGGAATTTAAACATGTGTGTATTCTAATAGAGGCGTCATCATGAGGTTGACTTGTTATATTTATGCTTGATGTGACATATTTAGTTTTCTCGGTGTTCAATGTTAGCGTATTTGTATCTAACCACTTTTTTATAATGTTTATATCCGTTTCAGCTTTTTTGTAAACAGCTTGCCAAGTGTCAGCTTCAAATAGTAAAACAGTGTCATCTGCAAAACTAACTATTTTTCCCTGAATGTTAATGTTACATAAGTCGTTGATATATAAAAGAAACAAAGACGGTCTTAATATGCTACCTTGAGGTATCCCATAGTGAGTTGAGCATATATATGTAAAACAAAGATTTTGTCGTCAAAGTTTTTATGTTTTGTGCCAACGCTTGTCTAACTGTTCTATTTAACGTTCTAGCAGACACTTAGGATATTTCGAGCTATCGGCCCACTAAAGACTGATTAGATACGATACTTGGATTAGATACGAATTTTTCAATGAAAAGATTCTCTCAGCATTGCTCTGGTGAGAGACCAATGTATATTTAGCTTCAACCAAGTATATCTTTAGTGTATATCTAGTACTTGTTTTTTGTTTATTTATTACAATAAAGTTTACAAATTACTAATTATATTTTACACACCTACTACTACATTCATTGTTTAGGGAGTTTTTCATCATCCTCCTGATAGCTTATACATATGATAACAAATATTAATAAATCAACAAATAAATCACTACGGTCATAGCCACTACGGTCATAGCCACTATTATTCATATACTAAATTGTATGTTATCGAATGGATAGTCTAAGAGAAGGATGATGAAATACCCCCTCAATGTGATTATTACAGGACCTGTGTGAAACGTGTAATTATCGGAGTGTCAGTCATTCTGTATTTTTTTTTATTCATCTATTTGAATTTCGATTCTGTAATCGTAAATGCAAGTCTTGGAAGTGGAAATTAACCCACTTTCCAAAATTCAATTGAGCTGAAACTCGGCAGATAGACTCGCTGTCGATGACAATGGATTCTGTTAACTTTTGGTGGCACGCACACACGCGCATTTCTGTGAACATGGATGACATTATATTTAAACATTTACAGCAGTTAATATATGAAATAAATCTCGGTACCAATCAATTAGAATTTATCTTAAGTGTTGGCGGTGTCCCCTCATTTTAAGAAGGTTCAATCCTCAGTCACAAAAAAAAACTTTTAAATTGGGCATTAGCCGGCCCAATCAGTTCGAAAATTGAAAATTATATTAAAAACTTTTATTTTTTGCAGATTGATTTAAAAAAAAAGTATTTCCATTTACATTAACGATAAATTATTTATTTGCAGGCATCCCACCCCTGAGCAATGCAGTCTCATCAGCACGGAATGGCTTCCTGTCACGTGTCACCACATGATCCTGATGGAGATCGGGGAGGAGTTGACCATGAACAAGTTCCCCAACCAGGAGCGCATGGACCTGTGGGAAAGTCTCTACAATTCCTCAGCTATTCCCCTGTCCAGAGTATGAACTGTGAAACGGGACTAGCCAAATTACTCAGATTAGGCACAATTTTATTATTGGAGGGAAGTTGGACGGTTGTAATGTTAATGCTGTAGGTCACGCAATTAGAGTTGATCCAAACAACACTTGGGTTTGATGTCCTTGCCTAACATCAATGAGAAACATCATGTTGTCTTGCTTATACCCACTTAAAGAGATTATTGTTAATGAGAATGGAACAATAAGTTCCTACGATCAAATTAGAAAATTTAAAAAAAAAACACTCATTTAAAATTTTTAGAATGATCGTTTCAATCTGATATAAAAAATGATCTGTATAATTTGCACTTCAATTATCTTTTCTGAAGTGGAACATTATTTTTAAACATTCTGTACGCATCTGTGTGAAAACCGTTTTCGTATCAACTCTGGTTGCGGTTCCTAAAATATAAAAATCATTATATTCATTATTGTTGTGGAATAATGTGCGAAAAAGGCCACTTGAACAGTTTTTGGACACTGCGCAAACAAGTTTTATTAAAAATAGTGTCAGAAAATAAGAACTATTATTTTTTAAGAAAAAAATAAAAATATTTGTATGTCTACTTCTTCTTCTACTTTTTTCTTCTTCATTGGATACTGAACATTTATTTTATTTATTTATCTTATTTTAACCACTCGAGCGATAGCTACACAAATTTATGATGGTGATTTGTATAAATTGAAATTAATCATAAATTTAAATGATTATTTTGCAATTTTTTCTTAAAACTTAGAAATATAGGGTAAACCAATATCTTTGGGGTAAACGGTGAAATCTAGTTGGAATCATAGTCTAAATCGCAGTAAGCAGTTGATATCTTTGCGTATTAATATTTGGAGTAGTGTCCGACTGTGTCCGACCGAAACAGGACTTTCTACAGAAACCGAAACTTTTTCAAACATGTTAAAAATATGTTATTTACTGAATTTTGGCTTATCTTTTACACTTAGGTATACGGACAATTAACACGCGTTAAATGTAATAAAAAAAAAACAATGATTGAAGTATGTGAAAGAAAAACTATTTTTTTAATATTACTGCCATAAAAACAAATCAAAAAATTATAAAAATTAACAAAACGTTTTAACTGTGTACTTCTTGGAATAAAAATTTGTATTTGTATCAACACTTTCATTATAAAGGAAGGACCTCATTAATTGAGTATTTTAATTTTAATTCCAATCACAGCATTCTTATTACACGTGTTAAATGAACTCGTCTGATGATGACGGGTGATATACGAGCCACGAACCTCCCGAAGTCAGCTGAACGACGCGCGATAATTCACGAACGCAGAGTTTCGGTGCGGCCGATTTTTTGCCGAAACCGAAACTGATGCCGAAATAAGATTTTTTTTTACCAAACTTGCCGGAACCGAAACTAATTTGGAGGTAATTTTTTTTTTACAAGAGCTCCACACAGGAGGCCCTGAAGAAAACGATTTCCCTCTGGGCCTGTGTCATTTTTGGGGATGCTATGTGGAGGGTTTTTTTAAGGGAAGGAGAGGAGAGTTTTGGGAAGGAAAAGGGTATGATATTAATTAAAATGAATGGCCGAATCAAAAAACAGACACCCGGAAATTCCATCGCTTGATGCGAGATTCTGGGAGGTTAAGCATAGAGAAATTGATTACTTTACAATATCGTTCGATACACAGATCACGGTGAACCGATATTACAACGTTGAATGGAAATACTAACATAAATTTGCAATCGAATCCCGGTTTACACTAAACGGGAGTTAATTAGTTCATGAGGTCTTTAGTTTATTGCAACCATTTTCGTGTCTCAAAGATCAAACGGAATAAATTGATTGCGTTGTTGACGTATTATTTAAGAGCGTTTAACCAGCCAGCGGACGAAAATCCACATTTCGTCGAAAGTTGTTCTTCCGATCGTGCAGGGCGGTTACAATGAGAAAGATTAATTTTTCTCCGTACCAGCTTTTTAAAATTATAACTCAATATCGAATTTATTTCAATCCAAATTTGCTTTAATTTATACCTTCATCCAAAAATGCTGAAAGGCGTGATGATAAACTATTAAAATAGTATACTTTTTGTAGTTATTTTTTGATTATAAGTATTTATCATTTTTCAATAATGTCTAAATTTAATAAGAATGTTAAAAAAATCTGAAATATATTAGATTGTAAGTGCGCAAATAAATACACAAATGGACCAATTTTCGTCAAGAAACACATGTACGTACATATTTTTTAATGATTTTATTGAAACTAAAATTAAAATTCTAATACATAACTCTGCTAGATAATGTATTGATTTATTTTACTGCATGATTACATTATTTGAAATGGGTGTGGTATAATACAAAAACTTTTTTGAAAATTTAACAAATCTGCCAACGACCTATGGAATAAGCTTATTATACTAAAAATTAAAAAAAATTCTAAAAATTTATTACATAACTTCACTAGATAAAAGAACAATCTTTCGAAATCCATTTATAATTTTTTGTGGAAAAGAATCAATACGTCTAAAAACTTTTTTGAAAATGACGTATTTGACGTATCGCATATACGCGCATTTTTATTAGGCTATAATGTTTTCACATCTTTATATCTAGTGTAAGTATATAATTAATACCTTTAATATCTTATGCATAAAACGAATGTTATGAACTAAAGAAAATAAATAAATGTCCAACGTCAACGCCGCATTACACAGATGTGACTGACTATAAACAACAAAATTTGAGCAGATAACGCATGATTTATTACAATGAAAGCAAAAAGATATTCATATCAGAATGCGATAAAACAGGTATTTTGCTTAGTCATTGGATAAAACTCGTTCATGACATTCACGCACGGGTTTAAGGTATCTAAAAACACCTCTTTTTATTGCAAAAAACATAGGATTACCTACACCGATGCATTTTGCGTGGAAAATTTTCTATCTGAAGTTGCTGGGTCAACAGATTTGTGTTATACCTACCTTACCGTAGATTTTTTTTTTATTTTTATTATTTAAAATACATACTTAGAAATACGGATGGTTTTTATAATTGAATCGTTGAGTTCCAATACCCTCCCTAATGATTTTTCTTACTTTCGAGTATATCAACAAAAACGTGTAGGCTGATGAGTTTTCATGATTCCATTTGTTTTATTTGTTAACACTTTAGCACGACTTTTTAATAACCCGATTCAATTGTTATTTTCTACTCAAATGTTTATATATATTTGTACGGGACGGGCACTGTGGAGTGTGGACGCCAGCCGCACAGCGCACAGACGATGAAGTGGGGGTAGACCGGCGCTGGCCGTTTCGATGCCTTTGGGAGAAGTGGGGAGAAGGCGAGGGAAACTGGGGAGAAAATGTAGGGAAAGGGAGAAAGGGCTGGCGAAGGGAGTTAGAGGGAAGTAGAGGGGAAACCTGCGCCTTGATAAAGGCGTTCGAGCAATTATGTTAGTCTTCAGGGGTGAACAAGTCGGCCAGGGCAAGAAGAAAAAGTCCAATTTGCAGTTCGATCGGGGAAGCACGGTAGGCGAAGATGTTGGCGATGACGATGCTGGAACTCTAACGGTCCAGAGCTTACAGGGCTCTATTTAAAGGGGAAACAGCGTGTCTAGCTTTTTCTCTCCCCGTAATTTCAGGAACTGAGATCCTGGAATCGGACCGGGCGTGTTTGAATGCGACGTTAATTTTTTTCGGTAGCTCTCACCGTTTCCGAGAAATACGCAAAAAACGAAAAAATTTGGCATTTGACCTCGGATAAAAAATAACGCTAATCTTAGATCGATGGGTACTTTTGACATAACATTTGTAATGACGTACTCAAGACTAGAACAAAAATTCAGCTTGTTCGGAATTAATGTACCTAAACTCTGCACTTGTTTTCGTCTATTTTGACTGGATCAATTTACTAGATCAATTATCACTACATCTCCTGAACTCCTGACACCTACGCTTCCCTGATATTTATTTTGGAATTGAGAGTTTACATAAAAATAGAGAGTATAGGTTACAAGGTTACATGATTTGTGAGTTTGCACAATTTAAAATGTAAGGATACAGGGTTGCACAGATTGGGTGCGCAGTAAAATTGGCTTTGCACAAATTGGGATTTGTGCAAAGATGAGGTTTTGTACTACTTTGCACAAATTAGAATTTTATGCAAAGTAACAATATTAATTTATTAAAAAGAGGTGTAGGTATGCACAACAGTGGGATGGGGGGAGGGTGAGGGAGGGGTCAAGCTTTGTTTTTTGTTGCATAGAGCCGCATAAAAGGAGAAATTAACATTATAAAACGACTTCAAAAAGGAGGAGGTCATACTAATGTACCGGACCGTTATGCCTTCCGGTGTTTATTGTAGCCTATTTAATATTATGTAAAAAAATGTGTAAATAATATTAATTTGATTTATTGTGATCATTCGAATATTACGTTCCGCATTATCTCAAAACTTAGAGCCCGTTCACACTTCCGTCGTAAAAACGGAGAGGGGTTCCGTCGTCACGACGGAAGCCCTAGCCGCTGTAGTGGCTCTATGGAGCTGTTCACACTTGTCGGATCCGGCGCGAAGACGGATCCGTTTTTTTTCGCCGGAGAGTTCGCCTACGCAGAGCGTCCGTCGTGAAGCCGGAAGGGAACGCGCTGGCTCATACATTTCAATGGAGCTGTTCACACTACACGGCGGGACGACGGATCCGTTTTGAACCCGCCACACCCCGCTTCACACTTCACCACCGCCCGCTCCCAGACGCAAGGCGGCAGGCAATTTGTGTTTTTATGGGGCGCGCGTTTGGCGTTTTGTAATATTATTATGACGACCGTCTACTGAAGAATGATAAAATGTTTTGGTCGTTGTTTTCGTAGAGTAGGGTCCGTTTTCAAGACGGATCCGTCTTGAAAACGGAAGTGTGAACAGGGGCCTAGGGCTTCCGTCGTGACGACGGAACCCCTCTCCGTTTTTACGACGGAAGTGTGAACGGGCTCTTACTCAACGTATTTGGAGTTTGGAGATGTCTGACTAATTAACTGGACGATCGAAAGACGCAAAACGAATATGAATAAAAAAAATCAGCGTGTGCAATTCACACGTGGTAGTAGTGACACCTTCAGAAAACTAAAGTAGACAAGAATGGAGAGGCTACGAAGCACCGCACAAAGAAGACCGATTTATACTAGGTACCTATCTCATTCTCTCGCAGGCTAAATCGTATAAATGTATGAGTTTGTCTCTTTTTAGTGTCCCTATTTTTCGATTAATCAACGGTGCTAAAAGAAGTTTTCACTTCAAAATAGTTTTGTTCGCACTAAAACCCAATTCTTTTTAGAAAGGCATACCTACAAAAACAATGTTGTACCGGTGATTCAAACCAAATATTATTTGCAATTCTTTCTTTTTTTTAATTTTCCGCCATCTGTGAACGAGCAGATGAATTATTTTAAGATTGCTCTTAATTTGTAGGTGGTAGGTGCCTACATAGAGTTGGTTCTAACATAGAAGCTAGCAAAAGAAGAGCCGACAACAATATATTATGCCGATAATAATAAAATGCAACAATAAGTGCATACAAATAACACAATACATTTTAATTACAGTATTTCAAAAGCTGACATGATATTTCCAAAAAATAAAAAAATTAATTACTACTAATAGGTGACCGGTCAGTGGCTGAGTTGGCATTGCGTTTGGGTCCCATTCAGGCGTCCCATGTTCGATTCCTCGGCTGGCTAAGTCCTCCATCACGACACAAGCAACATTTTCCGCTTACTGTGGTTGTAGTACGAGATTTTCAAATATTGTCGGGTTATTCGTAACCAGGGAATGTTTGTCTTTTTTTCTTTTTTTTTTAAAGGAAGGTACGAACTGTAATTAATACCTACTCAATTACTACTAATATAGGTACATACAATCATAAGTTATGTAAAATTCGTTCATTGAAAATAAAACTTGTAATTAGTGTTTGGATTTAAATTTAAATTAAAAAATTCAATTTGTTTTGTGATTATTAGCCTTAATTAATACATTTTTTCAGATTTGATTTTATAAGGGGGGGGGGGGGCATACACATTTTTATTCATTGAGTAATGGTGTCGAGAAGCACCAGGTAATTTTAAATTTACGTAAATTTTCCACCAAGAATAAGTGATGTTGGTCGGTTATACTTATGTTTGTGGAAATTTTTGTTGAATTGAAATAATTTTTGTGAGTTTATAACAATGTGTTCTTTTTGAAGATTTTATTTAGACTAAGAACCCTAAAAGTGTTAATCACAGCTATCGTTGAAAATATCTAAAGTTACCTACAATATTTATCATTTATATCATTTACTTCTTTAGAGCCATCCGTAACATCCTCAACATAAACGACATTAAGAAAGTGTACTACGCTTTATGTCAACCACAAATAGAGTACGGGATAACTGGATGGGGATCTGCCTTGAGCACTCACATGGACCGGCTCAATATAGCCCAAAAAGGAGTACTAAAGACAATTTTGAAATTACCGGTTAGAACTCCGACAGAAGAATTGTTTCAAAGCATTCAAGTCTACAACATACAAAAACTTTATGCAAAAAATATTTTATTTAAAATTTAAAAAAACATATCAGTATACTCCACTGTTCAACATAGATACACAACCAGGGCAATAAACCAAAATATTCTAGCTACAGCCAGTTTGAAAACATCTTTTAGACAAAGAAATATGAAATTCAATGCGACAAAACTATACAACGCTCTACCAACTCAAACAAAAAAAATAACAGAAATAAATAAATTTAAAACAAAAGTAAAAATATGGTTGAGAGAACAAAGTGAAAATGAACTATCAAACATACTGAAGACCATGTAAAGACAACTGGATACTAAATACAAATGTGAAGACCATGTAAAGACAACTGGATACTAGGTAAATACAAATGTGGAAAAACTACAGGCCACCTCAGAACAGGAAACCCTAGTGAGGAGGACTGTGAAAAAAAAATAATAATGTACTTTATAATACCTATAATACCTATAATATAAAAGCACATATTAGACAATTATAGACCTATCTCTTTAGTTTCAAACCTCTCAAAAATATTTGAAAAATGTATCAAAAGTAGAGTATTGAATTACCTAGAACAAAACAAAATTCTGTCCCAAAATCAATATGGCTTTAGAAGTAAACTAAGCACTGAAGATGCAATATTCGATTTGACAAAAAAATTATACACATCTGTTGATCAAAACAAAAAAAGTCTAGCTATATTTCTAGACTTAAGAAAAGCCTTTGACACGGTAAATCACAATATACTTATAAAAAAAATTAATCAAATAGTTTTCAAAAAAGATACATTAAAAATTCTCACTAACTATCTCAAAGACAGAAAACAAAAAACAAAAATTTGGAATTTTTATAGTTCTGAAACAAGTATAAAACATGGAGTACCTAAGGGTACTGTGCTAGGCCCAGTTCTGTTTCTAATATATATAAATGATTTATGTAATTTTGTAATCCCTGGTAATATTGTATCTTACGCTGATGATACAGCAATAACAGTAAATGGAAAATCATGGCTTGAAACTTTCTTAAATGCATCAAAATGTTTGGCACATGTCACATCCTGGCTAAATAGTAATAAACTCTTCCTAAACTACAATAAAACATTTTACCTACCATTTTATAAAAACAGTAAAAACAAACCACCCAATAACCTTAAAATTAGAATACATATTGCTAACTGTAATCAAGTAACATGTTCATCTTGCTTGGAAAAGTTGATAAGATCAAATACTTGGGTATATATATTGATACAAATTTAAATTGGCAATCACAAATTAATAATACCGTTTCTAAATTAAGATATCTTACGTACATATTTTACAGACTTAAAGAAGTGCTGAATATTGACAAATTGAAAATGATTTATTTTTCTTTGGTGCAATCTTCACTCATGTACGGAATAATAGGATGGGGTGGTGCGCTTGATATTTTTAAAAAACCTTTACAAACAACTCAAAATTATATTGTCAAAGTTATGTTTAATAGAATAAAAACATTTTCAACACAATATGCTTTATACAAAGAATCTAAACTATTCAGTCTCCGTAAACTATTTATACTGCAAACTATGAAATATATCTATAAAAACAGAAACAAATTCGAAAAAAATGAAAACAGAACAAACATTAGAAATAATAATGTATTCTATACCCCTCAAACAAACACAAAACAAATGCAAACTCACAGTAGTTTTATTGGACCTCGCACTTTTAACCTTTTACCAAAAAATATCCAAGTTGCAACTAAACTTCAGCATTACATAAAAGAGTTAAGAATATGGCTATACCACACAGATGTTAAAACTCTATTTATTTAATTTTACATCAGTTTATGTTTCTCACAAACTTTACACTTATTATTACACTTATAACTGTTATTACACTATACACTAATTATTACCTTGTACACTATTGAACACACTTTTTGTACAAACTGTTTAAACAAATTTTAATAATTTTTTTGTTTCAATACCACTGTTTGTTTTTTCTAGGTACTAAAATAAAATATATTTAACTATAATATTACCCACACACAGGCTGCGCCTTAGTGGGTTCCCATTATTTTTATTATATCTAAAATATGTAACTATAAAATGTAAAATTGGGAAAAATAAAGAATTTAAAAAAAAAAAATAATTATAAATACATTATGTACAAATTTTGCTATAGATACTAATACAAAAAAAAAATATATACCTACTCATTTCATGAACACAAAATTTCATCCATTTCCTTAATTTTTCTTAGTTTTTCTAGTCTCTTAGTTTTTTTTCTGGCATTCTTAAACCCAAGCCGATTTTTTGGTGAACCAACTAAACAACAAATATTAAAACCGTCTGCGTGCGGCGTTTTATCCGTACAAATCCCCTATCTCATCTCTGGATTTTGACACTAGTGCAAATATGTTTTTAATTTGATGTAGATATCACAACAATTAACAATTATTACATTTATAGAATTATATGTATGAACATAACAATAACATGGTCTATAACCCCAATAAGTCTGTGTTGCTCGTATTCAAGTCAGGCGCAGGCACCATCAAAGTATTACCCGTCAGTCTAAACGACACAAAAATAACAGAAAAATTCGAGGTCAAATACTTGGGACACATCGTAGCAGCGGACCTCAGTGATGATTCGGATATTGAGCGACAGAGAAGATCACTGTGCATAAGGGCAAATATGATTTAACAAGTGCAGCCCAGCTTTTTTTTGCAAAAGGCAACTTTTTAACACGTACTGCACGAGCCTATATACGGAGCTGTGGACCAACTTCAACAAAGCGTCACTAAAAAGAATGGAAATACAGTACAACAATTCATATCGAATGCTTTTTGGGTTGTCCTGGTACTGCAGTGCCACCGAGATGTTTGAAAAAGGGCGCGTTCCCGGATTCCGGGAATAAAAAAACGGATCACCAGCTACAGAACCCGATTGACTTGGAGCGAAAACACTCTTGTTATGGCAGCATTCCACTTCTGGCAGGGTCCCATTTATAAGCGATGGAGCCACTTCCTGATGACCTAGATATCAATAAGTTAACTTTTTTTTCAAATTTTATTTTTATTTTTGTATTATTATTATTTTCTTTTATTTATTTTCTTTCATAATGTAAATATTTTTTTCTTTCATCTTGAAATATTTTAATTTAATGTATTATATGTATATGTATAATATGGAACTCGTGGGACTGCACCACCCTCCCCGAGATCTGGAATAAACGAATAAAAAATAAAATAAAAAATATGTACTTATTTCGATTACCATAATACGGACATGTGCCTAGGTCTAGTGTGGTAGTCGAAAAACCAGTGAAAAAATGTATAACTTGTAAAACACATTTTCCAGAAAATAAACATATTACATTTATGAAAGATTAGATTTTGAATTCTTTTGAGTATCACCTTAAGTACACAAACTTGACAACGTATTTTGAAAAAGCTAAACGTGCAGGCATGGTACATCTTCTAATACGGTTGGTCAAAATATCTTCAAAATCGGTCCAGTCTTGGAGGAGAAGTTAGGGGAATACAAAACTTCGCTTTTGTTTAGGTATAAATTCGATCAGTATTCGGGGGACATAGACAGAGATAGCAATAGTTTGGTTTAACCTCGAGTTTTCGACAATTTTGACAATCTCAAAATAATATGCTATGTATGTTACAATTTTTTTATTAAAATTTTCATTTTCACATATTACAAATATTTATTTTTGTATATTATAAGAACAATCAATCAAATCTAGTACCTAACGTAGGTACATATTTAAAATATCTATAATTTTAAAAATCCACATACAATTCTTTTGTTACAAAAAAAAAATAGCTGCCTGCAAAATTCAATTTCATCAAACGCACGAACTGTCAAACGTGTGAAGTTAAAATAGTCGTTAAGTTTCTGAAATTATCCAGTTTTCTGCGTAATTTTCTTAATTTTTCTTTCCATAAGAACCTTCTACAAAGTATTAGAAAACTTTAAAAAAATTAATGAAATAGGTAAAGTCGTTCTGGAGTTATGGCGTGACCAAGGGAAACAAGGATTCATTTTTATATACTTTATTGTAATTATTTAAAACATTTCCTGGGCCAGCCGTTTATTTTAACACGAAGCTATTGAAATGCTTTATCTATTATGTTCATAGATATCGCAAATCCAAACTTCGTAGACAATTTTAGAACAATGTTAAAAAAAAATTTTAAAAATATTTTTTTCCCGCCGAATTTTTGAACAGCTGTTTACGGATAAAATTAAGTCCTTTTTCCATAGATATGCATCTTTAATTATCAAGTAAACCACAGACAACATACAGAAACCGAAAATATTCTATGTTGACCCGAATAAGTATCCCTCACGGCAGTTTCAAGTAAAAAAACACCCAGGATTCGCGCGATTATAAACTTAACGATTTTTTTATATATTTTTTTTAAATCCTTCAAATATGAAATAAACGGTAAAATACAGGTTAATAATACAGGATAAATTTCATTGGTTACATTGCACTATAATAAGTTTTTATGTTTCCATGTCAAAATTCGAAGGAATGATTTTTTTAATGTTGACGAAAAGTTTAAAAAATGACCATCTGGGAAATCTCAAGCAATCGAAGCAAATTTATTTATTTCGCGTGATCGCTCCAGTGGATTAAGATCGCTAAATGTATTTGAAAATGTATTTTGAGGCCATACGTATTTGAAATACAAATTACAAAATACCTCAGCAGCAGGTAATTGAAATACCAATTACAAAATCTGTAAGTATTTGTATTTCAAATACAAGTAATTCAAATACTGCCCAGCCCTGGGTGTTTCCCAAGTTTAATTAAAATGTTAAATATTTGGGAACACATACAGATAGATAATTGAGATATACTTACAATTACAATTTGAAAATAAAACAAAAATCATGATGCAAACCAGAACCCCTCACCGCAGAATAAAAGACAAAGTGAAATTCAAAGACAATTAAAATTTCGAAGTGGTTGAAGAGTTTACCTACCTGGGCTCCATCATAACGCAGGACAATGAAGACCCAGTAGAAGTAAGAAAGCGCATTACAGCCGCTAACAAAACTTACTTCGCGTTGCTGCCAGTGTTCAAATCCCGAAACGTCCATAGGAAAACCAAAATAACCTTATATAAAACAATTATCAGAACGGTCTTGGCCTATGGATGTGAGGCGGGAACACTGACAGCAAAGTCAGCGGAACGGCTGGACATCTTCGAAAGAAAGGTACTTCGAAGAATCTTAGGAGCGGTGCGAGAGGGAGAGGCATGGAGAATCCGCCATAATAATGAGCTCTATGATATTTACCAAGCTCCCAGACTCTCCACCCATTTAAGACTCCAAAGATTAAGATGGGCCGGACATGTGCACCGAATGCCAAGCACACGAGTACCGAAGAAGGTTCTGACAGGACACCCGGGAGGTAAACGAAAGGCGGGCAGACCTAGACTGAGATGGGAGGATGATGTCAGGAAGGATGCAAGAGGATTACTCCATGTTGCAGATTGGAAGACGACGGCCGAGGACAGAGGGCGGTGGAGGCTTATTTTGAAGGAGGCCAAGGCTCGAAATGGGCTGTAGCGCCATTGAAGAAGAATACTTACAAGTAACATTTTTTTACATTTGGTATCGGTATCTTTGTTGTGGGTCCTTCAGTTAACAATAACCAAGTGAAGTGATGACTGTTGACCATCCAACTGTGGGCAGGGAGAAGAATGACCGACAAAATCAGCTTTCACAATGATCTCAGAAATCAAATGCATCTGTCAAACCATTATGAAAACCAGTTTCGTGTTGGTTCTGTCCATGTCAGCTTCTGATGTTCTCCTGATGTTTCTGCTGTTGTTCTGATGATATTCTAACGTAATTTTGCTGTTGTTCTGGTGATGTTCTAATGATGTTCTGATGATGTGAAGATTGATGAGGACTTCTTTGGAGTACATTATTTAATACTCCGCTCGGCTGAAGAAAAATGAAGCTTTATCTGGTTAGTTAACTTGACACTACAAATAATGTAATATGAATGTTACCGATTAAATAATTCGCAGTGTATCATATGAGTTTTTCTTTTGCCCTGTTTAATTTATCTTTGTCTTACTAACCTATTTTTTGCATTTTGTTTTTCCTGTTAAGCACTTGCATACTGCTTACTAACAACGTATGCATGGACACTGGAGGTCTAGATTCGTTCAAAATAAATAAATGTAGCTTCGTTTAACAAAAAAAATTAGAATCTTGCGAGAGCCTTGAAGGAGTAACCATCAGTTACTTATACCAGGGCGGGTAAGAGGTGGATTACCTCCACTGTATCATGAATATTACAGTATTTGAAAAAAAAAATTTACAGTAATCCAAGACAAACTTTTAGATTACACAGAATACAACCAGAAGTTAATATTTATGGCGTGACATTTTCACGATTATTCCATTAAAAAAGGCTGGTAGTTTAATAGGTTTGACGGCCGGCGTGGTCTAGGGGTAAGGCTCTTGCCTCGCAATCTGAAAGTGGCGGGATCGAATCCAGACGGGGGCAAATAAATTTTATTTATTTAATTTGTGTTGTGTAAGAGCTCCATTCAGAATTGAAACGTTGCTTGAAATGGCGTAACCAACTGCATAGCCAGATGCTTCCCCACCTTTCTCTTCCCCAACTCCTTCCCCTCCCCACTACCTTCAGCCTCACGACATACCCCAATTGGGGATGCCATAGTCTCACATATAAAAAAAGGTAATTGAGATTGTAACTAGGCAAAACTTAACTAGGCAAAATTCCAAAATGAACATGCAAAATGTTTAAGGTTAAACGGTTTTTAATACTTTTTGCACATTATGCTATAAAATATTAAGGTAAATTAATTGTTTGCGCCTGTACATATTTAATATGAATATAAATAAATAGTTTTGTCCATAAACAAACCCAAATCTTTCAAGAAAGGCTGAAAAATACAGTATTGGATTGAGTCACCAATACAAAATTGAATTTTTCAGCCTTTCTTGAAAGATTTGGGTTTGTTTATGGACAAAAATATTTATTTACATACATATTAAATATGTACAGGGGTAAACAATTAATTTACCTTAATATTTTTAAGCGTAACGTGCAAAAAGTATTTAAAACCTAAAATTATTTAATTGGCGCCATCTGTGAACGCGTAGATTATAACGTGCGTGGCGTTTAATCTGAAAACAAGGTTTTTTAATTTTCTTGTCCTTATGTTTACCGTTTAAAATTGGACAAAAGAATCACTCAGAGTCCACCCCATTAACCAGTATGAATAGAGTGTATTTGTATCTATATTTTCGGATCCATAGGAATAATAAGGTGGGTTGGTATTTGGAGGCTGTAGATTTCATGACATATCTTCATCCAGTAGGTGGTATTGGCAAGAAGATATAGAAGGGGTTCAAGAGCTCTCCCATCAATGGAGCTGTCGCTGTTCTGTCACTGTACTGTCACTGTTGTTGCCAACAGCTGATGGATTCCACGTGGCTTCGATTCCACCTCCAAAGACCCTGAAAATATGGAAAAAAAAAAGTTATTCAAAATTTAAATGTAAAGGGACACAGAGCATAATTTACTAAAGAAAAACAAAGATGTTTTCAAAATCATTATTGTGGAAACAACTGAAGATGTGTGAAAAGAGAGATGATACAAAAGTTGACAATCAACAAACATACAGTTTGTCAAGAAAGAGTAGAAAATATATGAGGGCGCCACTGTTGATCAAATGGCAATACTGAACACATAACTCATGGTGAAAGTAAAGCTGTGTAACCTACATTTTTATAAAAAAATTAAAAAGGCATAATAGTGGAACAAATATTTTTTCATCGCAGTTTAGATATCCGCCGATCTCAAAATTAGAATTGCATATAGGTATATTATTATTGTACTTTTGCAATTTTGTGTTAACATAATGAAGAATAACTATAATGTAATAAAATATAAAGCACAGTTTAGAAATTGTTCACATTATTTAATTCTAGATAAAGTACTTAGCGTTGCCTGGGCTTTAGATCATGTCTTTAATTTTAGAGATCTGAATATATTTAACTCATTCAGATCTAAAAGTAGTGTAACTAAACTCACCATTAGTGATTCTTCCTTTCTATCTATTGTTAAATTCAAATTTATGTTAAATTAAATTAAAGCAAATCGCTTTATAAATCACCTTTTAATCAAATTTATGTCATGAAGAAAAAATGTTTTTTAAAATGTGGTTTACTGTGTTCTATACATTCAGTGTCATTGCACTTCAAAAAAATATTTGACAGTTAAATTGGTGTTGCCAGTCTACAAATTTAGTAGTTCAAGTTTTTATATTTTCTACTCTTTTTTGACAGACTATAATTTATTTATTAAAATGCAAGTAGGTACTAAGAAGACATGAAATATAAAATTCCAAATTAGTTTTAGGATCAATTTTGAAAAATTACATCCTAGTTACCTATCATAATAACAAAAAGAAACAACAAAATCAATTTGAAAACTTTGAAAAGCGAAATATTTTCCAAAAATACATACAAGTACCTAGATATATTTTACATAATACTAGTACATAATATATTATAACTACACACGTATTTAAAAAATATATAATAATAACGCACAAAACATTTTTAAACGACCGGTGAAAATATTACATCATATCATCAACGAGTATTAGCGACATCTATGCGCGTTAGAGTAAAGGATTTCTCGGGTAGTGTAATAGTCAATCTTTAAAAACGTTAAGTTTCGAGTGTCTTTGCTAAAATATAGTATATCAAAGTTTACAACCATTATTTCTCCTCACTTCGTATATCTACTCATTCATAGATGTCAGCTAACTTAAAGTCTTCATGCGTATAACAAATATATCTTTTCGACAACAGGTGGCGTACGGAACAAAATCGTGATTCTAGAAAAGCTTCTAGTACAGTTCCCAGGCCGGTGATAACGCTTATCTGACATAATTGGGGTATCTAACATTAGATAAAACGAAAAAAAACACATGTAAAATATCAAATGCGTCCGTTGGCATTTCAATACGCACAATCGCACACACGCAAATTTTCTGGCCTCTAAAAGAGGTACCGGAAATTGAGCAAAGGAATATTTTGCAAAAATAATGTCATGTCGCACGTGTTAATAAATGGTTCATACTGACATATTTTGGTTATCAATTCATCAATATAAAAATACTACTTACTTCAAATAAAATTATAATAATTATACAATAAAATTCAGAATCACAATTTCATATTCTAAATTTAGGTTCAAGACGAGTTTAGTTACTGGAAATTTTTAAAATTAAAACGTATTCTTTGAAAAATTGTTAATTTGATGGGTATTAAATTCATACAAATAAATCTCAATTAATTCATAAAAATGATAATAACACGACGGCACAATAAATTCTCGCGCGATGATAGACCTCGCATCGCGGGACAAATAATTGTATTATAAATAACACAATTCCATGATAAATCACGAGGCCATTCAAGACCACTTCCGCTACTTTATGAATGAAACTCCACGTCCTCAGTCCTCAGTCCCCATTCCTCAGTCCTCAGTCCCCATTCCTCAGTCCTCAGTCCTCAGTCCTCGCGTCCTCGCGTCCTCGCGTCCTGTGCCCTCAGAACCTCAGAACGCAGAATGAGCACACCAGTACTTTAACTAACTAATGGTCATAAGACGGAGATTGTACCATTCTGATTCATGAGTAGTTTAGTTACTAAGCGCGCTGTGTTTGGTTGAACTCAGATTAACCACATTCAGATAAAATTCCCAGGGCGCCCGTTGGCAAAAACACGTGTAGCTATCTGAAGGCCAAGGCATACCACTGATAGCTCCGTCGTAACCTCTCCTTCTTTCTCATAAACACCGTACGTACCTACCTAACTGTAAAACAGAAGTAATAACACTAATAACTGATGGATAATTTTTTCAGGAGATGTTTGCTAAATGTTTTAGTGTTTTCAGTTAGCACGAATCTCACACAGCAAAAAACTATAAGATAAACCGTGGGAACTATTAATTGTTATCATTCATTCACCTAACTCTTCAAGCAGCAGAACTAAATCAAGAAGTAACCAAGTTCAGGTCAGAAACAGAAGAAACACCGAAGTGTCTGGAAGTTCGATGGAAACAAAGAAGCTCATGTCTCATGTGTACCCTTTAGATTGTGCTAAAATAGTTCGTTAGATTTGGCAGTCAATGATCTTTCTCGACTAGACACTTCTCAAACACGTCGCGCCGGAGCGGAGGAGTGGACCGAAATAAATCGGGAAAATTAAAAATAAAACGTTTATCTTCTAGCGCATCTTTATACACACCGGCTCATTAACATGGCGGGCGTTTGACACCACTCTTCGCCATGACGTGGACATGTTACAAGGAAAACTCGTCTGGAGAACACTGCTGAACACTGGAGAACACTGGAGACTGGATATTGCAGGCATAGGGTGGAAGCAAACGGCAAGAAAGGATGACAGAGCCCTCAAACCCAGCAGACAGGAGAGTAGTAAGAGACGATATCAGCAGAAAATCCAGTTTAAACGATACGGGTAGTTCAAGATTCTAGTGCATTAAACCGGCTCATCAACACGGCGGGCGTTCGACGTGGACGCATTACAAGGAAAACAAGTCTGGAGAACACTGCTGGAGACTGGGAAATTCCTGGGGATAGGGTGGAAGTAAAGGCAAAAGGGATGACAGA
The DNA here is from genome assembly GCA_917880885.1 of Limnephilus marmoratus. Lineage (NCBI taxonomy): Eukaryota > Metazoa > Arthropoda > Insecta > Trichoptera > Limnephilidae > Limnephilus > Limnephilus marmoratus. Next base: position 41,155,747 of record OU862916.1, on the reverse strand, counting down.
GCCCTCAATTTCAGCAGACAGAAGAGTAATCAGATACGATAACAACAGAAAACCTAGTTTAAACGATACGAGTTCATGATTCGAATTCTTTGAGACAGGCTGATCGCATGCCAAATTATACAAAAATATCGCAATCATAATGTCTTGTATATTAAACTAAAACATTATTCTGCATCGCGGTATTTTCCATGACCACTTCCTATGGTTTGCTTTATCAAACCCCACTACATATTATTTATTCAGCGTTATCTGATTTCGATTCATACAATAATTCATTCATTCTGAGATTCATTCATTGAGTCGGAAATAACACCTTTCATAACATAACATTATACAGTTCCTTCCAATGTTCCAAGTTCCAACGGTGCCATGGTGAGAAATCTCGATTAGAAATCTTGACTCGGTTTTTATTTAGAAATAACGAAACATATGAATTATGTAAGTTGCTTTAATCTGTAGGTTACACAGTTCACTCGATTCAACACAGGACATCAGCAAATAATGGCAACTCGGAATTTGGTCTTTTACACCCGATCTGTGCGACTCGTTAGTACAGGCGATCACTTAATTTGATCTGATTTCAAAAGCGTGTGAATCCACGAACTTGCAAAACATCTAATTAACACTTCCGCCTCCATTGACGCCAAAGAAACTACTAGTTCAGTAATGCGAGTCTTGTAGAGACATGTACACATGCTTTTGTTTCCTTCGCATGCTTTATTAGTGGCTAGTGTCTCTGTGTGGAGTGAGTGGATAGTCTGAATGCTGGCGTCATGAGGTTCCGAAGTGTGCACGTGGGATGGTTCGAATGGACAACTCTAGTTTAGTGCCGAGGTTCTTCTCTTATTAGGTCAGTGGAGGTGTTGACAGAGGCTGAGGCGGCCCCGCCTACCTTCTTCATTCCCACCACTTCCTGCCTTACGCCACCGCTTCCTGTTTCCGTTTCCTTTTCGACCACTGCCCACTGCCCATTTCTCTTTCCGTCACAATATCATTATCATATCTGCGATTCCTACCTCATAACTCATAACCAACAAACACCTCGTTAAATTTAACAGGGAGACCGACAAGTTCCAAAATTCTAGCCATGTGCGCTTGTGCATAGATAAAAGTATGACAGCAACTCCTACACAATGATAAGTGAAAATGACAATCAAGCCGATATCATCACTTTTCAAAGAAAAATTCCAAAACTTTGATGATGGGCGTTTAGCTATAACAAGTTTTGAATGGAAGTTCTCAATTGATATACTTACGTCCGTTCACAGACAAGGATCGTGGAATACCGCAAGGTCCGCAAGGTGTACCTGATTTACTTCTTTTTAAAAATAAAATTACTGTAAAGTAAAACAATTAAGGGTAAACATAAAATATTTTACAATCTGCTCGTTCATTGATGGCGGTAACTTAATTACTAATTACTTTAGAAAAACAAAGTTACAAAATACCTACACAGGTTAGTTGTTAGTTACGATTTATAACTCGTCAGTGAAACCTCTGAAAGTGCCTAAAATGGTGTTTTCCGTTTCCTATCGCACGTTATATCCGTTCCGGCGTGGCTACCTATTAAGGAAGTGAGATGTGGGCAGGCAGAGAGTGCTGTACAAGTGGGCCGGGTCAGGGGGCGGGAGACGACTAATTACGGGCAATGCTAGATCGGAATTCCTTTACGATTAGGTTCACTAAAAGTCAAGAATCATCACAAAGGAACGTCATAAATGAAAAATTAACAACATACAGACATTGTATATTACTCATGTGTTCCTCCATAATTCAGGATTATTATTAAAAAAACAGAAATTAATGACACAAAGAAGAAATGATGAAGAAATAGCAATGTTAATGGATGAATAATTGAACACGACGCAACTTTAGAGAAGCTGATAGAAAAAAAGAACACAGTGAACCTTGAGACTAGAAATAGTCTGTGATTATCATAACATCGGTTCAAAGAATGACACGGCCTATTTTATTCATAAAACCACGAGAAATGTAACTACCTACCACAATGTTATTTGAAATGATATTCGTTAAGACAAATAATAGTCAGCTGTTTGGTAGGCGAGATTATTTTGCGCGAAATAAAATAGCAACGCCCACGAGCGGCGGCCCTAGCGGCGAGTAGCGGCACTACGCCGGCTATTTGGAGCGCGAGCCGCGATGATAGCGGCGCTGGTAAACCCAGTTCCGTCTGAGGACTTGGTGAAAATGCCGATTTGTTTTGTTCATTAAATATGATGTGACAATTTATCAGATGCCTCAATGACTTCTATGCCATCTAAAATTATAAATAAGGCAAAAAAACTATTCGATGATATCAATACATTGGTAATCTTACGGTTGTATTGATATTTTTATGTTTTATGTAAATTTTAGTTTTATATACTTAATCTTTTGTTTTATAAAATTTTTGGTCTCGTACTCCTTCATTATAAAATTTATTAGGTATTTAAATTTTTGTATTATGCTGTTTAATCAGAGGTAGTCACAGGGAAGAAATCCATAATTGGTTTTATATAGGTACAAACACGTATAAACTGGAAAAATGTAAACTGTCGATTTCCCGAAAATAAATAAATAAATATTGCTAACTCTCAATTTTAAATATAAGATTGAAATAATGACTAAAAAAGGAGATCTCAATGGCCTTATTGGTAAAGAAGTGAGTTCCGGTAAGGTTACCCGATAGGTTCTGGGTTTGTGTCCCAGTTACGACGATGATAAAAAAATCTATTTGAGCATTTTGATTTTTTTTACTATTTAATTTTGACGCATTTTAAAGGTAATAAAGAGCTGATGTAACCCCGTAACTGCCGACTTTTTTTCAAATTTTACCTAATTCCAAAATTGGAACTGAATTTACTCGAAAACGGAAGTTCAAATAAAAAAGTTATACCTACCACAAAATCAGCTGCAATGTGATATAGATTGTAGATACCACTAGTTTCAAGGCATTATAATATATACCTACATCTAGAAATAAAAAAATCATAAATTAAGAATAATTTTAGTCACTTTCCTTTAGTATTGCTTCAAAATCAGAAAACACTTTTCAACTGTAAACATTCTTTATTTGGAACAATTTTAAACAAAGCACACACCGTCAATTGAAATTATCAGTCACCCTTCCGCGCAGGCGCAGATCTAAAATTCTACTCCCTGCCACACAACACAGTTTCATTTTCCACGAACAAGAGCCAAATCTCCACTGGAAATAAGTAAAAATTCAAGCGGGGGAGCATTCAAGTGTCGTCACCGTGTGGAGACATTTGCAGACTAATATTAATACAATATTATGTCTGTTTTACTTCTTGTTGTCTGCCCCCTCCCCCTCCCCCCCACCCCCCTCCCCATCCAAGTCTAGGATGACCCAAATCTCCGCGGCCAGACAGCGATCGTCCTAGACACATAACTTATCCCTTTCAAAAGTGGACTAAAAATGTGTTTCTCGACTTTTTATTTTATAGGCACACTGACACCGGGTATTTATACCGCGACGTGGGACGACATCGCGAGGACAACTTCCTATACACCTGCAGAGGAATGTTCCAACGGCAGTCAGATCGGCGGGTGAATAGACCTAGTCTCATTGACCCAACTTGCCCCACGTTTCAAAATTGCAGTTTTACTGACCTTTGACCCAGGGCTAATGGTCCTAGCATGGTCGAACGATAAAGGTGGATAGGATAACTTTCAATAACTTCCCTCCGTTCCCTAGCATGATTGCAGATCGCCAACGAATTAGTAACAGTTCATAATGACTAAGTGTTCTTAATATATTTGGCGTCAATTGTTGTTTGTACGTTAGCGATCTACAGTTGTCCTAGGGAACGATTTGAACCTGGGGTCCTAGCATGGTCGAACGTTAAGGATTGATGGGACAACTTTCGGAAACTTCTCATCGTTCTCTAGGACACTAGGACAACTGCAGATCGCTAACGTACAAACATCAGTTGACGTCGAATATATTAAGAACACTCAGTCATTGTGAATTATTACTTATTCGTTAGCGATCTGCAATCATGCTAGGGACGCTACTGAAAGTTACCCTATCAATCTCCATGCAAGGACCCAAGGTCTGTCCGTGATGGGTTGCTCTCCTGGAGAGCTTCATTGTAACACTTTTTTAATTGAAAACTTTTTTGCACCGTTGTGACTTGAAACTAGATGAAACCAAAAAAGCAACACTAAAAGACACATACATCTGTAGAATTTAGCATGCAAGAGAATGAGATAGATTCGGTCTCCTCTTTATGCGATGCTTCGTAGCCTCCCGACTTTCGTCTACTTTGGTTTTCTGAAGGTTTCACTTCTACCACGTGTGAATTGCACACTCTGTTTTTGAAGTGAAAACTTTTTTAGCACCGTTGTGATTTGAAATCGATGAAACGAAAAATAGCTACACTAAAAAGACGCAAATACATTATACATCTATAGGATTTAGCCTGCGAGAGAATGAAATAGTATAATCGGTCTCCTCTTTGTGCAGTGCTTCGTAGCTTCGTAGGCTATCGGTCTCCTCTTTGTGCGGTGCTTCGTAGTCTCTCCACTCGTGTCTACATTGGTTTTCTGAAGGTTTCACTTCAACCGCGTGTGAATTGCATACTCTGTATTTTTTCTAAGAGAGAAAGAGGCAGGGGTTATAAAGGATGTCACGTGACAAGAGATTTGTTGTTGAGCCCGTCTGCTTGGTTCAAAATATTCGCACCTCACAATTCGGAAGCCTCAGTTTCGCGCGAAAATTCAGAAACCGCCACTTGGGATCGAGATTGTAAAATAACTATGCAAGATAGCTTTCATATTTTAAAGACAATAAGAAGCATAATTTCGTTCTCTTTCCGATTAAAAGAAAAAAATACATATGTTTGCATGAGAGGAAGAGCGATATATAGCTTTTAAAATGTAAGGTGGCTCTGGATGTTTTTGGTCTTATGAAAGTATAACGCGATTACGTGTTTTGGGATGTATTTATTCCTAAACAAGCAGACGGGTTAGAATAGATGGAAAGTGCTAACGTAGACGTAGAAAGGTTAGAAAAATTAGATAGTTAGAATATATTTTTTGTCTTTTATCGTCGTAAGCAAGCCTACTTTCACTCGTAAAAATGCTACGATCGACTTGGTTTAAACCAAATTTGAATCGTATATTTCGCTGGACGACAATTTGATCCACGCCGAGCACTGAATTGTGTGTTTTGCGACTGAAATATCGGTATTATGCTAAACGAACAGAATCGCAATTGGGTCGAGCAGAATGTATAGCTGGGAAGCAGACGAAATAATGTTTGTCTAGACACTTGTGAGCTGTGAGCGTCTGCCACCATCACTCACGAGCCTCACTCTCCCACACACCGGCACACTCACACACACCACCTCGGCTCACCCACACCTAGGTGGTTTCAGTCAACCCACCGCGGATGTGCTAAACAAAGAAAATGTTGCGTAATTTTCGCGGATTTTATTCGCGACGCGGCAACACGTTATAAGAATATCTCGCGCGAAATGGGAATATAGTTCAAAACAGTTCATTTCGAATTCCGAGTGCCACGACTCGAAGTCCCGTTAGGGAACGTACCCATACTACGTGACACTTTTAGGGGGGGGGGGGGGGGGTCTTCAAAAGGTCACGCTCCATACAAATGAGCGGCGGGTTGCTTAGGATTTTGGTCACCGGGGGGGGGGGGGGGGGTTAAAAATTGCAAAAAGTTGGTCACGTAGTTTGGGTACGTTCCCTTACCTACACGCCACAACGCGCAGCGCACCTCACCGCACGCCACATCGCACGCCACGCACAGCACGCCACGCACCGCACGCAATGCACAACGTCATAATAATATATTGTCATAAAGTTTCAGATTGGTCTACACAACAAGGACGCAAATCCCCTTACTCGGTGGAGCACATTCATCGCTGGTTTCGGCACCAATTTCTTTTTTTTGTGACAATATTTGCAAGGATGATTTAATGGACTCACAAGAAATTACGCATTATGCAAACAAATCATGTTGATAGTTAGATATTATAATAAAACATTAAAGTACCTGTTGTTCCTATATAATATATTGTGATTCATTTCTTCTTGGGTCACTGCATGAAGAGGTACAAAGCGACTTTCAGGTAACGGAGAGAAGGTGTTGAACACGAAGACAATCAATGATCTGTAATAAAAGGAAAAAAACTGTTAAATATTATTAAAATAAAAGTAATGAGAAGTGGAAAACTAATAGTTACTATTGTTACTGTCCATATTTTACTATTATGATGCACTTTAACCGCCACTAACCTAATATACAATAACAATTTAACAGAAACATGCGAAAACCTCAGCACAGTTTTCCTAGTGAGGTGTTCACAAAACATTACTTCTTTACCATTTAAATTTTTATCTTTATTTTATGGTTACACAATTTGCGGATTTTTCGACCACCTTGCTGAGCACATGCCCGTGTTATGGTGGTCAGTTATAGTTACTGTTTATTTTACACTATTAGTAGAAATAAATATATGAAAGTAATGAATTCTATTATTTTTTTTAAACATTATATCAGAGGCACTGCTGAAAACTATCTGCATTCCAGTAGACAAAAACTAAAATAATATATAAAACATTCTCAAAATCTATTGATGGATATATATTATTATTATTATAATTAAATAATTATTTAAATACATCGACAATGCCATTTTTCCCATTAAAATTTATCAAAAATTATTATAGTCCTAAAGCAAATGATGAGATGATGACGGTTCACACTTATCAGCTGTCGTGCGTAGGTGCACCGTGTTGCGTGCGTCCATCTAGTTTACCCTCGATTTGAAATGCAAATGGTAAATGCAAAACTTGCAAAGAGCAATGCAGACCTGTCCAGTGTCTACTATCCACTGTCCATCCATCAGAGCTATCTGCCTTCACCACTCCGACGCTGGCTCGCTGAGTGAGACATCTCTTGCAACTTGCAATATGAATATTTATACACGGCATTCAAGCTGTTACGTTGAACGGTGATAAATATGTCTACTGATTCGTTCCGGTCAATTTGCGAAGTAATTTAAATGTATACAAACAAATAGAAGCGCTTTAAGGTTCAATGTCCGGGGAAATATTCTCTCTGCACTCTGCTAAATGCTAAATGGCAGCCAAAGTCCTACATACTATACTATACTAATACTAGATTCTCTCCGAGCAAACCAAACATAGAAGTCAAGCAGATCCCATTTGGATATTGAAATGGTAATAAGAGGTCTCCGATTAGAAGTTGACGCAGAAACGCGCGAGAGCATTATTATATACCGATCGGCTTTTCAACGGCCAATATCCAATCTAGTCGCGGAGTACTGACTGTTTCGGAGCAATCTAAAAACAACAATAATGCTCAGGTCGGCGGAGATGGGGCCCGCCGAGGAAGTTATTTCAATAGGAAATGTGTTAAAACACTATCTTTACGTGCCGTTTTGGAACGCTGTATACTTAACCTGAATTTGTATCCAATGTTTGTTTCACGATAACTCAGAGCAAATATTCAAATCAATGAACACCAATGACCTTATTAGTATTTATTTCGAGCCACTGACGACTGTCTATAGACGAGCGGCACAATGCAAATAACTCCCGGCACGGCGAGTGGCGTGGCAGTAATGGTGGCGTGGTGGTGGCGTGGTGGCGTGGCAGCGTGGCTGAACGATCGCTGATTGAATGCGAAGGAAAGCCTATCGCCTCTGTGACTCCACCGCGACTGCGCGAGAAGCCAATAAGAATCTGGTTTGTTTGCCACATTTTACAATGAGAGTATCTCCGAACATTCCAACGCCTGTCAGACGAGATGACAGGTTGTTAGTTACTACTTTGTTGCTAAACTGAATTCCAACCAACTAACACCAATGCCACTAGCCCGACAAGTCACCGCTCACCAGTAAACAGTACCTCAGTCGGTAGTCTATAGCCGGTAGTACCTCAAACTGTTTTACTGTTGCCACATCGAATCAACAAGGTATTTTAATTTACCATCGATTTTGAGAAATAATTGCTAATCGTACCGGAATTTTTATCGGGAATGGCGATTACTTAGCCTAATGTTCGCACACAAACTAGCGCAGAACTAAATCATGTGTTTTTGGTTTGAAAATTTGATATGTTCTTGGTTTGAAAATTAGAAATATATTAGATGTTTTAATTAAATACTGCGAGTAGAACACATCTTGGCCTTTCGAAATAAGCGAATATTTTTTTGATAAGTCCTTTTTTAAGCCCAGAAAAAAATAAAGTATCAGCCCTATAAAAATTGTAAACTTCAAAATCTCCTTCTCACAAATGCCTTTCCGGTTATGGTTTTATTGTACAACGTGGAAAATTAAATTATTTAGAAAATGATGGTAAAAACATTTAAATATTTGTGCCTGAACTTCGCAAAATAAAATAAAACACACTTTTTGGTAACGTTTTCTTCTTCCATAAATCAAAGTAAACGGCTGGTGTTGGGAATTTAAATCTTATCGCCATCTACACGTGGTGCATCGCTTTTCCGAATCCATGTCAGCAGGCATTCAATAACATGGATCCTAGACAATCTGTCGACATGCGAAAACGTCTCATGCCCCGTTCTTAATGAATATTACGATACGAACAACAAGATCTTGCGTAATAATAACAGTAAAAACATCAAAGAAATTAATAAATAAGGTCACGTTTTGTTCGTTCAGTAACACGAGATTCTAAGCAATACACAGCACAGGCCCGTTTAGCCGCAGCTTTAGGAATGTGCGGTGGTTACTGGTTGGTAGGTAGAAGAGTAGGTGGATTTGTTGGTTGGTTTGTTGGTTTGTTGGTTGGTTGGTTGGTTGGTTGGATCGCAGTGCGCACGTGGCGACTTTCGCAACCGCGCCGCGGAATGCGCGCATCGAGAGAATTTCAAATTCGGAACGAGGCGGTCAACTATCGAGGAATTTTCCCATTCCCGAAGCCCGCGGCCGGAATTTACGAATTTGAACTTCAAAAGTAAAAACATCGAAGTCTCCGCATTCAAGAACGCGCCGAAGAATTTCAAATGAAGTCGACGCTCACAGAATTTGAACAATTCATCGAATTTCAAAGTTAAAACTTAAGTCCTGTGAAAGTTTTATTCGAATTCTGTTATCATTTCGTCATAAACCAATACTTGGAAAATAACAGAACTTAAATATTAACTTTGAAATTTGATGAATTGTTCATATTCTGTGAAATAAGCCGCCTTTAGAATCGATTTAAATTTTTTGATTTCATCAAAAAAAAAATTCTTATGAATTCGAGGATCAAGGATTTCAAGGATTTCCTTCCGTTTGTCGTTTAAGCTTTCATTATCGTTCTTGTATTTATCTACTGCACGAAGCCACAGCCATTCTCAATGGGTTATATTTGTGACGATGAAGGGAGTTAGAGTTGAATAAGATGAGTAAGAGGAAGTCTAACCTGGCAAATTTGGATCTGGTGAAACATGACCAAAGTGATTTCAACTAACGTGAGCTTTTATAGGCAATATTTCTAAGGCAACGTAGAGTATCTCCCAATCAGTATGATTCATAAACAACCGTAGGTACATAAACAAATTTAAGATCTTAGTGTGTCAGAAGAATTATGATTTTAGGTTCTTCAAGGCTCGGCAAAGAAAATGTTACAAGTGACATAAATTAATTGGAAAATATTATTATGTATTTTTTAATTATTATTGTTGTCCAGCGCAAATTCATGACTGAATTTGAATAATAGTAATGTTTGTCGCCTCAAGAGCGTCGAGCGCAATTTTACCAAAACCAGTTTCGGCGTGTTTACGCGATGCAGCGATGTTATTTGTTATTAACAATAACCCAACATTGACGGAGGTTAGGAATGGGAAATTACAAAATAATAACGGCTGTTCGACTCGGCTAGTAAAATGTAGGTATCTATCTGCCAACTAGCTTATTGCGGCATCCAGTCCTGTTAGGCCGGACCGAGGACCAGAGCGACAAGCAACAAGCAACGTGGGACCGGAGATGGCCTTGATGAAGAAGCCCACCACGAGAGTTGCGCAACTCCGGTCGACTTTAGTATCTGCCTCGTAGGCCCTTGGTACTTGGCGGTTATGCAATGCGGACCCAAGAATGTTGTTTGTGAATTGGTCATAATTATTCTATTCATATACAGATTTCCTCATACCTTGAAACGTGTGCTGGAAAAGAATGCTGGAGCGGTGGAATGTTAACGATTTTTACGGAATTTCGACCTCGAGGATTAGGATAACATAACACCTCGGCGGTGTCTTTGGTTATTTTATTGATTCTGTACATTTAGAAAACCATATAAAATTTATTTTTGACAGTACGCCTAAAAAACATGATGAAAAATCGGTGAAACGTTTGTTTTCAGGAAATCATAGATTTTCAGAAATTTGGATTTCCGCGGCTAGGAGCACATAAAGCTCCGGGGGTGTATTACAAAATATTTTCTACTCTGCGAAGGAAAGAAGAAAAGCGTTTTCCTAGAATTTCCATAGAATTTTAGAAATTTCGACTTCACAGACCAGGAGCACATAGAGTTTCCTGATTTAACGAGAATGTTCATAGCCCGGTTAACTTGAAATAGATGGAATTTTCCCGAGTTCCACAGATTTTCAGCATTTTCATGGAAACCGACCGGGGTCGCAGAATAAGAGTGGTTAAAACTAGCTTTTCTTCACGCAACTAACTAGGAAACTTGATTACCAATTTGCTGCTCCCTCTAAGCATTTTGATCAACGAGGGAAGCATGATATTATAGCGGAGGCTTTTTGCCGAATTCATGAATAATTTACGACGGCATTCTTCACATTGTTGAGCGACTCTTCGCCTCGTGGCCGCATTGGATGCACCGGGAGCGCAGAATCGGAGAAAGACGGCCGGCGAGTCTGCGAGGAGGTTGCTAGCGCACTGAGACTGAGAAAGATCGATGACATAACTCGCGCCGGAATGCGGTCCCCCTCCCCCCACCGGGCCGCCCTTCCAGACAGCCCCCGCCACCCGCCCCGCGCCCTGCCGACAGGTCTGCAGGTCCGCACGGGAGCCTTGACCTCTCCGCATTCCTGCGGCCCGCGACACTACGGCCAGCGGAGGCTGTGCACTGTGCACTGGTGCCCATGCCGAGAAGAAAACTGCTCCGGTAACTGGAAAAGTATTTAGGGCTGAAAATTAGGCTTCGTCGTTACGATCATCCACTTAAAAACTGCAGATGTAAATAGTGTATTTTAAAAAATTACATTAAGACCGTATTTAATTCATTCTATATGTTGTGATATTTACGTTGCGTTTAATTCGTGATCTATGGAAGAAACGGGGCAAGTTTCGTCCAATGACGTCGTATATAGTCGTAAAACTTTATGAACAAAACCTACCTTCGGAAAAACGCGTGTAATATTTTGCCTTGTTAATTAAACATTGATAAAATAATTTATTATCTCCCGACAGTTTTGTTTTATGAACCTATAATACACAAGAATATAATTTGCATTTTCGAAGATTTTAAGTATTTATTTTAAAAAAATGTATAAAGATTTTATTTGAATATCACAGCGAGATAAGATGATGTTTCACGCTGGAAGTTGAGCAAAGTTCATTTTTAAAAATGTATATATTAATTTATTCACTATAAGTTAAGCTTTATTGAGATGCAATGAGGCTACGAGAAAATAAGAGGCCGGGCGCGAAAGCGTTAATAAAGCGACGTTCATTGACCCAATGCAGGAGATTTCATTCAAGCCCCGGGCCAGCGATACTTAAACATTCTAGACCGGGGCGACTATTACTATAGTCAGTCAATCAATAGTTATTACGAAATTATTTTCAAAGGGTCATTTAAAAAAATATTTTAATTTATTGTTTTTTTATTTAACAAAATTAGGATTCTCATATAAATATGCAAAATAATAACTTTGTGATAAAACTTTTTCTATTAAAACACTAAATCATACACATATATATTTTTAACGTTTTAACTCCACAGACTAGGTCATGAAGAAAATAATTTCATCTTTGAAGACTCGGTGTGGAGGGTCTTTTTGAGGAGAAGAAAGAATGAACACGGGTCTTCGTTAATTCGTGTTGTAGGTGAGAGGAAACACAGAGGCCGGCAAATCGTTCCACAGCCGAGCTATTGGACTTGAGAAAGAATCGTGGAAGCGACCCGTTCTCATGTGAAAAATGTCAACCGTGAATTTTGAGCGCGCGTTTGGGGTAATTCCGACTATGCACCGATGCCGAAGGGATCAATGATGCTAGTTCCTCGGATAATGTGGAACAGAGACATCATACCTACCGCCTGCGCTCTAAAGATTGCAATCCTTAGAGTCAGAGTCGAGGGTTTTTTCAGGAGCTTCAGATCAGAGGTGGCTGTCAAATTCAACAGTGGGATGCACTTATGATTTGTACAGGGTCAGCAGGTACGTACATACATCTACATCTATAAATGCAATATATTTCCTCAATACATAATATTTGTAAAATAACTTTGTGGCACCAATTCAATTAAATGATAACAAAGTTCTTCTTTTAACCACTATTTTAATAATAAATATCAAAATGATTCAGAACAAATAATACACCTTACTTGGGTAGGTACTATATTTGTTTACGATAACTGCCCTGACGAATGTTCGCTTGTGCCGAAACCGGTTGGTTGGTACACAATGAAATGAAGGGTACAAAGTATAAGGGTAATATGAAGGGTACATACATATATATTGTAGGAATTTTCTTGAATGTAGAAAAAAAGGAAGCAGAAACTCACTGAAGGCAGGAAAATGATGTCTCTTGTCCGAATTCAACTTTCCACTCAGCACCGATTGTAATTTTCATCACCAGTTGTAATTTTGAAGATTTTTAGATAACTCGTAATTTTATCGAGAAATCGAGATACTGAGCATAAAACACCTGTCACTTGAAGATTGTGAATGCACTGACCCTGTGATTTCACCTATGTAAGTAGGGGGACGAGGTGTGGATAGGAATCAGGAAAATGATAGGAATACTCCCTAACGTATACAGGTACGCAGATTTGGGCACACTGCGTTCGGTTGAAATGCTTTTGTTAGATCCCTTCTAGTTTTACGTAAACATTAACATTGTGCCATGTTGCACCGAAAATCGTAGAGGTCATTGGGTGTTCCCTCTTCTTCATGAGCTTTCAGTCTTTGTCCAGATTTGAACAAAAACCTCCCTCAAGTTTAAGTCTAAGATTATGCTATCACAATAACACCAACAAAAAAAATCAGAGTGTGCAGTTCGCACGTAATAGAAGTGAAACCTTCAGAAAACTAAAGTAGACAAGAGTGGGAGGGCTACTAAGCACTGCACAAAGAGGAGACCGCTTATACTACCACATTATCTCACAGGCAAATCCTATAGATGTATTACGTGTTTGTCTCTTTTTAGTGTTGCTATTTTTCTTTTAAACGAGTTTCAAATCACAACGGTGCTAAAGATGTTTTAACTTCAAAAACATCATAAAAAGTATGACGTGAATCCTGCAAGAGTGGTGAAATATTAGCCCGAGTACCTTAGCTTTACGTTTTAACCACGATGCATAAGAAAACAATAGGCAATTTTAAATATAGTAGAAAGTCGGCGGGTCTATCATCTCCCATGTCTTGTTTAATTGTGAGCCGCGCAGGAATGTCGGGCTACGGGCACCAGGCCGACAGCAAGAGCAAGCGGTGTTCGGGTATCGCCTTTCTCCGTTTCTCGACACCATGCTCGTTTAAGAAAATGTACTTTCAAATACAGTCGATTCCGCTTAATCCGTACACCGATTTATCGGGACAGCCGGTTATTTGGGACAAACACCAAGGAACAGAAACCAAATAAAGAAACTAATACTACTTTACTTCGGTAATCTAGGACACCATTACGTTAAATTGGTACAAATTCCGATCTCATGTCAATGCAAAACGTGTCTCAGTAAACGATTTTTATTTAAGAATGACGGGCGTGCAGTGAGGAGAGGAAATCCCATTGTTTTTCGCGATTAGGTTACAAACAATTAATGATGTGAAAAAATAACATTTTAGAGAAGAGTGAAAAAACCTATTTTGTAGCACAAAAATGAAGGTGGGCATCCAAATAATATTAATTTATTTGAATAATTAATAAATAAATATTAATAATGAATAATTTTTATTGATAAATAAAAAAAATGTAGCCTCCATTCAAGTTCCTGCTTAAAAATGTGGTTTTCCTCACTTTTATAAAGGGAAAAAATTTCAAATTGATTTTTGTACCGATTGTGGTTCATAGTTATTTTTTGTAATAATATTTTTTTTTTTTCAAATATTTAATAAAGTTTAAAAACAGATTTCAGATTATTCGAATAAATGTAATATGTACCTATACGTATACAAAAGCTCAATAAAATAAAAACGATAAATGTTTGGGTCTCGATATATCCGAATTAAACGGAATCGGTGTATATTATATTATATTCTGGAACACAATCAGTTTTCTGTTTAAAGTTGTTACCAGTATCTAATCATTCTGTATACGTTAGTTTAATAATAAAATTTACTGCTAAAATTATATTGATGTTCTGGAATACAATCAGTTTTCTGATTCTAGTTGATAATAGTAATCGTTCTCTGTTCGGGTATCGCCTTTTCCCGTTTTTCTTAACAGAGGGAAATTAGGTTCATCATCAGTTTTCTGTTTCTAGTTGTTACCAGTAATCGTTCTCTGTTCGGATATTCCCATTCTCCTTTTGGTGAAATTGATGAATTGTCATAAATATGTCGAAATTATTGTTTGAGCAGAATTTCACCAGCCTGCCCGGGGCCTAGGAGTCGAAAAGGCATTATGTAAATTAGCGACGTCAGTTTTTCATTTAGATCACTCTTCTAAGGAAGAGCTGGTAAGTGAAAAAAAAAAATTTGATAAAAAATTCAAGATATTATCAGTAACTTCTTGGGTGTATTTCAAATGTAATTAAATTGTTACATGGTTATTAAAAGTAAACAAATAAGTGACGTCTTAAAATGTTTACGAGTATTCATTAAAACAAATAACACAATCGTATGACGTTAATGCCGTAAGATAATGTTTGGTTTTGAGTCAGGCATGAAGACTTGACGGGCGATTATCAGATAACGTTAATATTACGTCTTACTAGTCACTAGCTCTGGATGAACCGTGATGCGGCAGGCCTGAACGAAGGTGGCTAGCATTAACCATAACAATATCTTTGTTATAATAACCTTAAACCCATCAGGCATCATTCAAGATCGAATGAGAGACGAAGTTCGCCAAGGAAAATGAAACATCGGGCCGTACCTGAACGAAGGTTGAAATTATCCATAAACCATCAGGTATCATTCTAGATCGAATGAGAGACGAAGTTCGCCAAGGAAAATGAAGCGTCGGCCCGGGCCTGAACGAAGGTGGCTGGAATTAGCCATAAACCATCAGGCATCATTCAAAGATCGAACGAGAGACGAAGTTCGCCAAGGAAAATGAAGCGTCGGCCCGGGCCTGAACGAAGGTGGCTGGAATTAGCCATAAACCATCAGGCATCATTCAAAGATCGAACGAGAGACGAAGTTCGCCAAGGAAAATGAAACGACGGCCGGGGTAACAATAACAATTGAGATGGCGCCAAATCCGTTCCGCGTTATGGGCACGATTGCCGATTGCCGATTGCCCATATTAGTCCCGTGGATTGGCAAGTCTTTGAGTTACACAAATCAATTGCATTGTCACGATGAACTGGCGCGGCGCCGGCCTGATGTAAAAGGCAATTCAGCGCGGAACACGTTGTATTCTGTACGTCAAACGTCTAGACACGTCCGAGAGAAAAGCCCCATTCTCGCCGTAATACTTAGATTATAATGTTATTAGTTGTTAAACATGGCTTCATAAAAAAACCAATTTTCACCGAAAGAAACATAAAATCATGCAGCATAGCCAGATATCATTTTATGGTGACTGAATACTGATTTTGGACAGTCTCTTCCGGGAACTGTCACGTTGTGGAATTACACGAAGCGGAATGCGGCGCTTGCAATAGAGCCGACACCATCTGCTACGAAATAAAGAAAATCTTGTTCCGATTAGAAGCTGCCAAATATTTAATTAGAAAGCGGGCGAGAATCTCACACGAACCTCACGGAAATTGAAGAGTGTGTTAGCAAACTTGTGTGGATAAAATATATGTATTATAAGTGCAACGAATGATAATGATAAAGCACAAACTTATTTACAGAATGAAAAATACTTTGCCCCTAATTTTGAAACGATTCTTCCGATGGTGTTTAGAGTTTTGTCGACGAAAGGCCGAGCTTTCGCAATCTCCTCCATCGCTACCAGGAGTGCAAGGAGCGGGAGGGTAAACCGGCGGAGCTTTGGGTTGGTTTGTTTGGACGGAGCGAGCGGCGGGGCTTTTGACGGCGGAGTTAGCCGAGCGCCGGCGGAAAAGTCCGAGCGGGGAGCGTGGGATTTGGCGCCGGGCGGCAGTCGCACGCCACCCGCGCCCATCTCCCGCGCTCTCTGTGCTCCTGGTACCGAACATTGAACGCGCGTGTGGAAGAGGCAAACACATTCCTTACCCAGACCAGCTTTCTTGCCTACTTTCTTTTAGGCTACTCGATTTTGTTGCGGTGGTATGCATTACATTATATATGTGCAAAGTATGAACTCCTGGCACGCTGCTCAGAATAATAATTATTTTTTTTTACCTAAGGGTCTAAATTTAAAAGTAAGCAGGAAAAATACCTTCTAATAAATAAACCAACCCCAAAAAATGAATTTAAAAAAATGCTCGCATAGATATTAAAACTTGTAAATAATTCATAATCCACTCGATCAGAGCTAATTTAATTATTTTAGGAAAAAACACTAAACGCTTATGGCAAGTTATGCTTTAAAATATTGAAATTGATGAATTGTTTGTTTCTTTACGCAATATAAATATGTATCTGTGATTGATCGCCTGTATCTGTGATTCAATTCAATATTGTATTTGTAATACAAATTTTGTATACCTTTCTCGAAAGAATTGAGTTTTTGAACAAAAAAAACTATTTATTCGTGTTTAAATCGTATATGGAGGCAAAAACAATCAATTTTTATATTTTAAAGCCTAACATATCAAAAGCGTTTTTTTCTAAAATAATTATATTAGCGCAATTTACGAATTATTTAAAGTAATAATTACGAACTTGCCTGAGATGACTGCACTACATATATTTTGTTTAATGTATAATATAAATAAAGCTGTAATTTTGATGTGAATAATTTCTTATGATTGTTACATGTGTTACATATGTAAAGAGATTTTTTTATTTTTTTTATTTATTTATTTTATTTACATATGCATATATATTACAATACATTACAATGTGATCATTTGTCTGTCCAACTGGGCAGAATACCCGTTTCAGGACAGCCAAATTGTATATTTAGTTCATAATATTCTTATATAACAAAGAAATAGTTTCGTTCAAGATATCACGGGAATTTGCTTCTGTCGAGACAACTTTTGAGAACACTAAGAATTGTATATAATTAAAGGATGGTTTCTTTATGTCTTTAAAAGAATCGCAAAGATGTGATTTTTTCAAGGTCAATTTGGAGAACATAAATAAATGCATTCAGATAATCAGAGAGCACAGAGCTCTTTGAAAAGCCAGGAAATTAGGTAGAAACAATACACAGGAAACAAACACCTTTTGAGAAAATACAGATATGAATAAAATTAATAATCATAGGTAGCTAGTAGGTACCTACCCTATAAGAACTAACATGAATATGAATCCATGAGGAGATAAATTCTCACGGGAATCCCAGGCCATTCTGTTACATAAAAGAGGGGATTGAATATGTTTTTTATTTATTCTAATAAAGAGAATACAAGATGTGAATATATTGATGATGAAGTGTTTTAGTTTTGTTCATTTTAAAAAAGTTTACTAACTTTATATGTATATATAAATACATACATACAATCTCTCTACATTGCGCAAAAACTAATAATAAAAATAATATTTAAAAAATCATTTCTATATCCATCTGAACTCATATTCAAAGAATTTAAAGTCAGAAAATTAAATACTCTCTTCTTGTATCATTCAACCTTACAAGTTTACAAAGAGGATATCCTAAACAAAACCATACCTTTCAAAAACACAGAAATTCTCAGGCAAAAATACATGTTACCAATTCCCATTTGTAAAAAAACTTTGGGTCAACAAAACTACAAATACTTGGGAACAAATTTCTTTAATAAATTACCAGACAATATAAGATCCCTTAAGGACAGTTTCAAAAATTTCAAAACACAATTAAAAAAATATACTGAAAACCTTAACTAAAAAAAAAAAAATAATAAATAAAAATTTAAAAAAATGTATACATATATACACATAAGTTTCTCTTATACTTTATATAAACAAAATTTCAAAAAAAATAAAATCAAAATAACCTAACAAATAATACTTCCTCCCGTATACACAAGAATCTGCTTATTATGGGAGAATATTTAAAAAATATATGTATATTTGTATTAAGTTTTATTTTTTATATACTTTCATCATATTTATGTATCTATTGTATGTACTGTACCAAAAAATAAAAAAATTTCAATAAAAAAAAAAAAACAAAAAAAATATTAAACACACTCATAAGTAATAATTATATCTACACGTAAATATTTATTTCACAACGATTATTCATTTTTCTCACGAAATTTCAAGATATAATGGTATACTAGCGCAAACCTGTGAAAAAACACGGGATATTATAATTGTAGGATTTGTAAAGCTAAAGGAATTTACAAAAGAGTTAATTGTGCACAAAAAATAATTACAGACAATCAGAAATTTACAATTCGAACGAACACGGTTAGTAGCTTAATATTATTAAATTTATTAAAATAAAATAATTTTGGTGGGTACCTACGTCACCGCTTTTCTGATATATTATGATTTAATTCTTATAGGTTCAAATTTTGAAAAATAAAAGTTCATAGAACTTGAAGAATTTTACGCATTACGCGGGAATATGTTTGCATGCATGTATTAGTGCGTTTCATTAAACATAAGCTCATCGTTATTGGATGAAATTTAAAATGTTGCCAATGAACTCTCTCTAAAAGACTCTCGAAGATTGTCCGAAAAGGTGAAGCTCGAAGTATGCACGATAAGATAAAGCTTGAAGATATCCGATAAAGTGAAGCTCGATGTTTACCAAAATGAAATAATGCTCGAAGTTTGCATGATACAGCATAGTTCGAACAACTGTACCCGATAAAGTGAATTTTGAAGATTGCAAGATGAAATGAAGCTCGAAGTATGTCAGATGTATTAAAGCTCGTGCCCAATGGAGTGAGCTTTCAGTTGGGCTGATGAAACGGTTGTGAAAAAGAGTATAGTCCGTCCCACGTCCCACCTGAACTTGTCGATCGTTTGACGAAAGGTCAGACAGTGAGTCAATCACAGCGCCATGCCAGTTGTATTTCTAGAACAATTATTATTAACCGGCGGCGCATACCGTCGCGACGCTCTAACTCTAACTGACCACTCACAGTAACGGAGACAATCGCAAATAAACTCCCAACCGACAAATGAACCTCGCTATCAATAGCCACTATCTGTTGTTTGGGCTTGGAACCACTAAATCGTACCATGGAAGCATTAAATAACTAGAAAACTATGAATATTATTCACACTAAAACCAAACACCATAAACACCTATGAATGACATTAGGAATATTTATTAATTTAGACACTTTGTCACTTATTTAGACATTAGATCGAGCTTTTAGTCCATGTCATAAACTATGTCCAAAGTTAGATAATGGATTTGAGATCATTTTATTCACAGCGCTCTTGAGGCGATTTTTCGCAAAAACAGCGCTATATAAGTTGTCCAAATTTATTATTATAAATTTATTAAAGCAAACCCGGAGTACCTGATTTTTTTGCACTTTTATGAAAATTTGGATTATCATTGAGTTTTAGAGATAAGTTGAAACCCGAAATCCGAACCTTCTCAAAGCCTGTATCATTTTTAATGAATAGATGATACAAAGCAAAAAAAGCAAATGCTTATCAATAAAGATGGGAGAAAATCTGTGTATAAAATAAAATTATAAAAAGAAATCAAGTCGCCAAATGAATGTCGATTTAGGCGCCATTTTGCCTAGGGTCTGGTCTGCTAATGTCAAAACTGGTCAAGTCTCTTCAAGTGGTGTTTAATGAAACATTTAATTTTGTTTTCCTCTATCTAATGCCTCAACATTATCGCTAAATTAATAATAAATACTGCCAAATGCAGAAAACAGAAATTCGGTATTTATATCAAAAGGCGCAAAATATAACGATGCTTTAGGCTCCATTTGGCTCAGTGCCTGGCTTTAAACGTGCCAAGCCTCTCAAGTACTGTTGAACAAATCACGAATCACGAAACATCTGATCTTTGTTTTCATTTTATTTCCTTAAATGCCTCAACAATATACATAATACTGTAATACGGCCATAATGTTATCTCCACTGTGGCCATGAGATGATGGCCCGTGTACACACGAGACCCACAGACCGATAGATCGTACAGCGCTCAGTACAGCGCACTAGTGACTGCGTAGTTCCCTTGTAATCGGAGATTTGAGCGACTTGCGTAGATATACCAAGGCTGCGCGACTCCAAAACATACGAATACATAATGCAGAGAAGGTCTCAAAACAATATTGTATGTAATTAATGTTTCAACGGACGGGTGGGTGAAATTGTAACGTTCGATTTTACCGAGAACGCAGTAAAGTGGAATCCGTGAATACCGGACAAGAATCCCAGCTTTCCGGAGTCGCACTGCGATTGTGGAATCCCCAATTAGAGCATCTTGTGAGGGAGGTGAAGGTTGACAAATACATCACAATTCAGATAAGTCACCAAAAAGTGATGATATTATGAATATATATACGGATAAATTGTGAAGGTAGCGATGTCTCGCTAGATCTCTTTATTTCCGTAAATGTTTTATTTATTTATTTACGGACAAATAGTCAATTAACAATTTGATAATAACACGAATAAGAAACAAGAGATGACAGTGAAAGGAGAGCACATATAAATGAATAGCAATGACAATATACAATAGAAAAAGTACACAATATAGAGATGACTATAAGTCAAAGCATGAAGAAGGGTTTAAAAGGCTTTAAAATTACACATTGCATAATAAATTAGTAAAAATTAAGTACATTGAGTAAAAAATATCGACTGCCGAAAGTTATTTAGGCTGGTCTTTGAGATAGGAATGAAATGAATTGTTGATTGGATCTGAATGAAATGAATCGTTGATAGGATCTGAATGAAGTGAATCGTTGATAGGATCTTAATGAAAGGTATCATTAATTGTTTTGTATTCTCGCTTCATTACAAAAAACCGTATTATTTAAATAGGTATTCATATAAAGGACAACAAAACCAAAAATGAGTTAAATCTGTCATTTTTCTACGTTTTGTTTTTGCTCCTTCGATCGAAATATATCTAGAAAAATATGCGCGTTTTTTACGAAGTACATTTTGGGACAAATTTTTTTGAAAAATTAAAAATAAACTAGGTAAGTACTGTTAATATTTTGAAAGATCTATTCAACGTTATTTTATAATAAAAACTCATAATTTTAGGTCTACAAAAGCAGGAGATATGATTTTTTGAAAAAATAAAAAAACTTTCTTTTCGCTGTCTTGTACTTTGTCCTGATTGATGTAAGAACTTCATGATATATTGATATACAACGAATGATAATAAGTATATTATATATTATAGTAACGAAATGTTTTTAGTGAAAAGTTTGTGAAAAGATTAACGTTTCCAGGTTACGAATTACCTTGCAATATTTGATTTTCTTTTACTCCTACATTTTATTGGGAAATTTTCTTATGCAAAGATGGAGGACATTTGGAGTTTAAACCTGCAACGTCTGGGTGAGAAGCCGATGCTTGGAACCTCTCGGCTACCAGCGGATATGACTGGGGTTAGGAGTGTTAGGTCGCAATATCCTCCTAACGTATGAATTCTGAGATATTATCGGCATTCATAATGCATGTCTGAGTATAAATAACTTTTAGCTTGTTCTCATGACACGTGATGTCACGATCTACGTTCTTCGGACGTACTAAGCAGATGGATTTTCCCAGTCGAGGGTATTACCCATTTCAGCGTGATCGAGTTTTTAAGGGGAAACCGTCATAAGAGAAAAATGTACATATTTAATTTTAAGATGCAATAACTGAAAGCAACTTTCACGATTATTGATTTAAAACACATTGGAATTTTTTTTACTTTGGTAGATTTTTAAATTCACCGTTCATTTGTTGTTAGTGTAATTGGATTTTGGTAATAGCCTACCATTGAACATATCTGGGGTTCCATTGTAATTTGAAGGAATGCTTTCAACTCCTAGATCGCAGACAGCACTTGAAATTAATTTGCAGTCACAGGAAAAGTTAACCAATTTGTTGAAGTTGTCCAATTTTCATTTGAAATAAGGTTTATGGAATTTACTTAATATGTAATAATATGCAATATAAAACAAGAAATGCAGCAAAAATCCGTGTCGTTCCCATCACATTCATCTTGCATTTAACAATATTGTTAACACAGGTAGGGGATTCCATAGTTGGTTCCGAACAGTCGGGAAAAGTTGGGATTCCTGGGCGGCATAACATTAAAAAAAATCATTTTTTTACATTAAAAAATAAATCATTTTTTTACATTAGCTTCATACAGGAGGTCCTGAGGAAAATAATTTCACTCATGGCCTGTATCATCTAAGGGGATGCTGTGCTGGAGGGTTTTTAAGGAAAGGTAGGAGAGATAGTTCTGAAAAGGAAAATGTATGAGGGGTGGGTAGGAGATCAGTGTATCCCGGAGTGACGGATGTAAAAACCCATCCCTCAAATTGCGGTGCTAGGGGATGGGCTGAGATCAGTGTCAGCAAACGAATCTGCCACCAAGGCTTAGACAAACCTCACCCCATGAGCCCGGGCACTCCTGCTCACCAAACGCAGCGAACCACTCGGGGCAACCTATAGAAGGTTCAATAAATGGTTCCCGCGGCGGCGGTGCATATATCCGCCTCCAAAATCAATGATAATAAAGTAAAGGAAAAACCTCCTTGTTCTCTTGAATCGCCCCCGATTTGACCATCAAACAAAACTGTATCAACATGTGAGTGTGTGAACGCGTCGGTGCGCAGAACGGTTTATCAAACAAAAACATAAAACAAGCCAAATTTTAAATATTATTTTTTAACGTCAAAGACTAAATTTATCGCGTCTGAACACATATTGGACTGCGCCTCACGGACAACTGTAAGAAGGGGACATTGACAGACAACCGACAAACGACAAACGACAAGCAACTAAGAACTATAGAACTGTTTCAGCGGCGCTTGCCGAAACAGTTCCTAAATACCTGTTAAGTATTGGACCTTTGTTTTAAGTAATTCCATGAGTATTGATCCTCGGCATACTTACATATATACAATATCCAATCGGTTTGGAGAAATTACGGTATACCGTCTTACACAAAATATAACTATAAGGGGTTGTGCAGAGAGAACGTAACGCCGAATAACAAAAGTATAAAACATATTTTCAATCAGTTTTTCAGTTTCAGTGCCGGCAACCCGAGCGTTTATTTTTTTTTTTTCATTTATATACATAGTTTTATTTTCCCACCTCACTAGACAAAGTCTGTTCCGAGGCAGGTATCAAATGCATCAAGGATAAAACTACTTGTCTACATACAAAAACTCGACAATGTAAATAAATTCGTTTGATATCCATATCAATTTGTTATTAAAGGTATTTTTGAAGTCGATTTTAGGCTTGTAATTGGTAAAAAACGCACAAAAAAATTATAATTATTATAATTTCGGGGTATCAACTGTCGGGTCACCGCCCTAAGTCACTGACAATTTATATGGCTGTTTAAGTAGGGATTTCAAATTTAAAGGGCGTCGAGCGAATTCAAGAAAACGAGAGAAAATAAATATGTTGCACGGATTGGCTTTTCTGCGTTCTGTCATCTTCGTGATAGCTGGATGGACAGGGTTACGAATGAAGATGTTATGGTTCGGATGAATAAAGAAAAATAAGTTATTAAAACTATAAAAATCCGAAAACTTCAATATCTTGGACATGTGATAAGACATCCAGGGAAGTACGAGATCTTGCATCTCATAATGAAGGGAAAAATTGCCGGAAGATGGGGCCCTGGAAGAAGAAGAACCTCATGGCTGAAAAACCTGAGACAGAAGTAACCTAAACAAAGTCCGCATAGCCAACATGATAGCCAACGTCCGTTGAACGGACAGGCACAAGAAGAAGATCCTCTTCGGTGGTCATTTTAAGGGCGGAAAATGAAAATGTAAATTTATTTTACACGCAATTTCTTCTAAATTATTTATGATTTTTGTAGAATGTTTTCAAAACAAGTTATTTCGTAAAAAAAATTAAAGTATACTTACAGAGTTGTTAACGTTATTTTTAACGTACCTATTATATGATTTTATTTAGATTTTCAACGGATTTCAGAAAATACACAAATACTCCCCGTAAAATATAAAATCAACCCAACATTTTTTTACATTGCTTATATTTTTATTTCATTTATAAACTATTTTATTTCTATCGTAACTTTATTTATATTATTTCTATCTCTTGTTAAACATGCACTGCCTTTATTTCTTTATGTAAAATCCCTCGTAAAAAATAAAGTAAATAAATGAGCTCCACACAGGAGGCCCTGAGGAAAATAATTTCCCTCAGGGCCAAGTTTCCATCTTTGGGGATGATGTGTGGAGGGTTTTTTTTAAAGAAAGGAAGGAGAGGAGGGTTCTGGGAAGGGAATGGGTTTAAGGGGTGGGTAGGAAGCTATGGTTCAGTGTGTCCTAGTCATCCGCCTCCAAAACCTAGACAACTCACCTCACCCCATGAACCCGGGCATCCCTGCTAAATCACAAGCGAATCACTTGGGGTGACCTATGGCAAAGGTGTTGGTTATCCAATAAAGGTTCCCGGGGCGGCGGTACCCATACCCGTCTCCCAAATGTTTGTAATTTCATATTACGTATGCAATCTTTTTATGGAAAAAATCAAATAATAAAAATGTGTTAGTATGTAAGTACTTAAAAATAACAACAAAATATATATTTTTACATACATATATCTTTTTTAGTACATTCTCAACTTTTTAAATAAATATAATATGTTATTTACCGGCTTCGGCACAGACATTTAGTCTAGTGAGGTGGATAAAAGAAAATTATGTACATAAATGAAACTAAACTGAAATAAAATCAATTTTATTTTATTTTTGAATAACGATTCTTTGTATTATAAAGCCGAGCAATTCTAAAGTCGAAACGATAATTTTGTAAAATAATATTAACGACGATGAAAAGCGTTTTTTTTTTATTTTAAAATATTTTCAGAAAATATTCATTCACTGTACATAAAGGTCTAATTTTTCCAAATCATTAGACTTTGCCATTCTAGGAACTATTTGCATTCGAACATTGAAATTTTTCACTTAATTAAACTTCTGAGGAAATCATTTCGTCAATGAATATATATATTTTTACGTGACCAATCTTTTTCAGATATCAACACAACGTAGATTTTTAAAGCGATCGTAGTTCAGAAAATTTAGACATTATTTATAAAGTCCATTTAATATATCATCCTGATGTGATAAAACACGCATCTCTACTGCATGATCTCTGTTTGTGTACAGGCAACTTATTTAACTGGGAGTTATGTAATATGAAATGCCATCAGAAGTTTTAAGGTCAGATTTAAGTTACATAGGTACTAAAGTACTGAAAATACTCCTCATCAAGACCTATGTATGGAGTATCTTGATGTACGGCTGCGAAACATGGTGCCTATCCGAAAGAGATAAACGGAGACTAGAGGCTTTTGAGATGTGGTCCTATAGAAGACTATTAGGAATTTCCTGGAGAGACCACATTACAAATGAGGAGGTTCTCCAAAGAATCGAAGGAGAAAGGCACCTGCTCAGGACCTTGTCCGAAAGGCGTGCAAGATGGATCGGTCATGTAATACGACAAGAAGGCCTCTTGCATGCCATAATGGAGGGTATGACCGAGGGGACAAACTCTAGGGGACGCCCACGCCGAGAATACCTGGAGGACCTGCTGGTGGACATGCGCTGCTCATCATATGCAGACTTCAAAAGAGCCCCACGAGACAGGGAAGAATGGAAGAAAAGAACAGAGGAAATTGCTGCAAACCAATCCCAGGATTGAAACCAGAGAGAGAGAGAGAGGTACTAAAATAGGTATCAGATAGTTCTCCAACATGTTCCCTATTTTGATTCTGTAAATATAATTTAAACCCTTCAAATGCGTACCTATTTCAGAATCATATTTCGGAAAAATATTTTGCGTCGTGATATTGATAAACAATCGAATTTCCTGAACAATTCGTATTCATAGAAAGAAACATCCAGTAATCCTGGATGTAAGGAGTCTCTGGAACTGGAGTAATCCTCCAGAAACAAATTTTAAATATATATCAATATCTCTATTATAATTTCGACTTCAACATGCAGTTGTTTGAAGGTAAATCTTAATCTCTAAAGAAAGACTGTCGTTCGGAAATGAAATGTTTTTTATAAAGTACATGACTTCTGAGTAAATCTGTCTTCCAGCCCTCCGCTATTATTTTTCGTTCCCTACTATCCCACCCTATTTTATTAAATCCTAGCTCGTCTACGGCCAGGTGGGACGCTCATGTGGTGATCTTATGTCAAAATGCTCGGTAATAAATGTAATAATATTAAGTACTTTTGTGGGTAGAGCAGTAGTTGTCAGATCGCCTAAACAAGCCTTAGAAAGCACGTCTTGCAATAGCACCGTTCCAGAACACGTGCGCGTTTAAGGATAGGGCTGCTATATTTAGTATACGCTTCCGATATGGCTGAGATTTTTTTTACAGGAGTCAAAAACCTCATAATGCTATGCATAAAGTTTGATGACTTGTGTCATTGCCGATGTCTTCCTTTTCCGGATGTGCGCGTTGCTATTTTTTTATTGCTGACTGCTATCTGAAAGCGGCTTTCTTCTCTAGGATATTTAAAAAGGAACTGTGCATAACAAAAAAATTCAGATAAGCAAACAGATAAGCATATCTTTGAGTCGTTATTTGGGATTATTATTTCGTCTTTGAATTTGGTTTAGCACTCAAGTTTTAGAATATCAGTGAAGCTTTTGTGAAATTGAAGAGATATAGCTATAGATACGTGTTGAGGGGTTTGAAATAATGTTGATCAGACATTTTCAAATAACAAAATTCTTTCTTGAGCAGATGTGTTTCATTGGCCCGTCTGGGACTGAGTGGAAAAGTTTTATGCAAATTGGTGATATCAATAGAATCAAGTCTATGTGACACGTCATTACTATCATAGCTGATCAAAACATGGAGTAGATATATATATAGCTGCAATCAAACAACACCATTGAATTATGGTTATGCATTGTGAGTTATGAATGATGAATGACCTTCATTGATAAACGAAGAAATCAGAGAGGTGCGATTTGTTGACTTTCCAGCTTTAACAAAATCAAGGTTCGAAAATTCCAAAATAACACGCGTCGTAATTCATGAAAAATCATACAAATACGAGTCTTTTTTACCAGGCGACCATAACACTATAAGCGAAAAATGTAAGTATTTACGTGAACTGACCTCATTAATGTGTGTGTGAGTTTGTGTGTACCACAGTCGGTTAGTATTATGAATGGGATGTGACGTCACGCGCGAGGGAATTGTGCATGGGAGGTGAAGTGGATGGTGTGGGGGGAAAGGGGGGGGGACAGACAGGAAGTGGATCGTTTTGAATAAGGAAGCTCTCGGCGTTCGCGCGCAAAATGTGCTCCGTACACCCAAATAAAGACGAGAGACGATCTAGTAAATAAACACACCTACTTGGCGGTTATGATATCCTGGTACTTTGATATATTTGTTTCTAGAAGGTAAAGTGTAAAAGTGAATGGCATTTTAATACATTTCCTTTTCTTCGTTATTATTTATTATTATTTACACGGATTTAGATAATTTAGGGTTTTTCAACTGTCCAGTTAACCATTAACTAAATGTAGGCTTACCAAGAAATATGAAGCGTCCGCCGAGAAGACCGTACGCTGGGATATTGAATTGATTCCAGTCGAGTCCAGTCGATTCCAGTCCAGTCCGACTGGATTCGGTGGATTTGTAGAAGATCTGCAAAAGACAAAGGAATTATATAAGAACACAATTCTATAATACCATATACATAGATATATGATTGTATTAACTAAACTAATTACCCACGGAATCAATTAATTTAGACAGAAACAAGTTGCAAGTAATAACATTATTAGTGCCTAATAACTCATATACGGGATCTTTATTAAATGATATATTTTAAAGGAGATATTGTACAGTTTTAGGAAGGTATACCAATAAAATGTATTTGTTGTTACTAACATGTGAAAATTAAATAAAGTAACTAAAACCTCCACTGTTTCTGTTTTTGTGACATTTAATTATTATTTTTTTTAAATGTATTCTTGAACATACAGTTTCAAATGATAGTGGTTAATATCTACAAAAAATGCTAACATTAGTATCTGTATGTGAAAAGGGGGCATAGGAGGCATTCATTAATTACGTGAGCTCAAAAGGGGGGGGGGGGGTCCAGCAAAATCTCATGTTGCTTAAAAAGAATATACGAAGTCGCCCAAATTTATCTCACCAAGGGGGAGGGAGGGGTCTAGATTGGAAAAAAAAACTGCTCGCGTAATTAATGTATGCCCCCATTACGTTAATTACGTGAACCTTTTTTCCTCCAATCCAACCCCCCCCCCCCCCCCTTGGTGAGATAAATTTGGGCCACTTTATATATTATTTTTAAGTAACGTGAGATTTTGCTGGACCCCCCCCCCCCCCATTTTGAGTTCACGTAATTAATGTATGCCCCCATAGGTTAGTTGGTTAGTTTTAGCATTTTGTGGACACCTCGCTGGGAAAACCTGTGCTGAGGTGTTCGCATGTTTAGGATTAAGTGCTATTCGTCGACATAAATAAAAA
Organism: Limnephilus marmoratus; assembly: GCA_917880885.1. NCBI lineage: Eukaryota > Metazoa > Arthropoda > Insecta > Trichoptera > Limnephilidae > Limnephilus > Limnephilus marmoratus. Next base: position 41,126,622 of record OU862916.1, on the reverse strand, counting down.
CACAGTATTCTCCATGAGTTTGTCAAGAAGGACACTGTGGGACACAATTCCCATGGCGGCAGTATCGTGTGCATAAATTTAAGGTTAGGGAACGTACCCATACTACGTGACACTTTTAGGGGGGGGGGGGGTCTTCAAAATGTCACGCTCCATACAAATGAGCGGCGGGTTGCTTAGGATTTTGGTCACCGGGGGGGGGGGGGGTTAAAAATTGCAAAAAGTTGGTCACGTAGTATGGGTACGTTCCCTTAGTAGCACTTAAAGTTAGATTTTAATGCGTACCTACGAGATTTATAGTAAGTTATGAACCCACAATACTTTCTTATGTTTTTTTCCCAGTGACTACGGCATAATAATATAATGTGTGCAAGACAATAAGACAGTGCATTTGTCTTCTGAGATATATTTGTTCAGTATTTTTAGCTGCCGGTAGCTTGCCGAAACGATTATATTTCACTTGGAATTCCCCGGCCGTCCGTCTCCGGAAGTGGATGTCTAGAAATGTGATTCGAGGTGGCTGATACGTCACAGCTACCCCACGCGAACACGCTGCACCACGCGCCACCACGTGCACATGCACCCACGTGCGCGTGGCGTGCTGCGTGCCCGGCGCACAATCATCTCCAGATGATGCTAAACGGAAGGGGGTCTTCCTGTTGCATCCGAAATAGAAATATATATTATGCATCCAAAATAGAAATAAACGTCCCTACAGACTGCTTCACTGACGTCTGAACAACGTTCACAGACCTAGGCTCGACCGGAAATACTCGTATGGTAATCGCGAGAGCCCCGTTGTAACCTCTCTTTTTCTTATATGTATACGGCGTTTACGAGAACGATTGAGAGGTAACAAGAAACAACGGATCTATCACCAATTAGATTGCACTTCCATAACTTGAGTTCGAAGACACTAACATAAACCTGCGTATGGACATCCCGATACTTAGCCACTCTAAAACGTTATTTCTGCTTGTCAAGTTACTTCCTTCCGTTCGTTAAGTCCTCATTTGACTTTTAAATGAGCTTAGTGTAATTTACAGAAATAATTTTGAAGACTGTATGTTACAGATGTTAAAAAGCTTAACGAAAGCAAATAGCATAATGTAAATAATAAAAAAAAAACATATATCACACACATCCTCTGACATCACATAACAGAAAAATTAGCTTTGAATCTTTGTATTTTACGCAAATTACTCGTAACACAACACAGAATCAAGATTCCGAAAACGTAAACACATTTGTAGAAGAAAGCAACTATTATAGGCAATATAGGCATACATACCGCCATCGATATACCCTAAAATATCTGATTTAACTTCTTCCTTCTTCTCATAAACGACACATAAAATGGGTAAGTACCTCAGAGTAACAGTAGGTACTCAATGGCAAGACCATACAATAATATTAGGGGTACACAATCTTATATCTTTACTGTCTTATAATTATTAACTTTCTCGTGTTTTCATAGACAAAAAGCACGGTTTAATGATGACTCGATCTCGAAGGTGCATGGTGCACGTCAGTTGAGCAAGAAGTGCGGGTGTGGGTAGGTACCCGACAGGTAGGTACCGTAAGAACTAGGAACTACCCACCGTCTCGTGAAACCGGTCAATTAAAACCATTTGAAAGCAGGCATGTGATATAAAACAACTTGATGGTCAATTTCTATTATGTCGGACTTAAATAACGATAAAAGCGGTCGTATCAAAATATCTCGTACATTATTAAAATCGTATTCATTTACATAATACCTTCGGAGGGAACACATGCTGAAAAATTAACGGACCGACAAATAATATACACCAATCTTTTCAATTCTCATGGCCCGCGGCGGCGTACAGCCTATACGCCTCATAAAACTAAAGCCCCAGTCATTAGGATCGACTACCTCATTTAGAGCTACGCTACTTACTACTTACTTACTCTCATACATTCGACAACATCTGCCTTACGCCTGTAGTGCCCTTGCAAAACTCCTTACAACATCCTTACAAAGTTTCAATGTCCCTGTAAACTACATAAAATTAAACCCCCAATCATTAGGATCGACTACCTCATTTAGATCTACGCTACTTACTTACTCTAATACACTCGACAACATCTACGAGTACCTTACGCCTGTGATGCCCTTGCAAAACTCCTTACAACATCCTTACAAAGTTTCAATGTTCCTGTAAGCCTCATAAAATTAAACCCCCAATCATTAGGACCGACTACCTCATTTAGAGCTACGCTTCTTACTACTTACTTACTCTAATACATTCGACAACATCTGCCTTACGCCTGTAATGTCCTTGCAAAACTCCGTACAACATCCTTACAAAGTTTCGGTGCTCTTGTACGCCTCATAAAGCTAAAGTCCCTATCATTAGGATACTATCAAATTTAGAGTAAGGCTACTTACTACGTACACTGCTAATTTACTTCCTCTATACTCCCACCACATTTGACAACATCTGCCTTGCACTTCTAATGCTATTTGCAAGACTTCAAGTAACATCCTTTGAGGTGTTCTATGTTCCTGTTCGCTTCATAAAGTGAGAGAAAGCCAAAACTCCAGTCATTGGAATCAAGAAAAGAACAAAATTTGTCATGAAGTGTGTGTGTGATAAAGTGTGATCTACAATCTACACTTACCAATTTGAAAGAAAATTTCGTCAATTTGCATCTGTATCCTTTCGACTCAGGACTCCAGATATGCCAATGAAATTTACTATCTGGTAAAGAAAGACTTCAGTGATTTTATGCAAAATAAAATCGAATGGATTCTCAGAAGATAACCCCTTTATTGTACGGGTATATCGTAATAACGGTTTGATTGTATGCGTGGTACAAGCGAGGCAAGAGGCAGAACACACAGAAGATAATAACGGCAAAGAGCCGCCGCAGACGGCATGAGAAGGGTCATTATTGTGTAGGTGTGTAGGCGGCCGGAAGTGGGGTACCAAGTAGGTACCAAGATACCGGAAGCGCGGTACCAAGACAACGGAAGTGAAGGTACCGAGCCACCGGATGTTCCGAAGCAAGTTGCGGCACGCGATCGGTCACTTCCTTCGGCTTCATTATTCCATCTAGTCTCTGACACTTCAAGACGAATTGACCCGGTTAATGTCGCCGGAGAGATTTGAGAGGGTTTTACACAACATTTCGTCGGTCAGGGTTCAATCTCCGTGCAATTTTACACGGTTAACTTTGCAGAAGGACTAAAAATCGAAGAAATGTTCGATTCCATCCAGTACGGAGCCAGTGTGACCACGAGATTCCCAATATGGGTTTGTCTGGAGGCTAAAAAAAGTGGAAACATGAAGGGGATTAGTCAAGAATTACCTAGCTAATTCATTTCAAGCCAGTTTCGATTCTAAATGGTACCTAGTGTTCAGCAGGGTGCAACAGAGTTTTGTCAAAACTGAAATATTCCGTAAATAATGTACTAAACACGTGTTAGATAACACATATAGAATAACATAAAATTTATTTGCATTCGCAGGATCTGATCTCTCACCTCGATCTTGATCGCTGAGCCACGGGGGTCGTCAGATTTAATTTAATGTTTTAAAACAAACATTATGGGCGTTAAATAATAATTGAAGTTCGTAAGAATTTAATGGTTATTTCGAATCACCCACTACCGCCATTCATAAGGTTTGTTTGAATATCATCTCGGGCGAGTGGGTGCGGCAAAAAAAGAAATCCCCATTGAGGAGGCTGAGAGGTTGTACGCAAACGTCACGTGTCCCCTGTCCGTGTGCCTGTGTCTGTGTCTGTGTGTGAGCGTGTGATGGTGTGTGTTATTGTCTTAAATATTGTTGTTGTGTGGTATGAACTAATAATAATAAACAACTCAGGCCAAGGATTTGAGAAGAAGAGTGGATGTCGAACAAATCGGAGGCGTCTACTAATATCTACAGGAATTCCAAAAACTGAAAAAATCGAACTAATATCTATGGGAATCAAAGTGTTGACGAATATCTATAGCTCAAACTGTTGATTAATATCTATGAGAACCAAAGTGTTGACGAATATCTACAGTACTGTCAGAGGTTGGATTTGCAATTATGTATAGCATATTGGAATAACGTAATATTGCGTACGCAGTTTAAAAACCTTAATTTATGTAAGTATGTATGTAAAAATCCCTAATATCGGACTATTGGACACATTTAGCTGATTAGTCCAACCTACGCTCTGTAGATATTAGTTCAACCTACGCTCTGTAGATATTAATCAACACTCTCAAGTTCGTAGATATTAGTTCAACATATGAGCTGTAGATATTCGTCAAACACACGGGCTGTAGATATTAGTATCTGGAGTCGAACAAATCTATGCAAAAAAACTCTTAATTAACTATATTTCGTAGGAGTTCAACGTGCAAAAGCAAGGAAAGAGGGGTTAGGTTAATTTGGTAAAATCTTACATCTGGACATTACAGCTAGGAGTAAATAAATAAATAAATAAATGTAATAAATGTAGTAAATAAATGTATACACACTATCACAAGTAGTTCATTTCAGAAGTCTGGGTGTTGGTTGTTGATTTTTGTCATTCGGAACCAATTTCCGAACAATATTAAGACCCGAAATCTTAAAGGTATTTTTAAAACGAAATCACTATGGAAGATCTACAGTCTCTCGTATCTAGGATGAACGAAATCACTATGGAAGATCTACAGTCTCTCGTATCTAGGATGAACGAAATCACTATGGAAGATCTACAGTCTCTCGTATCTAGGATGAACGAAATCACTATGGAAGATCTACAGTCTCTCGTATCTAGGATGAACGAAATCACTATGGAAGATCTACAGTCTCTCGTTTCTAGGATGAACGAAATCACTATGGAAGATCTACAGTCTCTCGTTTCTAGGATGAACGAAATCACTATGGAAGATCTACAGTCTCTCGTATCTAGGATGAACGAAATCACTATGGAAGATCTACAGTCTCTCGTTTCTAGGATGAACGAAGTATGTATGAAGAATGAGTTAATGATGAATGTAAGTAAGTCTAAAGTCATGGTGTTTGAAAGATGAATACTTGGAGCAGGTGGATGAGTTTGTGTATCTGGGTAGTATGTTTACGAGAGATGGGAAGGCTGAAAGAGATATTGAAAGAAGGGTGAATGCCGGTAACTCCATTAATGGTGGACTGAATGCCGTTGGCGCTAATAAAAATCTGTCAAAAAAAGCGAAGCTAGCAGTCCACAATGGAGTCCTGGTACCTACCCTGATGTATGGCAGTGAGGCATGGAACTGGCAGAGGAAGGATGAAAGTAAACTGAATGCTGTTGAAATGAGATCCCTGAGACGTATGTGTGGTAAAACAATGTATGATCGTGTGAGAAATGTGGATATCCGCAATGAATGTAAGGCTGATGTAAGCATAATGAGTAAGATTAAGAAAGGGACCCTCAGATGGTTTGGGCATGTAGAGCGAATGAACGAAGGAAGTAGTGTAAGAAGAATATACGAAGCGAATGTGAATGGTAGAAGAAGTCGAGGACGCCCGAGGAAGACATGGCACGATCAAGTGAATCAGATACTTGAGTCGGGTCATGTCAAAAGCCAGAATAATAGAAGAGAATGTATGAGACGATGTATGAATGTGAGTGAGGCAAAGAGTGTGTGCCAAGACCGAGTTGTTTGGCGGTCCGTCCTCTCTGCCTACCCCTGCGGGGAAAAGGCGTGATGGTTAGTTAGTTAGTTAAATCCTTTAAAATACAACAAAGTCAGGTCACAAAAATGTCTGTCTTTAAAGCAAAACCACATAGTTGACATTTATAACACGACGCTGAAAAAAAATATAAAAAGCTTTAGAGTTTTAACATATTTTGGGGCTTTCGGACCGTGCTCCTCCTGATGACATCTTCCGATCTAAGCCAAAAATCGTAAATGTTACTGAAAATACCCTACACAAATCTTGAAGTTGAACCATGAAAGTCGCTGAAAATCCTATATCCAAAGCTAAGTTTTCTCAGCACATGATCTACTAGTGAAGAAGACTTGGAAAATATTCTATTTTTACATTGACATCTTACAGAATCTTCTAGCGAATGAACTAAGAAAGGAGTGTAGGGAGAATATATGACGCAAATGTTAATAGTAGAAGAAGCCGGGGATGCTTGAGAAAGACATTGCACGATCAAGCGTATCAGATACTTGATTCGGGCCATGTCAGTCAGAAAAATAGAAGAATATATATGAATGAGAATAAAGCAAGGAGTGTGTGAAAATACCGAGTTGATTGTAGTCCGGCCTCTTTGCTTACTGTGCGGAAAACGCCGCGTGATGGTTAGTTAGTTAGTCAGAATCTTTAAAGTAGAAAACTATAAGTATGGTGTATAGTAATTAATAAAAAAGTTCAATTTTTTATAAGAACAACTCTCTTAAAACTCTCTTAACTTTTATTTTATTTAAAAAGGTAAAAGTAAAATCAGATATATTTATCCGAGACGCTTTCTAGGTTTCAAACCAGTTCTTAGAACGATTGTTTCGAATGAAAAAGGTAGTTCTTATAATATGGAAAAATTAGTCGAAGATAATATTGTTAATTCTAAAATTTGAAATAACATGAGATTGACAATTATGAGTAGGTACTGATGGAAGGTGGCAATGGCCGAATTGGTAAAGGCACCCGTCCCGGTTAGATGAGAGGTTCTGGGTTCGTGTTCCAGTTGCGACCATTATCTTTTTCTGTTTTTCTGTGTCTTGTTCTCATTCATATTTGCGTTTAGATTATTAGTGTTATCTTCTTCTTCAATGAACAAAAAATTTGTTTTTCTTTTTTGTCATTGTTTCTTCTTCTTTGAGTGCCGTATCAGGTCCCCCCGACGTTGGCGATCACTCTTGAAAATGTCTCTCTGTCTTGCGCTGTCCTCCACACTTCTAATGCCGGTCCACTCTCGTATATTTCGCAGCCAAGACATTTGTCATTGCTATTCATACAAAACATAGTGTGCTCTCCCGTCGCAGTAATCTGTGTTTTTTTTACATTCATGTGATGAGTTGAATGGACAATTCGTTCATAAAATAATAAATAAATAATCCGGCAATCATAATTATTGTAGTCAGTGTAATCTCCAGTGGCTAATCCTTGTTACAGTTGGTTGGTTGGCTGGTTGAGTGGCTTAGTTTTTTTACCTTTCCCCTCCTCCTTCCCCCCCCGCACAACTTCCCGTGTAGACCGCGGCCGGGAAAGTTTCTCATGCCGGCGCACAACGCACATGTGCCGGCTCAAGACGGCTAACCCCAAATGACCGAAACACCCGAAAATGATAGGAAGATTAATAAAAAAATATTTGGTGTAAAGGTTGAAAATAACATAAGATATTGACTTTATTATTCATTGATGAAGATAATAATAATATATCTAAGGAAAATAGAAAAAAAACACAAAAATAAAAAAGGTAAAGGTCGCACTGGGGATCGAACCTAGGAACTCTGTCTTACCGGAACACTCTAAGCCAGTGGTTCTTAACCTGGGATCGATCGAACCCCAGGGGTTCGGTGAGTCAATCTCGCGGGTTCGGCGGAGGTCAAGACACACCCCCGACTCAATATGATTCGGTGAATGAGTGGTGGTGGAGGTAATCCACCTCTTACCCGCCCTGGTATAAGTAAAATGAGTGGTGGTGAGAAGGGTTCGGTGAATGCGCTTGTGAAAGTGGTGGGCGGTCAGTACCTCTAACAAGGTTAAGAACCAGTGTTCTAAGCTCTTAGCCATTGAGACCTTATCATTTTTATCATCTTATATTTATTTCAATTTAATAATTTTTATGTGAGTCAGTGAGACTATGGCACCCCCAGTTGGGGTATGTTGTAAAGTTTATGGGGAGAGGAAATAGATGGAGAACAGGAGTGAGGAAGTATCATGTTATTCAAATCTAGTCACCAAACACAAAAGCCAATTCAAGCAACGTTTCAATTCCGAATGGTGGTCTTACACCAAGGCGATACTGATAGTATCTTTCACTCTGGAACGTGCCGCCGATTTATTATTTATTATTCCAAATGAAAAAATTGTGAAATAATATAAATCTAAATATGGATTGCTAGTCAAGAGCCTTACTCCTCGACCGTGGAGGCAGTCAATATTATTCAAGGTGTGTCCGGAGGTGAAATGCAATACAATCGGTGGCGATTCTGCATGACGGTGTTTTAGAATAATTAATTGAATAATAAAATATTAAAAAATAAAATAATTAAAAGGTGCCATTGTTGAATAGACTATATGGCATTAAACTTCATCGTTCCCATCTCTTCCGTCTACCCATTTCCTTCAGTCCAGCAAGAGAACCCATTTTTTTTTAATATTAACTCCACACAGGAGACCCCGAGGAAAATAATTTCGCTCATGGCCTATGTCATCTAAGATGCTGTGTAGAGGGTCCTTTTGAGGAGAGAAAGGAATGAACATTGATCTTGAAGAGACCCGTGTTGTAGGAAGGAGGAAACACAGAGGCCGGCAAATCATTTCACAGCCGAGCTGTTGAACACAAGAACGAATCGAAGAAGTTACTGGTTCTCATGTGAAAAATGTCAACCGTGTATAAATATTGAGCTAATGATTTTATTATATATGTAATGTCATATAATGCATTTTTAAACTAATCATCATCATCATCCATAGTATAAAATGAAGTCGCTCAAAATGTATGTGCGGGTTAATCTTTTAAACTACGCAACGGATTTTCATACGGTTTTCACCAATAGATAGAGTTATTGAAGAGGAATGTTTATATGTATAATACAATTAAATTATATTAGAGAAAAGCCGAGAAATTCAAAGAAAACATATTTTTGTGCGATTTAAAACGACTGGCGGGCCGTACTATAGTCACTTTTGAAATTCGTTCTATACTACGGAAGAAATTGGAAAATAGATGTCCTTGAGTAAGTAGGTATTTGATTTTCCCTTTTCAAATATCCAGTGTTGCATTGCAAGCATTGTATAATTAGTGGCGTGTTAATTAGTGTTAATTATTTCTCTACTATAATACGTGCTTATTATAGTAGAGAAAAGCCGATAAATTCAAATATTCAAATCAGGCAGCGGGCAGCTGGCAAGCGGGTGGTGTGGATTTTATAAAGATTGGGTAATGGCGTTGTGTTTCGTTAGCCACAGCAACGTGTGGCCGGGTCTGCTAGTTTAATAATAAAATAATAAACTTATTAAATAAAATACAATTAAAAAAATGTTTGTGTAGGTTCTACAAGAAAGATCTCCAAATAGGGTAATTCAAGTTTTTTTACAGTCGAAAAATGGCGGAGACATGAAGAGAGGGAAAAAATTACGATGTTAACTGCATTTTTATTTTATTTTTACATTAAATGGTTTGTCCTTGTCCATTTTATGACGTTTAAATAAATAAATACACTTTTTTTCTAACTAATATTGCGGTGCGGTTGTTGGTTATGGGAGGGTTAAGATCTTTGTTTGTAACTTTATGAATGTATCAACACTTGTGTAGGTATTTGCAGGAAATGTTCTTGTCTCGCTGCAAGTAGGTCCGCCAGGCCGCCGGTCGCATCGCACTTGTATGGGAGATGACTTAATGAACTGGGACTGTGAACACAGACTTATGAATGAAATTACCACCTCAAATGTGAACCTCAATAAATTCTCCGCCATTGTGTGCTGATTGCTGAACCGCACTGATAATGACATATTATTTTATTTAAAAAATTTAAATTAATGTTTTACGTTCACATGAGATATTTATTATTGAAACAGTGTTAGTTACGAAAGATAGACATCTTTAAAATGTCAATATTTATACACGTAGGCGCATTCTCGAAATATAGAAAGAGTGCCCGAAAAATGCGAATTTCGTTAAAATTGTAAAAAAAAAAATTATTAAATTTTTTGATTTTTTATGACCAGCTGAGCTTGACAATGTGTTTTTTTTAAACACAAAGAACTGTGCATAAAATTACGATTTTCGTGTAAAACTTCGCGTTATCGCAAACGCGAATTTTTCAGGTCTTTTCAGTTGTGATATCACACTTGCTCAAATTAAGAAGACAGTTCTTGGTTTGACGGTGTGTCCAAGCTGAATAAAAAAAGCAGAGTGTGCAATTCACACGTGGTAGAAATGAAACCTTCAGATAATTAAAGTAGACAAGAGTGGGGAGACTACGAAGCACCGCACAAAGAGGAGACCGATAGGCTACGAAGCACCGCACAAAGGGGAGACCGATTGTACTATCTCATTCTCTCGCAGGCTTAATCCTATAGATGTATGTGTTTGTCTCTTTTTGGTGTCCTTTTTCGTTTCGTAGAGTTTCAAATCACAACCGTGCTAAAAAGTTTTCACTTTAACAAATAATTGGTAATGCGTGGTAGTTGTCGGCCAGAATGTTATGCATGGCAACACCAATGATTTAAAGGTTAATCACGTGCGGATCTTTCGCAAATAAATTATAATTGGAGAAATAAGAAACCAAAATAAACCATGGCAAGGAAACTGTTTATTGTTCCATTGAATAAAGAAAATCAAAAGAAATGTGTTTCAAGTAATTGTGCGAAATGTTGTTAGCAAAAACTGTTTTGGTTTGCCGACAGATTTAATCGTTAAATGGAAGAACAAAACGAAACCGGCATTTACGAGAGCCATAAACCAAAGAAAAGAACACCTCCCTACCACACGGGGATCTAATGCAAATTGCGATTCTGCCTACTCGTAATTCCCGATACCGGGTAATAAACCCCGCTCTAACTGGAGTACGAGTCAGCACTTACACAAGCCGACAAAGGGGAAGAGCAGAGCTGAAATAATCATTTTCCTCGTTCATCCTCCGATAAACTGTAATTATCGTCTTCGCGTAGGAATGCCCGCTTTCTTATGCAAACGTTAAAAGTTATTGGGTACTTACCTGGGCTGGGTGAGCTTTTGGACCTTACCTTACCGGAAGGTACCTTATACCTCACACGACCAATTCTATCGATCGGTCTCTCTCTAGAACGCAAGCAACTTCTATGAGTTCTACCAAAACCACCTAAATCACAGGATGATGTGATCTAGGAGGTTTTGGTACTAGGTACAGAGCTTTGCGAGAAGCTACGAGGGACGAATGAAGCGAGGCAAGCTGAGTAGCCATGAGTTCTGAAACTAACCCCGCTAAAAGGCATTGATGCATGGAACTTGCAGAGGAAGGCAGAATACAGACTGAATATAAACCCGTAAACCATTGCAGAATGTGGTGAAAATTATATCAGAGGTTAAGACATGGACGATTATTGGATAGTTTGAGCACAGGCGAATGGAAGAAGTAGTCGGGGATGTTAACCGAACCAAGTAGTTACATGATTCGCAGCATGTGATGAGTCGTATTTTATAAATTATACCTAAACGAACTATGCAAGTACTTAATATGGACAGAAACTCAACGAAGGAAATGGTAGGACTACTAACGAGAAAATGCCACCTCGTGAGACATAGTATGAAGCTGTTGATAGTGGATATCACCAATAGATTCAGGAAGAGGAAAAGACTTCAGTTCAATCATGGTGCCAATATCCCGCTCTGATAGGAACAATACCTGGAAAGACACATTGTGGACGCAGGAGACAACATAGCCAAATATTTAATATATGACAACGCTGGTGAACTTTATCAAAGAGACCGGGTTACTGGGGAATGAGGTGAAATGGGAGATAGCTTAATATGGCTTACAAGCCGAGAAAGAGTTGTGGAATTCCATCCTCAGCTTAACTTCAAGAATTGGCATGATGGTTAATTAGTTAAGAAGGTTCTCGGGGTCTCCAGTAAGGGAATTGCCTCCATCTGAAAACAACGATGTAGGCTTTCAGAGCCTTTCCCAAGTGATAAATTGCTAGAAAATTCCAGTTCTCCACTATGCGTGTACGAGTATTGCGCGCAAGACAGACGAGGAAGCAGCCCACACTCTACAGGGGTAATGGCTGGATCAAGTAAACCAGATATTCTCGTTTCACTGTGTCAAGGGCTCTTGATGCGGTCAAACTGCAAACTGCACTGGAGGGAGATTGCGGATAGCGTAGCTCATAGCAGATAGGAGTACCACGAGTCGGGGCATTGGACACTCGGGCAGCTGCAGCTGGGAGCTGTCACACTGTTCACAGCCTTTCACGCCATCGATATACTTATTATTTTACATTTTGTTTACAGACAACGCATAGGTATGTCTCGTCAGGTCGATATTAGTTCCTAGATAGGCAGATTATCTGTTTTTAGGAACCGAATGCTCCAGTGATGCGTTTTGTATAAGATATTCTGTAATTATTGTACAGTTTCTTCAAACTATCTACTGTGCGTGTACTTTCAGTGTCGATGTTATATCTGTTATTAATTACACTTAAGGGGCAATACGAAGTAAAACATTCATTTTATTAGTCAGTTTTATTTTGATTTCGATTGTCACATCTTCGTTAAATCCATATGAACTCTATGCAGCCTGGCGACCTAATGGAGAAGCGGTTAAGATTCTTGGCTGATTTGAGAGTAATGTGAATTAATGTTAGGAGAGCAGAGCTGCATTACAGATTTTTTGCGACTTGTGGTATTAAATGTCGATTGAATCTTAAATTTCGTGATAGGTACTGCGAAATTTGAACGTAGTATGGAGGGTGATAAAACATCTAATGGTGTAAGTGTAAACGACCGAATGTCTGTATGCTTAATCCCTTACTAATTAGGGGGTTAGCATTATTTGGTTGTTATCCACCTACTAGCAAAAAAAGTGCAAACATTACTAAAAATGATGATTTAAAAAAAATGGTGTGCCACAAACCTAATATATTTATAGCTCTTTTCGATAATTTAACCATTTCCTGCCCATGTGAAATCAGTCGGTTAAACGCTAAACGCCTCGTGCCCTGAGTGGCTTGTTGTTCGGTCGCTGGTCGGTGGGGTCTGATCACCTGTCATCTTCTCGCCGTCCACCTGCAGTGGATTAAATGCTCAATTAAACTCAGGGTTATCCGTCTGCTTCTCTTTTTCTGGGGTTCACGATGTCCCGCGAGCTGCTTCGAACTAGGCACGCCGCGCGCCGTGCCGGCGAAATCGCGCCAAACGTTCCTTGAATCTATTATAAAGTTAACCTGTTCACAATTTAGAGCTTTATCATCGTAAATGTCGAAGCTTAATGTGAAATTATTTTCGATTAATCTATACTAGTAATCGGTTTATATTAAGAATACAGAAAAATGAACTTTGAATAAATTGATGCTTTTCCTATTGTTTCGCTTGAGCGGAATTAAAATAAATTTGTTAATTAATTAAAATATTTTTTTTCTTTAGAAATGTATGAACGCATGTATAAAAAAGATTATGTGTGATAGCTTCCCTTAATTAACTTTTTTTATCTCTTATACGATACGATTCACCAAATAAATGAAAACTACTTTTGGGCTAAAATCGACAGTTTTCAGATTTTGTTTGACAAGCGATTTTTATGCCAAATACCTAAATTCATTTTGATATTATTATATACAAAGCTCACTAAGACGACGCACATGTTTTGCTTGTGTATTCCTCTAAATCGGTACAAAGTAAATACAATAAAATGTGCACTTTACTGGAGTATTACGAAATGTGTGTAGGTCTTTTAAGCTTGGTGTTGTACCATTACTTTTACCGGTTTGCGATAAAGGGCTGTCCAGTTAGAACTGAAGATAGTTACTAACATCTAATTAGTTTTACAGGAAGAAAAATAAATATTAATAAGCACGAACACTCCGCGATATACGGGGAACCCTTGTGACTTCCTTCGGGTGATACGTTACTTTTACCTTTAGGGATGTAGAAGTTATCTACAATGTCTACCTAATTATTTTCTGTACATTTTAGAATCCGAAAATGATCACCCTGGAGGCAAAAACCAATAGATTTTTTATGTTTAACTGATAATAATTTTGTTACACCACTTTTACATGTATAAATTGAATTTGGGAGGCGTACCGCCCCGGGAACCATTTATTGGATAACCAACAACTCTGCCACAGATCACCCCAAGTGCGCTATGTTTGGTGACTTAGGAGGAGTGCCCGGTTTGTCCAGGTTTTGGTGGCGAATGGGTCTAACAATGGGATTCCTGCTGGAGAGTTCTTTTTCGATCTTTTTCTCGGAACATCACCTTGCCCTGCAATGGGAAGGTTAGACTCACACGTCCGTTACTCCTGGACACACTGACCCCCAGATTCCTACCCCCCCCCCCCCCCCCTCATACCTTCCTTCTTCCCAGAACTTATCTCATCACTTTTCTAAAAGGACACTCCACACAGCATCCCCAAATAAGACATAGGTCCTGAAGGGAATTATTTTCCTCAGGGTCCCATGTGCAGAGATAACATTAAAAAAGCACATTTATTTTTTAATAGTAGGTAGGTACGTAAAGGTAAACAGAAGTAAGGTACTACGTAGGAACTATTTTAAAAATTGATTTAATTTATGACAAGTTTTATGACAAATCATTCCGAAAAGAGCAATGTAAATGATTACAGGAAGGTAGTAAAAATAATGTTAACGTTTTTATCTATCAGTTAGGCTAAATGGAGTGACAGTTAAACGTCCAGTTTTGACATAAAAAGTGGCCAATGCTACAGTTCTTGGTTCTGATTCCAACTCTAGTTGTGGGAAACAGGAAATATAGAAATATCAAGATGTCAAATCTAGGTAGGGACTAGAGACAGACAGTAGGGGTGGTTTGAAAGAGGAAGGACTCATTATTTATTTGTCAATCTACCCTTTGGAAATGTTTCAGTGGATGAAACGGCTGTCAAGCAATACGCGATGCTATATAATATAATAAATGGTGCTTGATGCTATATATAAAAAAGGTTTTTTTAATTTATTTTCTGAAAGATGCATTTGTTAAGAATGCTCCCACCAAATGTTTTAAAGAAATTCGTAAAATTAAAACAGCCTGAACATTTTGAAAGTTATCAGAGGAATTTTCAATTTTAGTCCAAAAGTTGAAAGTATAGGATAAAATTGATAGTATCAAAGGGGATTCTGAAAATGGATTGGATTGGAACTTTTTCGTTATTTGTTTTTGGGGTGTTATGCCGTGTTGCGCTACCTCCTTCTTTAGCCAACGTTTCGGATATCGTTGCAGTGTCCATCAGCAGATCCGGTGACATCTACCGGATCTGCCGGATCTGCCCTGATGATGGAAACTGCAACGATGTCCGAAACGTTGGCTAAAGAAGGAGGTAGCGCAACACGGCATAACACCCCAAAAACAAATAACGAAAATGCTTTTGGCCGTGAAAATCTTAAAACTTATCTGGATTGGAACGGTTTTTAGTATATTAAACAACACATTAAAGAACACAGCAAAAATGCTAAAATTGCAAAATTGCCAGTTCTAGAACTAACAATCCAAATAAACATTTTTTTTAGATGAACTTTTTATGTTTGCCTCTCTTTAGATCTCTGCCACAGGTCACCCCGAATAGTTCTCTACGTTTGGTGACCCTTTTCCTTCCCAGATCTCATTTCCTTCCTTTTCTCAAAAGACACAGCATCACCAAATATGACAAAAGCCCAGAGTGGAATTATTTTCCTCGGGGCCTCCTATGTGGAGCTAATGTAAAAAATAAAAATGTAATAAAATACAAAAATTTCTATTTTTTTATGACTTTATGTCCGGGTTAAATCTTCCCCACAGGAAAACTAAACCCTTCCACACACTTTTCCACAATGATAATCTAGTCGATCCATGCTACGCAAGTGTATTATATAAGTATAATAAATACAAAACAATACAAGAACAACATGTCAACCTACCAGATACCAAATGGGAAAATAATTCACCGACTCCAGATATGTTCATATCAGAGGGTTCGGCTCGGTAGAACTCCTAGCTGGACCGATAAATCCTACTGATCCCTCAATATAAATATTTAAAAAATCTTTTGTAATTTATTAATAATTTATTTATTTTTATCACAATAATTATAATTTCGAGGAGCCAATTGCTGGGGAATCAACTGCCGTGTCATCCTTGTTTTCATAATTTTTATTTTTTATATAAATACCGCACAAGAGTCTCAATTGCTCCCGTCTGAAGCCAGTGAGACTATGGCATCCCCAATTGGGGTATGTTGTGAGGCTGAAGGTAGTGGGGAGAGGAAGGTGGGGAAGTACCTGGATATTCAGTCACCAACAGTCACAAACTACGGCTAATGCCATTTCAAGCAACGTTTCAATTCTGAATGGTGGTCTTACACCAGGGCGATACTGAGAGTATATAGATAGAATATACGATAGAAACGTGCCGCAAATATACTATATATTATTTTTAAATGAATAAATTTTGAAATTACACATATTAATCAAATAAAATTTATTTGCCACGCCGGGATTCGATCCGGCCGGGATTCGAACCTTCGGTGTGCGAGTCAAGAGCATTATCGCTGGACTACGCGCCGGTCGTTCGGTGAACTACAGTAGTGCATGGTTTACATGCCAATACCATGCCATAGTTTACTAGTCCCAATAGTATCTTTCGTAAGTTTTCCCAAAAATCGAAGTTTTCCAAAAATCAAAGTTTTCCCAAAAATTAAATTTTCCCAATAATCGAAATTTTCTCAAGAATCGAAGTTTTATCAAGAATCGAAGTTTTCCACTGAAATGTTAAAACGTCACAGACGTATGCAAACGTCTTGCGCAGTCTGTCTCGCATGTATTATCTGGCACACTATTTACATCGAGCAGTTTTCCCAGAAAGAAATTTAGGCTAGCGATCGAGTTTTCGAGCACGTAAATAATTGCATGTTGATTGTTGATTCGTCCGTTTATTGACCCACTAGATTCGTAAGAAATGGACTGCGACATGACAGTGATTGAAACATCAACTGTATACATAATGTTTACGTAAATCGAGTACCAACCTTCCCAGAGAGCTAGAGCTAATGTTACATGTATATATTTTTTTCATAAGAAGATTAGTTCATACAATTTAAAAAAAAATACAGAAATAATCGTATAATACACTGGTTAGAAAAAAACTAGTGAAAAATGGTAATGTAGGTGCCAAATGGTCTTCCTCTTATCAATCTTGGGTAAGATGTTTAATGTTTTCAATGTAAATACCTCACAAGAGTCCAAACTGCTCGCAACCATTAAAATCCAATAATAACATTTAGGAAGATAAATACTTTAATCAAATCCTTAGTACTATTGTACCGAACGTCATAATATTTTGCTTTTGCTTTCCCAAACACGTTGAATATATGTATAACATACTAGCGAGTTCCCGGCATGCGTTGCTATGCCACTTAATAAAGAAATTGTTTCTCCTTGCGTGTCCTTTCCCATTCCTCCCCTCCCCTCAGCCTCCCCTTCCTCTCCCGCATCCCCTTCCCCTCACGCTTTCCCACTTTGCCTTCTCCACCTTCCCTCTCCCCACTCCCCTCTCCCGCTTCCCCCGCCCCGCGGACCCCCCTCTCGAGTTCCCCTCCCCCCTCCCGTATTCCATACATTCAGTACCGGTACATTCAGTTTTCAAACAGCTCGCGTGCCACTTATTGAATTTTTTTATACAAATTTCGTTATGCCAGAGCTCACCGCTTCTTTTATACAAACCTTGTCCTGACAATAACGAACAAAAAAAAAATTTCCAATTTGGTGCAGTCGTTCGGAAGTTATGCGCGTAGATACATTTCGGCGATTCATCTATATTTATATAGATAGATAGATAGATAGATAGATTATATGTTGTTATTAAAATATATACCAGGATTAAATTAATAATGCATTTCCAATCAAATGTGTTCCCATTTATGTTCTCTGCGTCCAAACTGTATCTAAATTTCTCTAATCAACAATTATGTTAATCTCAAGTGACCTCCCAGGTAAGTAAGGTCCTGAATAGTTTTTCTACCGGTACAACAGAATATATATTAATATCAATACAACTACATATAAATGCAGAGATGGGAAGGCTGATAGACATTGAAAGAAGAGTAAATGGCGGTAACTCCAATAAAAAACTGTCAAAAGAAGCGAAGCTAGCAGTCCACAATGCAGTCCTGGTACCTACCAACTTTGGCATTAATCTTCTTTTAAGTATAATATAAGTAAATTATAAGTATAATATAAGTATAAATATAAGTAAAACCCATGCAATGTCCAGTGTTTTGAATATAATGTCCTCCACGTGCAAAGTCGTATCTTCCCCAAGCATAAACTTTTTCATAAGGTGTGTTTTATCGGAAGTGTCTTGCAGGTAAGTACGTTTCTGTATCTATTTGAAAATAATAACATTAGATAGAGCCTAGGATTCATAATAAATTGTAAAGCGCCCTTGAGGTGATTTTTCACAAAAACGGCGCGAATTATCCAATTATTATTATTATTATTATTATTACCCTGATGTATGGCAGTGAGGCATGGAACTGGCAGAGGAAGGATGAAAGTAAACTGAAAGTTGTTGAAATGAGATCCCTGAGGCGTATGTGTTGTAAAACCATGTATGATCGTGTAAGAAATGTGGACATCCGCAAAGAATGTAAGGCTGATGTAAGCATAATGAGTAAGACTAAGAAAGGGACCCTCAGATGGTTTGGGCATGTAGGGCGGAAGAACGAAAAAAGTAGTGTAAAAAGAATATATGACGCAAATGTGAATAGTAGAAGAAGTCCGGGACGCCCGAGGAAGACACTGAATCAGATACTTGAGACGGGCCATGTCAAAAGTCAGAATAATAGAAGAGTATGTATGAGACGATGTATGAATGTGAGTGAGGCAAGGAGTGTGTGCCAAGACCGAGTTGTTTGGCGGTTCGTCCTCTCTGCCTACCCCTGCGGGGAAACGGCGTGATGGTTAGTTAGTTTAACGCACCATAACGTTGATTGGTCAAAATGCATTGTACGTATAGTTTTATATTAGTGACTGACGAACCGGTGGATGCAATCTGTTTGCCTTAAGTTGTTGTCATATTTTATCTAGTCTCTAGTTAGAAGTAAGATAGAGCATTGTAGAAGTATATTATAAATTTGTCTAAAAACCTTGAGGTGATTTTTAACAAAAACGGCGCTATTCAAATCATCCAAATATTATAATTATTATTATTTTAGCATGATCGGCAGACATTAAAAATGAAAGCATCAAATGTTTCTTTATTGAACGATTACAACAGACAATGAAGGGCTAGAGTAGATATGCTTTGTGCATAGGAAAGGGCGCATAGTTAACATTTAAATGGCCTACTCAACGCCCAATTTGCAGAACTGCTTGCATGACTGTTTGCAGGACTATTGCAGGGTCTCTGCGAATCGGATCGTTTCTAGGCAGAACCGCCAGCCGTATAATAATTAGAATATGAATATATATATAGACTTACAGAAAAGTCAATCAATGTCACTTATTAAAAATAAAAATGGCAAAATTTTCCAAGAATCCATCTAGATTTTATTTTTATTTTTTTTATTGTTTTTATTTCTTGCTAGGCAATCCCGATGAGTTACAGAACTCATTTTAGGACAGGAGGAACATACAAATCATGGGTGGGAGGAAATAGTTAAAATTTTACATAAGAATTTGGATATTAAAATATAAGATTCACATGCAATATAAAAGAAAAATAAGACAGATTGAGTAGAATAAACAGCAATGGAAAACAATTAAGGAAAAAGGGAACAAGGTTATACAGATATGGATGATTACAACATAATGGAAAAGAAAAGAAGAGAAAAGAAACAAGACAATTGAACAAGACAAGAAAATTACAATTACAGATAGCATTTAGTTTGGGTTTGAGTCTTGAAATCATACATAAAAATAGCAGCCAATAAAAACATACATTAAGAAAATGAAGATAATTTTAGTAGTTCTTAGTCGAAGTGTGATACAGTTAAATATGACCAAATTGGATAAGGACATTAATCAGTTGGCAACCTCAAGGCGTAGATCTTGGGTTCGAGTCCTAGATGTGACCGTATCTTTTTCTAATTTTTCTGTATTCAGATTTTCGATTGAGTTTCGCTAATATTGCCATAATTTAAATAAATAATAATTAGGTTTGAGGTTCAGCATGCTATCCTGCAAGCAGTCCTGCAAACGAATGGTGAGTAGCCCTTTTACGACCACGAGTTTTATTGAGCCATGCGGGTTCATTGATTGGATGGGCATTCACACCACACGTACATATTATATTGTTACACTCTCTACTCTAGGGTAGCATAATCTGCTTGACCGTGAAATATCGACAATTAACTACGATATAGCATAAAAACACATCGATCGTTCAGTTGATTTCATCACCACTCCGAAAACAAAGTTTTGAGACAATGAGGAAAGCTCCCCATAAATCATTTATTATTGACAAGTTTCTATGTTTTACATATTAAATATGCTATAAAATAACACCGGGAGGCATACAGGTCGGGTAGTTTAGTTACCAGATGGAGGGTATAATTTTACATTTACTGCACACTCAACTCAAATTTCGATTTTTCGGAGATGTCTTACTAATCAACTGGACGATCGGTATGTACTTACAGTGTGCTTTTAGCATTTATCTACCCCACTGTTCCCAAAAGCATTTTCAAAACAATAGGCATGCCATAGATGTGATCAAACAGAAACTTACTTTGTAGACATGTTCAGTGCGTTCGGTCATAAAACTGTGCTTCGTTTAGGTATCTGTGGACAAAATAAAAATAATTCATTAGTAAAAGCAAAGCTTAAAAAACTTCTATCCGAAGTGCCCGGAACTATCATTCCCATTTTGAGAAATGTTGAGAGACTAAAGAAATTGGGAAGGAGAAGAAGTTGAAGGATGGTTAAAAAGTGTCCAGCTCTTCAGAGCTGCTCAATTAAATAGCAAAATCCGTGCTTAAAGCAACGCTCCGATTCTGAATCGTGCTCTCTCCCAAAAGCAAAGAAGAGTATGAATCTTCAATGACGGAACAGAATTGATCAATGCTCATATCTTGCGAATTTATGTAAATGCATGTGAATAGATTGAAGGTTCCAAGAAACATTATTTGTTCATCCGTGTTTCGAGTTTACGGTGTTCCCAAAGGTCACATTTTAGGTTCAGTTTAATAAGTGACTTGGTCCCAGCTGTATGTGGTAGGTTTATGGTACTTCCACATCCATTCATAAAAGTGTTGGAGATAAATCAGCGCACTAGAACAACAACACAGCCGATTGTCGGTGTTATTGTTGACATTTACAAAAAAAACAAGGCGAGAGATATCACGATACATTGTTGGATAATGATAGGGCCAGCCGTAGCCGCTGTTCCCATATTCATTATCAGGCAGAGACTGTCAACTTCAACTGACGACTTATGCTTATGAATTGTGAACATTAAGACGGGCAGGGTTGCTCATTTTCGACGAAGAGCGATTGGAAGTAATCAGAAGGAACGAGAAAAATTCACTAGGACTAGTTAAGAGAAGTTAAAAACTATGCCATCAAATTCGCTGTTACTTCATAACGCTTTTATAAATCACATACTATTAAAAGTCTGAGGTAGCAAATCGACATTATGATAGTTTTGTAAATGGCATCTATTAGTACGCCGACTAGAAAAGTAAAACGTAGTTTATATGTCAAGAGTTATTGTTATTTACTTTGTTATTTTTAATTGGATTACACGCATTTATGGAGTCGGGTGAACATAATATAAAATTCATTTGATCATTGAAGAAGAAGACAATATTAACAAACTCAATGAAGTATGAAATAGAAAAAGACACAGAATACACAAAAAAAGGTGACGGTCGCAATTGGAGATTGAACTTAGATCCTCTGTCTTACCGGGACAACCCTTTCCCAATTTAGCTACTGAGACCTAGTTATACATATAATGCCGTCTTTAACAGTTTTAGTTAATAATGCCCACATTTTTAAGGCTGCCATCTTTATTAATGATGTCAAAGTTGTAAACGAAGTTATTTGCAACCTAGATGGTTTCACAGACATACTATCCATCTGATTTTTATTTATATGGACAACCACTGAACAGGATAATATGCGCTAGAAATGCCTTCCATTTGTATTTTACTAGAAACCAACGTCGCCATTGACTTAATTCGTTTTGGTTCTAATCCATTTGTTTGATTATTGGTAAAAAGTTGTACTTTTATTTACTAATAGTTGTACTTTACTAAGAGCCCGTTCACACTTCCGTCGTAAAAACGGAGAGGGGTTCCGTCGTCACGACGGAAGCCCTAGGCCCCTGTTCACACTTCCGTTTTCAAGACGGATCCGTCTTGAAAACGGACCCTACTCTACGAAAACAACGACCAAAACATTTTATCATTCTTCAGTAGACGGTCGTGCGCACTGCGCAATGGACGACGATGAAGCTCTTGTTGTCATGTGGTACTTATTAAAAAGAAGGAAAAAAGTGAAAAGAAAATTTTGGGTACACCCAATTATAGCTGAAAGATTTTCTGTAGGAGGTATTTGTTCAAACCGTGGGAGAATATTGTGTTTGCATACTTGAAAAGGAGAAAGTACGCGAAAATCATTCAGCAATTATTATAACTAAAATCACTAAAAAACATGAATGATATGACTAAATATTTTCTTGAGATTAAATAGAAAAAATCGCATTCTGGAACGAACATATATATTATATAATAATATTACAAAACGCCAAACGCGCGCCCCATAAAAACACAAATTGCCTGCCGCCTTGCGTCTGGGAGCGGGCGGTGGTGAAGTGTGAAGCGGGGTGTGGCGGGTTCAAAACGGATCCGTCGTCCCGCCGTGTAGTGTGAACAGCTCCATTGAAATGTATGAGCCAGCGCGTTCCCTTCCGGCTTCACGACGGACGCTCTGCGTAGGCGAACTCTCCGGCGAAAAAAAACGGATCCGTCTTCGCGCCGGATCCGACAAGTGTGAACAGCTCCATAGAGCCACTACAGCGGCTAGGGCTTCCGTCGTGACGACGGAACCCCTCTCCGTTTTTACGACGGAAGTGTGAACGGGCTCTTACTTACGGCATTACGAAAACTGCTCGTAACATAAATGTTATATTTTCCCAAGAATATACCAAATATAAGAATAGGCCAAGTGACAGCCCTGGGGAACGCCAAGTGATTTATTGCTTCCCTTTGGCCTATATGAGGGCCCTTGCGCAACAACACTGATAGTCCAAGCCACAATGCTCCTTGTACTGGGCGGCATTTCAATTCTGGTTAAATATAAAATAAGTCTAATTGAGTTACAAGTAAGAAACCTGTGGCAACTAGCAACTATAAGCCGGCAGGACGATGCAGAATTATAAATAATAAGTATAAATAGGGAGAAACGATATCACAAGATGTGTTCATTGATAATAATCTTCAATAATATAAGTTTACTAACGGTGTACATTCTAAAGCTAGATGTCTAATCGAATCTGATGAAAAATTAACAATATTTGTTTTGAAAGGCAATTAATGATCCTGAGGCAAATATTTTATAAATACTTTCAGCTTCTCAAATCATACAATTACAATATCCAGTGATTTTCGAATGGCCTGCGTAAGTGAATATTATAAATTACGCAACATCCAGGATACTGACTACATTTAATTTAAAAGCTAAGATGATAAAGGAGAAACTTATTGGGTTCGACGACCAAACTGTGAATGAAAAACTATCCAGTTCGAACCAGGCGAACAAAGCTCGCCGTGCTTCAACACTGTACAGTGATTATTTCACAATAAAACCTATCCATAAGATTACAGTATTATAATACGAAACGGATTACACGCCGCCCAGAGAACATGTGTACTTAAAATACATATATGTTATTTATGTATCCGTTGTCGGGCACTATCAAAGACTTCTGTGGAAGATGAAGACGTTCCGTTGATGACAGAATTAGTTTTATCAGTTGTTGCTATCAGCGAATTGTTGGTCTATGGTGGCTAGCTGCTATTCTAGATGTTTGGCCCTTATTGTGCATGTTAGAATTTACATCGTTACATATTATATGTAGCGTTGTAATACGATATCCCCTATAAGTATATTACCATTGCATGTCGGGAGCAAGCGCCTTGATGACACTATTTCATGATTTTCATTACAAACATTGCATCTTGCTCGTCTATTAATACGATGCTTAATGCGCCATAATTAATTATGCAGACGCAATACGATTTTCCTAATGCATGTACACAATAATTTTGTCGGTCAGTATTGTCTGATGTCTGATGCCCGAGAGGCCTCCCAGAAAGCATTGTGACATAGACAGATTAACTAAAAGGAGAAGCATAACAATCGTTTGTTTATAATGCAAAGACCATTTGAACACGAGGTGTTGATTCCAGGAGATTAATTAGCAAAGACGAAAAGCTTACATAAGTGCATACACCCAGCGCGTGTAAAAGTATCGGTGTTCTTTGAATAAGTAGAAGTTACAATCATTTCACCAACGTTAACCTGATTCCTACTGATGTTGTCGGTTGTTTTACTTATCTTGGCAATGTATAATAATTGTTTCTGTTTTACAAGAGGACGTTGACAAGATGAGCCAACATAAGACTAAATGAAACATGATGAAGCAAAATTCATCGAGGGTGCACGAGGAATGATATCTTTCGCGTCGGTGCACTGGATATTTCTGCAATTGACCGAAGAATTTGCTCTAAATATAGATCCTAGCAAAGTGGCAATTGCATCGCTAAGTGATGAATTACAATGGGAGAGGAGAATGATTGTCGGGTTGAATGAAAACCGACGTGAATCATCTCATTCAAATTCCTTTATGGCATTCTTTCATCCAGCTATTAATATGTTTTATTCAAAGACCTGAACAAAATCAAAAGCTGAAAAAGATGGATCGGTGTTCAGTCATGAGAAGAATAACGAACAGGTGACTGATTAATAATAAAAAGCTCATATTTATTATAAGCTTCAATATTACATTATCGGTAATACTTATTTTATTATAAAGCTTTTAGTCTCATGTGCCACATCTTTGTGTAGATATATGTATATTGTGTGATCGTCATATCCTAATTTGCGTTACCCTCAATTTCAACTAATATAATAATTGGATAAGTTTTAAGATTTTCACGGCCAAAAGCATTTTCGTTATTTGTTTTGGGGTGTTACGCTACCTCCTTCTTTAGCCAACGTTTCGGACATCGCTGCAGTGTCCATCATCAGATCCGGCAGATCCGGAAGATGTGACACATCTACCGGATCTGCCCTGATGATGGACACTGCAACGATGTCCGAAACGTTGGCTAAAGAAAGAGGTAGCGCAACACAGCGTAACACCCCAAAAACAAATAACGAAAATATAATAATTAACCAAAAGCTTCATTTGGCAACATCTAGAGCAACTTCGATTATGTTCTTGTACAAAATTTTGATTTAAACTACATATTTTTCATTATACCTACATACTGATGATTTCATATTTTAATTCAAGAGGTTTAAGAGGTTTTGATTTTTGAGAAATTTTTCAATATGTTGATCCTTTTCAATTTACGTTCCGCTTCACTCCCGTT
Organism: Limnephilus marmoratus; assembly: GCA_917880885.1. Taxonomy (NCBI): domain Eukaryota; kingdom Metazoa; phylum Arthropoda; class Insecta; order Trichoptera; family Limnephilidae; genus Limnephilus; species Limnephilus marmoratus. The sequence goes on along the minus strand of OU862916.1, from coordinate 41,101,168 downwards.
AGTTTTAGTTAGTTAGTTTAGTTTTTTCAAAGTCCCCTTCAAAGAATCGTTTGGAAATCAAACTTCGACACTATTTACAGAAAAATCGACCGTGATCCATTAGGGATGCTGGGAATTTTGAAATCGTTATTCTTTATTTGTTATTGGCCAAGACAGTAGTTAAGGTTCCAAAAATGGGCGCATTATAAGGGCCGATGGGTGTTCAAAAGCGCCGGCCGATACACCGAGCGAGGCGTTCCAGGAAAGTGGGTTTGGAATTTTAAGTTATCTCCATAAGAGGAGATCTCTCACGCCGGCGGCTGAGTCCCTTCACCTAGCTGCAGTTGTGATGGTGCCGGTTGCTCGCTGCCTTCTCCGTCTTTGAATGTGGATGTGGCTGTGCTGGGATAGTTGATAGTTGCTATGGGAAAGGGTCTGGCCCGCATTGGAATCCCTACATTATTAGATGCTACAGTTGCTTATTCAGTCTAAGGAGAAGCGTTGATAACATTTGTGATGAAAGAAAACTATAAGAAAAATCAAATAACGCTGAAGAAAGCACATTTTGGAAAAGCTCTTGTGTTGAAATTGAGTTAAAAAGCATAGATCTGGTAGATACATAAAGTGTAACTTTATCCCTCAATTGAAAAATAATTAGCATTCTTCGCATAATTATCAATGAAATGAATCTAAACACATTGATCTGCATTTTAATTCAAACCTTGCTGTCGTGAACCCATACATCTCAATACTTAAAAAAAACGTTAAAAAGATAATTTTTCTGCAGCTATAGTATTATTTTTACGTCTAATAGTTCCGAACATATTTCAAAATTCCCCAAGCTTTGCTAAAAATAGTGTGTGCACAATGTTACGGTTTTTAAATAAATGATTCGAGTAATTTCAGGGGCCAAACGATTAGAAAACGAGTAAAGTTATTTTCCCCCAATTAATCTCGTAATTAGAAAGGAAAGCGATCCGATTAAAAATCGATTTTCAAGATTCGCTTTCGATGACCACCGCACCTTTTACACGATAATATTGCGTAAAGAGGTACCGTCCAGGTCGTTGGCTGGTTGAAAATCGATGAATCGGCGAATGAACTCCAATGCCCGATGAACCATTCAATGAAATCAACATAGGATAAAATGGTTTAAAATCCATAAATTAGACTACACGCAGGAGACTGTGCGTGAGTCCAACATTTGCACACGATCATCGTTAATTTGTTGCATGGGAACGTAGAGTTCTTGGAAGCTCAGCAACTCGACTGTGGAATTGTTTTCTTCCTCAGAAAACATTGGTATTTTTAATACTCAGGTTCAAACCTTTCTTTCATCCACTACATCCCGTGATATGCAATGCCATCCATGATACGCAACCCAAGGAAAACTTCAGGGCCTCCTCGATTAAGTTAATATAAATATAAAGCAAATTACATACAAACACATTTCGGGATTAAGGTTGGGTACTTTGAGCAATGTTATACGAATGTTCTACAAGATTGACGACTAACCTTATAAACCATTTTAATGCATTCTGATCGGATTTGATAATGTTGAGTCCCACTGAAGCAAGAATTTGATTTTAATGAAAAGACAAATAACTTTGTTTACATCACTTTTATTTGTACACAATCTACATGTTTCGTGAACGATGTTCAATGTATACATTTGATCCTGATGATGTGAACATAAAAGTGATGTAAACAAAGTTATTTGTCTTTTCATTAAAATAAATAATGCCATCACAAAGTGAAAACATTTCCGAAGAAGTTTTCTTCGAAAAATCAAGAATTTGAGGTGTATTTGTGTTGGATCCTTTGCACTGAAATACTATGACAGTAACAAGTCTAACAAATGGATAGTGGCGTTCACCAAGGCTCACACGTGTGCCCGCTCGTATTTAAACAAACGGTTTAATTATGCGTATTGTGCCACCTACCGCCATGTGATGGCCTTATTGTCGACTCCAATACACACACACCCTACCCATTAACAATAACCCGGGAAATATGAATTAAACATATTACATTTATGCAGATATATGATACAGTTTTGTTTGGTGCGAGGCGCGTTTGAATTCGTAATTTGTAATAAAATAATCGCCGAGAACAAGGAAAGCTCGTGTTGTGCGAAGAATTGGAATCTTTCTCTTACGTATCAAATTATAAACAGACTTTACCAATTGCCCTGGAGGTTTTGCGTTACGGCGCCTGATGTAATCATCAATCATAACTCTTTATTGCATTTGACTGCATTGGACAAAATTAATAAAGCCTAAATAAAACAATGTTTTATTTTATGCTCCTGCCTTTTCAAATTAACTGCCTTGGAAATCATGGCGACATTTTTTTGAGGGTGACATTTGCAAGAAAAACACGCCAGGAGCTTTTTGACACCGAATATAGACACTAGGTACATTTATATCAAATTAATCACCATCAATCAGTTCAGGAAGGCGAAACAGCTGTCGCGCGAACTTGTTTATAAATAAACTGTTTAAATAATAAATTAATTAATGATACTAGTAGTTACAATTTACGATGAACCTCTAATCCCATTCATACGATCATTCATTGGTTATTGATGTTTGGAAGCAGTACCAAAAAATATCCCGTTAGAGGCGTGTCAGTGCGGCCCTGGTTAAGATTTCATGGGAAATGGAAAGGAATGTCACCAAGCTTAAAATAATAACGCAAGTAAACAACTGCCGGGAGTTCAGAAGTGTGCAGCGGGCAACGTGCGCATGGAAGTGTGTACTTTATACCATGAGGCCTGCAGCATATAGCCTGCAGTAGCATGCGGCGTGTGGCCTGTGCCTCTACCCATGCTTGTAGGATGCACCCAGGTAACCACAGTGCAGTACCCAGAGGCATTTGTATAACACGCTTCACATAGTCCACTCCTCGGTGCATTGACACTTGGGGCGCCGGTAATATTAAAGCATGGGTAGTAAAACGTTACTATAGCAATGCGCGCGGGCGGAACGGACATTTTCTCATTATATTTCTGTAGAATGCGGCCATAATTAACCGATTTATTATTTGTCACCGCTTACAACAAGCTTTTCTGTTATCGGTACACATGTTGAGGAAGTAAAGGTTTGTAATGGAGATTATTATCGGAGTCGCGGCTCTATCGTACTGAACGATCACTTTCGCCTACGAGTGGGTAGTACATGAGCGTTTACGAGTGGGGAATAATAATTATTTTATTGTGGCAATAGCTACGTCCTTTTGAAAGCTCGCTGCTGTAGCCAACGTACTAGGTTTACTTCACTTAGATGTTTCAGTCGAGAATGAAAACCATCACGCCGTTTTGCAGAAAGTACAGATCGCCAAACAACTCGATCTTGGCTACACTCTTTCCCTCATCCCTATTCATACATTGTCTCAAATGTGCTATTCTGTTATTCGACTGTTGTCTTGGCCCGACTCTGGTTCACTTGATCGTGTCACGTCTTCCTCGGGTGTACCCGTCTTCATCTAAATGTCTTCGTTCATTCGCTCTACATGCCCAAACAATTAGCCTGGCATTCTTTGCGAATCTCCAAATTTCTCACACGATCACTTGGTTTGACAACACATCAGGTTTCAGGGATATCATTTCTACAGCATTCAGTCTACGTTCATCCTTCCTCTGCCAGTTCCATGCCTTACTGCCAAACATTGGGTCAGGTACCAGTACTCCATTTTGGACTGCAGGTTTCAAATAAGAAAATTAATTAATCGTTCGGAAAATTATTTATGCCTAGTTTATGAATATTTTTTGCGTTTACGAGCTGTGAAGATCGATTTAGATATTAGAAACGTCACCTTCATTTTCTTCACGAGACATTTTCTTTTTTTTTTATTATTAGAAACAACAATCAACCCTCAGGTCAGCAGCAACATCAGCGATCGGAAGGTTGAAGGAACCAAAGCGCACACCAGATACTAAATTCGGTGAGCGTGCTTTCGGAGTGCCAGGACCTAAAGCCTGGAATGGACTGCCACACGAGTTAAGAATGATCACAGATTCATCGGAATTTAGAGCTAAACTTAAAACTCATCTTTTCAGACAGTCGTATCCATAAGTTAAAAAAACCTTTCACCTTCGCCTTCACAGCTCGCAACATTGTAAATAACTAAGTGTGTAAAAATAAAACAAATTCTTAAAATTCTCCAGACTTTCAAAATAAATATTAACTCAACTTTGTCATTAATCTTCTTATAAATATAAATGTAAAACCCATGCAATGTCCAGTATTTTGAATATAATGTCCTCCACGTGCAAAGTCGTACCTTCTCCAAGCATAAACTTTCTTTTTATTTTTTTATTAATTATTGAGTTAGTTTATACTACATGAATATAAACTAATAAGCACAATGTAACATTTCATTTTATAAATTTAAATGGCAGATTGTGTATCGTACCGTCCAACCAGTTGTACTGGAATAAAAAGTTTAATAAAATAAATACCTCAGAGGCCGTCACTCGTTAAAAATTTAAAGGGTAATTCATTCTTTCTTCATTCTTCATACTTTCAGGCATTTCATCATACATCTTTAGTCTTCTGTACATTAGGCTGTTCTGTGATTTTGATTTCTTCATTTGTGGAAATCGAACTCTGTTTATATTTCTTGTTTCGTAATTATGAATGTCTCTATTAAAAACAATTTCATCCTTAAAGTATTTTGGCATTTGGTTTTTCATAATTTTATGCACAAAAATTAACACGTTAAATAGTAGTCTCTTTTTTATTGGAATCCAATTTAGTTCCTCTCTCATTTGATTAATCCTTGCGTATTTGCCTTTTCCCAGTATACATCTCATAGCTTTGTTTTGTATAACTTCTAGTTTGTTCAAACTTCCTTCATTGGCCAAATATAACATTGTAGAGCAGTAGTCCAACTGTGGAGCAACGATAGTTTAAAAATAAATAAAGTGTGTTTTATCGGAAGTGTCCTGCAGGTAAGCATGTTTCTGTATCTATTTGAAAATAATAAAATTAGATAGAGCCCAGGATTTAAAATAAATTGTAAAGCGCCCTTGAGGTGATTTTTCACAAAAACGGCGCTCTACAAATTATCCAATTATTTTTATGCCCCAGATTTAAATGTCCGGGTTAAATTTTCCCCACAGGAAAAACTAAACCCTTTCACACACTTCCCCAAATGATCATCTAGTCAACCCACGCTATGCAATTGCACTATATAAGTATTATAATTACAAAATAATACAAGAACAACATGTCAACCTACTAGAGACCAAATGGGAATATAATTCACCGACTCCAGATATTTTCATATCAGAGGGTTCGGCTCTGTGGCATTTCTAATTGAACCTATAAATCCTACTGATCCATATTATTATTATTAACAGCTTTTTTCATAAAATAAATATAGTAATTGAAAATAGTCAAATTGCAAGGGAGGTTAATTTAGTAGCCATTGTGTAATTGAAGCATTCGCTGAGACGTGCAGAAATTCGGCGCGTTTCACTGAATCGGGAATGTGAGAGTATGAAGATGGTAAGATGCCTAGACTCCTAGACCGACACTGCACGGTGTGTGCCAACCGCCGCGCAGTGTCATTTCAAAAGCTCTATTCATAAAAGCTCCGGACCCGGTTCTCAGACAGAATTCCTAGAAGTTAGTCAATGACCCCCGCTTGGGTCCAAAGTATCCGTGAGAATATGCCAAATTTAGTACCTCCTCCTGCACCGGCCGACCCACAACACAGCGGGCACAACAACCGACCGCATTATCATCAGAGCTTTTTTTCTCGGAAGGACCCATTTTTTCTAAATCGAAATTCCCGACCTATTGTCATGCTAATGTAGGCCAATGAATATTTCCCGGTAACAGTTAAAGATAGAATAGTTGCATAATCGGAGCAAAACAACAAATAGGAGCGATACACAAATTTTATGGCAATTTGATAAAACTAAAGGTGTTGCTATAGCATATAAACATAAAAACAATAAACAGTGTCAACCTAAATTTAATAGGCCACTTGCATTGAATTCATAACGACTTGGAAAAAATCGTGTGGATAGAGTTTTTTACTAAGATTACGAAAATGTTAGTAAAAATTTTTAGAAATGTACAATTTTTTTATTTTTAAATAAATAAATCCATTATTTGGGCTCGTGACGTCACTACATGAAAATGTCCCGTCGCCGAAAATGTTCCTATTAATTTTATAAAATTCCACACTGATTTATTTTTTTATATGGCATCACTATGATTTCAGGCGAATTTTTGAATTCGTTCACTAGATTTATTGTTTGTTCTCTGCGAACTTATCATTTGGTTTGATTTTTTGACAGATGTTCTGAAGAGAACCCCGTACAATTAATGGGTACGGGGTTCTCTTCAGAACGTGAAGATGTTGTCGGTACATGTTTTAGAGGTATAATGATTATGATGCTGATTTTAACAAAATAAAATTTTATAATATTCTTATTATTATTACAATTTACAAGTTCAAGTATATTACATTGAATTTAGTAATATAGACGCTGTACATTATAATGATTTATGATCAATAAGATGGATCAAGGAAAAAAATATTTATGAGATGTAATATTTTTGGTATGCCTCGTTATTCTCCTGTGCCATTCGTGTGGAAAACGTTCTTTTTTTTAAAATGATTTTCGGCTATGTAATTATCGTTTTTTCACACCTATAAAATTATGTCCCGTCTTTCCGGTTTATAAAAAATGGTCTGATTTTTCGGTTTGAAATTTTCAAAAAATCCCCAGGGTTTCAAAAATACGATTAAAAAAAAAAAAAAATTACAGAATGTCTTAGAATATTTGCCTACACCGGAAAAAATTTAAAAAAATGTGATGCAAGTGGCCTATTGGGAGTCGGGTTTGACTACCACCGCCCCAGGAACCTGGATAAAGGAAAGGATGGAAAATGGATAACCAAAACGTTTACCATAGGTGCCTGGGTTCATGGGATGAGGTTTGTTCGGGTCTTTTCGGCGGATCGATAGAGATTGGTTGAGGTAGACCTTTTGACCTTTCTCTTACATTTTGACCCATCGCCTAGCACTTGGAGGTATGTTTACGAGAGATGGGAGGACTGACAGAGATATCGAAAGAAGGGTAAATGCAGGCAACTCTATTAATGGAGGACTGAACGCCGTTGGCGCTAACAAAAAACTGACAAACAGAAGCGAAGTTAACCGTCCATAATGGAGTACTGGTACCTACCCTGATGTATGGCAGTGAGCCATGGAACTGGCAGAGGAAGGATGAGAGTAGACTGAATGCTGTAGAAATGAGATCCCTGAGGCGTAGGTATGTGTTGTAAAACCATGTACGATCGTGTGAGAAATGTGGAGATCCGCGAAGAATGCAAGGCTGATGTAAGCGTAATGAGTGAGATTAAGAAAGGGACGCTCGGATGATTTGGGCACGTAGAGCGAACGAACGAGGAAAGGAGTGTAAGGAGAATATAATGATGCAAATGTGAATGGTAGAAGAAGTCGGGGACGCCCGAGGAAGACATGGCACGACCAAGTGAATCAGATATTTGAGTCGGGCCATGTGAAGAGTCTGCCTGGATGGTGATGAAACAGGCTATTATTATTTTTCTCGGGCCTCCTGTGTGGTGCCAAAGTACAAAAAAAAACAAAAAATAGCGATCTTTACAGGTGACGTATGTAAACCGAAGAAAATGTAACATAGAAATAATTTCAACGTGACGATGATAGAAGTTACCGATAGTTATCCTATCAATCCTTATCGATCGACCATGCTAGGACCCCAGATCACGATATACGACTTTTTTTTTTTACTTGAATACCGCACAAAAATCCCAAATGGTATCCCCAATTGGGGTATGTTGTGAGGTTGAAGGCAGTGAAGAGGGAAGGAGATAGGGAAGAGGAAGGTGGGGAAGTACCTGGATTCGATCCCGCGACCTTCGGAATGCGAGTCAAGCGCCTTACCGCTGCACTACGCCGGCCGTCAACTCAACTCCTACAGGTTAAACAACTTATCATTTTTTTCTTTTGTTTTTGTTTGTAAATAAAGTACCTAGTTTTTTTACGTTAGCTCCGCACAGGAGGCCCAGAAAAAAAATGCCTCAGGGCCCATGTGATCTTTGGGGATGCTGGGAGGAGGGTCTTTTTAGAAAAATGAAGGAGAGGAAGTTCTGCGAAGGAAAAACTGTGAGGGGTCGGTAGAAATCTGAGTGTCAATATGTCCAGGAGTGACGAACATATAAATCTATCCCTTCCCTTCGGTGCAAGGCGATGGGTTGAGGTTGTTCGGCTGAAGAGGTCTAGGTTAGGTCTCTAGGTGACCAAACGAACTCGCCGCCAAGACCTAGACAAACCTCACCCCAAGAACCCGGACTGCTAAATCACCTAATGTAGCGAACCATTTGGGTGACCTAGGGAAGGGATATATGGTTATGCAAAAAAAAGGTTCCCGCGGTTGGGGTATCCACCACCCAAATTGAATGTATTAACTGCAAAATTTATGGGAACATAATTGGAAATAATAATATAATGTAATTATTATTTCATGTAACTGTTTAGGAACTTAAAATAATCATATTTAAAAAAATATTTTTCCAAACCAAAAAATGCAGAAAAACAGATATTCACACTCAAATGTGAAGTTTACTTTTTAAGTTTCTTGTTGTCGTTATCCGTTGTTCGTTTTCGTTGTCCGTTAACAATGGCAGATACTTTCAGCATCGCCTTGGTAAAAGACCACAAATCAAAATCAAAACTTTACTAGAAATGCCTTTAGCCATGCTGGTAATAGCCAGGTACTTCCCTTCCCCTCCTCACTACCTTCAGCATCACGACGTACCCCAATTTGGGATGCCATAGTCTCACTGGCTCCAGATGGCTGGGAACAGTTGGGACACTTGCGCGGTACCCACATAAAAATAAAATTCGTTGTCGTTATCCGTTGCTCGTCGTCGTTATCCGTTGCTCCGCTGTTGTCTGCCGTATTGTAGCTCTTTCAGAGGCTTCTTTCTCCGCATTCCAGTCGCTAACGGGAAACCTCTTTGTGATGGACCGACGCGCTGTCCTCTATCCTCAGCCAAAACACATCTGTCTCACTCGCGCAGGGGTGCCGGCCGCTCTCAGTATCGCCCTGGACTAGATCCGAGCGCTTTTCCCTTTTCAGTGGGGCCTCCGTGGCGTGTGGGTGGCTTCGGCAGGTATTTATAATACTAGTACGAATTTCAGAGGTCCCCAAACTCACTGGAATGTCTTGACAATCAATCAATTATATTTATTGTAGGCATGTTTATTCATACGTACATGACCGGTTCTTTCATATTTAAGTCTTGCGGCAATAATGGCAAAAATATCTAAGACAAAAAATTATCCAGACCTTTTTTATTTCCCTCGCCGCTACCTCTCATATGTGCAACTTCATCACTCCTTTGGAAAGTAATTAAAAGTGATGAAAATAACAAATAGGTTAGGTTTAGAGCTATTTAAAAAAATATCATCACTTTTAATAACTTTTCAAAGGGATTTTGAAATGCCATTTTGTTGAGTTGTCATGGAAACGTCAAAAATACGCTACGTACCTATTCATTTGTTTCCATGGAAACATGAAACAGATCAAATCTTAAAACCGATTCCTGGTTAATTTGGTCAATGGTTTAAGTGCACCGCTGCGCTGAGGTAGGTAATATAAAGTTTTTGAATGGAGGTCTCTAAATGGTATCTTATTGATTTGAGGATAAGGTGGCTATCGGTTGGTGGTATATGTGGAAGTGCCCACAAGTTTGTCGATACGAAAATACATAATCATCTACAATCGATACTTTTGATACATTCGATACCCAGCCAGGGTTATTAACCCCTAAATTGTAAATAAGTGTGTTAACGCCGCATGATTAGGTGTAGATGTTTGTCGCTATATTTTTATACTCGTCAGAGACGTCTATGTATTAGGCGGTTAGGTTAATAACCCCTTATAATATTTCCATAATATATGCAAATGAACTCGCACACCAAGTATTTAAGTATCGGAGACCTGTGAGAGAAAGTTTTATTGATTTAGTTAATACTGAAATGATGTGAATTCATATCTACCATCTCGCGACGAAACCGTGAGACATACGGATATAATATTATATAGGTAACTCCGCCTCTCTGAATTAAAATACCGCTGAGAGAGATTGGACAGGCGCACTACTGCCTGCCAACTTGTGGTACATTCTCAAAAGCGCCGTCGAACCTGTGAATAAAATTTTAAAAAACACCTCTCCGACATATCATAAAGAGTGTCTCTGTGAGAGATTGAACAGGAGGTTTCCACAAAATCTATAAACTGTGTGTTCAATTAAGTAACTAATAACGTAATAAACTAAACGAATAAAAAAACACCTCTCCGACATATTATAGAAAGTGTCTCTGTGAGAGATTGGACAGGAGCATAGCCTGTCAAACAAGGGTTTTCACAAAATCTGTAAACTGTGTGTTCAATTTAGTAACTAATAACGTAATAAACTAAACGAATTAAAAAAACACCTCTCCGAAATATTATAGAAAGTGTCTCTGTGAGATATTGAACAGGAGCATAGCCTGTCAAACAAGGGTTTCCACAAAACCTATAAACTGTGTGTTTAATTAAGTAACTAATAATGCAATAAACTAAACGAATTAAAAAAAAAAAACACTTCACCGACATATTATAGAAAGTGTCTCTGTGAGAGATTGAACAGGAGCGTAGCCTGCCAAACAAGGGTTTCCACTAATTCTATAAACTGTGTGTTCAAATAAGAAACTATTGATAACGTAATAAATAAACGAATTAAAAAAACACATCTCCGACATATTACAGAAAGTGCCTCTGTGAGAGATTGGACAGGAGCATAGCCTGTCAAACAAGGGTTTCCACAAAATCTTAAACTGTGTGTTCAATTAAGTAACTAATAACGTAATTAACTAAATGAATAACACCTCTCCGACATATTATAGAAAGTTTCTCTGTGGGATATTGAACAGGAGCATAGTCTGTAAAAACAAGGGTTTCCACAAAATCTATAAACTTCTCCGTACTAAGGCCCGGTAGTAAGCGCCCAAGAAGATGAAGAAGGTGAAGTACCTATAATAGGATAAACGATAATATTTAAGCAAAAATTGTGAAAATGTTTAATAAAACACAATGTCAAATGTTTAATAAGACACATCTACCGGATCTGCCCTGATGATGGACACTGCAACGATGTCCGAAACGTTGGCTAAAGAAGGAGGTAGCGCAACACGGCATAACACCCCAAAAACAAATAACGAAAAAACACAACTCGTTTAAAATAGAGCAAAAAATTCGTGGAAAATGTCTTAAGTAGCATTTAACAAAACACTGTGATTTTTTTCATACAAATCTACATACCTACAACTTATAAAATAATAGAAAAAAAATATATAATAAATTTCGGAGCATACTTAGCGATTTTTTCTATGGAGGGAATTTCATATAATTACCGTTTCAAATAATTATCTTTAAAAAAAAATTTTTTTTAAACTTATTAACTGAAAGTGTACAAGAGAAATATATTATAAAACGTTAGACATTCGGAATACCACTGTGAGAGATCGTACAGGCATACAACCCGTTAAACAATAGTTTCATGGCTTCTCAAAACCACAACCTACACACAGTCTTAAAAGGACGACAAAGTGCAATCAGTAAATATTATAATATCACTTCTACGAATTATAGTGTATGTGTGAGAGATCGGACAGGCACAAAACAAAGCTTGTCAAACTATGGTTCCAGGAGTTGTGGAAACTAAAAATATATTTTGAAAAGTGTGAAATAGTAAAAACAAAAATAGTGATCGACTCCTTTAATAGTATGAAGATATAATTTTTTTTTAATAATCATATTTGGGTATGAACCCAGCATTCACAAATGACATGCGATTTCCAGTTGTCATCCACAAAATATATAAATAAAATGGACGTGTTTAAAAAAGCTGTAACCATCAACGAAAATATAATTAGAATTATTATCAAGACGGAAATGCCAATGACCTCCGTTCATAAAACAATAGAAGCAGTAAGGTCTCCGATGTGACGTCAGAATTTTCTACCTGTCACGTTTATCATTGCATTAGATTTTTTAGACAAAGGCGATCAAACAGAAGGATCTTTCTTCATTACTTCAAGATTTGTACGCAGACTGTGAAAATGCAGTCATTTTCCAGTGAAAATGCCTTTGAGATATATAAAAAAACGATTAAATGGTTTTATTAACTTTTTATAGACATTTTTTTATTCATTCTATTATGAAGAGAATACGTAGACTTTTCGATTAATTTTTGACACATTCCAAGCCAATTACTTCAGCACTTTTTAGTTAATGAAAATAACGAGTAATCATAATTTATGAATATATTCTATGTATATATAATTTTACATTAACTCCACACAGGAGGCCCTGAGGAAAATAATTTCCTTCTATGGGCCTAAGTCATCTTTGGAGATGCTGTGTGGAGGGTGTTTTTGAAGATAGGAAGGAGTTAACACGGGTCTTGAAGAGGTAGGAAACACAGCGGCCGGCAAATCATTCCATAGCCATGTTGAACTCAAGAACGAGTCGAAGATGCGACCCGTTACCGTTTCCAGACTATGTACCGGTGCCGAAGAAATTTACTTAAGTATTCACAATATCTTGTTTAATTTTCTATTTTCCTTCTATGTTCTTTAAATTTAGTGTGATAATAACTTAACTAATATATTGTATTTTATGCTTAATTCAAAAGAAAACTTTTTATTTATGTCATACTGTTTTCAATTTAATTTATAATCGTTTTGTAAAAGCCCGACAGGGCGCTAGTAAATACTAAGAAGGACTATTTTAATATGACAAAAGGAGGTAATTTCAGAAATTTAAAAAAAGCTTTTCCAACAAACGTGTCATGTGTATATTTCTTTGCAGTAAGGCTGTAGGGATAAGGGTAAACTTCCAGGTAGCCGATAGCTTATCAGACACATATTAATAGTAAAGGGGATAACTGAACAACCCACGATTACGTGTTAATTAAAGACAACAAAAACTATCATTAATGCGATTGGATGTTAAATCGGATATAATTTTATGTACTTTGAAAACGTGTGTGCATGTGCAGTCGATATAGCATAATCTAAAATCAATACATATCAACGTATCAATGTTATTTTATTTGTTGTTCAACTCAGAAGTGATACAGTTGAAGCCACAATTACCTTGACTTTTGATATAATGGCATACAGAGCTCCGGGCCAAAAAGGCCCCAAGGTTTATTTTTGTGTTTGTTAAAAATTATTCAACAATTACCTATTAATAATTATTATGTAAAGTCTCCTCGACAATTTGAATAATACTTCGTCGAAAATATTGGCTTAGTTTAGAAACAGGTCAATGGCAGTATTTCTATCTAGGTATTGTTTTAAAACGTGCAATTTATCGTCGTCCTGCAATAAATAAGACATTGGGGGTTAGTATTTCACCACCCTCTAGATAGCTTACCAATAAGATATCGTATATTTCCGATTAACGATGTAAGACTTTACCATTCTGCACTGGAACCTATGAATATAGTAGTTATATATCGGATAAGTCAGCCGAGTTCTCTTGCTATTGCGAAGATTTATTATCCTATGGATAAGGTATTAAGAGATGGCGAAAAAAATACAAGAGGATTATCTATAAAGCAATGAGCTATTGACGAACATAATACAGTATAATATAACAAACAAAAACAAAATAATAAATATATATTAGTGGAAAATTGGGATACAAGATACATACTTAGATACATTCAAATAAACAAAAAAACAGTTACATAAACATACCTTACTATAAAACGTAGGTACACAACGAGCAAGAAAGTAATAGTAATGAAAGGGTACGTTTATTTATTTCTTCCATTATGAAAGAAAGTTTATATCACATCAACACGTACCCGCTATAGGTATAATATGAAACGTTGCAATTCAAGGTACGAGGGTCCAGTTCTGAAAGATCAGTTGAACATCTTTCAGGAAACGGGAACGGAAAATCCCTTCACATTACCGTAACTACAACGCGCAGGAGTCGGGGTATCAAGTACCTAATAAGTTTGGTGAATACCTACGCGTTGAATTTTCCGAGGACGAAACCCTAAATAATTTAAAGCAAAGACATATTTTTGAGGGTATCTTATGTAATTGAGTGTTAAGTTTAATTTATATGAGAAATGATTTAAGGAATTATAAGATTGCCAACTTTCTTCATTTAAAAAAAGTGTTACAATTAGAGAGGTTCTAAAAGGAAATTGTGTGTGAATCGATGGATAGCCAATCATTTAATTCAAAGGTTTATTATTTTTAAATAAATATATGAACTTTAAATAAAATTACGTGTGAAATTTTATAAATGTGTATCCTACAATCATTTTAGTTAATTAGTATGTAACAAATATATTATATATTGTGGTTAATAACAAAAAATATATTTTTGGAGGAAAATAAATAAATAATTAGAAAAAGAAAAACTTACGATTCTAATTCCATAGAACATATCCCTGTGCGTTGAGAACAAGGCAAGATTCACCAGAACACAGTTAGAAACTTGGTTTTACACAATCGTGTTGAGTCTTTAGTTTTTCTTCCGATTATCTTTTGCGACGGCAACATTAAGAAAAGTTAGTCGATATTCGCCCAGTGATATAATTATATAGAAGTTTTTGGTGCAGAATTTTAGGCCAAACAAGAAAATGCGCAAAATTTGACGTCCTCGGCGGACAATAGGAAACTGTGGAAAAGGCGATATCGCGCGAAATCGGCCGTGAGAACCCAAAACTGCGCACATCCGCTATCGGCTAGGCGCTAGGCGCTATCCGCTATCCGCCGGTCATGGCGCCCTATTTCAAATTCCAGCGCTGGAAAAAAGCAGCGAAAGTGAAAAGTGACTTTTCCTTTAGTATTGTTTATCAACGCGCGAGAATTGTAAGCGAGCAAGTGCTCGCTCGCTAGAAGAGCGTCGAGCGAGTCGCAGACGGTTAGAATTGATTCCGCATAGGTCGGTTGGTTTTCGCACGGTCGCGGGTCGCGGTCGGTTGTCACAAGGAAGAAACACAGGAGGAAAGCGGAGGCACGGAAAACGCAAGTGGCGAGCTTCCCCACTGCGGGTCGCGGGACGACTGAGGGACGAGCGCCTGGTTAGCAACAAGCGTGCGCGCGAGCGAGCGCCGCCGCGTGTCGTCTCCGTCTGGCCGGAGCAGCGCGGGGGAGAGCGAGCGGGACGCGGCGCGGAACGGCAGTCGCGCGGCGCCATGCGCGGACCACATCATTAACTCGTGAACACCAATGGGGCGCGGGAGGGGGCAAGATATTCGACCTTCACATGCACACATTTTACTACGCACCACTACAGGCGCACGGCCACATTATCGCCCGAACTTTGGATAATTTCTGCACGATTAGCAGAACCTCTGAACCGGGACTGGTGGGCTCCCCGGGCTGGGCCGGGTGCTCGGGATTGGGGGAGAACAAGAAATTTGGTAAAATTCGACGGGAAAGCGGGTTAATCGGACGGAAGAGAAGCAAAGGTCGGGCGGGTGGGCGTGTGTGTGCGAGCGCCGCGTGTAGCCGCGTCGGCGCCGCGTGATGGTGTGGGTGAGGAACAAAATGGCGGCCGCCCCCCTCCCCCACTCCCCCCCTCAGCCCGCATAGGTAGTGTAGGTACCGTCGCCATTTTCACTGCAGAAGGAAATTGGAGGAATTTTTCACTTAAACAGTGTTAGAACCAAGCCATCGCATCCTTCTCACTCTCTCGGGGAAAACCATTTTCCGGAAAAAAAAACAAAACTTTCTCAACATTCTTTACAAAAGTTTCGTCAACTAACTCGGCCGTTGTATTGAATTAGAATTTTTTTTGCAATAATTAGGTACAATATTTTTAGCAGCATGGAAATTTATAAATATTTTTTAATTTAAAAAATGTGTAATTAAAACGCATTTTTAAAGATACCGACTTATTATTTATTATAATATTTAAGAATTTTCCAACGAGAAAAAATTAAGCTAGTTTGAAAATATCTATCTTATTTGGTTGAATGAATATTATTTGGATATATGAAATAATTTTACGTCAATCACAACAGGATGTTTATATTTATAAATATTATATGTATTGCTGACGTCACTATTACACAATTCGTTGATTCCACAATCAATATAATATTATATTCCTTTTAATTACTAAGAAGAAAAAATCAGCGCGCAGTTCCTATCAGTTTCACACAAACTCGCTAAATATCGTTAATTTTAGTAGACAAATGATTAAAATAATAATATCAAACAAGTGAAGATGTAAATCGCAAGAATTCACTAAGAAATTTCTTTTAAAAGTAACCAAACAACTAACTCCATTATTCTACGGCTATTTATATTTCATTCAAAATTTTCGGTACCTACCTATCTATAAAATATAAACAAAATCTCAGAAGGCAGGTACCAACCTAATCAACAACATCGTGGAATAAAAACCTTTGAAATTGCAGGTAGGTAGGTACTATTTTCCAACGTAGGCAACTATTTTCTTTATAGAGTCTCGTACTTATATTGGAGGAAAATAACGCATTTTATTATGAGGGGAAATTACTTAAAATTAATCATTTATTTAAATTAAAATATTGCATAATGCAATGGCATAAGAAGAAATTGTGAAAACATATTTTTAATTATTTCTAAGTTAATGGAAAGGAGTAGACCTTTAATTTGAATGTAGAAGCAAAAATCATATTATAGAATGTACAAAAATGTACTATCTTAAGGGCCCGCAACCCGAATCTCTACCGATTTCTTACATATTTCCCTTAAACACGGTTAGTTTTAAATCTCTTAAAAAAATGTATGTTATTTTTGAAGATAATATCTAGACATTGCCCGCGCCGAAAGGCAAATTATATAAAATTCCCTCGATAGAAAAAATCTCAAAGTATGCTCCAAAAATTATTATAAACACGTTTGTTTCAGTTATTTTACAAGTTAAATGTATGAAAAAATTCACAGTGTTTCTTTAAATGCTGTTTAAGATAATGCCCGCGAGATTTTAAACGAGTCGTGTTTTACTAAACATTTTCGCAAATTTTCGCATCGATTTTGTCGCTGTAAATGTTAGCGCTCTCCTCTAACATTTGTAATTTCGTATCTCTCCATCTTCTTCTTTTCCAGCCCAGTTGCAGAGTCTTAAATGTATAGTATACGATGTGGTGAGATTAAAAAATATAAATATGATTTAAAATTAAGTTACTGCTTTTTGTTACGAGTGATCAGTTATCGAATGAAAATCAATATATCCCACCCTGAAAGTACCTACCTATACAACTGGTTTTCGTGTTCATTTTTAATACTGTTATGTAAAAAAATCAATAAATTTCGTAAAGGTCTTAATTATGAATTATGAGTGTTCTAGGGAATTTTTTTAATTGCTCAGAAAACCAAAAGGATTTTCTAGACCCAAGGAAACAAAGAAATTGCTAGTTTTTTTAAATTTTCTAAAGACACAAGGAACGAAAGAAATCTCAGTAATATCTTTTTAAATTGTGGAAAAGTTAGCTTTGAAAGTTTCTCTAAAATTGACGTTTATATAAAAACATTCAATGCCCTTTTGCTAAAATTACCTAGTAGCTTTAAAAGTTACCCCTTTCTCAGCGGGGCTATTTATGTTTCCCTTTAAGTCCATAAAGCTGGTGAAAATTGAAGAATCATAAAATATAATATAAATGTTACGAAAAGAACACCTATTTTCTTTTGAAGGGGTCGATAAGGGTTTCCAGTGTTCTCCTTCAAAGCTTAAAGCTGCTTCGAAGAGTTCTAAGATTCTAAAAATCTTCAAAGTTCAAGTAAAAACAATAACAATGGTTTTCTCTCAAGTAATAAAAACGATTCATGGTTTTCAAGGCTCACTCCACAAATATTACGTAAAATTAGTTAGTAAGCGATAAAGCCAGCGGAAACGTTTTGAACATTATGTACTTTCAAATAACGCATTAGGTAATATTATACCAGAAAGCTTCGAATTAGCTTGGCAGTGAGCTATAAAGAGAGCAAACCTCAAAATCAGAAAGAAAACTTCTCGAGTAGGCTCAGTTTAAGTTTTGTTTAAAACGAGTCCAAGTTTGTTCATAACAAGGTATTGGTAACACCCGGTAAACCATCCTCAGGGTGTTTCGGTCTCAAATATTGTAATGGGCTTATCATGTAGGAAGAATTCCAAATGACAGGACACAGAAAATAATGAACAAGTGGGTGGCCTTCTGGAAGCGACCTGAAGGCAGACCGAGGAAGCGTTGGACTAACTGTGTGGAATACATTTAGGGCAGAATTAGAAGGCCCGAAAGCTGAAGAAGAATGGCTAGGAACTGGAGCCGATGCAGATTAGTTGTGAAGAAGAAACAATACTGGAATACATAGCCCTGTTGATGGTGATGAAGACACACAGGCAACAGGTGCACCACTGAAAAATCTTTTACGATAATTTAAAAATCTACTTAAAAACAAGAAGGTTTCATATTCAGATCATCAAATCGAACTATTTTTACGTCTAAAGGGGATCGAAATGACAATCTAATTTCATTCAACGGTAGGAATTTTCCGAGCAGACCTTCCAAGGATATGCTTGGTATAACTCTTAGTGACCAGCTCAGGTACGGGGGCTACAGCGAAGCCAGAGTTAAGTTGGCCTCTTGGAAGCTGGGCATAGGTACCGTACAGTGTCCTCGGATACTTTAATATTACACAACTGCTATTTTTTTAAATTCTGCAGCCACCTCTGTTATGGAGTCCTAAAAATCTTGACAAAACCCTTGACTGTGCAGAAACGGGTGGACTGTTTGATAAATTCTCCTATCTTAACAAAACAGTTGCAATCTTCAGAGCACAGGCGTCGGGTGAATAGTGTCCTCGTTCTATCGCAATTTTAATGGACGATGCTCCGAGGAACTAGCGTCATTAATTCCTTCAGCACCGATGCACGGTTGGAAAAAACGCCAAACGTCCGCCCAACATTTGTACACAGTTGGCATTTGTTACACGAAAACGGGTAGTTTCTACGAGTCGTTCTTGAGTTCAATAGCACGGCTACGGAACGATTTTCCAGCCTCTGTTTTTCCTCCTATCTACCACATGGGTCTGTTTAAGACCCAGGTTCACTCCTTCCTTTCCACAAAAAAACCCAAAACACACCATCCCCAAAGGTGGGGGGGGGGGGGTATTATTTTCCTCATAGGCCTCCTATGTGGAGTTAATGAAAAAAAATGCAATATTAGAAAAACGCCAAAAAAATTTATTAAATAGAATTCGTGGAAAAACATTCGTGAACAGACGATGTAGATCAAAAAGTATGTACACCTAGATTCATTTGGTGTATTCTTATACTGAATGCAATGATACCTCCTAAGCATTACATACACTCAAATATCTGGGGGTTAATACTAAAATTGCCTATGTCAATTTTTAGCAATTCGACGTAGGTATCGGGCAATGTCGGGAGATGACTAGAATAGTGGCCCATCTAATGCAGATGTCAAAATATTGTTTCAGCGTTTTTTACATCAAGAAATCGATAAACAACCTCCAGTCCGCGATTCACAAACATGACACATGCACTTCATATGCTTCAGATTATTAACAATCTCCACTCCGCGATTCACAAATATGACAAATGCACTTCCAGCATTGCTCCAGATTATAAAAAATCTCCAGTCTGCGATTCACAAACATGACATCTGCACTTCCAGCAGTGCTCCAGATTATAAACAATCTCCAGTCTGCGATTCACAAACATGACATCTGCACTTCCAGCAGTGCTCCAGATTATAAACAATCTCAAGTCCGCGATTCACAAACATGGCTTATGCACTTCCAGAATTGCTCCAGTTTATGCATCTCACATTAGGCCTCGTGTATCTAAATGAAAATTTTACCTAAATAAGACATTATAAGTTGTTCTATGTGGGGAAGAAACTCATTGATTTACCATGAATCACTTATTTTAATATCTTAATAGTCATTTTATAGAAATAAGTATTCGGAAAAGGATTCATCCACGTCTCAGGCGTGATCATCACCATTCTCGGAAAATCATCTTCCATACCTATCTAACTATCTCACGTTGCAGAGATGCACCGTGAATGGAGATGCTGTGTTCCTGGTAAACAAAGTGGCTGCTTTATAATAGCACAATACGAGTACACTATTGATCACGAAACACGTCATTGCGACGAAGTCATCACATACCAGGTCACTGACGTCATCATTACACGAATGTCGCAGTTTGCTACGATTATTCCATGACATACCTATTTTTCTAAAATTGTTAAAACAATATATATATATCTAAAATATACATACATATTTGTTGAAATAGCCGAGTTGTCGCGCTTGTACACACTACCGGATTATCCCTAAGGCAGAGTAGGCAACTGCCTTGGGGCCCCGCATCGGCTAGGGGCCCCGCATCGGCTAGGGGCCCCGCATCTACTAGGGGCCCCGCGTCCCGAGAAAAAATTACTTGCTTCAATTAGTGAGCAACAGAGTTTCGGAAAAAGTCAGCTTTCAAGATGTTTTAATTATTTTTTTAGGGATATTTATAGGTTAATAACATTAGGTAGGTACACGCATTAAAGAAAAAAACAAATCATAATAATTAGGTAAAAACCCAATAAATAACTAGTGTTCACATCATGCACAAATAATAAATAAAAGTCTATAATTAAAACAAATATACCTATAAACATAGTTGTATTTTAGGTACTTTTTTTTCTTTCTATTTGTTGCAACGTTACTTAGTATCTGAAGTGATTGAAGGTGCCGTGTGTGGTTTATATTGGCATTTGTTTTGTATAATTTTTTGCTTTTATTTCTAATCACATGTTTAAAATATAAATGTTGTACAAACTTCAGTATGTACTACCTATATGCTTGCTAAAATTCTTTGGGAAAGGTTGTCTGGAAGAGATCACTTTAGTGACAATACGGCTCATTGTAATGTTTTTTTTTTTATAATATATATTTTTGTTTCCATGTAGATATGTGTCCTTTTATGTGCAATAAAAGGTTATTGTATTTTATTGTATTGTATTAGTTTTTTTATTGAATGGGGTGATGGCATACCTTTCGTAAAGTAGTAAAAGAACAGATTAATTATTAATAAAATTACGTTTTGGTAGAAAAAAAATAATTTTGGAAGTTATAAAAGGGTAAAGTGCAGTGGCGGACTAAGCCCGTCAGAAGCCCGGTGCGGCAAAGTTGAATGAACCCCCCCCCCCCATGTTAAGGATTTGATCAAGGGAACAAGGAGGCGTTTGGAGGCCCCTTCAACCCCCACCCCCCCCCCCCCCCCCCCGCCGTTAGTCCGCCATTGGTAAAGGGGCCCCGAGACGTGCATTGCCTAGGGGCCCCGACATGGTTAATCCGGCCCTGCTCGTACAGTGTACTAAACAATATAGTTGAATCAGAACAAAATTCTTAATTAAATCTTAATGTAAGAAGCAGACCATAGAGTAAGTATGAAACAGCATGACTTTGTTTGAAATACTACATCTTTATTTTAAATGGTTCCATGATAGCTCAGTTTTTTTTCAGTTTCAGTGCCGGCAACCCGGGCGTTTATTTATTTTTCATTTATTCACATAGTTTTATTTTACCCACCTCACTAGACAAAGTCGATTCCGAGGTAGGTAAATAACATTTTATATTTATTAAAAAGGATATGAATCAGAGGAGCCATAATATATATAAAAAGATAAAAAAGGAGTATAAAAAGATTTAAAAAAATAATGTGATAATAAAAATGATAAAAAAAGAAGTATAAAAAGATAAAAAATAATGTGAAATTATATGCCTATATGCACTTTGCCTATTCCTATGCCTACTATGCTTATATGATAAAAAAGATACATATACACATACACATATACATGCATACACACAAACATGCATACATACATAATGTTGTTATATTAAATATTTACGTATAAATTTTGTTTTTGTTTTTTTTTTGTTATTTAAGTACCATATTTTATAAAAAGATTGCATACGTAAATTAAAATTATACATTTAAATAGGAAAATATAAATACCGTGGGTAATAGTTAATATTGTATGCTGTTTTACATTAATTTATTACATTACAACACAGGTACATGATAGTTAATATTATATACAATACACTGCATATTTTGATATTATATAATTTCGTAGAAATTATATGAAATGTGTCTATAAAATATACTCGCATAGTTATTTAGGATGTTCCGAATGTCTTTTCTTTCCTTTTCAGTCAACCATATAACAAATTTCTTGAACAGC
The DNA here is from genome assembly GCA_917880885.1 of Limnephilus marmoratus. Classification (NCBI taxonomy): domain Eukaryota; kingdom Metazoa; phylum Arthropoda; class Insecta; order Trichoptera; family Limnephilidae; genus Limnephilus; species Limnephilus marmoratus. Next base: position 41,078,870 of record OU862916.1, on the reverse strand, counting down.
CAGTCCAATTTATTTGGGGTAACGTAAGTTTTTGTTTGTGTTAGGAAGATATTGAAAATGTGTGGAGTCAGGTACGATTCATATTTTTTTGCGGAATTTAATGATTTAAAATTTTAAATATTTAAAGCTCAGGATCAACTCAACTCAACACTCTTTGAGAAGTCATTAAAAGCTATGATTTTTTTTAATAGCCCATAACCTAACCTAGCGTAACATATTTAACCATTTTTTGTATATTTTATTCATCACTTTTAATGAGTTTTCAAATGATTCTGAATTATCCGGTCACCATTTTAAATACGCCGACCGGTTTCGGAACAACCGATCCTTCTCCAGGGCAATATATATATATATATAATAATAATAATAAAATAATAAATTTGGACAACTTATATAGCGCTGTTTTTGCGAAAAATCGCCTCAAGAGCGCTGTACAAATTACCATGGATTTTACTTTAGAATTTACTTAACTATGTAGGAGGCTAGATAACAACTCGTCTTGAAGCTATCAAGCGCATGGATTATTGGAATTCTAGCCCTCCGATAAATTAAATAAAATATATTTTTTGAATATATCAATTTGGGAGGCGGAAATGGGTACCGCCGCCCCGGGAACCTTTATTGGATAACCAACACCTCTGCCATAGGTCACCCCAAGTTTTAGCAGGGGTGCCCGGGTTCATGGGGTGAGGTTTGTCTAGGTCTTGGAGGCGGATGACCAGGACATACTGAACCCCAGATTCCTACCCACCCCTTAAACCCTTTTCCTTCCCAGAACTCTCCTCTCCTTCCTTTCCTTAAAAAAACCCTCCACACAGCATCCTCAAAGATGACATAGGCCCTGAGGGAAATTATTTTCCTCAAGGCCTCCTGTGTGGAGCTCATGTAAAAAAAATAAAATAAAATATGTACGTATTTCAATTTACTTAACTATGTAGGAGGCTAGATTACCACTCGTCTTGCAGCTATCAAGCGCATGGATTTTATTGGAATTCTAGCCCCCCAACAAATTAAATAAAATATCTTTTTATATGTACGTATTTTAATTTATATAATATATATACAGTATAATATAAATAATAAAATAAAATGCATAGTACCTAAATACACTTAAAATGCACTCCCCAGAAAATAGAAAAAAAAAACAAATGTGACTTAACTTTTTTGTTTAAAATTATTCACTCCGAATTAGACTGTTATGAACTCCTGCATCTCATCGACTTCAAAGTACCAAATCGAGTAACTAGGCAAAATATATTATTCTGCAACGATAATTTCGGGATAAACAATCACATATCTACATGCATCTATTCCTGCACGTACTTGGAAACAAATTCGCCTTTAATATCGACATTTTAATATAAGTTTTCCGGTATTTGAGAAATAACTGAATGACATTTAAATGTTTCGTAATATTATTATTTAGGAGCATCGCATAGGAGTGATTACACGTATTTTATATTGGTATTTTTGTAAAACTATGCATTATTAATTTACATAATTTTTTTTTGCCGTCCGCAATTTAAGTTTTATTTTTGATGGTTTCTTTTTTTCTTGCTTTCATCTCTATTTTTTTCGATATATTATTTACATTTAAGTGCTACTGTCTAATCTACCATATATTATGTTTATTTTTTTTTAAGGTTTTTATACTTGTAATCTACATATTATAAATTCTTGCTGTCACTGTATCATGCAATAATATTGACATAAAAGTCCATCAGGGCGTTTAAAATTAACAAATAAATAAATAAAATTAAAAAAATATATTTTATTTTTATTTTTTTTTTTTTATTTATTTATTTTATACATTTTACAAATATAAGACAAAAAGTCCCGATAAACTACTTTTTAGCAGTTTGTCTAACGGGTTCTTTACATTAAAGATCTTATTATAGTGATTTAATAGTTACATTTTTACAATTATAGATATAAAATAAAATAATTTTTTTTACAGAAATATACTTAGATAAAAGAAAAATTATGAAAACAAGAAACAATTTTAAAGTCTTTAGAATAAATAATATGTTATTGTAAGCTAATACAAATTAATTCTTTCCGTAAGCCAAGTCTTCAGTAAGTTCACCAATTGTTTGTTTTGAGCACAGTTTTTAATTTCAGCTGGAAGCATATTTAAACAACTGGGAATCATATAATTTAACGTTCTTTGTCCATATTTATTTGTATGTTTAGGTACAATTAGTCCTTCATTAAAGTTCAAACGAGTATTATGGTTGTGTTCCAGCCTGTTTATATATAAAGGGTTATGTATGTGCTGAAATATAATTTTGTACCACATAATTGCTCTTACTGAAAGAATTTTGAGACTTTGATAAAAGTATGGAATATTATGCCTTTCTTTGTATAAATTTTTTTCAGCTAATAATTTAACCAATGAATTTTGCACTGATTGAACATGGTCTATATTTGTTTTACAAGAAAATCCCCAAGCTGTTATTCCATACCTTATAACCGATTCAGCTAGAGATAAATAAATTATTCGAAGTGTGTTATAATATATGTGAAACATTTAGATCAACAGCAATACAACATTTTTGAACCCTCTCTCTCGCATGTGTCGTCTGTGTAACGAAAATAGTATAAAATAAACCGTAAGTCATTTATACCCATATTTTAAAATTTTTATTATATATTTCTGCCACCTCGGAACAGGTTTCTTCTAAATATAAATGAATAAATTTTATGTTTTTGGAGTAAGTTAATGAGTAAAACCTCAAATTGTGATATTTATTTAGTGAAGAGAATTTGAGACTCTTAAAAGAAAATAAATAAAAAATATTCATCCTAGACTTGAAGAAAAGTCATTAAATATCACGCATTAAAATAAAAATGGACATATTTATCCATGACTCTATCTAGGTTGCTTTTAGTTCGGTTAGACAGTGGTTTCCAAACTCTTTTGCTCCACGGACCCTTCTCCCCCCCCCCCCCCCCCCCCTCAAGACTCAATGACGCTATATAAATAGACTCGCCATAGTCTCACATACTCGCAAAATAATGTGACAAGTAAGCAACACTACCCTTCTACACAATCGTCAAAAAGTTTGAAGTTGGAAGTTGGCCTCAGTGTGGCCGTACCGTAAGACAATCAAAGAATGTGTGTTTTTTATCTAATGAAGCACAAAATTGTGTGTATATATAAATGAAAAGCTTTTTCTTTACTTTTACTACTGTTTGCCGTGTAATGGAAACATTTTCTCATCACACAGGAGGGCATTTTGGCGCTTTTCCTACTTGTAAGAAATGACCTTACTCGACTAGTGACAGCTTAAGTACTAAAGTGCTAGAAATCTTCTTCGACGGTGCTACAACCCATATCGAGCTTTGGCCTCCTGCAACAGTCGCCTCAACTCCTCCTGTCCTCAGCGCCTGACTTTGGTACCTGGAGAAGCTGTGCTGCATCCCCTCTTACTTCTTCTTCCCACCTCAGTCTGGGTCTTCCCATTGTTCTCTTTCTACCTGGGTGTCCAGTCAAAATTCTTTTTGGGACGCGTGTGAGGCGATGTATGAATGTGAGTGAGGCAAAGAGTGTGTGCCAAGACCGAGTTGTTTGGCGGTCCGTCCTCTCTGCCTACCCCTACGGGGAAACGGCGTGATGGTTAGTTAGTTAGTTAGTTTAGTATCCGGCATTCTCTGTACATGCCTAGCCCATCTCAGCCTGAGGAGTCTCATATGTGCTGAGATGCTAGGGGCCTTATATATATCATACAATTCTGTATTGTGCCGGATGCGCCACTGTTCACCCTCTTTCACGGGTCCACATATTCTTCTTAGCACTTTTCTTTCAAAAGTATCCAGCATTTCAGCCATCTTTACCGTCAGTGTCCGCGCCTCACATCCATATGACAATACAGTTCTAACAGTGGTCTTATATATAATTATTTTGGTTTTTCTGTGGACATTACGTGACTTAAACACTGGCAGCAAAGAGAAGTATGTTTTGTTGGCTGCTGTGATTCTCCTTCTGATTTCTGCTGGATCCTCGTGTTCTCTGTCAGACTGGAGCCCAGGTAGGTGAATTGGTCGACCACTTCGTATGAGTAGTTGTCTTTAAATTGTGCACTACTTCTTCTTCTGTGTGAAGGGTTCCTGCTCTGTATCATCATTGCTATAAATCTAGACCAGTGCAATTGCCTTGCTTCTGGCTTCCCACATTGAGATTTCTACCCCGCGTCTTCAGTATATAACGTCTTTGCCTAGACTAGGAAAGTTTGTTGTATGCACTTCGCCTGGAGTATATTATATTGATTAGCATTAGTAACTTAACGTAACTTTCATATTAATAAAAATGTGTCACATATTTTTATATTTTCTATTAAACATTGCGCGGACCCCCTTGTTCAGGGATCTCCAACTCAATTTTAATTAAAACAGACCCCCTGAATGATTCAGAGGACCACTGGGGGTCCGCAGGGACCACTTTGGGAATCTTGAATCTTAAAACCTTGCAATCGTGCAAATAGATAATACCCAATAAAAATATGCGTTAAGAAAGTGGTGACAATGTTGCTAGTTCGTGGTCAAATTATTATGCATTTAAATATGATCGGAGGGGATCGAATTGTCTCAGTGGTTAGAGAAGAGCCCCGGCAAGGCTGAGGTTCTGGGGTCAATTCCTAGATGCGACCGTACTTTTTTTAATTTTTCTGTTCCAAATTTTCCTTTTGGGTTCGCTAATATTGTCATCAATTCCCGCGATCCGCCCGTGCCCCCAATGACATGCGTAGGCCTCAGGCGTAACCATGCGGTCGCGGTGCCCCCCCTCCGGTAACCCGACGCTCATCTTTTCCTCAAGGTCTTCAAAAACTTCCCCTTCTCTCCCAAGTACATTTCTTCGAGGCAAAATCGGGGAGCCGGCTAAAGGGCGCGGACTTCGAGCATCGTCTGCGGTTGGGCCGATAGCTATGCGCATTCTCATTGGGACTGCCCGGTGGTCTATGGAATACTTTCTCTTGCTTTTCTTTGCTTTTTACATATTTTTTTTTCTGCTATTATAGTAAGAACTTACATTATAACATAATCATATAACTGTTTTTTTCCTCATTATTTACTTTATTTTCAGAAGGTTTATTCGACTGGTTATAGCCGTTATTTTTCTTTTTCTTTTACTAACACTATTACCTCTTTTTTACGTTACCTATTTCAGTAGAATATTCCACGGGCAGCTACTCCTATTTATCTTTTGTATAATGTTAATGTAAGTACTTGCATACTGCTTACTAACCCCGTATGCATGGACATTGGAGGGTCTAGAGTCGTTCAAATAAATGTGGCTTCGTTAAAAAAAAAGTAGAGTCTTGACGTGTGTGGTGAAGGAGGAAACCATATGTTTCCTTATAACGCCGTTGAGGAGGTGGTGGGGTCCCCTCCAATGTCATCAATAAAATATATTTAATCCAATAACGCTGCCACAAAGTTGGTGGTTTTTACCATTGATTTTGATATAACCTAGCTTTTAATTTCAAGACCTTATCAAAGCAAATGTTTGTAACTAAGTAATTAATAATTAATCACTAGCTTTCATCCTTACAAAATATTTTTTTCTTTTTATTAATTCCCAACGATGTAAAAATATTTTTTTAACATTGTTTTATTTTTCTTTTGGGCCACAATAAAAGCGATAAAATTTAAAAAAAAAATATTTCAAAATTTACGGTTAATTCGTAGATTTCTGGCATTAATCAAAATCATAAACTGAAAATACAGCCCTGCCCCTAAAACAACCATGTTTTTAGATTAATTTTCATGTTCTAAATTAGAATTACCTTAAAATGAAAACAAATATTAACCAAATTTAGATATTAATTCAAAGTTTTTTTTTTACTTTTTGAAATTTGGTCCTGTTTACGGCGGATTGGTTAAGGTTCTTTATGTGTGGTACGTACGTTTTCGTCATACCGGGCGATGCAGTTTATGGACGCGTTTTCATGGGTGGGAATTCCCGCATAAAATGTTTCCGCGAGGGTTAAGATGTGTTTTTTAGTAAGGGAATTTAAGAATCTTGTGGAGTTGGGATACGCTTGTCCACTACTTGGGTGCACCCAGGGCTATGCGTATGGCTTTATTTTGAAATGTTTGAAGTTTTTCAAAAGGGACTCTGAAGCGTGGGCCCAGATGGGGCTTGCATGAGTTGGTTTTGGCCTTATCGTTGATTTATAAAGTAGGAGTTTATTTTTAGTTGATAGTTTTTAGATTTCTTTTGCATAACATGGGGTAAAGGGCTGCAAGGATTTTTATTTGCTATTTTATAGGTTTTCATTTATGTGCTTTTTCCACGTTGATCTACTGTCAAGAGTTACTCCGAGATATTTAATACTTTTATCCAGGGGACGTTTTCTCCTAATAAGTGAATATTAGGTGGCCTTTTAGGATATCTACGTGAGAAAACGCAGGCGGCAGTTTTGGGAGGATTTACAGGTACTAATTCACCATTGTTTAAAGAAAGTTTCTAGTTTTGATGCATGGGATTGAACTTCACAGGTAGCTTTTATTTACTCTTACCGAGGTTAATGTGATGTCAGTATCGTCTGCAAAGTTTCCTATTTTAGTGAGAAGGTCTTGGATACCGGTGCGGGGGATGTCACTTAAATAAATGTTAAAGAGAGCTTGTGAGAGAATAGAACCTTGAGGGATACCGGCTCTTATCAATCTCACTGAGGAAAAGATAAATCAAGTTTGATTCTTAAGGTCCTTCTGGGGCATTTTGGGGATACATAATTGATATTAAAATACGGAAATTGACAGTAAAATGTACTTATTTCAACCAGCAGAGCAGTATTTTTTTTAATTATACCCTAAATCTTCTATTAATCGTGGATTTCGCAATGCTTTGGCGTAAATTTGGTGGTTTTTGTGGAAGACTGTAAAGCTCATACGCGTGGATTCTGTAGAAATCAAGAGCGATAAGAAGAGTACCTACCTGCTATCAAGTAAACTATCCCGGACCGGGATTATGTATTTAAATTAAAATATTTTGACATATCGCTTATCAAAAAATATTTAATCAGATGCCCCAAATTCGTAAATAGAAAAATGTCTCCCAGTAAACAAGCGACTGCGGTATGTGAAGAGATTGGCTATTCAAACATTTATAAAATTCAGATAAAACTTCTCATTGCTGTTTGATCAAAGCTCACATTATCTTATCAATATTCATTTCAGTTATTCCTAGTTTAATCAAATACTTTGAGGTTTCAAATTGGGAATTTGCCAGTCACTTTTCACAAACCAGTAATGGCTGAAAACTTTATCTGTTGGCGTCAAGTATTTTTTTAATGTAAATAAAAGGCGGCAGTCGCTTGGCTTAGGAACTCTGAAACTAAATAAAATTAACTCATATTGAATTCAGTGGCGTAGAAGACCGAGAGGGTTTTGAAATCCAAGAAATATCTTGTAACCTCCGTTTGGGCTCCTATGGGGGAAATACAATAGGTAACAATTCTCTTCACGAGTTCACGTCAATCGCAATGTACGAAAGAAATGAAAATGACACAGGTGACAAGCAAGGGACACTTCAGGGGAATCCCCAACCCAGCAATAGTTAGGGCTAGGAACTAAAATTTAATAAAATTACAGTATTTTTGGAGAACAACGACCGACCGAGCCATATTTATAGCGACAAAAATATAAATAACAGTCTTCATGTGTAAAATATTTTTGTGGCAATATTCTGCCTTCGTAAGTTTTTTTTTCACGGTCGGGTGTCACCCACCATCGGGTGCCCCCCCCCCCCCCATTGGGTGTCACCCCCATCGGGTGTCACCCCCCATCGGGTGCCACTCCCCATCGGGTGTCATCCCCATCGGGTGTCACCCCTATCGGGTGTCAACCCCCATCGGGTGTCACGCCCCATCGGGTGTCACCCCCCCCATCCGTAGACCCCCCTGGCTTTGCCACTGCGTAAACCACAGATGTCTTGCGGGAAGCCTAGTATTGTTCTACAAGTATATCAACGGAACGTGCTCCGAAAAAGCTTCATTGATATCTTCATCACGGGCGCCAAAATCACAAGACACGCTAAATACGCACCCAATATTAAATTTTAGGTGCAGTGTTGACATTTTTCGAGCGAAAATACTAGCATCTTATTCCAAGACATCAACTTATTTTACTTAAAAATTCCCTATACACAATAATTTCCAAAGACAACAAAGCCTTAGAGAAACCTCAGAGCCTCTACAGTAGAGTGAACGTAAAAATAAAACTGCTTTTCTCGTCTGAGAATATATCCATCACTTAACACCTAAAAATTTGTGGGTCAAAACAAAATAAAAGCCGCGGTTATGAGTAAGGATAGATCCACCCAATATTTTTTTTCTTCAATCTTCAATTTTTAATGTGTTGTATCCAAAACCGCTTACGAATTACAGCTTCAGGTGCACTTGAAAATAGACTGTAAATACTTTAAACGAAACGAAACGAAATTGTGTGTGCTTGAATTGGATGTAGGAAAGAACAAGATATAGAAGGAAAAAGAGATGACCAAAACTGACCACTGTATCTCTGCGAAGGAGCACATAACACAATCATGATATAGTTTCACCCCGATACCTTGAGGTAATTATTGCCACAACAAAGCGAATGAGTACAAAAATATATTATGTATTTCAAATTTGGTAAAATTCCTTCTTCTTGCTTAAAAATGAGACCATGCACAAGAAAAACACCAACAATTTGCTTCTAAGATAGTCCCAATCCTTTTTCTGTTTTCAAAACAAATGCACTCGAATTTCTACTATTTTTATTGCCATTGTTCCAAATTTCAAATATTTTTCCAGTAAGATAACGGTTAGGCACTCAACAAATGATAACCTGGTAGGAACTACGCATATCTTCATTTCAAAACCAAACGATAAAAAGAAACAAATTCCTCATTGGTATATCCCACAATATGTTTCCTGTAAAGAATTGTTAAGTTTAAGTTTAAAAAATAAAATTTCTTTTAGAGTGAGCACTGTTTCGATGTTTATTTTAACATTTACACTAATAACCCACTTGAACCTATTCCGATATTATTTTTTACCTCAAATTGTGAATAAACATTTGATAATTGATTAAACTACATGAAATTTGTCTCAACGAAATATTTAAGGGGTAATAATTATTTTTGCAAACCATGGCTCATTCCTGACCCACCACCGGGTTCATGAACTTATTTTATTTATTTATTTTTCTTTAATTAAAAATAAATTTAATAATGTTATTATCAAGTTCTGCAAGTATTTTAGTGTGTATTTTTGTTACAGCTGTTTCGGCTTACAAGGCCATTTTCAAACTGTGGTTAATCAACTTTGAGACGACGCGACGTATTGAGTTTAAGTCGTCTATTAACAAAAATACATACTAAAATACTTTAAGAATTTGATTTTAACATTATTAAATAAAATTTCAATAAATAAATGGAGTTGTACGAATTAAACACAAAAACAATTAATAATAAAGTAAAGGTGGCTGATGTAGCTACCCTTGTGATTTTATATCTAATAGACGACTTAAACTCAATTAGTGGATTAACCACAGTTTGTAAATGGCCTTGTAAGCCGAAATAGCTGTATCAAAAATATACATTCAAATACTTGCAGAATTTGATAATAACATTATTAAAGTTGATTTCTACAAATTAAACACAAAAACAATTCATTCAAACAAATCGTTCATAAACGTTCAGACGTAGCGATACCTGACTGAAGTGCCTAATTCGGAACTGTCAACACGCACGATAATATGATTAAATAATTATCATTAATATATTTTGCATTGTGTTTTGATATACGCAGTAAGTACTGCAGAAATCAAATGCTCCCATGTCTTCCAAGAAAATGCTTTAGATCGGAAAACGACAAGTGCCTACCTTCCTGCTTATTATTTGATTTGTCAGTAGTGTTGGTCGCGTCACTGAGCCGACACTTGACTTGCCTGAAATAAATAACATGGTGGCGCTTCAGCAGGCGACACTTCTGTAGGTACCTAGTCTATTTATTGTAACTTTACTTAACGCACGTCATATAGAGAGGTAGGTGGTAGGTAGGTATGGGTGGTAATACGTATCCTAGCAGTCCTCAGTCCTCACTACTCCATACAGTCAGCTCTCCGCACTACCTGCGGAGGCCTCTCGCAAGTCTCGTCATAGTATTTGCCTTAACCATTTCTCTTCCGGGGCTAATTTCAATTTATTTCGAAAAAAAAAATATTTGCAAAAAAAGGTTCAAAAAACTTTGTTGCCGACCCGCAAGACATTGATTAAGGTTTTTTTTTAATTTTCCTGGGAAAATTCTGTGAAAATTTGTAAGAATTGTCACATTGCATTTATTTACTATATATTACGCATATTTTTTTCTAAACAATGATAGTAAATATTTTTTTTTTATTTCTGCTGAGCAGAGCGGCGAGTGCAATAGGTACTCTGTCTGCATACATCTAAATAAAGGTTCCATGCCAACTCAGAATCAAGTCAACTCAACACCTCTGTGAAAAGTCATTAAAAGCTATGAAATGTTTTTTTTTAATTGCCCATAACCTAACATAACGTAACCTGTGTAACCATTTTTTAATATATTTGTTCCATTACTTTTGAATGGAGGTGTCGAGTTGATTTCATTCTGGGTTGTCGGATCACCTAAATCAGTGTTTCTTAACCATATTGAATCGCCCCCTTTACCACAGTAAAATTATCCAGCGCCGCCTGAAACGAAGTCTCCCATCACGCCCTATCCTGGGTGGGGCGGGATGGGATACGGTGGGATCATCGTTTATTTAACAGACTTGTCAAATCGCAGCACTGTGTATCAATGTATCAGAACTTCTGCAGCGCCCCTTAAATTTTAAAAATTTAAAAACGCCCCCCAAACCTCCAAAACGCCCCCAGGGGGGCGCTGGCGCCCCCGTTAAGAATCACTAACCTGAATCAATTACATGACATGAAATTGAATGTAGGTATTATAAAAAAGCAAACATATTTAAAATGTTGATTATTTAAGTTGTAGCTATTTCCATTTAGGAAGATGTGTGTGTATAAAATGAATGAAGAGAAAAATTCTTGTAATTATGCAGTTTTATTAAATGTACCTATGCAAAATCATTTCACTGCCTCTCATTTCATTGCTGAAAATCATTACAAAAATGTGAAATTCTGATTTAAAAAAAAACATTTTCGGTCTTTGTAATTGTTTTATCTTAGATCTATATCGCACTCAAAGTTTACATCCAAAATTACCCAGTGTTAAATAATTATACAATTTAGAACAAAAAATATAACTATGAAAATCATGGAAATATAAAAAAAAAAACAAAGAAAGAGATCGAAAGAAGCGAAGAAATTTAATATAAAATTTAAGAAAATCTGATTAAAAGCAATCACTTTGTAGTTCGATTATATAGATCTCTGCGAAAAACATAATTATTACGAAATTGGTGTTTCCCGTCCGGAATGTGTCAAACAGTTGCGAGACCGTCTGGTCTGCCCGTAGCAACCAGCAACTGGGCGAAATACTCAGAGGAAACACAATTTGTTCATTAATATCACATTGAGTCGAGAATTGATTGCACTCACAGCTCTAGAATGATATGCCCCTTTTGAAGAAAACTAGACTATGCAGCAGGAAAACAGAGACGTTGAAAGACAAAGTGAGGGTGCGAAAGGGTGGGGTTCATTTACTCCAGGTTTATTTTAGGTCTTCTTTATAATTCTTATGTAATACGTACACAATTATAATATTTGCATTTTTTTAAATTTTTATTTGATTTTATACAATAACTAGCTTACCCGACAAACTTTATTCTGCCATATAAATTATTTCTAGTGAATATTTTGGTTGTTAAATAAAAAATAACGAATGTATTGTAAGTGTGTGGGGATGGGATCTATGACAAAAAGAGGAATGGAGCGCTGTAGACGATAACCGCCCATAAAACAAAAAAACACAAACTAAAGTAGGAAAATGTAATAAAGAAAATCAATATGAAGTTCGAAGAGCAATGGAGTATACGATATTTTTTGTCAGTCCGTCTGTAGCAAACACAAATAAGCTCCCCCCTCCTAAATTGCCCACGCAAGAACATGATGCCGAATGAAATATCAAAATGACGCGACGCTTCTCGTGAATGTCTTACGCATGTGTGGATGAAAGTTCGGTGAGGTGGACGTAGCGCCATCTGTCATTCAACAACATAAATAATTTCGTTCTGTTTGAAATACGAAAGACGGTTAAATTTGTTCATTCAAAGATACTAAAATCGCGATCTAAAAATTGGAGGGTGGGGGAAGGAGGGTTATAATTTGGGATTGTAGGTATTTTTTGATGCTAAATAAAAATAAATTCAAAAAATAAATTTTGTCAAAAATACTTTTTTTTCTGGATAGGGACACCCTAATCACCTAGCGATATATATATATATATTTTTTTTTATTAGTAATAGAAGGTACATAAATTACAAATAAATTTTATACAGTAATTAATTACATAGTAGAATATTTGATGTACCCCCATAATTAAGCAAGGCTTGTGTGTATGGGGGGGTGTTATTGTATTGCTTTTTTAATATCAATCAGTTTAAGTTTTCAGTATAATTTTTTATGTGAGTTTTAAAACTTTTTATATTGGTATTCATGTTTCTAATTTTTTCTGGTAATGAATTAAAAAATTTTGCTCCGAGATATTTATGACTCAATTGTCCAATTTTTTTTTTACATTTTGGAGTGGGAAGTATTGATGTTTGTCTAAGACTTCTGTTATTTTTAAAGGGTGCAACTTGATTTTTAATATTATCTTTATAAATTTGTAATGTTGCATGATAAAAGTATAATGCACTTAATTTTCTGACCTTAAATTGTTTGAATAAAAGTTCTGACGAATATGAGTAGGGTTTTTTTTAAATTGTTTTTATTATTAGTTTTTGTGATATGTAAATTGTTTGTGTTTGATTTTTATATGTACCGCCCCATCCTATAATGCCGTATTGTATAATTGATTGACAGAAAGCGAAGTATGTGGTTCTAAGTAATTTTTCGTTTAAAATATCTCTTAAACATCTAAATATATATGTTAGTTTCCTTATTCTGTTGTTCAGAATATTTATGAAATATACTTTAAAACCTATTCTCATACCAACCAAATATACATAAAAAAATCATAAAAATCGGTCAAGCCGTTTCGGAGGAGTGCGACCACAAACACGGTGACACGAGATTTTTATATATAAGATTTACATTTTCATAATATAATTTAATAATGGGTGAGTTACCCGTGCTGAGCCCCCCATTTTTTAATACAAGAATTCAATAAGATGAAGTAGGTACCTACATAATAAATTTTAATAAAATAGATATATAAAGTCGGTAATGAAAAAAAAATCAGTGCGTATTAAGAGTTGTGTGTTTGTGAATGATGGTATTTTGTGTTACATATAACAAGATGTTTTATTATTTTATGTTATATAACTTTGGAAATTGTTTTTTTTTTCTTTAATGCATTTTTAATTTTGTATGTGAATTTATTTTAGTTTTCCCCATTTTTGTATCAAGTGAAAGACTGTTGAATTCTTTTACAGCATCGTGTTTATGGTGTGTTTGTCCAAAGCTTGTGTCTAATGTCTGAGTTTTCTCGTTTTCTTTGTGCTTGGGGAACGTACCCATACTACGTGACCCAATTTTTGCAATTTTTAACCCCCCTCCCCCCCCCGGTGACCACGTGTAGTATATTCCAAGACCCCGCCCCCCTTCATTTTGATACATTTCTTGCTAACAAAAAGTTTTTAAAAAACAAAAAAATTAAATTTGTCTTTATTAATACGGCGCTTGCTACATGACGGCAAGAGTGCATGCATACCTATAATTACAAGTGGAAAAAATATTTAAAAGTTAATGGAAAAAATATAAAAAGATTTCTAAATTGACTACGTGATAAAAACCTACGCCCCCCCCCCCCCCCCCCCCCATTGTGACCAAGCGAGGTATTTTGAAGATCCCCCCCCCCTAAACAGGTCACGTAGTATGGGTACGTTCCCTTGTCTGTTAGTGATATTTTGTGTTAGTTGAAATTTGTTTTTTTGTTCAAAACGTAGTTTAGTAGTGTTTTAACGTTTAATTGGGGTACATCTAGTACGTCAAACCTGTTGAATATTTGGTCTATATAAGTCAGCTTATGTTTTCACATGAATACCAAATATGCAAAAAATCTCCGAAATAATTTTTCTTTCCATTGGAAAAATCTGAAATTATTCGAATTTGACGTTAGTTTCAACCAACAAATAAATTAAGCAAACGCACGGAAAGATAGCAAGCATTTCTTATGAAGTCGATAGAAAAGCTATACACAGAGAATGGACTTTTCTACCAGACATAACCTTCCGTTTTGAAGTCACGAAGTCATGAAGTCACGTGAAGAAAGGAGCCAATTTCGCGGTATAATTTTGAAATCGGTGATGTTAACGTTTTTTTCAATAGCACTAAACCAAAAGTAAGGAATCCCCTAGTAATTGGTAGACAAGTTTTAACGTCATTCTTTTATTACCTTCTGTTTAGCCTCCGTGGTCGAGATATAATGCTCTCGACTCGCAATCCGAAGGTCTTGGGATCGAATTACGGCGAGCGCAAATAAATTTTATTTGATTAATTTGTGTTATTTCACAATACATATAGTATATTTGCGACACGTTCAGAGTGGAAGACAATCTCAGTATCGCCCTGGTGTAAGACCACTATTCAGAATTGAAATGTTGCTTGAAATGGCTCTAGCTGTGTTTGTTGACTAGATCTAGGTAAATAGCCGACTACTTCCCCTCCTTCTCCCCACTACCTTCAGCCTCATAACATACCCCAGTTGGGGATGCCATAGTCTCAACGGCTCCAGACGGGAGTAGCTGGAAGTCTTACGAGGTATTCATAAAACCAACTTTTTTAAAATGGTACGATTGTTTGTGACATAAGTGTAACGTAGGCATTTGATAATTGTGATTATCTGTAGTGTCGAAGAAGTATTTAGGTACAAACGCGAAATGTACACATATTTGACATATGAAATTAACAAATTGTTAACATAAACGTTAATATTTAACATTTTAAATTAACAAATTAAGCGTTAAATAATTAAATAATTAGACTTGGTGCATAAAATTTAATAAACGCATGGAAAAGACGTCGTGAAATAAGAATATCATATATTTTTTCAAACAAAAAGGTACCCTTTTTCAAGTTTCAACAATAAGGAACCATATCATCTGCTATACGGTTATTTACTTTTGTCTCTGGATGATTACAGATCATAACATGTAACCTGGAAGATGTGATATTCCTAGTAACTGCATACTATCATCAGAAAGTACTACGGCTTTATGTTTGCCCTCGCGTCAATCACAACTACACACCGTAACACGAATCCAAAATAATGTCAAATTGGCAGTAACAGAAAGGATCAAGTTTATCCCAACATCATAGATGACATATTACTAGCGTAATTTGCGACTAGGTAGATCGCATTTATCTCTACATCGCGGATGACTACATAATTTAACAGGTATACAAGAGAATGTTAATTTACTAGCTTCAGTGATTACGTTAATTACGTTTTTTTCCCTATGCATGGACGACATATGTAAGAGAATGTTACTTTACTAGTATCTTGAATGACAAGAAAAATTTATGTTTGTCCTTACATCATACGACCACAGAAGGTAACACGTGCACCCAAAAAAATGTAACTTTACTAGTGTTAGATATGATTTGAAATTTTCACGACCAAAAGTATTATCGTGATTTATTTTTGGGTTATTACGCCGTATTGCGCTACCTCTGTCTTTAACCAACTTTTCGGTCAGCATTATCCATCATCAAGACAGATATGTTTCACATCACACTGGACACTGCAGGTAATTCTGTCCGAAACGTTGTCTAAAGAAGGAGATAGCGCAATACGGCATAATGACCCAAAAATAAATCACGTTAATATTAATAGCGTAATTGATCTATAAGCAGTTTGCGTTTTTCCCAACATCGTGGATGACTACTAAGTGTAACACGTACTTACCCAGGAAAATGTTAATTTACTAATCTTGAACGGCAAGATAATTTACCTTTGTCCCCACTTCGTCCCCACTATGACCCCAGAATGTAACACGTACCCAAAATAATGTAATTTTACTAGAATCACTTATTTCTAGGAAGTTTTCATTTTTCCCTACATCATGGATTTTCCCACAAAGTGTAACTCGTACCCAAGAGAATGTTACTTATCCAGGATCTTGAGCTACAAGGTAATTTACGTTTTTCCCTACTTTATGGATCACTACAGAATGTAACCAAGGAGAATGTAAATTCAATAGTTTCATTTATGTCTAGGTAGTTTGCAATTTTACCTGGATGACTACAAAATGTAACCCAAGAAAATGTTATTTTACTAGTATCTTGAACTACAAGGTAATTTACGTTCGTCCCTACATCATAGATGACCACAGAATGTAACAACGATCACCATTTAGTAGTGTAAAATGGAGTTTGCATTTTTCCCTACATCGTGGTCATCTACAATTGTTTATTGTAATTTGCGTTTATCCCTACATCATAGATGACCACAAAATGTAACAATGCAAGAGACGACCACTGAATGTAACCTAGGAGAATGCAACATTACTAGTGTCATTTATATCTAGGTTATTTGAATTTTTTCCCTACATCATGGATGACAACAAAGTTTAATACGCAGGTAACTACCAAGAAGAATATTACTTTAAAATCTTATCGAATAGATTATTTAATTTTGAACCTATGACTAAAAACCGTAACATGTGCCCAGGAGAATGTTACTACACATATAGGATCAGAAAGGATTATATTTTGTACTGTACAATGGACGACTACAGGCTGTAAAACGTACCCAAAATAATGTTTCTTTGCCAGAATCAGAAAGGACCAGGTTGTTTGCGTTTGTTCCTATATCATGGATGACTGCGGAACGTAACACGTAGGCACTCAGAAGAATGTGACTTTACTAGCAACTACATTCTTCAGTTGACTCCATTCCGAGGCAATAACGGGGTAGTCCATAATAGCCAAACGAGAATTCACATTCCTAAATCAAGTTCTGATGGATTGATTCAGCGAAAAGTTTGTTCTACGAGTATGAATTTAATCTCAAATATCCTAAAAGAGTAAACTGTTAGGACTGAAAATTCTCTTAGAAATCAAACTAAAGCATTTAGGAAGAAAGATAGAACAAAGGGAATCCTATCATTTAAAAGTTTACAAGTCATTTCCTGCAATTTTTTCATTAGCTCCACGCAGGAGGCCCTGAGAAAAATTATTCCTCTCAGGGCCTATGTCATCTTTGGGGTTGATGTTTGGAGGGTCCTTTGAGGAAAGGAAGAATATGAAGTTCTGGAAAGGAAAAACTATGAAAGGTGGTAGGAATCTCTCGAGCCAGTGTTTCCAGGAGTGACGGACGTATGAATCCATCCCTCCTGCGGTGAAAGCCGATTTTCCGAGAGAGTCCTGTTGGAGAGGTCAAAAGGTCTCCTTCAAGCAGTCTCTCCCGATCCGACCTGCCATGCAGATGAATCCACCGCTAGTACCCGGAAAAACCTCACTTGGAGTGACCTGTGTTGGTTATCCAATAAACGCTTTCCGGGGCAAATTGTCTACAGTATTTATTGCATCTTATTAATATTTTGACAGAAGATTAATTATTAAGGCTATATTATACGTCATATGATTTCTTCTTCAATGATGAAATTTTCAGGAGTATCTGTGCTTTGGACATTAGGCGACTTTATGCCAAAAACAAACTAGCATACCTCTTTAAACGCAGAACTATCTTTGAAAATGTCCAAGCTGCTCGAGATACTAGAGCCAAAGGGCATAATCTCTTCCTTATCCCTTTTGCTAAAACAACTATTTCTAAAGAAATTTTATATAAAATCAACAAAACTATAACTAAACAAAAACTATACAATGCACTTCCACTGGCTATTAGACAAAACACAATGTATGTTAAATATAAATCAGATACCAAGTCTTGGATTACCAATCAAGGCAGATCTAACACCACAAATATTATCAAAACCAACTTATTTTTTCAAAGGTACTCGTACGATGATGATTGTCTGTTTAAATATAATATTGTTGTTATTTGTATTTTTTTACAAACTGCTCATGTTTTAAAGCTCTCAACACAGGCCTAGTGAGATATGCAAAGGACATCACAAATTATTGCAAGTCTAGAATTAATAATGATGAACATTAAAAAAACATAATAAAAGATAATTGTTTATTCACTTTTTGGCATCATCATCATCATTATCATTATCATCATTACATAGTATAAAATGAAGTCGCTCAAAATGTATGTGCGCGTTAATCTTTTAAACTACGCAACGGATTTTCATACGGTTTTCACCAATAGATAGAGTGATTGAAGAGGAATGTTTATATGTATAATACATGTAAATTATATTAGAGAAAAGCCGAGAAATTCAAAGAAAACATATTTTTGTGCGATTTAAAACCGCTGGCGGGCCGTACTATAGTCACTTTTGAAATTCGTTCTACGGAAGAAATTGGAAAATATATGTCCTAGATTAAGTAGGTATTTGATTTTCCTTTTTCAAATATCCAATGTTGCATTGCAAGCATTGTATAATTAGTGGGCCGATAAATTCAAATATTCAATTCAGGCAGCGGGCAGCGGGCAGCTGGCAAGCGGGAGGTGTGGATTTTATAAAGATTGGGTAATGGCGTTGTGTTTCGTTAGCCACAGCAACGTGTGGCCGGGTCTACTAGTTTTAAATAAATGAAAATAGTGGCTTGAACAAAGTTAATTATTTTCATTTAATGTGATTTTGTTTAAAAGAACTATTAAAATTGCTTTTCTGACATTGACAAGCATTATTTTATAAAATTCGAAATAATTCCTCATTAAGCTTTAAATGAACATGTGCATGATCTACGAGTACTTTTCGATATGGGCAACGTTAATACAATATTATGAATCAACATTTTTTGTTAGGAATTTCGGAAGTGCAGATATTGACCATCCAATAAAAACACGGGCAACCTGTTTTGGAGATCGGACACCTTTATAAAGAATTCAAATAAAATTATAATTGTTTAATCATCACATTTTTAGAATTACTGCAGGCCTAGACCTAATTTTTCATCATTGAATGAGTCAATTCCGGTCAATATTTGACAGTGGCATATTTCAGGAAAATTGCACCTGTTCGGCATTCTTGTGTGAACGGAATTTGGATATGAATTCATAAGTGATTTAGTCGGGTATATTATGTCAACATTATTTAAAAGAATTCCAAGATTGTTTCACGGAATAAAAATAAATGTCTGTGAATTTAGGAAAGAAAATTTCTGAAAATATATAAATAAGCTTACCTAATTGGTCAGGAGAGTAGATCTTGTGATAATTTGCACGTATCTGAAAAAAAATCATAATTTTTATTTTTCATCATAAAGTAGGGGTTTTCAAAAATAGTTGATTTGTAATGAAAACCGAGCTTCCCGCTTTCCCAATTACAGTGTCAAAATGTTTCAGTTACTTGGAATATGGAATAATAGGATGGGGCTCAGCAGCATCAAAACACGTAAAACAACTGAAGATAACTCAGAATTTCATCATAAAGGTCATACTAAAGGTCCCCATAAGGAAGTCAACATCAGAAATTTTTAAACCGTTAAAGACGTTCCAAGTATTTGGAAAATCTATGCCAAAAGCATTCTGGTTCATCACCTCAAAAAAGACACAGGGGCAAACTCCTCACATACTCATAAAACCAGAGTCAAACAAACAGACACACTAAATATACCAAAGTGTAACTCTATCTTTGAACAAAAATGCTCTGAATTTTTAGCAGTAAACGTATATATCAAACTCCCACATAGTATCAAACAAATAAAAAAAAATATATTAAAATGCAATAAAATTAAAATTAAAACAAAAATTAAAATGCAATAAAGACATTAAATCTTGGGTTAAGGAACCAACATTTACCAAACCATGAAGTTGTACCATAGAAGTCTCTGAAAACTTATCCAAAATAATTATAGTCTACTTCAGCACAGGATCTCCAATGAGGAGGACTACGAATATAATTTACAACTTCCTAATATTATAAACGCGAAAGTTTATATAGATATATGTGTGTTTGTTACTCTTTCACGCAAAAACTACTGAACGGATTTTAATGAAACCTTACAACAATACAGGTCATACATCAATAGCTAGTCTTCTATAAATGTAAAAATTAAAATATATTCACGAAATGGAATATGATAAAAAATACAAAAGAATTGTGCTATAATTTTAAATTTTTATATTACAACCACGCGTGAGTAAAATTATTTCATGAGGAAAATATTACCCTCGGGGCATATATATCATCGTCTGGAATGTTGCGTGTAGGAACTTTTCACGGAAAGAAATAAGTAAATGTTTAGAGAATACTCGTTGCAGGAGTAAATGAAGAAAAATTATCGCCGATGTAGGTACTGATTATTATTAAATAAATAATATTTCATAATTACAACACATACATTTGTTTTTTACAAATATGAAATAATATTTCGCTGCGTGTGTTATTGCCCGCTACGTTATTATCATATTTGCGTAATCGAAATCGGCAAAGGAAAGTTCGCCATTTTTCACACGGGAATATTTTGTTGCCGTGTTTAGTTAAGACACTTTTACAAATGTTTCATAATTTACTTACCCCTGTAACCAGCGACGAGCTCACTGGAGAAATGCCAACATTCGCTACGTTCACATATATTAGGGTATAATGTATAGCACAAGCTCTCACTTTTGTTCGTAAAATGTGCGATGTGACCAGCGCGCAGGTCAGGACAAGAATGATGACGTCACATTTTTTAGATTCAAGCGACGCTCTCGTAAGCCGAGCTGGCTCCATGGAACCGGCGAAATAGGAGGGGGAAATAATACGCTTTTATCACTTAGGGCAGGTCCAGATATATTCATATGTCCATGATCTCCTCTGATATTATTAATGTATCGATGTAATTTAATGTATGTATGTTATTTACTGTTATTTGACAACTCTGTGCAACTATTGGGTTACGCTGATGATATAGCTGATGACGTTATAATAATGAGCTATATACTCTGCATAAGGATCTAAACGTCGCAAAATTTATAAAACTGGGAAGACTTCGGTGACTGGGTTATGTAGAGAGAATGACCGAGCATCAAGCACCAAAATCCCTGTTAAACTCAAGACCAACAGGGCAAAGGAGCCTGGGAAGACCAAGTTTAAGATGGAGCCACAACGTCCTCAAAGATATATGCACCTGGAGATCGTAAACCGGAAAGTAATACGTATAAACGATAATATATAAATAAAAATTAAATTAATTGGGAAATTAAAATAACCTAAAATAATAATAATAATATAAACAAAAAAATAATGCAAAAAAAATGCAAAAATAAGTTTAAAATTTAATGTTAATTTAATTTAAGTTTTTTAAATTTAATGCAAAAATCAGTCATTTTAAATACATGTAGGATTACAAAGGATTTTTTAAATATTTATATTGAGGGATCGGTAGGATTTATAGGTTCAATTAGAAATGCCACAGAGCCGAACCCTCTGATATGAAAATATCTGGAGTCGGTGAATTATATTCCCATTTGGTCTCTAGTAGGTTGACATGTTGTTCTTGTATTTATAATACTTATATAGTGCAATTGCATAGCGTGGGTTGACTAGATGATCATTTGGGGAAGTGTGTGAAAGGGTTTAGTTTTTCCTTCTTTTTTTTCCTTTTTTTTTTTTTTTTGGGGAAAATTTAACCCGGACATTTAAATCTGGTGCATAAAATTTGTGGCTCCATCTTTTTACAAGTAGGTAAATTTTCAGTTTCAAATTCTAAATCAAAAGCTATTTTTAAAATTTTTATATGAATACCTCACGAGGTAAAACTAACCAGGTAACGAGGTAACTGGTTCATTCATTGGCTCCCGGCGCGCCGAGACACTATGACCTCCCCAATAAATTGGGGTTTTTTGTAAGGCTGAAAGCAGTGCGGAGGGAAAGGAGATGGGTCGGGAAAGGTTGGGAAGTATCTGGAAGTATATGGTCCCCAAACATCTTAACTCCCAGATCACGGAGGCCGTCATACCTACCTAATGTAAATGAGATATATCTTTCTAAGTGTCAGGGCGGTCACTATTCTTAGTTTCAATTTGGGAGGCGGGTACGGGTGCCGCCGCCCCGGGAACCATTTATTGGATGACCAACACCATTGCTGTAGATCACACCAAATGGTTGGCCACGTTTGGTGACTTAACTTGAGGGGTGCCAGGCTACACGGGGTGAGGTTTATCTAGGTCTTGACAGCGAATAGTTTTGCCCAACCGTTGCATGAAGGCCGAATCGATAGATTGGTTGATGGAGACCTTTTAACTTTTCCAGCAGTACCTACTCTCTTGACCCATCGCCTTGGGCACCGCAGTTGGAGGGATGGATTCATACGTTCGTCACTCCTGAAAGTATTGACCATAAGATTCCAACCCAGTCCTCATACTTTTTCTTTCCCAGAACTACCCCTATTTCCTTTTCCAAAAAACACCCTCCA
The DNA here is from genome assembly GCA_917880885.1 of Limnephilus marmoratus. Lineage (NCBI taxonomy): Eukaryota > Metazoa > Arthropoda > Insecta > Trichoptera > Limnephilidae > Limnephilus > Limnephilus marmoratus. The sequence goes on along the minus strand of OU862916.1, from coordinate 41,056,261 downwards.
CACAGCATCCCCAAAGATGACAAAAACCCTGAGGGATTTTTTTTCTTCAGAGCCTCCTGTGTGAAGAAAATGTATATATAAGATGTAAGTAAAAATAGTAGGTACATATTTAATGGAGCACCGTGATCTAGGTTACCTACTTTTTGATTAAATTAAAAAAGTTCGGGTGTAGAATAGGGCTTCCAATCCCGGAATACTGAGATCTCGGTATTGCGAGATCCCGCTCCATTTTCGGGCGCGGGATCCGCGGGATTTGAGGGACTATGTGGAAGTGTGGAAGCCGAAAGGACATTTTCAGCTGCTGGCATATTGCGTCTAAAATACGCAGTAGTTTGGCAGATGACAGTTTGGACATGTTGTGTTTCCTTCGGAAACACTTTCAGTTAAAAGCTGATAAACTTAATAATTAAAGTAACAATAATCATATATAAATTTTCAGTTTAAAATGTGTTTTTTTTGGTTGATTTTTTAATTTTCTTTGTGTATTTTTTAAAGAAGATTTGTTTTGTTTTGATTTGTTTTTTATTCAGTATTTTTTACTGTTTTTTGTGAAGAAAAAACGGTGTAATTTGATTTTTTTTTTTACATAAGCTCCACACAGGAGGCCCTGAGGAAAATCATTTCCCTCAGGGCCTATGTCATCTTGGGGATGCTAAATTGATTGATTGATTGATTGATTGATCTCATACTAATAGTATACGTAAATAAATCTGGAGTTAGTTGATTAAATCACTCTTTTTGTGTGATAAATAAACGGTGTAATTTGATTGAACTCATACTAGAAGTATTACAAATAAACGGTGTAATTTGATTGATCTCATATTAATAGTAATATGTAGGTAAATAAATGTAGAGTTGATTAATTCATTGTTTTATTTTCCTTATATAAATGTGAATATTTTCAATATGCGGGATCCCGCAAATACCGAGATCCCGCGGGATTGAAAATTCGTAGTCCCGCAAATACCGACATTGAATTCAGGCTGCGGGATTGGAAGCCCTATTGTAGAATCAGTTGGTAGCAATGTCAGGTAGCGAATAGAGGTAGCTGCTACCAGTATATATGTACTAGATACTAGATACCCGGATGACCGAGACGAGGCGGAGTTTAGAGTGTATTTAGCACATAATTACAAGGAAAGTGTGCTTTCGAAGTTTCCAATAGACCGCCGTTAATGGTCCCGACTAAACAGTCCGACCATTTAATAAACTGATAAAACAAACACAGGCTCGAATACGGCTGTATGCAAAATGTATAATCAGATACTAGATTGTTAAATACATTTCACTCGAACACGAAGGCTGTATGAACCAGGCTATAAGAAGAAGAAGTGGGCATTTAACTGCCTATTTAACACACCTACTGTAAGGCGCCTCTCCGTGTTGAATGAAAATGTTCATTCATGACTCGTCAGCTTGGAGTTGGAACTATATCCAATGATTTAACGGCATACCGCTGAGAGATTTATTGGGGGTATTTAAGACAATTTTCCACTTTGAAAAAAAGTTTTTTTGAGATTTCGATTGATTTTTATGCGTTAGCTCCGCACACCCTAAGAAAAATAATTCCTCTCGGAGTCTATGTCATTTTAAGGGACGCGATGTGGATGGTCTGGAGAAGAAAAAGGTATGAGGGGTGGAAAAGGAAAGGAAAGGATACTAATATCTAATATCTTTAGCCTGTATGTCGGACGAATATCTACAGCTTATATGTTGGACTAATATCTATGAACTTCAGGGTGAGGACTAATATCTACGGAGCTAAGGTCGGACGAATATCTATGACGGTCCCAGTGGTGACCAATATCTATGGAGCGTAGGTTGGACTAATATCTACAGAGGGCAACTGAGCAAAAGTTGTGCGGAAAAGCATAAATTACTTTAATTTCGTAATTACTAATTACGTAAAGGCTTAAACGTACGTACATGAAGTTTTTGCATAATATTACGTATTTTGCTGTTTACAAGGACAATAATTTAATTGAACAAACATGGAGGTCATAATACAAAGACATTTATTTATTTATTTATTCCGAAATACACGGCACCACAACCTAACCTAACCTAACCTAACTAACATAGAAATTGTCATGGTGACAGATTAAATAATTTAGAAGCACTCGAAATAAAGAAAACTGTTAAAACAAAAACCCAAATCCAAAATAATCAGCTAAATGTGTCCAATAGTCCGATATTAGGGATTTTTACATAGGTACATACATAAATTAAGTTTTTTAAACTGCATACGCAATATTACAATATGCCAATATGCTACACATAATTGCAAATCCAACCTCTGCCAGTACTGTAGATATTCGTCCACACCTTGGTTCTCATAGATATTAGTCAGCAGTTTGAGCTGTAGATGTTCATCCTCACTTTGGATCTCATAGATATTAGTTCGATTTGTTCAGTTTTTGGAATTCCTGTAGATATTAGTAGACGCCTCCTCTGGGTGTGTTCAAGAGTGATGGACTTATGAATCCATCCCTCGAATTGCGGTGTAAGGTGTCGAGAGAGTCTGGCTAGGGACGTCAAAGGGTCTCCCTTAACTGGCCACTCCCGATTCGGCCAGCTATGCTGGTATAGGCCAATACGTCATCAAGACCTAAACTCTCGCGTGTCTAAAGGTGTCGCATAAACTTTTTTTGCACTTTTTATACATGATTCGTGCATAGGGCATCTTTGGGTCCCCATATTACTGATCGACTCTAGAAATACTGCGAACCAGAGTAAAGTAAAGCATTTTTATGACTGCCGTAGGTATTAAAGAAAAATATTTATTGTTATTAAGTTTATTTTGTAGAACTCATTTTACTTTTTATTTGTTTTATATATTTAATAATACCATTATTCAATGTATAAAAACAGTTTATTATAAACAAGTTCTGCTTCGGTTTCGTAATTATTATTATGCGTTACAGCTGTTTCGCCCTCTAAATAAATAAAAAAAATTAGAGAATTATTTTGCGGATTACAAAACCTAACATTTTCGTGACCGAATCGATATGACAAAAGTCAGGCGCTTCCTAAATCCTTCATTTTGAAATAAGTTTTAACGAGTTGCCAGATATTTTATAGTTAAAATACCCTGTAAAGCGGATAATAATTGTACACTTTTCGTTGTTAAAATAAGGTTTATTTCGATAACTCAAATCTTCTAGGTACTATACCGTCAATATCGATTTGTAAACGAATGGAGTCCTCTTTCATCATTATATTGGTATACTGATGGATATCCTCAGCAAAAAAAAATATTTTACTAATCTTGTAAACAGACCTAAGTCATTTATAAAGACAGAAAATAATAGAGGTCCTAAATTAGACCCTTGAGGAACCCCAGAATTTGTGACATTGTGTTAATAAAATAATTATGGAAGAACAAAAGCAGTCTGTACGAGAAATCAAAGTGATCAAATTGAACGTGGTGATCTATTTTGTTAAAAGCTTTTGCAAAATCATTATACGAAGCGTCTGCTTGCTCGTTGTTGTCCAAGATGTTTGAGACATAATCCTTGAAAACCATTAATATAGTCTCCAAGCTCATGCTGCTGATTTATGAGAAAAGGTTCTAGTTTTTTACGATAAGTTTGGCGGGTAGATTTCAAGCCACATAGACTAAGATCAATGTTTGAGAGTAGAAATGCCATTTTTCCACAAAAAAAACAGCTTTTTTAAAATGTTTAGATTCAAAACCTCCACTCTTAAATTTCAATCAATCAGAATTTTCCATTCACAATTACCTAAAATTGTCGCTGTTGTTTTTCCCCGCATTTTTAATTTCAGTTAGATGCAAAATCATGAGACGCATTTCGATGAGATGCAAAAAAACTCCCCCATTTCAAAATTTGAGACGCAAATGTTCATTTGATCATTTTATTTCCTCAAATATTTTGGCGCAGTTGCAGAAATTTGTAATTCTTTTATTGTGTGTAAGAGTGTGTGGTAGAATAGTAATAATAATAAGTAAACTCTAAAACAAATCGTTTAATAACTTACGAAAAAAAAGTGTGAAACGATTTCGGTGAAATTTTTGTAAAAGTGTAGTGTCAGGTTTGCATCAATACCCCTCAATTATTGAAACGTCTCAAACAAAACTTCACAAACCTTATTCTTCAATAAAAACACGTTGTGTTAAAAACATCTTACATGTCTCTACGATCTTTAAACTTTCGTAGAGGCATATCTAATTTTATGCCTTGAATATTTATTTTCTTACGTCTTAATTTTACAAAACTAATAACAACAGATACGTTTTTAGATTTTCACGGCTAAAGTTATTTTCGTTATTTGTTTTAGGGTGTTATGCCGTGTTGCGCTACCTCTTTCTTTAGTCAACGTTTCGGACAGCGTTGCAGTGTCCATCATTAGGGCAGATCCGTCAGATCCGGTAGATGTGTGTCTACCTAGACACATCTACCGGATCTGCCGGATCTGCCCCGATGATGGACACTGCAACGCTGTCCGAAGCGTTGGCTAAAGAAGGAGGTAGCGCAACACGTCATAACACCCCAAAAACAAAAAAAAGATAATAACAACAGATTATTAACCGCACTTTTACCGATTAAAATTTAATAAAATGATTTCTTAAATAAATAAACGATGCCTATTGCCGAAAGAGGTGCATTAATGGAGTTCTCAGTGATAAGACAATAAAGTCAGATCAGAATTTCTTCAAAAAAAATTCAAAATTCAAATTAATTAATTAAAAAAAAAAAAAAATCAGCTATTTTCCACGAATGCCACCAACTTCGCTGAGCGTTATTTTTCAACTTAGTTAGCTATCGATATCCAAGGGTTAACCTCCGCTGAAATTTGAATTGTCAAATTTACGTTGGTACACGTAGAATTTTCCGGGGTACCTGTGGTTAATACGTAAGGACGTAGAATGAAAAATGAATTTATAAATAACTCTAAAGAAGAGAAAGTATTTGCATATAAAAGAAGATATTTTTGTATGATTCAAATATTTAAAATTTTACTTTCACAAAACATTTGATATTTGAAGGATCCTAGAACTACGAATATTTATTGAAATCAAAAAACACTGTGTCAAACCACGAAATTTCGTGGTAAAATGAACCCATTTTTTATGTGAGTACCGCACACGAGTCTCAACTGCTCCCAACCCAACCCCAACTGCCGAGCCAGTGAGACTATATAGCATCCCCAATTGGGGCATGTTGTGAGGCCGAAGGTAGAGGGTAGAGGAAGGAGATTGAGAAGCGGAAGTTGGGGGATCAGCTGGCTATTTAGATCTGGTCACCAAACACATCTAAAAGCCATTTGAATCAAAGTTTCAATTCTGAATGGTGGTTTTGCACCAGAACGATGCTGGTAGTATCTTCCACTCGGGAACGTACCGCAAATATACCTACCATATAATTATTTTAAATGACTAAATTGTGAAATAACACAATCCGATCAATTTGAATCCGCGACCTTCGGATTGCTAGTCGATTGTTACCTACGAACTTTCCAGCCACGAAGAAATTATCAATAAATTCAATTTTTTTTTTGGTGTTATGTGTTGGTTATTTTGTTGTTGTGTTTGGTCACAGTCTCCGCTGGTGAAAAGGTGATAGTGATAAGGATAAAGGATAAAGGAAGGGTCTCACGCTCCGAACAAACAACTCATATTATTTATGCTCTCTTTCGCTCTTTCCTCTCTTTCCCTCAGCTACTATAAAAGCGATCCCTTTTGCGCGTAAAGTTTTATTTACGTCTGTCACTAGTCACTACTCCCAGCAAATAACTAATTTGCCACGTTTCATTTGGTGACATGGTTCCACGCGATCATTTTTCTTTTAATAATTGACATTGGTTTTTCTCTTACCAAGATCGGTTAACATAATGTAACTTAAACTTTTCAAACCATTTCTGAAAAAAAAACACGTCACCACCACCTGACAAAACCTAAGTTTTTCAAATCGTTTCCATTAGATTATATTTATTTTGTGTCTAGGAACCTAAAGGTGTGTACGAGGGTGGTCTTTGGAAAGGCAAGTTTCTTTCGGTGTGTTTTTTCCCATCCATGGTGTCGAATTCATTGACGGGATTCGCGTTTGAAATCAAACAAGATTTGATATCAGTTCTAAATTGAGCATTATTCCACACACACCGTCACGTGACGCACACACGCGCGTATTTAAAAGAGAACAGGCGATAGAGAGAAAAATGACCGATGGGAAAATACGCACACCACTGCACGCTGAAAGACTTTGTGCGACGCGTCTGCACGCACACCAGCAAGCGACACTTGTCACGGTGTTGGTGCGATTTCTTCACATGATCGTTTGTGTATTTTTTATAAATTTCGTCTGCGGAGTGTGATGGGCCATGTGAGTATCTCTGTGTGTGTGTTATTTGATTAACCCTTGTATGAATGTAGGTTAGGAATTTCTGAATGAACAGAAATTTCTATGGAAGGCCGGTAGGTAGGTATACAACATTAAAATGTGGTCATTCAAGATGTTTCTACGTTTTTTCAACTCATTTCTTCTAAGACACTATCTAAAGAGGTTGATGCGACAGATTAGATGTGTGTTTATGAAGTAAGTATTAAAAGCAACTTCTTTGGGAGTATGGATCGTTGTAGGTGATTCCAGCTGCCTAGTACCTATCTAATACCTACCTCGTGAGTCTGTTGAGAGGAGAGGAGGAATGAGGTCTCCCATCAGCTCCTTTAAACGCCTCTCAACGCGGCGCCGCTGAACACCATCGAGGACTCTACTCTCTGCCAGTGTTAGTGTTCGTTGCTTGATGCTCGTTGCTCGGGTCTCGTAATCAGTCGACCGTCCGACAAACGGGGAATACGAGATTACCGCATCGAAAGGAGCCGCGAATCGCGCACCGTTCTCGAGAAATAGTCTGAAAGGAATCTCCTTTATTTTCGGTGGCGAGTTACTTCGCATTTTCCTCGACCGACAGCGATGTGCTCGCGAATATTTAGCTCCCGGGGGGAGGGCGGCGGGGGCACGGGGGGCACAGCGGGAGGAGGGAGGGGGCGAGGGGCCCCCAGAGGTGGAGGACCGTACAAAGTCTGCCGCGCATGCCCAGACGCCCGGGCCAGCTCCGCCGAGCACTCGCCGGCAGAGGACACCTCGCCGAAAGCAGCTCTTCACAGAGCCCAAATGCTCCGGTTACTCGGGACACTGTTGTTAGGATTTTAATTTATCGGGTAGCTCGCGAGCGCTCCGCGGCCCCAGACGAGGGGGCCCCTCTTCATTCTCAACGAGCTGCAGAAAACGCCCATCCGAGTGCGAACGAATAATTCGCCAAGTATTTCGGTACTTCTCAAAATGTTTCTTTTATTATCACCTGCGAGTGTTATTTCCTACATTTTTGCAGGCACGCTTTAGCGTGGTGGTATAGTTTTGTTTGGACGTCGAGGGAGCTGCTTTACTCGGCGGGGAGCTAGACGAGGGGCCCCTCTTGGTTTTGTCTGGTTCGTTCGCCTTCCAATTTTTTCCACGTAGCCGTGAATACGGGCGGCGGGCAGCGGGTGGCGGGCGGCTGACGGTGTGTCGCGGAGGGCAGACCCAATTTCTTTTCCCTTCTCAGCATTCCACTTTCCACACTTTTCTCCGAGATGCTGTTATCGGTCCAAAAGATAAATCATTCAAGTATTTTTAATTGAAATCAGCGAAACTAATCATTTTGGGTAAAACGCGGTAATTAAATAAAATTTATATCAATTATTTCGGGCAACAGTTATCATTTCATGAATAGAAAACTAGTTTGATAGAAAGTAATTAAAATAATGACAGATATTAAAATAAATCATTGCCATTAAAAAATCATTACTTTTTTCTTCTTAGATTATTTAAAATAACTAATTTCATTTTACTTAATAAGGAATGAAAACAATAAAAAAATATATATTTTTAATTTTCCTTGCTTACACAGCCTCGAGTTATGACTGTTTTCTGAAAATTCACGAGTATTCTCGAAGGAATTACACAGTAGTTACAGATACTAACATATTCCCAGTCAGAACAATCCTTGTCCACATATAAAAAATGGATGGCACCGTATGCAAATCTCCAGTACGAAATACCATATGTCAAATACAAATATATCTACATATAAAAGCGCACAAGTGTTGTGGATATTTGGATATGACCTCTTTCTGTACATTACCACCGAAATTGGTTAATTATCACAACTGTCGGCTTTTCTCAATGTCAAGTTTGCATTATGACCTTATACGCAAAATGGAGCTAAAACTGTTGGCGGTGTGTTAATGCGGTGAATCCTAATTTCCTGCCTTGGCCCGCCCTTGACATCTATTCGGCAGGTAGACACCAGGCACCATGCAGTGGGCACCAGGCACCAGGCAGCGAACACCAGGCACCAGGTATTCACTAGGTATTCGAAGAGATTTGGTTCGGTGTTTGTTGAATGGCCATAGCCTGTAACGTAATCGCGCAACAGTCAGACGGTAGAAAGTTTCTAATCAGACTCCGCTACGATTCAATTACTCAATATGAATATAAAAATAAAGTAGGTTTTTTAAACTTTAATCATTGCGCTCATATTGGATTGGTTTCTTTCACGAATTCTATTCCGCCTTTTTACCGATAAATCTGTAGGTAATAAATCATAGATTCCGCTACGATTTAAATTAACTAATAGATATAAATATTAAAGTAATGGCGGATTCATCAGTTTCAATCATTCAAGAACTTTATTAGTTTTTACCCACAACCCAAACGGTCGATTATGTCCTTTACGATTCAATTAGTAGTAAACGTGTAGCAGATTTAACCATAATGATTATATCAATCGGATACATTATTTCAACAAATTTATTAGATTTTATTCCTATGAACCAAACAGACGATTATGAAGAATTTAGCTGATTATTGACTCCGCTACGACTTATTAATAAATATTAATATGAAAAATATCATGAGTTAATCGGCTAATTATTGTGCATATTTCTATCGATACGTTATGCACTTTTTTACCAATCAAAGTCTATTTCCGAAGATTTAGATATTATCAAAGTTATTTATTCTTAAAAGAACTAATAAACCTTGACTTAAGGATCTTTTTGGACGTTATGCACCACTTAACTACCCTGGTATAAATAACAGATGGTTACTCCTTCAAGGCTCTCGCAAGGACTCAATTTTATTTAATGAACGAATCTACATTTAATTTTGAATGAACCTAGACCTCCAGTGTCCCTGCATACGTTGTTAGTAAGCAGTATTCAAATGCTTAGCGGGAAATCAAGATACAATAAGACAATGGGAGAGGTTGGTGATAGTCCACGAAGGAGGCAAGCGCTAGAGGTGATTGTATCCAGCGTATCCTGCAAGCACATGTAGGGAGGAAGACACAGTACATAAATAATAAAACTTAAGGATCTAATTTTTAAGTGCTAACCAATTAATAAGCATGCCTGCAAATAAGGGAATTCCTAACAATGTCATAAAGTGCAAATTTTAGCCAGGCCATCGGAAGATAACCAACTCCCTCAAACTAAGAATTACCTAACTGTGAAGGAACGATTGAGGAAAAACGTTGAATGAAAATCAATATAATACCTATTTACTTTCCTTCTGAATAAATAACCTTTTCTAGGTACTTTATGCAGTGGTAAACAATAACATCTACTTTAGTTGTCACTATTACATTCTTGGAAAATATAACTACCAAAACAGAATCTTTTTATTAAATTCTTCATGGTTTAACCCGTTTAACCTAGGTATTCATTTTCATTTCTCAAACGAACAATAAATTTTTGAAATAATTTTTTCTGCATAAAATAAAGTTTCCAACTTAGAACAGGTTTTCTAAAAATAATTAAAAAAACTTTTAAAAAATCTGCACCATAAGCACCTGCCTACATCTAGGTCCCAAAAGGAATTATAAAAAAATTAAATTTACTTGTTTTTAAAAAATAACAATTTAATTCTTATATGTAATAAAAAAAATAACTAGGTTAAGATTAGTGCTAGAAATTTTTTTTTTCAAACGATAAAAATTTTAAAAACTTAGTGGTTTTGTAATTTAAAAAAAATTTACTTTTTTAAATTTGTATTTCGTTTTAATTACGTGTTCAAAATAGGACATATCCTTCAAAGAGAATCAGAAAAAAATACGATCAGAAAAATTTATTAATAACTTTTTTTTTAATTTTCCCGATTTTTTCGAAGCAGTTGTAATATCATAAATAATAATTAACACAAAAAATTGCAAATTTATAACCAAAACATAAAATTAAAATAATATTGGCGAGAGTGCGGCCCACTTTAGTACTGCCACTGGCCTGCCTACTTGTTGGAAATATCGCACCAATACAGCTGCGCCAACACAGGTATACTATACTCACCCACACAGTCGTGCGCTCGCACACAGGCGACCGCCCGCGAGATTACGCGAATCGAGCGGCCCGACATTTCGCGACCGAATCTGATGAAAAAATACACTTCCACCAAATTCAATAAGCTTTTTGCGAATTTTTAAAATTTTATTTAATCCCTCTTCAATTTACGAATCGAATGGTGTTTTGAAAATTTGCGTGCGACTTTTTTAAGGTGGTGAAAAAAAATAATACGCACCGATGAAGCATCTGCTCCTTTACACTTTTTGGAGGAATTTTGATTTTAAAACATATTTACCGTTAAATATTAAATACTTTAAAAATTTTATATTATTTCTAATTGTTTTAGCTACCGTTTGGTGCTTTCTTTGTAAAAATAAAATGTACGGTTTTTGAGATACAAGAGTTCCATTACGAACAGTTTAGGAACAAAATTCTGCTTTGGGTTAAAATATTTTGCTTATTTTCGCAAATAAATAGTTCCTATAAAATAATCATAAACAAATTTAACATATTTATTTAGCCATTATTTTAGTGAATGGTTTAAAAATCATTTAAAAACTATTTATTAAATATTAGTCTTCAAGGGATTTTTTCACAGAATTCAGATTTTTAGAATTTTTTTTTATTTATTATTTTAAAATTTTGTGGATTGAATTGGTTTATAATTCGTTTAATAATTGGAAAAAAATCGTGGTGAAATTTTAAAATCATTGTTTTAGTTGAAAATTTGGTCGACGGGAAACTTTCTAGATGTAGGTAGGTAGGTATCTTGTTAACATCATTTTTCCGAACAAAATGTTAGATGTCTACAAATTATACAGGAATCGTCCCCCGTATTAAAAAGCTAGAAATATTATCTATATTTATGTAAAGGTAGGTAGGTAATAGAGGGAAAAATAAATTGCTTTAACTAGGTATCTACTAGACCTAGCTACTTATAAACCTGCTACCTAGATACAAAGCTTGCCTATACTACGATACCTATCAACCAACTAAAACTATTAGGTTAGGTAGGTACCTAAAAAAATGTTCATAAATTTTCCAACCCAAAGGTTCCTACCACATTCCTACATAGTTACCTACTACAAAATATTCAAAGGTTCCACCCTACGTTCCTACACCCTAAAATATTCAAAGGTTCCACCCTACGTTCCTACACCCTACAAAATATTCAAAGGTTCCACCCTACGTTCCTACACCCTACAAAATATTCAAAGGTTCCACCCTACGTTCCTACACCCTACAAAATATTAAGAAAATAGGTTGCGTGACAGCTGATCCCCCAAGTTGACCCCCCGGCATAGATATTTACGTTTAATATGTAGTCGGTTTTGGGAAAATACGGTACACCTACCTATTACCACAAAATATAACTAAATATCCTCAAAGGGATGAGAGAGAATTTACCACTGTATAAGAAGAGTAGGAAACTGATTTTCATTCAAATGCATTAAGGAAAAAACAACTCTTCTATATACCTACTGTATATAGCAGCGAATATGCACAAAAACGGCACTCTTAATAAACTTGTTTGATATCCATACCAACTTATTATATAAGCTGTTTTTGAAGTAGATTCTAGGTTTGAAATTGGTAAATAATGCACAAAAATTAACTATATATATATATAAAAATGAATCCCTGTTACCCTTGGTCTCGCCATAACTTCAGAACGACTTTATCTATTTCATTCACCATTTTTTATAAAGTTTTCTAGTACTTTGTATCTAGAAGGTTTTTACGGAAAGAAAAATCAAGAAAATTGCGCAGAATATTGGATAATTTCGGAAAACTTAACAACTATTTTGACTTCGCACGTTTAACAGTTTGCGCGTTTGATGAATGTGAATTTAGCAGGCAGCTGTGTTTTTTTTAAGAAAAGAAATGTCCATGGATTTTTTAAATTATAGATATTTTAAATAGGTATCTACCAAATTTGGATGATTGTTCTTATAATATAGGTAGCTACAAAAAATATATGAAAAATTTAAATTTGAATAAAAAAATTGTAATAGGTGGCACGCGAGCTGTTTGAAAACTGAATGTACTGGGACTGAATATATGGAACGCGGGAGGGAGGTTGGTTATCAAAGCGATATCTGAAGTAAGTACCTACCCGCTTACTTACTTCGTAAAATCAAAACATTTATTCATTTAAAAAATATTACCCATTTTATTAATTTGCAAAAAAGCCATCGAGGAATAACAAAAAAGGTAAGTTTTTTAAAGAGTTACGATTTAAACAATAAGACGGATATATTAAACAAAATATCTAAGACACCTTGGTGTCAAGCATTAACCTACCGATGAAACGATTAAAATGAGAAATATCAAGAAAAATAGATAGGTAAAAGAACCATCCTATTTTATAAACATACCATTATTTCTAACATGTTGCCGCTAACCAAAGTAAAATTCCTGTCGTTAAAAATGATGTAAAGAGATAAATAAACTGGTTCAAGTGGGAAAGAACTGTGAAGGTAGGTTCCCGGTAAAATGATTTGATGTCTTTTAACAGCGGGAATGAAGGCATTTAAATATTATGAAGTTGTTCTGGGAATGGGGAAAGGGCCAAAGATAAGATAAGAACCCTGGTCATGGCGTCTCCGTCTTTCCTGCATTTCTAAACAGAATAAATAATAGTCGTGATAAGGTTTAAGGTTATTTCGGTGACAGAATACGAGTTCATTCGTGTATCTAGAATCTACACAGATTCAAAAAGAATTTCGTGGGAACAAGCACGGGTCCTACATGAAAAATCTTTAATTTACAGTTACGATTTCATAAAGAATAACTAAATTATAATTTCGTCCAAAAATGGCAACACCTTAAAGATTACCACAGATTACATGAAAGCATTTGTCATTTTTTGTCTTTGCCGTTGCCGTCAACCAATCTTCAAAATTGCACGCGAAATTCAAAATACCGAACAATAATAAGAATTCCGCAATAAACACAACAGATAAATATTTATATTGAGGAATCAGTAAGATTTGTAGGTACAATTAGGAAATCAGGTAATCAGGTGAATCAGGTACAATTAGGAGTTCCACCGAGCCGAACCCTCTGGTATGAAAATATCTAGAATCGGTGAATTATTTTCCCATTAGGTCTCTGTTAGGTTGACATGTTTATTTATTTATTTATTAACGCCCTTTTTCGGGGCTTTTACGTATGAATAGTTAGAAATATACAGTATTTATTGTACATAACTGAACTGCCTTCGTAACAATATTTTATATTTGTTTAAAGATAAATTGAAGATGTCCACTGACTTTGTATAATTGTTTCCCTCCATTAGTATTCTGGGCAAAGAGGAATACATATGGTAGTTAGTTCAAGAATTACTGCACTGAAATAAATCCTGACTACTAGTATTACGTAGTGGAATCCGGAAGCTTATCGATTCGAGCAATACCGTACTGTCAACTAAATCATTTAGAATTTTATACAAAATACCAAGTCAGTGAAAGTTCTTCTGTCTGACAATTTGAGCATATTCATATCATTCAAAATAGTATTGTAGTTCAACATTATTGCTGGAATACCCATTTTAAAATTTAAAAAACGTAAGAATTTGTTTTGTATTCTTTCAACAGCTTGTACATGTATATTGTAATATGGGTTCCAGACGGGAGAATTGTATTCATGTTGACTTCTAACGTATGAAAAATATAACAGTTTTATACACTTTATATTGTTAAAATTTCTAGTTAGCCTAGTTATAAATCCCAACATTTTTAAGGTCTTATTAGAGATTTCTGTTATGTGGTTAACAAATGAAAGATTAGATTGAAAAGTGATGCCCAAGTCATTAATTTGTGTTAATGTCTCCAGAGTATTGTTATCAATGTTGTAATTGAAGATCACTGGATTTTTTATTCGAGAAAATCTAACTATTTGACATTTTGAGATATTTAAGTAAAGTCTATTTTCATTACACCAAATTAACAATTTGTTGAATTATCTTGAAGAATGTTGCAATGGTAAATATTTTGAATTATTCTAAAAACTTTGAGGTCATCAGCAAAAAGTAAGATAAATACATCATGAAATATTTTTATAAGCTCATTTATAAACAAGATAAATAATAACAATTATTATAAGCAATAATTATCAGCCTGAAACACTCATCCACATTTGCGATTTTAAAAATCTTGTCTTAAAAACATTAGTTTTACAATTAAAAATAATAATTAATATTTGACAAGTTTAAGTATTTCCCCAATAAATGAAGACATAATTTGTCTCAACGCCACCTAGCGAGGGATTTAACACTTACAATGTTTCTCTCGCAAAAATAAAGTTGGTTGTTTTCAGGTGGAAAAAATATAATAAGCAGTAATTGTTGAATGAAACACTAGCATATATTGAATCATTTGGCGGGTACGAGATAAGCCGCCATAGCTCAGTGGTCAGAGCAATCGACCGGCAATCGAGAGGACACGGGTTCAAGTCCCGTTGGCGTCATGTATCTTTTCTCGGAAGATTTTTCAATGTGGATGAGTGTTTCAGGCTGATAATTATTGCTTATAATAATTGTTACCCTTTGTGCTATGCATAAAAAATCTTGTCTTAAAAACATTAGTTTTACAATTAAAAATAATAAGATAAATAATATTGGGCCAAGGTGTGAACCCTGTGGAACTCCACTTGTTGCATAAATTTTTTCCGACAAGTAGGATTTTATTCTAACAATTTGTTGTCTTCCAGTAAGATAGCTTTCAATACTGCCACGTATACAAAGCTTTTCTAATTTCCAAATGAGAATTGCATGGAAAACTGAATCAAAGGCTTTACTAAAATCAGTATAGACAGAGTCTACTTGTTTTTTTTTCTTTAAAATCATTGGTTATAAAATTTTCATAAATAATCAAGTTGGAAAGTGTACTTCTACCTGGCATAAATCCAAACTGGTAAGGTGATATTACAGATTTTATTTGGGCAAAAAGTTTGTCAAGTATTAGGCTTTCAAATAGTTTCGGTATGGTGGATTGAATGCATATTGGTCTATAATTACAAACATCACTTTTATCGCCCTTTTTGAAAATTGGAGTCAAATAACTAGTTTTCCACTTATCGGGAAAAATTCCACTGGATAAAGATAAATTAAAAAGTTTGGTTAATGGAAGAGCAATTACTTTGATAAATATTGTGGGGATATTATCCGGTCCTGCAGATTTGTTGATATCTAATGATTTAACTTTAGTTACCACATCAGAGAGACTTATGGTACACTGCGAAATATCAAGAGTTTCATCTAGAGTTGTTGATGGAAGAGGAGCATTATTTGAGTCTGTTGAATAAACACTTTTAAAAATTTTTGCAAACAAGTTAACAATACCATCAGTATTATTGCTATGGTGTTCTTGTATTTATTATACTTATATAGTGCAATTGCATAGCGTAAATTGACTAGATGATCATTTGTGGAAAAGTGTGTGAAAGGGTTTAGTTTTTCCAGTGGGAAAGATTTATCCCGGACATAAAATCAGAACTTTTATATATTATAATATTTTGTAATAATGTTTTGAATATAAAACGAAATAAACATGTAATATTTATACATAGCACAGAAACTACTCACAACGCCATTTAGATGATTTTGGAGAACTTAAGGAATAGACCCGCTCTCTTTCATTTTCCCACCCTTTTAAGGCCCCGCAACCGCGCACAAAAAGAAGAAGATGGAGAGATATGTAATTACGAATGTTAGAGGAGCGCGCTAGTATTTAAAGCGACAAAATTGATGCGAAAATTGTGAAAATGTTTAATAAAACACGACTCGTTTAAAATAGAGCAAAAATCTCGCGGGGGTTGTCTTAACCAGCATTTAAAGAAACACTGTGAATTTTTTCATACATATCTATAACTTGTAAAATAACTGAAACAAACTTGTTTATAATAATTTTCGGAGCATACTTTGCGATTTTTTTCTATCGAGGGAATTTTATATACCTACCTAATTTGCGTTTCGGCGCGACGAACATCTAGATATTATCTTCAAAAATATCACATATTTTTTTAAGAGCTTAAAAACTTCAAATGTTTAAGGGAGATTTGCAAGAAAGCGGTAGAATTTGGGTAGCGGCGCGCGTCTTAAATAAACTACACGACGAACCTAGTAGATTGGTAGGCTACCTATTACTTAACTTGGTAACTTTTCCGGTGATATTTCCATTGGTAACTACTATTTAGGTAGATATGCCTATGCAGGTACGTATATCTTTCGTGCGTTTCATCCTCCCACTCTATTCTTATGGGTTTATTGTTATATATATGGCCACTTTTCTTCTGTTTGCTGTTTCTGCGTCTTCTGTTTCAACTTTGTATGCCTCTTATAAAATATTATGTTTTCTTCATAATTAATGTTTTCCTTCCCGTAATGAGTTTTTCTAACTAACGGGGAATAATATTATAAACAATCGGGCTATTTTGTTAAGTATTTAAGTGTCATCCGTAATTGTCAATTTAAATAAATCAATTTTTTATTTTTTTTTAATTACCTATGTGTTGTTACGAAGTTTAATTTGTAGAACTAGATAAATATTTTAATTTTTTAAATAGATACCTACTATTTAAAAAATTTAAATATTTATCTAGTTCTACAAATTAAACTTCGTAACGACACATAGGTAATTAAAAAAAAATTAAAAATTGATTTATTTAAATTGACAATTACGGATGACACTTAAATACTTAACAAAATAGCCCGATTGTTTATAATATTATTCCCCGTTAGTTAGAAAAACCCATTACGTTAAGGAAAACATTAATTATGAAGAAAACATAATATTTTATAAGAGGCATACAAAGTTATAAGGTATAAAAAGGTATGCAAAGGTATCCAATCATATTATTAGATATTTAATCTATAATATAAAAATGAATCGCTAAATGGTAAGCGCAAATCTCGAGATCAGCTGAACCGATTTCGCTAATTCTTTTTTTAGAATATTCCTTGAAGTACGAGGATGGTTCTTACGGAGAGAAAAATTAAGAAAATTGCGCAGAAAATTGGATAATTTCAGAAAACATGAGCATGTTTGACAGTTCGCGTGTTTCAGAATGACATTTTGCAAAACATTGATTGTTCAATCAGGATTCTATTTTTGAAAATCTTTAATAAATTTATTTAAAGTAGGTTCTCCCCTAATAGTTTGAATCGAATCAAGAATTTTAGATATTTTAAATAGGTACCTGTGTTAGGTACCAAATTTAATATACATGAAAAATGGAAATTTGAATAAACATTGTAAAAGGTGGCACACGGGCTGTTTAGTAACTGAATATACTGGGATTGAATATATGGAACGCGGGAGGAGGGTTGACCGGATGAGGGAGCGGGAAAGGGAAGAGGGAAGGCAGGGAAGGTGGAAGGGGAACGCGGGAGGGGAAGGGGACGTGTGAGGGGGAGGGGGGTTCGTGGGACGGGGGAAGGGCGGGAGTGGAGTGGGGAGAGGGAAGGTGGAGGTGACGGAGTGGGAACGCGAGAGGGTAAGAGGACGCAGGAGAAGAAGGGGAGGCGGAAGGGGAACGGGAAGAACGGGAAAAGACACTCAGGGGGAAACAATTTCTTTATTAAATGGCATAGCAACGCGTGCCGGGTCCAGCTAGTTTATAATTAAAAAAAAATTTTTTGTAGAGATGTTTCATGTTTCACAGATACCTCTATCCCTGTATGTCCGATTCATTAAATTTAAAAAAATAAATTATTAAATAAAAAGTTAAAAATTAAGGCATTGTCTTCGATTTATCGAGGAATTATTGGTTTAAAATTTATTAATGAGATATAGATTTGAAACATTTTCGCAAGTCGAGGGCTACGTAATTTGATAATAATAAAGGATTGTTTTATATTTTTTATAGTTGTTTTATACCTTTGCACGTAAAGGAGATATAAATTTAAATATAATATTTTGCAGGGGCAGATTCCTAGGTTACCCATTGAATTTTAAGGGCAATAAAAAAAATTCATTATCCTTTTTTACATTAGCTCCACACAGGAGGCCCCGAGGAACGAACTGCTGTGTGGTTAGTCTTTTTAGGAAAATAAGGAGTGGAAGTTCTGAGAAGGAAAAGGGTATGGTGAGTTGGAATCTGGGTTCAGTGTGTCCAGGAGTGACAAACGTACGTATGAATCTATCCCTCCCACCGCGGTGTTCTAAGTCCTGCTGCTTAACCAGTCTCTCCCGATGAACCGGCCTGCCGGTTCTCGTATCCACTGCCAAGATCGGGACAAACCTCACCCCATGAACCCGGGCAACAGATGTGTTGGTGCACAGGCATTTAATAAATGGTTAAAAGTTAAATTGATAAAATTACTAATCTTCTGGAAATAATACTTTGAAGATTTTCCAAAGATCATGATTAGTTTGAAGTTATATAAAAAAAAAACACGTTGAACATTTGGCATAGGAAAAACACTAATAGGTACCTACTGTAATATTTTTCATTAATATTAATTCTTTGAGGGAGCTACGTAACTACTAAGGTACATAATTTACCAGTTAAAAACAGATAAGCTGAGATTTTCACGGCCAAAAGTATTATTGTTTATATTTTGGGGGTATTATGCCCTAATGTTAAATTTATGTAGGTTTACATATCATTTTTAAAAATGATTTTGAGATTTTGGTCAGATTTTGAGAATATTTGCCAAGAATTCAGACAAGCGATAAAATACCTAGGTATATTAGCCCAGTCATTCCGTAGTTTTACCTTGCAAAAGGTCATGTAGTAGCGATTTTGATATATGTTGTTAAGATTGGGACTCTTAAGAAAAAAAAAAGTTTTCGACCTCGGGAGGGTCGAGCTCGATCCGCCATCTTGGATTGAAGGTCCCAAAATTTGTTTTTTTCAAAATAATGATCAAATGCTTGATTTTACAACCAAGTTGTTCAAGGCAAACTTGAAGAAAACTAAATTATGTACATTTTATGTTAAATGTTTTTTTTTGTAAGTCTAATAGGTAACGAGTTACAGCTGAAGAAAGAAGACAATTTTGACAAAAAATTGTAAAACTCAAGTTTTCTTGGTAAATTTTTGTAAGAACGTATTACAAAATATCATTTTAACGTATTCCCACAAACAATATACTTATATAGCATCATCCGTGTGCTCGATTACGTTGATTGACGTTGTTATAGTGGGCTCCTAGTCTATAGCTGATTTGGCAACACTGATTGAGTCCTGGTTACTGGACGATGCCTGGACGCTCGGTCTATCGGACGTCGGAGGATGTCGAACATGGTTACCAGGTAAACAAATTTTGAATCTATTAAATTCAAACGTAAGGACAAAGTTATTCCATTAGTGGCATTCAACAGCAGCATCAAGATCGCCGAAACAACTATTTCCATAAACCCGCTAATGTTGTTCCAGAGAGTGTGTATTTTGAAGAAATCCGACGAAGATTTGAAGGATTACCTTAAATTCGAACTCGCCCCTTTTCCTTTGTCGCTTTTCTCTGAAGAAGTAATGCGCAAAGGTACGAAATCATCATTTTATGGTGTTTTTGAACAACTTCCAGAAGGCGTTCAACTTGAAGGTAGCAAAATTAATGTTGTGGATGGAGGATACCTTTTACATAAAGTTGTATGGAATGGTAATGATTTTTTGGGTCAATTTGCGAGAAGTACGTTCACTATGTAAGACATCACTATGGATCACATGCAGTTATTGTTTTCGATGGATATCCGCTAGATGATGGTGAAAAAAAAATACAAAAACCGCAGAAAGACTTCGCCGATCGAAGAAGCATATGTCTGCAGATGTTCTTTTCGATGAAACAATGCCAGTTCAAGTTTCACAAGAACGTTTTTTAGTCAATGAAAATAACAAAGTCCGTCTGATTTCGATGCTTACAAAGCAATTTATACAGGCTGATTTTACAGTTAAGCAGGCTGAAGAAGATGCTGATGAGTTGATTGTCAATACTGCGATTCCCTTGTGTTCATCATTTGACGCAGTATTCGTTATTGGCGAAGACGTTGATCTCCTAGTTCTGCTAACAGCATTGGCACCACCCGAAAGTAGTATATATCTTCGCAAACCCGGGAGAGGCAAAACTTTTGAAAGACTGTATTCCGCGAATAGTGTGAAATACAAAGAAGCGGCTGAGAATATTCTGTTTCTCCATGCCTTTAGTGGCTGCGATACATCGTCCTTCTTCAACCAAGGAAAAACAAAATTTTGTTCACTTGTACAGAACGACACAAGACTCAATGCCATGATAGAAATCTTCAAACAACATGATGCAAAACCAGAAGACATAGCAGATGCAGGAACACGCTTTCTTGTTGCTTTGTACAGGGGTGACATGGATAAGGAAACCTTGGAAGAAGTCCGCTACCAACGTTTCGCAAAGTCAACAACAAAAAGCAAATTCAATCTTGCCTCTTTGCCACCAACGAACGACGCTGCACGGTACCATGCATTTAGGACGTACCACCAAGTCCAAAAATGGTATGGAATCCAAAAAAATCTAGAAAACTGTGGCTGAAAACGTGGCACCAACGGGCTTGTTCCAGTAAGAACAAAGAAACCAGCACCCGAGACTTTATTGAAATTTATTTCATGTAATTGTAAAAAAGGATGCGGCGTTGCATGTGGCTGCAGAAAAGCTGGATTGAATTGTTCTATTGTGTGTGGGTGCTGTAATGGTCAAACATGCCGAAATTCGCCAGAGGTTCATATCGATGTAGAGGAAGAAGATGAAGAGATTTTATCAATGGAAGCCCAGAATCTCAGTACCACAGGCAATGAATTAGAAGATGACATTTATGAAGAGTGTTATTAAGATGTCATTACGCAATAGCCAATATATAAAATAATTTAGAAATCTACCATCGCTGGTATATCTGTGGAGTAGACCTACAGGGGATACCACAATAAAAAATGCGCCATGTTCTCTACCTCATGGTAGTGTGGAAATGAATTAACAAAATTATTATAATTATATGATAAAAAATATATTATATAATATAATTATGTATAAAATGGTCACCAACACTAACTGGGCGAAGCCAAACCAAAAGCTGCCTACAGGGCCTAGCAGTAAAACCCTACGGATCGGGTTTTTAACAGCTTGTTATGTAATGAATAACCCGAAAAATAACACAAATTGGGAATTTCATCATTTTTTAGAAAAATATTCACATTTCCGCCACCGTAACTCGTTACCTATTAGACTTACAAAAAAAAATATGCAACATAAAATGTACATAATTTAGTTTTCTTCAAGTTCACCCTGAACAACTTGGTTGTAAAATCAACCATTTCATAATTATTTAGAAAAAACCGAATTTTGGGACCTTCAATCCAAGATGGCGGATCGAGCTCGACCCTCCCGAGGTCGAAAACTTTTTTTTTTCTTTAGAGTCCCAATCTTAACAACATATATCAAAATCGCTACTACATGACCTTTTGCAAGCTAAAGGCCCTTTTAACTACGGAATGACTGGGCTATATATAAATAATACCATAAAATTTTTAAAGAAAATCAATGTGATTTTTCCCGTGGTAATTCACGCGTATACGCGAGTCTAATAATAATTTCTAATTACGAATTGATCATTAAATTAGTACCTAAACATTAAACAGAGATTAAAAATCGGTAAATAAAAAATTAAATTTTTGAATTCGATCTGCTCTTGGGCGGGCTCTTCCGTTCACACGCAATATATATTTACCTCACATTATATTATTACCTATAATTATTATCTACATATAGCGGCATGATATTTATCTCAATATGTACATGTAAAATTCATTTAACACGGTAAATGCGGGCAAGTGAGACACTGGAGCTGGAACCGATGCAGTCACTGGCACTATCACTGGAGCCGGCACTGGAACCGAGAGTCTCGACTATTTCGGGAAGTGACAGTTCGCTCGCTACTACAGTAGGTACTGCAGCTACCTCCGATACTATATACACATATCTATATTTGTAGGTAGGTACTGTAGCGGATGCGGAGGGAGCCTTGCTGGGGGTTCCGGATTTAGATGTTTATAGATGCGCTATCTATGGACTATCGCCGCAACACTCCGCTGCATCTTCCGGCCTAGGAATCCTGCGCCAGGGGTTCTAAACCTTACTGATTATTAAACACTCTTCCATTTAAAACACCAAATTCATACCGCCTATTTTCTACCCGCCTGTCTAATATCTAAACATATAGCAGTTGGTCAAGTCATAAAGTGCCTTCATTTAGCCCAATAGCCCAGCGCTCTATCTTACTTACACTTGCCTAACATCGTAGATCTCCATCCCATTTGAATTTCGTAAACACAGTTATGAATTGGAAATTTGAGCATCGATTTGGCAAACATTTGGATCACGAAACACGTCCACAAGGCAGTTCTTCTCTATTCTACGGTGAAGTCCCATAAAACCTACCTACTCTACTAGGTATTTCACTTAACTTCTGACCAAAAAATTTGCTGAGTAGGTGATGTAGAAGTGAAGGCGAGTCTACGTGGGTTGCGATAAAAATTCTAAATAATGATTTATTGAAAAGTGATATTAAAATAATATAAGTACCTAGGTACCTACCTACAACAGTGAGTGAATATTCTCGAGGTTGTTTTAAGCAGATTATTTTTACACACTGTTCCTCCACAAATAAATTTGTTTATGTATTAATTACGGCATGCCATGAAGTAAGTGGTTTTCACAAGAATTGAATCCCGATGGAACAATATTTATTAAAATTTAGGCAATTATTGCAGTTACACAATAATTGGTACAGGTACTTAATTTCTTTGGTATTTTTATTGAATTGGTATGAAATTTGGTGAGTTTATTGGTGACCTATGATTTTTGTTATTTTATTTATTAATACTAGTATAAGAGTGAACCTATCGCCACATGGGAATTTCTTCCAACTATCTCAAATTTTTAAGGAATATAGGCGTATGTAGGTTTTCTTTGTGGCATAAAATTTAAACAATTAGACACACTACATAATAAAATCAACGTAAATGGTCTAAATTGATCGTAAATTATTAATAAATAAATATCCACGATTAATAGAAACAGTACCTTCTACTTCCCACAGTATCAGGTACGAGGTCCACAGGTTTGGCCCCCCCGGATGCGCTAGGAATGCCCCGTGCCCCTTGAGACAAACGAGAAGAATGCATTTTTCATTATTTTTAATCCGCTTTTAGACTGATCCATTTCGGTGCGCGTAAAAAGCAGAATGCGTGGTTTGTGCTCGCCCCCTCTTTCCTCTTCCCTTTCTTCTGTGTGGGGCGTATCGGATATCACTTTAAATATAGGAAAGAATGCCACAATGGCAATGGAAATATCTTTTTTTCATCCAGATTCGTAAGTTAACATTATGAGTAATATTTTGATTAATTTTTGGATTACAAAGCCGTGTTGCGCTTCTTTCTGATTTAGTCAATGTGACGCGTTCTTCCCTATAAGGACATTATAAAGCTGTCCAAAACTTTGACTGAATTAGTAAGAGGCGAACAATAACCCCAAAATTAAAAACGGAAATACTTTTAGCTGTGAAAATCTTAAATTATTACGAGTGAGAATTATTCCATTAACCTAATAAAACATGCGAACACCTCAGCGCAGGTTTTCCTAGTGACGTGTTTACAAAATATTATGTACTACCGACTTCCACACGGTTCCATGCCAACTCAGAATTAAACCAACTCAGAATCACCTCAGAAAGGTCATTAAAAGCTATGAAAAAATAATTCTAAAATAGCCGGTAACCCTAACCTAACTTAACCTATTTAATCAATTTTTTTGGATTTTTTATCATCACTCTTAATGACCTTTCTGAGGTGTTTCTGAGTTGTTTCATTCTGAGTTAGCCGGTCACCCTTCCACACAGTGGTTAGGTGCTGATTATTTTACACTCCTTTACCATGTTTTATATTAGGAAAATTGTTTGTTTACGAGCGTAGAAATAAATAACTTAATTTTTTTTAATTATTTCATATTGTTTACATTTTACAGTTTTTGCCATTTTTTAACTACCATACTAGTCTATATTGCCCGTGTTGTGATAGTCATAATACGAGTGTAGAATTAAAAATCTATATTTAAATAAATATAAGTGTACGAAATGTAGTGCTAACCATCCGTACCCGGGAAATAACAATAGCACAAGTCCAAAAATGGCATTTTTGAGTTAAGTATGCAGAAATGTTGTTGTATATTTATTTTATCCTCGAAAAAAAAGCCCAATTCTTAAAAATACCACAGTGGCTTTAAAAGCGAAAATTTCATTATTAAATTAAGTATAATGTTTTACTTAAATTTAAGAGAAAATTTAATATTATAATAGGGGTACAATGATCATTGTACCCCGATTATAATATTAAATCTAATAAGGGTTGTCCATTAATCACGTGATGTTTTATAGCAACTTTTTAACCCCCCCCCCCCCCCCCGGTGATATGTGGTGAGGTTTTAGACTTAACCCCCCCCCCCCCAGGATCAAGTGTATTTTTTTTTTCATAGTATTTTGAAATTTTCAGAATATTATCACGAAAAATAAATACACGTGATCCTTTCCGAACCCCCCCCCCCCATTTCTAGCCTCACGTGATTAATGGACGACCCCTAAATACTAATTTACTGCTTTTCAACCTTTGTTAAATAATGTTTATTGGTTAATAAACTGATTTAATATATTCAAACCAAATATTCAAACTGCTCTGAAAAAGAGGTTTTTTGAGTTGTGCCATTGTTATTCCCCGGGTGAGAATGTTGTGGCGACTGGAGAATGAGGTAAGAGTGAATTTTGCCGAATGTGACGTATTTCACGTGATCACCTCACAAACCTCACTAAAAGAATCTCTATCGATGGATATGTATGTCTCTGTTATGAAAAGTTACATGTTTTGGAGGAAAATTTTTTAATTTTGAGTGAATTATTTTGTTGTTATTTTTGATTTGTTAGGTCGGTACATTTAATATATTATATCGTGTTGATAGTTGAAAAAAACTGATTTTTTTCAACCACAATCAAGATTAGATAGGAAGTTTAGTAGTGTAATGCATAAAATGTCTTTGATTGCAATTTACAAAGCAAAAAAAAGTATGCCTAGGTAATATCACTAGTTAATAGTGACCGATCGAAGTTTCGGTTTCGGTTTCGACCAGTTTCGGCCAATAAACGTGTTTCGGCCGCGGTTTCAGTTTCGTCCAAAATAAAACCCAAACTTCGGCTTAGCCGAAACCTATTTTATTGACGTGTCGGATCATGTGCGGCTTTTCTTGGGCGCGTGTGTCTGCATTATATTAAAAAAAACTTTTATATAAAATCAGTAGGTATTATTTAATGTAATAATTTCCCACTTAAATCTAGAACAGTTGTTTGTGAGAGAAGCGGAAAGACCTGACGATGGTCCATGTCTGGTAAGGTAGGATAGAGATAAACAAGTCGCCATCGCATTAAATCTTTGTAGGTAGGATACCTAATGTTGCTTTACTTATTATGGGAATCGATGGGCAGATATTGATTATTTCAACACAAGACCAAGTTAACATGAAAAAAACCACGTAGGAAGAAAGTTACCTAAATGCCACCAAAGCAAAGGAAGTGGTAGGTGTTCCTTTATTATGCAAATGTCAAGTCATATAGTTTTTGTGAAAACCGAAAGCAGACGAGAATGGTTCTGCAAGCAATTTCCTGAGATAACCGGAAGAGATCCCACACAAACCAATTAACAGTGAAATACTTATCTTAACAAGCTTCTACACTCCTACAGGGCCTACTCTAGACGAATAGCAAATGTCCAAGTAATTCCATGTATACGTTTAGTTTAATGAGCCTTGGAAGACGCGAAGACAATTAATATCGGAAACCAGACCTAATTATGTATGTAAATGAACCTCTTTGATGCGCCCTTATTATCATGATTCCCTTATAATGACTTTTAATTGATCTGTAACGGTTCGGCGTGGAACTCAATGACAGGCGCCTCGGATTAAGCTCAGGCGCCAAAGTTCTTTGGTTATCGCCAGAAGTTTTGAATACAAATCAAAGCACTTGGCGCCCATTGAAGACTAATGAACTTGCAAGCCACTCGGTAAAAAATACACAAATTTTCAGAAGGATCAAAGCGAGCTTTCTTGTACTAGTGTCGGGTATTGGATTATCACTTCAAAGGTTGGCGTGATGGAAAATGTATTAAAACTGTGAAATTTCCCCAGCCAGAAAAATATCAGACTGGTTTGTAATATTCAGCATATTAGGGAACGTACCCATACTACGTGACCAACTTTATGCAATTTTTAACCCCCCCCCCCCCCCCGGTGACCAAAATCCTAAGCAACCCGCCGCTCTTTTGTATGGAGCGTGACATTTTGAAGACCCCCCCCCCCCTAAACGTGTCACGTAGTATGGGTACGTTCCCTTATATCTTACTTAAATGAATACGAAAGTCTTTTCTGAAAGGGTTTACAAAAGAAGGTTAGAAAAGGTACTATGTACATGTGTTTGTAGTAAGAATGCATAAGGCGACAATAAAACGTACCTAAGTTAGATATAAGGAAGCCGAGGGCCTCGTAATCTGTTACACGAGAGTCGGAGATTAGGTGACGGTGACATGTTAAATGAGAGGAACCTTTTAGGTCCCGTGGGCTTCAGTCAGCACGATCTTTTGGTTTTCGGAAGCGATTAGACACAAATGCGAGTTATTTTGGTTAGGTGGATTATCAGGGATCTGCGCACATCTGGCTCTCCAGAGATATTGTCAAACATTGTGGATCTCTCCCTCGCCTGCTGAGGGGGTTATTTATAAACACGGGGGGTGCTCGCCCTACCTATCCCATCAGTTCACCGACCCGAGAAAGGTGAAAACGAGATCTGACGGTTCGAAGCTTCCGATGATAATTTACTTTCGGAGTAATTAAGAATATGACGGGTCTCTAACAACAGAATTTCCTCGAATTCTCTTGGCCCGTGAAAGTAATTCTTCTACCGCTCTCTGCGAAGTGGCCAGGTTTGGTAACGTCGAATACTGAATACCGTGGACTTGGCAATATAATTTTGCATGCTCTAGTAGCCGTCCGAAGGAAGCCATTAAAAGAGGGGAAACGCTCCGACTACAATGTATGGAAAGAATATTTCATTTTAGCGGGAGTTTGGATGTAGGCAGTATTATTTAAACCCATTTAAAACTGCTTGGAACTCGGATTAGAAAGACCTTTTAACTGTAACGTCTGCATTTTAAGTATTTCCCCCTGTAAGTGTTGTTTTTATTGTTTAAAACATCGCATTAGGCATAGAACGATCGTAATTTGAAAGCTCGCTGCTCGCAGGCGCCGGTAGTAAAGTAGAATGTTTAATTAAAAGAAATGCTAAGGTTCGATGGGCACCAGACAGACTGCTGAACTCGCCACATTGTCTGAATAATTATATAATACTAGCTAAAAGTAAAACCACGGTTCAACAACCTGTCTGCCATTCACCGGCGGGCGACCACCGATCGGGTCGACTTCGGCGGGACAGACAGCCGAATTGCCAACCGACCAACAGAACCATCACCTCCACACTTCAATCCGTGGGAAATGTAAGGGTTTTATAACTCTTACACCGCCATCACTTGGTCAACCGCAGCAAATTGGCTTCCCCAATAATCCAGGAATCGATTAAACTAATTTTTAAAATATCCTAGTCTAAACATCTACCTATGGATGTAAATAATATATCGGATCACTAGTAAGTCCTACAAAAGTCCACGCACTGCGTATCATGTTTATTCAAATTTTATCATAACCGTGTGTCAGTTTTCAAATGTAAACAACGTGTTTGAACAAATGTTTCCGAAAGACCACCTTATTTCATCCTCTCCAAGGGCGAAGGTGGCTTGCTTTAACAAGTAGAGATTTCGTCACAACGGAGTTTGCCCTTTCAGGGATATTTTACCAGAATATGGAATATGAGATATCTACAACAAGAGTTAGTTTAATTCTATTCACTTAGGTACACTGTTTTCTGTTCGAAAGAAAGGAATTGTGTAGCTTTGTCAGGGGCGGATCTAATGGTCGGCATTTCAGCAAATGTTAACTGGGGTCCCTCTGCAGTTTCGTCTTTACCCTATGGGCACACGGGCACGAGCCCAGGGCCCCCGGCCTGGGCAGGCCCCCTGAGAAAGGGCCACCGAGAAAAGGGTATAAATCATCAGACTCGGCCCAGGCCGCCCGGGGCCCGAGCAATCGCAGTACTTATCTAATATTTAAACCGCCCTTCAGATGATTTTGTTAAGGAAACGGCGCTATATAAATCATTCACATAAATCACAATAATATTATTATGATGCACGATTGCACTTTAAATTTATACATGAATTAAATGTGAAAAGTTCAGATTCAGACGTAACGCGACCCGGACTTCCGCCTAGGCTCTAGAGGCCCTAGCCTAGAGTCCTAGAGCCCAAACCTCGGAAGGGGGCTGAGAGGAAGAACTGTACTTACTAAAATAATGATGATACCAAATTTTCTCCTAATTACTCTTTCTATTTGGAAAAGGAAAATTGATATAATAACTATCTGTAGATAGATATTTAAATAATCTACGAAGATCGAAAATGAACGTCTTAAAAACCTAAATAGAATATATCTAATTTCAAGTTTGAATCCACTATCTAAAAAGTTGTTATTAGTTTTTTTTTGCAGTTTGATCACTGTACTCGTAGTTAAAAAAATGTTTTAGAAAAGGAAATTACAAATGCCTTCAGTAAAATGTGCTAAAGGGTTCAAATTCATTAAACTTGAAAATATTATGATTTCGTCTGCAGTTGTAGGTATGAAACTTTTAATGGATCTCACTGTAACATCGTCAAAAAAGAACTGCGTATCATGGACACATCTTTAAACAACAAATAACATCTTCGTCAACCTAGTGCAAAAGGAAAACGTAGGCAGCAGTTTCCTTGGCTGAACTTATAGAGTTGCACCACGATTTTCTAAATCGATTCGTGATTATTTTGAAATGTTTGTGCCAACTTCCGCAAGGGGATGGCACCAATAGAAACCAGAAAACTAATTATTCGCTTGAATATTTCTGGTCGTCTGCAACTTTTTGCTTTATTTTATTAGACCTTCTTATTTATTCCTTATATTAGGATGGGATACCTTAATACCACGGGATTTTTGGCTACATTGTTAAATTGTCGTATGTTAAACCGAAGAGTGGAGTTTTCATCACGTCTGCTTTGCAAAAAACAACCATATTGTAGGCAAGGAAGTGAAATAGTTGGTTTCTCCGCCTTTGACATTGAATAAGAAGTGTCCAAGAAGAATAGATTTGCAAATGGTCAGTTTGGGAATAACTTTGCATCATTTTTAGATCAGTAGGCTTAGTCCTTGAATTTCATTGTCACCAATCCATCACGTTGGTACAGTTAAGGAACCAAATCTCCAATTCCAAGGGTAATTGAATATGCAATCTTCAGACACTCCGAGACAGGGAAGAATAAATATACAAAATTATGTAATCGATACAGGAAGAACAACATTTACCTAAAGCCTGAAGGCTACAAGACACAGTCTCAAGCCGAGACATACGGCTGAGAAGCAAATGCAAGAAGTACGTGAGCATTTATAATATAAAAGTAGATTTTTATAAAGCATTTAAAGGGGATTCTTTCCGCAAAATTAGTATAAATTGTTTAAGATTTGACATATTTTATTTATGCATCAGATACGAGTAGATACAATAATTTGCAATGTTCCACAGTGAAACTACCATTAGCGCATCGGAAATAAAAACTTTATGATTATAAAAGTAAAACAATATTTCTTAAATAAATCAGGGAAGTTCTTTGTTACACCATTTTTTATAATAATGTAGCACATGTAGTTATATTTAAGTTTAATTATGTTTCATTTTATAGATATACGTACTTGTCAACTAAACGTGAAAATAACAATTAAAAAAGTACCTGTTGGTGAAACTACTAAAAAGTACCTACTTCTTTAGTAACTGCAAATTCACTTTATGGGGTCATTTTTTGTCTGTAGGTACTCATTTGTCTACACTTGTTTGTCCTACATCATTTTTGTTAATTTTTATTTTATACTGACGAAGCAACTATTGGTTTCGTAACATGTAGTTAATTTTGATTAAATGAGTGATGTACCTATATGTTAGTGCAAAAGCCTGTACTACGATAAATCTTAAGATTTTGCAGAAAAATTTAAGATTTAATTTTTAATTGATTGATTTAAAGATTAACATTAAAAGTTGGTAAATCCTAAGATTTACTAGTAAAACCTAAGATTTACCAATTTATGGGCTTTTACAGTAACATATATTATATAAAGTGATTTCCTTTCATTTAATTAACAAAAAAAAAAGTTTATCGGGTCTGTTTTGTACCTTAAAGTAAAAAAAAAAATTAAAAAAACGAAGGAATTTAAAAACTAGGTATTTAAATAATTTGAAAACAATTATGTAAGAAATCGTGAACAAAATCGTACAGTGGGCCTTTTGCTAAGTTTTGTTAATAAGAACTAAATTAAAATAATTCAAAATAATAAAAATTAACAAAAAAATATAATAATTTTATAGGAGAATAGGTGTTCCAAAAATCATGTATGGAAAAAATATCTATTAGATTAAGGTTTATTAAACTTTTAAAACTGTTTTTATTTAATTTAATGCAGAGAGTAGCCTTTACCCGCGGCTTCGCTCGCGTTTTATTAGGTTGAAATTACTCTAAAAAGAATTTTCCCACGAGAAAGAGATGTTTTTCCGGGATAAAAGCAGCTTGTCTCACTTCCAAGTTCTCCAACTATTTCTCTACGCAAAAATATCGTCGATCAGTAGACGTGAAAGAAGGACACACAAACAGACACATTTTCGCATTTATTGTATTATTTGGGATGGGATTCTTCGGGCAGTTAATTGGACCAGAGTTACCTACATTATAATTAGCGAAAATTTAAAGATGAAAATTACCTTATTTTATTATAATTTTTTTTAATTAAAGGTATTGCCTATCTATTAGATACTACCCTGTACGAGTATTATAGTACGTAACTAATACAAAAAATGCATTTTCGATTTTTTTTTTAAAACTCCTAAATTATTTTTTTTTGTGTTTTTCGGGTTCAATCAAGCCACCATTTTTATTAATTTAAAAAGAATTCAATACGTAAACGTTGAGATGATAAACTTATTGTTAAATTTAAGATCAGAAAAAATATTAACATCTAAGTTTCCGCGAAAAAATGTAATTGCCTGAAAATCGGTAACAAAAATAAATAAAATAAAATCAAATTTTCCGTAGTAATTTTAGATAATTATATCAAACCAAAGGATATCCACATCCGTCATAAAGTACATTTCATTTTTAAGAAAATTATTGTTTTTTTTTCGTTAAAAAATTATTTGTGTAGATATGAATTTCCTTATTTAAGGTTAAGGGTATGCCGCAAGCGCCCAATATGGGTCCGCTTCCCTTGCAGCCAGAGGAAGGCACCAGCACAGGCAGTATGGTCTCCTAGTTCTAGCTCAACACACGCTCACAGTAGCGACGTCGAGCGCACCCACACCTCCTGCGCCCGCGTGCTACGCTCACACATACCATAGCCGAATGCCGCAATTTCCTCTGAATTTATTTCGGTTACGATTGTAAAAAGATTTACAATAACGGCCTGTCTCGGCCCGGCGAGACCGAGCTGCGAACGTGTCACGTGCGAATAAAAAGATTCGTTTCCTCCGTTTGGAAGATTAAAAAAACGTCTGAGGAAAAGGAGGTTTTTTGGTAATGTACCTTCGGCTTTCCTTTTGGAGTGTTTCTCGCGGACGTAATAGTTCTCCGAATTTGCCCCGATGTGCCCCGTGCGGCGCGCGGTGGTGTAAGTGCGCCCATATCGCTGCGAGGTGGTGTGCGCAGTGCGCAGTGTGGTGGTGTGCGCAGTGTGGTGGTGTGCGCGGTGCGGGCTCACCACCCTCCATGGCCCCCGATAACCCGTTTAGAATATTCCTATCTACTGCCTACTACCTACTAGCCGCCGCAGCGCGCACGCACACCGTCAAGCGGGCAAACATAGCCGCCACAACGAGATGGGACGTCCTTCTGCCTAAACAACTACACACACTTATTCTGGTGTACTTTCCTACCTAATGGAGTTAGCTATTAACGGGGCAATCTTCAACCCGTATGTTGCACCCCGTTGTAACTCCTGTACGTTGCACCCAGACACGATCATGGACGATTGAAAATCTGATAGATTCCCTCTCATACTGGGCTTGGACCCCAAGCAACCCCTTAATCAACGGCTCGGAATAACTTTACTCCTACCAATCACCTAGATCTCATATTATTATTTTTTAACAATTTTGATAATATGATCAATAGATTTTGCAATGTACAATTTTGTGCATCGCATCAATATACTCTTTCCTAATGTAAGCAGGTGCTTGAGTTTAGAAAAGGAGTGCTCATTAATAAAAGGCAAAAAACTAGATAGATACTGAGATATGCTCCACTATGTCTCAATTATCTGATCTTTCTCTGGATCATCAGTTATGAAAATACTTCATACACACATATTTCTTATCACAATGTGACCAAAATATTTGTATTTATAATTATAATTTGACACCCTGTATATCTAAATAAAGATTTCTTCTGTTATTTAGGTTTACAGGTAGTTAAGGAAAGTAACCGATTTACTGAAACCAGTGATTCCCGACAATATTAGGTGTAAAAATGGTAATGAAATTTTGGCCTGAAAAAACAATGAAAAATCGGTAGATAGTATTAGACAGTTAAGCTTTTGAAAAAAAAATTGTAAAACAAAATAACCAAAAGCCAATATTTCATTTACATTTTTTATTCCAAATAAAGTGTCAGGACTCACCGGTTCAATGTGTAAGTCAGGTCCTTCAAGTAAAATCAATTAATTTAATGTTCTACTTCCTTTCAGAAATCAAGCCAGTAGGAATGTGTCTACAGCTCCATAGTAAGCGGGGCACAACTTTCTCCTTCAGTACATTACTCATGGTGTAATGCCTATGTAGGTCAAGGCCATAGGGCGTTTAGTTCATCTACTAAGCTAACTATGTATAGGCCTTTAACGGACTTAAGTCTTTTATTATTGTTACTACTTACTTTTCTAACTTCTAACTTTCGGCTATTATCTTTTGAAGTCTCGTTAATGCATATTACAAGTACTACAAGTTTGTATTCTTTCGTGAGCTTAGATGCTTCGAAACATTAATTTGAATTAAAAATATGACATTACTTTTTTGATACCTTTTCATTTTTAATTCCTACGTTTTATTTTTTATTTTTACGCCTATATGGAACATATCCATATTTGTATCCATCAAGATTTATTCTAGGTATGACTAACTACCATTCTCTAGAAACTCGTAGATGTTTTGCGTTGCTAAAATATTTCTTTCAATTAATCAATGGCTTCGTCTCTAACGGTGAGATTCTGGCGCAAATCAATTTATTTGTACCAGAGTCTCACTCTCGGGCACGTCGCCATAACATATTATATTGCCGATCGAGTCGTACAAATCTGTACCCGAATTCGCCCGTGGGAAGAGCGATACGCTATTTAAATATATTAGATAAAAATTTCGACATATTCTTCGAAAAATTCAATGAGTTTGTACGGTTTTTGGCGCTACATTCTCACTGTAAAAATAGTACTTTTACAATTAATTAGATAAAATATCTGTAAAGTTGTAAATTTTTTGTACACAAATAAAATAAAATAAAATAAATAAAATACTAAATAGATAATATAGGTACCCACATTATTTAATTTTTCACGTTTTGTACCATTTTTTCCTATCTCTTCACTGTTAATTTCGATTGTTCAGTAAGAAAACAAAGTGTTGAATACATATTTATGCATCACTTGTGTGCAAATGTTTATCAATTATTTTCTTTAATAATCACAATTTACTTTGTAGCGTCATTATTAATGAAATAAAAACAAATCACTAAAACTGAATCTACTGTCTCAATTATTTTCCCTGCAAATTGGTTTAACTTGTAATAATAGACACCTTCAAAAATCAAAGTGGTTTAACCGCAGTTTGAAAATGACCTTGTAAGCCGAAATAGCTGTCAGAAATAATAAAAACTAAAATACTAGCAGAACTTAATAATGGCATTAATAAATTTAATTTAAAAATTAACTGGTGTTCTACGAATTAAACACAAAAACAATTATCTAAACACCACTTATTTAATCAAAATAATCAACATGCTTTTTTCGTCAGGATAAAATGAAAATGAAATTAAATTAATTAATTATTATTTTCATTTTATCCTGATGAAGATACCACTGGTTTCGAAACATGTAGATAATTTTTATTAAATAAGTGGCGTATTTAACAAATTTATTTATTTTCATTTATTATATATGTGTGGAGCTCATGTAAAAAAAAAAAAAAAAATAATTAGTTTATTTATTCATTAGTATCATTAACGCCGTTCTGCTTTTATACAGTATAACTTGCAGTATAAGACATAGCCTATAATAAGAGAATGAGAATTGTGTACCTAAGTATATTATTACGCACTTACAACATTTGACATATCTACTTTTATTGAAAAAATAAAGTAAGTTCAGTATGCATAAAAATTTAAAATACATTTTAAATTAAACATTTCAGTGAGAAACTTTATTCAATAATGATTCGTATTGTATTTAGCACTCTTCTAATAATAGGAAAAGATGATTCGCCCTTGATTTTTCACCAGAACGGCGCTTTATAAACCATCAAAATATTATTATTATTATTCACAGGTCTCCTCTCGGTGGAAAGACTAAGATAAATGTGTCTGTATTCTCAGAGGCGCGCAAAAAACCCGCGAAATCATAATGTGAGCAGACAAAACCGCCAAGTCGGTGGGAAACACATCGCGCTTCGCTGGGAAAGGCGAGGGATATTGGGAAATTCCATGCGGTACGGTGGGTGGTAAAATAACCCCGGGCTTGTGAGGAGTACATTCAATCTCGCTGGAAATTCATTTTTCAAATATGGAGAAAGTCGCTCAAAAGGCACAAAGGTAGGTATGTAAAAATTTGGGAAAAATATTGGAAGAAAGGTAGGTACCTACCCAGTTAGATTTTTATCTTCGAGGGAAATTCTCCTGGATATAAGGAAAGCTGCGCACATGTGCGAAGAGAAAACTCAAACATTGGTAGGCACCTGTATTCAACAGGTGTTCTACCCTACAGAACATTGGAGGGAGATTATTTTTTGGTAGGAATCAATGTACAGATTATCCATGGATTGGAGTTGTGGGCGTGTCTGATGTGCTTGTAGTAAGTTAAATTTCCCTTACTTAAAGATGAATCGAGATATAACATTTCTGGAAATGATGAATTTTCCGAAATTGGTCTACCAAAAATATTTACCGAGAAAGTGAGGGTTGAATATGGTTATTTTCATGAGGTATTATATAATTATGCTTATTTTTAACCGGGCTCTTGTAATTCTGAGCTCACAGATGTTATTATGCACCAGATTTAAATGTCCGGGTTAAATTTTCCCCAAAAAAAAAAAGGAAAAAAAGAAGGAAAAACTAAACCCTTTCACACACTTCCCCAAATGATCATCTAGTCAACCCACGCTATGCAATTGCACTATATAAGTATTATAAATACAAGAACAACATGTCAACCTACTAGAGACCAAATGGGAATATAAATTCACCGACTCCAGATATTTTCATATCAGAGGGTTCGGCTCTGTGGCATTTCTAATTGAACCTATAAATCCTACCGATCCCTCAATATAAAAATTTAAAAAATCCTTTTTAAATTATTATTATTATTTTATTTTATGTTATTATTATTTTGTGAAATTATTATTTGTCATTTTAAAATTATTTTAAATGGTAGTAAGAGTTCAAAACATTGCGACGATTATTTATATGTAATTTAAAAATAATTATGTAATACATAACTGATACAAATAATGATGTAGGTTATACGAGTAATAAATACCCAGTTAGATGATGGTCTGAAATAGAGACGCTAATCCCACGTGGCGAGGTTCTATACCCCAGACACCTACGTCATTCATTTTCCTAGAATCGTCTCCGTCATATTACTTAAAATCATTCGTTATTAGGTACCTGCATGACTCAAAACAGTAAAAAATAACTAATATCCACCTACATTTGATATTTATACGGTACCTGATAGTAAATAAAAATAACACATTCGTCGAATTATAAACGTTTCCCGTTACAACAGAAAAACACAAATTATAAATTAGATAGGTACATAATTGAATATGAAATTTCTACGTACTGCTCATTGAACTTTTCAATTTAAAAATAAAGGCAAAAGCCAACCCTTATATTTACAATTAACAATGTATTAATAGGAAACTGGGCGGCGTTTGTCCGTATTCCTTAATTTCCTTTATGGGTTTTGATACTACTGCAAATTATTTTTGGTATATTATAGATATCGAACACTAGCGTGTCATTATGTATGTTTTGCTTTTATGATAAGTTACTTCTCATGGGAGTTAGGACCCTTCAAAAAGGAGGCGTCTACTAATATCTACAGGAATTCCGAAAACTGAAAAAATCGAACTAATATCTATGAGTGTTGACGAATATCTACAGCTCAAACTGCTGACTAATATCTATGAGAACCAAAGTGTTTACGAATATCTACAGCTCAAACTGCTGACTAATATGTATGAGAACCAAAGTGTTGACGAATATCTACAGCACTGGCAGAGGTTGAATTTGCCATTATGTATAGCATATTGGATTAACGTAATATTGCGTATGAAGTTTAAAAAACTTAATTTATGTAAGCATGTATGAAAAAATCCCTAATATCGGACTATTGGACACATTTAGCTGATTAGTCCAACCTACGCTCTGTAGATATTAGTCAACACTGGGACCGTCATAGATATTCGTTCAACCTTAGCTCTGTAGATATTAGTCAACATTATGAAATTCGTAGATATTAGTTCAACATATGAACTGTAGATATTCGTCCGACATACAGGCTGTAGATATTAGTATCTGGAGTCTTCAAAAATGGTTAAAATTGCCTGGTTTAAACGCCATCAACAGACGTTCAGCATACAAACTAGACAATGTATTTTAAAAAAGGCAAAACATACAGACACAGAGTATTTTCTTTCAATCGGTCCAGTTTTTGAGGAGAGCCTGAGGTGTTGTCCTTACCCTTTTGCTCAGTATTCGGGGAGTAAGAGTAACAGTCACAGCAAAAACTTGGTAAAATGACTAACTATCGTTCAAATTTCTCAAATTTTTCAAATTTATGAATTATATTTACAGATGGAAGGGGAGAATCTAGCCACCTGGCCAGGAGAAATAAATCACCGATATTTTTTTGATAAATCTTAAAAGTAATACCTAGATTTCATCACTATTGGCTCTACAACCCCTGGTGGGTCTTGGCCTCCTCAAGGGTCTTCGTCCACTCATCTCGGTTTTGTGCCAGCTCTCTCCAGTTTGGAAGCTCCAAGATAGATATGTCTTTGAGGACGTTGTCGCTCCATCTTAATCTTGGCCTTCCTAGGCTCCTTCGCCATAGTGGTCTTGAGGAGGTTTATGTTTATGTTTTTTTTTTATTTTTTACCTAGATTTCACTGCCTATTAATATTTTTTACAGTACCTACTTACCTATTTACGAATTTTTAAAGAGTCCCTTTAACTGCTGATGTGATTTATTTTACGTATTCTCTGACGTGGGGCCTGGGCGGCCCGTTACTTTAAATGTTTGTGTATTAGAGATCCATGAAAATTTTGAGGTCCAAATTATTATTTATTGGACAATTTAAATAAAATGATATACCTTTTATATTGTTAAGTTACTTATATTTGACAATCTGGTTATTATGTAATTATTTTTGGCAAAAATCACTTGAGATCAGAAATCAGTCTGTATTATCTATTAAACTAAATAAAAACAATGAACTCACTTTTATTATAATATTTCAATAGTGTCTCGAATAAACTATATATATAAAACTTTTGTAAAGTTGTTTATGTTTATTTTTATATAGTAAAAATCAACTTTAAAAAGTCCCATAAGTACTGACGATGGGTCGGAGAGGACCGCAAAAAAATTTAAATGAATTTACTTACAGAAATTCAATTTTAAAAATTTAAAACTTACGGCTCTGGCGTCACTAAATTCGAAGCTACTGGAAGCAGCGTATGCGGCACGCGCGGGGGAGGGGAGTATTTCGATATTATTATTATTGCTGGGCCTGAGCGGCCCCACGTCAGCAGTTAAAGGTTATGAAAGCTAACAAATTATCTTCAAAGTGCCTGTAGTTAAATCAATTGATTTCATAAACGCATATCGGATAAAACGAGGATTGACGTCATATAAACTAATCAATTTATCGAAATCGCAGAATGTGTAAGAATCAAATTGGTAGGTAGGTGGGATAAACATTGAAGAATAAAAAATGGAAATTCGATCTTTTAACTCTCAAGAGGCATTATTTTTTTTAAATCATTACCATTAATTCACAAACAATTTCTAAACTTGCCTCTCAAATCATGATAAATCGATTTTTTATCGGCCTATTTTTTTAAATCCAAAACAAAAATAATTGAGCAGTTCTAGATATTTGATATTTATTTATTTTCAAAAGTCAAAACTGAATTTCGTTTGAAAAAGGCCGCGTAGCAGTTCCTCAAGAAAAAGAAAAATATCCTTAATGTTTCATTGGTTAAACACGGACAAGAATTTAAAATACTGTAAATATTATTATTAATAATCAATTCGTAGAGATTAACAAAAGAAAGAGAAATGTAGAAAAAACTCTAATAGATAGTTGTAGCTGTCGAAGGAGCGTGGGAAAATTTTCTGACACAATACTAATTCTTGGTAAGTGCCTACATTCCTATGAATATATACACAATATAAATATTAAT
Organism: Limnephilus marmoratus; assembly: GCA_917880885.1. Lineage (NCBI taxonomy): Eukaryota > Metazoa > Arthropoda > Insecta > Trichoptera > Limnephilidae > Limnephilus > Limnephilus marmoratus. Next base: position 41,017,011 of record OU862916.1, on the reverse strand, counting down.
AATAGATACCATTTTCACGTTAATGCGTGATTTTAACCAAAGGCGGCAGGTGACTTTTTATGTCAAAGTGCATACAATAAAAATATTTCGGAAATAGCATATTTGTACGGTTCACAAAAAACCTTTTTTTTACCAATGACCACATTTAACTATTTAATGTTATGGCCGAAATTTAGTTACATTTTCATTTTATCTTGAGAATTTTTCCAAAATTTTTTCGAATATTGTGAAAATAAAAAAAGAAATCCTGTAAGAAAATAAATGAAGCCTTTATTTTCCCCAAAGGAAAAACTAAACCCTTTCACACACTTCCCCAAATGATCACCTAGTCAATCCACGCTATGCAATTGCACTATATAAGTATTATAAATACAAAACAATACAAGAACAACATGTCAACCCACTAGAGACCAAATGGGAATATAATTCACCGACTCCAGATATTTTCATATCAGAGGGTTCGGCTCTGTGGCATTTCTAATTGAACCTATAAATCCTACTGATCCCTCAATATAAATATTTAAAAAATCTTTTGTAATCCTACATGTATTTAAAATTACTGCTTTTTGCATTTTTATATACAAATTCTTTGACAAATCTAATATGCTTAAATTTTGAATCAGATTCCTAGGTATTATGCCAGTGGCCGAAATAACAAATGGTAATATTTTTATAGTCCGAGAATGCCAAATTCTTTTAATCTCATTTCCTAAATCTGTGTATTTTCTAATTTTTTCAGAAACATTTTTTTGAATATTACAGGAATTTGGAATAGCTACATCAATGATATAAGTTATTTTTTTAATTTTGTCATGTAAAACTATATCAGGTCTATTATGACTAATTGTTCTGTCTGTTAGTATAGTTTTATCATAATATATTTTATAAAATTCATTTTCAATAAATGAATTTGGTTCATATTCATAATATGGTACTACATTACGGCAATCAATCAAGTTATGTTTAATTACCAAACTTTGGTGAATTATTTTTAAAACCTGATTGTGCCTAAATGTATACTCGGAAGGCGCTAATATAGAACATCCCGATATAATATGTTCTATAGTTTCGGGAAAAGCCAAACATTTTCTACATAAATCATCAATTTGATTTATATCTTTGATTATATGCTTTCTATAATTTTTAGTATTAATGACTCTATCTTGAATGGCAAGCATAAATCCTTCTATTTCTGCGCTCAACTCTCCAATACTCAACCATTTGTTTGACGAAAGTTTGTCAACATACGTTTGGTTGAGATAATTGAAGTGTTTTGCGTGAATAATTTTATTTGACCAGGAATCTAATAATTCCTGGTTAGTATTTATAAGAATGTTGGCATTCTCGTCATATAAATTTAAAGGTGTAATATTTCTATCTGCCTTGCAAATTATTTTGTGCATTTCTGAGCTATTAGCTTTCCTATGGAAAAAATTTCTAAGCATTTCTACCTGATTGTGTTTCAAAGATGTTATTTTGACTACACCTCTACCTCCTAAATTTCTAGGTAAATTAATTCGTTCTATAGCTGAATTTGGATGATGGCAATTAAATTTTGTTAACGTAGTTCTAATTAATCGTTCTAAACTATCTAAATCTGTATTGGACCATTTAATTATGCCAAATGAGTACGTTAGTAGAGGTATTGCCCAAGTATTTATTGCTTTTACTAAATTTTTAGCAGATAGATTGCATTTTAAAATTTTTCTGATCCTAGTTTGAAATTTAATCCTAATATCATTTTTAATACTAGTGTGATCTAATCTATTCGATTGCGGGTATCCTAAATATTTATAAACCTCATCCCCTTTCATACTTTGAATTTTGAAATTTCTAAATATACCCTCGTCTCCATCTACAATTTTGCCTTTCTCTATTATATATTTTTAACGCACCAGATTTAAATGTCCGGGTTAAATTTTCCCCCCAAAAAAAAAAAAAAAAAAAAAAAAAAAAAAAAAAAAAAAAAAAAAAAAAAAAAAAAAAAAAAAAAAAAGAAGGAAAAACTAAACCCTTTCATACACTTCCCCAAATGATCATCTAGTGAATCCACGTTATGCAATTGCACTATATAAGTATTATAAATACAAAACAATACAAGAACAACGTGTCAACCTACTAGAGACCAAATGGGAATATAATTCACCGACTCCAGATATTTTCATATCAGAGGGTTCGGCTCTGTGGCATTTCTAATTGAACCTATAAATCCTACTGATCCCTCAATATAAATATTTAAAAAATCTTTTGTAATCCTACATGTATTTAAAATTACTGCTTTTTGCATTTTTATATACAAATTCTTTGACAAATCTAATATGCTTAAATTTTGAATCAGATTCCTAGGTATTATGCCAGTGGCCGAAATAACAAATGGTAATATTTTTATAGTCCGAGAATGCCAAATTCTTTTAATCTCATTTCCTAAATCTGTGTATTTTCTAATTTTTTCAGAAACAGTTTTTTGAATATTACAGGAATTTGGAATAGCTACATCAATGATATAAGTTATTTTTTTAATTTTGTCATGTAAAACTATATCAGGTCTATTATGACTAATTGTTCTGTCTGTTAGTATAGTTTTATCATAATATATTTTATAAAATTCATTTTCTATAAATGAATTTGGTTCATATTCATAATAAGGTACTACATTACGGCAATCAATCAAGTTATGTTTAATTACCAAACTTTGGTGAATTATTTTTAAAACCTGATTGTGCCTAAATGTATACTCGGAAGGCGCTAATATAGAACATCCCGATATAATATGTTCTATAGTTTCGGGAAAAGCCAAACATTTTCTACATAAATCATCAATTTGATTTATATCTTTGATTATATGCTTTCTATAATTTTTAGTATTAATGACTCTATCTTGAATGGCAAGCATAAATCCTTCTATTTCTGCGCTCAACTCTCCAATACTCAACCATTTGTTTGACGAAAGTTTGTCAACATACGTTTGGTTGAGATAATTGAAGTGTTTTGCGTGAATAATTTTATTTGACCAGGAATCTAATAATTCCTGGTTAGTATTTATAAGAATGTTGGCATTCTCGTCATATAAATTTAAAGGTGTAATATTTCTATTTATTTAATATTATATTATTATTAAATTTAAATTAAAACTTCAGATTTTATGTCCGGGTTAAATCTTCCCCACAGGAAAAACTAATCCCTTTCACACACTTCACGCTATGCAATTGCACTATATAAGTATAATATATACAGAATAATACAAGAACAACATGTCAAACTACCAGAGACCAAATGGAAAAATAATTCACCGACTCCAGATATTTTCATATCAGAGGGTTCGGCTCGGTGGAACTCCTAATTGGACCTATAAATCCTACTGATCCCTCAATATAAATATTTAAAAAATCTTTTGTAATCCTGCATGTATTTAAAATGACTGATTTTTGCATTTTTATATAAATAAATTCTTTGACAAATCTAATATGTTTAATTTTGAATGAGAGAGCTAGGAATAATGCCAGTAGCCGAAATAGCAAATGGTAATATTTTTGTTTTTATTCTATTATTATTTTTACATATTATTATTATTTTATTTATATTATATATTATTTTATTATATTTTAATTATTTAAAATTTCCAATATTTTATTTATTTTTTAATTGTTTATTTTGTAATTTTTTTTATGTAGTTAGGTACTGGTAGAAAGCAGTCACTTTGCGGTTTGACATATTGAATTAAATTAATTACTTGGTTTACAATAACCACGAATTATTATTTTTTTTAATACCGGCCGGTTTCGCCTAACACAAGCATCATCAAGGTATGAATTAAACTGATGAATTAATACATCTACCACTAAAAACCTCTCAAGTCGCTACTGATCTTGAATGTGTGAAGTTTACGCTGAAGAAGCCGAAACGATCGAAAATCCTTTGGTTTAAAATGTTATATTTTTAATTAAATATTTAATGGTAATGACTTCCTCAGGCCCTCCAACAGTCAGCTGATAGACATCATAAAAGACCTGGGTGGCTGTTGACAGCTATGTTCCTAATACCTACCTGGAGAGCTTAATTTTGTCACTTTGTATTTATTAGCGAGAAATTTTTAATTTTTATAAGTGTCCCGCTGACTCTAACACTTATTTATTGGACCTTAATATCTTTGATTGAACTAATATTAATAGGAAATCCAATGAAATAAAGATAAATGATAGGAATAAAGTAAGAGATTAAATACTGCTTCGTTGGAATCTGTGTTGTGGGACCTATAAATTAATAAGTAGAATCATTTATTAACGCACTTAAAAGTTCAATAAAATACGAAGAACAACCTAAATTCTTTATATTAATAATGCCGTATACACCAGGCCAGGCTTGCATTCAATAAAAGGTCGAAAATAATAGAATCGAATAATATAGACCTAAAACTGAAAATACTCCTCATCAAGACCTATGTATGGAGTATCTTGATGTACGGCTGCGAAACATGGTTCCTATCCGAAAGAGATAAACGGAGACTAGAGGCGTTTGAGATGTGGTCCTATAGAAGACTATTAGGAATTTACTGGAGAGACCACATTACAAATGAGGAGGTTCTCCAAAGAATCGAAGGAGGAAGGCACCTGCTCAGGACCTTGACCGAGAGATGTGCAAGATGGGTCGGCCATGTAATACGACAAGAAGGCCTCTTGCATACCATAATGGAGGGTATGACCGAGGGGACAAACTCTAGAGGACGCCCACGCCGAGAGTACCTGGAGGACCTGCTGGTGGACGTGCGCTGCTCATCATATGCAGACTTCAAAAGAGCCGCACAAGACAGGAAAGAATGGAAGAGAAGAATAGAGGAAATTGCTGCAAACCAATGCCAAGATTGAAACCAGGGAGAGATTTATATATGAATATCTGCCACGAGAGCCCCAACTGCATGGAGTCAGTGCGACTATGACATCCCCAATCGAGGTATTGTGAGGCTGAAGTAAAGTGGGGAGACAAGGAGATGGCGAAGAGAAAGATGTGGAAAGTACCTGGCTATTTATATCTAGTCATCAAGCACGGCTAAAGTCATTTCAAGCAACATTTCAATTCTGAATGGTGGTCTTATACCAGGGCGATAATGAGAGTGTCTTCCACTCTGAAACATGCCGCAAATAATACCTTATATTAAATCAATTAAATGAAATTTATATACGTATGACGGGATTTAAATTCGCGTTCTTCGGATCGCTGATCAAGACCCTTGCCCCTCGACTACGGAGCTGTCATGGGTAGGTTTAGTATAAGTAGGTTTTACCTTAAAAATGCAAGCTTCCTCGATTCTTTTACATATATCCTCTTTGTTTCTCACATATTTTAAACCTAAATTGATCTCACCGAATTATGATTAGTTGATGGAGTTTGGGTAAATCCAAAAGATTTATTAGTTTTGAACAATCTTCGTACTGCTCTGAATTAATCGATCTTTTAATGTCGTTTTGAATCAATCACAAATGTGCTTGATAATTTATATTCGTGAATTTTATTCATCTCTAGAGGGGTAGATGTCAATTCTCTATCTCAAAATTTAATTGTGATGATCAATTACGATTTATGTTTGTAGATATATCGTTCAATTTAATGAACATTGAAGGGTCAAAGTTAAAGTGTAATAATAGAAAATAAGAATTTAATATTATCGGCCAACGTTAAAACGCCCATCTCGTTCAAGACCCCACTGAGAGACAGCCTGAGTTCTCATTGCCTCGCAAACTCTGGACTGCCGCCAATTAATAGGATAAGGTGCTCCCATAGCCGTTGTGCTCACATGATGCATAGATGGGGCCTTCAAGAGTCGGCGATGTGTGAATGCGGTGCGGTGCAGACCACCGAACATGTGGTCAACGAATGCCCGCTTCATTCATTCCCCGGTGGGATTGATGAGGTCCACAGAGATTGATGAGGCCCTAGACCGGCTCGCAGAGCTAGATGTCCCCCTCTGACCCCCACACAATACGAAAGAAGAAGAAGAAGAAATTGTTAGAATTAACTTAATCAAATTCAAATCTCTTTTCAATTTAGGAGGCGGTTATGGGTACCACTGTCCCGAGAACCATTTATTGGATGACCAACACCCCTGTCATAGGTTGCCCCAAGTAGTTCTCTACATTTGGATACTTATCAGGGGTGCCCGGGATAATGAGGTGAGGTTTGTCTAGTTTATCTACCTTTGCACACCTACTGAAAGAATGGTTGAGGAAGGCCTTTTGACCTCGATCCATCGCCTTGCATTGCAATGGGAGGCATTCCAGAACTTCCTCTCCTTCCTTTCCCTAAAAACGCCCTACAGAATGCACGTAGAATAACCAAATATGACATAGACTGTGGGAAATTGTTTTCGTCAGACCAACCTCAACCCATGAACTCTGGCACCCCTGACAAGTCATCAAACGTAGCGAACCAATTGGTCTGACCTATGGCAGGGGTAGGGGCAGGTTACCCAATTAGTGGTTCTCTGGGCAGCGGTACCCATATCCCCCTCCCAAATTGTATAATTTATATATTAGGTCCTTACATATGAAATTGGCGTTTTGCCGTACTGGCAACATTGATCTCAAATATCTTCTCTTTGGTTAGGAATTCCAAATTCAAATTTATACAGCTATTTACTCATATATTTGTGTTTCGAAAATTATAATTCATTTGTTTTTTCCTTAATTGTTTTTTTCTTTGCGTCACTTAGTTTACAAAATGGAAAACTTGAAATATCGCATTATTTACGAGTACGAGTTCCACCGTGGCACCAGTGCTGCAGAAACGGCTCGAAGGATTAATGATGTGTATGGCGACGGTGCCGCAAAAGAAAACACAGTGCGTTTTTGGTTCCAACGTTTTCGTTCTGGAAATTTCGACCTGCAGAACAAGCCCCGTGGACGGCCGGAGACCAAAGTTGATAATGAAGAATTGAAGGCTGTTGTGGAAGCGGATCCATCGCAAACCACGTCCTAGTTAGCTGCAGGCTGCGGTGTTAGTGATAAAACTGTTTTAATCCACTTGCAGCAAATTGGGAAGGTGAAAAAGCTTGAAAGGTGGGTACCTCACGAATTGAGTGAAGCAAATCAACAAACGCGCGTTGGAACGCTAGACCACACACTGCACAACAGACGGCTACCAAATTAGAGGAGCTTCAATTGGAATTTCTAAGACATCCACCGTACTCTCCGGACCTTGCCATAACAAATTACCATTTTTTTCGAAATTTGGATAACTTCTTGCAAGGGAAAAAATTCAACTCCGATGGGGCAGTCCAAACCGCCTTCAAAGATTTTATTATATGCAAAGGGATTGATGAACTACCTATGAGATGGCAAAAGTGCCTAGATACCAATGGTACATACTTTGATTAAATAAATATATATTGTATTAAAAAAAAATCGACTTCATGTTCCTCCCATACAAAACGCCAATTTCATATGTAAGGACCTAATATATGTAGGTATATATGTATAATTTATTATTTAATAAACTCTGTAGCGCGCCGTTTTTACGCTTGCCACTACACCATCTCTTTCCCCCGTACAGCGCCATCCTGCTCACCCACCCCTAAGCAAACCAGGATGCGCCGACGCCTTCTGCGCATCTCCCACCCTCGAGCCGCTACATAAACCACACCCCGCAACAAGGAATGGGCTATATAACAGGCTGCGCGCCCTAAATTAGTCAGTTCGTCTGCAGCTCGCTCTTGGCTAGTACGCTCTCTTAGTTGCGCTTCGTCCTCTGGCACGACCCTCTAAGGAGTATTCTACTACCATAAGTAAAGCACCAACCAGACCCCCGACTGCTGCCTTAGTTGCGCTTCGTCCTATGGTACGACCCTCTAAGCAGAACCACAGTCAGCTTTTGTTGTTCCCAAAGCCTAACGGCAAGGTTCCCTCCGATCCCTTGCTCAGTTAATTAGTGAATTGATACATTGTGACTATTTTTACCATATTATGTGATCTGTGAACTTACTTTCTTAAATAAATAACCTTTTACCAACAATTGTGTTATAACTCTCATTTTCGCTGTTCTAGTGGAGAGTTGTACCTTCTTTACAATGATTAAATAATTTATTTGAAAAACCTGATAAAATCTATTGCCCTTTGATATTTGATTCCGATTAGGTATATTTAATTACCTTTTTTATTAACAGAAAATAGTTTTTTTTTTCTTGTTTACATTGCACCTGCAAAGCTACTGCAAGTAGCTTGTCGGCAGGAAAATTGTGTGGACAACAACATGATATAATATACAATGTTTTACAATAGAAGAAAAAAATATTGCAATTTAATAAAAAACATAAATAAGTTTAAAAAAAATAATAAACAAATGCTTAAAAAAAAAAAAAAAATTTAAATTAAATATTAATAATTAAAATTTAAAAATTAAAGATGCACGAGGAGTCAAGTCAATACATAAAATCTGATTCCAATAGCCATGTTCTAAACAATAGTGCAAATTTAGGTGTCGAGCAACATTTTTTCAAATCATATGGCAGCATATTAAAAATAAGTGGTAGGTACAATGTATTCAAGAGTTGCCATATTAGAAAATCTAGGTACTATCATCCCTTCATTTTGTGTAAGCCTAGTATTGTACATGTGATCCACCATTGTTTTGTATGGGCTATCTAAGATATGTTGCATACAGATTTTATGCCAAAACAAAAAAATAGAAATTGGCGATCTTTATCTATAATTTCCATTAGTACGATGCGACATATATCGTATGTCCAGTGCAATAATTCCGGTTTGCTCTCAAACATCTTAATTTTTGTTTAGTTTCGGTCGGCTAGCTGCGAAAAATTAAAAAAATAATTTTGGTTTCGTTTCGCTCCGGCACCCCTGCTCGTCTTTAGGGCGAGGGGGAAGACCCGTCAAACTGGTCAACACACATACACCAGGGGAACAACTCGCCAAAGGGAAGCCGAAGAGGGATCGTCAACCAAAGAATCAATCAATTAATCAATTTTTTTTTTTTTTACATGAGCTCCACACAGGAGGCCCTGAGGAAAATAATTTCCCTTAGGGCCTATGTCATCTTTGAGGATGCTGTGTGGAGGGTTTTTTTAAGGAAAGGAAGGAGAGGAGAGTTCTGGGAAGGAAAGGGGTTTAAGGGGTGGGTAGGAATCTGGGGTTCAGTATGTCCTAGTCATCCGCCTCCAAGACCTAGACAAACCTCACCCCATGAATCCGGGCACCTCTGCTAAATCACCAAACGTAGCGAACCACTTGGGGTGACCTATGGCAGAGGTGTTGGTTTTCCAATAAAGGTTGATTGTATTCAGATTGATTGCCGATTTATCAACGTTCGATTTTTATGGAAAAGTCGTACATAATTTGTGGTTAGTTCTATCTGCATAAGAATTACCCACTCGATTGTAAAATCACCGTCTGTGCAACATAAATATTTATAGGTAGGTACCTATATTTTTCATTTTTATGGAGTTTTTTTTTACAATCCCCGAAGAAAAAAAATCCCTTAGGGCCTATGCCATCTTTGGGGACGTTGTGTGGAGGGTCTCCTAAAGGAAATAAAGGAGAGAAAGTTCCGGGAAGGAAAAAGACGTAAGGGGTGGATAGGAATCTAGGGGTCAATGTGTCTGGGAGTGAGAGACGTCTGAATCCACTCCTCTCACTGCGGTGCAAGGCGATGCGGCGCATCCACATTTCAGTGGAATACTGAAAATCTTCATTCAAAATGTTGAAATTTTGAAAAAAAAAATCATTTCCAGCTACAACATCAAAAACGTCACATTTTTCATTCTTAGCACTCTATAACTCACTGAATACTCTCACGGACCACCACTGCCGGGCACCCCTGCTAAATCACCAAAAGTGGTGAACCTCCATAGCAGGGGTGTTCGTGATATATTTTTGGAAAAAAAGATAATTTTCGGTTGCAAAAACTTACTTTAAACTGTGGTTTAATCGTAGGCAATAATCTAACTAAAATAACAACTAGTTCTTCTAATAGGCACCAAAAATTCTAAAAGAAACACAAGATTCTAAAAATTGTAAGATATAAAAATGCCTACGGCGCTTTTCTTTCTATCTGTACACTTCACAAAAAATATTTTAAGTGATATCGCGCGCGAAATTCATTACATAGAACTGTTTAAATAATTTATTAATCTATTTCAAATAAATATTTTATGCCGCACTTAATGACTTGGTAATACACGTGACTTTCGAATGCTGTTCCACAGAGTTGTTGCGGACTGCATCCAACAGGGGAGAGGTCACAAGAAAAGAAAGTGAAAAAAATATTTTAAATTATAAAATTGGGATTTTATTAAAGCATGCCAAAGTTCAGATAAAAGCTCACCCGTGGCACCTGTAAGATTGTACTGTATTGGTTGCCGACCGCTCCCTTCAGCTAAATTGAAGGCATAATAATATGAGGGGATGAGCACAACGGACACCGGACAGGTAGTAAGCTTCGGAGGGACGAGGTAAGGAGGTGAGGAAGAGTGGTGAGAAGGAAGGGAGGAAGGAGTGACGCTCCAGTTAAGGGCGCGATCTTGATGGCCCTCTAAGCGTTCCTTAATGTCCCCGCGGGATGGGGTGTTAACGATTATATCACCGGTTAGCGGTACCTAAACTGTTATTTGATTGAAGTGAACAATACATATTAAATACCAATTTATTATTCCTATATTGCTGGCTTATGTAAGAATTTTATACAATTTGGCGTCGTTTACAAAATTATTTAAGTGCACGGACAATTTTTTTTTTCATAAGAAGCAAATTCTTTGCTATTAGACATAATATTTTTTAAATACAACAAACACTTTGGTATTTAACCACGAACGCTATTATTTTGTACTAGCTGGTTCCCGGCATGCGTTGCAATGCCATATTCAAAGAAATACATTGTTATATTTTTTAATGTAGCTATCACTTTGTGGTTTTCCATTATAGACAAATGAAACAATACAACTTTGTATAAACCACTTATATAATGGGTAAATTCTACCGGTTTCAGAACAAACGTTCCTTCTTCAGGGAAAGCTTATAATAATTTGACAGTTTCGAACAATGTTTTACTATGGTAGGGGTGGAGCCGTTGCTAGTTATTAATGTAGATTTGGGTGGGTAGGTATTATTGTAGAAAGTTGTAGTGTTTCATTTTTCTAAATACATTGTTTCTCCCTGAATTACCTATTCCGTTCGTCCCCGTTCCCCTCCCGCGTCCCCTTCCTAGCTAGCTTTATAAATTATAGCCTTTATGTTATTCTGATGTTTGAAATATATTATTGTAAAGTTTCATTAAAATCCATTCAGTAGGTTTTGCTTGAAAGAGTAACGATCAAACATACATCCATACACACTTTCGCGTTTATAATATTAGTTAGATGTCGGCCGGTTTCGCTTAAACCAAGCTTCTTTTGGATATAATAATAACACAAAAATTATACGTGTATTCTTCTTCTTGAATTGGTTCCTCTTTGCTGAGGATCTTGACAGCAGCTCCAATTTCCATGGCGGATAAGGCGAGAGATGCGGACGCGGACATCCCAGATGCCAGTGGTGGTTGGTCATTCCAGCGCGTTGGTGACCTTCCTCTGCTTCTTCTGCCAAACACTTTCCCAGTAACAACGAGATCCTCCTAGTTGGAGTCCTCAGTTTGGCGAGCAACGTGTCCAAAGTATCTTAAAATGCGTTGTAGGCTGGTTGAAATCCTTTTGTGGGTGCCTAGTTCTTCTAGAGTTGACCCATTTATGCGTCCATGGAATTCTAAGCATTTTACTCCAGCACCACTTTTGAGGTCTGTCCTCTTTCTTTCTCTGGCTCTAGGAGTAAAATTTTATTTAAAATCATCACTACAGAGATAATTTCAGCATTGCTACATAGTCAGTGTAGCCACCACAAACTCCACAATCATACAAAGATCTAAAAGAAAAAAAATCACCACCGAAAAGCGCAAACGTAAAAAACATCTCAGTAGGTACCTTCTGGATCAACAATTAGTGATAAATACAATCTACATGAGTACCTTCACTGTCAGTATTTACTTACGTACTGTAAGGTAGACCTTTTTAATCAAACTAGTGGTCGCCCAATGGTCGAAATTCAACCATAATTAATTTAAATTATATGGTGTGTATAATGTTTTTTATGCATAATTTTAAAAATATATTAGCATTCTGCACTCCTCTGTATAAACAATAAGTACAATAAGTAAATAATTTCATACTTCTCCGTCCGCGCAATTTTCGTTAAAAGGGGTACAAAGTTTTTGCTTCACGTATTAATATACTGATAAGTGTCTAGTACCTACGTAGGCACTTTACGAAAAATAGCTTTTAATTGCAACGAACTGAAATTTTTGACTCTCTCCACTTTTCTGGGAATGTACGTACAATATTTTTAGCACCATGAAATTTGGAGGACGCTGAAATTATTTATGATCCTAGAATTAAATAAAATTAAGCCCGTTTTCTAGTCAGAAGGCTGGTCAAAGCTAGACCAAATGTTAAGTGTCAGCCATGCATGCGATCGTAATTACTATTATTATTACGGTTGATAAAAATACATTATTTTATGCTGTCGGGCCGATGCAGGATGCATTAAAGTGTACCGTAGCCGTACGAAGGTAGCTTTTAATTGGTGAAATCACCTGTTTGGACATATATAGTTATGATATGTTAGCGACGTTCCCTCACCTTGTTCAGTGTTGCTCAGACGAATATAAAGCTCTCACTGGTGCGGGTTTTATTAATTTAATTTAATGAAATGCTTATCATTTCATTAATTAAGTCGTGTGTATGTTAAGGAAGAGACCAGCGCCATAAGAAAGGAGTGCTCATTCGGCGTGACCGCTTTAAACACCACTTCTGAGGGGTGACCAATTCATAACAATATAAAAGGTTCTGAAGTAACACCAGCCGTTCCGTGTGATTCTTTTGAAAGTGAATTTCTTATTTTAATTTATTTTATTAATTTTTGATATCAAAATAAATTATTAAAACTTTACATACTTGTATTTTAACGATAACAAAACTCACATCATAATTTATTGAAGTGAAAACTTCTTCACCGTTGTGATTTGAAACTCGATGAAACGAAAAATAGCGACACAAAAAAGAGACAAACAGAAAAAAATTACAATTTGAGGTTTCCAAAAATTCCAAAAATAAAAAGCAAAATAATTATTTATTTCTTATTTATAACATAAAATACTATCATAAAGTAAATTTTTAGATACCATTTTGTATTTTTTTTTACATTAGCTCCACACAAGAGGCCCTGAGGAAAATAATTCTCCTCAGATGACATCGTTGGGGATGTTGTGTGGAGGGTCTTTTTGGGAAAGGAATGAGAGGAAGTTCTGGGAAGGAAAAAGTAAAGTATACGGATTAGGTTGTATTCCTGTATAATATTTTGGAAATTTTATAAAAAATATAGAAGTAAGTAAATATAAAAATTAAAAATTGATTGTATGTTCCTTGACACAAAGATAGATTCAAATTTGAGTGGTCATGAGTCATGACTTGGTTTAAGTTTTACAGTAGCGCAATAATGGGACGACCGAAATGATATGATAATGTCTTCGGACAGCAAACCGACTTAATTTTTTTAATATACGAGTATCGTAATTTTTTTCACGATTCTTCATTAATTCATGATAGAAGATTACATTTCAAATTATCATACTATATATATATAATATTATTTAATTAAATAAAACATCTAAATGCTACACAAAAAGTCTAATAAAAGCGTGTGATTTTGATTTTAAAATCGGATCGCTTAGAAATATTTTAGATGCTTATTCGGGCAGAACACATATTTGCCTTTGAAATAATCTAGTATTTTTTTATTAGTATTTTTATAAGCCCAGGTAAAAATAAAGTATCAGACCTATAAAAACTGCTTTAAAGTTCAAAATTTCTTACCTACGAACCCCCTTCAGTTGTGGTTTTATTGAATAATAATTTGGGAGGCGGAAATGGGTACCGCCGCCCCGGGAACCTTTATTGGATAACCAACACCTCTGCCACAAGTGGCTCGCTACGTGTGGTGTCTTAGGAAAGATGTTTGGTGGGGACAATCGGATAACCGGACAAATGGACAACCGGACAACCGGACATCCAACCCTAGATTCCTACCCACCCTTAAGCCCTTTTCCTTCCCAGAACTCTCCTCACCTTCCTTTCCCTAAAAAAAACCCTCCACACAGCATCCCCAAAGATGACATAGGCCCTGAGGGAAATTATTTTCCTCAGGGCCTCCTGTGTGGAGTTCATGTAAAAAAAAAAAAAATAAATAAAAAAATAAAAAAAAACATAAAAAATAAAAAATTAACGTGGAAAATTAAAATCTTTAGAAAATGATAGTAAATCATTTAAATATTTATGCTTGAGCTTCGCAAAATAAAATAAAACATTTTGGTGATGATTTTTCGGAATTTAAAATAGGCGGCTGGTGTTAAGCGGGAATTTGAACCTTATAGCCATCTACTTAAAGAGTGTTATTGTTAGTGGCCTGATTCCGAATTATACACGACGTGGTGCAACATATTAAACCTATGTTACTAATGTGCATTTTTTAATGAACACTTTAAAGAATACTGTAGGTATAGAATACATAATTGGTCGGTATTTAAATTTAAAAATATATATTTTTATTGATTAGTTCGCATTTATTTAGAAGTGTACAGTTTTTACTCGTGTTTCGTGTTATTTTTGTAAGACGGGTAAAATTATATCGTTTAACTTTTTGGAATGAGGTCAATGAGGGTAAAAAAGCTCCATCAATAAAAATCCAGTTTGTTCAACCTTTCCCGTGTTAAACGCAAGTCCTAGGGTCGGTGGAACCGGAACACACTTTAAACAGGACTTAATTATATTTAATATCCACTCAAATGTCACAGCGTGTTTTGTAGCAGATAATTAGTGAAAATTAATATAACTGAACGTCCTTTGCAAACGTGTAATTATAATTTAGGCTAGACATAGGATGTGCAGTCTGAAAAATAATGATATGAAAAAAATGATGGCGGTGCAGTCGTTAAATTGATTTTTATGGCTTCACCAAGATGGTTCAAAGGTAAAAGATTATAACAAAAAGAAAGATTGGGGCATATTATTTATTATTATTATTTTTTTAATTATTTTTAAACAAAAAAACGTTATAAATATTTGTAATTAATTAATTGAAGGCATCTAAAAAAACAATTATACATCATCATTATCATTACATAGTATAAAATGAAGTCGCTCAAAATGTATGTGCGGTTTTCATCAATAGATAGAGTGATTGAAGAGGAATGTTTATATGTATAATACATGTAAATTATATTAGAGAAAAGCTGAGAAATTCAAAGAAAACATATTTTTGTGCGATTTAAAAAGGCTGGCGGGCCGTACTATAGTCACTTTTGAAATTCGTTCTACGGAAGAAATTGGAAAATAGATGTCCTAGAGTAAGTAGGTATTTGATCTTCCCTTTTCAAATATCCAGTGTTGCATTGCAAGCATTGTATAATTAGTGGCGAGTTAATTAGTCTTATTATAGTAGAGAAAAGCCGAGAAATTCAAATATTCAATTCAGGCAGCAGGCAGCGGGCAGCTGGCAAGCGGGTGGTGTGGATTTTATAAAGGTTGGGTAATGGCGTTATGTTTCGTTAGCCACAGCAACGTGTGGCTGGGTCTGCTAGTAGTAATATAAAAATTATTTTAGATTAGTTAATAATTGCATTTATATATTAAAAACTTAATACATAACTTCTTTAATCTTTGCAAATTCCCTTCGTGATGTAATTTTTAATTATATGAAAACAAATAACTTTGTAAAACACCACTATTTAATTAAAATTATCAACATGTTTTCTAACCAAAGGTATCTTCGTCAGGATAAGATTAATTTAATTTTTTATTTTTTTATTATTTATCTATAAAAAGTTTATTTACATTGGGTTTTTTTATGCCTGTCTCACTAAGATTTACCTGTGTCGAGACAGGCGTACAAGTATATAAATGAATATCTTATTTAACAAGATTATTTAAGGTAAAATACATATTAATTTTAATCGAAATTAAAACAGAAAGGTGATTGGAAGGTTTGGTAAATCTTTTAAAGAGAGTTATCTTATAATTTGTTGGAGGAGATGAAGATTATTTATTAATATATTTTCATTTTTAAGTGAACTAAAACTGCGTATTATTTATTTACGTAGTTCTGTAAAGCGTTTGATTGTGTATGCCACAATAAACCCTGGAAAAATTTATCAATCTATCCTGACGAAGAAACCTTTGACTTGAAGATAATATAAACATGAAGATAATTTTAATTAAGTGTTTTACAAAGTTATTCGTTTTCATTTACTTTATACTTAACTTGATATCTTAACTAATTAATCACCTCTCTTTATAATGTATATGTCGTTACGTACTTATTTGTCTGTACTTGTTTCTCTTCTATCATTTTTGTTAGTGTTAATTTTATCCTGACGAAGAAGTCATAGTTTTCAAAACATTTCGATACAATAGGTTATGTGTACAAAATATTGCAAAATTTCATTTAATAATTCAAAAATTCATTTAAATAAAATGATGCCAATCAGCAAATTTGCAAACATTGAAGAAGCATATTATTTTAATTGTATTTAGAAGCACGGTGTTCAGAAATTAGTAGTACCTACTTTACCAAGGGATATGAATCTACTTCATATTTTAAGGTATTTAAAATTAGAATTGTTCGAATGTAAGCGAAATAATTGCATGGAAACGTTTTTTTTAATGTAGGTGTAAATCAAAAACAGTGATTTATTAGATGTTTAATAAATGAAAACTGTGGAAGAAACATGCGATTAAAACAAATAAATAAACAAAAATTTTAACAAAACAAAAAACGACTTCAAAAAATGCACTAAAAAGTAAAAAAATAATTTCGTATTCTTCTACAACTTCATAATCAACTTACTTTTTCTTATCATCAATATGTAGGTACGATTGTTACTTTTGGAGTCGGTGTCAGTCAAGGTAGGTTTGTAACTACATACATAGTTATAGGTGAGGTGTGCTTGTATCGCACAAGCGACTTGACGAGGCGAGAGGCGAGAGCGGAGCCGCGGCGGCGCGGGGAGCTGTCAAGTGAACCCGCCGGGCCGGGTACCTTTGCTGACACCGACTCCAAAAATAACAATCGTACCTACATATTGATGACTAGAAAAAGTAAGTTGATTATGAAGTTGTAGAAGAATACGAAATTATTTTTTTACTTTTTAGTGCATTTTTTGAAGTCGTTTTTTGTTTTGTTAAAATTTTTGTTTATTTTTTGATTTTTAGTGAATCTGAAGGACACTAACTAATTTGTCTGAATATGGGTAAACCTACTAAACGTACTGCTCATATGAGACAGACATAATTTGACCATAGCGACGTTAAGGTCAAATTAAGAGATTCGGCCGAGTTTCGTTAATTTGTCATGGATCCGATAATCAGAACCTAACCAAACTCTCATTAAATTACCCTTGAAGTACATCCTTTCCAATAAAAAAAGAATCATCGAAATCGGTTGGCGTGATATTGAGTTATTCGTCCATTTGTCGCGCACATACTTATGCAAATTTAAGACTTATATGGTTTTCTCATGGATGCTATTGTCGGAACTGGACCAACTTAAAATGGGACCACAGGGGAAGCATCAGCTTTCAAATAAAAAAAGAATCATCAATATCGGTTCACCCAGTCAAAAGTTCTGGCGTAACAAAAAAAAAAAAAAAAAAAAAAAAATACAGTCGAATTGAGAACCTCCTCCTTTTTGAAGTCGTTTAAAAAAGAGTTTCACCGTTTTACAAGACAAATTTAAAGTCTAATTATCAAATTACCGATCCATAACCTCGCATCTGAATGTATCAAAAGTTGTTTCAAATCGGTGTTCAACTTAAAAAAAATTCTAAATTGTACTGTAGTGCCTAAGCGTATGTGTGTAAAATGAGAAAAAGGAGCCTCTTTAGAAGACAGGTATATAACCTACATGCTATTTCTGCATGTCAGTTCGTTACTGAGCGGAAGTGACTTGTTGTGTGTTGTATTTGTGTAACAAGTTTAATTATTATTTGCACATCGACCCTCAGTAGCCTTCGTAACCAGTACCTACTTCTTGGTCCATCTGCCCACCCTTGAGACTTGTGTCCAGTGGCGGTTTTTTAAAGAGCGTTTATGCGGAGGACACCTCAAAAATATAAGAAAATAATACAAACATTTGTTATAATTTTACCACACTTTAAACTGTGCACTGTCCAAATCTCATGAAAAAAAATTACACGTACGTAAATAGTGTACGAATGCCAGCCCGAATCTCATACGTGCGTTATGAATTCAGCGACTATGGGCTTTCCGTTAAGAAAAAGTTCATACAAAACATACTATTGGCACTTCAGCGGTAAACCGTGCTGGCGTGCAAACCTTAATCTGTTAAAGCTAAGTCACACGATTCATTTATCTTTCATTTCGTGATTTCATTCCGCCTCTTTCCCTCGAAATGAGCCGTGTGAACACGAAAGTGAAGAAAGACAGTGCCGAATGAAGCATTCCAACAATGTTGGAATGCTTCCTTCGGCACTGTTCACTCGCAACCGAAATTTAACATCACGTGACGCGAATGATGTGTGTGAACACTCAGTGAACAGTCTTTCACTCGCGAATTAGTCGGCCGAGAATGTTCTGGCATGAGGACGAGTAGCCGGAGCGGCTTAGACGTCAAAATGCTCCGTTTAGTTCGCTTTTCGAAATAACTCCTACACGTCTCAAAGAAATCGTTGTTTCTCCCTTACTATCATAGTGAATAATGCTCTATATATTCAATACAACAATTAACCACAAAATAATACGAATGTACACTTTTATGGAACCAAAGTTTCTGATCGAATTTGAAAAAAACTTTATGAAACATTGTGAATTTTTTATGAATTATTTTTATATGAAACGATAAAAAAGTGAGATGACAGAAACGTTTATAATTTATTTGTCTAACAAAATAAGTGTATGTTTTTATTTTTTTGTTACCAGTAATTTTAGTTAGAATAAACGCAAGGAGAGCCATTTTTTAACTTTTAAATGTTTACCTTAAAAATTATTCTTTTTAAAAAATTACGTGGTTATTTCTAATATTAACTTTTGGAAGTATATTTCATCACCTTTCCAAAACAGTTTTTAGTTTTTGGATACGTTAATAAATATTCCATTTATATGGATTTTATTGCAACCCAGGTTATTATTTAACCATATGTTCATTTTATGGTGCTGATATTTATTTACTGTTTACAAGAATCGCCAATTTCTCGTAATTTAGTTCGACGTTATCGGAAATGTCAATTGAAATCGTAAATATTCCCGAACTTAGCCGTCAGCGCCGGACGAATTTTGACGAGAGTGATGTTCACACTGTGAACCATAGACATCAGAATTCGTGTGAACAGTCATTTGGTCATTTCATTCGTGAATCAGTCGGCGAGTCGGCCGAGAATTTTCTAGTGGAAGCACTCGTCAGCGGAAGCGCGCGAAACGACTACGCTCGACGACTTCGTAGCAAGAATGTCGAGTGAACTCTTCTTTCGAAGGAACCGTCTAAACACGCGGTGAAACAAGAATGGAACATTTCATCGAGTAAACCTTCATCTTGCAGAACTTAATAATAACATTATTAAATACATTTAATTAATTGAATTAAACAAAAAAATTATATTTCATATATTGTGATTTTTGTTGTAAACTACTTTTTATAACCTATAAGATTACAGGGTGTCCAGACGTACTTGACTTACTTTAACCAGTGTTTTTTGACATTATTTGGAGTAAATAACCTAAATGAAATTTTGGTCTCCGTTGACGTTTTAGATGTTTTTTTTTCTTCAAAACCAAACAAAGAAAAAAATTCTTCCACATTTCATTTCATTTGCCTACTGGTCACGCCGGGTCATCACTGGCCCAACCCATCGCCCCGACCCTAACTGTCTAAAACCTACTGATTTTTTTTATATTTTAAGTTGAAAAAAAAAACATTAATAATGAAAATCTAGTCTCTTTTAACGGAAGCAATCTTCCGAACAGGCACTCCATTGAAATGCTTGGTGTAACCCTAAGTGACCAGCTCAGGTATGGGGGCTCCATCGAAGCCAGAGTAAAGTTAGCCTCCCAAAAACTGGGCGTACTGTACAGGGCCCACAGATACTTTAATAGTACACAACTGCTAACCCTGTACAAATCACAAGTGCGCCCCACGGTTGAATTTGGCAGCCACCTCTGGTCTGGAGCTCCAAAATACCTAAAAAAAACCCTCGACTCTGTGCAGAAACGGGCGGTCCGTTTGATAGATTCTCCCATCTTAACAGACGGATTGCAATCTTTAGAGCACAGGCATCGGGTGGGAATGCTATCCTTGTTCTACCGGTATTACAATGGACGATGCTCCGAGGAACTAGCATCATTGATCATAGTGCGACACCAGTGCATAGTCGGGAAACATGCCAAACGCGTGCCCAACATTTGTACACGGTTGACATTTGTCACATGAGAATGGGTCGTTTCTTCGACTCGTTCTTGTGTTCAACAGCTCGGCTGTGGAATGATTTGTCGGCATCTGTGTTTCCTCCTTCCTACAACATGGGTCTCTTCAAGACCAGATGACATAGGCCCTGAGGGAAATTATTTTCCTCAGGGCCTCCTGTGTGGAGTTAATGTGAAAAAAAAAAAACTTTCACCGAAGACCAAAATTTCATTTACAATTTTTACTTCAAGTAATGTCAGGAATAACTGATCCATTCGGAGGCATAAACTTGTTTTCACGATAATATAACATTACCAAACATATGAATGACGTATGAGGCGTACTTGACTTATTAATACGCCTCTTGAAATCCTGTATAATATTCGGTTGCATGCCAACTGAGAATAAAGTCAATTCAACACTTCCATGAAAAGTCAATAAAAGTTATGATTTTTTTTATATTAGCCGATAACCCTAACCTAACGTCACCTATTTAACCAATTTTGTATATATTTTTTTATCACTCTAAATGACTTATCTGAGATGGTTCTGAGTTGGTTTCATTCCGAGTTGTCAGGTCACCATAATATTCATTAGTAGTAGACACCGCCAAATCGATACGAATCGCCAAATTGAACCTTAAAATTGCTAACTCGCTAATCTCAGGTAAAGTGAAATACTTTAGATTTGGGGTGAAAATATATATAATTATGGAAAAGACCAACATGACCCAATGAATTAGGCCACACACCGCTACTGGTTGTGTCTTGTGTCTCGTATCACGGAACAGCGGAAGTGAGATACCAGTCAAACTACTCGAGCTTTCGTGTTAAATTACGTTTGGCGAAGTGGAGTACACAATACACAATACACATTTACACGTGTATTTATTAGGTGTTCTCAGAATAAAGCGTTTTAAGGGTGAGTTGGAGTGAATAACCGGATAACCGAATAACCGGGCAATCGGATAAAAGTCGACTTCAATAATTTAAGATGAAGTCATAGTAAATAATGCAAAATCACACCAAATCACATGTTTTTGTTTTGAAAATTTGATCCCTCAGAAGAATTATAGATGCTTCAATTAAATACTGCGTATAGAACATACCTTGGCCCTTAAAAACATCGGTCAGTTTTTTTATAAGTCTTTTAATAAGCCTATAAAAAAATAAAATATAAAGTCTGTAAAAAAACGTTTAAGTCCAAACTCTCCTATTTAAAAACCCCTTTTCGGATATGGTTTTATTGTTTAAATGTAGAAAATTGAGTTTCTTTTATAGTAATCGCAAAAAAAAAGATTTTTACGCCCGAAGTTCACAAAATAAAATAGAATAATGCATTTTCGCGTTGTTATTTTACAATACGGCCGGCAGTAGACGAATTTGGATTTTCAAAGTGAACTCTATGCCGTCCACCGAAGGGCTACATAACTAGTCACGCCCGTTTTTATCAGTTCGCCCCCGAACGGAGCGGGAAACGGACGCTAGGCTCCACGTCGCTTTGTTCCGTGAAATCAATTTTAAAATTCTGTTTTATTACAATAAACAATGCGTAAAAAATGAGTTTATGTTTTTTACAGGCCTTTACGAAATCAACCTTTAAAACAAAATTCTCAAATACCTTTTCCAACCTTTCCGAAAGCTTTTTCT
Source organism: Limnephilus marmoratus (assembly GCA_917880885.1). Classification (NCBI taxonomy): domain Eukaryota; kingdom Metazoa; phylum Arthropoda; class Insecta; order Trichoptera; family Limnephilidae; genus Limnephilus; species Limnephilus marmoratus. The sequence continues at coordinate 40,994,867 of OU862916.1, read as the reverse complement.
CAAGTATTTTTAAACTCCTGTGAATTCCGATTTCGATTTTTTCCTGGACTATTGGATCGCCTTAAGCTTATCTTTTGTATGTTATACCCAAGAATAAGATAATACTAAACGAAATAAATAAGACACAGCGAAATAAAAATGCAACGGTCCAACTGAGACTCGAACCAAGGATCTATTGTCTTATCCGGTACAAACGCCTTAAGGCTCTGCAACCGGGCTCGAAAAGAAGAAGATGGAGAGATACGAAATTACGAATGTTAGAGGAGAGCGCTAACATTTACAGCGACAAAATCGATGCGAAAATGTTTAATAAAACACGACTCGATTAAAATACAGCAAAAATCTCGCGGGCATTGCCTTAAACAGCATTTAAAGAAACACTGTGAATTTTTTCATAAATGTAACTTGTAAAATAACTGAATGTTTATAATACTTTTTGGAGCATACTTTGCAATTTTTGAGAATTTTATATAATTTGCGTTTCGGCCTAGATATTAGATATCATCAAGAAAAACATATATTTTTAAGAGCTTTAAAACTTACTGTGTTTAAGGGAGATGTGTAAGAAATCGGTAGAAATTCGGGTTGCGGGCCCTTAACCAATTCGGCCATTGGGACCTATTTAATTTTGTCGATCTTCTATTTCAAATTCAGAATTATTAATATTATCTTCAACTAATATTAAACCCTTAAATTGATTAAATAAATTCGTTAGAACTTTGTGATCATTTAAAAAGGTGGCAGCCAAAAATACAGGAAAAATTAGTTGACAATAATATTGTTAATTCTGAATTTGAAATCGCAAAAAATAACTTTAAATAAATAGGTCCAAATGGTTAAGGCGTTTTCTAGGAGGTTTTATTTTGTCCCGGTAAGACAAGAGATCCTGGGTTCGATTGTCAGTTGCGACCGTTATCGTTTAATATTTTTGTATCTTGTTATTTTTCATATTTCTTTTAAATTTATTAGTATTATCTTATTCTTCTATATTTAACCTCAGTTCAAATTTCGACGGTTTAGTTGCAAAATCTTACATTTTAAGAAATGGCATATCAAAATGGTGTAAATTGTTAATTTTTTTTAAATTTTTATTAATTAAATTACGTATTATGTGTACCTACCTACGCGGAAAACTTTTGTGTTGTTGATAATTTTAGGATAACTATGGTGTTGTCAAATGCATTCATTTAATTATTTTACCAAGACTATTTAAACGTTGTATTGGGGAATGTAAGCTATAGTTGGAATTTGGAATGAGATGTATGTACATAAAATGTTAATGTTTGTCTATTTTTTCGTGAAGGTTCGTGTAGATTTCTTAAATGCAGGAGTTCACTACAATCGAATTTAGAGTTTAATAATTTTAATTAAAAAAGTTGGGTCGTTAATTAAGATTGATATTGCTAAATCATCCGCTGAAACTGTACCTCTAAAACGATTTTGTTTTAATTTGTGAAACTCTGAACCATCGTAATTTGTAGTATAATATTTAAATATCTAAAAAAATAAGCATTTTATTTTTTTTTTTTATTATGTGGAAACTCGAGACATTGTGTAAGTAAAATTAATATTTAAAATGAATACAGTTTCTGACATAATAACGTACTTTCGTGCCTTGTCCTTGGCAGCCATTATCCAGTAGATACTTGTGTCTGGGTACTCCCTACTCACAGCTAACAGTATCGCGGACCTTTGCCTACAAGGTTCAATTTAAAATTCAAATTGTCCAATGTTTAATGCATGCGCGCTCGTTGTGGCGGCGACTTTACCTACAAATGTTCCTAAACCCTCCGGGCCAAGGGGGACATAATACAAATACTAAGAAATTATTGTCTATATAACTTGTTGCGTAATAACCTAAATGTGGTTTGTTTATTTGTTTATTAAATTGGTAGCGTTGTCAATGGTGAAGAGCTAGATTAGCTTTGCGGATGAAATTGTGATTTTTTTATGTTTTTGTAGACCTCTCTCTAGGTGTACCTGCCTCGAAGTATTTTTTTTGAGTATTTCGATGAGTAAAACCTCAAATTGTGATATATAATCATTGAAAACAAAATACAAGCGAATCTCAATCGAAAATTTGATAAAGGAAAAGTTACTATTCACCCTAGACTTGCGGAAAAGTCAATAGATGTCACACATTAAATATTCGTCTTCTTCTTTGCACTGCCCCAACTCATTGCCTAGGTAGGCTGATGGGGTCGGCTCTTCACGTTCTCAGGCTATATCTTCTTCGGTTCTGGGTATCGGTTTCATCCAGGACGTTTCTCTATAGTAATATTTTGGAGCATTGAGTCACCCAGGAGTTCTTTGGTCTTCCTCTGGATGACTGTCGATGAATCTCCATAGGCATTGCCTGCTTCACTGTGTGGTCTGATGGTCTCCGTCTTATGTGCCCATACCATCTCAGCTGTCGTTCCTCCAGCTTACTGTTTACATCCGTGATACCCAGGTCACCACGAATGCGTGACCTTTTAATCCAATCTTTTAGTCATACTCCTGCCGACCATCTAAACATTCGCATTTCTGCTAGGATATCACACATTAAATGAAAATTGATATATTTATCCATGACACTATCCAGATTGCAATTAATTTGACAAGAATCTTGCAATCATTCGTAAAGGTAGCAGCCAATAAGAAATATGCTTTAAAAAAATTAAGATAATATTGGTAGTAGGTAATTAGTCGAAGTATGATGATCCTGTTAAGTGTGACCATAATGTGAATATCTCAGTGGTAGAGCAGATCCCTGGCAAGGCTAAGGTCCTGAGTTAATTTCCTGGATGCGACTGTATTTTTTTCTGATTTTTCTGTTTCAAATATCGATAATATTCGATCGAGAGTCGCTAAAATTGGCTTCAATGATAAATTTAGTTTTTTTTTTGTTAAAAATTATAATAATATACCTTTTTGAAAGGGAAATTTTTTGTAAGTTTTGAGCTTTTTGATACTACTTTTACTACCTACGTTTCATTGAGTATTTAATTCAAAGTTTTTTAATTCATTTCTACTGAATTTATATAGTGAATGAGTAAAATTGTTTAATAGGCGACAGAAAGCGTCACAGAAACGTGACGATACCTTAGAACGATACGTAGCAAAATAAATCTTAATATGAGAGAAAAAGGATAGCTTCTAGTTACAGCTATAAAGAGTTAGATGTGGCTAAATGCAGCAAAAACACCGACGACATACAGCTAGTAATTTACATCTAAATACGGCAAAATACAGCTAGAGACAGCAATACTTACGAAATACGATGTGTATACCTACATACACAATGGTTTGCAACGAAATACAGCAAGAAACCGCATGAAAAAGCTACATGACAATCGTATATATAGATAAAATATATAGATATTCTAGATATCTAGATACAGTTAAATGCAGCGACGTGTAGCGATATGTAGCGACATACAGCTAAAAACAACAAATGGCGATACATACATAGCTTATGTACAAGGATATAAACAAAAATAACCAAAATAAACAAAACCTTGTTTTGACGCCAGCCCGCCTGTTGAATTTGCATTTCGTTTTTAGGTAGAGGATGTGTTTTTCAGCTTTGATAGAACTTGCAAAAGAGACCAAAACTTAGAGCTATCAACCACTTTTTGATATCAGAACCGTCTTGAAAATCATCGTGAATGAATTCAGGTTTCAACGACGTTACGAAATCATCCAAATTTACTTTGAAAATCGTATTTCGTTTCGCGCAACTTGCATAAGTATTGTATTATTAATGCTTTTATTATTTTAAATTGTTACAAGAGTCGGGGCTCATTTGTGGCTTACTGATTTTTTAAATATGAAAAATATTGCATAAGTAGAGACGAATTCAGAAGAGACTCTACAGACTCCGTTGCATCCTCAGGAATGCACCGTTTGGTGCGGTTTATACGCTGAGGGCATCATTGGACATTATTTCTTAAAAAATCAGGCCGGAGATTGAGTTAAGTCTAGTGGAGATCATTACCGAACCATGATTAATGATTTTTTGTTTGATAATTCGGTTTTAAAAGGATGCCGCAACAATCGATGTGTTGAAATCAAAACGGTTAACCATCGAATTATTTATACAGACTAACATAGAATTATTTCTTGTAATGTACGCGCAGGCATAAAAGATGCATATTTTAATATCATTACAAGGAACTAACTGTGTCTACTTTTTTTGGAAACTGGCATGTTGTTGTTAAACCCAGTAAACTTAACTAAATGGCTGTACAACTAAATAAGTGTAAATGAATATAGTTATACAGAAACCAGCCAGTCCAAAATTTTGGAAAAAAAAAATATTGTTATCGTTCGACTGAGTACGGTCATTTTTATGTTCCAACTAAAACCAACCAGGCTGAATTCATTCCAAAATTCAAAGTAATCGCTTTCTGAAATATATATAGACAGCGAAAAAAACATTTGAAGATGTGCGGAAATTGCTCAAAACACCTTCATGCTTGTGTCACACACAGCTATAAAAGAGCATTTGGCTTGGTCTATTTCAGCATATCGCTCGCCACATATTCCCATTGGGAAGAGATTCTCACGGCGAGCGATACGCCGAAATACGCCAAGGCAAATGATCTTTTATTTTTGCGTGTGATAGCCTCATTAATGTGGCTATTTCTCAAAACATATTAAACCAGAAACAGCCAAATTCGAACAATGCAATTTTCCTAATCAACAGAAATGTTAACCGCTGGCGCCTACAGTTAATCACTTTAATTTTTTTGGTACCTATGGCTGTTTTTTGCAGAATGCATATTTCACATATTAAGAAGGTCAGACAGTTGATTGCAGAGTTTACATTCACTAATATGTGTTCTACAGAAAACAAGCAGACCTGAAGAATCACCAATATCTCTAAAATCTACATTTAAATCCACTTCAACCCGGATAATCATAGACCAAATTTGTCCCAGTTCACTTAGGTCTCATGCAGAGGAGTAGCGAGGGGGGGGGGCGCATCGCCCCGGGTTCCACCCGAAGGGGGGTGCCACTCGTCCAAGATATTGCATAGACGTTACCAAGATATTGCATACACATAAACACGGTCTGTTATTTATATTTTCCTAACTCTGTGGCTCCCCGTGGAGTGCCCCGAATTTTGTATCGGTCGGTCTTTTATAGGCGGAACAGCCTATATTCTGAAATTCACTAAACCCCCCCGGGATGGACCAATTTTATGAAGTTGAAATTAGTGTTTTGAATTTCTCAAGTCAACTTTAATAAGGGTGGGGGGGGGGGGGGGTGACACCACTCCCTGGGGTGACATCCGCCCCGGGTGCCACCTATGCTAGCTACGCCTGGTCTCATACTGGTCTCATGTTGGTCTCACGTAAATCGTTGTATCTCCCTTACTGTCATTGTAAGAAGCGTGATCTAAATCTAAACAGTGCTAAAAAGAGAAAACTTCACGCTTTATCCACGTTTCCGATAGCAATTTGAGAAAAATGTATAAAATTTCTAGAATTCTTTATCAATTATTTTTTTATAAAACGACAAAAAATGTGTTTTCTTTTTTTTCATTATCTCTAATTTTGCACAGAAAAAACGTAAAGTCATCCATTTTTAAAACTTTTTTTATGTTTTAGATTAAAACGTTGAATATTTTAGAAATTAAATGTTTATTCTAAAACAGTTTTTTTTTGTTTTCGGATACCTTCAGAAATATTCCATTTATTTGGATTTTATTGCAATGCGGAAATTTTCTGACCTTCTGACAGAATATGCCCAAGACCAAATGGGTTAATGTTATACAAAGTACCCACGTATTATTTATAATTTTTTGAGGAATAACATTTTAGGTGTTATGTAGATTTGCTTAATATCGCTTTTATATCAAGTTTTTGTGGGTGGCTGCTTTCTGCATAACTATGTTCAATTGAGAAATAATTGAACCAGTCACAAAGCAGCCAGTCCGTTAATATTATAATGGAGGTATTGAAAGCGCTTCCACATTGCACTGTAATTCAGAGCGCCCTTTTAATGGCTCTATTTATTAAACAATTTTAATTTATCACTTAATGTTTAATAACCGACATTAAATGTGATCGGAATTACATCTGGCGCGCTATAGGGGCGGTATCAAGCGACAAGCAGCCAACCAACACAACTCACACCCGCATAATATTCCTCTGTACCTAGTACTTATTACCAATACCGAGTATTAGTACCAGTATCTATCTACTCATTGCTCTGGCCGTCACATTAACGTCACACAGCCGCACATCACTAGGTACCTCTACTAGTGCTGGGGAACTGTTGTTAGTAGGTACCTAATACCTACTCCACTAAGTTAGTGATGGCACTTCTGGGTTTATTGTGGGGACAAAAAGAATAGGTACTTAACTTTAATAATATGGAATATGTTATTAAAACATAGTACTTATGATAATTTCTTAATTTTGCTGAACTACTCAAGTACCTACCTATTGATAAAAAGAGGTGTTGCGGGCTGCTAATTTCGGTTGCCGGTGAATGGGTGTGTGATTTGAAATATGTTATTAATGTTATTATATTCCTGCGTAAGTTCGATGATTTTTTAAAGATATGTATCTATTTGAATTTCGATTTTGTTTTCGTGAATGAATGAATTAAATGTGGATATTAACCCACTTCCCGACATCCGATCGAGTTGAAACTCGGCAGATAGACTCATTGTCGATGACAACGCATTCTATCAAAATTTTTATGGTACTCACGCACACACGCGCACACACACGGATTTCTCTGAAATTGACTATCAGCCGGCCCAAGAGATGGCCCGAAAATTGATAATTGATGTATTATAGAAAAAAAATTGTTTTTATAACCAGTTGATTTTTAATTTTTCAATATTTTAACTGGAGCATAAATCGTATCAGGCACACGTTTAAGTACGTACAAAACTTATTTTATTAATTAATAATTCTTATTTGAAATATGTACTTCTCTTGTTTAATATTTGACAGATGCATATGACATAATTTCTATATCGCGCAGAGAACCTAACAAACTTTTTTTTCGATTTTAGTAACCGTATATTTTATTTACCAAAAAATTACATCGTCGGATTCAAAAGCTCAAATGCCCTAAAAAACTTTATAACATGTGCAAAAAATTAAATGAATTATCAAAAATTAAATGTAAAAGTAATGTAAAAATTTGGTGCCAATATCCATGCAATCATTTTAACTTGTTAGATCCTTGTTATATGTTTGTGCAAGTGCACGTGGTCAAGATTTTTTTTTTTTTAAGTTGTATTAAAAATTAGGTATAATGTGACGTCATTTATTGGAATATACTACGGTAGGTACCTATAATACATGTCATATATATTTTAATCATTGCTAATATTATTTTGTACTTAGTTAATAGTAAATAGTAGATACATAACGTGTCCAATGTTTACAAAGTAATAGGATATTATTTACCGTTGTGTGTTGGGAAGGTAATCCGTTCCGGTTCATTGGCTCCACAGTCGCAGGAAAATGCATAAAGTTTTCACATTTTAAACAGTTTTTAATTTTTCACAGGAACAGTCTTGTTACATTTTTCACTTTTATTTAAAGATTTATAAAAATAATGTTTATACGTTGTTATTAAGTTGAAATTTTATTGATAAATAAATTAAAATTTTCTCGTGACGTACTGAACGAGAAAAGGTTTATACCTTTTCACAACGTGGTTGCCTCGTATAATAACAATAGTAAATTGGTTGTTGATGAAATTTGATCTGCTTAGATTAGTTTATGATTCCAGTGCAATAGCGATACCATGAAATCGAAAACACGTGTTAGAATTTTTGTTGTTGTGTATTATAATCAATTAAAAATAAAATAAGTTAGAATGAATGTTGACGGAGACGCGAATGAAGTGTAGTGAGGGCGTATTGCACTCGAGCCTTCGCTAGGAACCACAATAATAATACGAGAGCGTAATAATAATTCAGTAACGGCGGAATGCGGGGCTCGCTGCACTCAGAGCACAGTGCCCGGCGCGCAGTGCACGGATAGCAGTAGTGCACGCGGGGGCAAGCGTTGCAGAGGACTGCATTTCGTGGGTTCCGTATGCACCGGGGGCGGGCAAGGGGCAAGGGGTATGGGCGCTAGGGGCAGGCGAGGGGCTCTCAGGGGTCGGGCGCAGGAAGGGGGGCTCATTCATGAATACACGAGCTAGCCTAGCGCCGCTTCGCACAGCCCGTGCCCGGAGCGCAGAGAGCAGAAGAGGTAAGCAGGGCGCAGCAGTCAGCTCAGTTTGCCAGTTTACCGTCATGACATGCGTCAGTCGCATAGCGCACTCTTTGTTTTGCTAGCAACACACGAATATTTACAATGCGAGCCTTGGCGCCAATTTCACACAAACACCGTGCAGTATACCTACCGACACATTCACGACGTATGACGTACACTGTCATGCAATATTATCTTTATTACTGTTGACTTGCACAATTGTCATAACACATTTTGTAACCATCGTCACAGATGATGACGGCGATAGTTAATATTAAAGTAATCAGACTTTGATAATTCTTATAACGCCATCAAATGTCATTTACGTAAAACAACGAAAATAAATAATTTATTGTAAAATTCATTTGAATATAGGCAGTGGCGTAGCTAGCATGGGTGGCACCCTATCACCCCCCCCCCCCCCCCCCATTAAAATTGACTTGAGAAATTCAAAACGCTAGACATTAAATTGGTCCATCGGGGGGGAGGGGTGGCTAGAGAATTTCAGGGATAAAAATACTCCTCCACAAATATAGGCTATTTTCACCTATAAAAAGATCAAGCGGAAGCCATAATAGAGCTATGAAATGTTCTGTGAAAACATTGTGCATGTGTGCAATACTTGGGTGACAATATCCTTCGTAATTTTATATTCACGGTCGGGTGTCACCCCCCAACGGGTGTCACCCTCTATCGGGTGTCACCCCCTATCGGGTGTCACCCCCCATCGGGTGTCACCCCCCATCGGGTGTCACCCCCATCGGGTGTCACCCCCCACCGGGTGTCACCCCCATTAGGTGGCACCCGAAGTGGCCCGCCCCCCCCTCGCTACGCCATTGAATGTAGGTCATAAAAATAATAATACTATTTGGATGTCTTGAACCTTTTTTGTGAAATATCACATCAAAGGCGCTGAACAAATCAATGATATATTTCTACAATGCTCTATCTTACTTCTAACTACAGACAAGACAAACTATTGTAACAACTAATGGCAAATAGATTGCATCCGCCGGTTCGTCGATCACTAATACAAAACTATATTTACGATGCATTTGACCAATGAACGTGATGTTTCGTTAAAATATTGAAAATAGAGGTTGCTTGAGAACAAAACTGTTTATTGTTTATTAAAGAAATTTAGATGCAGTTTGCCCGCAGAGGACGTGATTGGGAACAAATGTTATTGGAAATAATATTATTTAATCTTGATATATATTTTAGTGAGATGGATAATACGTCATTATTATAACCAAATGTAATATGAAAATAATGAAATAAAATATATATATTTTTAATAATAGTATACGATATGTTCTGTAATTATTGTGTTAGTGAAAGAAAAGGCCAAATTGTATGACATGCGGTGCAATGATTTGTTTCTAGTAGTACATAGGTAGTATAGGTAGTACTAGGCGAGATCTCGCCTTTAATGTTCTTTTTTTTATATATGAGCTCCACACAGGAGGCCCTGAGGAAAATAATTTCCCTCAGGGCCTATGTCATCTTTGGGTATGCTGTGTGGAGGGGTTTTTTTTATGAAAGGAAGGAGAGGAGAGTTCTGGGAAGGAAAAGGGTTTAAGGGGTGGGTAGGAATCTGAGGTTCAGTATGTCCTGGTCATCCGCCTCCAAGACCTAGACAAACCTCACCACATGAACCCGGGTACCCCTGCTAAATCACCAAACGTAGCAAACCACTTGGAGTGACCTATGGCAGAAGTATTGGTTATCCAATAAAGGTTCCCGGGGCGGCAGTACCCATTCCCGCTTCCCATATTGAAGAATTCTGGAAAGCAGGGTAGGAATAGGCGTCCGAACACGTTCAGATTCAGCTATTATCCAGGAAGTCCATTGGAGGTTATCCACCACTTACCCGCCCTGGTATAAGTAACAGATGGTTACTCCTTCAAGGCTCTCGCAAGGACTCTTTTTCAAGAATTTTTTTTAATGAACGAATCTACATTTAATTTTGAATGAATCTAGACCTCCAGTGTCCCTACATATGTTGTTAGTAAGCAGCATGCAAGTGCATATATCCAGGAAGCCCAGATTCCAGTATTGTAAAATCAAATCATCAAATAGCAAAACGCAAAAGATTGTTTAAAGTATACCGGGGCCGTGCCCGCGGTACTGCCGTAACCTGCCATACTTCGCTACGGTTCAGGGGGTGTATATTTTTTTTTTTTTAAGAAAGACAAACACTCCCGGGTTACAAATAACCCTATAATGTTTGAAAATCTCCTACTACCACCACAGAAAGCCGAAAATGTTGCTTGTGTTGTGATGGAGGACTTAGCCAGCCGAGGAATCGAACACGGAACGCCCGGCTGGAACCCAAACGCGATGCCCGCTCAACCACTGACCGGATTAGTGGCGGATGTTTCTGCTCACTTACTGCTTGGCGGGCCGGAGAGTGAATGTCGGCTCAAATGCTGAGCAATCATTACATTTCGACTTATATGTAGATGCGAGCACGGCTTAAATTATTTTCTTTATCCTTTAAATTGATCAAAAGTTTACCTAGGTTATTATTAGTACAGAAGGCGGCTTTAATTTCTTCTAATTATTATAATTTGACGACCTCCGTAGTCCAGTGGGTAAGACTCTTGACTCACAGTCCGGAGGTCGCGGGTTCAAACCCGGCATGCGCAAATAAATTTTATTTGATTAATTTGTGTTATTTCACAATTAATTCATTTAAAATAATATATAGTATATTTGCGGCATGTTCCAGAGTGGAATATACTATCAGTATCGCCCTGGTGTAAGACCACCATTCAGAATTGAAACGTTGCTTGAAAATGGCTTTAGCCGTGTTTGGTGACCAGATCTGAATAGCCAGGTACTTCCCAACCTTCCTCTTCCCCACCTCCTTCCCCTCCCCACTATCTTCAGCCTCACAACATACCCCAATTGGGGATGCCATAGTCTCACTGGCTCCAGACGGGAGCAGTTGAGATTTTTGTGCGGTTATTCACTGTAAAAAAAAAAATAAAATAAAAATAATTATGTTTACTCATAAAGTTTTTTTTATTTTTTTTTTACATGAACTCCACACAGGAGGCCCTGAGGAAAATAATTTCCCTCTGGGCCTAAGTCATCTGAGATGCTGTGTGGAGGGTCTTTTTGAGGAGAGGAAGGAATGAACATTGGTCTTGAAGAGACCCATGTTGTAGGAAGGAGGAAACACAAACACAACACAGCCGAGCTGTGGAACACAAGAACGAGTCGAAGAAGCGACCTGTTCTCATGTGACCAATGTCAACCATGTACATATGTTGGGCACGCGTTTGGCGTGTTTCCCGACTATGAACCGGTGCCGAAGGGATCAGTGACGCTAGTTCCTCAGAGCATCTTCCATTGAAATACCAGTAGAACAAATCAGCATTCCCACCCGACGCCTGTGCTCTACAGATTGCAATCCGTCTGTTAAATTATGAGAATCTATCAGACGGACCGCCCGTTTCTGCACAGAGTCGAGGGTTTTTTTCAGGCATTTTGGGGCTCCAGACCAGAGATGGCTACCAAATTCAACCGTGGGGCGCACTTGTGATTTGTACAGGTTAGCAGTTGTGTACTATTAAATTATCTGCGGGCCCTGTACAGTACGCCCAGTTTTTGAGAGGCTAACTTAATTCTGACTTCGATGGAGCCTCCACATTTGAGCTGGTCACTTAGAGTTACACCAAGCATATCAATGGATTTTTTTTCTATTCTATATTTCCTACATGTGAAAAAAAAAAAAAAAAACTAAATATAAATAACGCAGACGGTCGTTAATGTGGTGGTCATAGTCAGGATGGATCACCTCATACAGTATAGTTAACTGGTAACAGGTACAAGTCAGACAGATGAATGAAACAATTTCCGCAATTCAGTCAACGTTAGATATGCGCAACTGCAACGCTGTGAAGTGGATCCGCATCCGCTACCGTCATTACAACTGCAACTAGGTACAACTGTAGTAGATATGCATTGCACCGGAAGGTTGCTAAAAGAGGCTCTGTTGCAACGTCAGTCTCGGATGCTATTATTTCCCTCCCCTGCAGGTTGCAGTGTGCAGTAAGTAAGGCAGATTGCGGGGAGCGATAGCATTCATCACTCGAGAGGAAACAGATTATGACAGGAGAGTGATGGACTCTGAAGTAACAATGTTTTTTTCTTCATAATTATCTTGGAATAAAACATATCCGTTGACTATTCAAAACAAAGAAAACGTCCGCTGTTTTTCTGTGGGAAACTCTGAAGGAAAATAATTAGGGAAATTAAATAACATAAATTCATTATAATTGAGCTGTATCGCAGCTAAAAGCAGCACCTTACGTAGGTACCTACAAGCAGATTGTAAGTTTGATGTCAACAAGTTTCTAAAAGTTTGTATCGCATGGTTATTCCCTTGTTATTCCAACAGTAAATTGCCATCTAACGACATTTACCAAAACTCGACAAAATTTAAAAAATATATAAAACTAGCTGGTTCCCGGCATGCGTTGCTATGCCATTTAATAAAGAAATTGTTTCTCCCTGCGTGTTCTTTCCCATTCGTCCCGTTCCCCTTCCGCCTACCCTTCTTCTCCTGTGTCCTCTTCCCCTCTCGCGTTCCCACTCCGTCACCTCCACCTTCCCTCTCCCCACTCCACTCCCCCCCCTTCCCCCGTCCCGCGAACCCCCTCCCGAGTTCCCCTCCCCCCTCACACGTCCCCTTCCCCTCACGCGTTCCCCTTCCACCTTCCCCGCCTTTCCCGCTCCCTCGTCCCGCCAACCCTCCTCCCGCGTTCCATATATTCAATCCCAGTACATTCAGTTTTTAAACAGCCCGCGTGCCAGCTTTTACAATTTTTATTCAAATTTCCATTTTTCATGTATATTAAATTTTGTACCTAACATATTAAAATTCTTGATTCGATTCAAACTATTAAGGGAGTACCTACTTTAAATAAATTTATCAACTTAAAGATTTTCAAAAATAGAATCCTGATTTAACAATCATTGTTTTGCAAAATGTAATTCTCAAACACGCGAACTGTCAAACGTGCGATAGTCGTTAGGTTTTCTGAAATTATGCAATTTTCTTAATTTTTCTCTCCTTTAGAACCATCCCCGTACTTCAAGGAATATTCTAAAAAAAGAATTATCGAAATCGGTTCAGCTGCTCTCGAGATTTGCGCTTAGCAACACATTCAGCGATTAATTTTTATATATAAGAAGATTTAATCAGAAAAAATTGAAAACTATCCTCTCTTGAATATTTTACCACTTATTTGATGAAGAGAACATTGCACTCCAAACGTCGTTTATGCGTCTAATAAAGTGGAGTAAATAAAGTAATTTGATTTTAATTCATTAATTTATCTGGTTACATCTTTAGAAGAACTATTACTTCGAAAAATATAAATTTTTTATTCGTTTTTTTATTCATTCCTTGCATTTTCCCAGCAGAAGGGGTGCACCATCTTGGTGGGATTTAGAGAATTTTCCGAAAGCCCTATTAATTTGTCTTTTGATAAATTTAAAATTGCCAAAATAAAGTTTTTTTTAACTTTAGCTCCACACAGAAGGCCCCGAGGATAATAATTCCCCTCGGGGCCTATGTCATCTCTGGGGATGCTGTGTGGAGTGTCTTTTTAGGAAAGGAAGGAGGGGAAGCTCTGGGAAGGAAAATAGTATGAGGGGTGGGTAGGAATCTAGTGTGTCCAGAAGCGACGGACGTATGAATCCATCCCTCCCATTGTGGTGCAAGGCGATATTCCGAGAAGGCCGGAGAAGGCAAAGGGACTCCCTCAACCACTCTCTCCCAATGGTGGGCAGACGCGTCCGCCACCAAGACCCGGACAAACCTCACCCCATGAAACCGGGAACTCCTGCTAAGTCACCTATGACATAGATGTTGGTTATCCAATAAATGGTTCCGCTTGCCCACTACCTTCAGCCTCAAAACATACCCCGATGTGGATGCAATAGACTCATTGGTTCCAGACGGGAGCAGCTGGGACCCTTGTGAGGTATTCATATAAAAAACGGCAATTAGTAATGATCATTAGTGATTTATAAGCGCTTCTGTAAAAATCTGGAAGAGCCGATTATCATAATATATATTTCCAGAAAGAGGGCATCCTGTGGGCCACCCTAAGAAAATTCGTGGATAGAGAGGCTGGGCCTGTAATGACCGGAGGCTGAATTGTCGAAGAAGGTGAGATAAGAAGATGAAGTCAAGGACTTAGAACCCCTTCACAGCCAGTGTTTGTGTAAAAGGTTCTTACAAACATAAGTGTAACTCATAGATTCAGACATTATTTTCCATTTTCATTCTCTATTTAATTTTTCCTACTGATATTTCTTAATTCGATTTAACTCTGTATAACTTCTGTAGCACACTGTGTCAGTTAGCGAAGCGGCATACGGTTTAAATTATTTTCATATAAAACTTTATTTGGATTTGAGGCGAATACACCCAAACATATTGAAAAATTATTTTTTTAAATCAAAAGCAAAGATCGGGCACGGATATGGGCTACTTTATTTATTTGTATTGTAAATTAAAAAAATATTAACCATTAGAAAATCAAATTTTAATGATTTTAGAGGCAATTTGGGAGGTGGGAATGAGTATCGCCGCCCCGGGAACCTTTATTGGATAACCAACACCTCTACCATAGGTCACCCCAAGTGGCTACGTTTGGTGATTTAGCAGGGGTGCCCGGGTTCATGGGGTGAGGTTTGTCTAGGTCTTGAAGGCGGATGACCAGGACACACTGAACCCCAGATTCCTACCCAATCCTTAAACCTTTTTCCTTCGCAGAACTCTCCTCCCCTTGCTTTCCTTAAAAAAACCCTCCACACAGCATCCACAAAGATGACATAGGCCCTGAGGGAAGTTATTTTCCTCAGGGCCTCCGAAAAATAAAAAAATTGTTTGCTTATATATTTGTAAATGGTAATCATTAAAAATATGTATTTTTGCTCAATTTAATCAATACACACACGAAGACATATTAATAAAAAAAATACAAATTGTATTATTTTTTTTGATTCGCATGTTGTGAAACAACACACATACAATAAATAAAATTTATTTGCGCACGCCGGGATATGTTCCCGTGATTTCCGGATTCGTAGTTAAGAGTCTTACCCCTCGACCATGGAGACCGTCCGGTTGCAAGACTCTTCCGTAAATTTCGTGGCGTTTCGTCAGAATTTTGTTGACATCGATTTGGAATCGATAGTTTGCTGTCTGGTTCGGTTCACATATTCCTCCGAGATAAGTAAGATAATGGATAGAGTGGCGGGTTGCCCTGCTACAACGTGCCCTTGGAGCAACAAGGTTTCATCCGGCATTTTGACCAAAATGTTTTTTCTCTTTTCAAAACCCTTCTAAAATATATCCAATTTCTATGTAAGTTCAGACATTTGAAATTACGCAAAAACTCTATCCCCCTCACTAATAAACGTGTTTAAAATTTTACACAACTGATAAACATTTAACTATTTACAATACATTAATGTTGTAAAATTGTGTCAAATTGAAAACAGCAAATTGGAGGGGACCCCACCACTTTCCCAGCGGCGTTACAAGGAAATTTCCTCCTTCACACGTCAAGACTCTATTTTTTTATTGAACGAAGGTACATTTATTTGAACGACTCGACCCTCCAATGTTCATGCATATGGGGTAAGTAAGCAGTATGCAATCACTTACCTTAACATTATACAAAAGATAAATAGAGCAGCAGCCCGTGGAATAATTCTTCTGAAAAAGTAACCTTAAGGTGATATTTCACAAAAACGGCCTTCTGTAAATTATCCAATAAACACACCAGATTTAAATGTCCGGGTTAAATTTTCCCCACAGGAAAAACTATACCCTTTCACACACTTCCCAAATGATCATCTAATCAATCCACGCTATGCAATTGCACTATATAAGTATCTATTATAAATACAAAACAATACAAGAACAACTTGTCAACCCACCAGAGACCAAATGGTAAAAAAAATTCACCGACTCCAGATATTTTCATATCAGAGGGTTCGGCTCTGTGGAACTCCTAATTGAGCCTATTAATCCTACTAATCCCTCAAAATAAATATTTAAAAAATCTTTTGTAATCCTACATGTATTTAAAATGACTGATTTTTGCATTTTTATATATATTATTATTTATGTATTATTATTATAAAAATAGAGATAATAGTTTTAGTAAAAGAAAAATAAAAATAACGGCTATAACCAGTCAAAGAAATCTTATGAAAATAAAATAAGTAATGAGGTAAGAATAAAACAGTTATATGATTATAGATTAGATTAGAAGAAAAAATCACTGCTTCACAGATAATATGTCACTTAAACTCAAATGAACTGCTGACTAAATATCAATCCGCATATAGAAGGTTTCACTCGACGGAAACTGGATTACTACGTGTTTTGTCGGATATAACGCTTGCTATCGAGTCGGGTAAACTGGCACTCCTTTCAGTCTTAGACATGAGTGCCGCTTTTGACACGATTGACCATGATTTTCTTATTAAACGATTAGAAGAATCCTTTGGTTTAAACTGCGGTGTAAAGGACTGGCTGATATCTTACTTGGTCAACCGCGTACAAGCCGTCAAAGTGGGGAAAAAACAATCAAAATATGCAACCCTTTCATCTGGAGTTCCCCAGGGGTCTGTTCTGGGCCCACTTCTCTTCATCCTCTTCACAAATGATGTCGCTAAAATTATCGAATCATTTGGTCTTCTATCTCACTGCTACGCTGATGACCAGCAAGTTTACTTCTACTGCTTACCAGAAGAAATAGACAGTCTTAAAACTCGCATAACCGAGTGTCTAGAAGCAATCACTCGCTGGATGACCTCAAATAGATTGAAACTGAATCCTGCAAAGACTGAGTTTCTCTGGACAGCCACAAGTAGACGTCAGCGTAACATTGATAACTCCCCAATAACCATTTCAGGAAGTGACATCACTCCAAAGACATGCATAAAACTACTAGGCGTCAATCTGGACGCTGATTTTTCCCTTAAAACTCAAGTGAACAGAACTGTAAGCACGGGGTTCTTTCAATTAAGGCAAATTAAAGCAGTACGGAGAAACTTGACCACAGAGGCAACTAAATTACTAGTCAATTCGTATGTTGTTTCACGTCTAGATTATTGCAACGGAATATATGCTAGTCTCCCAAAATATCAAATCAACAAATTACAATCTGTTTTCAACGCTGCGGCAAGGCTCATCACCGGCGTATCTAAATATTCCCATATTTCTGAGCATCTCAAAAATCTTCACTGGCTCAAGTGCCCCGAGAAAATCCAGTTTAAGCTCTGCTGGATGGTATTCAAGTCTCTTAACGGAATGGCTCCGACTTACTTATCGGAAATGTGTATTCCAGAAAATTCCAATTCTCGACAATCAACCCTCAGGTCAGCAGCAACATCAGCGATTGGAAGGTTGAAGGAACCAAAGCGCACACCAGATACTAAATTCGGTGAGCGTGCTTTCGGAGTGTCGGGACCTAAAGCCTGGAATGGACTGCCACACGAGTTAAGAATGATCACAGATTCAGCGCAATTTAGAGCTAAACTTAAAACTCATCTTTTCAGACAGTCGTATCAATAAGTTAAAAAAAACTTTCACCTTCGCCTTCACGGCTCGCAACATTGTAAATAACTAAGTGTGTAAAAGCAAATTCTTAAAATTCTCCAGACTTTAAAAATAAATATTAATTCAACTTTGTCATTAATCTTCTGTTAAATATAAATATAAATGTAAAACTCATGCAATGTCCAGTGTTTTGAATATAATGTCCTCCACGTGCAAAGTCGTATCTTCCCCATAGCATAAGCATAAACTTTCTAATAAAGTGTGTTTTGTCGGAAGTGTCCTGCAGGTAAGTATGATTCTGTATCTATTTGAAAATAATAAAATTAGATAGAGCCTAGGATTTATAATAAATTGTAAAGCGCCCTTGAGGTGATTTTTCACAAAAACGGCGCTATACAAATTATCCAATTATTATTATTATTATTATATTATAATGTAAGTACTTAATTACTGTAATAGCAGAAAGAAAAAAAAACATATAAAAAGAAAACAAAAGCCAGAGAAGGTGTTCCATAGACCACCGGGCAGTCCCAATGAGAATGCATATAGCTATCGGCCCAACCGCAGACGATGCTCGAAGTCCGCGCCCTTTAGCCGGCTCCCCGATTTTGCCTCGAAGAAATGTACTTGGGAGAGAAGGGGAAGTTTTTGAAGACCTTGAGGAAAATATGAGCGACGGGTTACCGGAGGGGGGACGGAAGGGCAGTGAAAACAGCAAAGTTTACTAGAAAGACTCTCCAAATTTATTTTTTAGAACATTAAGGTCTCATTTCCGTATTTTACAGCCAACTTATTTATATATCAGCCAGAGGTAAAATATTTTTGGAGCCTAATTTTATTTGGGTTGTTCTTCAAGCTCTGCCATTATTATAAGGTTCCATTAGCCAATTGCGTGAGGCTTAAAAACAAATAAAAAAGCATTTAATGACAAAGTGACTAATATGTAGAACGTATTGTAATTGATTATCTTTATTTAATTATTTAATTAAATGAAGATAATATTAGCGAAACTTAATGAAAAATCTGGAAACAGAAAAATCAGAAAAAGGTATGGGCACATCTGGGACTCCGTTTAATCACATTCTACGCAAAAACACGGCATTCTGCCAAATTAAAATAATCGGATATAATTCTGTTATTCTGAGTTTAGCCGATTTTCAAAGAGTTTTATTTGATTTATGTTTTTATAATTATTTTTGACATTAGTTAAATCACAATAAAAATAATATTTCAATGGTTTTAAGATTTTCACGGCCAGAAGCATTTTCGTTATATGTTTTTGGGGTGTTGATCTACCGGATCTGCCGGATCTGCCCTGATGATGGACACTGCAACGATGTCCGAAACGTTGGCTAAAGAAGGAGGTAGCGCAACACGGCACAACACCCCAAAAACATATAACGAAAATATTTCAATGGTTTGTGCAGCACCGTTTTTGTGAAAAATCATCTCAAGAGTGCTGTACAAATTTATAATTAATTTCTTATTTAACTGCAGCTAGACAAACCATTTTAACAACTTATGGCTAACAGATTTTCGATTTCTAATACAAAAATATACGTGCAATGCATTTGACCAATGAAATGCTTCGTAAGCATGCAGCGTTAAAATGTTCACACATTTTTTTTGGTTTTATTTACATTCTGTATAAGCAGAAAACATACAGGATGAAACTTAACTGGGAGGTCCCTTGAGGTGACTTATTTATTGTTTATTGGAGAAATTTAGGTTTGCAAAACAGTGTACGCAGAGGATATGATTGGAAAAGCTGTTATTTACTCCTGGTTTATATTTGAATAATAATACATACTACGAACTCTAATTAATGTTTGGGAAAATAAAAGCTGCATTTTAATATGGGCGGTACAATAGAACAAAGATTTGATTAGAATAGGTATTTATCTCCCTAAATGTGATTCGGCCCTCGGTAAGAGACAGATTTAGGTTGGCTTCGAATAATGCTAAAACAATAATAAAAGTGTAGTATAAAAAGTAATAATAGGCAAAACAAGAATGATACTCTCTGGTAGGTATACTTAATTTAAGAGTATAAGAGCCTAAAAATTTAGGTTTTTAATATCGACCGAAATTCTTTTTTGCTTGTTACATCTTAGTTCCAGAGGGAATTTATACCAAGCCTTAGATCGAGATACTCCGAAAATTTTGTATATTATCAATTTGTTTACATATATTATCAAAATTCAATAAACCTTTATGGCACAAAAATACAGAAAGTATAAAAGGTATAACTTATAGGTACATCATATTTCTTCCAGCTTACCCAATAAATACAAATATAATAATAATAATAATAAGTTATTTATTTCAGCCGAACAGAGCGGTGGGTGCAATACTCTGTCTGCCATAAAAAAGTATACATTACATAAAATGGATTTACATACTATATAGAAAAGAAAAAATAAAATAATATTGAAAAGATTTAAAAAGAAATATATATACACATATTTAGTACTTGTATATCTACTACGGGGGCTTCAGATGAATTCTCCATGTTTGGTGAAGAGGCGCGCCCTGCCACTGGGCCACGGTCTGGACGAGAGTGTTCTCCGATCTTTGGTAGCGCTGTCTCACCCCGGCTATTCTGTGGCGCATCAAAGCGGCGAACCCATGTACCCGTCCTTCTGCGAACATCTGCGAGGCACTGCATCGCCAAGGTAGGCCGAGTAGCGCCCTATATGCGTTATTGTATTGTACTCGAAGTGTGTTCATGACGCCTTGTGAGTATCTTGTCCATAGTTCGCCGGTGTAAAAGTTCATGCAGTAGCTCTGGAATATTTGCTTCTTCACCGGAGAACTGCACCTGTTGAATCTCCTGGCGAGCATGTTGGCTCGCACGCTTAGTACTCTTCTTTGGCGTTCTATGTCATTTTTATCATTTAGGTCATCAGTGACGACATGCCCTAAATATTTTATTTCACTGCAGATTTTGACATTGTCTCCGCCGAGGAGAATGGGTGGAATGACAGTAGGACCAGTATTTGCTTTATATAATATAATACATATATTATAAAACCCAATAATTACATGATATATTATATGCAAATAAAAAAGTAGAGGTATTTAATTTATGTACTCATAAGTTATTCATTTATACCGTAATGACATTTGTTTAAAAAGAAATGTTTTAGTGATGTGATATTTGAGTATATCGTTTTTGTTTAATGTTACGTGGAAGGTTGTTACACATTTTATTGGCCATGTAGTAGCGACCTTTTTGAACTACACCTTTGTTTGCTTCGGATAATTAATAAGTTTTCTATTTTTATATTTTTGAATGTAGCTATTACTTTGTGGTTATCCATTATAGAATAATGAAATAATTTTACTTTGTATAAACCACTTATTTGATGTGCAAATCCGACCGGTTTCGGAACAAACGTTCCTTCGTCAGGGAAAGCTTATAATAATTTGACAGTTTCGAACAATGTTTTATTATGGTAGGGGTGGAGCTGTTTCTAGATAATAATGTAGATTGGGTAGGTAGGTATTAGTGTAGAGTGGGTGGGTAGGGGAACAAATCCATGATTGGGCTATATGACAATATTTTTTGTTTGTTGATAATAGATTCATTATTTTTAAGGGATTTTTTAATTTCCAAGGCTTCTAAGTTATCTAAACGTTTTCCTTTATGATTAATATGAAGAATATTTATCCCTGTATTTTTTTCAAAATTATGGTTATTTTCAATGATATGGTTAGCAAACTCACTCCACTTACAAAAACACTCCACCTTCCATTCCATGATACACCGCTTAGTAAATGTCCCAATGTCTAATAATAATTTCCTTTCTGAACTTTCAATAATAAAACAAATTGCTATAAATAACGGATATGAACCAAAATTAATTGATAACATCCTAAATAAAAAACTTATCAAAATTTCAAAAAATAAATATCTTTACAATTCTAATAATATTAATGATAAAGAATGGCGTAAAATTTTGTATATTAATAATTTTTCAGTTCAATGTTGCAAAAATCTTCCTTCTAATATTAAACCAGCGTTTTATACAAGAAATAATATCGGTAATTTTTTGAGAAATACTAAAGATAAAGACCATAAATTGACTAATTCCGGAATATATAAACTCAAATGCAATGATTGTCCCTCATTTTATATTGGAAAAACCACTCGTAATTTTGAAATCAGAATCAAAGAACATTTAAGGTGTCTTAATAATAATAATTTTTCTGAGTTTGCTAACCATATCATTGAAAATAACCATAATTTTGAAAAAAATACAGGGATAAATATTCTTCATATTAATCATAAAGGAAAACGTTTAGATAACTTAGAAGCCTTGGAAATTAAAAAATCCCTTAAAAATAATGAATCTATTATCAACAAACAAAAAATATTGTCATATAGCCCAATCATGGATTTGTTCCCCTACCCACCCACTCTACACTAATACCTACCTACCCAATCTACATTATTATCTAGAAACAGCTCCACCCCTACCATAATAAAACATTGTTCGAAACTGTCAAATTATTATAAGCTTTCCCTGACGAAGGAACGTTTGTTCCGAAACCGGTCGGATTTGCACATCAAATAAGTGGTTTATACAAAGTAAAATTATTTCATTATTCTAATAAGTTTTCTGTCTACCTTTTAGCGTATTCATGTGTTCAGTTTTTTTATTGAAATTTTTCTGGAGATGATCGAACTAACGGACATAACTTCATTATATATGTATATTTTTATTTATTTTATTATATTTATTTGCAAAAACTGTGTAAAAACCAATACATTGCAAGAGCGGTATATACATAATAAATACATTTACATTTAAGATACATATTAAAACATGAGTGATATTTCACATTTAAACTCATTGTAGGGCATATGGAAAATATCCACATTTCCTGCGAGGCAATTAAATGACCTAGTGATTCTTCCCAGGGGCATCACCATTGTTAAGTTATTTCTGCACCTGAGAAGAATCAAAAGCCTGTGTTGGCAGCCTCGCCTGAAATTATCCGGGAAATAGAATCTTATTTTAGCCAGAATATCTGGTACTGATATAAAACCATTTAGAAGTTTATAAGCCATCAGCAGTAATGCGACATCTCTTCTGGAACTAAGGCTGCAGATACCCAGCATTGGAAACAACCAGGGGTAAAAACTTAACTCTCTCATATGGAGGTATCGTAAAAATTTCTTTTGTATTTTCTCGACCATTTGTACATAGACGATGTCCTCTGGCCCCCATACCTGAGTTCCACCCTCGAGAATCTACGCACCAAGCTAAAGTAAAGCAGCCTTATAACTGTAAGATTGGTCAATTCCTTTAAATTATATATGACAAAATCCAACATCTTTGTGGCTAATTTACAGATCTTTTCAATACGAGCATGAAACGTTAAGCGAGCGTCATACACAATTCCTAGGTCCTTGCAAGTCGCCATATGTTTCAATGACTTTCATTTTATAACTAAAAAATTTTTTTTTTTCACCTCGTAAAGCACATAACTGAACATTTTTGGAAGTTGAAACCGAGTTTATTATCGATACTCCAGTCAATAATTGCGTTTATATCTTCCTGGAATTTTCTATAGTCTTCAAATGATTCTTTTCTCAAGAAGGGTTTAATGTCATCTGCAAATAGTAAAAAAACGGATGAATTTGATGTTTTTCCGAGTATTGTTTATAAAAATTAAAAACAAATATTTCTGTCAATGACAGAAGTTTAAGATGTTTAAATATGGGTCTACATAAATCCAGGTAGACAGAGTTTGTAATTTTTCGTAGACATATACGACAGTTCACAATACGTTCTTCGTATTCACTTTTTCACTTAAGTCAATCTGTATTATTTTATACATAATTCAAAAATTGAACCTCATCGTCTCCGTTTTAAACAAATGGAAGATAGAACCTTGTTGTCCCAAAGGGAACGATAAGCTAAGGCGGTGCCGGCAGGGTATGGAGTGTGGATACACCGGAAATGACCGAACTCAAACACTGGGTCCCGGCCCGATAGCCCGATAGCCCAGATAGCCCGAATCAACAAGCTTTATCGGGAGATGTCAAAGGCGGTTCTGTATTATTACTGTTATTACTACTTGTAAGCAGGTATTGAATTAAATCCTTATCTCTTGGGTTATAGGTAATATCCCTCTACGCACTTTTGAGACTGATTTTACAAAATGTTTTCCACATTACGATAATTTTAATATAAATACATAATTTTTTTAGTATCATTATTATTATTATCTAACTTAATTAAAAAAAACTAATAGGCTCACAGGTTAGTAAATAAATTAGTTTTAGTAAATTTACAACTTGGAAGCGGGTATGGGTACCGCCGCGCCGGTTCGGGAACCATTTATTGGACAACCAACACCTTTGCGTAGGTCACCCCCAGTGATTCTCTACTTTCGATGACTTAGCTGGAGTTCCCAGTCCATGGGGTGAGATTTGCCTAGGTCTTGACGGAGGGCCGGATCGGAAGAGACTGGTTGAGAGAGACCTTTTGACCTATCCTGCAGAATTTTTCATGACCAATCGCCTTGCACAGCAGTGGGAGGAATGGATTCATGCGTCCGTCACTCCTGGACTCTGAACTCAAGATTCCTACACACCCCTGATACCATTTTCCTTTTCGGAACTTCCTCACCTTCCTTTCCTTTAAAATTCCCTCCATACCCACACAGCATTCCCAAAGATGACAAAAACCATGATGGAAATTATTTTCCCCACGGCCTCCTGTGTGGAGCTTAAAACAAGATGTAAAAACAAATTGTTAATTTTTTTTATTTTATATGATTTCTTCTCAGAAATTAGCATTTGAATAATTAATTACTCTATTAATTAGTTATATTTGAATTTTTGATTCTTATTTTTTACCTTATAATGTATTTGCTAATTTCATGTGACTAACCAAGTATTTCTATAATATTTTCAATTGTTTTCCTAGGTCCTCCCCTTTGATCAATAAAACTGCGCCAATGGTCCTTCCCCATAAAAGTGGGTGGTAGGATCGTACCTGCACCACCTGGGTTGTTTCTGTTTTGTTTGTTTTAGTTTGTTTTTGTTTTCAATAAAACTACGTCAATGGTCCTCACCCATAAAAGTGGGTGGTAGGATTGTACCTGCACCACCTGAGTTGTTTCTTTTTTGTTTGTTTTGTTTTGTTTTGGTTTTCAATAAAACTACGTCAATGGTCCTTCCCCTTAAAAGTGGGTGGTATGATCGTCGTACCTGCACCACCTGAGTTGTTTCTTTTTTGTTTGTTTTGTTTTGTTTTTGTTTTCAATAAAACTACGTCAATGGTCCTTCCCCCTAAAAGTGGGTGGTATGATCGTCGTACCTGCACCACCTGAGTGGTTTCTTTTTTGTTTATTTTGTATTGTTTTTTATTTTTTTATTTATTGTAATTGTAAACCAAATATACAATATAATAATATGATTCATAACATTTTCATTAACTAAATAAATTACCCAGTTTGTAAAGTAAACTTCGCGGACCCAACAGGAGAACTAGTCGACTTACTAACTTAAATAAAATAATATTTAAAAATAATAGAGACAGGTAAAAAAAATTAAGAGTATCTAAAATGTTTGATGTTGGAATATAAATGAATATGAAAAAATAGACCAGAATAACAACAGAATATAATATATTTGAAAATTACTGGTAAAATATCAATTAGTCTGATGGTTTTGGATAAAAATGTTCACTAGGCGTTGAGGTAAAGCATTTTTTTTAAATGGTTTACAACCGGTAGGTCTTTAAATTTACCGAAAAGTTCACTGATTGGAAAATCTCTTATCTTTAATAATATTTTTATTATTGCTTACCCAAGCAATTATACCATACTGAGACATTGACTGTACCAGAGCAAAGAAAATATTTATAGATATATATATATATATAAAAATTATTTTTCTTGTTATTCTAATTTTTCTTTTTTTTTAATTTCTTTTGTATAATCTAAAACATAATTATTTATTTTATAAAAACAGTTAATTTATAAACAAGTTCTGCTGTGTAATTATTATTGCACGTGACAGCTGTTTCAGACGGCCGGCGCAGTCCAGCGGTAAGGCTCTTGACTCGCACACCGAAGGTCACGGGATCGACTCCTGGCGTGGAAAATAAATTTTGTTTGATTAATTTATGTTATTTCACAATTTATTCATTTAAAATAATATATAGTATATTTGCGGAACGTTCCAGAAAGGAAGATACTCTCAGTATCGCCCTGGTGTAAGACCACCATTCAGAATTGAAACGTTACTTGAAATGACATTAGCCGTGTTTGGTGACCAGATTTGAATAGCCAGCTTCCCTACCTCCCTCTTCCCTGTCTCTTTCCCCTCCCCACTACCTTCAGACTCACAACATACCCCAATTGGGGATGCCATAGTCTCACTGGCTTCAGACGGGAGCAGTTGGGACTCTTGTGTGGTATTCATATAAAAAAAACCCTCTGAAGGCGTTTTGTTTCAACCTTTTGATTAATGCCTTCAGAGGACGAAACAGCTGTAACGCGTAATAATAATTACATGGCAGAACTTGTTTATATACAAACTATTTTTTTAATAAATAAAATATTGAATATTTAAAATATTTATTGAATACATAAAAGAAATAAAAATTAAAATGGAATTCAACAAATTAAACTAGATAACAATAACAAGTCTCCTTGTTTGTCCAGAATGCGTTCCTATATCGTTCATCCATTGATTTATTGTGCGCAAACCCGCAAAGATTT
Source organism: Limnephilus marmoratus (assembly GCA_917880885.1). Taxonomy (NCBI): domain Eukaryota; kingdom Metazoa; phylum Arthropoda; class Insecta; order Trichoptera; family Limnephilidae; genus Limnephilus; species Limnephilus marmoratus. The sequence continues at coordinate 40,968,305 of OU862916.1, read as the reverse complement.
ATGTATATAATGGGGAGCTCTGGCGTTATGAAATTCGTATTAAAAAATACAATAGGGGGTGCGTGAGTTGTTTGAAAAATGTGTGTATATCATTTTTTTAATACAGACTGTCCGAATTCCACATGGCGTCCATGTGGAATTGACTCATCCATCCGTCTAATTAATTTATTCAAAATGTGAGCTTTAAAGTGGAAAAACTCTTGAGTGGTTTATAAGGAAAATACTATACGTACTTACGCCAGTGTGATTTTATTGGAAGGACAAATAAGCAATACGTTGATAAATCTAGAGATATTTTCTTTGTTCATTTGTAGAAACAAACTATTTTATGGATTCCCCAGTATAAAAGCTACACATGCTTCGAAATAAAACCAGTTTCTTTGATATTTTCATTTATTCCTTATTAAAAGTTAAATCAGAAATTTTTACAATTTCGATTTTCTAATGTAATGTTGCTTTGTGGGTGGGTGGGAATCTGGGGTTCAATATGTCCTGGTCATCCGCCTCCAAGACCTAGACAAACCTCACCCCATGAACACACGAGTATTACATTTTTCCAATCTTATTTTTTTATATTTTATCGTTTGCTATAGAGCCAATACGAAATGCATATCCAATTTATGTAGCTGGCAATAAAACTATTACTTAAGGGCGTTTTACCAGCCAGCGACCGAAAATCCACATTTCGTCGAAAGATGTTTTTACGATCGTACAGGGCGGTTCCAATGAGAAAGCTTAATTATTCTCCGTACCAGCTTTTTAAAATTATAACTCAATATCGATTTTATTTCTTAAAACTATTAAAATTATGTATTTTTGTAATTATTTTTTGATCACAAGTATTTTTAATTTTTCAATTATGTCTAAGCAAAATAAGAATGCAAAAAAATCTGAAATATAATAGTTTGTAGGTGTGCAAATAAATACTCAAACGAACCAGTTTTCGTCAAGACACATGTACGTGTACATATTTCGATGATTTTATTTAAACTAAAATTAAAACGCTGAAACATGCATTTACCAGATAATGTATTCATTTATTTGATTGTATGATTATATGATTTGAAATGGGTGTTGCATAATACAAAACCTTTTTTGAAAATTTAATAAATCTGCCAACGACCTATGGTATAACCTTATTATACTAAAAATAAACATTTTTTCTCAAAATTTAAAAAAAGAACAATCTTTCGAAATCAATTTATATTTTTTCGTGGAAAAGAGTCAATACGTCTAAAATCTGATTTAAAAATGAATATTTCTGGTTTTCTCTGGTTATACCCTCTTAATGATTGAAGCTCAAACGAAAATGTGAAACAGGAAAGATAGAAAAAGATGACCTTTAAAATTATGTAAATAAAATACGATGAAGCTATTTGAAAATTGGTTAAATAAACTCAAAAATGAAAGGACCGCAGCAAAATTTGGAAAATCTTTTTAAACCAATTCCTTACAAGGATAATTCACTTAAGGGCTCAAAACGTAAGCGTAGCAAAATAATAAAAACGAATAGTAAGCAATAAGGCATTAGCGAAGAGATGTACACTGTTCAGAGAGTGCAAAGGATGAAGCAGAGGGCAGAGAAAAGAGAGTGCCTGTACAGACAGGGTACACAGAGTAGAGAGCATAGAGTAGAGAGTATAGAGCATAGAGCAGAGCTGGAGCGGAGGAGCGGAGAGGTGCTCGTGCAGGAATGTCTACTGCTTTGTGTACCAACCCGGCCGGGGCCGCACTCACTACATTTCTACATGGCTCTAGGTACCTAACAGGGCAGCATTGGGTCATCATTCATTGTACTCGACTGTGCGCGACCGGGGCTGACTGATTCTGGCTAGTCCACCTCATCCATAGGGTCTTCGGAAGAATTTCCTCCCCCTTTTTCCAGTTATATAATTATTTTAAGGAAAATCCGGGCTGTCGACGCACGTATGGTTCTAGAAGAGTATCGGATGCACATGCATTCGTCTTGCCCAAGTGGGACTAGCTTGGGATGGGATGGTTGTTTTCCATCCTGGATACTATTTATTATTTTTTCTTCTCTTGGATACTATATATTATTTATTCTTAGGTTTATCTTTTAGTTTGTTACTCCATTGGATTTGCTTTCTCCAGATTGTTGTCATATAATAATATGGGTGACTAACTCCCAGATGGAATAAATATAATAATTGTGATTATTATAATTGTAAGAAGAAGTAAAATTAATAGCAATGGCCTGTCTCATTTTTTATAGTCTGTACTAACCCAACCTAAAAGCAATTGTTACTAACACTCCTTTAAGCAATTGCTACGCAGGGAGAGTCGAGGGTCTAGAACAGTGTCTGCCAAACTTTTTTACTTCACGACACACTAGTGAATGAATTTGTTCCAAGGCAAATCAAGTAAAAATGCATTTGAAAATTAATGTACATACTTTATTTATATGAATTAAGGAAATAATGGAAATCATCAATGATCAGGTAAAAATCTTTTATTTGATTATTTTATCAACATATGTACATAGGTGGTAATAATTTTATCAATAAGAAGTAAGCAACTGATTCTTATAAAGAATTCTGTCAAAACGCGGCTCTAAATTAGATAAACAAACACAACTACTCATCTAACATCTGTAACCGCTTTTTCAATCGACGATTCAATTCTGATTTTTTATTTTTACTGAAAAAAAACCCTCAGGGCCTATATCATTTTGGGAATGCTGTGTGGAGAGTCTTTTTAGGGAATGGTAGGAGAGGAAATTTTTGCAAGAAAAAAGTATAAGGGGTGGGTAGAAATCTGAAGATCAATGTCTAAGGGTGACGGATGTATGAATCCATCCCTTTCACTGCGGTACAGGCGATAGGTCGAGAGAGACCGGCTGGAGAGGTCCTACGTTAGTTCTCCTTCAACCAATCTCTCCGGATCCGTCCCACCATGCAGTAGGTGAAAAAAAGGCTTTGACTGCCAAGATAGACAAACCTCACCCCATAAACCCGGGCACCCCTATTAAGTCACCAAATGTAGCGAACCACTTGGGGTGACCTATTGCAGGGGTATTATTTATCCGATAAATGATTCCCGGGGCGGTGGTACCCAAACCAAATGGTGGTCTTTTGCCTGGGCGATACTGAGATTATCTACAACTCCGTTTGTAAATACGAGTCTGTAGGAAATGGGAAAGAGAAAGGAACTAGGAAATTCCTGGCAAATAATTAAGTCAGTAACAATTGAACCCTGAACATACGCGCAGTCATCTCGAGTATTGTAATTAACGTAATTACATCAATTATGAACTGTGTTTTCTAGCTGGGATTAAATTTCTTAGATTAAATTTATTCGATATCTAATGTAAGAGATACGATAATAAAAATTGCATAAAACTAGCCCGAAGTCTTATGAGTTTTTAATTTATTATTTTTGATCAACATGCTCCATATCGATTGTTCAGTTGATTAGTCAGACATTTCTAAATGTTTTGAGGTAATAAGAAAAACGCTATTCGAATGATCACAATAAATCAAATATTATTTACACGTGTCTGTGTTTTACATATTAAACATGCTATAAAATAACACCGGGAGATATAAAGATCCGGTACATAAGTCATACTGACATTTTGAAATATCCTACTAGTGACCCAGAAAACATCAACTTTTTTTCATTCGCTACAAGTTTTTCTGCATCATTTCTGATTCGGTGGTGTTTATGAGTAATCTGAGAATAGTACCAGATAGAGGGTTCACTTTTCCCAGTTTTTCAAAGTTTAACTCAACAAAGTGGCAATTCAACACCCCTTTGAAAAGGCATTAGAAATTATGAAGAAAAAAATAAAAATAGCCCATAACCTAACACAACGTAACCCATTTAACCATTTTCTGTCATCACTTTTAATGACATTTCAAAGTAGGTGATGAAGTTGAACATTGTTGAGTTCTCCGGTCACCCACTTTTACACTTAACTAGGAACTAGCATCATTGATCCCCTCGGAAACGATGCATAGTCGGGAAACACGCCAAACACGCGCCCATCTACACGGTTGACATTAGTAACATAAGAACGGGTCGTTTCTATGACTCGTTCTTGCGTACAAACGCTGTTGAACGATTGGCCTGTGTTTTCTCCCTCCTACAACAAGTCGCTTCATGACCCATGTTCATTCCTTCCTATCCTCAAAAAGACCCTCAACACAGCATCTTCAAAGATGACATAGGCCCCGAGGGAATTTTTTTTCCTCAGGGCCTATTGTAGTTGTAAAAAAGAAAAAAATTTTTTTCGAAGAAGTCTAATTAATCAACTGGACTATCAATATATACTACGTATTGCAGGCGGGTATCATACAGTCCACACGAATCACATATATGCATTCGAGGGTCTACGGATTGCCTCTACGAGTCTACGACGGCGGTTTTCGTAGAATGTGAACAAGCCATCGAGCTTTAGGCGTACCGCCGAGTTCCCGTGCGGCCCTGGGAGGTGACAATATAACGGCTAGGCAGGTATACATATAGGTAATGCTGAGGTACTCGAACATACTTCTCCTAGCAATTCTGGGAATTCCTAATGTCACAATGTGGATGAACACAATGGACGTTCAATACGTGACGACCTCTCTTATTTTCGTCAAACATTTGTACTATTATTTGTAGCATTTTTTCTTCGTCTCGATTTGTTCACGATTAATTCCAAAACCGTCATGACCTATTAGCTCCCAGACGTTTCCTAGATGAACGAATCGATGGAAATTCCCAATAACTGCGGTACTTAGCTAACGTAGGTACCTATCATTGTACGCATTTGGTCTGGGAGAGGAGAGGATTAAGCACACTGTACACTAGACTTTGTGCTTGGCAATAAGCAGGTATTATTTATTTACTTGATATAATATCTTACATTCCAAATACAATTCTGCAATGTCGGCCTTACTGGGTACTCACCTGTGCTGAGGCCTCCATTTTACAAAACAAAAATGTATACATAATACATTAAAAATAAGCTAAAATTATAGGTAAAATGAATTATTTTGTGATGTGTTTTATATTGGTTGTGTGTGTTACGTGTATGTGTTTTATTCTTATTACGTTATGTGATTTAGGTAATAGTGTCTTTTTTGATCTTCCATTTTTTTAATTTTGAGAATGAATTTATATTTGTTTTCTTCTATTTTATTTTCAAGGGTAAGACTGTTGAATGCTTTTATAGCATGATATTTATAGTGCCTTTGTCCAAAGCTTGTATTCACTGTCGGAGTTTTTTATGTTATTTTTGTACGATTGTCTAACTGGTCTATTAGTGATTTTTTGAGATGGTTGAAATTTGTTTTTTTGGTCGAAAATGTAGTTTAGAAGAGTTTTAACGTATAATTGGCGTATATCTAGTACGTCATAACTGTTGAATATTTGGTCTGTATCAGTTAATCTATGTTTTTTAAGTATTACTTCTAAGTTTTCTGCGCGATTTCTGAGTGATCGATAGCTGAGTTTGTTGCTCCTCCCCAGACAATTATTCTATATTCTATTATTGATTGACAAAGTGCAAAATATATCATTTTCATTTGTTTTATTTTATACATGTTCCTTATGTTTAGGAAAATGTGTGTAGTTTTGAGGAGTTTATTTGTGATTGGTTTGATATGATGAGGGAGGATATTGGGATGGGGAGGGGGGAGGGAGGGCGGTGAGAGGGGGGGGGGGGGAGGTGGAGGAGGCGGAGTGGGAACCCCCTTACACCATGCGAGCGAAGCCGCGGGAAAAAACTAGTATGATAATAAATAATTTGCAACCGAAAACAGGAGTGCAAACTTTCACTTTTACAAATCTTGCTGGTAATAAATAATATCCAGTATTTTTTCACTGGTCTGCGTCTAGTATATAAATATTATGTGCGAATACATACTCAAAAAGAAAATAAAATATATTTTCAAATAAACAGTTATATCGAACTGTTTCTAAACTGTTTTTAATCAAACGATTCACAGTGTTTAGTATTGATCGAGACGGTCTTCGAACATCTGCAGTTTGTGCAGTCTCTTGGTACTTAATAACTTCAAATTATGAAATGAAAATACGTTTCCACGCTCTCAAAATTGAATTAGATATCTACTAAATTTCGATTCGATACTGAAAAATAAAATCGTATTCTTAATAAAAAAAATATAAACACTTTACATCAGAAAACTTCTACTATAGTAGACACATGTTCAGGACATCGCATGATAGAACCAATGTCGTCGAAAATGCTAGCATTAGAATACGAACAATGGGGTTCTCTTTATAAATGTGAAAAATCACCTCAATGATGCCGCAACAAATTTTAGTTACTGAGTTAAAATACAAACTGATGAATAAACTTATTCATCATCATCGCCATTGGCTCTACAATCTCTGGTGGGTCTTGCCCTCCTCAAGAGTCTTCCTCCACTCATCTCGGTTTTGTGCCAGCTCTCTCCAGTTTAGAAGCTCCAAGATAGATATGTCTTTGAGGACGTTGTCGCTCCATCTTAATCTTGGTCTTCCCAGGCTCCTTCGCCCTATTGGTTTTGAGTTCAGCAGGGACTTTGGTGCTTGATGCTCGGTCATTCTCTCCACATGACCCAGCCATCGAAGTCTTCCCAGTTTTATAAATTTTGCGACGTTTAGCTCCTTGAACAAGGTAAAGAGCTCATGTTATAACGTCTGCGCCAAAATCCATTTTCTAGAACCGGTCCGAAGATGCGCCTCAAAATTTTCCTTTCAAAAACGTCCATTGCTCGCTCATTCCTCTTAGTTAGTACCCAAGTCTCAGCTGCGTACGCAAGTACTGGTCTGATAAGTGTTTTGTACACTAATATCTTCGTGTTTCTGGACAGCAGTCTGGACTTTAATTGGTTTTGTAGGCGGAAATAACAGCGATTTGCGTTCACTATGCGCTTCTGGATCTCCTCTGTGGTATTATTGTCGTTCGTTATCAGGGAGCCTAGGTATGTGAATCTTGGTACCGTTTCGAAATTTTGGTTTCCACGTGAGAGAGTTGGGATTTGTTGGGTGCATCCTTCGGCCATGGTTTGGTTTGGTCTTCTGCTGGTTTACTACGAGACCCATATTTTTGGCAGAACTTTCAAGATTTATGAAGGCGTCACGTAAAGCATCTGGAGTTTTCGCGATTATGTCGATATCATCAGCGTAAGCCAATAGTTGCACAGAGTTGTCAAATATCGTTGCTCTTATCTCAATACCTGAGTCACGAATAACTTTTTCTTAGGCTGTGACTGTCTGTACACGAATCAAACTTATTAAGGGCCATTAACCAGCCAGCGGCCGAGAACTCATATTTCGTCGAAAGATGTTCTTACGATCGTACAGGGCGGTACCAATGAAAAAGATTAATTATTCTCCAAACCAGCTTTTTAAATAATGACTCGAGATCGATTTTATTTCATTAAAAATTTGCTTTAATTTATACCTACATTCAAAAATGCTGAAAGGCCTGATGATAAAATTATTAAAATGATGTCCTTTTTGTAATTATTATTTGATCATAAGTATTTATAATTTTCAATAATGTCTAAGCAAAATAATAATGTAAAAGAAATCTTAACCTCAGGGTCTCCTGTTTGGAGCTAATGTAAAAAAAGTTTATAAGACCGTAAATAATGGATAAAATGACAGTATTTCAGTCACAAAATACGTGTGCGGATCTTTTTTTAAATGATTTTATTTAAAGTAAAATTAAAATTGTGAAACAACTTTCTCAGATAATTTGTTGATTTAATAATTTCCATTGGGGTCTATGTCATCTTAGTGGATGCTGTGGAAGGGTCTATTTAAGCAAAGGAATGAGAGGAAGTTCTGGGTACGAGGGGTGGATAAGAATCTAGGAATCCAAGAGAAAGTCGCCAAGATCCGGAAGAAACTCACCCCATGAGCCCGGGCACCCCTGGTAAGACACAAAGCATAACGAACTCCCGGGATATGTATTTACTATTTATTTGATTGAAAACTTTCAGACATTTTTATAACAGTATATCGACGCACGTTTGAATGAAATTCCTGGCGTTATAATTATACCACAATTGTTGGCGATGTCGTTTTTCGAAATGTTAAATAAGCAAGCTTGTTGTAAAAATTAGAATTCATTGATGAAAATTCTGCTTGCCTTGTAGTCGAAGAAGTAAGTGGGTAACTATTTAGCATTGTAATGGTGGTAGTAAGTAGCAAGTGATAGGTAGGTTACAGGTACAGAATCCAAGGTGAGTGTGACGAACAGAGAGCCCAAGCCATCATCATTGTGAATGGCAGCACTAACGGTATACTTGCCCCGTGTAATATGTTTTCAGCCCATTCTGCTGCCGTCGAGACAGGCAGAAATATTGTGATGGAGTCCCGCGCATATTAAGTGCCACTTAAAATATTCTCATGCCGCGATTACTATCACTAGATGCCAAGTCATTCCCGGGAACACTTCTGGGGTAGCTAGAAGCAGAAGGCAGCCGTGTCCTGGTACCGGGTACCTGTACGTGCGGTATTGTGGATTGTGGCCAGCCAACCCAACGGCACATACGGTTCAGCATACTGACTGTAGCAACAGCAAACAGGATATCTACTGCTAAGTATTGTACTCCTGGTACTTTCAACTCATATTATTTGCATATTAAAGTTGTTGGGAAACTTAAGAAAAAACAAACATATCAGAATGCTTCACTGCGAAACATAAATACTCAAACAGGCCAAAAAAACAAAATATACTGGTTATTTTAATACATTTTTTGTACAAAAAAATATTAATTTCATGATGCGAAACTACACAATGCTCTACAAAATGAAACAAAAAAACAGAAACTAGTTCACTTAAAACTAAAGTCAAAACATGACTGAAAGAAATGAGTGATACTCAACTTACAAACATTATGAAGACAATATTAAAACATAGGAAATTAATACAAAATATAAAAGTTTAAAAATATATATAAAAACTACCTTAGGCCACTTCAGAAGGGGAAATTCAACACAGTTTTAAATAACCTAGGGCCTAAGGTTAAACCCTGTGGAACCCTGGAAAATTTACTACCAAGTATATTGCTACTATTCACTAAGAAACCTAGTGAGGAAGACTGTGAAAACTGTGACATTATTCTAATACATATTCCTGCATAATTCTTAATACAATTTTTAACTTACTGTAATTACCATTTAAGTCATAATCATGTAGGTATCTTACAAACCAAATAGAAACCAATAAATTTAAAAAAAAACTTCTAAAATATTCTTGTAAAATTTTATGTGATAGTGTATAATGATAATGTAACTAGGCAGCATTGTCCCTGACTAAATCATGTTTTCTTATCTAAGAAATTTTTTAAATCTTTTCGAGATCACAAAAAGCTCCCGAACTGAGCTTTGCAATAAAACATATTTGTACAACTACCTAGTTCATTTTGAAATTTTTAGTTTTTCTTTGCTATTAGCTTCCAGTTTAATTTAAGAGTCGACGCAAAAATATGTGCTAAAAAATATTTCAATTTGGTTGGAACTCAGAGATAGTAACAACAATATTTCTGAAGTCATAATACGTTCATTATTTAACATATTTTTGTCAATTGTGCTGCTAATGGAATGAGTAGTTCTTTCGTCATCGCAAGTTCACCCATTCAATCGATTCCGTGAAGTATTTTGTCATTATTTGTTGACAGCATCGGCGGTATTCAGTTTTAGTATTCATTTCACCGAGCTGACGATGGATGGCGGGTGTTTTCACCACAGGAAGAGGGCCTCACGTACGGCAGGTTCTGTTGGCGCTTTCGAGAATCCTTGCGAAACTGCCCTTCGCGGCCACTTCAGCGAACATATCAGTCATGCCTAATCACAATCACTGCGCGACATCGACATACCTGATGAGATAGGTGCGTAAATTCAATGCGTTGAACCCGGCATTATTATATCATTGAATAGCTAAATAGATTTTTCCTAGAAGTATGAAAGAAAATCTATGTGACTATTCCTTAACTCCCAGGTTAAACTCAAAACCTCGAGAAGGATAATATCGGTCGTTCAGTTGAAGCAAAGAATGGACGGTTACCTCGAGAGTGTTTTCTCTCGGGGTAAAAATAATCTCGTTGAATTTAATGTTTCAAAGACCCAATCATGTCTGATTACGTCTAAAAAAGATCGTCAAAGTCTTCTTCAACGGAAGCAATCTGCCCACCATTGATATGCTTGGCGTAACTATAAGTGACCAGCTCAAGTAAGGGGGCTCCATCGAAGCCAGAGTTAAATTAGCTTCCCAAAAACTGGGCATAAAACTGCTAACCCTGTACTAATTGCAAGTGCGCTCCACGGTTGAATTTGGCAGCCACCTCTGGTCCGGAGCTCCAAAATACTTGAAATGACGTAAGCACACTGATAATTGACATGAATCATCTCAGGACCCCTCAGGACTTTTCGACTCCTAGAAAAGAATTAAAAGTGTTGAAAATGTTAAATTTTAGCCGAAGTAAGAAAGTATTGAGATTACTTCGGGCACATGGACACAATCACAAAAGCACTTCTATTGGATTATCTCTTCGCTGATTACATCATTGATGAAACATTATCACTTTATGTAGGTACCTACAGCTTTATAAGTACACGAAAATCGATTTCGGCACAATCATATAACTTTTTTGAGAGATATTCGTCACAAGGTCCAGGATTTATAAAACGGATAATTAACCGTAGTATAATAAAAGTACAAAATAATGAATTCGTCCAAACCCAGGCGAAATATTTGTGTAGTCTAGAAACGAGTCGAGCTTTTAATTAGTAGGTGTGTACTTCGAGAAGGACATCGAAATTCATCTGAAGCAACCAAATATTTATTTGGGTCTGAAGTCTGAACCGCTTTCCTATAGTTACGGTAGTTAGTTTTTAAATAACTTAGGGCTTAAGGTTATACCCTGTGGAACCCTGTATATGGAAATATTTAAGTCCGGGTAATGGAAATATTTGAGACTGAAGTCTGAACCGCTTTCTTATATTACTGTATTTAATTTTTAAATAACGTAGGGCCTAAGGTTAAACCCTGTGCATCCCTCGAAAATTTGCTAGAAAGCATATTATTATTTAGTAAGAGAACTCCAATAAAATGTAACATGTATTTTTTTAAGACTACTAAATAATTTGAAAAATTTTGAAATGAGGATTAATAAATTAGTTTGTGAATAAAATCAGGAGAGCCAAAGCCCCATATTTGTGATGTTCTTAGAAATAAACCCTTTAACTCTACACCCCGAAAATGCCCTAATCACCTCAATGATATTCATAATTTGTGCTCAAAATTTCGTTTATTTGATTGACGAAACCACGGTTGCACAGCAACAGGTTGGCGTGTGTTGTACATTAAGCTAATGTAGGTAAGTGCATAAAGTAACTGTGTTGATTTAATAATGTTCCATAATACTATTTCATAAGCTCGAATACATAATAAGTAATGTTTTCCTGCATTATGTCACAACAAACATATATTTTTCTATAAATTTTCCTCCTTTTAAGACATTCTTATCACTATTTCAAAAATTGTATCATTTTTCCTGATGTCGAAAGAAAGAACCTCTAAAACAATTCCCGGTGAAAGCTCTAAGTGAAGCATATTTATTCCCAAATTCCTCTTAAATGTTGTGTATTTAAGGAAAGAAAAGAAAATTGGTTTGTTGAAACAAATCGTTATGGTTTTTGAAGCCAACGCGATAGAACACGCGACCTCTTTTCAAAGCCATTTTACAAATAAATCATAAACAATGTCGAGTGAGTGCATTCCAATGACTGGTCCCCTCAGCAGCAGCGAGTTCCCGAGGAGCAAGCACCATCACGACGCGGTGTAGAAAACGACGAAGTATTGACAGTGGAAACACAGAGCGTAGAGTAAATACAAGATTATTTTCATCATGTGCCAGGACACTTGACTAAATACTGGTCGTATTGTAGACAAGACAGTTGCCTGAACCGGCTTGGTGCGTTCATATTTGTTTAAGAGCAATATTATTTGTTTGAGCGGGTTCAGTGACCCTGGCGGTAGTGGCGTACTGGGGCCCGGGGCCTGGGGCCGCGGGGCGCCGGAAGTCCCTGCTTTCAGAGGCCCGATCGCTCCCTAACTCCCTGAACCTGCGACCACCCGTGCAAAAAGAAACCGTTAGATTCCTTGATGACTGAACTTCATGATATAGATTACTGTCTATGACTAAACGCTAACTGGTACCTACCGCGATCATATTCTAAATTGCAGGAAATCTGTGGACCACGCATAAATTTTGTATCAATATCATCAATATTTTCATATCAATCAAAACAATGCACCAAAATTTCTCGAATATTGGGTAAATAAATTAACCAGTTTACTACTTTTCCGCCTCGTTCTAGGCCAACGTAACGATTTTCAGCCTGCGACGTCTCTTGTTTTCAAGTTTAAAATTAATTCGAGATTAATTTTCAGTAAGAGAAATAATATTATGATTATGAAGAAAGGATTGTCAAAATCTGCTAAGTCCGAATACTAAGACATTTTAATTTTATCATTGATGAAATATAGCTTTAGAAAGGGAATGCTTTGATGGCGAAACTGTACTTAAAATTTAGACCCTTTTTAAAAAAAAAAAGCTTTTGCTTGGGTTGTTGTTTCAACACCCAACCTGAGTACAGATAATTCGTTTATAAGGGTTTAACCTAAATTTTTAAATTGATAATATTGCAGGTTATGCGATTCGTTATGAAGCAAACGTACTTATTTATTATGAATTAACGCCCATTAACGGCTTTTACATAGGAATTCAACAATTTGAAATGGATATAGAATATACACAGTTAAGAAAAAAACATTCATATGACAAAAAATAAAAAGTACACATTGAAGTGATTGCATAAAGTACAAATAATAAGCTATTATAAATACAAATATGAAGAAAATCTCATATTACTAGATATTATTATTTTTTTTTAAAGAAAGACAAACATTCCCGGGTTACGAATAACCCAACAATGTTTGAAAATCTCCTACTACCACCACAGAAAGCCGAAAATGGTGTACATGTATACAAGATGTTTTGAAGTAAAGAAATTGTTATGAAGTAATATAACCAGATGTGAGGTGTAATGATTTGTTTTGTAATGATATTGTTTTGTAATGATATTGTTTTGTAATGATATTATTTTTTAATTATTTTGTAATGTAATGATATTGTTTTGTTATTATGTTTTGTATAGCAATAATATTGTTTTGTAATTTTTTTTTTAATTCGTTTTTATTCATTGCATATTATGGTTACATCATTTGTGGATTTTCGACCACCATGCTAGGCTAATGCTCGTGTTATGGTGGTCGATGTAGTAATGATATTGCTTTGTAATGATAATATTGTTTTGTAAAGATGTTGTTTGATGTAATGTAAATATATTATAAAATATAATACAACATTTCACAGCATTGACATTTTTAGTAATAACCTAAGGCAACGTACCCATACTACGTGACCAACATTTTGCAATTTTTAACCCCCCCCCCCGGTGACCAAAAACCTAAGCCCGCCGCCACTCATTTGTACCAAGCGTGACGTGAAGAACCCCCCCCCTCTAAACGTGTCACGTAGTATGGGTACGTTCCCTAAAGAAATATCGATATGAAGTAACGCGTACGATCGATATTAGTATAGATGTATCGGCAGCATCTCCTTTTCTTTTCCTATTTTTTTTTTTTACATGAGCTCCACACAGGAGGCCCTGAGGAAAATAATTTCCCTCAGGGCCTATGTCATCTTTGGGGATGCTGTGTGGAGGGTTTTTTTAAGGAAAGGAAGGAGAGGAGAGTTCTGGGAAGGAAAAGGGTTTAAGGGGTGGGTAGGAATCTGGGGTTCAGTATGTCCTGGTCATCCGCCTCCAAGACCTAGACAAACCTCACCCCATGCACCCGGGCACCCTTGCTAAATCACCAAACGTAGCGAACCACTTGGGGTGACCTATGGCAGAGGTGTTGGTTATCCAATAAAGGTTCCCGGGACGGCGGTACCCATTCCCGCCTCCCAAATTGATATATTCCACTTCCTCTCTCAGTTCACTTGTATATTTATTACTGTAAGTTATGTAAAATCTGTTTTTTTTCTTACAAATAAATAAATAATATTGTTTTGTAATGCAATTGTTTTGTATTGATATTGTGTTGTAACGATATTATTTTGTAATGATATTGTTTTGTAATGATATTATGACATGATTGTTCCTGGATAGTCAACGTTGCTCGGTGTACATGGACAGGCCGAACAGCGAAAGGCGAACAGGGAACTGCACTATCAAAAATAAATAATCTGGAGCTCTTTTGAAGTTTACGAGCGGAAGTGATGTGCATTTTACGCTAGGGGAACTAACTTCTCTTTTGGTAAGACATTATACCTTCGTCAAAATTACCTTTAAACAGGCGTTCGTGCATTTTATTTAAATACTTACTTAAATACTGTACACTCTCTCGTAGTTCCGTGATTTCTTCACAGAAGATATCCGTTATATGAGAACTTTTAAAACTCTATTAAATTGTAATAAATTAAACGTTTTAATTTAATTGAAACTGTCGAAAAGGGGCAGAAAACAATTATGAAAATTATTCTCAAACTTCCTCTAACTGCAAACAGTGACCTAATATTCAAAATAATGAGAGTATTTGATGTTCGACAGATCTATGTAAAAACTATCCTCGTACATCTCTTTAAAAACAAACATGTGCTTTACGAAAAAAAACTTAAGATTTACACGTAATTCCAACAAAGATATATTGCAAGTTCCAGCGCTCTCGTTTCCTTTGGTCAACGTAGCTTTAGATACTTTGCCACGAAAATATTCAACATTCTCCCAGAAAAAATCAAACTGAGTCAAACACAGAAAGAGTTTAAAAAATATGTTAAAATTTGGATATATTCTAATGATCGAGCCTATACTGATGCTCTCACCCAAACGCCCTGTCATTGACAGTTGTTATTGTAGTTTTTGAATTGTGTATATACAAACAATAATGTAAACTAAAATAAAGTTTTTGCTGTATAGAAACTTGCATTATACATTTATAAAAAACCATAGATAAAATTGTGAGAAACCTTTTACAAAAAATTCTGCCTCAATACAGGTTCACCTAGTGAGGCAGGCTATGCAAAACTAAAAATATTGTATAATTATGCTACTTCCGTGTAACCGATCTAACATTACTTTCTACTTGTTAATTTTTTGTACTGATGTAATCTACATTGAACATGTACTTATTTAGTTGTAATGTTGCCAATTTCATTGAATAAAGATATATATTATTATACGAGTATTATTATTTAATTTATCAAATTAAACGTAAATTTTTTGAAAACAAAATACTTAAATTTTTTATTAGAACCACTCTGTTTTTCCAGCTTTCGAAGGTTATTCCCATCAATTTGAAAAATATGACGTTTAAATTAGAAGTGGTTGTAGCCGAATTGTAAAGCGTTCGTCCCGGTAAGAAGGGAGCTCCTGAGTTCGAGTCCTAGTGGCGACGGTTACCTTTTTATATTTCTGTGTCGCGTTCTCTTTCATATTTTCGTTTAGATTATTAGTGTTAACTTCTTCTTCAATGATAAATAACTTTGCACGTTTGTAAAAAGCTTTGACTTTGCGGCTTGCCATACTTCTGAAGAAAGAAAGAAACAGAAGGATGGGTTCATTCGAAACCGGTAGTGTGAATAAAATAAAATAAAGTGGTCTTAAACAAATTTATATATAAAAAAATGAAACAATTCAACTGTGTATAAACCACTTATATAATGCGTAAATCCGACCGGTTTCGGAACAAATGTTCCTTCTTCAGGGAAAGCTTATACTAATTTGACAGTTTCGAGCAATGTTTTATTATGGTAGGGGTGGAGCCGTTGCTAGTTATTAACGTAGATTGGGTGGGTAGGTATTAATGAAGAGTGGGTGGGTAGGGGAACAAATCCATGATTGGGATACAAGACAATATTTTTTGTTTGTTGATAATGGATTCATTATTTTTAAGGGATTTTTTTAATTTCCAAGGCTTCTAAGTTATCTAAACGTTTTCATTTTATGGTTAATATGAAGAATATTTATCCCTGTATTTTTTCTCAAAACTATGGTTATTTTCAATGATATGGTTAGTAAACTCAGAAAAATTATTATTATTAAGACACCTTACATGTTCTTTGATTCTGATTTCAAAATTACGAGTTGTTTTTCCAATATAAAATGAGGGACAATCGCAATGCATTTGAGTTTATATATTCCGGAATTAGTCAATTTATCAATAATTAATTAATTTAATTTGTCTATACTTGTTTTTCATTTTTCATTTATCATAGTAACATATCCTGATGAAGACAACATTGTTGTCGAAACATGTTGATTTTGTTTTAAATATAGTGGTTTTATACAAAGTAATAAGTTATTCATTATATTATCAATATATCTTTATTGTATGAATAGCTTTGTTTAAACCGCCGTATAATCAAAATAATCAACAAATTTCAAAACAAATGGTTCATTCGTTAGGATAAACGTACGAGAAATGAAAATCGTACATGAGAATAGACAAATAAGTAGGTACCTACAGACAAAATCTAGTAAATATGCGCTTATTGCAAGAAGTAAATGTAATTTTTTTTTTTTTATTTTTATTTTAACTTTATGAGTAAAACCTCAAATTGTAATATTTTTAATTAAATGAAGACAATATAAGCGAAACTCAATCGAAAATCTGAAAACAGAAAAATCAGAAAAAGATATTGACACATCTGGGACAGATGTGTCAATATCTTTTTCTGATTTTTCTGTTTTCAGATTTTCGATTGAGTTTCGCTTATATTGTCTTCATTTAATTAAAAATATTGTAATTTTTTTAAATGCTTATTATTCCAATTTTATAAATTTAACAATTAACTCATCACTTTGTCGATAAAGTAAAAACTCAATTAAAGATTATGTACATAAATTTATTAAAAAATATATTAAATTAATAAGAATATTTAATTAATTTAAATTGACAACTAACTCAAAAAAATTAAAGGTTCATGCAATAGCCAATTTAAAGCGCCCTTGAGGTGATCACTAAATGGTGCTACATAAAGCTGACAAAGAAATTATTATTAAAATAAACATTTTTTTTAACATTTTTATCGCAAACTTCATACACACAAAAATAAATCAACAGTTTGAGAAGGAAATTAATTACGTAGTGGAATCCGAAAGCTTTTTAAATACAAGCAATTCTAGTCTATCAATTACATCATTTAATAATTTATATAGAAATACCAAATCAGTGAAAATCCTTCTCTTTGACAATTATATTTTTAATTTGTATTTATATTTACTTACGGTTTTAAATTAAAATGTTTGAGAATTTTTCCGTCAATTTCTTATACATACGCTGAGCAAATAAATATTTAGTACCAATGTGATGCGTTTTATCGGATACCTGAATATGTGCAAGTGTCGATGATGTCAATTGATATGATATTAGCATTTTAATTCTTCATAAAACCGTCGGCGAGGAGTTATGAAGCATTTGGCGTCCGTCTGTCTGGCCAGCGGACCTCTAGGCAGTTCGTTATTTGAGGTCATCATCATTAACACCAACCACACTGCAATATGGTGACGTGATTATTTGGTATTACTTGTTGAATTTGTTTTTTAATGCTATGCAACGGTCTCAGAGGTCTTGGATAAAAACTACGACATCCCCAGTGTTAAGACTGATGCTAAGGTCCATTGGTCAACTTAGGCAGACTGTAAAACTTAAGATATTGAACATTTGATTGGGTTTTTTTATCACAGGATAAATAGAATGGCGGGAAAAGACCTACCTTTGAATGCGATGATCTTCTGGTCCATCCACGAATCACAATTATACAGGTTGGCACAATTATCAGTAAGTACCATATAAATTTATCTGAACGCGAGCATTTGAGAAAAGATATGGACAATAGGAGATGAATACATTGAACAGGACCTTGGGAAATTGGGAAAGTCCCAAAGCTGCTTCAACACTAAACACCCAGTCTTTTGGAATGTTGAAAAGCAGAAGCAACTGGTGAATTAGAAAGGAGATGTTGAAGTAACTAGCCATATTATATTCAGGCATTCAGAAATTCTTCGGTCAACAGACTGCTGCCGCACGTTTACTGTGCCGTTGGTTATAATCCGCTGCCGTGCTGCTGCCGTGCCGCTGCAGTACGGTAGCAGTCCGATACCAAACGCCTAAGGGAACGTACCCATACTACGTGACCTGTTCGGCGGGGGGGGGGGGTCTTCAAAATGTCACGCTTGGTACAAATGAGCGGCAGCGGCCATAGGTTTTTGGTCACCGGGGGGGGGGGGGGGGGGGGGGTTAAAAATTGCAAAAAGTTGGTCACGTAGTATGGGTACGTTCCCTAAATTGAAAGCGTTTCTAACTGCCGTGCGTTTGTATGCTAGTGATGTTTAGACGTGGGTCGTTTGATGTTTTAAATTCATTTTGAACATATAAGATGTTTAAATAATAATTATTATTCTGAATTTGCCAACCATATTTTGGAAACAAGTCATTCTTTTGATATTAATAAAGGTCTTAAAATTTTACATACTTACACTACGGGCGTACAATTAGATAATTTAGAAATTTGAAAAAGCCTTAATAGTAAATTAAATATTATAAATAACCAAACATTTTTTAAAAATAGCCATCTCTTAAATTTATTTTCTTATTAATAATTATAATTATTTATTTTGTTAATTAATCGCGTCTCCTTTTTAAAATTTTTGACTATGTTCTAATTTATTCTTATTTGTCTTTACTTGTTTGTCATTTATTTTTTAAATTAACATCTTTCCTGATAAAGATAACATTGTTATCGAAACATGTAGATTGATTATTAAATATAGTGGTGTAAACAAAGTAATATATTTTTCATTATATAATAATATTTGATTTAAATAAATAGTTACCTGCTGAGTTTTTTTCACCAGTAGTTTTATTTTTAAAATCCTCTATAAATTTTTCACAGATACCTTCCCAAGCATTTTTTGTTACCGTGCGATTACTGTTTTTGTCGCTTTTGGATATCCATATAGCAGGGCGTATTTGAATTTCATTTATAAATTCTTCCACGTTTATATCATCCATTTTAAGCAAACAGTAAACTTGAAAATTCGATGAAGTTAGCTCTCAGCTCTCACGTCTAGTCACCGCACTATTCAACAGCGAAATGAACACGTAGAGCTTGAGACTTTGCCGTCCTGTTGTCGAGCGTTCTCGGTACCGACGCCGCACTGTTGCCGCACGGTGCATTTTGTATGAAAACAAATGACCGTCCGTGCGCCGTACGACAAACGCACTGCTTCGACACTGCAGCCGTCCGACATGAAACGTCTAAATTGAAGGCGCACTTACGGCAATTGTTCCCAATCCTACTGATCAACTGTTAAGCCGAAATTTTGGTTCAACACTCCTAAAATGCACAAACACGCTCTTCCCAATGCAACTCACCGATCAACAGGTGAATCGAGCGTTACTAAATAAATCATTTAATTGATCGAAGACGGCGGCCGTTAGAGTTTATTTTAACGCTACTACTGGGTTCCATAAAACTACTCAGGAGAAGTAATTATATCATCATTACATGTAAATAAAAGGCAATATTCGTAAATGAATGCCTTGGAGGCGTCTACTAATATCTACAGGAATTCCAAAAACTGAAAAAATCTAACTAAATATCTATGAGAACCAAAGTGTTGACGAATATCTACAGCTCAAACTGCTGACTAGTATCTATGAGAACCAAAGTGTTGACGAATATCTACAGCTGAGTATCAGTAACCAAAGTGTTGACGAATATCTACAGCTGAATATCTACATCTACAGCTACTGGCAGAGGTTGGATTTGCAATTATGTAGGTATAGCATATTGGAATAACGTAATATTTTTTTTAACTTTTTTAATTTTAAATTTTTTTATTTCATAAATTTTTTATTAGTTACAGATATTTGTTTTTTTTTGGCTACCACACTAGGCTAATGCCCGTGTTGTGGTAGTCATACATTTAATATTTTAACATTCCAAAAAATATTAAGAAATACTTAAAACTAAAGAGAAAAAAAAGATCATATTTTAAAGAAAAGTAGAAATTATAATTAAAATTTATGTAAAAATCCCTAATATCGGACTATTGGACACATTTTGCTGATTAGTTCAACCTATGCCCTGTAGATATTAGTTCAACATACGCTCTGTAGATATTAGTCAACACTGAGACCATCATAGATATTCGTCCTACCTTAGCTCTGTAGATATTAGTCAACACTCTGAAGTTCGTAGATATTAGTTCAACATACGAGCTGTAGATATTCGTCCGACATACAGGCTGTAGAAATTAGTATTTGGAGTCAATGCCTTATAGACTCAAAAACCACTCGTCCGATTTCGCAGAAAATTTCAAAGATCATTCTCATTGGTGCCGGGAGTGATTTGAATGGTATCCAGAAGAGGTGAATTGTGCTCAAGATGAACACCTTTTGTTCTGAGGCTTAATTTTGACATGAAGTTTTGATTTGATATTTGAATTACATATGCCTAAAATTTATTGATACATTATTGTACCTACGCCAATACGTCAAATATATTCTGCTGTGCGAGATCCTGAAGAAAAAGTATTTCCAAGTGCGCAATTTTCGGCCCTGCAAAATTTATTGGATTATACTCTTGCCTCTAGAAGAATAATGGATTAATGACTAATGGACAGTAAGGGATCGTAACGGTTGCATGTAATAACTTTTTAAGATAGGCCAATAGGTATTACGAGCAAATTTATAAATAACATTATAGTTCGTAAGACTTGCTTTAGTTCCATGCAATCCCAAATAGATAAGCTGAACTGAAAGCTTTTTTCTTAATTTTCCTTGGGCTTTTTGTGAATACAGCGTATAAGTTTATTAACTTCCTCCGTCCAATACGAAATAAAAACCCACTGTTCCACATCCCAAACTCAAAAACAAAAACACACAATATTAATTTCTCAGAAGGACGTGCACAAAAAACAATAATAACTGATATCTTTTCAGACTCTGATATTTTCCATTTGTCCTCAGGTTAATTTTACAAAATGCATGAGAGAAAAATTAAGAAATTGTTAATTACGAACCCTCCACCCCTGCTGAGTGTTATTTTCTCATTCTGAGTATGTTGTTTTTCTTTTTTAAACATGTTTATCCTTGAACATTATCTCCAAACATATTCTTGAAATTGTATTATTTCACGGTTTCATGCCAACTCAGAATGAAACCAACTTTGAAACACCTCAGAAAGGTCAACTTTGAAACACCTCAGAAAAGCTATGAAAAAATAATTTTAAAATAGCCGGTAACCCTAACCTAACTTTTTAATCACTTTTCAATATTTTTTATCATCACTCTTAATGACCTTTTAGTAGTTAATAATTTTTAATTACCTTTCTGAGGTGGTTTTGAGTTGGTTTCATTCTGAGTTGGTATGGAACCCATACAGCCATGTAATACGTAATTACTTAATTACTTTAATACTATATATATATGTATAACTGTTCGTTTCCCTAATAAACTAAAATAAAAATAAATAAAGTTCCGACTGCCCGGAGCCTCTGCCATAGGCCAAGCCAAGTGTTTGTTAAGTTTGGTGTCTTAGCAGGGATGAACGGGTTCACGAAGTAAGAACTGTCTAGGTCTTGGCGGTGGATGCATCTACTGCATGCACCTACCGCGTGGAGGGACGGATTTGGAGAGAAACGTTGAGGGATACCTTTTCACCTCTCCAACAGGACTCTCTCGATCCATCGCCAAGCACCGCTGTGGGAGAGATGGATTCATGTGTCTGTCATTCCTGAACACATTGACCTCCAGATTCCATTCTACCCAACGTACCTTTTGTTTTCCAGATCTATTCTCCTTCCTTTCCTTAAAAAAACCCGCAACACAGCTTACCCAAAGATGACATAGGCTCTAAGGAAAATCGTTTTCCTCAGAGCACCACTCTGTAACGTGCCGCAAATATACATTATGTGCATACAGTCCTACGCCAGCACCGGCCGCATTTTTCCATTTGAAATAGTTATGTAGTGAAAACTTATCAATTTACTCCGATTTTCTGTTTACCACAATAAAATAACGAGAATATTAAAAAACCAAAGTGGATTTTCATAGTCTACTGTTTTAAATCTTCTTTTGGATGTCATAGAAATAACTATAGTATAAAATGGGTCCATGCCAACTCAAGTCATTAAAAGCTATGAAAAAAGATAATATATTTAAAAATCGTCCAAAAACCTCAAATGCTCAAAAATTGCCATTTAGCGCCAATAACGTCCAAAATGATTAAAAACTGCCATTCAGCGCTAAAATCGTCAAAACACCTTAAAATGCTTAAAAATTGCCATTTAACGCCAAAAACTTCCAAAATGGTTAATAACTACATACAATATACTACATACTTACTACACAGCTGTACATGTAATTCGCCGGACTTGAAGACAGGTGCTTACCATATACATAGTACTCACTTTGATTTTATACTAGTAACTCTTTTAAATTAAATTCTATTATACTATTTTGTATTTTATAATATTCTTTAATATTATATTATTTTATGTATATATTTTCTTAATACTCTCACACATTCTTTATATTGCATATATTAATTTACTGTATAAAAAATCGGCCACCACAACACGGGCATGTGCCTAGCATGGTGGTTATCCCCAACTTTTGTAAAAAAAAATTTTCAATGAATAAAGGAACTTAAAAAAAAAAACTGCCATTTAGCGCTAAAATCGTCAAAAAACCTCGAAATGCTGAATATTTGCCATTTAGCGCCAAAAACGTCTCAAATGTTTAAAAACTGCTATCTAGCGATAAAAACGTCAAAAAACCTCAAAATGCTGAAAAATTACCTTTTAGCGCCAAAAACGTCCATAATGGTTATAAACTGCTATCTTTCGCTAAAATCGTCAAACACCCTCAAATTGCTGAAAAATTGCCATTTAGAGCCAAAAACATCCAAAATGTTTAAAAGCTGAGATCTAGCGAAAAATTCTCTTTACATTGTAAATCTTATTGTAATTCCTCCAACTTATCATCAGGTACCTGGTTTACACTTTTCAATACTACTAACTCACCTACTTATCTCATACACTGTAAATATAACCTAACCTAAAGTCACCTGTTTAACCAATTTTTATAGATTTTTTTCATCGCTTGTAATGACTTTTTAAAGGTGTTGAGTTGATTTCATTCTGAGTTGTCCGGTCACAGTACAAAATATACGTGTTATAAAATATAAAAACTACAGGAATACGGCTGACAAATAAATTTTCTCCCATCTATCTGAGACGGCGTTTTATGTTTGAAGGAGCGTTCAATAACAATCAATAAAATTATTTACGATTGAATATGAAAATTCCTACATGCATGCATACCTACCCAAGTGCATGGCTGCATAATCATTATGAAATGCGTGACTCTAATTGCATCATGCTGGTGAGACAACAGTCACATCAAAACGACAAAAATAATACAATTTGTTTTAATTTATTCCTATTTTTCATCTTCTTTCGTATGATGGGGCGTCAGAGGGGGACATCTAAGTCTGCGAGCCATCTAGAGCCTCAAGAGTCACCCTGTGGACGTCGTCAGTTCCGCCGGGGAATGAATGAAGCGGGCATTCGTTGACCACATATTCGGTGCACCGCATCGCATTCACACCATCTACGCATCATGTGGGCACAACCGCTATGGCAGCACCTTGTCCTATTGATGGCGGATCGCAGAAGCAATGAGAGCCCGTCTGTTTTTCAGTGGGGTAGTGTATTAGATGGGCATTTTCCACGATGACCAATTTTTCCTTCAATTGCCATTTTTCACCTCTCTTCTGGGGTGAAGGGTAATCATAGGAGCTTCTCTCTTCCTATCCAAGAACTTCAAGCGCCGGGTGAGAGACGACATAATCGTGCAAAGGCATAGCGCTGTTAGGCAACGCCTTCTTGTGTGCCGATATTTGGCGGGGTAACAATATAAGTTTGCAGGTACGGGGAGCCAAGGCAGATGAGTAGATTTAGTAAAGTTCCGCTGACGGCTCGCATTGTGGCATTAAGCTGAACATCGATCATGGAAGTGTGGGTGCTTCTAGCCCATACTAGAGCACATCATTCAGCTGTTGAGAAAACCAGAGCAATGAAAACCGTTCCGAGCATTCGGATGTTGCATCCCCAGCTAGCTTATTGACTAATGAAATCAACTGGATTAAATTAATTAACTTCAACCATTTGCTTATATGGTGTAAATACTGAAACTGTGACGTGCAATTTTGGTTTGTGACCTGTCGAGGTAATTTTTCCATACTGGTGTTTACAGAAATCTCTGTGGGTATATCACTTGAAAGGTACCTACTACTGTATAGTTACCCAATATTGCGGAATTCGCCATTTCAATGCAATTAATTTACAGTCATTAAACTGAGGCTTTTAATGGTTGCGGTTGTCCGTAAAGGGGGCATACATTAATTACGTGTGCTCAAAAGGGGGGGGGGTCCAGCAAAATCTTACGTCTAGGCTTGAAAAGAATTACGAAGTGGCCCAAATTTATCTCACGAAGGGAGGGGGGGGGGGTCCACATTGAAAAAAAACTGCTCACGTAATTAATGTATGCCCCCATACATTGAAAATGGATGTAAATGTTTTGTAAATTTATTTAAATCCCGATTATTTAATTTTTTTATTTATCTATATCATTGGGTTTTTCGATGCCTGTCTCACTAATCTCACCTGTGTCGAGCTATTAAATTAGCCTCACCAGCAATACGCAAAACCCAAACCCCATTTTTTTTAAAGTTGAAAACTTTGAAAGGAACGGAGTTCTTATGAGTAAATAAGGGGGCATACATTAATAACGTGTGCAATTTTTCTTCCAATCTAGACCCCCCCCCCCTCCTTGGTGAGATAAATTTGGGCCACTTCGTATATTCTTTTCAAGTAACGTGAGATTTTGCTGGACCCTACCCCCCTTCTGAGCTCACGTAATTAATGTATGCCCCCTAAGGTACCAGTGGCGTGATAGACTGTGTGTAGTTTTCAAATTTGAGTATTAATAATGTACATTTGAAAGAGGCAATTTTATAATCATCGTCGACTGGTTGTTGTAGCCAACTAAATAAATGAGTGTTCAAGTCCTTACCAATTCATGGAAAAAAATATTTTAAATAAATATGTCGTATTATTTTTTTGTTCTTATCTCTTAAGATACCTACAGCTTTTTAGACTTTGTGTACTGCACTCCACTTTTGGATAATATATTGTATGGAAATATATATGTCCGGTCAGTGGCTGAGTTGGCATCGCGTTTGGGTCCCACCTGGGCATCGCGTGTTCGATTCCTCGGCTGGCCAAGTCCTCCATCACGACACAAGGAACATTTTCTGCTTACTGTGGTGGTTGTAGGAGATTTTCAAACATTGCTGGTATGGGCATCACTTTTATTCATTTATGTGTGTGGCATCCCCACCACGTAAAGAAAACACCTCTGGATAGCTCCGGCAATGACCGAGCAAATTCTTCCATCTCCAGCGCTCGATCCCGCCGGCCACTCGCGTTTTGTACCTCTCTACCCGTTTCATACGTGAACACTAAATCGTGTAAAATATTTAATCTCAAATAAATGTTAATCACTCAAAAATGAGCAAAGTGTTATCAATCATCATCCAATATAATTATTGAACACTGGATCGCGGCCTGGAAGTACCGTGATATGGTAAAGTATTGGTATACACTCGTCTGATGAGAAGACGGAGCACAAGTCAAACATTCTCCACCAGCTCCTCAACCCTGGCAAACAACACTTCTAACACTGGGTTATTCGTAATCCGGGAAAGTTTCACTACTTTAAAAAAAAAGTATTATTTAATACTTTTCAGTTTGTAGTTTTCTTTTGTGTTTAAGGAAGATCCCCACCCACCCAATTATCCAATTTTCAAAACGTAATTCATAAACGTCATAATTAACATTTTTACTACTGACTAATAATAATTTTACGAACGTTTTAAAAGAAGAATTTGAGACTAATGAGGTTTCTTTTCTGGTCACGTCGTAGATTCTTATCGATCTCAATGCCAAGGATACTGAGATTGTAATGTTAAAGTTGTTAACCCCCCGTGCAACAGGTGGAGTGTGACATACCCCAGTTCTTCAAAAATAGCAATAATTTCAAAATTGTGATACTGCCGAAGTTCGAATTCTCAGTAGCTGGAATTGCTAAGTCAGTCCAGCGGCAACCGCCAAGTAAGTTACACGCCCCTAAAGTGCGCATGGGTATCACACACCCCACCTCGTACGGCGCATTGATGGAAAACTATATATCTTTTTATGACATACATTGGAAAGATATATTTATATATAATATTTATATAATAAAATAATAATGTGTTTAATTATTAGTAAATATACTGTAGTTTGTTAAATTAAAACGATTGTGGTAATTAAAAGTGCCATTTAAAATCAGTACATAAGAATAATGATTATAAAGTTACAAAGGTTACAGGAGTTTGGACTTCCATGGGACACCCATGTCAGAGACATCTATTCAGTTTCCGGTATTCTTCCAATTACAGTCCTTCCTAAACATGAAATCACAAGAACCATCCTACAAATTACCCAACAATCAACTCACATTAACATCAAGCCACTTTACAATCAAGACATCCACACTCACAATACTAGAAATAGCAATAAAATCCGCATACCTCAAACACACACTACAAAATATGGGATAAAATCTCTGAACACATAGCCTATACACTATATAATTCGCTACCAGATATGTACAAGGGAATCCAGCAAAATAAAAAATTCAGAGTAATGCTTTAAAAGAATATTTTTTAAGTATGTTTAAGGATGAAACTTTGTAATTTTGTTGTTTCTTTTCTTTTCTGGTTTACCAAGGTTATACATATCTGTATAACCTTGTTCCCTTTTCTTTAATTGTTTTCCATTGCTGTTTATTCTACTCAACCTGTCTTTTATTTTTCTTCTATATTGTATATGAAACTTATATTTTTAATATAGATATTTAGATCTAAATTCCTATGTAAATTTTAATTATTTCCTCCCACCCAAGATTTGTAAGTTCCTCCTGTCCTAAAATGAGTTCTGTGACTCATCGGGATTGCTCTAGCAAGAAATAAAAACAATAATAAAAAAAAGTTGTGTTTTTGTTATTTTATAATAAAAATGTGTTAATACATACTTTCTACTCAGAGTTTCACTTAAACCTAATTTATTTATAAATAAGAAATGTTTAATTCCGCCGTTATGATAATTTTATCACTTTTATATTTTGGGGTATGTCATACCCCACCTATTTTGGGACGAGATTTTTAGTCACCTGGTGCAATTAGGGTTAAATCCGTTGCTAAACCGTTTAACGACTATTCCGCAACAGTCATGTCTCGTACCAAGCTACGCACACGAGAGGGAGAAGCTTGTCCAGTGTACAGTGACCAGACCACCCCTCGCTACGTGCAGCCTTCCACGCGTCTCTGCGGCCAGCATACCGACAACAGGCTCACATCGCAGACAACAATTCCATTGACGAACACGACACAACCCACATAGGTCATTTGTAAATAAAAATAGTCAACGAAATACTTTTGGCGAAATCAGCATTCAATGAGAGACGTGGGTCATAATTTAGATATTTTTGAATTGCGCATTGCAGGCCGGAGCATGTGGAAATGCTATCTGCTTGCTAAGCAGGGAGCGGGCAAGGAGAGATTTCTTATTCAGCGCGGGTGTCATATTTCTAGGAAAAATATTTCCATCTAACGGGAGGTTTGGCAGTTTGTTTTTACGTTCAATTCGCATGCGTCGGCTCGCGGCGCGGCGGGACAATAGATAACGTAATTGAAATGTCGGCAGGTAAATAATTTAAATCAGTGCCCATTGTTGTGGCTAATTGATGGACTGGATTTATGATAATTACCGCATATCTACAAGTGCCCGCCCAACTACCCGAACTACTATCAATAGTAAATGAGAAATTACCCGGCAACAAGGAACGTGCGCTGAATTTGTCGCCTAATTGTTTATGTTGAAATTCCGACATGATCACTTTGTTTTGGCAAATCACGGAAAACTAAAAATAAGTCATGGCGTTACATTGGTGTAATTTTAGGACAAGGGGAAAATGACGCACGATCTTCAAACAATAATTTATTATACTTACCTACTTTTTTTACATTAGATCCATAAAAGAGGCACCCAAGGAAAATAATTCCCAAGAACTATGTCATGAGATGAGTAGAACACTGGGGGTCAGTGTCACTAGGAGTGGCGGACGTATGAATCCATCCTTCCTACTGCGGCGCAAGGCGATGTTCCGAGAGAGTCTGGATTCCTGTTGGAGAGGTCAAAAGGTTTCCCTCAACGCAGCTCTTGGGCAGAGGCATCCGCCCCAAGACCAGGACAAACCCACCCATGAACCCAAATTTGTTCGGCAAAGTTAGATTCGTAGATTAAGGGCCGCAACCCGGATTTGTATCGATTTAATACATATTTCCCTTAAACACGGTAAGTTTTAAAGCACTTAAAAAAATATATGTTATTCTTGAACATAATATCTAGACTTTGCCCGCGCCGAAACGCAAATTATATAAAATTCCCTCGATAGAAAAAAATCGCAAAGTATGCTCCAAAAATTATTATTAACACGTTTGTTTCAGTTTTTACGAGTTAAATGCATGAAAAAATTCATAGTGTTTCTGTAAATGCTGTTTAAGATAATGCTCGCGAGATTTTTGCTCTATTTTAATTAAACACTAGCAGACCCGGCCACACTTTGCTGTGGCTAACGAAACACAACGCCATTACCCAATCTTTATAAAATCCACACCACCCGCTTGCCAGCTGCCCGCTGCCCGCTGCCTGAATTGAATATTTGAATTTATCGACTTTTCTTTACTATAATAAGCATGTTTTACCTATACATATAATCTAATTAACTCGCCACTAATTATACAATGCTTGCAATGCAACACTGGATAATTTGAAAAGGGAAAATCAAATACCTACTTACTCTAGGAAATCTATTTTCCAATTTCTTGCGTAGAACGAATTTCAAGAGTGACTATGGTACGGCCCACCAGCCGTTTTAAATCGCACAAAAATATGTTTTCTTTGAATTTCTCGGCTTTTCTCTAATATAATTTACATGTATTTTACATATAAACATTCCTCTTCAATCACTCTATCTATTGGTGAAAACTGTATGAAAATCCGTTGCGTAGTTTAAAAGATTAACGCGCACATCCCTTTTGAGCGACTTCATTTTATACTATGTAATTTTACATATAAACATTCCTCTTCAATCACTCTATCTATTGGTGAAAACTGTATGAAAATCCGTTGCGTAGTTTAAAAGATTAACGCGCACATCTCTTTTGAGCGACTTCATTTTATACTATGTAATGATGATGATGATGATAATGATTTTCGCAATTTTCGCATCGATTTTGTCGTTGTAAATGTTAGCGCTCTCCTCTAACATTCGCAAATTTGTATCTCTCCATCTTCTTCTTTTCGGGCCCGGTTGCAGAGCCTTAAACAAAAATATAATCACATTGCATTTCCAAATGCTCAAAGACTTGCCTCCCAGAAACTAAAGGTTGCCTAACTATTTAGGGTTGGGTTTATTTACGTAGATTAGATTATATACATGACATTGGAAAATATAAGTTATTTGAGAAAATATCTTGATATTGAACACTTCAAAACCCAACCACGAGGAAAAGAGTAGGTACCAGACACTAAAAATGACTCCGCACTCAAAGATGTACATATCAAACACATAACTACCAAACAGGGTTTAATAAGGGAACAATTTATTCATATACAAATAAACAAATAAAAATACTTTAAAAATAATTTATTCAGGTAGAAACTAACAAGGTTCTCATTAATATTTTACAGGGCTATAATTTTGGAATAAGGATACACTCGGTAAATACTAATTTACAAAAAGTTGTACATTTCATTTCTGGCACTTAGGGATATATTATTATCTCTACGCTAAAATACACCAATTAGGCTTCATAATCAACAAAACACAACATTTTGATAATTGGGATTCACAAAATATCTTGCGATAAAACTTTTAGAATGCGAGGAAAATTATGTACACTCGGATTGTTGTAAATTAAGAGAACGAAACACGATATTTTAAGTTTTGCTTAGTTAAAGTCTTATAATAATTGCGCGTGACAACAATAAAAACTTAATAAAAACATATTTAATATGTCCTATATGTATACAAGAAAAGTCGTAGTCACTAAACATATTGGTGGTAATTTTTTTAATATTAGATGTACGTATTGTATGTATTAACGGTGATCCGATATTTTGTGCATTTATCAATTTCAAACCTTTAATAATAAGTTGGTATGGTCAGCAAACGAATTTAAGTGTCAATTTTTTGTACTTAACCGCTGGTATATTATTCAGTATAAGACAAGTAGGTTTTTCATTGATGCATTTGAATGAAAATGAGGGAGCTGCCACAAAAATATGTTTTATACTATTGTTATTCGGTGGTGCATTCTCTCTGCGCACCCTTTGGGACATTTAGTTATAATTTGTGTAACTAGGTATACCGTATATTCCCTAAACTGATTGCATATTGTATGTAGCCATGCCGGGAGGTCAAGCTTACCAAAATGATAGTTGTCCTCTTCTACTGATCACAGTTGTTCAAAGGCTGAAACGAACTTAGAATCAGCATTTTACAAAAACGTTAGAACTGTAGAAAAAAACAAAATGGCGCTTAATGGCCAATTGATAACGCTGTACTAAATATTTTAACAGACCAGTTTGAAAGAGCTGTCAAGCGCAATTAAAAAAACAGAAACATAGCAAAACATGTCAAAATTGTGTTTCAGAAAACAAAAATCACACAAGGAATAAATTTAAAGATAGGTGAACAAATAATGTTAAAAGTTTAAAATTTAAATTGCACTTTATTCAGAATACTTTCATTGTAACAAGTTTAGAGTAAGTACGATATTTCTCGCACGACTTGACACATCGACCTATCGAAGCGATGCGTCTTATTTAAAACACGTCAGGGCAGGCCATTCATTTATTACGTAAGACGATTTAGGGGGGAGGGGGTCGACCATGTCTTATTTTTTCTTAAAAGGGGGTGGAGAGGGAGTCTCGATAGTTCTTACGTAAGATCACAAAAATGCGCAAAGTTACAATTATATTTTGAAAAAGCGCGGGCAACCGCGCGAGTGCCGAGGTTCGCTCGGATGCGTATAGGTAAACGATTTCGATTTCCATTCCCGTGGCAACGGACCCGCGAAAATAAACATTAAAACAAACCAAACGTGTATTTATTTTTTCCTTTAGATTCTTACGTAATAAATATTAAACAGGGGGGAGGGGGTCGGCCTATTCTTATTTTTTATTATAATAGGGGAAGGGAGGGGGTCTTAACTAGCGAAATTCGTCCTACGTAATAAATGAATGGCCCCTTAACAATCTCAGAGATGGAACCGTCATGAGTGCGACAAGTCCAGACACCTAAAAACGTACAAACGAAGTGTAGTTTCACTACCAAAAATTTTATAAACATATTCAATAATTTAGATATTTTACTAATTTAAAGTAAGTAGTAAAATACTCACGCAAACCTTTGTAACATTATAGAATCACACATTATAAATTATATTGTAAATTTTAATAGCTTGTTAAATTTCGTAATAGTAATAAACTAAAAATATCGAAAACATACTTAGGAACAAGATAAGTTTAACAAATCTACAATATTTACAATATTAAAAAAAATGTCTTTTGTAAAAAACGAAAATCTGTTTTAAAACTCCAAGAGTCGTTAAATCAACACAGTAGTACAAGTTTCAATCAATTCTGATTAATGTCTAAATAATGCAATACAATACCGTAAAACCGGGAAAAAGAGTGGTCTGGAAATTGATTTACATGAATATATTAAACTGCAATTACTTTTTCCATTGCACACATTAACAGATAGTTTTAATGGTATCATATAACGGCCAAACCGTGAATGTTGCAATGAACCACACCATCATTTTAGTTTTAAAATATTCAGCACTTATTACAAATTGCCTATTGGACAAGGTATGGTGTAAATAATTTGTGGTCCAATGAACGCCTTCATTTTTCTAAGAGGACAATTTGCAACAATTGGCATAAAGACAAAATCAAAAATGGGTAAAAGGTTTAAAAGGGAATGATGGATTTTGGAATGATTACGAGGGTATTAAAAGCATCAATTGACATTGCGACAAAAGGAACTGTAGAATCTTTTATAAAACAAATGAACGAATTCACTTATAAAGATACCTCTTCAAAATTATAGGAAAATTGTTTTAGTGGTGTAGAATAAAAGTGCGCTCAAATATAACTTATTATTTTGTGCATTTTACATATTAATAGAAATTCATAATTAAGGTACACACATGCCCCCTAAGTAGTGTGTGGTGGTATTAAATAATATCATAAATTAAGTCGTGATTAATGAATCATGTTTGTTAAAAGTACAACAATAATAATACTCAAATACTTACTGGAGTTTAAAGATGTCAATACCACGTATAAATAGTCGCATTAGGAGATGAAGTTAATTTAATTGTGCTAAGACAGAATAATGAATATTAAATTAAATTAATAAATATTTCATAACAATTCATAATGTGTATGTTTTTCATTTAGTTACTACCATTGACAATGGTACCCTCCTTTAGTTACTATCATTGACTATGGTACCCTCCTTTAGTTACTATCATTGACAATGGTACCCTCCTTTAGTTACTATCATTGACAATGGTACCCTCCTTTATTTACTACCATTGACAATGGTACCCTCCTTTAGTTACTATCATTGACAATGGTGCCCTCCTTTAGTTACTACCATTGACAATGGTACCCTCCTTTACTTGAAGTAAATTACCTGATTAGCGTATTACACACTTTAAATTATTACATTTACCTCCAACATTCTGCATTGGTTTATATAGTATTTGGCTTTAATACAAAACAATAAAATTAAGTTTATTCTTTACTATTACCAACAAAATCAATCTGAATCTATCATAATATTACATTATGCTGCCTATTGCAAAAAAAAGCTTTTACTGATTACAAAGAAATTGCATGAAGACAATTTAATTATTTATAATTTTATCCATCCGTTCCATTATATAATTCAGTCAGTTTTCGTCGAAAAAATAATAGATTTAGCCAGAAAGAGCTATTCCAACTGAAAAAAAGGTTCATATGCCAACACCTTTGAACATACAATATCTGCGTGGCCACAGAAAAAGCAATAAAAATTTATTTTGTTATCCAGGTTTTCCAGAGCAGTATCTGACCCTTTTGGGTAGTTTTTTCATTGATCCAGAGATTCTAATAGAACACAATAAAAATTTCTAAAAGGCAAATCTTCGAAGAAAAGCGTGTCCATAATCTATTCCAAAATACAGAAAATATAGTTAAATTTCTTAAAGAAAAGTTTATCAGTTTAGATATATAAAATTATTTTTACTGTACCAATGTGGAATTGGTACCAAAACAAACAACAACAAAACATTTACACACTTTGAAAAATATATTGGATTTCGGACCGTATTCACCCCGTGTATAAGCGTTAAAATGCATTTTTGGTCAACTACAAACAAATTCACTAACCAAAAGATTTTCACAAATCTTTACAAATATCACTTTTTGTAGTCCAAACCTGGTTTCAAAACGCAGAGCCTCCACACACACGTCATTTGTCCATGAAAATGCCAACATTTTATTTAACATAATTCATTAATTTATCCTCCCCATTCCGTTACTGAACGGCTAAGGGTTGCTTCAATAAACGAATATATTTAATAATACATTCTAACCTTCAACAACACTAAATATTATTACCAAATTTAATTGAAAGTATCAATAATTATTTTTTTTGCTTTCGATTAATTGTACAACACACATCAGAATCTTTTGAGCTCGAAATTAACAATTGATATGAAGGATTCCTCTTGTAAAGATATGTGCCATTCACCATATTATAAAACAAGTTTTTAATTATATAAATCAGCGTTGATTTAATTTATATATAAAAACCAAGAAATGCTGTAAAATTTGTATCATAAGAAAAAAAAAATCGGATTATAAAATTACAGGTAATTCACAATGAATAAATACTCCACCGTCCTGTTTTAAGAGCTAAGCAAATGTTCTAATTTTCTGGTGACCTTTCAAATCGAGAATGGCTATCATCAAGGTCGAAACGTAAAATGAGTTAAAATTTTTAAAAATCGCAAGAGGGTATTAAAATACATTACAACGGAGATCTCTGTTATTAAAATTAAAGCACGCCAACAAAAACCTCTCCATTTTAAGAGGCCTTCCATTAATTACGTCACACCTTAAGGGAGGGGGGGGGGAGGGGAGGAGAGAAGTGTGAAATTGTGTGACAAGGGGTACGGGGGGTCATCAGCTCTGTGACGTCACATGTAAAAATCTAAATTATCAAAACGCAACTTAAACGTAAACGAAAAATTATTTTTAGTAGTAAAATTGTGACGTCACACTAGGGGGGGAGGGGGTCTCACAAATGTGACGATGTGTGACAGGGACGGGGTAGGGGTAAAAAAAATCATGAAATTCGTATGACGTAATTTATGGATGACCCCTAATATCTTACTTGTTGAAAATACACGATAATTTCAGAAATGTATTCATATTTCACTAATGCATAACGTTACGATTAAACTGTTTTCTGCCTTTGGTAGCATGGTATAAGCTAAGTTTTTTTTTATGTAGTCAGAGTCATTGATTTATCAAAATAAAATAAAAACTTTATTTAAGCAAATCACTTCCATATTAAATAAATGTTTAGGAATACAGTTATTAATTATAACTTCATTAGGCAATAATATCCGTACGCTTTGTGTACAATAAATAATAAATACAATTGAGTTCTTATAATAACAAAAGAAAAATTAAAGTCTAGGCAAGTCTTGCCTATCGCACAGTAGCTTAAAAATAGAATTTATTGTACTACACATTATGATTTATTACATTAAATATACCTACTTCTAATTAAAAGAACTTTACTTACATACAATCTAAAGCCTACAACTAAAACTTGTGTTGATTAACCAACACAGGATCTGAGGGTACATACACAACATTTATTTATTTATCAATCAAGAATTAAATTATCAGTAAAAAACACGTTATATTTCCTGAGAGATATAAAATTGTCGTGACGTGAAATAACAGAAGGAAAAGCAAATAATTAAGAAAAGTTGAAAAGAAAAACTTGAAAATAAAAGAATGCAATAAAACAAAAAATCCCCTGACTAGATAAAAAAAATAGCGGTAAAAATACTTGACGATTTCTGTTCTGTCTTGTAAAAGGGCTTAGCCGAAAACTATGGTCATGAACTTGATAATTTGATGGGTTCCGTTTTATAAGGGTTGGTAGTTATGCTTCCAAATTATGTTATTGAAAACATATAAATTCACAACAGAAAAGAGTTTTATTATTATAATAAAATAAAATAAATGATAGCCGTTAATAAAAATAATAATATATTATTATTTTTATTAACGGCTATCGTTCGGATATCCGGGCGCTATGACCAAAAATTTACGTTTCGAAATCTGTATTACCATTACCAAATACAAAACGGTTTCTCTCCAGCCGCCAAAATCAGCCGCCCAAATTTATTGTTCTATTAAAATATTTCGATTTTATAAAATATGAATGGGTTTGCGACATCACTGACTGCAAACCTACCCCTGCGGCCCGTGAATAATTTGGAAATGGATAAAGCCCTCCCGTCAAAAAGGTTGTTTATCATCGGTCTCAACGGTTCCGTGACAAAGAACACCGTTGAAAAGTTATATAGTCATGAAAAGTGATGAAAAAAAAAATAACCTTAAAAACCAAACCTAACCTAGTTAACGTAGTTTTGTGTTATTTTTCATTACTTTTCGTGACTTAATATGACTTTAAAAGTGTTCTGATGTGTCTGGTTACTATTTTAAACATATACAAATCACTGGTCATAGATGGAATATTCTATGTAAAACAAATTAAAATCTTGTGTACGTACCTTCTGTTGTATTGTGCCTACCTATCAATAAAAATATTTTTGTGGTTATTAATAATTAAAAATAAAATTTTAAAGGATCAAAATAATAAATAATCAAATAACTATAAAGTACGGAAAAGCTAGGTCGAGATAAGTGCATTTTCAGGTTAGTTCGTCTACAAGCAATACTATTTTTTTATGTCCAAAAGCTTTGCTTCCAAAAATCCTAACATTAATAGAAATTTCAGCAAGAGTAATAGAAAAAAAATAAATTGCCGAATATATATAAAAATAGTGCAGCAGTGGGTAATGCAATCTTGTCCGTTAAGACCCGGTAGTAAGTGGTCAAAAAGAAGAAGGGGATTTATGTATATGTAAATACGAATATTATAGGGAGCGTGCTAAAATTAAAAACGATAATATTTAAGCGAAAATTGTGAAAATGTTTAATAAAATACGAATCGTTTAAATTGAGCATAAATCTCGCGGGAAATATCTTAAAATGCATTTAAAGAAACACTGTGATTTTTTTTATACGTATAACTTGTAAAATAACAGAAAAAACGTATTTATAATAATTTTCGGAGCAAACTTTGCGTTTTTTTTCTATCGAGGGAATTTCATACAGGAATAGGTAAAGAGCGTTTCGGCGTAGATATGATATTCAAAAATAACTCCTTTTTTTTTAAACTTAAAATGTTCAAGAAATATATGTTACAAAAAATTAGAAATTCGGAACGCCGAGGCCTATGCAAAATTTTCAAATATTTAATACCGAATTATATTGTCTGTGCGTGGTTGTTTGTCCCGTTTGTCTGGTTCAATGACACATTTTCAAAATTGGATTTGGATTTCAAAATTGATTCAGGCATGTAACAAAGTAGGTACCTGCCTATCTAAAATATAATAGTTTAATAGAAAATTTTAATAAATTTTTTAATCGAATTATAATATCCCGCGATTTTTCACTGGTCAGTGCTAGTACGTAAGCAGAAAATAAATACAATAAGAGTTGTGGACAACGGGACTCTAAGGACGTTACGTTTATAAGTTATTTTAACAATTTTTTAGCGTACTTAAAAAATGCACATTAAAAAGCAAAACGCCACATTATGTAGATATTACTGTCAATAAATTAGGAATTTTGGGGAAACAAAGGCTTTGGACATACCGTCTTTTTACGAACATTTTGGAGCCTGGGGCAACATAAAACTAACAAATCACTAAGCTACCATAGTTTTGGATCAAATTGTCATAGAAGTGTATCAATTGAGTGGAATCTCGCAGTGACCGGCGTGGTCAGCCGGCATCAGCGGCTCGGTGCAGAGGGCAGCGGGTTACCCGAGCCCAACATCCAGGCACATCATCACCACGAAGCCGACGATGCAGCCCCAGGTGGCCAATTTGGAGTTTCCCCTAAACAAGAAAAATATTATTACAAAAAATAGATAACAAAATAATTACATATTAGGTGGTATAAATGGATTGGATGGATCCTGTGTCTCTTCTACCTGCAGCATTGAAAAGGGAAGTTTAATGGTTGAAGCCTGTGGAGATTAATACAATAGAAATAAGGGGTAGGTAATTATTAGCCAAGGTCTGAGGACTGGAGACGAATGGCGAGGGACTGCAACTAGTTGCCGGTGCAGAGCATTTGGGGAGGAGGTCAAATTCAACAGTGGTTACTAGTGTATAGCGCCGTGTTGATGTTGATGACGATGAAAAATTACCTAAATCAATGCATGACGTTTTTCAGTTTAGATTAGAATCTTGTCGGCGGCTTTATATAATATTTATGTGCTGAGGTAGGTACCCAGAGTTGCCAGGACTTTATTTTGCTGGGGTGGGAAAAATGGTCGGGTGATTTTTGAAATCTCGTGAAGACAGTGACCTTCCTCTTATTTTGAAGATCAGCTGTGCAAAATTTCATCAAATCAATTTTTTTTAATTCTTGAAACATGTCGCCACTGGTCACTCAGCCGAGTAACCGTAAACCCCTCACAACGACCCTATAGGTCCAATACCTAAAGATTTTCAATGTTTTAATCGAAAAAAAAACATCAAAAATGTCACTTGAAATCAAAATTACATTTACACTTTTATACAAAAATGTCAGGAATCACTATTATAGGTATTGTTTGTGGAAACAGTCGCAGGGGACTGGCCTTAAGACCGATATGCTATAGTATTAATTCCAACAATTTCATTCGGAAACAAAGTCATAATAAGCAAGTTCATTCACAAACAAGTTCATAATAAACAAGTTCATAACAAACGTTTGTGAGTTCACTCACAAACAAGTTCATAATAAACAATTTCATTAAAAAAAGTTCATTCATAAACAAATTCATATTAAAGAAGTTCATTCACAAACAAGTTCATAATAAACGAGTTCATTCACAAACAAATTCATTCACAAACCAGTTCATAATAAACAAGTTAATTCACAAAGGAGTCATACTAAAATTTGTATCCTCAGATTATCTAAAATTCAAGGGTGTATTGTTTAGCGAAAGTATCTACAAAAGAAGACAACTTCAAAATTGAATAATTGGAAGTCATTCAACTTTAGACAAGAAAATCGTTAAAATTTGTCAGCACCTTGCGCAATTACAGTGCCGAGATACCGTAGAGTATTTGGTCTAGAATCAGCCAATCAGGGGACAGCAAATCTAACACTCTCTTATCATTTCCGGGTTATAAAGTTCATCGGGAATATTATATTTATTCCAAACTAGCCGGCACCCGGCTTGCGTTGCTATGCCATTTAATAAAGAAATTGTTTTTCCCTGCGTGTCCTTTCCCATTCGTTCCGTTCCCCTTCCGCCCCCCCATTCCTCTCCCGCGTCCTCTTCCTCTTTCGCGTTTCCACTCCGCCTCCTCCACCTTGTCTCTCCCCACTCCACTCCCCGTCCCGCAACCCCCCCCCCCCCAAGTTCCCCTCCCTCCTCCCACCCTGCTTCCCCTCCCCCCCCTAACGCGTTCCATAAATTAATTCCCGGTACATTTAGTTTTCAAACAGCTCGCGTACCACCGATTGCAATTTTTTATACAAATTTCATAATGCCAGAGCTCACCAGACAATTACGAACACAACAAAAAAAAATTATACAATTTTTTTCATGGATGATGGACACTGCAACGATGTCCGAAACGTTGGCTAAAGAAGGAGGTAGCGCAACACGGCATAACACCCCAAAAACAAATAACGAAAATGCTTTTGGCCGTGAAAATCTTAAAACGTATCTTATAAAAAAACATGTTTAAGTCGAGTTCTGTTTTCATTTAAAAATTAATATTAATCTTTTTCTTTTAAAATTTGAATTGAATTAATCATTTTTTAATATATAAATCTTTAAATGTAGGTGCTTGAAATTCTTCAAACAGGCGTGCTGTCGGGTAGTCCAAGGATTTTTGTAATATAATTTTAATAATTGTTCTTTGTATAATTTCTATTGGAAGAAGGTTACGTTTATATGCGGATCCCCAACTAATAATACCGTATTGTAAAGTGGATTTTTCGCAATAATCATCCACGGACTTTAGTACACAAAAAAATCCTAAATTTTTTAAATTCAATTCAATTTCACACCAAATAATATTATAAATACAAATTTTATTTCACAACGAAAGTAATCAGCGGAATCTCATTATCATATGAGCAATTTAATTAGGCGACATTGAATGCTTTTCACATAATTGCGAAACAACAAAACGAGCCCGTGACCTACACTGGGCTATACATACAACAATCCAACGCCTGCTGTAGAGCCGTGACGTCCGTGGGATGCTGATTCTGGCAATAACGTCGTAATATCGCAACGGATGTGTCCATTTCCCGGTGCAAAGGACACTTCTCGACCGCATTGCGTTGGAGAAATTATAACACTCAACTACGTAATTGAACCATAATTAATTATGTGGGTTCACACAATTCACTGGAATTCACGTCATTACACTAGAAATATGATTCTATGAAAATGATTTCATCCTAAAGAAACAAAGGAAACCTATCAATAAGATAAAGTGAAACAAAAGGGAAAATTCGCGAACAAAAGCATCTGCATTGAAAAGATTAAACATAAGTTCCTGAGGCATACACACCTAATTTAGGCACATTTATCATTTAGGTTGTTTAAAACCCTTGTTAGATGCCAACTAGAGTATAAATCTAGGTTATGGTCTCCCTTTTTCAACACTCATTCTGGAAACATTGAAAAGATTCAACATAAGTTACGGAGTTTGTAGATTTTCACAGCCAAAAGTATTTTTGTTAAACAACTTGTAAAAGTCCATAATGGGTGTAATAAATAAATAAATTATTAGCTGATGGACGGAAGTACTTAGGTACTAATCCCATACCAAAATAAATATCGATATCTGTCAATTAAGAAACCCATTTCCTCTTGGCCACATTCAAAACAGATCAATATAGGTAGATCACCGTCTTTAAGAAACCCCGAAACTTTTCATATTCCTTTCCAAAGATCCAACTTAACCTTCTACCAACCTCTTGTGCGAGATTCTTGATATGTTATAACTTTTCTTTTTGTATTTTAACATTGCTGACTTTTTGAACGTACTTATTGTATGATCCAGATTATGTTAAATATTGACAAATTGCAGTACACCGTTATAGAAGGATGGATGGTATTTATTCTTTGTTATTTGTTTGTAATTCAGCTCTCCGCTTGTTTTGAGATCATGGTCGCCCTTATTTTTCTACCCTCAAGATCAAGAAATGGGTAATGGGTATTATTACACCAATAATTATTCTCTATAATTCCCCATTAAATTGTGCCGTTCTTTTAGCAATGTCCAAAAGGTAGGAATGATCGTGGAATAATAATATAAATATTATAAATTTATATAAATACATACATTTATTCCAACTATCACCACGGCACTTTACAAAGTTCTTAATAATGCTGTAAACACCATTTCTTTTCGTGCGATAGGTTACGAATTTCTTTGCTGGCCTATACCTAAAACAATGTAGGTATCTAGTCATCGACTCTCTTCGTGCATTTTACTTTGATAATGTCGCTCTATTTTCATCCAATTACCAGTACTTATCAAACGGATGTCGAATTTCAGGGAAGAGTGCAAAAAAATATATGAAGAGAAAAATAATAAGTCGAAAGCGAGACAAAAATTATTAAAGAAGTACGTGATCGTAACAAACACCGACGCTCTAAGGAGGTGTCAAATGTTACAATATTAAATAAATAATTATCAAAATTATGAATGAAATAAAATGTATTAATTAAATGAATCGGTCACGAGTAGTCTAACTGGGTGGGAGATTGGTGCGGGGTGGGGGTGGGGGTAGAGGGGACCGTATCAGTCGTTCACCCCGATAACCCCTGCACACGCACACACACGGCTTCACTTCTCAATGAAAACAAAGAATGAATCGGCCCGTCTGTGAGTGTGTGCGTTCATTCATATCGGCTTCATTAATGATTTAGATTTCATCATTACGAGTGTTGTTATTATTATTATATAAAAGACAAATTAATAGAAATAATAATTAGAGATGTCAGTAGGCTGAAGTTTTTGTGCTCCGCAAAATAAGTTGATGTGAATATTATAAATTAAAGCAGGATATATTTTGACATGATTAGATTTGAGAATTTCACGGCCAAAAGTATTGTCGTGATTAAAGCATATATTATTATGTCGTGATGCGCGTCCTCCTTCAATCAAATCTTCAACGGTTTGAACAGTGTCACAGTGTCCTGACGGACAATGACGTACTCGTAGATGTCGTTTTCGCAGTTCTGAAGAGGAAGAAAAGGAACAAAAATATACATTGGCACATACTTCTTGTTTATTAAATCATCCATCATCTTCTTCTACACAAACTTTTTCTTCTGTTGGCATGACTCAGACTCTCGAAGTATTCGATTCACATTGTAATGCCAAGTCCTGCTAAGTCATCCCCGACTTTTCAGTACATTTGCCCCTTTTATATTTTCCTGGCAGTCATTTCTCCAACCAACAGTTTTTTTACATGTTGAAAACACTACAAAAAATAAACGATTAAAATCATTTTATTGTTTTAACCTCACAAAATCAACGGCAAACGAACTCATTTTGATAAAAATTCATTCATGGACAAACTCTGATAGGGTTCACAAAAACAAAACAGAAAAATGTTATCCATCAAAAATATTTTTATCAAGAAAAACAGCTGCCAAAAACATTTTATTACTACCGATAATAATAATGACGTTTATGCAAAGCTTTCTGGAATTTAAATTATTTACAGGTGATAACATCAAATACCGTATTACTAATTTTAATTAGCTCACTAAGCATTTGTTAATACCTGTGAGAGAGGTTTTAGGGTGGCACACCTGTTTCCGGCCATACAAGAGCGAGACAGGTGATCCCGCATATAAAAGGAGATGCAGGCCTCTCCTCACTCTCTTTTTCCAACCGCCAACACGTTAGTTAGGACGTATTTATAGCCATTACTTATAATAAATATCCATATCGCCAATACGCGCATTATTTATAAATAACCTCGCCTACACTCGAGTCTGTATTTAACAGTGGCGCAGCCTACGGTACACGATTCTGCACAATACGGCAGAAATATCGCGAAAAGAATCGACGCGCAAAAAAAAATTTGGCACAAAAATTTGGCAAAAATACGCGGTAACATTATTATTTCGGGTCGGTAAGAAAGGCCGGACCGAAATTATTCCAACACTTCACTGCAAGGAGTGAAGTGCAAGAAGACACTGGAGCCAGCCAGCTTTTCGGAAGGGGGAAGCACGGGAGGTCCAGCGTCAATCGACATCTCTGAGGGTCAAGGATCGGAGATCCAGGTCGCAGGAGTGATCTGGGGTAGCCATCGGTGTTACTGTGTGACGGGTCTGGAAGGAGCCATCAATTCACAGGGTCAAGGAGCAGTTTCCGGAGCAGGGTCCAGGGAGCAGACGGCAGAAGAAGAAGCCTCATTGGGAAGTTTTTGTTTTTTCTGTTTTCTTTCTCTCTATTTGGGTACCTTCTGGGCATTGGGAACATGGAGTCTCGAGGATTGGAGTCCTTCAGTTTGCGTGACGGGAACTGGGAGAACTTCAAGGTCCGCCTCGGACAATTTCTCCTCGTGAATGATGAAAAGTTTGCATCGGATGATAAAAAAAGGGCTATTTTCCTGAATGCATTGAAAGATGATTGTTTTTCCTTATTGGTTAATTTGTGCATTCCTAAAAAGGTAACAGATATTAAGTTAGAAGATTTGATATCTAAACTTGATGAGTATTGTTGTTCAACGAAATGTTTTTTTGAAGAGAGATCTAAGTTTTACAGTGCTAAACAAAGAAATGACGAATCAATCCGTGAGTTTGCAGTGCGGTTAAAGTCTCTTTCTACTAATTGCAAATTTGGGAATAGTTTATCAGTAAATTTAAGGGATTTCTTTGTTTTGGGTTGTAAACCAGGAAAGGTAAGGGAAAAATTATTTCTCGAGGGTGAATTACACTCGTTCGAAAAATGTTTACAAGTCGCCGAGTGCATTGACCTCGTAGCTTCAACTCAAGCGCAGTCCCGAGTTGATAATACGGTTTACGCTAATGTACAGCTCAAGGCCGGTCGACTCTCTTTTAATAATTCGCGTGTGGAAGACAGAGACGTGAAGCGTTTCGGGCATAGCAACAGGGCACGGTCACAGTCGCCAGCGAACGCTGTGAAACAAAATTGTACCGTTTGTGGTCACAATAATCACATCGCGACGGAATGTAGATATAAAAATTATTTATGTAAAATTTGCAGTACGAAGGGTCATCTCGCAAAACAGTGCAAGCGTTCCTCAACACGTAAGAGTGTGAATACTTTGTTGTCGGACACAAA
This sequence comes from Limnephilus marmoratus, assembly GCA_917880885.1. Classification (NCBI taxonomy): domain Eukaryota; kingdom Metazoa; phylum Arthropoda; class Insecta; order Trichoptera; family Limnephilidae; genus Limnephilus; species Limnephilus marmoratus. The sequence continues at coordinate 40,924,317 of OU862916.1, read as the reverse complement.
GTTGGGTGAAGTTAATAGTGTCGAACCATTTTTTATTGAAGTTTCACTAGACGGGATCAAGAGTAAATTCATGGTAGATTCTGGAGCATCTTGTTGCGTAATTTCCAAGGAGTGTTATTTCAGTAAATTCAGTAGAATCAAGCTAGTGCACGAAGACATTAGTCTACGGGGTTTTGACAATACGCTCGTGAAAGTGGTAGGTACAATTACGCCACAAGTGGAATTTAACGGTCAGTGTCACAATTTGAAATTTGTTGTTGTCACAAGTGCTTCGTTATCGATAGTGGGGCGTGATTTTATGAATCTTTTTAACGTCGGGATTAACGGAATCGTAAACAGTATAAAACAGAATACTTTGAAGCAGCGATTAGTAAAAAAATTCCCGGAAGTTTTTACGGATAAACTAGGAAAATTTAATAAGTACGAAGTGAATTTAACTTTAAAAGAGACCGCTATTCCGATATTTCGTAATCACAGAGTTATGCCGTTCGCTTTGAAAGAAAAAGTCGAAAGGGAGTTAGATAGTTTACTGTCAGACGGTATTATAGAACAAGTCCAGTTTAGTGAGTTTGCAAGTCCAATTGTTCCAGTAATTAAGAAAAACGGTAGTATTAGATTATGTGGTGATTATAAATCGACAGTGAATAATCAGTTATTAGTTGACAAATATCCATTACCTAGGATAGAGGAGCTATTAACGAAAGTAAATGGTGGGAAAGTTTTTGCAAAAATCGATCTTAAATCGGCGTATAGTCAATTTGTTTTAAAAAAGGAGTGTAGGCGTTTTACAACAATCAATACCCATTTAGGATTGTTTCAGTATAAGCGGTTAGTGTACGGGTTATCTCCCGCGCCAGCTATATTTGCAAAGGCAATGGCAAATTGTTTGTCAGGATTACAGAACATGACGTTTTATTTGGATGATATTATCGTGATAGGGGAAGACGAAGACGATTTAGAGAAAAACGTATGTGTCGTGTTAGAAAGGTTGAAACATTGTAATCTAACAGTGAATAGTGACAAGTGTGAATTCAATTTAAAAGTTATTGAGTTTTTAGGTTATAAAATAAGTGAACAAGGGATTCAACCGTGTGAACGGAATAAAGAAGCCATTTTAAATGCACCAGCACCTAGTGATTTAAATAATTTAAGAAGTTTATTAGGTATGATTAGTTATTATCGTAATTTTATTCCAAATATGGCAAATATATTGTCACCATTATACGAATTACTTAAAAAAGATGTTAAGTTTCAATGGGGTACGGAACAAGAAAATAGTTTTGCGATAATTAAAAGAATATTAACTTCGGATAGGATTTTAACGCATTTTGACGAAAATATACCTGTGAAACTTGTCACAGATGGTAGTTTTAATGGGGTAGCAGCAACATTACTTCATAGGTTTCAAAATGGCGTAGAAAGACCGATTGGGTTCGCAAGCAGAACTTTAACTAAAGCGGAAAAGAATTATTCTATTCTAGATATTGAAGCAACAGCAATTATTTTTGGAATTAAAAAGTTTTATCAATATTTGTACGGCAGAGAATTTATTTTAGCTGTGGATAATCAGCCGTTAGTGAGAATTTTAGGTGAAAATAAAGAAGTACCTAAGATTGCCGCGTCAAGGTTACAGAGATATGCTATTATGTTAGGTTCGTTTAATTTTAAAATTGAATATGTAAAATCGAAAAATAATTGTTCAGACTTTCTGAGCAGGTGTCCGATTGAAAAGGTTAGCTGTGAAGATGAGATAGAGTCTGATTACATTAATTATTTCGAGAATAATGGGTTTAATTTGTCTTTAGACGTGATAAAAAGCGAAACCGAAAAGGATGATGTGTTAGGTCAAGTAAAAAATTTTCTTATCGAAGGTTGGCCAGCATCAGTAAAAAAGGCACAAAGTGGTAACTTTATTAGAATTTTTTGGGAAAAAAGGTTAGAATTGTCTTTGATAAATGGGTGTGTTTTATATCAACATAGGGTTGTTGTACCTGAGTCTTTAAGACAAGAGGTTTTAAAGATGTTACATAGATCTCATTTAGGGGTTTTTAAGACTAAAGGTATTGCAAAAAGCTTTGTCTGGTGGCCAAAAATTAATCAAGATTTGGAGAAAATAACGGAAAATTGTAGAGATTGTTTAGAAATTAAACCAGAATCACAAAAGAGTTCTTTAGCAGTGTGGCCATATGAACCTGAAGTATGGTTCAGGGTACATATTGATCATGGTAGTTTATATAACAAAAATTTTTTAGTGGTGGTAGACTCTTCTTCAAAGTGGATTGAGTGTCTGGAAGTAAACAGTCTGTCTTCAAAAGAAAATATCGAAATACTTCATAGATTATTTTCGCAATTTGGTTTTCCTGCAACTTTAGTTAGTGATAATGGTACGTGTTTTTGTTCTGAGGATTTTGAAAATTTTTGTAAGAAAAATGGGATAGAACATATCACTAGTCCAGTCAATCACCCTAGTAGCAACGGGCAAGCTGAAGCTACAGTAAAGACTTGTAAAAATTTCCTTAAAAAAATTTGTAAACATAATGGATTTCCTTCAGATTATAAAGAAAAGTTAGGTAACTTTTTAGCAGACTATAGGAATACAGTTCACGCAACAACAGGATGTGAGCCATCTGTATTATTAATGGGTAGAAAAATTAGAACAGTATTTGACTCTCTGATTCCAAGGAAAATTGAGGATAGAACGGGTAGTTCAGGTTCTACTCGACGAAACAAAGTAATAAAAAAGGTTACTCAGAGCCAAAACAATCAGAAAAGACAATATAAGGGTAGAGTTAAATCAGGTTTTAATATAGGTCAGAAAGTAATGACTAGAGATTTCAGATCTCAGGGTAATAGGTTATGGGTCCCTGGGGTTATTGTGGATAAAAAAGGTAGTAAAATATATTTCATAAAAATTAACAAGTCTAATATGGTGTGGAAAAGACATTTAGACCAGCTAAAGGAATTACATGTTTCATGGCAGGAGGAAGATAACCAGGAATTCGCGTCTGACACGTTGGAATTGTCGACGGACGAATTAGATCTCTCCGGTATGTTACGTAATAGAAGTGTCTCTAATTCTGTTTCTCCATGTTTCAGGTCTAACCCATGGCAAGGAAGGCTTCGGCCCAGGTGACAGCACTTCGCAGTCGAAATGGACAGAAATGGACTGAAGGGAAACAGAAAGAACAAAAACAAATGTTTTGTTAATTTTAAATGTAATGTGTTAATTTTAAATGTGAAATATGAAATATAAAATATATTGTATGAAATATGTAGCTATAGGTATCACTTATGTAGCCAGGATTCTCCCGTTTAAGTAGGGGAGGATGTGAGAGAGGTTTTAGGGTGGCACACCTGTTTCCGGCCATACAAGAGCGAGACAGGTGATCCCGCATATAAAAGGAGATGCAGGCCTCTCCTCACTCTCTTTTTCCAACCGCCAACACGTTAGTTAGGACGTATTTATAGCCATTACTTATAATAAATATCCATATCGCCAATACGCGCATTATTTATAAATAACCTCGCCTACACTCGAGTCTGTATTTAACATTGAAGGATAATAAATAAATAAATAAATACTTTCACCAATCAAACAAAGTTAGGTAAAAATTAAAACCCTAGCGAAAAACAGGAAGCCAATTTCGATACACAAACTTTGACAATGACTTAAATACTGACCCATGACAGTTCAAACAAAAATGCAGAAAAAATAATAATTAAGATGAAGCCATAGTATATTATGCAAAATCATACAAAATCGTATGTTTTTGTTTTGAAAATTTGATTGCTTAGAAGTATTGTAGATGCTTCAATTAAATACTGCGTGTAAAACATACCTTGGCCCTTAAAAATATCGGTCATTTTTTTTATAAAACTTTTAATAAGCCTATAAAAAAATAAAGTATAAGGTCTAAAAAACGCACTTTCAAGTCCAAACTCTCCTATTTATAAACCCCTTTTCGGTTAGGGAACGTACCCAAACTACGTGACCAACTTTTTGCAATTTTTAACCCCCCCGCCCCCCCCCCGGTGACCAAAATCCTAAGGAACCCGCCGCTCATTTGTATGGAGCGTGACCTTTTGAAGACCCCCCCCCCCCCTAAAAGTGTCACGTAGTATGGGTACGTTCCCTTATGGTTTCATTGTATAATGTGGCAAATTCAGTTTATTTTATAATGATCGCAAAAAAAGTTGATATTTACACCCAATCTTCCCAAAATAAAATAAAATATGCATTTTCGCGTTGTTATTTTACAATACGGCCGCTAGTCGACGAATTCGGTTTTTCAAAGTGAACCCTATGGCGTCCACCGAAGAACTACTGTTGACGCCATAGTCGGTAAACCTCAGTCACGCCCCGAACTCAGCGGGAGATGGACGCGTCACTTCGCGTCGCTTGATTTCGTGAAATCAATTTTAAATTTCCGATTTATTACAATAAACAATGTGTAAAACAGGAATTAATATTTTTTACAGGCCTTTACGAAATCAACCTGTAAAACAAATCTCTCAAATACCTTTTCCAACCTTTCCAAAAGCTTTTTCTCAAGTATTTTTAAACTCCTCCCATAAAGGGCGTGAATTCCGATTTCGATTTTTTCCTGAACTAGTGGATCGCCATAAAACTTAAAATTACTTACTTATTGTCGGGAGCTATAAATAATAAAGCTTTAATAAAAAAAACCTACGTGGACTTAGTTTAGTGAATATAAATAAATAGCGCAAGCTATTATTTATATAATAACCGCTGAACGATGAAAAAAAAACAAAATAAACATTTTTTTCCTTATAAAAAAATCAACTCTTTTAACCTGAAAACAACCTTAAAATATTGGCAATTAGAAAGAGTTTGTGATAAATTTTCGTATAACACATTTGTATGTAGAACCACCTCCCGAATTTAAGTTAAGTTAATTCACTTTATCCCCGTGTCCTGGGTTAAAGTGAATTTACGTATACGCATTTAAAAAATGCTCGATAAAAAATTAAGGCCAACAGGAGTTCCAATATTTTATTGAAGAATCTGGAATAATTCTACGCGATCAGATTTAACAATAAAAAAGTAGTGTTTGTAATTTTTAAGTTCGCGAACAAAACAACAGTAAATGGGCTAAGCCGAATTTATATTACGTAATGCATGCATTTCCCAAATAATTGCATGACACCAAAAAGTAAATTAAGTGTAAATTGCATAAATTCAGTGTCGTGCAAACTTCAGTATCAAAGCAACCATGGAACCATTAACAACAAAGCTATTTTCTAAAGTGCACAATGTAGTTGGACACATGGGGATGTACAAAATAAAGAAAAGACAGTGTTGGATTCGAGGGAAGTTATCAAGAAAGCGTATGGTTGAGATGCAGATAATTTCTGAATTTACACGGCAACACTAGTTACGCCACGTTTTTATTATTTGCATACCGCTAGTGGTGCCGTAATTTTGTGTTACCTACAACATCCTTTCTCGCAAGCAAGATAAAACTATACGCTTACACGTTAAACTAGCTGTGCAACTAATGTCATGAACCAACTTGTGCGCAACTGGGTGCATACCCGCGTTAAAATCAATTTATTTTATAGTATACGTCAACTTGACATCCGTAATAACTTCCTATTAATTATTTTACTCTTTATTTAATTTTTTTGCTCCTAAGAGGATTTCTTACTTCTTATATTTTATAACTTTTTATAATTTTATTTAAAACTTTGTGCCTTTCAAATATATCTTATATTTTTCTTTTATTATAATATTTTTTACTTTTTACTTATAACTTTATACTCTTTAACCCTTAATTTACCCGGTAGGTCCCTGGGACTCCATTGAAAACTTTCAGCCCTCATAAAACCGTTAGTTTTTGGAATTACAAACTGTGCGTTCCAGTACCTTCTCGCAGTGACGCGCCAAACGCGGGGGAGATCGGACGTCGATGCGTGCGGCTCCGATTGGTAAGTAAGTCCGTGGAACTCCACTAGCCGAATTACTTTTTTGTTTTTGTTCTATGTTCTTTTTTTTGCTTTTTATATGATTATGTTTTTGTTATATTTCTTTAAAAATTACTTAGAAAAATTGTTTTGAAACGTTGAGACTAGAAGTTAGGTCTCGTAATTTCGATACAAAAGTGCTATATTCTAGAAGTCCCTTAATAAAAAGCTGTGATTTTATAATTTTGAGTAAAAACCTATGCCATTGTGAAACCAAATATATAATAAATAAATATAACTAGCATTTCATTTAAAAAAGTGTTTATTTCATATTCAATTTACGATTTTATTTCCGGGAGTCCTGGGGACTCCACCAGGTAAATTGTGTATGTATGAAGTCACCGGATAAATCAAGGGTTAATTATGTTAATATTGTTGTTGTAGATACTATTTATAAGTTAACTATGTTAATGGCGTTTATTTCCAAAATAAATAAATAGTAGGCACATTATTATTTAGTAAAAAGTATACATTTTTTTCAATTGTACATCGTAGAAATATTAAAATTAAAATGGAGACAATAATTCTTTGCGAATGACCGGTCGCCTACGTGTCGTTTATAAAATTAATTGCATTGTGCAAAATTTTCAGCTATAGATATATTTTTAAAAAATCGGAGCTGGATTTTTTAATTACTTCCCCCGATATATCAATGAAAATTCTTTTTTTATACTTTTGAGTATTCCGATTTGACAGCTCGTAGTAGGAACCACGATCACGCGAAATCTGGCGGGATAAAAAGGTAGTATCCAACACATCTACCATCTTGAACCGTAACCGGAACGCAACAAACAACTTTATAGACAAATGAAACGCCAAATGGTCGTGTTATTTCAGGACTTCACACAGCAAAAAATAACTTTTTGAAATGATTTATTTAGGTGGCGACCCTTATTTCTCTTGTCCGATAGTCTGTTATCTCGCGACCCGAGCGGCTCCGGAGTCGGGGTAGTACAACGTACAACCCAAAACCAAAACAAGATGAGCCGTCACGATGTTTACGTGTGATCGCAGCAAGCAAGCCAGTCATACATAGCCCAATTACTAATCAGTCAACGACTCAATGTCGAAAACAGAAACTATTTAGGTTCTTTCTGACTACTTTCTAATGCATTTTGAGTGAACTTGAGCTTTCTGAGACCTTCGAGCAAGGCCGACTACAGATTTTGAATTGTCACGTAATCCAGGCACGACAGTTTGCAAATGGCGGAGATTGCTGTTGATACCCGTTTTTACTTGATTTGAGAGTTGATTTACCGCCAGCTTATTAAATAAACAGAGTAATTAGGTTATTTTAAAGAGTGAGGTTTACTTAGAGACAGCACTGACATCGTAATTCGGCCTGTAGGTACTCCGATCGGCCTTCCCTTTGAGGGGTTGACATAAAGGGAAATATCAATGAGACCCAGAAGTTAAAGAGAATTTTGACAAAATGAGATATTCTGCACCAAAAAACGCAAAAATATCATTTAAAACTAGTTGAACTTCAGAGTGCTTCCGAATCGAGTTTTTAAAATAATATTGCGCACATTATTTTTACAAAGGTTTTAGTCACAGATAAGAGACTGGTCGATTGAGATCTTTTGACCACTCAGCCGGAATATCGCCTTGCACCGCAGTGAGAGGGATGGATTCACACGTCCGTTACTCCTGAAGACATTGACCGTCAGATTATTACCCACCCCTCACACCTTTTTCCTTCCCAGATCTTCCTGTTCTATCTCTCCTCAAAAGACCCTCCAAACAGCATCCCCAATGATGACTCAGGCCCTGAGTGGAATTATTTTCCCCGGTGCCTCCTACGTAGAACTAATGTAAAAAAAATTATTAACGAGATCTAGAATAAGATGTCACGCAATAAGCAATTTAATAAAGTCATGTTCAATATTATCTGTTGTGTACCCAATAAATATAACTGTTAATAAAACCGATGGATAATTGTTATTTACCAGATTCCACCGGAAAACTGCGATAACGGACACCGGAATACCAGAAACTATGACGTCACAAAAGGGTTCCAACTGAGGACTTGAACAGTACTAATCGAATGTTCAGTTCCCCCTTATCAGTAGAAAGAGCATTTTACAGTTAAATGGCAAAAATTTAAAGTAATTAACGTGTTTCCCCTTTTTACGAAATGATTTATTTTACAAATAATAGATATGAAAGAGAGTGGGGAGATATCGCGGGTCCGGAAGAAAAACGTTCCAAATAAAAAGTTAAATTTTTCAGAGACGATAGAAGTTTTCGAAAAGTTGTAATGTCGATTTTTTCAGGAAATTTAATTTCGATTTTTTAAAACGGTGTTTATTATTCTTTAAATTTACATGTAGATGTAGATACTTAACCTGACAAACTTAAAATGTCATATCTAATAAAAATAATGATGAATTCTTGAACGATCTTTAAAACTTTCCCCGCAAAATTGTGAGTAACTTTTTGTGACAATTTTGTATGTATGAAAACGTCATGATTGATTGCTTCGATTTTGTTGATAAGTAAGTTCGTGTATTTTTTCTTTGTAAACGAAAACCTCATAAAGAGTAGTGATCTCAAGAATAAAGACGCAGCAATCAAATTCAATTTTCAAAAAAGGGTTTTAATTTTGAAGTATTGTTTGCATCTGACTGAAAACTCAATTTTTTATCTTGATTTGTTTCCCAACTTTTTGTGGCAATTTATTTACAAATTATTTTTGTGACAGTATGAAAACATCATATCACTGATTGCATCGGTTTTGTTGATAAACAGAACTATATGTGTATTTTTCTTTGCAAACTAAAATCTTTTGAAGACATAACAATAAAATTTAAATTGTTTATCCAAAAAAGGTTTTTTTTATACTTCTTGGGCATTAACTGTGTAAAAATTTTTAGACGGTTTGTTTTGAAGAGTTTTATTCACAGATTTATTTTATTTATCCTTAGAAACTTTAGAAATAAAAAAAACAATTTGATAAACAAAATAATAGCGATCTGTAAGTCATCTTTGTTGATCATGTTTCCTTATTATTTTGACTCCTCCCACCGATTTCCCCCCCCCCCCCTCCCAAATCACCACTCCCGTCTACCCTCACCCAATTAATAATTTCTGTACTTGTATAATTTTAAAGTTAGTTTTAAGAACGTTGGTGAATGGCGTGGATGTAATGAAAACAGTCAGCAGCAAATAAATAAAATTACTTACAAATTGGTAAAAGAAAGAGCAAATCTCTTCCAATTAAATTCGGGGTACCCCAGGGAAGTGTATTAGGACCTATACTATTTCTGATATATATAAATGACCTTATGAATCTTCCCATAAATGGAAACATAATGAGCTTTGCAGATGACACTGTTATTATATTCCACGAACAAGATTGGACAAAAGCTTACAAGGAGGCGGAACATGGCCTGGCTGTACTTCAAAACTGGCTAAAAGTGAACTCCCTTACATTCAATGTTAATAAAACTAAATATCTAACTTTCTCCAAAAACAAAAGAGGACAACCAATGAATGTGCATACCCTCAAATTACATGAATGTCAAAATACTTTTCCACAATGTTCCTGCCCGTCTGTAACCCAAACAAAAAGTATTAAATATATTGGGATTGTAATTGATGAAAAACTACAGTGGAATTCACACATTGATCTTACCTCAAAAAAGCTAACAAAACTCATCTACTTCTTCAAAAAATTAAGAAACATCTTGTCGATGAGGGATCTAAAGAGGGTATATTATGCTTTATGCCACTCTCGATCGGAATATGGAGTAATAGGATGGGGCTCAGCAGCATCTAATCATTTAAAACAACTTAAGATAACTCAAAATTGCATCATAAAGACCATTCTAAAGGTACCAATAAGGACGTCAACAACAGAAATATTTAAACTGTTTGATGTTCCAAGCATACAGAAAATATATGCCAAAAACATTCTGGTACATCACCACAAAAATGATTCAGAGGCAGACACCTCACATGCTCATAAAACCAGAGCCAAACAAACAGACATACTTAATATACCAAAGTGTAACTCTTCATTTGGTCAAAGAAGTTCTGAATTTTTAGCAGTAAAGTTATATAACAAACTCCCACCTAGTATCAAACAAATTAAAACAAAAAATAGCTACATTAAGGACATGAACTATCGGAAAATGAACTTACTACTATACTTAAAACATCGTCATAGAAGTTTCTGGAAAACCTTATCCAAACATTGAAGTTAAACCATAGAAGTCGCTGAAAACTTATCCAAAGCATAGTCCCCCTCAGCACAGGATCTCCTAGTGAGGAGGACTACGAATATATTTTCTATTTTATATATACATCTAACTAACATGTTTCACATAAAATGTAAAAGATATTATATAGTTACTAAATAAAAAAATAAAATATAACTGCAAATAAAACTATTCCAAACAAAAAAACAAAAAAGGATTTTGAAGCAAATCTGTTCATTTCGAGCGTAAGTTTAAGTAAATGTTCAATCTCGAATACTTTCTTTCTCGCATCGCTTATAGACGAGGGATACTATTGGTTAATAAATGTCTGATCGATATAAGTACATGAAAGACCTGAAGTTTTTAAGTTTGCCTTCCGGGTTTGCCCGCGCAGCTTCAAGTCTTCAGAGAAAGAGAGAAAAGATACTCGTAATCCTTTTGTTATAAGGATAAACGAGCGGTTGGGTTATTTATTATTAACCCATAAAGCTACTGTTATAGTTGTACTGTTTTACGATTATTGAACTGTGTCGTACTTGCAAATTGATTGTACCTACTCCAATAAAGACTAATTGTGTTTACCGTATGAAAATATCGATTTTATTTTATTGCTACTGCAATAAATTTTAGTTTAAAGTATTGTATCAATGACTTGTGACGCTTTCGTTCCGGACCAGCGATACGTAGGCGCGAAGCTCACTGGTTTGACATTAATTGCACGCTCACCTCCTAAGCTCCCGGTGATAAGGAAGTGATAACAAATTATCGGGAACAAAGTCAACTCCGCGCTATGGGAAGTGTGGGAAAATAACAATTCCGTTCAACGGAACAAGACAAGTACATTGGTAAACACAGCGAGGACACTTGAGCACTAAAAAAATACAGTTTGTAGTCTGATTGCCAAAGCAATAAAGAGATACTACGAATGATTTATATGTAGGTTCTATACGGGTAATTAGGAAAATGTATAATGTTTTCAAACAAAAAGTTCTTAGTTTATAAGCTTTTAAATTGTTTGTTTTTATGAAACATGTATTGGAATTTTTGTTCCGTTAGTTAATTTTAGTTTGAAATATTGAAAAGGGTCACTAGTTTTTAAGCTGCAAATTTTGACACGCATTGCATTGAATTTAAAAGATTTTTGTCTTTGGAAAACTTTGACATTTTCCCATCATTTAAATCATTTGGTATATTGTTTCAGTTAGCAGACTACAAAGTGATGTTCACAGGCTTTTTTTTACATTAGCTCCACACTGGTGGCAATGAAGAAAATAATTTTCCTCAGGGCCTATGTCGTTTTTGGGGATACTTTGTAGAGGGTCCTTTAAAGCAAGGAAGGAGAGGAAGTTCTGGGAACGAAAAAGGTATGAGGGGTTCGTAAAAATTTGGGTCCAGATAACGGACATATGAATCCATCCTTCCATTGCGGTACAATGCAATGGGTCGGGAGGGACCATTTGGAGAAGCCAAATGGTCTCCCTCAACCAATCTCTTCCGATTTGGCCCGCCGCACAGCAGGTGTCCAGATGAATCTGTCGCAAAGACCTGGACAAACCTCACTCCACGAACCCGGGCACCCCTACTAAGTTACCGGCAGTGGCTTGTCACTTGGATTGGCCTACGTCAGAGGGTTCCCCAAGCGATGATGAGAAGTATCTGACCGTTCAGATCTATTCACTTAATACGGCTAAAGCCATTTTAAGGAACTTTTCGATACCGCTGAAGGCATTTCACCAAAGTGATACTTAAGAGTACCCACTTGTAATTAAACTGAATTTAAAAGGGAAAAATACAATTTTCTGCTTGCGACATTAATATTCAAAAAAGCAACACTACAGGTATTCTGAGTGGATGCAGAAATCTGGAAGCAATAATGTGATTTGATGCAATATTATTACATAACTTATTTAAGCGCCATTGGAGTTACGACTGCATTCTTATCGGATAAGCCATAGATAATGATGTAATCATAATAAAATGTCGTTAGTCAACGAAATGCAAATTACCAATAACAAAATCCACCTCTCTCAATTATTCATGATTGCAAATGTCTGTAAGAAGGGAAGAATAAATAAATCTATAAAAATAAATTATAAATTATTGCAATGTATGTGCAGCAAAAATACTTGCGATGGGAGAATAATAAGTTATTTTCACAGATTTTTATTAATTCTCGACAAAAAAAATGATGAAGGTATATATTTTTTGATGCTAAATTTTCTCTAACGATTTAAAGTTTGCTATTTTGCGATCTGTCACCAAAGTAAGATGTTCGTTTTTATTCGTGAATTCGGCGGCGATGACGTCATTCTGGGAACGTCGGTGACAGCCGTCTTACCAGGCTGTGGCGTTTTCTATCCTATAATGACGTTGTAGCCAGTTGGAACCGTTACGGAATGTGCGGCTTTTCAAATCAATTATTTTTAATAAAAATATTTGTAACGACCGATGCCGCAACATGAAAAGATGTGAACTGTAAATCTGATTTTTGCTAGTACAAGACAATTGACTGTGTTTTGAAATATGGATCACAGGAATTGGGCGATGGAAGGAATCAGTCCCTACCTTTGATGGCTTCATCCATTGATTCAGGATCGATCCTGGTACTGGCAGCTTCCCACAATAACGGCACAACTATATGTAACAGTTACCGACACTTTTGAGTTCATAAATTAGGAATGTATGCGATTAATTGCGATATTTCGATTGCGGGCTGTGACCGATGTCACTTCGAATGTTCAACTGCCCAAGTAGGTAATTTAAAACTTTGGTGCGATATATTTTGTTTCCATCCTTCTTTTCCTTATAGGGACTTTTGAGGAAAGGAGGAAGACAAAGGAATAAATGAATGATACGCCTTTTTCATGGCTTATTTCCACAGAGTTCACCGAAGAAGCACCACAATTGTGCTAACACAACTGGACTTTTACAGAATTTGGTAAAAATGAATTGGCAACGTTGTATATGTTGTGAGGCAATTTTATTTAACAAACAGTAGCATCTGTTGTTTTAATATAAAACTAGCGCGGACCTGTGAAAAATCACAGGGTTGTCTGAATTCTTGAAAAATTAATTCTTATTTTTAGAATGATAAAAAAAAATTATAACATAGGTAGGTACTTTATCACTTGTGTGATTCTTCTCAAAATAAACTCAAATTTTGAGAATGGCACTGAAACAAAAAAAGGGTAATGCGCGTTTTCATCCCCCGACAAAATATCCCTCGACATAATATCCCAAGGACAAAATATATCTCCACTACGCTGAATTATTTCTTATAACTATTTTTGAACAATAATTTATTGTCTTTGCAGGATGTCTGTATTATTACGATTGTCTGTATTATTGTAAGTTTGCGATTTTATATATTTTTTTATATAAATTCTACAAATATGTGATAATCGACAAAAGATAGATGAATTTATTGGTTATATAGAACTATAATCAGTTTGTATGTCTCCATAATAAAATTCGGAGGTATGATTTTTTTTTAATGTGGACGGAAAATATTCAACCAAAAAATTTCGAGCAATCGGAGAAAAAAGTTTAAAATTACGCTGTCGCTCCAGTGGTTAAAAGATTTATCAATAATTGATTTATCTTCATTATAAAAATTATTAATTTATAACATTCTTGCAACGATAGACGAGTTGAAACGATTGCACACAATACTGGCACGTATTACTAACATAGTCAGCAGTAAAAGGAATTTCAAAAATGTAACATTTTTATTTAACTTGATTATTTAATTATGACATCCATCAGCAATTTGTTTATTAAATAATTATTATTCGTATATGAGGGCAAGCATCCGGTCCTTTGACCCGAGGGTTAGTGGGTTGTAAGGTCATGTGTCAATCTGTCAAACTATTAATATCATAATTATTGCAAATAGAATTTAAATGCCGACACTCACATAGATAAATGGGTATTTATTTTAATGACGAATCTCACAGTAGTTGTTCAAAATGATCGATGTAGGCACCGGCAGTATGGTGTCATGGCATGTTTCAGATTAAGGAGACATGCATGAAAGGCAAATTTCAAAAAGTATATATGAGAATTGATGCGTATTTAAGGGTGATAGAAGAAGTGCGCGTAGAATTTGATGTTCTGCACTAAACTTGGCAAATCATTTTCTTTTAAGGTTTTTCTTAGAAACAAATGTATCTTTACGCTAACCCCGGCTAAATCACAAACAAATTGTTTAAAATGGAACATTAAAATGAAATACTAACAAGAAACCAACAAGATATTACATGTCTAACCAAGAAAACAGCACAAAAACCAATAGATGGTGCCAAAACGTCACGTTACGTAACTTAACTAGAAAACAGTAAATCTAAACCAATGAAACTAACCCAGAAAACAGAAAGTCGACTATAACTAACAAACCTCACCCAAAACTAAACCTGACCAGAAAACAAGTTAATCCATTATTCTAACCCACGAAACAGCAAGCAAACAATTGCACAAAACCTAACCTCAGCAGAAAAGAGAAATTGAAACAAAAAATCTAACCGTAGAAAACAGCCCGTAATTGTAAACCTATCAACCATACCCAAAAGCTACTTAGTGAAACCACCAATACAATAAATACTGTGTCATATTGTGTACTTCTTTATTCTGCGCTCATAATGCATATAACCCAACACTCGTAAATCAACCGCATTGCATATATAATTTGCTATTGTTGATTGATGGGTTGGCAGTTGGTATTGGATAGTCATTGTCATTAGTTATAATTTGTTGTCATGTAGGTTATAGGTTTCCAATAGTTATGAATAGAAAATAATACGTAATATTATCCGGTTTGATTTGTATAAATAAGTTATCTTTTTCCATATTATTTGACAACGGATTTTTGATAAGAGGCACGTTACTCACGATAAGAACGTTTCGCGCAAAAGAACGTATATTTTCAAAACCGACAACACGTTGAAGGTTTTCCAAAACGAAACGTATTATATTTTCAAGATACTAGCAATTTTGAAAGTCCAAGTGTTTTTATAAAAAAAAGTAAGGCACAGGTCGGCGCTATAGTAAGAAAACGTGGCTAACACCAAACACAAGATGTGTATCTCTACCAGAAGGTACTAAATGGAAGTTGATAGGAATCTATAATCTATACCATTTACTAACAGGTAGGCATGTACAGATTGTGTAGCTAGTCTTCGATTTTAAAACGCACGCACGCATCACGCATAAGGTATGTGGAGTAGATAAACCATGCGCCACGTGGGTAGTTATCAGATAAGGAAAAGGAAGAATGAAAGATAAGGTATTCGGGGCGACACACCCTTGTTTGACTTGTTACCTTGTTTTGATATTGTATAAACCGGCCTCACCCTGTTTACTGCTGACAAAATCTTAACGGTTATAAATCCATCAATCAATAATCTCTGGATATACACACGCATGACTAAGATTCTTGACATAAAAAGGGTACTTGCGTTGAAAACATCCAAGATGGTTTCAGGATTATATAACATTAATTTTTCGAAGAAAACTTCTTCTAAAAGGTTGTTACTTTGTGATGTCATTATTTATTTATTAAAAGAAAATAACTTAGTTTACATCACTTTATTTTTTAAAGATAACAATAAACATTGGCGTAGAATTTTATTTGTCGACAACGATACGTCAAAAATTATTAGTAAAAATATTCCCGGTACTATTCAACCAGCGTTTTACACAAATAACAAATTGAAGAAATATATACTCAACAATAAAGATAGCGAAATTAAAACAAAAAAATCAGGGGTTTACAAACTCAATTGCAATGATTGTAGTTCGTTTTATATAGGTAGAACTTATAGAAACTTTGAGATTAGGGTTAAAGAGCACCTCAGAGCACTAAATGGCAATAGCGATTCTGAGTTCGCAGACCATTTATTAAAATATGATCATAGCTTTGACATAAATTCAGGTCTTCAATATTACATACAGGATATAAAACATCGCAAATCAATGATTTAGAAATTTTAGAAATAAGAAAAAATGTAAATTCGAAAGCTGACATAATTAATAAGCAAAAAAATTTTGTTAACCCTGTTTTAAATATCTTCCCACTTAACCGGCCCTTTACTTCTAATAGCTTGGTAATCCCCAATTCTTCGAAACTCCCACCATTGTCAACCCTTATCCCTCCATCAATTTCTTCTCTCCATATGTAATCTATAATTAGTTTTTTAACTTTAGTATACTTTTATTCCTGAAGAAGTGAACATGGTTCACGAAACATGTTGATAGTATAAAATATAAAAAATAAAGTGATGTAAACTAAGTTATTTTCTTTAAATAAATATAACATTAGTTGAGTATTCAATTTAATTATTTTATTCCTTTTAAAAACATTAAAATTAAAAATTTCAAAAATAATATTGATTAAGATAAACAAAAAAAGACATAAAAAGCGGGTTCTACGCAAAGCTTGTCGTTTTATTCGAAGTGATTCTATTTAATAACAAGATAGCCTTCCCACCGGCATCACCATTGGAAAGTGGGTCCTGGAGGCCGGGAGATAAAACAGTACATGCTGTCGGTGACGGAAATAAGCACCTCCATGACGGTCGAAATTTCGAACCATCCCCGAATTAGTCTGAAGAAATGTGAAGCAATGTGCGATGAGTTTTCCTTGTGACCCGTAAATGGTCCTTCCGAGCATATCCAAGAGAAAATCGGTACGATAGAGCCACGGGTAGTAGCCATATTCCCTCAGGTAGAGAAATATCAGATGTTTCGTGTGGACCAACATGATGGAATACTTCACCTCGTGTGGACTCCAAATCACCGACCCATATTTAAGCCTACTCCTAAACTCCTAATTTGGAATGAAAAAAAAGAAAGTGATCTATTTGGTACCGATTTTAGCACAATTTAAGATAGCGGTAATTAATTGACATCATCTGTCGTCTGTCATCGTTTTACGTACGTGGTGTGGTCTTGGTTTTTGAACAGTCATAATTGCTACGGAAATAAACTGAAATACTCCTAATAAGTAGTAATTAGAAATTGCACTATTTTAAGTGACTTTGACCATACGAAAGAAGAAGAAGTGACTTTGTTAAGAAGCCTATTAGCCAATAAAACAAGAATTAAAAAATATATTTTTGAATGTAGCTATTACTTTGTGGTTATCCATTATAGAATAATGAAATAATTTTACTTTGTATAAACCACTTATTTGATGTGCAAATCCGACCGGTTTCGGAACAAACGTTCCTTCGTCAGGTAAGCTTATTGAAGTAGTATAAGCTTCCCTGACGAAGGAACGTTTGTTCCGAAACCGGTCGGATTTGCACATCAAATAAGTGGTTTATACAAAGTAAAATTATTTCATTATTCTAATTAAAAAATAGATTAAACTAAAAATTAAAAAAAAACATTTACAATTTTATTATTTACCGAGCATTTTTAATGACGAAAATCGGTGCCCATGTGGAGTTTTTACACTAAAAGATTTAACAAATACCTACTGCATAGGAGTAAAAATGTTTTCATTTTGAAAATATCACTTTGATAATTAATACAACAAGAATCTACCTTTCATAAAGTTTCGGAATAAAATAGTTTTATTTACGAAGATCGCTCATCTTATTTTAAGAAGGTCCCTGTATAGATGAGATTTCTAAAAGGAGTCCCCGCCCCCTTCTCCCACCCCTAAAGGCGATGCACCACGTCGTGTGAAATTCGACATCAGGCCGCTCGCAATAACACTCCTTATGTAGATGGCGCTAAGGTTTAAATTCCCGTTCAACATCAGCCGCCTTTTATTTTGAGAAGTTTAGGCACAAATATTTAAATGTTTTATTTTTACAACTTTAATTTTCCACATCATATAATAAATCCATAGCCAAAAAAGGGTTCGTCAGTAGAATATTTTGAACTTTAAAGCAGGTTTTAGAGGCCTGATACTTTATTTTTCTATGGCCTTATTAAATTACAAATAAAAAAATAATACTTATATTATTTCAAAAGAAAATATGTGTTCCAGGTGAAGTATATTTGAAATATTTCTAAGCGATCTAATTTTAAAATCAAAAACACAATTTGGCATAACTCAATAGTGCACACCTTAGCCCGTCTATTCACATGAGACCAAATTTGTCTCAGCTTACATAGGTCTCATATAAATCGTTACTTCCCTTACATAGGGAGAAATATTTTCATATTTTTTTAGAAATGTTGAAATATTAAAAAAGGTGTTAGAAAGGCAAAACACCACGCTTTTTACTCAAATCTAAAAAAATAACGACCAAAAAAGTAAAAATTTACACTTTTACGAAACCAAAGTTTTGAATCGCAATTTAATGAAAAAAATTGAAACCTTGGAAATATTTTATTAATTATTTTCAAATGGAACGACAAAAAAGAGAGGTAACAATAACGTTTGTCTAATAAAATATGGATGTGTTTTTATTTCTTTTCGTTATCAGTAATTTTTGTCAGAAAAGACGTAAGGTAAGCCATTTTTGAAACTTTTTATGTTTGCATGCAAAATTTTTATATTTATAAAAATTACATGTTTTTTACGATTTATAATATTTGAAATGGTATTTCATCACCTTTTACAAACAGTTTTTAGTTTTATGAAAATATTTCATTTATTTGGATTTTGTTGTAAAGCGGAAATATTTTGACTATTTCAAAAGTGTGACAAACTTCTGAAAGGGTTAAAGGACAATTTTGATATTTCCTATCGACCTCTGATTTCGAAAAACGTTGTGTAAAGCCCGGGCAACGCCGGAGGCTTCAGCAGTAATAAATAAGACAATGTGAGGGCGAGGGGACTCGTCAGTGCCCAGTGTCCAGTGCCCAGCGCCCAGTCCGGCCCCACGCGGCCCCGGAGATTCCCAGACAATATTATTATTTCGCCTTTCTATTTCAGTACAGTCCGACACATCTACTATCTACTGCTACTATCTGCCCCGCTATACTCTTACTCTATTCTAAACTCTATTCTATATGTACTGTATGTAGCTCCAAGGTGCGGAGACACGGGAGGGGAGGTTACATCTCCGCAAACACTCGTCACTGGTAATCGGTGGAACGCAGGAGAAAAGTCTAAGAAAAATTGACTATGAAAAGTTTAGAGCATCACCGAAATTAGTCACCATTTTGAAGTGAAACTTCCTTAGCCCCGTCAGATTAATTTGAAATTCGGATGAAACGGAAATGACGCACAACGGCACCTGCGAAGCACCAAACTGCGCTCAAGGCTCCTATTGGTTGAGATATTAAACGGAAACGACGATGGGTCTGCGCTCATTGGCCGCTTTGTTATTTTAAGGGTCGTCGGAATATAATGCGTTAATTCGCGTCTCGTCGAGCGCGTCCCATAGCGCAGCGGTATAGTGCGTCGCAAATCTCAGCGGCCAGAAAAATCCAGCGGACGGAGGTTCGAATCCTACGAAATCCAAAAAAAAAATGAACATTTAACTTTTTGTAAACCAATATCCAATCTTCAAACCACTTTAAAATAAACAGACAAAAGAAAGCAACTTTCTAGTTTCACTTCTATCGCGTGTGAATTACTATTTTTATATTTTTTTAAATGTAAAGTTCTGCCAGGAACTTGGTAATTTGTAACAAATTTTAACACGGTTTTGAAATGTGATCGGTTCATACTGCTCGGAGCCAGTAAAATTAAAATAAAATGAAAGTAAAATTTTGAAAAATAATACAAACTTTCCCAGGTTACATGCCAAAATTTTAATTCCTCCTAGTTCCATCGTCATAAGCGAAGAATGTTGTTTGTATAATGAAGAACTTGTCAAATATTAGATGGAGCCTACGACCCCTTGGTAAGAATCTATTACTTTGGATCGTTTGGCTACAAGTTTAAAACGGGTCTCCACCATGAAGGATATAAGGATCGTGTTTGGGAGTACGCTGACATTTCAGCACTTCTTTGGAAATGCTGGACTTTGTTCTACGCACTGCAAGGAATTTTAGAAATACTCGGGTTCTCATAATTTTATTCAACTGCTTAGTAAGGAGGACACTTGAAAATGGGTCGGTAATTTGGAGTCCACACCAAGTAAATGTGGGAATAAAGAGAGAATCCTCGTGTTGGAGAGAGTTTACAAGAAATTTCTGAGGTTTCTCTACACGAGGGAGAATGGCTACTACCCGTAGCTCTAACCTACCGACTTTCTTTTGGGTATGTTCGGAATTAACCATCCTGACCTCCTGGGTCAGAAGGGTTGTGCACATTGCTAACATTTGTTCAGACTGATTCTTGGATGGTTTGAAAACTCAGCTATCATGGAGAGCATTCATTTCTATGTTCCCGATGGTTATCTCCCCACCAACAGCCAGCAGGACTAAGTTCTTATTAATGCTGTATTGCTAATAAGAACTTAGTATTGCTTTTCGCTGATGACATTAAATTATATAAAGAGATAACTATCCTTAATCACTGTGAAATTCTTCAATCAAATATAGACATGCTAAAAATTTGGTCTCACAAAACAATCTATATTTAAATGTAGAAAAATGCAAAACTTTGACCTTTTCCAGAAAAAAAACATCACTGTTTTTCGACTATTCAATAAATAAAATAAATCTAGAAAGAGTATCAGAAATGCGAGATCTTGGCATAATAATGGATGAGAAACTAGACTTCACGGTTCACATTCAACAAACTGCAAATAAGGGTATGAAAATTTTAGGATTTGTATTAAGAACAATTAAAAACTTTGAATCGTTACAAATCATTAAACTACTGTATACATCCCTTGTTAGAAGCCTAATAGAATATAACTCCATAGTCTGGTCGCCCTTCTACAAAATTCATATTCATACTATTGAAAGAATTCAAAGAAAATTTCTACGTTTTGTAAATTTTAAACTTAACATCCCTTTAGAGCACATAAATTACCCGTCGTTAATGAATACTTTAAATATTCCAACATTAGAAAACCGACGAAAAATAAACGACCTAACTTTTTTATTAAAATTATTAAACTCTAAATTCGACAGTTGTGAACTCCTGCAATTAATAAATCTACATGTACCTACACGAACAACTAGAAAAACATTGACATTTTATATACGTACATCTCATTCGAACTATGATTTACATTCTCCAATACAACGTTTGCATAGTCTTGGTAACAAATACTTAAACAATCTGGATGTATTTCACAATAATTTGAATTTAGCAAACTTCAAACGCCATATGTGCCAACTATTTATTTCTACCTATCCCATAAACTAATGAGAACAACAATTTTAAACATTACCTACTTTATATCAACTGCTATATTTTATGGACTATATTTTGTTTCTTATATTTTATGTTACCTGTATTTTGCTAACGCTTATATTTTATGTAACCTAAATTTTTTATTTTATTTTTTTTTAATCCTTATATTTTTTCTAACCTATATTTTGTTTTTAACAAATATTATGTTACTTGAATTGTGTATTGTATTTTGTAAACCCATTCTTTACACTGTAATTAAAAAAAATGTACTGCATTCTATGTAAAAGCCCTATGGGCGTTTAAATAAAATAAATAAATGCTGGTATAGTTGGTTTCAAATATAGCTGGTATAGTTGATATCAAATGCATTTTTAAAATGCACTAAAATGTACAATTTTGTAATGTTTTTAAAACCATAAATAAATTGAAATGAATCACAGCCAGTTAGAATTTTTTCAATTCATTACTAAATTAACATAATCACATATCGCAAGATCTGTTAGAGTTCGAACTTTTAGGTTAGGTAATGCAAAAATTAAAAATTTCCAACACAAAGAAATTAGATCAATACTGATCTACAACAAAAAGAAAATAATGAGTAGGTACTACGGGTAAGCTCTGCAAATAATATTTTCCTCTGTGTTATCTATTTAGGTGTGGAAGGTAAGTGCGAGGAAAATTCTCACAATGGCTGCGCTACAAACCGTACGGAACTTTACTTTTCCGCGCTGTGTCTTCGGTTTATGTTGATTGCTTACATGCTACATCAACCCAGTGCAGTGGGACGACGGGCTAAGTGTCACCCCCCCCTGCGCTAAAGATCCGCGTTCTTTTGGTTGTCTGGTACATTAGGTTACCCGGTCCCTCCCGCTCCAGAGTATATCATTAATCACATATTTTTAAGGGTCGACCGAGATCTCGGTCTCGGTATTCTCGGCTACAAATACTACCGAGAACACTGTCTCGGTTCTCGGCGGCAAATCGCCAAGATTCTGGGCCATAACCGAGACCGTTGTAAGTAGGTACGGTGTAGGATAATGGGATTCAAATCTACCGCGCGCGTCCACATTCATCACTTGGTGTAAGTGCGTGAGAGAGCTGTCGATTGTGATTTTTAGAAATTTAATTAAAATTAAATTCGATAATGTTATTATCGAGTTCTGCAAGTTCTGTCGATTGTGATTGGTCGGCTGGCAGCGAGGCGTAGTAGTGTAGAAGTGAACAGCTCTTTAGCAGAGCTGGTCAATTATACGACCTGAGGCGACACTCTTTGAAGGATGAAAACGCAGAGAAATAGCTTTTTACGTGCTACAACATCATGTTGTTCATTCTTAAATATACTATATTATGCAAAAATAGCGCATTTTAATTTATTTTCTCAATTTATCTATTCTCGGTCTCGGCGGAGATTTTAATTTATTCTTGGTCTCGGTCTCGGCCGAGAATAAAAAACCTGTCTCGGTCGACCCTTACATATTTTACTTGAGAGCTCTTGAGGTGATTTAAAGAAAAAATGGAGCTACGTTAATATTGCGAAACTATTAGCGCAACCAATGAGTAAACACCATTCCCAATCTGACGTTCGTGGAGAGACAAATGTTATGCATGCTTTTGGGGGATGGCTGATAAGATTTCCCTAGGCACTCTCTGCGCATGCTTGACAACAAACATTAGCTAATAATTAAGGCACGTTGACCAGCGGTCGAGAATTCAAATTTTGTCGAAAGATATCGTGCGATCGTACCCTTGCAACCGTATAGGGCGATTCCAATGAGAAAGATTGATTATTCTCCATTCCAGCATTTTTAAGTAATAACTCAATATCGATTGTATTTCATTCAAAATTTTATTTAATGTATACCTACATTCAAGTTAGCAAAAAAATGCGTGATGATAAAATTTTAAAATTATCTTCTTTTTGTAATTATTTTTAGTATTTATAATTTTTTATAAAGTCTACGCAAAATAGGTGTGTAAAAAAATCTGAAATATATTGGTTTTTAGGACCGTTAATAAATAGCATTTTCGTCACATAACACTAGTGCTTTTTTTTAGATTTATACAAACTAAAATTCTGAAAACTAGCTTTCCTAGATAATTTATTGATTTATGTTACTGTATGATTTGAAATGTGTGTTTATAATTCAACATTTCGTTTGAAAATTTAACAAATCTGCCAACGACCAACGGAATAACCTTATTATAATAAAAAGATGTATATTTTTCCTAAATTTAAAACATAACTTTACTATACACAATAACAATCATTCAAAAGAATTTATATTTTTTTGCAGAAAAGAGTCGATACGTCTATAATTTGATTTAAAAATGACGCACTTCCTGTTGTGTCTGGTTATACCCTCTTAACACGATTAATTAGATATACCAAAAACTCCTTAAACGTTTCATTTTTGGCAACCCCCTCCGTAGTTGTGTGGTTACGATGCGTAACTACGAACCCTGTGGTCGCGAGTTCAAAACGCGCCCTGTGCGAATAAATTTTATTTAATTAATTTATGTTTTTCACAATTGAATAAAAAATATATGAAATATTTGCGGCACACGTTGAAGATACTTTCAGCATTACCCTGGGTAAATACCGCTTTTCAGAATCGAATTGTTGCTTGAAGTGGCTTTAGCCGTGTTTTGTAAATAGATCTGCTGACAGCCAAGTAGTTTTCGACCCTCCTTTTCCCCATCTCCTTCGCCTCGTCACTATCTTCATCCTCACCACATACCCCAATTTTTGGGGATGACATAGTTTAACTGGCTCCAGTTGCGTCTCTTGTGCGGTACCTACTTCTATTTTTTTGTTGTTAAATAAAAAATGGTCTTTTCGCTGCTCCACGAATAAGTGACAATGTACGCAGTAAAATACATGGATAATCATCGCGACTACATTACTTGATATTTTCTCCACATGCATCGCAAGCGTCGTGAAATGAAGATGTCGTGAAATCTATAGCGAATTCGTGCTCTCAAGCCGGACTGACAAAGAATATATTATATATAGTGTGACAAGGTTGTCATTCAATTAGCACAAAGAAAATTACATTTCGCACATTCGGTAGAAAACTGTCGTAAGTCAAAATTTTCTATTCTACGTTTTATCTCTGAAAAGTAAAGTAGTTGTGATTATCTACGCCTTACGAAAACTGTACTTAAGTTAGATCACTCCATCTTCGCTAGATGAAGTTGAATTTCATTTCGACGGGAACGCTTGTTCATAATTCATTAATTTGTTTTCGCCCTCCTGTAAAATTAACTTTTTTTACTTACGACACTTTTCTACGGGATGAGCAATATATTTTTTTAAACTTATTTATTAGTTGTTGTGGCCTTCTGAATTTAGTTTGCGTTAATTGTTTGACTAAGAAAGGAATGCACAGATGGTTTGGGCAAGTAGAGCGAATGAACGAAGAAAGGAGGTAAGGAGTATAGACAAAAGTATAAATGATAAAAGAAGTCGTGGATGCCCGAAGAATACTTGGCACGATCAAGTGAATCAGGTAATTGAGTTGAGAGTCAATTGTCAAAATAATTGTATTAGACTACAAATGAATGTGAATGAGGCAAGGAGTGTGTTCCAAGAACGAGTTGTTTGATCTCTAGGAATAACTACTCTAAAATTTACTTTGAAAAGAATTTATTTGAATTCTGTCAATCCTGTGTGAATGAACTTATAAAATAGCGCCGATAGTACCCGTTGCAATGCCGACATTTTTTTCTTATTTTATCTTTTTTACATTATTTGTGTCCATTCTATGGTCTAGATGTCTAGAAGTAGGACCTTTAGATCACATCGACGGTCCCGAACAACAACGTCGGATCTGCTAAAAATTGGAAATCGCGCTGTTGGTTGATTTTAATTTCTTTTTGTTGTTTTAAAAGTCTGAATTTTCTGAATTTCGGATGAAATAAAATGAAACAATTTTTTTTGTGCGGAAACGAAACTTTAAACAGTTCTACTGCAAAACTACAAAATTGCACATCCGAGATTGCTCTTCGGGACCATCGATAAGTTTTTTGATTGTCAATCTCTAAAAAAATATCCTCTCATAAAAGTTTTTATTTAAATAAATAAAAAGAAAATACTTCGTTTTACGTCACTTTATTGTTATTTTTTCCGTCTACCGGTTTCGGTACCTCCGTACCATCATCAGGACTGAATATAAAAAATACTGACAAATACAGGAGAATACACATATATTTATATACAATTTGAGACAGTAAATTAGAGTGGGACAGTGCGTCAGTTGTAGGAGGGAAGTGGGGGAGGAGCGAATGGTATAACGGGAAACATACTTATAATAGGGCTGAATGTTAGATTTAGTTGATTATTAATGATTTCAGCCTTTGTATTAACTGATTTTTTTTTTATTTCCAATGCCTCTAAATTATTTAATCTTAAGCCTATCCCATTTTTGTGTAGGACTTTTGATACCCGTATCCCGGTTAAAAGTGTGATCTTTATTAATTAAGTGCTCTGCGAATCCTGAAAACCCTGAACTGGTTAGGCATCTTATGTGTTCCTTTACTCTAGTTTCCACATTGCGTGACGTTTGCCCAATGTAGAACGCTGGACAATCGTTGCAACTAATTTTATAAACGCCCGAGTGGCTTAGTATATCCTCTTTGTCCTTGGCATTAATAAAAAATTTTCCTAGGTTGATATTTGTATAAAATGCCGGTTTAATTTCTGGTGGGAATTTAATTATACACGAAGAAGAGAGGTTATTAATATGCAAAATTCTTCGCCATTCGTGGTTAAGGTTATTATTGTTAAAAGTTATTGGACTAGGGTAAATGTATGTAAGTAACAATAATAACCTTAACCACGAATCCAGAATTATTATCACTTTCCCATAAATTCAAATTTCCATCTCTAAATTTTAAAGTATATATGTTCAATAATAATAATGTACAATTTCCCTCTCCCTTTCTCCAATTATTGACAATGGCCCAGAAATCACTAGAAGGGTGAATCACAAAGTTCAAAAAAAGTGTTGTATTTTTTAAAGTGGTTTTCTTCCGCAAATCAACTCTGTCAAACTAACTAACTAACCATTACACCGTTTCTCTGTAAGGGTAGGCAGATAGGACGAACATTAAAATGAATATTGAATCATAACTCAATTAATCAATAACTAACTAACTTCCTTTAAAATGTGTCACCGATGTGTGAGTAATCATTAGAGCAGTTGTTTTGATAACAATTGTAATAATTAAGACTGTATTGTGTCATCATCATTATTACATAGTACCTACCAATAAAATGAAGTCACTCAAAGGGCGAGTAGGATTTAAGAGCGTTTAACCAGCCAGCGGACGAAAATCCACATTTCGTCGAAAGTTGTTCTTCCGATCGTGCAGGGCGGTTACAATGAGAAATATTGATTATTCTCCGTACCAGCTTTTTAAAATTATAACTCAATATCGAATTTATTTCAATCCAAATTAGATTTAATTTATACCTTCATCCAAAAATGCTGAAAGGCGTGATGATAAAACTATTAAAATAGTGTACTTTTTGTAGTTATTTTTTGATTAAAAGTATTTATCATTTTTCAATAATGTCTGAATTTAATAAGAATGTTAAAAAAATCTGAAATATATTAGTTTGTAAGTGCGCAAATAAATACACAAATGGACCAATTTTCGTCAAGAAACACATGTACGTACATATTTTTTAATGATTTTATTGAAACTAAAATTAAAATTCTAATACATAACTTTGCTAGATAATGTATTGATTTATTGTACTGCATGATTACATTATTTGAAATGGGTGTGGTATAATACAAAAACTTTTTTGAAAATTTAACAAATCTGCCAACGACCTATGGAATAACCTTATTATACTAAAAATTAAAAAAAATCTCAAAATTTATTACATAACTATGCTAGATAAAAGAACAATCTTTCGAAATCCATTTATAATTTTTTGTGGAAAAGAGTCAATACGTCTAAAAACTTTTTTGAAAATGACGTATTTCCGGCTTTCTCTGGTAATGCCCTCTTAAAGCTCTATTAGAACCAGGATTGCAGGACTGATGGGAAGGATAAACCAATCCAGAAATATTCTCACCATAGAATCCCGTCTGACTTCAGGATCGAGCATAGAAGAACATTGGAGAAAGACACTTGCTCCCACAATCTGAGATCTGATGGACCAATAAGAGCTCAATAAAAGATTTTATAAAATTTTTATGAACACTTATTATCAAATGATATAACTCTTTTTTATTATTTTTTTCTCTGAATTTTATTTTTATTCCTTTTCTGTGTTACTTTGTTGACTCTGTTCCATCTTTACTCTTAATTATAAATACCTATTTTTTCACTATATATACTTGCATACTCTATATGGGATGTGTGGGATTGCACTCCCCACATCCTGGAATAAAAAATAAAAAATCTTCAAAAATTATTTATACTAGAAAATCGATTTCAATGATGGACATGTTGGTACCTACTACGTACATATCTATCAATGTGTTGTGAAATGTATATATTATTAGTTTTATCTAAATATGTCCGGTTATTTTAGCAGTTAAAAGTACATAGCGGATATATCACATGACCTATCGTATAGCGCAATGATATGACCTATCGACATTGCAACATACGCCTATAAATTTAATATAAAGTGTAGATATTTAGAAAGACGTAATTCAACTGGAACGAGGTAAAAACCCAGCACCGAGACCGGCGCAGGACATTATTACATTATGTCGGGAATGTCATAGAGTTCTGCGTGGATTGCCCTATTGCTCTGATGCAGGGGTAGACAACCACTTCAATTATGAACAATTAATCATTTACACACTTTGTCCAAATTACTGTACGGTTGAAATTTAAGAATCGTCATCGAATACGTCTCTGACGCCACGCCTTATGAAAAACCATCTTCGTACTTGAAGTTTGTTAAAAAGCTTATTTTGTAATAGAATCGAATTCAAGCAAGTAGCCAATAATGCCAAAAGAGAGCGCCACTTACGTTAACAGCTAGCCTGAGGAACGTCGGCTGAAAGGCTTAAGTATTATTGGATATGTGATTTCGGGAATCTTTCGGGAATATTCTAACTGGCAGTTGTGAATAATAATGCCACGCGGCTATATATTATATATGACGTCATTGCTTGTCGCAGTTACTTTGTCGCGGTGACTAGCTCTTACTAGATCCGAGTAACCGGCTATTTTTGAAACCAGTTTGGAAAAGTGGATGGTACGATTATTATTGTTATTGGCAGTTGTGAATAATAACACCACGTTGTAATTTCTACCACGCGTCTATATGTATATTATATACGACGTTATTGCCTGCCGCGGTTACTTTGTCCCGGTGACTAGCTGTCACTGGATCCGAGCTATTTTTAGAACCAGTTTCTATCGGATTTATAAAGTGTCACTAACATTTGAACAACACACAAGCTGGGCGAAGCCGAACCAAAAGCCGCGTGCAGGGCCTAGCAGCAAAAATGTTCGGAGCTGCTAGTATTTATTATTATCCTATGAATAACACCGACAGTCCGGTTTACATTAAAGTGGAGAAAACGTTATTCTCTTTCTTTCTACCACTAACTTCGAGCAAAAAAGCTCCAGACGTACGATCGGAATCCGTTTTCACCGCATTTAACCGCATGCGTTCTGATAAAATTAGCAGCAATGCTATGTGTCCGTGAACAACTTGGGAGGTTAATTATCCTAATAAATTGAATATCATTTGAAGGAAGTCTCTCATTGCACCTGCCTTACGACTTATAATAACACAAAATTTTCTCCAGGCAGGCTTCCTAGAAAACGCATGGATCGTTTAAAATATGCAAAACTGATAACAGCGTGGGATAATAATTAAATTACTCACATTAGCGACACCTAAGTTAAAAAAAATGTATTTCAAAGACCGCTTAAGAACTTTACTAACTAGGGCTGACGAGTTTTGTCCTAAGTTAAACTCCAAAATTGTGTCATATAATCAGTCCCTCTCTTGAACTCAATTGCTTTTTCAGCGATCTTGAAAAATTTCTCCATCTGGCATATCCTTCATCCTCCAGCCCCCTTCTCTAAAGGCAGCAGCCGGTGCGGTGGTCACCCAGTGAATTCTGTAAATCGGCATATTTGTGGACACTGGCTTCTTGAGTTCGATTAATTCGGTAAAGCTCCTTATAAATGTAGCTATAGTGTGTCCACGGATACTTGTATTATTGACCTTCCCAGAACTAATGCCCGGTACGCGCGAGATTAGTATTTCAAGACAGGATAACATTTACCTATTGCTAGTAACCTAGTAAGCTATTAAGGGAACGTACCCATACTACGTGACACGGTTGGGGGGGGGTCTTCAAAATGTTACGCTTGGTACAAATGAGCGTTTGGTTGCTTAGGTTTTTGGTCACCGGGGGGGGGGGGGTGGGGTTAAAAATCGCAAAAAGTTGGTTGGTTTTGTTTTTAACCTACTAAGTGACAGAGAAGCTATTAGGGGCCGTTCAAGTATTACGTACCGCACTTGGGGGCGGGGGTCTCGAGAAACGTTACTCTGCGTTATGAGGGGGGGGGGGGGGGGTTCGAGCAACTCGTTACGAAACATGTTTTTCTTTATTTAGATTAAAAAAAAACAAGGGAATTAAAATCTTCCAAGTTGGCAATACTAAAACGTACCCGGACGTTTAAAAATGGCCTTATTTTTAAACGTCCGGGGTCTCAAAAGTTTCGTATGATCTGTAGCTATTCGAAAACGTAAAAATAAATGAAATTATTGTTCACTATTAGCCCTCTAAAATGGCCGGAAGTTTTGAACATAAATAGATTTCGTGATTTGGGAAAAAAATAAAACAAAGGGTCCATATTTTATATTTTGTATCAAACTTAATTTTTATTCCATAACTGTAGTACAAAGAAGGCAAAAATTTTTTTTTGAAACATAAGTGATGTGTTTGTTAAAAATATAAAAGGGAAAAATAACACTTTTTCTGGATAAAATCAGTATTGTTTTTGACTTACTTGTATTCATAAACTTGATTTTTTTTAATTTTTGTCAGCTATACGCTTTTTTTTAATAACAAACTAAAGTTAAAAGGTAAAATTGTTGAAAAAATTTTTTTTATTAAAATAATTTTTAAAAAAACTTTTAGGTGTGTTTTCTGATTTTCAATGCATTTTAGCGGGCTAATAACCATTTTTTTTTTAAATAAATTTAAATGCAGTTCTCATTTTCTTTGTAAGACGCAACTTTTGAGATCTCGAACGTTTCTAAATTCAAAAGTTGAAATAATTGAGACACCCTAGTGTGGAAAAACTAATAATGATCGAATTTTGAATGAGAAGATTAGATAATCAAGCAAATCGCGAAGTAATATAATCTTTTGAGGCTACAAGTTTTTCCTAGCAATTTAATTAAATTACTTAAATCACAACGTGTAATTATTAAAAGTTTAGTATGGTTAAGAACCCCGACTCCATTGCATTTCATTGCGACACGTCCTCCCAGCAGACTAATCTGCATTGCTTCATCCGTCACTCGCATTATGCACATTGCACTATCGTACACACTTCTTGAACCGCAAGAACACAACGGCAACCAATCCAAGGCGGTCTAAATGCAAAATGCGTTAATATAGAACGAAGGTAAAATTATTTAAATTTCATCAGTATCTCACATCTAATTCGAACAATTTATGAACAGAATTTTAAAAAAATACTTGTAATCACTAATAGTAGGTACAAATAACAAATATACATTGAAAAAACTTTTTTTTTAAATATATAACAGTAATCGTTTTACACCTTTTTCAGAACAGTGTTCGTGATAAAAAAGCGGATAAACTAAGTTAAATATAATTTAAACGGAGGCGTCTACTAATATCTACAGGAATTCAAAAAACTGAAAAAATCGAACTAATATCTATGAGAATCAAAGTGTTGACGAATATCTACAGCTCAAACTGTTGACTAATATCTATGAGGACCAAAGTGTTGACGAATATCTACAGTACTGGCAGAGGTTGGATTTGCAATTATAGCATATTGGAATAACGTAATATTGCGTATGCAGTTTAAAAAACTTAATTTATGTAAGTATGTATGTAAAAATCCCTGATATCGGACTATTGGACGCATTTAGCTGATTAGTCCAACCTACGCTCTGTAGATATTAGTCAACACTCTGAAGTTCGTAGATATTAGTTCAACATATGAGCTGTAGATATTCGTCCGACATACAGGCTGTAGATATTAGTAACTGGAGTCATTAAAACATGACATTTTCAGAAAGAGTAAGAGAACAAAATAATATATATACATAGGAAATAAATAATCGACATGAAAGAAGACAGAAAAAAGAAGAAAGAAGAAAGAAGAAGAGAAAAAAAGGATTCCTAATATTATTTTTGAGAAACATTATATTACTAGCTGCCCCGTCAAACGTTGTTCTGCCATATAAATTATTTTTAGTGAACATTTTGGTTATTAAATAAAAAATAACGAATGTATTGTAAGTGTGTGGGGATGGGATCTATGACAGAAAGAGGAATGGAGCGCTGTAGACGATAACCGCCGATAAAAACAAATAAAAACAAACTAAAGTAGGAAAATAATATAAAGAAAATCAATATGAATTTCGAAGAGCTCAATACAAATAAGCTCGATGGTTTGCCCACGCGAGAACATGATGCCGATTGGGATACCAAAATGACGCGACGCTTCTCGTGAATGTCTTGCGCATGTTTGGATGAAAGTTCGATGAGGCGGACGTAGCGCCATCTGTCATTCAACAACATAAATAATTACGTTCTGTTTGAAATACGAAAGACGGTTAAATTTGTTCACACAATACTAAAATCGCGATTAAAAAATGAGAGGGTGGGGGTAGGAGGATTAAGATTTTGGGTTATAGGAATTTTTTTATGCCAAATAAAAAAAAATTACGAAAAAAAATTTGTCAAAAAATAGTTTTTTTTTGGATAGGGACACCCTAATCACCTAGCGGTATGAAATATATTTTAAAACCTATTCTCATACCTACCAAATATACGTACAAAATTTCATAAAAATCGGTCAAGCCGTTTCGGAGGAGTGCGACCATAAACACCGTGAAACGAGATTTTTATATATAAGATTTTATAAAGTTTAATGATTAAGATATATTTACTATTGAAATAATTTTTAATTGTATTTTTGAATTTAGTGTAATTTGTTTTCAATCTTAGGGAACGTACCCATACTACGTGACACGTTTAGGGGGGGGGGGGGTCTTCAAAATGTCACGCTCCATACAAATGAGCGGCGGGTTGCTTAGGATTTTGGTCACCGGGGGGGGGGAGGGGGGGGGGGGTTAAAAATTGCAAAAAGTTGGTCACGTAGTATGGGTACGTTCCCTTATATTATCAAGTAATTGGTAAACCATTTCACTCCACTATATTCGTAAAATTGTGGCTGTGGTGGTGTTACAGCACGGGGTAGTTATGGAGTCAAGAACATTTTGTGTTTTGCTATTAAAAAAAAACAGTTAGGTTTTCATTGTTGAAAGACTTTTATTGTAGACGATCTCTCATTAGATAGATGTTTTCCGGTGGTAAAATCATTATTTTTTTTAATGCGAACCAACATTTAAAAACGCTTCAAAACAAATTGTTAAGTTTAATTGAGATACTTCCGAGGACGTGTATACCAATTTTCACCATTTTCAAAAACATCAAAACTTTTTATCGGAACTATTTTTGGGGTACCTACATGCCGTGTTGCGCTACCACCTTCTTTTTCCAACGTTTCGGGCAACATTTAAGTGTCCATCATCAGGGTAGATATGTGTAATGGATAAAAACTTTATCTGATTTCATACTTAAATTGGAAAAAAATACTTTTTTTTAAAATTACAATCTAATTTTTAGTCAAAAAGCAAGAAAACTCAAAGAAACACACGTAACGTTCGGTTATGGCTAGAATACCCAGACAAGTTTGTCATGCCGTCATTTCCTCTACATGTGCCAAAAACACATTACTTTCGCTTACACATTTGCGTTCCAAGAAAAAACTCCTTTTTTGTCGCATTCTTTTGAGAGTACACATGGAAAACTTTACGTGGAAAAGCATGCCAAATCTTCCAGTCATCGGTCCAAATCGCAGTCGCCATTGATCATTAAGAGGGCATTACCAGAGAAAGCCGGAAATACGTCATTTTCAAAAAAGTTTTTAGACGTTTTGACTCTTTTCCACAAAAAATTGTAAATGGATTTCGAAAGATTGTTCTTTTATCTAGCATAGTTATGTAATAAATTTTTAGATTTTTTTTTAATTTTTAGTATAATAAGGTTATTCCATAGGTCGTTGGCAGATTTGTTAAATTTTCAAAAAAGTTTTTGTATTATACCACACCCATTTCAAATAATGTAATCATGCAGTAAAATAAATCAATACAATATCTAGCAAAGTTATGTATTAGAATTTTAATTTTAGTTTCAATAAAATCATTAAAAAATATGTACGTACATGTGTTTCTTGACTAAAATTGGTCCATTTGTGCATTTATTTGCGCACTTACAAACTAATATATTTCAGGTTTTTTTAACATTCTTGTTAAATTTAGACATTATTGAAAAATGATAAATACTATAATCAAAAAATAACTACAAAAAGTACACTATTTTAATAGTTTTATCATCACCCCTTTCAGCATTTTTGGATGAAGGTATAAATTAAAGCTAATTTGGATTGAAATACATTCGATATTGAGTTATAATTTAAAAAAGCTGGTACGGAGAATAATCAATCTTTCTCATTGTAACCGCCCTGCACGATCGGAAGAACAACTTTCGACGAAATGTGGATTTTCGTCCGCTGGCTGGTTAAACGCTCTTAAGTCGGCGAGGAATTTCCGAGAGAACAGTGTATTAGCAAAGCGGTAAGCGGCAAGGTCGCACTAATTTATATAACAACTAATAACTTATGTATAATCAGTATGGAATTTGAATAGTCCTGCCAGCGCGCAATCCGGAGAACAAGGCGACCTTTGTATTATGTTGTAATACAAACCGCACAATGCAATAAAATGGAAATATGAGAAATTCCACCCAATTATATAATATTTATCTTTTTTAATATTATAACATAATACAAATATAATTTTTCTTTAAAATTATAATTTGTCTCTTGAAAACAGGTCAGATATGAATGTAAAGAGATCCACATGGTTTTGAAACCAAAATCATGACATCATAATAGCTGATAATCCACATGTACAATGCTCTGTAAATGTCGAATGTCGTCAGGGGCGAATTAGCTGTTGGCTTTTAATCTTCTTTCAAAATTGATTTTAATTCGATACGTTTTTAGATTTTCACGCCAAAAGCATTTTCGTTATTTATTTTTGGGGTGTTACGCCATACACGGAAAAAAACAAATAACTAAAACTAACTTTAAGCACTTTTAGACAAATACTTAATGGAGGCTTATAATTACCCATCAATTAACAAATAACTTAATTCATTGTAACGAAATTGATACCGTAATTTCTTATGTATTCTTTGTATTGAATTTTTTTTATGTATTTTTATACTGAAAGTTTAAAAGAATGTATATATGTGTATGTATGTGTACTTTTATATATTACTTTTCCACCTTACACTTTTAAACACGTCCGGTGTTTTTCAGTTTTTTAAAAATTTATTTTGTAATTATCTTATTTAAAAATACTTATTCAATCTAACATAAAACTGGAACACTTTATTTTAATATTTTACTTTCATTTCCCTTTTATTTTTCTTTTCCTTATATTTTTATATATATATTTACATATAACGCTTTCGACATTGCGTCTGGTGTTTTTCAATTTTCATTATTATTATAATATATGTTTATACATTTAGTTATTTTTCTACTCTGTTTTTTATCTTATCTTATCTTGTCTGTATCTTTATCTTTATATACTAGACAGTATAACTAGGTTATCCCTAGACATATCTAGTTCCTAACTATATATTATTAAGCTAAACAAAAAAAAACTTTATAATTATAGACTTTTTAATTATTATTGGTGCATGATGTGAACATTCGTTATTGGGTTTATAACCTAATTATTGTAATTTGTGATTTTTTAATGCATGTAAAGTTATAAACCTGTAAATGTTCCTAATAAAGAAAAAAAAAAAAAAAGAAAAAAAAGAAAAAAAAAAAAAAAAAAAAAACATGAACTACAATCAGAAAAAAAAACAATATTGATGATTCTCAAACATGAAAGGGGAGAAAGAGACGTGGAAGATTGGGAAGAACCTGTCTGGTCACCAAATACGGCTATAGCCATTTCAAGCAACGTTTCGATTCTGAATAGTTGTCTTTCACCAGGGCGATAATGAGAGTATCTTCCAAATCTGGATGAGTACCTACCTTTTGTCCCCATGTATTTAAACACTGAACGAAATAAGCAGTTATTCTGTTTGATGGATCTTACGCGAATAACTTTTCACTTTATCTTTATCTCACGTTTTGTCTTCTTTTCACTGTTAGTGGTCTGATTGCATTCTAAGAAAAATTGCTAATATTGCATAATTTATATAA
The DNA here is from genome assembly GCA_917880885.1 of Limnephilus marmoratus. Lineage (NCBI taxonomy): Eukaryota > Metazoa > Arthropoda > Insecta > Trichoptera > Limnephilidae > Limnephilus > Limnephilus marmoratus. The sequence continues at coordinate 40,888,368 of OU862916.1, read as the reverse complement.
TAATTTATATCGACGTGTCCTAATCCACGTGATTTTGCTAGTTAGCAGTGATAGTCACTCGGCAATATGGAAATTCTTTGAACAAATAATAGATAGTAGTCATACCCCGCTGACAAGGTTTATATTCTAAGACGGAAACGTCAGTCGGGAATGTTAATCACCTGGTATTTGATTCACATTCAAGAAGTTAAGTATCGGCTTCCAGGAATCAGAGGAGAAGATAATGATCACTCATCCTGGACCATATTTCACAACACCGCGAAATAATTCTAAATGGTTTTAAATTGAAAACGAGACAAACAATGTCATAAATATTTTTTTATCGTTGTTTTCAGTATCATCGAATCAGTAATGAGTATTCTCAAGAAATAAAACATTATATTGTGCGTCCACTAATTTATTGATAAATTCGTCGCCTTCGAGTATTATACTTGAAGAAACTTTATTTTTATGATTTATTTTTGGGGTTTTATGCAGTGTTGCGCTCCCTCCTTTAGCCAATGTTAAGAATATGGTTACAGTGTCCATCATCAGGCTAGGTGTGGACACTGTAACGCCATCCGAAACGTTGTCTTCGTTTGTACGAGACATTGAGATATTGATGCTTAGAGTGAAAGGAAAAACAGTAGGTATTGATACACTCATTTTTTTTCAATAAATTGCCTCCAGTCGGGGAACGAAGTATGACTTTTCTAGAAAATTTCTTGTCAATTTGGCAAGGGCATCCTTAGAAAAGAACCCAAATACAATTTTTTTTTAAATCTGAGCAATTTGATATTTTTTATTCAATTACAAATTTACATCGATAGCAAAAATGTGAAATGCAATACAAAAACCAAAAATGAGTTAAGTATGTAATTTTTCTCCGTTTTTTCTCTTTCGATATGCAAAATAAGTGCGTCTTTTACGACATGCATTTTAAGGGAATTTGTGTTCTGAAAAATTATGAATAAATTAAATACTGTTATTAAAGAAAATTCAAAATTGTTAACATTCTGAAAGATCTATTAAATAATAATTATATAGGTCAAGTAAAACAGGAGATAATTAAAAAAAATTGGCCCTTCACAGCATTTTAAATTTCCGTTATCGACATTTTTTCCGCAAATAAAAGATTAAAAAAACTTGGATCGCGGTCTACGCTTACACACGCGCGATATTAACCCCCAGCGACCGATTAAAAAAAATACTATTAACTTCCTGTTTCAGACTCTATTTACTAAAAATCGAAAGCTTAAATCAAAACAAATAAAATAAACCATAAAATCTGCTGAAATGTGCAAAAAATTTGATTCACCAGCTTTGCGCTTGTACTACGAATTTCATAACACCGTGTGTACCTAGTGCCATTTAGGGAATGTATCACTTTAAGGGTTTTCCCAAAACATGAAGGACACACCATTCTTGCGAAGTCTTAGATTTAATATCTGGTCTCTGCAGGCCAACATAATGCAGCAAGTTATCTCCGTTTATCACCAAGCAGTTCTTTCTGGGAAGCTGACTATGAGTGACTATTTGCATCCGGGTGTTAGTGATCAACTGATCAATATTCCAAGTTTATCAGAAGTCATCGCGCATGATTCATATTCCATGGGAAACATAATTAGGATCAAGAATGCAGAATTGCAAGGGTGACAATGCAAAAACAAGTTAAGACTGCTTGATGTATATTTATGCAATTCATATTCATAATATACATAGAAGTTTAAAATATGATTTATGTCTGTCACTAAGCAATTAATGAAGAAATATAATAATTAAATGAAGACAATATTAGCGAAACTCAATCGAAAATCTGGAGACAGAAAAATCAGAAAATAAAATTGTTAATTCTAAATATGAAATTTATATTATATTTAATTTCTGAATATTGAATTCTGTTAATATGAAATATGTGATTGACAAATAAGGCGTTCAGATAAGAGGTGGCAGTAGCCGAAAAGCCAGAAGACGAGAGGTTCTGGGTTCGAATCCCAGTTGCGACCGTTATATTTTTATTTTTCTGGCGTAGATTCGGAATTTTTTTGTTAAACCCGAAAAGTTATTTTAATACTTTAGTTATTATATCAGTTTTTTTTTTGGGTTCTCTATGTGATGCAATGTAAATTCATCAGTTTCCCGCTCGTAGTGCGAGTTTCCGAACTTATTTATTTTGATTCAGATTTCAATAGTAATTCAGTAATGTTGGCCTCACTGGGTTGACTTACCCGTGCACATTTTATAAAATTTAAAAAAAAAACCAAATAAAATAAAATATACATAAATACACATTTTATAAAATTTAAAAAAAATTAAATAAAATAAAATATACATAATATTTTTTTTATGTATATTTTATAAAGTTATGGGTTAATGGTATGTTTTATTATGTCATGAAATTTTAGAAATATTGTCTTTTTGTTCTTTAATCCATTTTGTAATTATATGTCTGATTTTATTTTTGTTTTCCTCGATTTTATTTTCAAGTGTTAGACTGTTGAATGCTTTTATAGCATGATATTTATAGTGCATGTCCAAAGCTTGTATTTACCCGTCGGAGTTCTTAGGTTTCCTTTGTACGCTTGTCTAATGTCTAACTGGTCTGTTAGTATATATAGTCGGATATTTTGTGTTTCTTGAAATTTAATAAAAAAAAAATTATTATCTATACATTATTTTATACTAAAATTAAATTTAATATCTCAAGGACGCTTTACAAAGCTATAAAAAATCTTTATAAAATATTTTTGTGTCTCACGCCTAAATATTATGAAAAATATGCCTAAAATTACTTGTTCCTATCAGCCTCATTACATTCTCTTTGGGAATGTCAAGATCCCACTGGTAAAATTGCAGTTCTGCTGTCGCCTTTAGGGTGAATATTGTCTTGATGATAGCCAACATCCCACAGGAAAGACAACAAGACAAGAGTTAGCGGAGAAGGCAGGGGAGACTTATCATTATTATCAGTTATTTTTTAAAACGCGCCGTTTAGTATATAAGAATATCACTCAAGGGCTCAAGGGGCGCTAAGGAAATGCACCACGTCATGTAAAATTCGGGATTAGGCAGCTAACAATAACACACCCTGTGTAGATGCGACAAGGTTTAAATTCCCTTTAACACCAGCCGTCTGTTTTGATTAATTCAAGAAAAAAACATCACCAAAAAGGGTGTTTTACTTTATTTTGCGAAGCTCAAGCACAAATATTTAAATGTTTTACAATCATTTTCTAAAGAACTTAATGTCCCAATTTATACAATACTACCATAACGGAATAAAGGTTCTTGGTATCGCAAAGGCGACACGTGGAGTGGACTGTATCAATATATTAAAAAAAATGTTATGTTTGTGAATACTTTGACACAACTATGGGGAAGGGTAAACAGATGAATGGAGAAGGAAACTGACTTACCCCTTATGGTTGATGTTCTGCTCAATATTATGGATCTGAGGGAGCACTAAATCACTCACTGCACAAGCTTCCATAAACTGGTCGATGTTATATAAAACTGAGAGAATAATGATGTTCGTTGCACAGCTTATTTTAACAGACTCACTGACATATTGATTTTATTGTTGAACGGTAGGTAATATTGTCAGTAGGGACAGGTAATTGTGGTAAACAAAGGATGGGTAGATAAATGGAACAAGGTATATAGATAGGTATACATAGTTGCGTCAACATTTTCCGCCCACCTAATTTTGGAACAAAATTAACAATAAAAAAAAATAAAAAAATAATACCAATAATAACAAAAAGTAGCTTGAATACTATGTTATTAAACAAAAATTATAAGGAAAATTATTAAAAAAAATTATTGTGAGACGTAAGCACACCAGCTGTCTTCTGTGTATTTATCAAAGGAAACAAAAGGAAAACAAAAAACATAAAATATAAGTAATAGATAGCTCTATGATAAAAAAAATGCTGAGTATTGAATTAACAGATGACTTATTCTATGGGCAAAGGGCAAAGCTTAATCGCTGGGCGGACAAATATACCTTTAGTGGTTTTAATAGTTGCAACGCGAACGATATAATCTTTACCCGGATGTACGGCAACAATTCGCCCTAAAGCCCAGCGCATGGGGGGAAGACGTTCATCCTTTACTAGCACGAGTTGACCGATCTCTAAATTGGGTCTGTCTCTCAACCATTTTGCACGTTGTTGTAGAGTATTAAGATACTCCACATTCCAACGTCGCCAAAAGTGTTGAGACATTTTTTGTATGTGTTGCCAACGACTTAAACGGTTTGATCCAGTAGCGGACAGGTCATATTCGGGAAGTCCTAAGAGGAATCCTCCTATCAGAAAATGGCCGGGTGTAAGGGCGTCGACGTTGTCTGGATCAACCGACAAGGGGCAAAGGGGGCGTGAATTTAGAATAGCTTCAATGGTAGTAAGAAGTGTGGCAAACTCCTCAAATGTTAGGGAAGTATCACCCACTACTCGAACCAAATGATGCTTGACGGATTTAATTCCGGATTCCCACAGTCCACCAAAGTGTGGACTGGCGGGAGGATTAAATGTCCACAGGATTTCCTTTTGGGCAAGATAGTCCGAAATTACTTCACGTTGTGGTGAAGAATAGAAATATTTAAATACTCCAGTTAGGTATCGCTTTGTTCCTACAAAATTTGTGCCGCGGTCACTGAAGACTTCGGAACACAAACCCCGTCGATTTATGAATCGGGTTAGGGATGCGATAAAGGCATCCGTGGAGAGGTCTGACACGACCTCAAGGTGCAAGGCTTTGGTGGCCATGCAGACAAAAAGCCTAACGGTAGGTAATATTGTCAGTATGGACAGGTAATTGTGGTAAACAAAGGATGGGTAGATAAATGGAACAAGGTATATAGATAGGTATACATAGTTGCGTCAACAGTTCTAATTAGGATATTTTGAAATTTAAAGCAATTTTTATATACGCTTGACACTTTTAATTAAAACATCTAAAATTATTCCAACGATCTAATTTTTAAACCAAACTCACATGATTTTGCATTACTTAGTAGCGCGTTATCTTAATTAATCCATTTATGAAAATAATGCTTTTGTCGGATTGAAATTGACTTTCGCAAAGTTCAACAAAAACCCCAAAAAACAATAAAGGAAACGAAAACATGACAACTTGAGTTGTAGCATATTTTTAATGTGCAAAGCTGTGTGATAAGTACGAGTAGGTATGTGTTTATTAATCAAAAACAAGAAAAAAACCAAAAAATTTATGAAACACGCAAAAACAATAAAAAAATTCAGAAACCCAAAAATACAAAAACATGACAACGTGAGTTATAGCATTTTTTTAATGTTCAAAGCTGTGGGATAAGTAGTTATGTGTCACAAGGGTAAAAATACCCTTTTTATGACGTTTTAGTTAACCAAAAACAATTTATGAAACAGTGCTTGGGATGTTTAGTAGTTTGTCGGTTAACTGCGTATGTACGACAGTTAGTAAAAGTCCAAAGCTCTGCCGGGGTAATCCGCTGTTAACGCGCTCGGAGGGGGGCTCGTAAAGGCCACGGGCTAGCGCGGCTAGCGGTTAGCGGCTAGAGCTGCTACGGGGAACGCTCCCGGGTTTAGCTGCAACACTAATCACCAGGCGCTTATTAAATTATCTTTCGCATCGCCGCGGCCGCCCGACACCGTAAACCGTGGCTTTTCCGCGAAGAGTAATATCACCGGCTTTACGACCTCTCGGCCGCGGCTTTGTAGCGGGGCGACAAACGCGACCGATCCGACACGGCCTCTAACTAACTAAAACCTAACCAATACCTAACTAATACCGCTAATACCCGACTAGTACCCACCTAATACTAAACTTGTAAAGACTTAATACTTTATTTCTTTCAAAGGGTACAACATCGCAAGTCACTTCTATTCTGGAGCCCCAAAATACCTGAAATAAACACCTAGCTTTGGACAGAAGCAAGCTGTTTGTTTGATATTGTGTAGGTATACTCCCCTAGCTTAACCAACCGATAGCAGAGCTCAAACATCACTTGTGAAATGATTTTTAGAAAAAGCTCACTTGTGGAATGATTTTTCGAAAAAGTTCACTCGTGAAATGATTTTTCGAAAAGCTCACCCGTAAGATGATTTTTCGAAAAAACTCACTTATGCAATGATTTTTCGAAAAAGCTCACTTTGGAAATGATTTTTCGAAAAAGCTCACTTGTGGAATGATTTTTCTCCCTCCATCGTTACTTTCTTCTATATATTAATTATAAACACTTTATTATTATTATAAATTATTTATTATTATTATATTTTTTTAATAATTGTAATTAACTCACAAAAAAATGTCAAAGTTGCCTCCAAAATCATACGAAATTGCATTTTTAATGACCAATATTTCATAATTTAAAATAAAATAGCACATATCCGCACTAGATAGATACTTGCTCTACTTTTTAAATAAAACAATAATTTTTCCGTTTGGTTGGGTATTTTGGCCTCAAATCCAAATTTAAAATTCGTACTAAAAAAGCCGCGCCGATGTTCCTACATTTGCTACACAAATATCCTAAGTGCAGTAAACAGCGCGCACAAAAATCCTGTATGCAAAATTTAAGAAAAAATGGTTGGTTTTAGTGAATTTCTTTGTTTATCAAAATAGTTGTTAACTCAATTTCTATATTTTTTTTTACAAATAAGTGTGTTTCGTCAATATAAAAAATATATATTTATTTATGTAGTTTAAAAAAAAATGTAAATATAAAAAAAAACTTTATATGACCAAGCTAACCTCTAACGGATGAAAAACCAAATTTATAATAAAAATACTCTCATTATTATGTCATAGGTACACTTACTTGACTCTTTTGTACGGTTCACAGTCGTGTTGTACGAATTTATATCTTTCAAACTGTTTTATTAAATTTAGCCATGTTCCGTAAAACATCCAATCGATCGTAATAAATGTTTGCTAAAAACAAAATTGTCTTACAACAAACTATTCACGTTTATGTTTGTAATAATATCAACAAAGTTACTACACATAGCCCTGTAACTACTTTCACAGTACCTTAAGGGCAACATAGTTGGTAAATGCCTGAGTGGCTTAATTTATGATCTCTATCTTTAGTGTTTTTTAGTAATTTACCTAAATTGTTATCAGTATAGAACGCGGGTTTAATGTGGGCAGGCAAGTTTTTTGGACTAAGTGAGGAAAAGTTGGATATATATAAAATTCTGCTTATTATTTTCAGGTGTACCAAATAAAAATGTATTAGTTGAAATGAGTTTAAGTTTCTTATTTAGGATTTTATGAATTAAATTTGTGGAATAACCATTATTTAGAGCAATTTGTTTAATTTTCGAAAGTTCAATGGCGAAATTAACAGATGATAGGGGGATTTTTACTAGCCGGTGCACCATTGAATGATAAGCAGAATGTTTATGAGAAGCCGAATGATTTGACATATTCAAAATAACATGTCAAATCATGCCAACTATGTTGCAATGATTGTCCTTCGTTCTACATAGGTAAAACAACTAGAAATGTAAACATTAGAATCACAGAACATTTAAGATGCTTAAATAACAATAATTTTTCAGAGTTTGCTAATCACCTAATTTCCACAGATCACACTTTTAATAAGGACACAGGGGTTAAAATTCTTCACCGTAACAATAAAAGCAAAAAAATAGATAATTTAGAAGCACTAGAAATCAGAAAATCCCTAAATAATAATGCTAGTATTTTGAATAACCAAATTAATTTATCTTTCAGTCCCATTCTAAATATTTTTCCAATTAACCGCTCTGTTCTTTCCGGAAATCCCGCAATTACCCCCACCCCTTTGCTCACCTCCCACTCAAACACCTAACATTCTGTATCATAGTTTAGTTATAATATTCTCCAGACGAAGGAAGGGTGCTTCTGAAACCGGTAGAGTGTTTTAAAATAAAAGTGGTCTTAAACAAATTTATGCGTTTTTTATTGTAAATTATGGCGAGACACAAAGTTAGTGGTTTTTACAAATACATACTTACCTACTTGAATTGTACTTACTTCTGTCTTTAAAATTTTGTTAATTATATTACGTAATAGATATTCACTTACTAACACACTATTGAACAACTTATTTACAATCATGTATGTATGTAAAAGCCTTTAAGGCGTTAAAAAATCAATAAATAAATAAATATTCACTTCTCTCTTTCCTCAAAAAGACCCTCCACAAGGAATCCCCAAATATTGATTTGTGTGCGGTTATATAAAATGTAATTTATTTTTATTATATTTTAAAAAGGGTAGAAAACGTTTAACGTTTTTCACTATAGTACCCTTAAAATACGTAATAGACTTTGGGAAACTTCAGTTTTATGTAACTCTGGTCGGATGAACTCGAATTTAATTTGACTGAAGTGCCATTTTTAAAATAGGAACTGATCGTGTCTAGAATTGAGACAAGAGATATACAACCACCTAAACAAACAAATTGAATTATCATTTTCAAAATTGGAACCGATGTGTAAAAAATTCAGGTAAATGTTGTTGTACATGTTTTTCGTGGATATTTTTCCTTAATGAGACGATGTATGAATGCGAATGAGGGAGGGAGTGTGTGTCAAGACGGAGTTGTTAGACGGTCCGCCCTCTGTCTACGCCTGCGAGGAAACGGCGCGATGGTTTGTTAGTTTATCCTTGGTCATTTCTGCAACAATTGTCCTTGATCTGATATGTTATTAACATAAATTTTCAGCTTCAAAAATTTGACAATTATAATATCCCATGATTTTTCACGGGTCGTGGTGCTAGAATAAATAATAATTACAATGAATAATCAGAATTCCGAAATAATGTATAATAAGCTGTAAAGTATTTAAATAACCTTTAGATCTGTTATGAAAGTAGTTCTTGTTAATTAATATCTCCTCATTACCATCAAAGCATTCATCTTCCCCTCTGCATATATCTCATAAAACGTTGGTTTACGCCAAACCGGTATTATACGCAAACAGATACCTACACACATTTAATTAATAAAAAAAAATTGTTTCTCGGGACAATAATAGTATATGAATAGAAAAAATATTGAAGTCATTAAATATTTTAAATTAATTAATTAATTAATTACTAAAAAGTTTTTTTTTGTAAATAAAGGTACGTACTTAATTTAAATAGAATAAGACGAGCAAAAATAGAAAATACTTTTTTTGGTAAAATTTAATTCTGATTTCTCCCTTTCATCAAGGTGCATCGCTTTAAGAGGGAATAACCATAGAAAACCCATGCCATTTTTGAATCAAATTTTAGACGTATTGACTCTTTTCCACAAAAAATTATAAATTGATTTCGAAAGGGTGTTCTTTTATCTAGTAAATAAATTTTTTATATTGTGAGAAAACGTGTTTATTTTTAGTATAATAACGTTATACTATAGGTCGTTGGCAGATTTGTTAAATTTTCAATCAAAATTTTGTATTATACAACACTCATTTCAAATCATATAATCATGAAGTAAAATCAATCAATATATTATCTGGGAAAGCTATGTTTCAGAATTTTAAATTTAGTTTAAATAAAATCATTAAAACATGTTTTGTGGCGAAAATACTTCAGATTGTCTACTTATTTACGGTCTTCCAAACCAATAAATTTAAGATTTTTTTACATTCTATTATTTTGCTTACACATTATTGAAAAGTTATAAATAAGTATGATAAAAAAATAATTACAAAAAGTATATAATTTTAATTGTACTATCATCACGCCTTTCGGCATTTTTGGATGTTGGTATAAATTGAAGCAAATTTTGAATGAAATAAAATCGATATTGAGTTATAATTTTAAAAAGCTGGTAAGGAGCCCTCAGAACAAGAACACCTCGGGTTAATTAGTTCGGTTTTCGGAAAAACTCATTTAAGTCTAATAGATTGTATCTCCATTACTATCATGGTGAGAAATACGATCTAAACTGTGTTAGAAAGAGAAAACACCACGCTTTATATTCAAATCTAAAAGTTAACCACAGACAAATTCAAATGTACACCTCCATGAAACCAAAGTTTCCGACCACAATTTTTAAAAAAAGGAAACTGAAATTTTTAATCAATTAATTTTGCATGTGAAACGACAAAGAAGTGAGGTGAGAAAAAGGTTTATAATACATTTGTTTAATAAAATATGGGTTTAATTTTTACATTATCAGTAATTTTAGACGGAAAAACGTAGGATGAGCAATTTTTAAAATTTTTACGTTTGCACTAAAAATATTAATATTTCGAAAATTAAAGGTTTATTTCTAATAATGACATCTGAAAGCGTATTTCAACACATTTCAAAAACATTTTTAGTTTTCGGATATGTTCAGAAATATTCTAATTAATTAGATTTTATTGCAAAGCGGAAACACTCTGACCATCTGACAGAATTTGCCAGAGGTCTGAGGGGTTAATGGCTTTGGAATGATTCTAAAATAATTTCAATTAAAAAAAAAACATGACGTAAATAAGAAAAAGTGCGATAAGGCAGTAAAGTTGCTAATTAGTAATCACAAATAATAATACGTAATTCCAGAAACAGTCGTGAATCACACAAGCGAATTTTGCACCATTGATAAACCGTAGTAACAGGATACAGCGAGATTTGCAGAGTTATTTGTTGTTGATAAAACTGTCCATTCATCTTACACGTGCGTAATTCATAATTTTCGAGAATGAATAACTCTTCATTGAACAAAACATGATTATTATCGCTGTTTAACCAATACGCGACACTTATAATGACTCAGGGGGGAAAAAACGTCATTATCATAGAGGAAAACATGTAATTATTTCCAACATATTAATATATAATACTTATATATCTCACCGAGATAATGATTCAGATTGACAATCAAGGGAAATAAAACCAAAAGAGTCATTCCAATGATAAGTTAATAATTTATATGTATGGTTGCTACGAAGCCTGTAAAACATTATAATACGAATATTTAATAATTAACTGCGAATAGAACATGAATGAAATCATTTTTCTCGGAAAACTAATACAGATTTGAATACGTAAAGGTGTTATATTAATTTAATCAGAGAGTGACAAAAGCAAACAAATTCCTAAAGGATGAATCAGTGAATGGCGGAGAACTTGTTATGGTTCTGCGAAAACGTCTTAGTTAAGTGTTGTAAAAAATGTCAAGAATGAAGTTTTTATCCGTAGTACAAAGTACTCAAATTACTTGGTAACATTAGGCAACAATATTCATTAATGATTTAATTTGGAAATTCTTAATCAAAGCATAAACGTATATCAGAATAATAAGTTGTTTTTTATTAATAATAAGTTTACGTATGAAAGTTTTTGTTAAGAGAATATTACCAGAGAAAACCAGAAATATGACATTTTTAAATCAGATTTTAGACGTATTGACTCTTTTCCACAAAAAATTATGAATGGATTCCGAAAGTTCTTTTATCTAGCATTCGCATGTTTTAAATGTTGAGAAAAAATGTTAATTTTTAGTATAATAAGGTTATATCATAGTTCGTTGGCAGATTTATTAAATTTTCAAAAAAGATTTTGTATTATGCCACACCCATTTCAAATCATATCATCATACAGTAAAATAAATCAATGCATTATCTGGGTGTCGCATGTTTTACAATTTTAATTTTAGTTTAAATAAAATCATTAAAAAATATATACGTACATGTGTTTCTTGACGAAAATTGGTCCGATTGTGTATTTATTTGCGTACTTACAAACTAATATATTTCAGATTTTTTAACATTCTTATTTAACTTAGACATTATTGAAAAATAATAAATACTTATAATCAAAAAACAATTACAAAAAGCACATTATTTTAATAATTTTATCATCACGCCTTTCAGCATTTTTGGATGTAGGTATAAATTTAAGCAAATTTGGAATGAAAGAAAATCGATTTTGAGTTATAATTTTAAAAAGCTGGTACGGAGAATAATTAATCTTTTTCATTGAAACCGCCCTGCACAATCGTAAGAACAACTTTCGATGGAATGTGGATTTTCGGCCGCTGGCTGGTTAAACGCTCTTAAGTTACTCGCAAGAACGTTTGCATATTCGTCCAAATTAAGATAATTAATTGTAAGTTTAATTACGGTATGATGGCTTCTTGTCTAAAATGCTATCACAATTTTATCAATAAAGACGAAAAGGCTCAAAGAAAGTGTTGGAACAGAAGTTCGCCTTAGAGAAAAAAATCCTCAGGCATTTGCGTTCTTTAATTTTAACCGAAAGACAACCGAATTCTAACACGTCATTTTAGAAATAGAGACTTCGAGGGTAATCAAATTGTCGGAAAAGCTTTTGAAAAATAAATAACACCTTGAAAAATAAATAACATTATTATCTCTCCGATTTTTGAATTCAGAAAAAATCTTTTCGTTTACATTCGTTTTCTTAGTACATACTTTATCTAGTATTATTTTAAAATTGTTTTCAGGAGATAAATACGAACCTACTTTTCCTAATTAGATTTTAGTTCAAATAATAAAAATGATAGTTTTTAAGGGAATAAAAAAAAATCTTACGAAAGCACGCCTTTTAATTTTGTAGATGTCGCATCGGCACTTTCACGTAGCATTTCTTACGGTAAGCGTCTCAATTAACTTTATCAGACTGATTTCATAAGCTGTGAGAAGGCCGTAAGTTCGCGCGGAAACAATTAGACCTGTCAAAAATTCACGCCACTTACGAATTCCGTAACTTGCCATAAATTACTGTCAGTAATTTAGCATATCGTTTTTATTGGTAATTTTGCCATAAGTCACTCACGTAAGACGACAAAAAAATTTACGCGTGTAGCGACCGCTTAAAGGGGGTCAAAACCAAATTGGCTAAAATATTCGTTCCAATCAAAATTCATAGACACTCTTTATCGGTGATTGAAAGCGATACAATTAATTCAAAAGATGCTGAGAATTATCGGACACCCTTCATCCCAGACTCAATACAATTTCCCTTTGTTGGCCATTTCCAGTTTAGGTACATTCATAGAACGCCAGATGTCCGGTAATTGTTATCGGGACCATTGTCATTGCCAAAAATCATGTTTTTGCACCGCACATCAAACTTCTGCGCAAATTTGATTAACAATGGTTGTTCTTGGGAAGAGAGGCGCTTTCATTGGGGAGGGTTAGGTCTGCCCTAGGCTGTAAATGACCCAATTCTAAGATACATACATAATTTAAGATTATAATGTACAAGCACGATAAGCGATAATATTATATTATATTCGAAGATTTCGTTATGTGTTTAGGTTCACTTTTCTCCTTTGTGGATTTTTTCTGCTACATACGTAGGTTACTACTTACCCACATACTCAAAGTCTTTTTTAAAATTTTATTTATTTCAGTAATTTTTCCCATTTCTAACCATTGGAAAAACAATCTTTATTTATAATTTTGAAAAATAATAGTTAATATTGGATATTCACATTCAGAAAATTCTTCTTTCAGGTTTAAATATTTACTTATAAACGCGGTATAAATAGGACGCGGCGCGTAAGGTCCAAACAGTTAAAAACTTGATTTGTTTCCATGGCGTTTGTAAAAGGGCCTTAAACCAGGCCTAAGACCGGCATCATATAAAATCTAATTAGCAAGACGATTAATATTTAATACCTAGGCGGTAAGGAAAATTGCTTGTAATGTCGCTGCGGCAAATAAGTTGCGCTTGCATTAGCGCTACAATAAAAACACTGCAAATATTACAACTATGTATAACCAAGTACCTATTGGTTTGCGTGGACTTCTGCGTGGATACAGTTCTGCGACAAGTACTTAGAGACGCCTTATTTAACCAAATCATCATCTCCTTAATTATCCCGACGATTACCTTGAATGTCTTATTCGAGTACCGATAGCGTCCATTCAAAGCTCTGGAAAACCTGTAACTCTAATTTGGATTCCTGAACGCGTTGGCAACGATATTGCGGATTCCTTGGGAAAACAAAGAGCATCCAACCGTATTATTAACTTCATACCCTCAATGTCCTACCTGACATTTTTTCCATCTTCAAAGGTAGATCCCGCAATGTTTAGTATTGGCATATCGCTAGTCAATCCAAGGGATCCGGCTATGCCTCAACACAAAGGACCATCCCACCAAAACTGTGGTTTGAACAATTCCCCTTTTTTTTCAAAAAAATAAATTTGCTCAATTATTTGAATGAGAACTGGACAATTATCAAACCTTCTGTAAAATTGCCTCCCCTCCATTAAACATCTCATCTCTTCTAAGTGTGTACTAATCTTATGTTTCATAAAATTTTGAAATCTAAATTCTTAAATGTAATTAATATATAAAAAAACCTTCCCTGTCTCCATCATTCGAAACGATGGCATAGAACACCCTTGAAGGGTGAAAGCCAGAAAAAAACCGTGACCCACTCCGATTGTCCTGATCACCAAGATACTTCACTCCTTAATAGTCCTAGGCTGCATATTTATTTATTTAATTATTATTAGTTTCAATAACAAGGTTTGTACATGTATGTATGATATATATATAATACGTATAGATTTTTTTTTTTTCACAGACCTCCTCACTAGGATTTCCTGTTCTGAGGTGGCCTGTAGTTTTTTAAAATATTTGTATTTGGTTATGGATTGTCTTTATATCGTCTTCATGATGTTTGTAATTTTATTCTTTGATCTCTCAGCCATATTTTTACTTTTGTTTTAAATATATTCATTTCCTTTATATTTTTGATTGGTAGAGCATTGTATAATTTAATAGCATGGAATTTATTATTTCTCTGTCCAAAAGATGTGTTCAAACTGGGAGTAACCAGGATGTTATTGCTTACTGACCTGGTTGAGTATTTATGTTGGGCAGTGGAGTATACATATATGTTTTTTTTCAGTTTAAATAAAATATTTTTTGAATAAAGTTTCTGTACATTGAAGACTTGAAAGTTATTAAATATTTCTTCCGTCGGAGTTCTAAGCGGAACTTTCAGTATTGTCTTCAGTACTCCTTTTGAGTCGCTCTGTGTGAGTGCTCAAAGCAGACCCCCATCCAGTTATACCGTACTTTATTTAGGATTATTATGATTGACTATTATTATTATTATGATGGACTATTTATGATTGTAGGCTGACTAAATCTTCCAGAACGGATAGATTGGTACACCTGGCTGTCATGGAATTCTGAGCATTTCTTCACAGGACCATATTTCGAGGGCGCATACTCGTGTAGGTTTCAAACTGTGCCAGTGACCATGAACTGCTTCGGGATCAAGGGCTTACTTTGGCGAGAGATGTGTCCAAAGTGTTTTGGGACAAATTGTAGAGTTGTAAGTAAACTAACTCTGAAGGTACCTAGCATGGTCGATCGATATAGGTTTTATCGAAAATGTCGGTAACTTGTCATCTGCCCGAGCACGACTGCAGTCCGCTAACGAACAAACAACAGTTCACAACGACTAAGGGTTCCTAATTTATTTGACGTGAAATTTTATTTTTTCGTTAGCTGCCTGTAGTCGAGCTCGGAAGCGACGACAAGTTACCGACATTTTTGATAAACCCTATATCGATCGACCATGCTAGGTACCCAGAGAACGGATAAATTGGCACATCTGGTTGTTACGGAATTCTGAGCATTCTTCCACATTTCAGGACGACATTCCAGGACCATATTTCGAGAGCGTACATCGGTTTCAAACTTTGCAAGAAGGTTCTCCATGATCAAGTGATTATTTTTGCAAGTGATGTGTCCAGAGTGCTATGGATAAGTTGTAGAGTTATAGGCAGACTAACTTTTCGAGAACGGAGAGATTTGGACTTTTGATGATATTCTGAGCAATCTTTTACAGGACCGCTTTTCGAGGGCAAAGTTTTATCCGTTTCCTTTCTAAGCCTCCTAGTGACTTTTAAAGTGTGTTTTAAATGAAAAAAATGCTACCCTCTAATAATGAAATAATTGCTAATTCGATATCGAATAACACGTTATTCAGTGGTTGAATTTGGAAGGCGGAAGGGATAACATGGGGTGAGGTTGGTCTAGGTCTTGGCGGCGAATGCGTTTGTGCGAACGGAGACCAAGCGAGAGACAATTATCCCATCATGCACCGCAGTGGTAGGAATAGATTCATAAGTCCATCACTCCTGGACAAATTGACCCCCAAATTCCTACCCACCATTCATACCTCTTTCCTTCACAGAACTTCCTCTCTTTCCTTTCCCTAAAAAGACTCTCCACACAGCATCCCCAAAGATGAAACAGGCCCTGAAAGATTTTTTATCAGGACCTCCTGTGTGGAGCTAACGTAAAAAAAAGTTACTGTTGCAGGCGTACACGGTACACGTGTCAACGGATTTAGTTCACCAGCCAACAACGATTTAGTCAAACACCCAGTCCGCTTTGTGCAGTGCCTGTGAATGCGTGGAATGCCTTTGCCGAGGCGATTGTCTGCGCATTCCGAAGAAAGTTTACTTTACATGGCACCAGCACAATAATAATTATTATAATTGTGTATTGATTCGGCGAGGGGAACACCGTGTGTGACCACGTGGCCGCCACGCATATTCCACGCCAGGAATGCCGCTCTCAAATAAGATCTGCCTCACCTTCCATCAATAGTGATCGGCAGCTTTGAGGTCTTACTATTGACGGTGCACTGGAATATTTCGATTGTGCAGTTGCTAGAAGGATTTTTATTTTTCTTATTTATATTGCGACAGATTATTCATCCAACTACTGTACAATTTTCTCATTCTTCACCCTCAGACATCGGGCCTATTTTCTCGGAAGATCAAAATATTTCCGCTTTGCAATATAATCCAAATAAATTTTTGAGCCCATTCGAAAACTAAAAATTGTTTTTGAAAGGTGATGAAAAACTCTTTCAAATTTTATAATCATCTTCTTCTATCTATCTATATATCTATATATATAAATAAAAATGAATCGTTGAAATGTATGTACGCGCATAACTTCCGCACGACTGCACCAAATTGGATCATTCTTTTTTTGTGTTCGTTATTGTCAGGACAAGGTTTGTATAAAACTACTGGTTAGCTCTGGCATTTAATCTGAATAACCAGGTACTTCCGCACCTTCCTCTTCCCTATCTCCTTCCCCTCCCCACTACCTTCAGCCTCACAACATACCCCAATTGAGGATGCCAGTCTCACTGGCTCTAGAAGTGAGCAGCTCTTGAGGTATAAAGATAAAAAAAAAGTTATATTTTATGTAAGTTTGTAAACCATTTTATCTCCGTATTGTATAAAAGCACGACGGGGGGGGGGGGGGGCAACTGTTAATTATACATTTTTTTAGATGTTAAACAGAGTTTTAATATGAATATAATAAAAGCCTTTCCTCACCATAAAGAGGATATAGTAGGATATATTTATAATATGTAATATGATAACAGTTATATATGATAATAACGCCATACACATAATATGATAATAGTTATACATGATAATAACATAATTTCAAAATTTAGGCGTATTAGATTTGTCAAAGAATTTATATATAAAAATGCAAAACTCAGAATTTTAAATACATGTAGGATTACAAAAGATTTTTTAAATATTTATATCGAGGGATCAGTAGGATTTATAGGTTCAATTAGGAATTCCACAGAGCCGAACCCTCTGATATGAAAATATCTGGAGTCGGTGAATTATTTTCCCATTTGGTCTCTGGTAGGTTGACATGTTGTTCTTGTATTGTTTTGTATTCATAATACTTATATAGTGCAATTGCATAGCGTGGATTGACTTGATGATCATTTGGGAAGTGTGTGAAAGGGTTTAGTTTTTCCTGTGGGGAAAATTTAACCCGGACATTTAAATCTGGTACGTATAAAAAAAATGATAATAGTTATATACGATAATAACATAAAATAATAATAACATAATAACTTAGTTTTAATTTTAAGTAATTTTATAACTAATATTATAGTAATATTAAATAACATAAAATAATAATAACATAATAACTTAGTTTTAATTTTAAGTAATTTTATAACTAATATTATAGTAATATTAAAACTAATAATTTTAATATTTATTTATTAGTTTTAATATTACTATAATATTAGTTATAATATTAGTATAAATAAATATTAAAATTATTAGTTTTAATATTACTATAATATTAGTTATAATATTAGTATAAAAAAATTAAAATTATTAGTTTTAATATTACTATAATATTAGTTATAATATTAGTTATAATATTAGTAGGTTGACATGTTGTTCTTGTATTTATAATACTTATATAGTGCAATTGCATAGCGTGGGTTGACTAGATGATCATTTGGGGAAGTGTGTGAAAGGGTTTAGTTTTTCCTTCTTTTTTTCCTTTTTTTTTTTTTTTTTGGGGAAAATTTAACCCGGACATTTAAATCTGGTGCAAAAAAATAAATATTAAAATTATTAGTTTTAATATTACTATAATTTTAGTTATAAAATTACTTAAAACATATAACACGATACTAGTTATTTACGCACCAGATTTAAATGTCCGGGTAAAATTTTCCTCACATGAAAAATTTAACCCTTTCACACACTTCCCAAAAGATCATCAAGTCAATCCACGCTATGCAATTGCACTATATAAGTATTATAAATACAAAACAATACAAGAACAACATGTCAACCTACCAGAGACCAAATGGGAAAATAATTCACCGACTCCAGATATTTTCATATCAGAGGGTTCGGCTCTGTGGAATTCCTAATTGAACCTATAAATCCTACTGATCCCTCAATATAAATATTAAAAAAATCTTTTGTAATCCTGCATGTATTTAAAATGACTGATTTTTGCATTTTTATATATAAATTCTTTGACAATACTAATATGCCTAAATTTTGAATGAGAGACATAGGTATAATGCCAGTAGCCGAAATAACAAATGGTAATATTTTTATAGTCTGAGAATGCCAAATTCTTTTAATCTCATTTCCTAAATCTGTGAATTTTCTTATTTTTTCAGAAACAGTTTTTTGAATATTACAAGAATTTGGAATAGCTATATCAAAGATATAAGTTATTTTTTTAATTTTGTCTTATAAAACTATATCAGGTCTATTATGACTAATTGTTCTGCCTGTTTTATCATAATATATTTTATAAAATTCATTTTTTTTTAAATATTTGGTTCATATTCATAATATGGTACTACATTACGGCAATCAATCAAGTTATGTTTAATTACCAAACTTTGGTGAATTATTTTTAAAACCTGATTGTGCCTAAATGTATTATTATTATCATTACTAGTTATATATGATTGTTATCGTACACAACTAGTATCATATTATATGTATTATGTTATTATCATGTATAACTAATATTATATAAGTTATACGTGATAACACATATAATACGATACTAGTTACTTATGAAAATAACGTAATACACATAATATGATAATAGTTATACGTTTTAATAACATAATACACATAAAACGATAATAAAATAATACATATTATCCTAAAATAGTCGTACATGATAATAACATAATACATATAATATGATAATAGTTATATATGATAATAACATAATATATGTATAATATGATAATAAGACAGATCGTAAGGAAGCTTTCTTTGTTGTTCTTTGCTCACGACGAATAAAAGCACCGTTTGAAAACGACGGTTAAATAGAGCTTTAACCTAAGTAAATGTAGGTTCTAGGCGAGTTTGTTGAACCGCCGGCGGTTAACATTTGTGGCATAAGCCAATAATCCAAAGGAAAGGTGTTATATTTAACTGTTCAAACACGGAAAAAAACATCTCTACACATTCACCGACAATGGAGTGTTGAAAAAACAGAGAATGAAACGAAAGAAAAGGAGAAAAAATCGCATCCATCTCAGCTACATTCCTATTGGCTATGGGAAGAAAGCGACGGAAAAGTGGGTCACATTCCGAGGTAGGCGCATTCCTCAGGCACATCCGCATCGCTCGTCCGGTACTGCCGGCCGAACAGTTACTGATGGGACTGTGAGCGATTTCCAAAAGGAATATAGCATTCAAATTTGTCGTTTTTTATGGTTAACGGATCCGATGATTCTTGAATGTGACGTCACAGAATTCATTAAGGAAGTTTAGATACAGAGTTGCTACTCATTGCCATGAATGAAGTTAATACTAAACTAAGTAAGGACACAACAATAAGACTGTCTCAAGTTTGCAACTGTGTAATTCAAGATTTAAGTGCAAACTGCTAAGGCAGGCCATTATTCTCACGCACGCTTGCATTCCAGTATCGAGTAAGCCTCAAACGTGTACTGTGAACTTTACGACGTGTTCACGTTAATTTAATCACAATTTACCGACTTTCTTACACAATACATAATACATACCAATAGAATTGTTTATACATCAAATTATATTACTTATTTTATTACGAATTAAAAAATAAGAGAGGTTACTGAGACAACGCGCCCTGTTGCACAGAACTTTTTCTTATATTTATTCGGAATATAAGATTTTGTACACATTTTTTTACATGTTTTTCGACTACCACACTACGCACATATCCGTATTATGGTAGTCGAAATTTATTGTATTAAATACACGTAATATTTGTTAATTTGTTAAACATACAAATACGTATACTAGTTGAAATGGCCTAGCGTTGCTGTGCATTTACCGAAACACAACTCTATCTACTGGATGGTTAACCAACCTTTTAACTCACACCGCCATCTGATAATTTACATACACATCAAATCGACACCGCTCGCTTGCTAGCCCGCTTGTCGATCACATACAGATTATGCACCTTTAATTATATATTTCAACCAATTTACACGAAACCTTCACAAATTATATACCTAAACTTTTCTCATGAATCACTTTATCTATTGGTGAAAACCGCATGAAAATCTGTTCAGTAATTTTTGAGTTTATTGCGAACAGACAGACAGACGCGGCAGAGGACTTTAATTTATAACATGTAGAGATTATAATTTTAAAGTTTCTTTATTCTTTGAATTGTTCGTTACATGAATTGGGGATTTTTCGACCACCATTTTTTTTTTTTTTTTTTTTTTTTTTTTTTTTTTTTTTTTTTTTTTTTTTTTTTTTTTTTTTTTTTTTTTTTTTTTACAGTGAATAACCGCACAAGAATCTCAACTGCTCCCGTCTGGAGCCAGTGAGACTATGGCATCCCCAATTGGGGTATGTTGTGAGGCTGAAGGTAGTGGGGAGGGGAAGGAGGTGGGGAAGAAGAAGGTTGGGAAGTACCTGGCTATTCAGATCTGGTCACCAAACACGGCTAAAGCCATTTTCAAGCAACGTTTCAATTCTGAATGGTGGTCTTACACCAGGGCGATACTGATAGTATCTTCCACTCTGGAACATGCCGCAAATATACTATATATTATTTAAAATAAATTAATTGTGAAATAACACAAATTAATCAAATAAAATTTATTTGCGCATGCCGGGTTTGAACCCACGACCTCCGGACTGTGAGTCAAGAGTCTTACCCACTGGACTACGGAGGTCGTCATACTAGGCACATGCCTGTGTTGTGGTAGTCGATTATATTAGTATAATGAAAAATTGTATAATTGGTAAATTGCAAATATACAAACTAACCCTGCTCATTTCACTAGAATAAAATAAACAGTTGAGTTTATCCGTTGAAACAATGGATTGTAGATTAATTAGCAAAATATTTTTTTTAGAATTGTAGAAATATAAAAAAAATAAATAATGAAGCAAATTAACTTAATAATTGCCGTGATGAATTATTTAAAATAGTTATTTCCTTTTATAAATAACCAATTCTGAATACTTATTAATCAGTTTTTGATTTTCAGGTACATTTTGGAAGCAATTTAAGAGAATTGTCGCAGAGCGAAAGCCGATTTCGTTGGAAGAAATGTGTATTTTAGGTTTGATGATTAACGGGTGTAAGTTTTGTTGTTTGTTTTTTTATCAAATCATTTTTCTGTATGTATTGGAGAATTTTCATTATATTAATTTATTCTATGATTAGAAGAGTACACATGAGATGATGTATCATTGTGAATGAGGCAAGGATTGTGTGCCAAAACCGAGTGGTTTGGCAATCTCTGCCTACCCATACGGTGAAACGGCGTGATGGTTAGTTAATTATATTACTTTAATCAACTAAACTAATCTATCGAACTAACAAATCTAAATAACTGAAAATCAAACAAGAACGATGGATTTTTATTGATTTGTTTTAGTCATTAACTTCAACTGGTATTTTACGATCATATTCACGAAATAAAATAGTTGTACAAAATGAAAAAGTTAAAAATAATATTAGTCCACTGAAATTTCACAATACAAAATAATAATAATGACGTAGGTATGTAAATCAGTATATAATGTTTTGAAGAATAAAGTCTAAAATTACTTTGTATTAGCTGTGTAGAAAAAAAATTATAACCCAACTTAATCAAATGCATATTAAACACATCGATTTCATTAAAGTATTTGTTTCTCATAAAATTTGAGTAAGTTAAATCGACAAAATATCAAAAATCGAGAACATTGAATAAATATTCCGCAAGTAAAATATAACATACTTGAAACGTGAAATAAAAATACCGAGGGGAAAGTAAAAGACAAAACAGGACTTAGCTTAGAAAGTTTAAACTTGCGTAGCGTTTTTTAAGCCGGACGAGAGGAAGGCTGTGAAAGCAGGCTTCTTATATATTTAATAACCAATGTTCCTTAAACAGCTGTAGTCAATTTTACAAACACAAATGTCGTAACTCACAGAATTTTGAAGGGACCCTTACAATGTTTAATATAAAATTCATGACAATATATTTTTGTGGCCTTCCTTCGTCAGTGATAAGTTTTTAAGGCGGCTCCCACACGAACCAATAAAGAATCTACATAAACCGAGTGCTGTAAGACCTTGCGAAGAAAAGTCCCAAAATGGACTGCGCTGCGCACAGTTACCCTAATTAAGCGAACTTTACTATTCTGGGTCTCACAGCGCTTGATTTAGGTCAATACCTTGCCGGACCATGGAACGAAGGCAAAAGGCGGCTACATAAAGTTGCATTATTTTAAAACCAGTGTGAAAATTCATAAATTAAGAGAATTGGGTAGGTAACTCACCCGGTGTTTGCTTCAGGGATGATGTCATCAGCCACCACGTAAATCATGGCACCCGCCGCGAAGGACAGTGCGTAGGGCAGCACGGGGGTTGCAATCCCTACAGCAACCGCGCCCAGCACCCCGAACACCGGCTCCACCATGCCACTTAGCTGCCCGTACCTGCCAACAACATACAGACAGTCAAAGAACGTCCACCTCATATCATATTCAGTAACTTTTCACTATAAAACACCGATCAAATCCAACAAATTCTGGCGTTCAACAGGGATTTGTTCTATCTACAAGTCCATTGTCCGGATTTGGCACCGAGGACTTATCAAGTAACTGTCTTTTTATGAACATCCTGCATCCTTGTGCATGTAATTCCAGAGTTTTTGAGGCAGACTGAACGTTTTACAAATGCTGGTGTTCCACAGGGATCGTTTCCGTTTCCAAACTTGTTTTTGTTGCAAAAATAACCCTTTATTGTTTGCACCTATGTATTTTTACGAGGATGACAGTACAGTTCATGATATGTTTTATTTGAAATGCCTTCAGAGGGCACAGAAACTTTAATAGTTTGAATGGTTTCGCAGCAGAAAACTTATGGTTAATTCGAACGTTTCCCATTGGGGTGATAAATAATATAATAATAATATCTTATCGAATTTTAAGTTTCAAAGATATAATACTGAAAGAATACAAGGCTGATTTAAGCGTAAAAGTTACCATTAAGAAAAGGGCTCTTCGATGGTTTTGATGGTTTGTAAATTAAGAAAGATTTTATAATATGACGCGAAAGAAGTGAGGAACTCCTGAGGAAGACATGGCACAATATTATGGATCAATCTCTAATCATACTTACATACTCGTATATCGGTTTGAGTGAAGAGTAATAACAATAACAGAAGAGTGTGAGTGAGACGATACATTTGAATGTAAATAAAGCACGGAGTGTGTGCCGAGACATAGTTGTGTGGCGGTTTATCCTTTTTTTTAAGATATAACTTTTTAGTAAAGTTGGTTATGTGGAAATTCCCCTCGATTATGTCGGTGGGATTTGCCACAAGTCTAGTACAAAAAATATCACATTCTGGAATCAAATATAGATAAATAATACATGTGGTTTCAAGTTTCCGAGGTTATATCTTGATTAAATCCAATAAAAACGGAAATCCACATTGCCAGATAAAATGGCGATAAATTTTTTTTGGGAGGATTTTTACGGGAAACTCAACAGTTCGTGGTTACAGCGAAATGACAAAAGAGTGATGAACGAAACCGTGAAAGAAACCGCTTAATTTGTTACAGCTTTTCTGAAACTGAGAAAGCAATAAAATAAATTACAGGAATGTACAGCTCTTTCTTCCCAGATTTTGTGCGTCAAAGCAACAACTCTCATCACGCAACATCATTTCCAATTTGGGAGGCGGGAGTGGATACTGCCGCCCCGGGAACCTTTATTGGATAAACAACACCTCTGCCGTAGGTCACCTCAAGTGGTTCGATAAGTTGGTTAGAAGAGGTGCCCGGGTTCATGAGGTGAGATTTGTATAGGTCTTGGAGGCGGATGACCAGAGCACACTGAACCCCAGATTCGTACCCACCCCTTAAATCCTTTTCCTTCTCAGAACTCTCCTCTCCTTCCTATCCTTAAAAAACCCTCCACACAACATCCTCAAAGATGACATAGGCCCTGAGGGAAATTATTTTCCTCAGGGCCTCCTGTGTGGAGCTCATGTAAAAAAATCAGAAGTGAAACTAGAAAGTCGCTGGATGTCGCTTTCTTCTCTTTTGCCTGTTTTAAAGTGTTTGAAGATTGGATATTGATTTAACAAAAATAAAAATGTTTATTTTTTTGCATTTCGTAGGATTTGAACCTCCGTTCGCTGGATGACTGTCTCTCTGGCCGCTAAGACTTGTCAAGTGCCTTACCCGCTGCGCTACGGGAGGCTCGCGGCGAGGCGCGAATTTACATTAGAACCGACGACCCGTCAAATAATAAATATTAGTGACACACTTCCGTTTCATCCGAATTTCAAATCACTAACGGGCTAAAGAATGTTCACTTCACAAAAAAAGACACGTTTTGAGGAGCCTCAAATTGACTTTGAAAAACTTAGAAGATTACTTGTTGTTCTACATTCAAAGCTCGAGTGAATCTGGGTAGTAAGTTAGTGATACGAGAATAGGAAGACGTCTTGTATTGCCTAAGTTTCATCACCGTTCCCGCTAGAATCCGGGACTAGGGGAGGAGATCTGCAAGTGGCATGTATCTCATCATATCGTACTGACATCTCTTGTGTGAACCTGGCCGCGTGCATCGTGTCAAATCAACTTTCCCATGCGCCATACGGATAATTCCATTGTGAACTGGAGAGTTTCGCGTCTTGGGAACTCTGGGAGGGAGCGCGAGACTGAGTTCGCACGGTCGCAGCACGCGAACACCAACCAGCAAACAACCCAACAGGTCCTCTGTACCTACTTCATACTCTAACTGCACCAACACACCACGGGAAAAAAAACATCAAATCTATCGCTGCTGGGAGTGCAATAAAATAAAAGTGCCTGATTAGAATAATGGTTCACTTGTGAACACATTACCCAGGCCGTGAACCTAACATTTCCCCAGATTTGTATTTAAACTGTGTTTTACTTGTTGAAGTCGGAGCGTTCCTGTTCTACTGGGACTTTCGTGCATTATCAAGGCTTGAATGTTTTTCTTTCAATAATACCGAATCGTATATTATCGAAATACATGTCGCGAAAGAGTTTCATGTGAGAGAAAAATTAAACAACACTCCCTCATTTCCAAATTACAAGGGTTTCAGCAAACCAGCTGTGTTGGCTTACCATATAAAGTAATTTTGAGAATTATAGACAATTTCGGAAACGTTGTCCAAATTACGATTCTCAAATTGTAACACGTTAGCTGGAAGAAAGACGTGAAGAAAGGCAACTTACCAAAGACTTCTCCAAACGGAGAAACCAGCTGCCTGCAGTGGTAAACTGACGGCCAACCCCTCTGGGAAGTTCTGAATGCCGATGCCAATTGCCAGATTTCTGCAAAAAAAGAAACAAGACGTTAGAAAACAATAAAGTCAACACAACCTTTAAATACAATTTTTTTTTAGTAAATACATTAGCTCTACACAGGAGGCCTATGTTATCCTTGGGGATGCTGTGGGGAGGGTCTTTTTAGGGAAATGAAGGAGAGGAGGAAGGAGTCCAGGAGTGACAGACGTATGAATCTGTCGCTATCATTGTGGTGCAAGGCAATTTTCCGTACCAGCCTTCTGTAGAGGTCAAAAGATCTCCCTTAAACAGTCACCAGTTTCTCTTGATTCGGCCTGCCACACAGACGTATCCGCCGCCAATATCCGGACAAACCTCAATGGTTCCCGGGCAGCGGTACCCATACCCGCCTCCCAAATTGTGAACAACTAAATAAAAATAAAATTAAATGAACTATGTAGTATGCCATAAGTTCAATTCAATGATGCTATGTAATAATCATGAATTAAAAAACCAAATCAGACAAATTGGGTTAAATTTATTTATTACACGAGAAAAAAGTCTTGAAGAAATCAAGCAGCGCATTTAAAAACATTTGTATAATATTACAATGAAATGCATCAAGCAACTTTCCAAACAAACCATCCAGTGCCGCGTTCCCACAATAAACTTACAAATTAACTGCTCCGAGATGCCCATTTGATACAGGGTGATAAGAAATGACCGGAAGACAACACGGGGTCGAGAGACACAACTTATTATGGTAAGTTTGATGGCTTGAGACAATATGAACTAACTGTTTGATAGATATGGCAATATTTCTAATGTTGGTTACTGAGAAACGGGATTCCGGTATAAGATATGTATAATATACATTTTAAATTTATACAGAATAGTTGGGATCTTCTATTAAATCTTATATATATCTTGATAAATTAAATCACCATCCCTACTTCTACAAAACCAAATTATTATCATACTATTTTCAGGGATATTCTATAATAACACAAACTTTCATTCTTTTGGAACTCAAGTTAGCAATGAAGACTGTGAAAAGTTCTTTAACTCCTAGGGTCTTTTGAGATTTTGTCATGAAAGTACTTTAAAAGATCTGACAGATCCGTGATTTACTCAGAATTATTAAGAGGGCATTAACAGAGAAAACCAGAAATATGTCATTTTCAAATCAGATTTTAGACGTATTAGTCCAGTAAACGAATGGTCCAAAAGGAGGTGTAGAGTGCGTGAGCAGGAACCTAAGCGATTTTTTCAGGACTTGTTTAGGGTGCTTAGGGTGTGAACATACTAAAAGTCCTGACGTCTAGGTGGTGAGCTAGGGGGGGGAGGGGGGGGGGGGGAAGGTCCCGATTTTCGGGTTTCCGTTTATATCTCAAAAACGGTGCGTCGCAGAGGAAAACTTTTTTAGAATAAGTAAAATCTCATAAAATTATCTACAACTTTTATTCTATACGTAATTTTGGAAATCCTAACCGTTTTTGAGTTATACGCTCCACAAATGTCAATATTTTCGAAAAAAATCATTTTACCTCACATTTTTCATCAAACATTCCTTCATATAGTCTAAAATATTCATCCAAGAAAGAAATTCATTTAAAAGAAGTTGTAAATAATTTAATTACGTTTTAGAATATATATACATATGTAAATAAACCTGCAACCAGTAAATATTTACAGCAATTTTAAGTTTTTTCGTAAAATGTCATTTTCAGAAAAAGCTGTTTTTTTCTTACCAAATTATTAAGACGGGTTTTTTCTTCACGGGAAATTACTTATTAATTTTTGCACGCAAGATAGCAGGTAAGTTGTTCTCGAACAGATGATTAGTGGAATTCATTTTATAATCATTATTATTGTGATGGGTGATTAGGTTAGTCATCGGAGATGCTACAATAACGTGCTACGATGCTGTTCGAGTTGGTAAAAAAGGCAATGAATGCGATAGTGGGCTTGACATTCTCAGACATCAAGTTGTCCCGCAAACTTCGGGCATTCCCAATGTCTTCTGTCAGCTCGTCGATAAAAATTCACGATGAAAAGGTTGCAGTTGAATGAAAGTGGGATGCGAAAGACAACTAAATCCGTTTTGTATAGCTTATTCGAGCCTACCAAAAAAACTGTTCTACTGTCTCAGATGAACATAGTTGTGGACGGAGGATTTCTACTACACAGAGTAATTTGACAAAAAGATGCCTCCGTTGCCGCAATTTGTGATCGTTATATCACCTATGTCTATCACCACTATCCTGGAATGACTCGCACTGTCGTATTGGATGGGTACGCAAACCCATCCAATAGTACGAAATCATAAGAACAGATGCGTTGATACAGACTGAGAAGGTCAGCCGACATCAATTTGACATGGAACAAATCAATACCCGTTAAACAGAAAGATTTTTTATCCAATCCTACCAACAAAAGTAACTTCATCTCCTTACTACAGACAAAGTTTCGGGAGAATGGGATACAGACTCTTCAGGCCACCGATGATGCTGACGACCTTATCGTGAAGATTGCTGTGGAATTATCCTTTCACAACTCTGTGGCTGTCTTTGGTGAGAATGTGGACCTCACTGTCCTTTTGATTGCTTCCACTCCTCCCACCTAAGATATTCTGCTACTGAAACCCAGACGAGGAAAAACCAAAACAATGGCACTGTCCACCCAAGAGATGCAGCATCGTGGATTTGAACACATATATCATATTTTTACATTCATTTACCGGATGCTATACAACGTCTGCAACTTTCAGGAGAAGCAAGGTGGGCTTTTCAAAATTGTATTTGGAGTCAAAAATGATCAAGCAAGCGGCAATGATCTTTCACACAACCCCTCCTCCACTTACGACGAGGTTGAAGAAGCTGGAAATAAATGCTTCCTGAAATGGTATGCGGCACCAAAAAGACAGACCTCCCTTAACCAGTACCGCTTCCAGTCATTCACAAGGTCCGTGGCAAATATGAAGCCTGATATCAGCTCCCTCCCTCCAACAGAGAGATTCCCGGCGGACATACCACCAAGTTCAGCAGTGGCTCGGAATTGAGCTGCCCCCTGAAGAATGGGGGTGAAAACACGAAGGAAACACCCTGGTGCCAATTACAACAGAAGATCCTCCAGCACCGGAGGTCCTACTGAAAATGATATTTTGCCGCTGCATCAAGGATTGTGCAATTGGCAAATGTGGATGCCGAAAAGCAATGCTGACCTGTTCTGCAGCGTGCCTTCACTGCCAAGGGAGATGCTTCAATAGCGTGCCTGTTGCCGAGGACGACGATGAAAACGACGTAGAGCCCTTTCAGCAAGAACCATCCACCACTGAGAATGACGATGCCATGGATGAACAACGCTTGCCAGGACCCTCACGTCCAAAGAGGATATGATAACGTGAATCCATATAAAGTTGAGAGTGTAACATGATGTTATTGAGAACAGTGCCAAGGGAAATGGGGCCAACTCATACTCAAAGAATTTCATCAAATCCTCATCCGATCGTTTGCTTATACACATCCGCTGAAACAGCAATGTTGCGTCAACTGCAACCTTTTCATTGTGAATTTTTATCGACGAGCTGACAGAAGACATTGGGAATGCCCGAAGTTTGCGGGACAACTTGATGTCTGAGAATGTCAAGCCCACTATCGCATTCATTGCCTTTTTTACCAACTCGAACAGCATCGTAGCACGTTATTGTAGCATCTCCGACGACTAACCTAATCACCCATCACAATAATAATGATTATAAAATGAATTCCACTAATCATCTGTTCGAGAACAACTTACCTGCTATCTTGCGTGCAAAAATTAATAAGAAATTTCCCATGAAGAAAAAACCCGTCTTAATAATTTGGTAAGAAAAAACAGCTTTTTCTGAAAATGACATTTTACGAAAAAACTTAAAATTGCTGTAAATATTTACTGGTTGGAGGTTTATTTACTTATGTATATATATTCTAAAAGGTAATTAAATTATTTACAACTTCTTTTAAATGAATTTCTTTCGTGGATGAATATTTTAGACTATATGAAGGAATGTTTGATGAAAAATGTGAGGTAAAATGATTTTTTTCGAAAATATTGACATTTGTGAAGCGTATAACTCAAAAACGGTTGGGATTTTCAAAATTACGTATAGAATAAAAGTTGTAGATAATTTTATGAGCTTTTACTTATTCTAAAAAAGTTTTCCTCTGCGACGCACCGTTTTTGAGATATAAACGGAAACCCGAAAATCGGGACCTTCCCCCCCCCTCCCCCCCCTAGCTCACCACCTAGACGTCAGGACTTTTAGTATGTTCACACCCTAAGCACCCTAAACAAGTCCTGAAAAAATCGCTTAGGTTCCTGCTCACGCACTCTACAACTCCTTCCTTTACTGGACTAGTATTGACTCTTTTCCACAAAAAATTATAAATGGATTTCGAAAGATTGTTCTTTTATCTTTTTTTTTTTTACATGAGCTGCACACAGGAGGCCCTGAGGAAAATAATTTCCCTCAGGGCCTATGTCATCTTTGGGGATGCTGTGTGGAGGGTTTTTTTTAAGGAAAGGAAGGAGAGGAGAGTTCGGGGAAGGAAAAGGGTTTAAGGGGTGGGTAGGAATCTGGGGTTCAGTATGTCCTGGTCATCCGCCTCCAAGACCTAGACAAACCTCACCCCATGAACCCGGGCACCCCTGCTAAATCACCAAACGTAGCGAACCACTTGGGGTGACCTATGGCAGAGGTGTTGGTTATCCAATAAAGGTTCCCGGGGCGGCGGTACCCATTCCCGCCTCCCAAATCTAGCATTCGCATGTAATAAATTTTGAGAATTTTTTTTAATTTTTAGTATAATAAGGTTATTCCATAGGTTGTTGGCAGATTTGTTAAATTTTCAAAAAAGATTTTGTATTATACCACACCCATTTCAAATAATATAATCATGCAGTAAAATAAATCAATACATTATCTAGCAAACGCATGTTTTAGAATTTTAATTTTAGTTTCAATAAAATCATTTAAAAATATGTAAGTACATGTGTTTCTTGACGAAAATTGGTCCATTTGTGTATTTATTTGCGCACTTACAAACTAATATATTTCAGATTTTTTTAACATTCTTATTAAATTTAGACATTATTGAAAAATGACAAATACTTATAATCAAAAAATAATTACAAAAAGTACATTATTTTAATAGTTTTATCATCACGCCTTTCAGCATTTTTGGATGAAGGTAAAAATTAAGGCTAATTTGGATTGAAATAAATTCGATATTGAGTTATAATTTAAAAAAGCTGGTACGGAGAATAATTAATCTTTCTTATTGTAACCGCCCTGCACGATCGTAAGAACAACTTTCGACGAAATGTGGATTTTCGTTTGCTGGCTGGTTAAACGCTCTTAACAGTTTACATTATTTTGGATTGGCTTTTCGAATCTATCCCAAAATCTAATACTGTTTTTGAAAGCATTTGAAAGACACTTTCAGATTTACATTATAAACGAACTTAAAAATTACGTAAATATTAATTATTTAAATTATGTAAATAAAATATATTTATTTTTTATTTTTATAATTTTTTATCGATTAGGTACGATTTCGTTAACCGATTGCTTTTTTTGTAAATTTTAAAAATATCACTTTATAGGAAAATAAAAAAAAACGTTTGATAATAAAGCTTATTGTCGCTTCCCTTTTCTTGTTTCGCAAAAAATATTTCATAAAAAAATAAAACTTTTGGCGAAGTTAATAAAACGCAAAAAATGGCGGTCGAAGACTTTTTGGAATACATTATAATTATTTGGAAGTGTGTATGGTAAACATTTAAATGCAAATATAAAGCGTGATGTTGCCGCTCTCTAACACTGCTTAAATATCCCACAATAATGCAAAAGGAGTCAGGTTGACTTTTATGAGTACGAATCCGAATACTCTACTGCTACCGGTGTAGATACTGTACATAGTCCAGTCAATGGAATGGTCGAAAATGAGGTGTAGAGTGTTCAGGAACTTATTCAGGGCGCTTAGGGTGTGAAAACAAAATTCCTGACGTCTAGATGGTGAGCTGGGGGGGGGGGGTTGGGAGAGGGGGGAAAAGGTCCCAATTTTTGGGTTTCCGCTTATATCTCAAAAACGCCGAAAAAGAAATTGTATAAAATTTAAATATATATTATACATATGCAAATTGATCTCCAATTGGTCAACATTTACACAATTTTAAGTTTTTTCGGAAAATGTTGTAATTTCAGCAAAACGCTGTTTTCATTTTATTACTGACACGACTTTGGTTCATTCGCCTAATAATATGTGTGACCACACTTTAAAGCCCCTGCGATGTACCGTTTTTGGTATGTTTACACCCTAAGCAGCCTGAACAAGTTTCTAAAGGAATCGCTTAGGTCCCTGCTCAAGCACTCTACACCTCCTTCCTTGACTGGACTAACACTAAAAGGCAGAATTACGAGTAGCAGTTCACAGTAGTTTTGACAACAAATCATGAAATCAACTTTACTTATTTAATGCATTTTAACTTATTTATCTTATTTTAATTCAGGTTTTAAATTTTAATTTCACCTACAATGTCTTTAAATATGTGGTTGTATTTAAAATAGCAATGTATTGCACGTCCCATTCCGCAATTTGAATAAAACGCTAATTATTATAGTCCTACGCTCTACTGTACTTTGGAACTTATTTGTAAAGATGTGTTTCAAGCTGAGAAACATTCTCACTTAAAAGTTTCGGCCGATATGGGTTACTTGATAATTTGATATTAAGCCCTCAATTTTTTACTACTTAATGAGTTGATTCATGCTTCTTAATTTGGGGACTGAAGAAATGATAAATAATCCCACGATGACATACTCAAACCCATGTTAGCTGTTAACTGCCTAAGTCACCGATCCACGGCCTGCTGTAAGTGGTGAACATTTGAGGTATATCGGCATGTGAGAGAATCCAGTATGTGGGTCACTAATTCAAAAATATGCGGTCGGAATGCCGTCTCGAGTTTGCACCGGCAGCATCCGCTATTTACCAAACGTTTTCTCAATCATTAAATATCCAACTTCCGATCTGGCAAGCCGTACAAACTTTATTTTATTTTATAGTCCAAATTTGTAACTTTACTTTTCCACCATAATGATGTTTACTTCTCGTTATTTTACATTGCTAAACTTCCTTATTCTTACATTCCTTGAATTGGGACATTTCTTTTGAGGTCATGACTTTTGTGTGGTCCCTGATAACTTCCTATATAAATGATATCATTTGCAGTGGAATATTACCACCATAAATTTGGAATTTCCACTATAAATGATATCATTTGTATCATTGAAGAAGAAGATAACAATAATAATATAAACGAAAACATGAAAGAGAACAAGACACAGAAAAATAGAAAAAGATATATTAGATTGATGGGAATAATCTTCAAAAATTATAAAAAGAGTGTTTTCCTTATAAAAAATTGAATATTCATTTAGACCTTTAAAAAAAGGTCAATGGTTCCAAATAAATAATTCTGATATATTTATCCGAGACGCTATCTATGTTACAAACCAATTCTTAGATTGTTTACAATGAAAAGGGTAGTTGCCTATAAAATGGAAACAAATAGTTGAAGATAATATTGTTAATTCTAAAATTTGAAAATATGAGATTGACAAATTTGAAGTTGGCAATGGCGGAATTGGTAAACGCGCACGTCCCGGTTAGACGAGAGATTGTGAGTTCGAGTCCCAGTTGCGACCATTATCTTTTTCTATTTTTCTGTGTTCCTAATCTAAACGAAAACATAAAAGAGAACAAGACAGAAAAATAGAAAAGGGTATATTACATTGATGGGAATAACCTTCAAAAGTTATAAAAAGAGAGTTTTACTTAAAAAAATTGAATATTCATTTGGACCTTTAAAAAGAGGTCAATAGTTCCATAAAAATAAAATCGGATATATTTATCCGAGACGCTATCTAGGTTACAAACCAATTCTTAGATTAATTGTTTACAATAAAAAAGGTAGTTGCCTATAATATGGAAAAAAAATGAAGAAAATATTGTTGATTCTAAAATTTTAAAATATGAGATTGACAAATTTGAAGGTGGCAATGGAGGAATTGGTAAACGCGCACGTCCCGGTTAGACGAGAGATTGTGGGTTCGAGTCCCAGTTGCGACCATTATCTCTTTTTATTTTTCTTTCATATTTTCGTTTAGATTATTATTGTTATCTTCTTCTTCAATGATATATTACATTGATGCGAATAACCTTCAAAAGTTACAAAAAGAGAGTTTTTCTTATAAAAAAATTGGACATCATTTATCATTAAAGGGAAACATTTCTAGCTTAGTGATGTTTAAACTTTGCATAATCTTACATTGCTGGACCTCTTCCCGTTCTTCTGTTTCCTGGGTTGGGCCGTTTCTATTCCGACCAACTGTTTTCTTTTAAGGTCATGACTCCCGTGTGGTCTCTAATAGCTTTCAGCTTAATTATTGAGTCATGGATAATATTTCATTTATAATGATGTTTACGTCTGTTGGTATATGGTATAACTGTAAACCATGTAGTTTAAAATGTTGGTACAACTGGTGTGTCTATTTATTGTTGACGTACCTACATATAATTGTATTCCTTGTTTTTGGACCAGGGCCTGCCATTTAATTTCGACCCCCCGTTTCTTTTGGTGTCATGATTGAATCTCTCGTTTGGTCTCTGGTAACTTCCATGTTACAATATTGAACCACCACCGGCTTCTTTCCAAACGTCTTTGCATTGCATTTTCTTTGAGTGTATATAAATAAAATAATTGATTCACCAATAGAAATGCACACGGCAAAGGAAGGCACACGAAGTAGGTACAGTGGAGTGTACAGTGTACACATTATATACACACACGTAGAGTCTGGAACGTACAATTGTGGACTCTTAAGCAATGATTAATGTATGATGGATGGCATCCTGCGAGCGCCGTGTCTCTTCTTACCGCGATCAAAGGCGGTCAGGAGCGGACAGTCGCAGGGAAATATTGTAGGGTCATCTGATATTATTTCGACACGAACAGGAAAACATTAAAAAAAACACAAATTGTCACAATTCCACACTGTCTGCATTTGGTGTTTCAAACACCATTCATTTGGTGACCATAAAATCGACGATCATCCCCATTTTGATATATTTTTTCAATTGGAGCGGCCTTGCTAAATGCCGATTCTCGTTTCTCATTTTCGCCGATTCTCATTTTTTGATTAAATTGTGATTTTGATAAAACAATGTTACGCTTCTCGGCTGATCACAAATTCAATGAATACAGTTAGAAACACCCAAAAAGCCTCTGAAAGAGACCATTTAAGCCTTCTTCTTCATGGGAGCAGAAAGAAGGCACAGGGAGATAGGTCGGGTGAATAGGGCGGGTGAACAATTTGTATCATTTCATGCTTGCTTAAATACTGCTTCACAGAAAAAGCGGTGTGAGCAGGTGCGTTGTCCTGGTTGAAGATCCAGTCCCTTGTGCGCCAAGGATTCTAACTTTGTCGACGATTTTTCCTGATGCTCTCTCGCAACCTTTAGTACCTCCATGTAGAACTGTCGGTTAACTGTTTTTTTTTTTTTTTTTTTTTCTGAAGATGAGAGAGAGCATTCTTCCATTGGTTTGACTGTTACATGGTTTCAGGATCGTACCCATAATACCATGACTCATCAATCATCACCAATAATAGCCTTGAAAAAAAATTTGGGTCCTCTTCCAGCTGTTTTTTTATAATTCGTGGCAGGCTTGAGGGGCTAAGGCTCTCTTTGGTCCTCAGAAAGGAGATTTTCGCATTTTCGCAGAAAGAAGAAATCTTGATTTACTTAAAATTAAACTTTGGATGAACGCGTGAACCCACAGCGACGCGGCTTCGCACACTGACCGAGAAAGAGTGTCCGTACAACAGCCGACCACACAAAATCCGTTCCCCTTCCACTTCCCCCCTCTACCGCCCGATTCTCATGACTTTTGGATCCCCCCACGTATATTAGACATGAACGGCGACAGTCACCCCTTTTCTCAGGTACTACTTAACTGATATCTGTTGAATGGTATTGAAACTACATATATTATCTACGTACCACAGATGTTATATGTTATTCTTCTTCTGGTGCCTTCTCCTATCGGAGGTTGTTTTATTTTGACACTTCTCGGCTAAAATAGCAGTGTCATATGAGAAGGTTCCTTGACGGTTGATTCACCGACAATTTTTTTTTTTTACATGAGCTCCACACAGGAGGCCTTGAAGAAAATAATTTCCGTCAGGGCCTATGTCATCTTTGGGGATGCTATGTGGAAAGTTTTTTTAAAGGAAAGGAAGGAGGTGAGAGTTCTGGGAAGGAAGAGGGTTTAAGGGGTGGGTAGGAATCTGGGGTTCAGTGTGTCCTGGTCATCCGCCTCCAAGACCTAGACAAACCTCACCCCATGAACCCGGGCACCCCTGCTAAATCACCAAACGTAGCGAACCACTTGGGGTGACCTTATATACAGTGTGCAGTCGGTTTAGGGAAAATACGGTATATCTAACTACAAAAAATATAACTAGGTGACCCAGTGATGTGCAGAGATGATGTACCGCCGAATAACAAAAGTAAATATGTAATTTCATTCAAACGCGCCATGGAATGTTTATACCAGCGCATAAATACAAAAAAATACTTGATATTCATTCCAACTTATTATTAAGGAAATTTTTTAAGTCGAATTATGTTTCAAATTGGTAAATAATGCACAAAAAATTATAATTTTATAGTAAATATGGTTTTGGGGGTCAATTGTCGGGTCACCATACCAGAAGCCTCGATAAAAGAAAGTTAAAAACTTCCAGTTACGAAAAATGTGGATCGGACCTGATACATCGAATGCCTCCCTGTATTAACATCTCGCAATACGCATGAACAATGAACACCATAATTGGATTACAAATAATAAATGTAATTATTATCTGTTTAGCCTAACCATTGCATATCTCCTACATTGTAGGAGAGTATTAGGGAGTAACTTCATAAAACAATCTTATTTTCGGATTTGCACGTAGATACAGTACTGCACAATCTTTCATTTATCACACAATAAGTTCATAAATAAATTAAAAGAGATAGTTCAAAATAGTTTTCACATGAGTATTTAAATTAAAATTACATAATTTTTTTGCTGAAAATATCCAAAAACTTTATGGCTATTATGGTATGTTTATTATATTACGTATTAAGTACGTGTATTATATTTGTATTTTTCTCTACTTTTTAAATGGCCTGTATGTATTGTAAAATTACCAATGTATATACCAAAAAAAATATTAATAAAAAATAAAAAAATAAAATAAAATATGCGAGCCTGAAGTGTGTAAATAACCCAAGACCCTGTGAGCTTAATACTCACAGATTTGATTATGAAATCTACTTGCGCGGATAAATATATATCACAAAGAGTAGCAATCGAAAACTCCAGGGAAAATAACAGATTCACCAAACTTGTACGCAGTTTTTTTGTAGCTGCGGAGGCCTCCGTAAATTTGTCGAATTAAATTCCATATTAGTAATTCTTTGGTGACTTTGAAATATGCACAAGTAGTTAGTGGTCAACCATACACAACTAGTTAGTTTTCACAATGATAAAATAAACAGCAAAATTTTCCAAAATAACAGATAACAGTTATTCACTTGTTCGGATTCTATTTTCAAAACAATCCATTTCAGGTGTCTCTGTTAAATCCAAAGAGTGCCTAACTACCATTCTTGTGATATAGATATATTTATTTAAATTTTCGAACAAACAAAATAAACATATTGTAAAGCCTAACCAGTCATAATAATAATAATAATAATAATATATCTTTATTCAATGAAATTGGCAACATTACAACTAAAAAAGTACATGTTCAGATTACAAATAGATTACATCAGTACAAAAAAATTAAGAAGTAGAAAGTAATGTAAGATCGGTTACACAGAAGTAGCATAATTATACAATATTTTTAGTTGTGCATAGTCTGCCTCACTAGGTGAACCTGTATTGAGGCAGAATTTTTTGTAGATTGTTTATCTCAGTACGCGTATATCCTATTTATTTCAGCTAACCCAACAAATACATAATACATTATAATACCCCACAATTACACGTGTTACGTGCAAATAAAAAAAAACAGAAGTATTTAATTTAAGTAAGATAGTGTAATGAAATTTGTTTAAAGGCAATGTTTTAAATGATCATTAAAATTTGAGTATATCGTTTATTGGTTTAATGTTACGTGGAAAATGATACGTGTACTTTAACGGCCAGTAGAAGGGTCCTTTTTGAAATACAGTTTTGTTTGCTTTTGGTATTAATATATTTTCTGTGAACCTTATAGGCAGTGGCGGCTCGTGACTTTTGTGTGTGCTAGAGTGCTGATATTACAAAAAATGGCATTAATGATGTTGTTGTAGCTGAAAAAAAAATTTTTTTTTTTTTTTTGAAAATTTGTTTTTTGTATGAAAAATTTCAGGAAGTTTCAGTTTGGCCGTGCGCCGCACGGATTTCCTGAAAAATCTTCATACAAAAACCGATTTTCGAAAAAAAAAAAAAAAAATTTTTTCGTCTACGATAACATCCATAATGCCATTTTTTTAGTAATAACCCCCTAGCACACCCAAAAGTCACGAGCCGCCACTGCTTATAGGGTATTTATGTGTTGAGTTTTTTTTATTAGAACTTTTCTGGAGATGATCGAACTAACAGGCATAACTCCATTATATATACGTCTGTCACTGTCAGAAGTTTAAGATTTTTAAATATGAATCTACATGAATCCAGTTGATCACAGTTTGTAATTTTTCGTAGGCATCTCTTTTGGATGATAAAAACATCTTTGGCAACTTAACTTGGTTGTGCCATGGCCTCCAGAGGCATCTTGGACATTTTCCATTTACTTGTGGGAAACATTTTCCTTAAGCATTTACACTTCTTTCCAAAACCACCAAAGTGTCAATTTTTAATCACTTTCATTATATGCTTATAATATCGACCTATCATAATTTCCGGCGCAATAATGCCATATATGGTTGTAGTCATCATGCACGTCATTTCTGCTGCATTGAGTCAAAATTTCATCCTTATTCGGTCAGTTACACGCGTCAGTGCCACGCACGATATAATATTAGTAATACTAATATAATAATGTGTCGTACTGTATGCTCTCGCCTAAGTGTCTAGCTCGGTGGATCGACGATCGTTTAGGTAATTTGTGTGTAATAACAACGATAGTTGTGCAGTGTTTGCTGCGAGGCAATTAGCCGCCGACGCTGTAGGAAATATCGGCAAAAACTCGGGGAAAAAACATTCATATTTGACTTTCAAAAGCTGCAGGCGACGGGACGCGAGTTAGGGGTGTGCTGGATACCGCCAAAATACCGATACAAACGTTAATAACTACAATTTATTTATAAATGAAACTAAGCTATATTTGCAACGTTTCCAAGTAAATACATTTTTACATTAGACTATTTTATTTAAAGGTATATGCTGAACGTATTTCTCTGTAGCACCAAGGGGTGGGTTTTGGAATGAAAATTTCGATTTGTAATACAACCTGAGTCATCGCGTTCCACCTTACAAATTTCGAATTTTTAATTAGTCAGGGCACTACTGCATTACGACAATATATTGGTTACCTGCAAAGATATTGGAATATAAATAGATGTGCTATCTGCTGTTTTTACTATGTGGGTCTGCGCTTCCGGGTGTCGCCGATATTGTTTACCAATTAACAAATAAACTAAAAGAAAAAATAATTAACGAATAAACCAAACGAACGTTAAACTAAATGAACGAATTCTTTCCTTATTCAAAATATATTGTTAACCAATATTAATGCACATTTTCAAAAAATCAACGAAATGAACAAATTCTTTTTGTATGAAAACTACGCTAATTAGCGCGTAGTCCGGCGACAGTTGCGCGGACACCATAGCATATCTCTTCTGTATTAGAATATCTTTGGTTACC
The DNA here is from genome assembly GCA_917880885.1 of Limnephilus marmoratus. Taxonomy (NCBI): domain Eukaryota; kingdom Metazoa; phylum Arthropoda; class Insecta; order Trichoptera; family Limnephilidae; genus Limnephilus; species Limnephilus marmoratus. Next base: position 40,848,310 of record OU862916.1, on the reverse strand, counting down.
TGCAACAAGATACCTATAATTCATTCGTTTGTTAGCTTATATTTATGTTCGCCATCGGTAAAACTTCCTAAGTTCGTAAATCCATTCGTCGCAGCGCTAACATAAGTAATTAGTAAATTACGCATAATGGGGCCGACACATTTGGCTATAAAAGCAGCTATTTCGGCATATAGCTCGCCATATAATACCATTGGGAATGTACGGCAAACGATATGCCGAAATACGCCAAGCAAAGGATAGGAGACGGAGTTCTGGGAAAGAAAAGGGTATGAGGGGTGGGTAGGAATCTGGGGATCGTGTGTCTAGGAGTGACGAAAGTATCCTACAGTGGTGCAAGGCGCTGTACCGAGAGAGTATGGCTGGAGAAGGGACTTCCTCAAACCACTCTCTCCCGATGCAGGCCTGCCATGCAGCTGATGGGCAGATGCATCCACCGCCAAGAACCGGACAAACCTCACCCCCATAAACCCGGGCACCCCTGCTAAGTTACCAAACGTACTAACCATTTAGGGTGACCACGGCAGAGGTGTTGGTTATCGGATGTTGATCAATGGTTCCCGGGGCGGCGGTACCAATACCCGCCTCCCAAATATTACAAATAATTGTGTGTTTCATCATTAGATCGCCATAATATATAAATAATAGGGAGTTATACCAATAGAATACAAAAACCTTAAATGCAGTTAAACAGTTTGATTCCGGCTGTACAGGGAACTTTACTCGAATATTCGAAAGGAATTTTAATGGGCGTAGCTCTTTGAACCCTGTTAATTAAATAAGACTATAGCAACTGCACAATAGCAGAAAAAACCATAAATATGTTCAAAAGTGTAATTGCAATTCAGTTAAATTCAAATAACGTACGAATACCGCTTTGCTCATTAGCCAACCAGTTGATTTCAAATAACGTACGAATACCGCTTTGCTTATTTGCCAACCCTAACCACTGGTATTACAAGGGGGCTCAAGACGGAAGAGACAACACTCACAGACCAGGGAGGGGGGCGCGCCGTGAGACTGCTCGGCGGCTCTCAGACCGCCCCAGGGCTCCCCCACTCCCCCCATTTCCACACACACCACATACCGACCTTGTGCCCCCCACCGAGGAACAAACCAGCAGGCCAGCCGACCAGCGTACCTCGTCACTATCATGTTTACATTAAACACCACCTGTGAATTTCGGATTTGATTTAATATTGGAACCGTACGAACATCATCGTCGGTGAATTCGAAACGACCGATTTTTTTCACTGTACACTAATTAAAATCTGAACATATTTTTAATCGGATAAAATATATTTTCGAACGTACGAAAATACATGTTACGTAAATTATTAAAGCCATTTAGCTAAATTAATATGAATAATAAGCTACTTTACACATTAAGGCATAATTTAGTAAAAGAATTAATCGAAATAAAAGAAATAAGTAATTTAAAAAAACAGTATCTTACTTATACTTATTAACCGGAATAATTTAGGGTACTTAAATATTACTGTCAGTTCAGTTACTGGAAAAGTTATGCATTTATTTAAGTTATACATATATTTATTTTCAAAATTGTAAATGGTAGAACAGACAGAATTAACCTCATTGAATTTCAAATATCCACGAGAGCCACTCGTTCTAAAATCCTGTTTAAATGCAACAATACCAGGACTCAGTATACGAAACACTCGCTTGTACCTTGGTTGCATGAAGTTAGTAATAGATATGCAGATGTCGCAGATCTATTTAACTGCACGGAAGGTAGGTGAAGCTATCACATCTTTTCAATCAATTTTAATTTTATTTGTACTATAGATTTTTGGACGTAATTGTATCTCTGGTGTCATTTCTCAATGAAATGCCACAATTAACTGTTATATTATTATTTCTAATATTTTTCCTATGATTTTGTGACATGTAATCAGTGTTTGGGGTCGTCCATTAATCACGTGAGGCTCGAAAGGAGGAGGGGGGGGGGGTTCGGAAAAAATCACGAAATATCACCAGGGGGGGTATAATGAGATATCACGTGTATTTATTTTTTGTGATAATATTATGAAAATTTCAAAATACTTTATACTAAAAAAAATACACGTGATTTTGGGGGGGGGGGGGGGGTTAATCTAAAACCTCACCAAATATCACCACGGGGGGTTAAAAAGTTGCTAAAAAACATCACGTGATTAATGGACGACCCCTTTGTGATATATTTACACTGTTAATATTAAATAAATAAATTTGCCGGAATCATTTTTAAAAACCTAACCTGACGTTAACCTCTCAAAATGTTACGAAAATGTTATGAAAGAATAAAGTTGCAGAAATAAGACTTTTATTCCCTCGACCCGGACACATTTTGAAAAGTTTAGATTAGGTTAGGTTAGTTTTATAATATTATCGTAAGGAATAAAAGCTTGAACTTGAGATTACGAACACGTAGAACGACAATATGTTGATGGGCGATTGCTTCAATCAACTGATTATCAACAATAATTAACAGAGTACGAGACAACAATGTTAAACGGTAAAAAGGAAAACTTTAATATTCCATCAACGTAAAATATGAGCTTTCATTGACTAGCATATAATATACTTATAGACCAGTCGTTTCACACCCGACTTGGCAGGTGATTTTAAATCTTGTGGATACATTCATGGGTAATATAAAAAAACGAATTTTTCTCTATTTTTTGATATTTTACTAATACCACAAAGATATAAAATAGCAAAATCTACAACTTCAGTTTGAGGAAAATTACATCAAGAGCGTGTGTAATGGCTTGGTCATAAAAGAAAAGCCGTTTTATATTGCTAGAGGCGTTGCGGATTGTGAAAGTGGTCAAATTTGTGGAAAACCAACAAGATCTATAAATCGAGATTGGTTTTTGGGGTGTTATGCCAATTGCGCTAAATCCATCTTTAGCCAAAGTTTCAGAGAGTGTTAAAATGTAAGGGAATTTTAGAAATCACTAGCGAGTACCTACCAAGCATGCGTAGTAATGCCACTTAGAGAAAGAAATTGTTTCTCCCTGCGTGTCTTTCCCGGGGTGTCCCCCTTCCCGCCCTTCTTCCCCTGCCGGGTTCCTCTTCCACCTTCCCCGTCTTTTTCCCATCCCGTGTCTTTCCCAATGCGCCCCTTCCCACCCCGTGTCTCTTCCCCTCCCCTCCTCACTGTCGAATTCCCTCCCTGCTGCAAAACTATATGAAATATGCAAATTTTTCGAAAAACTGACGTGGTACCTATTGTAAAAATTTGTATACAAATTTCATAACGCTAGAGCTCACCATTATATATAGAAACCTTCGCGGGCACACGCACAACAAATCACCAAAGTTACATCGCAATCGGATGAACGGTTTAGGAAAGCTTGTGGGACAAACAATTTTTTTTATATATTACAAGCATGCAAGCAAACATACATTCTATTTTGTATATGTAGAAGATTATGGTGATTACTAATTTAATTAATATCTGCTCAGCTAATAAGTTCGCAAGCTTCAAGGAAGTGAGAATTTAAACACGAATTGATTTATGAATCACACAATCGCAAATGGCAACCATACACGGTCAAAATAGTCGGAGAAACCCTTGTATGGCCAAATACCAGTACTCGCTGTACCCAGCCCCCGGTCTAGTAATGATGTCACACGCGGAGATTAGCCGCTTTGAAAGTGATGGGCCGATTCTGGTCGGACCAGAGCGCGGCCCAGAAGCAGATATCGAACAACATTCGATGTCAATCTCACCGCGAAGAAGTCGCACAGACGCGAAAGTTACGAAGAATGTATTGACTATCGATGACGTGGTCAGAGAGCAAGGAAGCTGTTCGGTACATTTCCCTATCTTGACGGCCTGTGTGGTCGAGGGGTAAGGCTCTCTCGTCGCGGATTCAAATTCCGGCGTGCTCAAGTAAATCTATTAATTTAGCTATTTTTAAGTTCGTTTTCGTAGTTAAATTAATTCTCAGAGTTTGAATATTTTGTATACCCGACCGATATAAATTATAAATCAACCGACCGGTGATAGGCAAAGGGGGTGCGTGACGTCATCCGTGCATTGAACCGGTAGGGTGTTTTGTACGGAGATTTTTTTATTCTACATAATTACAGTACATTTTTTTTCAATGTTCACCGTCTAACTAAATTAAGCCTTAGCGGAACTTTTGACTTTTTTTTTACTTCAAATTTTGAACTAAATTACAAAAAGGTCAATAAATATGACGTGGTTCAAATTTTTGTAAGTTTTTGACATTGGCAAATATGTTGCAGTATTAGTTAGGCATAGTCCAGCGGTAAGGCTCTTGACTAGCACTCCGAAGGTCGCGGGATCGAATCCCGTCGTGGCAAATAAATTGTATTTGATTAATTTGTGTTACTTCACATTTTATTAATTGAAAATAATATATAGTATATTTGCGGCACGTTCCAGAGTAGAAGATACGCCCAGTATTACCCTGGTGTAAGACCACCATTTGAAACGTTGCTTGAAATGGCTTTAACCGCGTTTGGTGCCCAGATCTGAATAGCCAGGTACTATCGCCACCTTCCTCTTCACTATCTCCTTCCCCTCCACACTACCTTCAGCCTAACAACATACCCCAATTGGGGATGCCATAGTCCCACTGGCTCCAGACGGGAGCAGTTGGGACTCTTGTGCGGTATTCATGTAAAAAAAAAGGTAAAAAGCTCACTGCTATACTAGGTTATAATTATTTTGTATGTGTTATCACTGGGATACTACAATTCCGCTAGAGGTTAAGGGTATTTTTAAAATCAAGATTTTCACACCAACATTATTTTTTTAACGTTACAATTTGTTAACCCCGCCAAAACACTACCGTACACGGGTCTATACAGTATTACCGATATTCCTACGTACCTGACAACACGGGGTTATTGTAATTGCTTATATGTAGGTAAGTTTTAAATACGTTCTTACTTATTCATTTTTACAAAAACGGATGCAGGTGATTTTGGTGGTACCGCCACCAAGTGCTTGGAGTTCCTCTCATTTTTTAAAAATGATTTTTTTTTTATTGAAAATTTTTGATACAATAGATAGATAAAATAATGAAAAGTATATAGAAAGCTTAATACAATAAATATATGAACAAAAAATCACACAAAGGAAATGGCCTGTGCGTGGGTAAGGCGATCCAATACTCCAGGAAAAAATCTAAATCGGAGTTCACACCCTTTTATGGGAGGAGTTTAAAAATACTTGAGGAAAAGCTTTTGTAAAGGTTGGAAAAGGTTTTGAGATTTTTTTACAGGTTGATTTCGTAAAGACCTGTAAAAAAAATTATCTCATTTTTTATGCATTGTTTATTATCTATAATAAAACAGAATTTTAAAATTGATTTCACCGAACAAAGCGACGCGGAGCCTAACGTCCGTTCCTCGCTCCGTCCGAGGGTGAACTGATAAAAAAACGGGCGTGACAAATTATGTAGCCCTTCGGTGGACGGCATAGAGTTCACTTTGAAATTCAAATTCGTCTACTGCCGGCCGTATTGTAAAATAACAACGCGAAAATGCATATTTTATTTTGTGAACTTCGGGCGTAAATATTATTATAAAATATTTGCGATTATTATAAAAAGAACTGAATTTGCCACATTAAACAATAAAACCATATCCGAAAAGCTGTTTATAAATAGGAGAATTTGGACTTGAAAGTGTTTTTATAGACCTTATACGTACTTTATTTTTTTCTAGACTTATTAAAAAAACTGACCGATATTTTTAAGGGCCTTGGTATGTTCTACACGCAGTATTTAATTGAAGCATCTCTATACTTCTAAGCGATCAAATTTTCAAAACAAAAACATATGATTTTGTATGATTTTGCATTATTTAGTATGGCTTCATCTTAAAGTGAAGTATATATTCTCGTAAATTAGGGATTTCTTCTTTGTGTGCCTTATCGGCTCCCCCCGACGTTGACGATCACGTCGATCACTCTTGAAAATGTCTCTGTCTTGCGCTGCCCTGAATAGCTCCTCCACACTAATGCCATAGGGATTTAAACAGAGCAACTGAATAAATGCAATTAAAAACTACAACGTAATAACGCATTTGAGTTGCATTGTGTGTCTTCTAGTCTTCTAAAATGTCAGGGGATAACACGAAATTACTATTGTATCGTATCGATGTGTAAAAATACAGGCGTTGTGAAGCAATTTATCGCCGTTCCAAGAGATTTTACGATTTTTAAAGACCCTTATTTAAAAAAAAATGGTAGATGCGATCTAGATGCAATTAGCGATCCATTTTCTGACATATTATTATATATAAACATAACAATATTCTGAGATGTTTTAAAATAGTTTATTTTATTGTATTAATGGACACTTACGAAGATCGCAGTCACATAATTTAAGTTAAAACAATCGATAAAACTAATTAACTAACAACCGACAACCACAAATCACATCAGAACCTCAGTATACAAAAATAAACAAAACAAAAATCTCCCTTTATCTCCAAAATAGGTCCGCATGTAACAGAAAGGGATGTTTAATTATTAAATTATATAACACAGGGTACATTTGACGTCAGATTTCAATCGACCAATCACGGAGCGGATATACAGTATAGCTTTTAAAGTACGTACGATTTATTAATTCTGTGAAAAAAAGTATAGAAATATTTATGTATGTTCAGAATTGGTGTTTTTTGATCTACATGCACATATTATATAGTATTTTACGCAAAGTGCCTATGACTTATTAATTAAAAATAGTATCTATATTTATGCTTAGTTTATTTGCGGCAAGTTCCAGAGTGTAAGATACTCTCAGTTTCGCCCTGGTGTAAATCCACCATTCAGAATTGAAACGTTACACGTCGGCTTTAGCCGTGTTTGGTGACCAGATCTGAATAGCCCGGTACTTCCCCACCTTTCTCTTCCCCATCTCCTTCCCCTCCCCACTAGCCTCAGCCTCACAACGTACCCCAATTGGGGATGCCATAGTCTCACTGGCTTCAGAACGGAGCAGCTGGAAAACTTGTGAGGTATTCATATATAAAAAAGTCTAGGCTGTGAAATTATTTGTTGGCTTTTACGTTGAACCTTGATCTTGTCAGGATTACTTTTTCCTTGCCCTTAAAATGCCCTCCACACAGCATCCCTAAGATGACGTAGGTCAGGAGATTTCCCCTCAGTTAGGTGAGAACATTCCAAAACAAAAACAACAACACCATGTTTGTTTGTTGTATGACGACATGTTTTATTTTAATTTGTCGATTTCTTAAAATGGCCGATTAATTACGCCATATTCATATTCAGCTAACGACTAATTTATTTTAATTTCGACCTAGGAATCCTCGAGAGGCATTCAAAAATTAAACAGAAATTAAAAAAAAATCTAAACAAGGCCGTCTAGAATAACACGCTGTTCGGCGCGGTACATCGCCATTCATTAAACTTATCTGTCTTTAAACATTAAATAAATAAAATACATTATCGCTACATAAGATACGAGTCAAGTTATCGCTTTAAGATATCCAGCAGTCCAGCTTCGTTCCATAAGAACACGATCATTGTATGTAGTATACGAGTGTATATTCGAATGCTGGCCTATATTTTTTTCCGAACTAACTTGCTAATCTAATCATCCCTTGTCAACTTTTCTATTATCGGCAACATAAAGATATACTAATGAATTTTGGATACCTCCGTTCTCTAATAACAAACCTACGCATATACACAGGATCCAGATGCTTGTGAAACTGGTAAATCTACATTATATTTGGAGTCGATTTTGTGGTATAAATTTTTTTGATTGGAGTTTTCTTGTTCGAGTACATCGAGTTCAAAGTTTTTTTAAGTCAAATAAGAAAAAAAGATTATGCTAGAGGGTTATCATCAGCTGTTGTTTATAATGTATTTTAAAATGAATCGAAGGGTAGACGCGGCTAGGATAGGATAAAGGTTTAAAAAAAATTGAAATGCCCAGATTGAGTTGTCTAAATCTATTACTAAAATGGTCCCACCGTACATATCTGAGCTATACGTCCCGGAAAACACTGGTATGAAGCAGTCAACCCTTAAATCAGCAACGTCATCAGCTATAGTCAGACTGATGGAACCTAAGCGAAAGCTAAAAACTAAGTTTGGAGATCGCGCTTTCGGAGTTTCTCGGCCTGACCCTTGTAATACACTACATTCGGAACAAAGATGGCTAAGAAGCCCAACAAAAGTTGTTAAGAGGGTATAACCACAGAAAACTGGAAATATGTCATCTTTAAATCAAATTTTAGACAATTGAATCTTTTCAACAAAAAAATATAAATTGATTTCGAAAGATTGTTCTTTTATGTAGTAAACGCATGTTTTGAATTTTGAGAAAAAATGTTTATTTTTAGTATAAAAAGGTTATACCATGGGTCGTTGGCAGATTTAATAAATTTTTAAACGAAAAATCTTATTTTACAAGACATATTTCATATCACGTAATAATATAATAATAACGTAGTATTTATATAGCGCAGTTTTGTGATATTTCACTTCAAGTGCGCAATTATACATTATTGTAAATAAATACGTTATTCTAGTAAACGCATGTTTTAAAATTTTAATTTTAGTTCAATTAAAATCATTAAAAAAATATCCGAACACTTGTTTATGACGAAAATTTCTCTATTTTGTCTATCTATTTACGGTCTTACAAATTAAAAGGCATATTTCAGATTTTTTTGCACATTTATTTTGCTTAGACATTATTGAAAAATTATAAATACTTATGATACAAAAATAATTACAAAAGTACATAATTTTAATAGTTTTATCATCACGCCTTTCAGCATTTTTGGATGTAGGTATAAATTAAAGCAAATTTGGAATGAAATAAAATCGATATTGAGTTATAATTATAAAAATGCTGGTACGGAGAATAATTAATATTTCTCACTGGAACCGCATGTACGATCGTAACGACGAAATGTGGATTTTCGGCCACTGGCTGGTTAAAGGCCCTTAAAAGTATTTTTAATCCTTTAGTTGCCGAAAATGAGGAACAAAAGTATAAAAAAGAAATATCCAAATTGAAAGTACTTGGTTTTTTTGGGTTCTCCGTGTGATATAGATTCACCAGTATCCCGCTTATACTACGAGTTTCCGGACACCATATATATTGTAAAGGTACTTATATTATCTACTTCTACACTTTACCCTCTCCCTTATAAAACTATTTTATTCAAAGGTTTTGATGTAAATAAAACAACGTATCTTGTTTGTTTTCTATTACAAATCAAGTCTCACCACAGGCGTTATTTCAAAACGGGTGAAACCATTTTTAGAAATTTGTCTAAAAGTAGAAATAAAAAGCCACAATACTTTTATTCCATTTATCAAGATTTGTATTAGGTGAACGTTGGAACCATACTCACATTTCTAAATACAAGCGTGTAGGTACTCGAAATATACCACTGAACAGTCTTATAATATCGGTTTATAAAGTTGATACATTGAATGTGATTTACAAAGAAAACGGACTTTAAAATTCAACGAGTTAGCAATAGGTAGGTACATACACAATAGAAAGTATCTCTAATCTCATGCCAGCGAAATATTTGTCTACTCTCTACGATTAGCATTCGTCGGTTATTATTCAAGTTCTCAAGAAATGGATTCCTTTGTGCGGCGGGCCATAAAAAGTGTAAATATCGTCTCGCAATAATAATGACAACAATTCCTCCTGCTAGTTTGTTGCTACAGCACACTGCCACACCGTTACCGTCACACTGTCACACTGCCAGCCTGTTGTCCGTTGCCTGTTGTGGGACATTATGGATGCATTCCATGTCCCCCTTACACGACACGTCCACCATTGTTTCCCAATTATCACCTTCAAATATTTCCATGTGGATTGGAACTTCTTTCCCCGCATGCAGCGCGCCGGCCAACATCCGTATCAATGACCCCAAAGCTGTGCAATTAATCACTGCAGTTTGGATTCTGCACGAGAAGACGAATGTTTGTGTTCCTAGAATACGGCGCATTGGATTTCATTCGAATGTGCTCTTTATCAGGGGATTGGAGCGAGCGAGAATAATATGTACACGGATATAAATGATCCTGGCGCCAGGGAATCTGTCCTTGATGCCGTAGGGAAAAGAAGGCTGGATGGGGGGAGACCTGAGTGTACCAAGAACAAGACACGAGGCACAAGGCAAAAGGCTGTGTCTGCGGGCTGGCTGCCGCGGTGTCGGCAGTGGCAATCGGCACCCAATGGGGCCTCGCTGTCTGGCGCGCCATTTTTTTCCCGTTCTCCGTTTATTTCCGCCTTCGTCACTCTAGCCCCATACGGAAACGCCGAGTCTCTCGTACAAGCACGCCGTTTTCTACATAGAAAAAACCTCCAAAACCGGCGAAGCCACTATCCAAATATACTTCGCTTTTTATTAAGTGGGATCGTCTTGCTGGCGAATCGGCGAATTAATTTATAGCGTCTATTTGGGCCTTGAAGGCGGGCTGTGCGGCGTGAACTTTAAATCCGCCAGACGGTTCAATTAAATTATAAAAAATACACTTACTTTCCGCGATACTCTTTACCGTGCCATGCTAAGAAATTCGCATTTTTATACAGTGGTACTCTTGCTCGCCGCTTCGTGAAGACTCAAGACTGGAGACTTAGACCTGCGTGGCTCCATTCTGAGTTCTGACCGATCGAAGAGTTCAAGTTTTGACGGCTGTTCTAAAAACTGCGAGGGTGATTAAGCGATCAAAACTTCATTAAACTGATTTCAAGTAACAACACTGGAATTATAATTATATGAAGGCTGATTCGGTTGCATATCTTCGGCGGGTACACAGAGACGCCTCTCAAGGTGACTGTTTTTACTTCAGACTGTCTGACGACACCGATTCAACTCGAGACTCCACAGCAAGCATACTTCTATGTCTGTGTAGATGTAGAATGGCCAAAGTATTACAACACTAAAAAAACCAACAAAGAACATACAACATTTATATGCGTGTTATTTTAGCAGCATTAAGTAGGAAATGGCGAACATGGGCCCCGAGTAAAGGTATCAATCCACTTCTATTTTATATCACGTGGGAAATATAAAGATCCTAACAAATTTATCATTTGCCAAACAGACTATACTTGTAAACAAAAGAAAACATCAACAGTATTTTAATTTCAACTGAATGATTCGTTCCCATCCTTGTTCAATGTTCAAGCACGAGAGGTAGTCGTACAACCCTCCCCGACATACCCCACGCCCTACACTACAAGTGAGGTACTCAGGCTACGGTCTGTCAGTGAAGACTGAATGAATTTTAATTTTGGAATCCTCGTGAGACTCGAACATAATCACGTACACCCGTCCTAATCCAAGAAACCAATATAATAATTTAATGATTGCTGCGCATTTCTCAATCAACAAACAGGCACAGGCACATAACATTAGTCGCAATCACCGGCGACCCGCTGCATGCAGAGTTCGTGCCATTACTTGTAACTAATAAGATGAATTAATGGCGAGAGGTGAGAAAAGGGTGAGCCTCATTCCGCCGGATGATTAGCATTCCTCGGCTTGTAATTGACGACATCCTCTGGCCGACAAGTAGATCGCCACCGCTCACCGCTCACCGCTGGGGAACGTAAGATCTAAAATCTAGACTACGGACTACGGCACGAAACGGTAAACAAACCAGCAAACAAACAACGTGACATTCCTAAGACTGCTGTGGACTGTGAACTGTGGACAGGAACAGCGAGCAACGGAGTTCGAGTGAATGGGCTTATTTTTATATTAACTTCAAAAAGGAGGTCATCACTACGTCATCTTAGGATATGTTGTGAAGAAGTACTTTAAAGAGGAAGGAGTTAACCTGGTACATGAAAATACTAAACACGTTGTAAAAGGGTGGAAACACAGTATAAAAATCATTCCACAGCTAGCCAAAACTAACTGTTTTCAGGCGCAAAATCTTAAGCAAGCTTTTGGCGGGTTTCAGTTACAGGATATTATTTGCCAGCTGCTGTTTTAGGGATAACGTTTAGTTGGGATAAAGTTTATTGGGAGGACCGTGACCAGAACAGTACGAATAGAAACAATCCATAATTAACAAATAGGGCCATGTCACGTCCACATTTTCAAACGTTAGGATTACGTGACGGAAACTACGTAACACAACAATTTTCAAAATTTGATCAAACAACATTTTTACCTTCAGAGTAAAAAACCTACAAAAAAGCACAAATCAGGGATGTTGGAATTATGTTTGATAGTAGGCTGAAATTTCATGATCAAATTGAGATGCTTTGTTGATGTTGATGCAGGAAATTGAGAATGCAGGGTTTTGTTCCAAGCACTTAAGGCGCCGCTACCCGCATTTATACCGATTTCTTACATATCTCCCTTAAACATTTGAAGTTTTTAAGCTTTTAAAAAAATATGTTATTTTTTAAGATAATGTCTAGTCTAGATGCTAGCCGAAACCCAAATTATATGAAAGTATGCTCCAAAAATGATTAAAACAAGTCTGTTTCTATTATCTTATAAATTATATTTGTGAAAAAATTCACAATGTTTCTTTAAATGATGCTTAAGAAGCCTCCCACGAGATTTTTGCTCTATTTTAAACGAGTTATTTTTAATTAAACATTTTCGCAATTTTTGCATCGATTTTGACGCTTTAAATGAAAGCGCTCTCCTCTAACATTCGTAATTACATATCTCCCCATCTTTTTCTTTTAGAGCCCAGTTGCGGGCCCTTAAGGAATTTTCGTGGATGGTTTGAAAACCCGCTTCTCTCCAATTCCTCGCTTACATAGCAAACAAATATGTAAATGACATTTACATTTTTAATGTAACAATTTTTATGTTTAAAATAAAACTTAAACAAATTTTTTATGTCAACATATTATTTCTGATAATTTTGCAATGCATTGTTTAGGTACTTATAATTCTTGTGTAAAAAATATAAACATTATACCAATGTAAAAGCCCCATGGCCGTATAAAGGAGTAAATAAATAAAAAAAAATTAAATGTGGTTACCCCACAGACAATTATTATTTATACGCACAGATAAAGACAATCTAATTGCTTTTATTTTTATTACCTGTACCCTTCTAAATTTCTCATTTTTTAAAATGTGAATATCTAACGAGAGTACCAGCTACTCCCGTCTGGAGCCAGTGAGACTATGGGTACCCAAAGGGTTTTTTGTGAGGCTGAAGGTAGTGAGGGGACTGAGGTGGGAAAGAGAAAGGTGAGAAGTACCTATGTTTACCTACCTCAACCAATGTTTCAATTTTGAATGGTGGACTTACACAAGGGTGATACTGATATTATCTTCCACTCTGGAACGTGCCGCAAATGTACTGCACATTATTTTTGAATTAATTAAAACTATATAATGAACTTCCACTGGCCATTAACAAAACGCAATGTATCTTAAAATAAATCTGACACCAAGTCCAGGATTACCAGTCAAAACAGATCCAACATGACAGATATTATCAAAAACAACATATAAGTATGTATTTTTTCCACGATACGATAATGATTGTCTGTTACTTTAAATGTAATATATAACAGCTCAAGTTTTAAAACGCCTGCTCCCAACACAGGTTTTTCTAGTGAGACAGGCAGAGGACATCACTAATTGTAAATCTAGAACTAATAAATATGAAGTAATAAAAAATAAAAACAAAGCTTCCCAATTAATGTTTTGTTTAAATTTGACTAAAGGTCAATAAAGTACTTCCAAATGAATAGTTTTGGTGATTCAGGTGTTTCTAAAATCTTCTCAATCTGATTTGCAGCAATCTTCCGAACTCTCTTCGACATAATTTCCACACAAGTCGCATCATTATTGATCTAATTTCCTAACCTCTGAAAAGTAATAATAATTGTTAACCTGAGCGTGTGCCTTCGAGCTAACAGGTTGACATTCCACAAACTGGGTACTGTACTAAGTACCAGGTAGGTACTAGGTAGTATTGCCCAACACATTTCACATGTTCTATTCAGGCATTCAGAGTGCACCACTTGGAGCGGCGCTAGCGAGCTGCCTTCCTGCCATCGACTTTTCTGATTATTAAATTCCACACTCTTAGAAACGTGCTCAGTTCACGGTGCCTAGTACTTCTAGGAACTGTACTAGATTCTGAAGATATTAACAGATAGAAGTGTGAATGGGCGTGTCCGAAGTAAAAATAATAATAATGTTTTATTCCAGGATGTGGGGAGGATAGTGCAATCCCACACGTCCCATATAGTTATACATATTTACACAACAGATTTTAAGTAAAGAATCAAGTACATAGAATAGGAAAAATAATAAATTAAACAAACAGTGAATTATAATCTAGGGCGTGGTCTGGGGTGAGATGCTCAGAGGCCCAGTGCTGAGAGGCCCAGTGCTCACTCAGGAGTAGCGCTTGGTGTAAATAAACCCAAAGTAAGCAAATTTTTACAACATTATCAAATGCGGAGTGTATGTTTGTAGTTTCAACGTCTCTCAACAGATGTCGCTAGTATTGGTGGTTATGTGTAGTTTTAAGGTGTCTCAACAGATGTCAGTAGTTCTATTACATAAGAGAGATAACTGTAGGTCTGTACCTGAACGGTTACGAAGATTGCTGATCATATCCGATCTATAGGTGACCATTTCTCCTGCTCCAGATTATCACAGCACTTCACTTAGAACGGACGTTAAGTCCAGTTAGATATTCATGGTAAATAAGACAATAGTAAAAAAAACTCGTAACCTAAACCAATATTATTGAATTCTCGATCACCAAAGTTGTATTGTACATCAGAGGAAACAACAGTACCTACACAACAAAATATATGGAGTCTTCTGATTATTGAATTGAACATACTCTAGCACTTATAATCGTGTTGTGGACGTGTGCGTGTGCCCGAACTAAACCTTCTTCTTTATTTCTAGTGAAAGATCAACCGTATTCAAATATTTAAAATATATCTTGAATTTGGTAAATATCCAGAAACTCTTCATCCAAGAGGAAGCCACAAGCAAAAATTGATAAAAATCGCTTGGCAAACGGAGTATAAAGGTCAAGTATAAATTTATTTTGTGAATAATTTTACAAGAAAGAAAAAAACTAATCATTGAAAACTGGGTCAGATAATTTTGGCCATATAATCGTATTATTAAAAAGTAGGGTTACATGCCGATTCAAAATCAACTCAACTTAACACCTCTTTCAAAAGTCATCAAAAGCTATGAAAAAAAAAATTACAAATATCCCGTAACCTAACCTAACGTAACCTATCTAACCAATTTTTTAATATATTTTTTACGTCACTCTTAATGACTTTTCAACGAAGATTCTGAGTTGATTTCATTCTGAGTTGTCCGGTCACCAAAAAGTCGTTTCTTACGAGTATTGTATACCTACATTAAAAATATATGTATTCATTTATTATCATTCAAACCTGCTAAACTACTTAAGTATGTTTGTCGGCAGACTTATGTAGTTTGTCAGCAGACTTATTTAGTTTGTTAGCAGACTTGTGTAGTTTGTTAGCAGACTCACGTAGTTTGTCAGCAGACTTATTTAGTTTGTTAGCAGACTTGTATATGTCAGCAGACTTATTTATATATACGCGTTCATACATTTCTAATGAAAGGCACATTTTTTGTAGTTTACGCTTCTATGTTTTATAAAGTAATTAACAATTTTATTTTAATTCTATTCAATGGAAACGGTAGGAAAAGCTTCAATTTATCTAAAGCATGTTTTTTATATATTTACAATGAAAACGGATTCGTGGTAAAGATTAATCTAAAGTAGTTATTTAAAGCTTCGCCTTAATACGGCCAAATCGTTTAAAAAACAACAAAAAACAAGTAACAACTATTGCAATCAAAGTGTTTTTTGAATAACTTGTGCATATTAGGGATGAAGAGCGTAGCTGGATATTTATCATATAAGCCCATCTGGATCTTGGAAAGGGTATATGAATAGTGACGATATCAGTTTTCTTTCAAAACAGTACAGATTGCATTTCTAGTGGTGTAATCTACTCAGTGTCTAGTACCTACGTGCATGTCTTCATTCTTGCCTAGTTGAATGTGTATAAAAGATAACGTGTAATGTGCGTGCACCGCAGATAGCTCCGTTGTAGCCTCTCCCTCTTTCCCGGAAACGAAGCGTTTATCAGAAAGAGACGTTACAACGGAGCTCTTAGCGATTAACGAGCAGGACTTCAAACAATGCTGGAATTGTAATGGTCGGTTTTTGACGATTACGTGTAAATCTTCGTTAATTAAAACAAATTTAATAACATTTTGCTGGAAACGGTCGATATTACAAAACGCTCCTGATAATAAAGAAAATCCAACGAATTCATTGAAGGAAAATAATTAAAAAAAAAAAAACAACCAATCCAAAGCTCCTGACGTCATTTGTACCTTTCCACAGTGCCACTGCAGACCATCGTAGAGATATTATAGTTATTGTGACGTCATTTGATACAAAAATCAAACGTTTTCAAGAGATAATAAAAACGCATTAACTATGTATTCTGCCACCAAAACATGCTTTAAAAAAATACTGTCGTTAATTAGACAATGAAATTTGAAAGTGGCTGGGGCCTTTCTTATGTGAAAAAAAAAACTGCTGACAAACTAAACAAGTCTGCCAACAAACTTAAATAATTCTGCTGACAAACTACATATAAGTTTGCTGACAAACTACACAACCATTGTTAGAACTGTATTGGCATATGGATGTGAGGCGCTGACACTGACGGTAAAGATGGCTGAAATGCTGGATACTTTTGAAAGAAAAGTGCTGAGAAGAATATGTGGACCCTTGAAAGAGGGTGAACAGTGGCGCATCCGGCACAATACAGAATTGTATGATATATATAAGGCCCCTAGCATCTCAGCACATATGAGACTCCTCAGGCTGAGATGGGCTGGACATGTACAGAGAATGCCGGATACACGCGTCCCAAAAAGAATTTTGACTGGACACCCAGGTGGAAAGAGAAAAGTGGGAAGACCCAGACTGAGGTGGGAAGACGAAGTAAGAGGGGATGCAGCACAGCTTCTCCAGGTACCAAATTGGAAGTCAGCCGCTGAGGACAGGAGGAGTTGGAGGCGACTGTTGCAGGAGGCCAAAGCTCGATATGGGCTGTAGCGCCATCGAAGAAGAAGAAGAAGACAAACTACACAAGTCTACTAACAAACTAAATAAGTCTGCAGACAAACTACATAAGTCTGCAGACAAACTACATAAGTCTGCTGACAAACACACAAAAGTAGTTTAGCAGGTTTGAATGTAAATACATATATATAAATATTATCAATATTTGTTTATCTATTCTTATAAATTTTCATTACATGTTTATCCTGAGGAAGAAATCAATGATTTGAAAAGAAAACAAATCAAACGTTTTATTTCACGGTGTACACAAAGTTATTATTATTTTCATTAAAATAAAATAAAACAGAGTTTTAACTGCTCCCGACTGCCCGGAGTCAGTGAGACTATGGCAACCCCAATCGGAATATGTAATGCAACTGAAGGGAGTGGAGAATGGAAATGAGATGAGATGGGGAAGGTTGGGTTGTATCTACCTATTTTCTTTACTGAATTGAGGTCTGATACTGAGAGTATCTATCACCCTCGACTGGTGAGGACATAGAGTTTGCCAGTGTCCAGCGTTGTGTAGGTTTTCTTCGGACGCATCTCACGCATATATATCACTCGGGTATGAGAATATTCGGAATATTTGTTCACACGCATGCGCACACGTGCACGGGGGCAATATGGTTAAACAAACACAGAATAGTTAGAGTCAGTACTAAACACGCTGCTTCTTGTCTGACGATAATGGAATCAACATCTTGATGTAATTCACTGGAGATTTCAGATAGTGCAATGGAGACTCTGCAAGAATGAGACCAGCAAAGAGCAACTTATTCATTATTATTCTACAAACGAAATGATGAATAAATAATTGTTTGTTTGGGTTTTTCAACAATACTGATGACAAATATCATGAAATATATATATAGTTCCTCCTATAAGTGTACTATGTATTAATAGTTCAAACTACTAAACACATAACCTAACGTAATTTTCATTTATTTATATTGTAAATCTTTTGTAATTCCTCCATCATGTTATCAGGTATATGTTACACTTTTCAATACTATTAACTTACTTATCTCAAACTCTGTAAATCTGAATGTATGAAATATTACCAGGTTAATTCGGTAAATCCTATTATAATATATGCTACCAGATTACCTTTTCTACTTTGTCACAAAAAATGTATGTGTACTTATATTTATATATATTATATACATTTTCTTTATTACACAGCTTAGTTTCAGAGAAAAATGATTTTTTTTGTATTTGTTATGTAATTATGTATCTACATTTCAAGAATAATATTAATATGAACTAAACATGTCAATTTGTCTGTCCTGGAACGGGAAACTTTCCTAGTTGGACAGGCAAAGCTTTTCAAATTATAATTTGTACTTTCTTTTGTATCTATAATAAATAAATAATTAAATAAATAAATAAAATAAATAAAGTTATAGTTATATAGTTATAGTTATATTTACACTTCTGCAATAGGTCAACCGAATGGGCCCTTTTAATTTTCACACGTTTACGGAATAGTACACAAAGGCAATAGACGTATGTTACTTGTCACAATAATGCTGAAGCTCTTTCTTACACATTAAATGATGGTGAGACATAAGATGAAACACACAATGCACGTATGTCTGTTTCCTCCAAAGGAAAAAAGTAGTACTTTGGAGGAAACTTAAGCAGGGATGCCCGGGTTCATGGGGTGAGGTTTTTCTAGGTCTTGGAGGCGGATGGCCAGGATACACTGAACCCCAGATTCCTACCCACCCCTTAAACCCTTTTCCTTCCTAGAACTCCCCTCTCCTTCCTTTCCCTAAAAAAAACCCTCCACACAGCATCCCTAATGATGACATAGGTCCTGAGGGAAATTATTTTCCTCAGAGCCTTCTGTGTGGAGCTCATGTAAAAAAAAAACAGACATACGTACATTGCGTGTCTCATCATTTGTCTCACCATTATTAAATGCGTAAGAAAGAGCTGCAGCATCATTGTGAAAAGGAACGTATGTTTATTGTATTTTTTGTACCGTCGCCGTTTTTGTAACGTGGTGATATTAAATATTAAAAGAAGCTAATGGATTGCTACGTTTGATGGCTTAGCAGGGTGCCATGGTTCAAGGTGTGAGGTTTGTCCGGTTTTTGTCTGCGGATGCGTCTGCCTACCAGCTGCGTACTGGGTCGTAGCGGGGGAGGCCGGTTAAGGAAGACCCTTTGACGTCTCCAGCCGGAATCTCTCGACCCATAACTATAGCCTTGCACCGAAGTGGGAGAGATTGATTCATGCGTCCGTCACTCAAGACACACTGACGCACAGATCCTTACCAACCTTTTCTTCTCAGAACTTCTTCTCCTTTCTTTTCTTAAAAAGATTCCCCGCGCAGCATCCACAAAGATGAAAGTCCACCAGGAAAGTAATTTATTTTCCTCAGGGCTTGCTGGGTGGACTTAACGGCAGAGTTGCTCCGGGTTGAAGCCTGAAGGGAGATATTTATTGATGACATCCAACCTCCGACGGGAGATAGCACCATAAGAAGAGAGGAAGTTTGTTTATGGATTCCCTCGAAAATAATCAATGATTAAATTTAGATAATACAATTACTGATGAAAACCAAATATTTTGTCCTGAGTCGAAAGAACTGGCACCACGAGGAGAGTTGTCGTCAGGGGGAAGAGCTTAAGAGAGGAAAAGTGGAAATCTTCTACCACCACCCATTCACTTCAGCATCGCAATTTAGGCCATTTGTGGATGCCATAGTCTCACTCCATCCGGGCAGTTAAAACTGTTATGCGGTATTCAATAAAGTAAAATAATAAAAGTGATTTAAACGGGTGACATTGACAGATTGGCGGATGACGCAGGGCGCACATCCCCGCATTGCACACTCAGCAGTACGACATCTTCGCAAATATTCAGTTCAGGTAGACCCCGTAAACAAACAAATACATAATACCAATGGCGATAAACTGCACGAGACCTGCATGGGAATGGAGCATTAGCTCAACGGGATAAACAATGAAATGACAATGCCATGATTCATGACGATCCAAGTAAATTGCCTTTTATTTAGTCCTTAGAGGCCCCAGTCTCGTCTTCCGAGGTCTCGTCGGTCAGGAGCTGCATAGTATTATTTTTGAGCGCCATTTTTGAGCGACATGATTTACTCGAATGTTCTCACATCCAAAGTTGTCTGTATTGCCGTGATGCACTTATTCCATTATCTTTATAGAGCTGGGAGAGCATTTTCATAGATGACCGTTGTAGACAACGTCAACTACGATTTACAAATGTAACAAATCCAACTATTCTGGAAGTGCTAGGCATCCAAAATACTAGATGTACAAAATACAAAATGCTAGGCATCGACTCTCAGAGTCTGCCTATCGAATCCTGACAAAACGTACTTCAGACAGGTTGACTTAAACCTGGAGAAGCTAATGGTAACTGGCAATAATATTGTTAGAAGGCAGGAGAAGCAGAGTTACCAGAGAAAGATCGTCTACACATTGCGTTGGGCTGATCAATTAAGTATCAGTTATCATTGGAGGACCCACCACATACCCGCCCTGGTATAGGTAACAGATGGTTACCTATACCAAGGCTCTTGCAAGGACTCTAATTTTTTTGTATAAAAACGGCTCTACATTTAATAAATGTATTTTAAAAAATCCCCTTACCTAAAAAAGGTCCAGGTAAGATTTTCTTTATTATTACTAACAACTGTACATAATAGCACT
Source organism: Limnephilus marmoratus (assembly GCA_917880885.1). Classification (NCBI taxonomy): domain Eukaryota; kingdom Metazoa; phylum Arthropoda; class Insecta; order Trichoptera; family Limnephilidae; genus Limnephilus; species Limnephilus marmoratus. The sequence goes on along the minus strand of OU862916.1, from coordinate 40,827,481 downwards.
TGCATACTGCTACCTAACAACGTATGCGAGGGCAATGGAGGTCTAGTATCATTTAGTATCAGTTATCACTGGCATTCGTACAAAAATAGTTCAAGGTTATTTAAAAGGTAATTAAATACACATACTGTTCGAATAATTTCAATCAATAGCACCGCCATTCCTCTAGTAAAGCAATGCTGTGCTAGACCATCTGTTCTAGCGTGTGGTATCTTAAACAAGTCGTGGCGACGACCATGGCTGATGTTTTCAAGCACAAATAAGCCATAGCATTCCAAGAGGAATGGGCTGTTAACAGAGTTATACACTGTATTAAAACTACGTACCGCAAGATTTGCATAACGTCAGGATAAATCTATTCGTTGCCTAACATATATATTCGTTGCCTTTCTAGGCAAAATCTGTTCGTTGCCTCAAGTAAGTACATTTGGCGCATGAAACTATTTAGTTTGGCGCGGAATCCATACACCACTAACACGTTGCTTCTTGTAATACCATCGAAAATGGCCATCATTTCGTACGGGTCGTCAAAACGCAGATGTTCTGATGGTAAACCCCAGAAGTTTGTAGCAAGCTGGAATGAGCCGTGAAGTGTGGTCCGAGAAACGTAAAGACGATACCGATATGCAACGACTAAAGACTAATCACTGTTAAACATAAACAAAATTTAAATTTTTACTTGTCCGTCCTATTGATCGTTGTTGGCGACCCGTAAAGTGGACTAAAGAAGGAGGAAGCGCAACATGGCTCACCACCCAAAGAGTCAAACAAGACCATGCAATCTTGATACCCAGGTAGTTACTTATATTTTATTTCGGCAGGTGTTTGTCTTAAGTCTTATTGAAGGTGAAGGATACTCGAATAAAAGTGGTAAAAAGTCGGTTAACCCTTTGGAAGGCGTGGTAAAAGAGCCACCACATTATATTTTCATCATTTGCTAAACGCGCTGAAGCAATATCCTTACCAAAAAAGGTAGAAAAACCGTAAATATTACAGACATACATAATTGACAACAGTCAAAGGAATAGTTTATGCTAAAAATAACTTTGGAGTGATGACTTTTAATGTTTTTTAAAATTTTATTTGGGAGACTAACAGTTTACATCAAAATGAAGCGTAATAATATGATCTAAATTATATTAATTGAACAATTTAATGTTGCCACACGTGTTTTACGAGTATAATATATAAGTGAATTAAGTGATTTAAACGATAATAATTTAGAAAAATCACATAACAAATTGTTTAAGTGGGAGTATGGAGGGGGTAGGATAGGGGGTGGATAGTTCTACTTGAATCTAGCCTAATCAAGTCATTCTATGTCAAATTTTGCAAATTTTGCGAGTTAGTCGTTTTTTGAAGGAGGTTGTACAGAATGTCTCCAAAATATAATTTTTAGTGAGTAAAATCTTGTATAGTTTTAGAGTTGATTTCACAACAGAAGTCTTCCGATGCATGATAATTTTTTGTAGTTGTTCATAACAGGCATGTCGCCCAAAAATTTACATACATGGATGATTTAAATACGATTTATAACAGAAATCTTAAAAAAATAGGAACTAAAATAATTAGCCTAATTTATATGCAAAAGAATTAGTATTTATTTTTATAAATTATAATAATATGTACAAATGTACGACCTGAATATGAAAATTATTTACCACAAAAAAACGAATATGCACCTTTGCTTCTCATCGTTTCCTTACTTAAAAACTGTATTCAAAATATGCATATGCAATTATTGTAGCCTCCATCAGTCCTTCCAAAGGGTTATATTGAATAATTTGCGACGCTGGACGGTTAACAACGGCTAAATCAAACGGCAATTAAGTCCACGGTAAAGTTGGTTGGTTGGTTGGAGTCTCGGGGAAGGCTCACCGGCCCGTCCACCTGTTGCAGCCAATGCAGGCTGTGTGCACTGTGCAGCGTGCAGGCTGCGCGGCGCGGAGTGTCGCGCGCAGGGGACACCCGCTTCCGGTATGCAGGAACGGGCCGGGGCCCGGGCAGGTAAGCAGGTGAGCCTCGACACGTGCACGGAGGTGTAGCACACACCTAACATGCTAGATTCGTATTCCTAGAATTATACGCTATTCAGGGAGAAAATTACCTACATGTTTTTTTAGGATTACTAACGAAAACAAATTAGGAAAATTATTAACGCAGATCAAAAAAATAATTTTATTATACAATATTTTATTACAGGAAGACACCCACTTTATCGCTTGTCCGAAGTTTCACGTAATCAGTTTCAATTTTGAAAATGACAGTTAAATTCAACGCAAGACCGTGTGACAAAGTTCAGGTGAAGAGAACGGAATGGACACCCCTGCGACCAACAAAGACCGACAACTACCCTCCAACAACTTAACAAAGCGGCACTTCAAAATCCCCCTGAAAAGTCGTCAAAAGTTAATCTAACCTAACCTTACCTAACTTATTTATCCATTTTTTTTAAATTTTATCACTTTTAACGACTTTGACAGGATGTGATGAAGTTTCTGAGTTGTCACCTGTTATAGCAACGACATTTCACTCACAGTACCTGAGATTTACGTTGGGGAGTTTAAAATTTCATCATAATATTTGGTGACTATCAAATTGACAATCACCGCCATTTCGCATTTATGACAGGTCCCCTGTTAAACTCAGATCCTCAGAAAGTTATATATTATAACGAAATTCCCGGCGTAGCCCGGGCTTTGAACAGACTTTTTCGAATGATGTAAGACAGTAAGTTTCTTCTCGTTTTGAACGTCAGGCGTGCAAAATTTTATCAAAAAGTACTTAAAGGGGTGAGAAAGGGGGATGGGGATGGTTTTTCGAAATCCCTTCGTCTTATTTCGAGGGTCAAGTGTGCCAAATTTCACTAATCTCGGTTTAAACTGTAGATTTCTATGAAAATCAAATCCAGGCCCCCACCACAGATACCCATCATCTTCATCATAGAAATAGATAACATCTGTAGGCCGTACTTTAAGCCTTAATTATACTCAGATTTATTTCTTATAGTAGATTTATTTATACACAGTTCGGGCTAGTTTGATTTATAGCGAAGGCTCTCATTAAGTTAGGTTGTCTTAACCCTTTGCTGGGGGACAAATGTGCACTAATCTATAAAACTCCATGTATCTTCTTTACCAAAAAACAATTTTTTACATAATATTCCTGTTAGTTAATCATTGAACATTCTTTAATAAGTCCTTTTAAGCCCCTTGGGCGTTAAATAAATAATTTAAAAAAAAAAAAAAAGGCAGAATTTTTTTAAAGCTTAGTTACTAAAACGGACACCAGGAGAAATTGTTTTACGTTGAATCGTCTTATGCTTAATCCAGTTATTTCCCGAGAAGTTATTACATTAGAAAAACATTTTTTCATATTGTAAACCATTATCTATCAAAAAAAATTGCAATTTAGAAGTAAACAATTAACCATATTAAATTATAATTTTAAAAAAGTGAAAAAAATTTCACCGTAAGATAAATTGTTACTTATTCCCTGGCGGTACAAAAATGTACTGGAGGAATTTTCAGAAAATTAAAAAAAAATTAGAATGATTTTCAAACTAAAATAAGAAAAAAATTCCAAAAAAAATGTATGAAATTCCACTTAATCTATGTTCAGAGATCAAATGGTTAAACACGGTGTGTATAATCATATTAAATTATAATTCAAACAAAATGAAAACAATTAAATTGTAATTTGATAGATTGTTACTTATTCACTAGCGGTACAAAAATGTACCGGATGAATTTTCCCAATATAGAGATCTCAGAAAAAAAAATAGGAATGTTTTTCAAGCTACAATTAACAAATAAGTTCTCTTAATTTATATACAAATATCAAAGGGTTAACATTAACACCGTATGTGTACTTGTCAAGCCCGTTTCGCATCCCACAAGTCGCAAGAAACAGATGTGATATCAGCACTTGCAGTGATAGGTAAATGATTGAAAATGGCGGCGGACATACCGTCAGAGAGGAAAAACCAACACCGAGGGGAATAAAACCTGAAATCGGAGGAAATAACTCAGCGGAAAATTTCCGCATAGCATCACACTTTATTGATCGACCATTAATATGAATCTATAAATCAGATAAGTAATATTTAATTTGTGAGGCGGTATGGGAATCGTCGCCCAGGGAAACATTTATCGGATAACCAACACCCCTACCGTAGGTCACCCCAAGTTTGGTGACTTAGCAGGGATCGGGAGAAACTGGTTGAGGGAGACCTTTTGACCTATACAGCCGGTTCACCTCGACCCATCGCCTTGCTCCGCAGTGGTAGGAATGGATTCGTACGTCCTTGGCTCCTGGACACACTGCCCCCCAGATTTCTATCCACCCCTCACAACTTTTCCTTCCCAGAAATTCCTTTCCGAAAAAGACGCTCCGCGCAGCATCCCCAAAGACGACAGGCCCTGAGAGGAATTATTTTTCTCAGGGCCTCCTATGTGAAGCTAATGTAAAATTTTTTTTTTTTTTTAAACCTTTTTCGCAATATTACACAGGTTCTAAGAAAAATGTTAACTAGACATCGGATTATAATACGAGCATACGCACTGAAACGCCATAAAATGTATCAATGACAATAGTTCAGAACTGAAAAAATACACTTTGTGGACTGCTAACACAGAAATACGTACATTTGTGTACTAATATACTACAAATGATTTATCTGAAAATTCCAGAGGGGTAGTTAGGAAATTTTAAAAGCTTTCCAGTTTAAAAAAATTATTAAAAAAGCTTTGAAGTTGTATGTGAAATATGCATTGGAATTTTAGGTAAAACGTTCGAAAATGCTTTCATTGAAATTTTCAGCCATTTGTTTTTTTTTTTACATTAGCTCCAAACGGCTGGCCCCGAGTAAAATAATTCCCGTTTGTACCTATCATCTTTGGGGACGCTGTGTGAAGGGTCTTTATAGAAAAGGATGGAGTGGAAGTTCTGGGTAGGAAAAAGGTATGAGGGGTGGGTAGGAATTTGGAGTTCAGTTGGTCCAGGAGGGACGGACGTATGGATCCATAACTCCCACTCTCGCAGCGAAAGACTTGCTGGAGAGGTTTTTGTTACCTTTCGTAAAAATTAAAGGATTTTTTATGTTATATCCGCACAGGAGGCCCTGAGGAAAATAATTCCTCCAGGGCCTATCTTCTACGTGATTGCAGTTCGATCATTTTCGTCACTGGACCTTAGACATTTCCCTAACTAACGTATAGAATTAATAAAAAAATAAATTGTATTTTTCCTTGACTTAACTGCACATTAAAGAAATACCGTAAAAGTAGGAAAATGTCCAAAATATGAAAACGCTAAAAATTAATATAATTTTTCGCATTTTCAATTCCATGGGGAGGTGCAAAACGAAGGTTTAAATGTGCACTAACGACCAAAAGGCTCAAATATGCATTCGACACACTTATTTCCATGTTATTAAAGATGTCCATAACAGGATGAAACCGGTACTGGTTAAATAAATATGTGGAAATAAGTTAAAAAAATTGTTTTAATTTCAATTAAATACAATATAATTCCACCAAGTATAACAGAACAATAAATAAACTCATATTTCCATGTTAACAATAATTGAATAATTTGTGCCGTTTTGGTGAAAAATCACCTCAAGGACGCTGTACAATTTATTATAAATTCCTAATTTTATGTTAGTACTTTATGAGATGCGTGAAATTAAACCAACCGTTGCAAGCCCTGGAATAAAGAATGTATTTATTTAATTAATATTAGCGACAACCCAATCGGAAATCTGAAACAGAAAAATCAGAAAAAGATACAGTCACATCTAGGAGTCGAACCCAGGACCTTTGCCTTGCTGGGGCGGGGCTAATATGTCCCTATCGGATTCGATCATGTGCATTGATTTAAATATTTTATTGATTTGTTTTTATTTTGTATTTTGATCCTCAATTATTTTAAATATCGTTATTTTATTTTATCGTTTTTTTTTTGGGAAGACTTCGGTGGCTGGGTCATGTGGAGAGAATGACCGAGCATCAAGCAAAGTCCAAGTCAAAGTCCCTGCTGAACTCAAGACCAATAGGGCGAAGGAGCCTGGGAAGACCAAGACTAAGATGGAACGACAACGTCCTCAAAGACATATCTATCTTGGAGCTTCAAAACTGGAGAGAGCTGGCTCAAAACCGAGATGAGTGGAGGAAGACTCTTGAGGAGGCCAAGACCCACCAGGGGTTGTAGAGCCAATAGTGATGATGATGATGATGATTTTATTGGTCAATGATAAAACCTTCTTAACACCATCAAATATGAATTAATAGAGACTTTTTACACCGCTAATAAATTAATATCAATAAAAATGAGGATTTAGCAAACGGTTAAACTCTGACACGCTTGTAATAGTTGTCGTTTGAGTATTGAAGTTCTTCGCCGCGAAGAAGAGCCCTTAAGTAGTACTAAAAGTAAGGAAGCGGTGAGATTTAAGAAGAGGTTAAAATAAGCCTTTAGTTATATGGCCCACGGTGGAAACTTTAAACACGTGCCGCCGGATTATCCGGCCCGGTGCCCGGTGCATACAGCTGCCGAGGAGGTCGCCACAAATAAAAGAAAGCTGTACAGGGTGTTTATTGTTGAAACAGCTTTAGGACTAATCCATTTCTTAAGGTCCTGTTCAATGTCTTCATCTCCCATTGTCCATATCCTTCCATAAAAGCCCTACTTGGGAGAAGAAAAAGAAGATGACTACATTCCCACCTACTTGGCCAGTTCGAAATTTATTGCACAACCAATTTAAAATAGCCACGCTGCCAGTTGAAATATAGTCGCGATTGTGGTAACAGCAATTATTGATCCTCTCTCCAAACTCGCGTTTAGATAAATTTAATGATACTGCCGATGTAATTGTGCCAACCTGAATAATTGTGACCCGTGGATGGACCAGCAAATGTAATATTTTTAACCACTGTTTTATATTTTTTTATCGTCACTTTTAAAGACTTTTCAAAGGAGGTGTTAAGTATGATTCATTTTGAGTTGTCCGGTCACCTTAAGAGACGTACGTGACTTACTTTAACCAGTGATTCCCGACATTATTTTGAGTAAAAAATGATAAATAAATTTTTGCTATACTTTTTTTTAACTAAAAATTGTGGGAATTTGACAGTTAGGGGCGGGGAGAGGGGTTTGTTGGTCAATAGGCTGAGTAACCAGTGACGACATGTGAAAGTTTTTTTGAAGTTGACTTGAAGAAAAAAAATCACCGGAGACCCAAATTTCATGTAAAAATTTTACTCCAAGTAACATCAGGAATAAAGTAAGTCAAGTACGTCCCTCAACACACTGCATAATATACATTATCTTTCTTTGCTATGTTAAACGTCTGTATTATAGTAAGAAAGAGGGAATGAATACTGTGAACGTGTGAACAGTGACTTGCAAAGTTTTTTATAAGGGTTTGACAGTTCAAAAGACAAATCATAAGTGGAAAACAAATTAACAACAACAATCACAGACAATGCACGATAACGCAGGTGTTAAAGTTGGGTCAAGCTTCGAACAGATGTAAATAAAATAACAATCAAAATAGATCGCATTCGGGTGAAGATTGTGAGAGCTGCCAAGAATCGGAAAAAAATTACAGACAATCGAGTGACGCCTGTCCAAAGATGAATACGGCGATGCACCACGCCATGTAAAATAACACTCCCTATATAGATGGCGATAAAGCTTAAATACCGTTTTGATTCACACAAGAAAAAAACATCTCCAAAAAGCGTGTTCTGTTTTATTTTTCTAAGGTCATGCACAAATAATAAAATGTTTTATCATTTTAATCATTTTCTAAAACACAGAATTTACCACATTACACAATGAAAGCATAACCCAAAAAGGGTTTGTAAGAAGGAAACAAACAAGGGGGTTATAAAGAATTCAATTTTAAAACAGGTTTCAAAGACCTGATACCTTACTTTTTCTGGGCAATTGTAAAAAGCAGTACTTACTAAAAGCATCTAAAATATTTTTAAGCGACCTAATTTTCAGTTATAAATAATAAAAAAACATTGTACTTTGAATTAGAGCGTAGTTCTTCAGCTTAAATGATTAAATCGAGACAAACAAAGTAAAAAAATATCTTAATTTCTAAATAATAATAATTTTTCTGAGTTCGCTAACCATATCATTGAAAATAACCATAGTTTTGAAAAAAATACAGGGATAAATATTCTTCATATTAATAATAAAGGAAAACGTTTAGATAACTGAGAAGCCTTGGAAATTAAAAAATCCCTTAAAAAAATGAATCTATTATCAACAAACAAAAAATATTGTCATATAGCCCCATCATGGATTTGTTCCCCTACCCACCCACTCTACACTAATACCTACCCATCCAATCTACATTATTAACTAGCAACGGCTCCACCCCTACCATAATAAAACATTGTTCGAAACTGTCAAATTAGTATAAGCTTTCCATGACGAAGGAACGTTTGTTCCGAAACCGGTCAGATTTGCGCATCATATAAGTGGTTTATACAAAGTCGAATTGTTTCATTTTTCTATAATGGATAACCACAAAGTAATAGCTACATTCAAAAATATAAAAAAATATCCCTTGCAAAAATAAATTTAAGCGCGTTGAAATACTTGATTTGAGTTTTCCTCAGTAGAGTCTAGTTCATAATAATTATTTTTTGCCAAAAAGTGGAGATACTATGTATTGGCTTTAAGCCACCGATTAATGAATAAATGAATCCACTCTCCATCTAACATCCCACTGGTAATACTAAGTAATCTACGTATTAGTACAGCGATGTTTGTTGTAAGTTTGTTGTTAGTTAGTAGTTAGTACCGAGTCCAGCGCCGTATGGAAAAGCACTTGAAGCGGCGGAATTTGTACTTCAATGGCGGAGAACATTTCGACTAAATAAAAAGCTAGATTATTCCCGATAAGTCCCCCGGAATGCTGCAGAGGTACCATCCTTGTGTACCTATCGCTGCCTCCAGCGATGAAACAAACATGGATATGTTACAGGTCTTTTGTTCTTAGATTCTGTGAAAACCACTGCGAAAGAAACGCATTTAGCTTCCCTAATGATTCCTTAATTTTTAATCTAATAATTAGATATTGCAATACATTAATTTTTGCATAATGTATAATATTAGTCTTATGTCGTCATTAACGCATGTTTCAACCATTGTATTGCGAAAAATTCCCCTGATTTCAGTTGCATGCAAAATATAGAAATTTTCTTGTCTATTCAAGAACCCTGTTTACTCCTTCCTCTCCCCAAAAAGATTCTTCACACAGCATCTTCAAATATCATCGGACTACAATCACAAAGGACATCGACTCTGGGGGAAATTATTTTCTTCGGAGCTCCTGTGTTGAGTTAACGTAAAAAAAACTTTAGACACAATTGTTGGTATTGTTAGTGCATTTTTCGGCTTTTTGAATGTATACTGTCCGATGTCTAATAATAATTAGATCAGAGTCCTTCAGTTTTTCAGGACAACGAAGGAAGTTAGATTACTCTTAGATGTACCAAAAATACTTTTACTTTGTAAGAAACCTAAATAAATTACGCTATATATGCAAACCTAAATAAATAACCTAACTTTACACCAAATAACCTATTGAGAAAATAACACTTATAAGCATATGTATTCAAATAAAAACTACGATTTAAAATATTCGTGAGTAGCGACATTCACTGACTTTCGTGCATATTTTAGAATCAATAATTAGTAGAAATATGTATATAATAATTATATTGAAAAAAAGACAAAGCTCACATTGAGCGTAAAAAAACCAAATAAAACTTTTTATTTTTAACTTAATGAGTAAAACCTCTAATTGTAACATTTAAATAAATGAAGGCAATATTGATGTAATATATAGTGATGAAAATACTCCAGAGTGCCTATTTATTTACGGTCTTACAAACTAACATACAAGGTGTTAAGGGACGTACTTGACTTACTTTAACCAGTGATTCTTGACATTATTTGGAGTAAAAAATGTAAATGAAATTTTCGTCTCCGTGATTTTTTTGACGGATTTTTTTTTCAAATTTTTTTTCTTCAAAATCAAACGAAAAAAAATTTCATCCACATGTCGTCACTGGTCACTCAGCCGGGTGTCCGACGAACCCCTTACCCCGCCTCCAACTGTTCAACAACTACCATTTTTTATGTTTTTGTAGAAAAAAAAAAAAAAAAATGTCACCGGAGATCAAAATTTCATTTACATTTTTTACTCCAAATAATCTCAGGAATCACTGGTTAAATAAAGTAAGTCAAGTATCTACCTACGTCCCTTAACACCCTCTATATCAGTTTTTTTACATTCTTATTTTGCTTAGACCTTATTCAAAAATTATAAATACTTATGATCAAAAAATAATTACAAAAAGTATATAGTCGTTTGAGCATTTTTGAATACAGGTTCAGATTTTTGAATAAGCAAAGTTTGATTAAAATAAAATCGATATTGGGTTATTATTTAAAAATGCTGACACGGAGAATAATTAAACTTTCTCATCGGAACCGCCCTGTACAGTTGCAATGATACAATCGCAAGACTGTCTTTCGACGAAATTTGAATTCTCGGCCGTTGGTTAATCGCCCTTAAGGTTTAGGAAGGTAGGTACCTACCCGCATAGAATGATTAGGTATAGGTAGGTATTCGCATAGAAGAGGATGAGGAAAGTTGGTTGGTTGGTTCGTTTGGTACGGTGCCGATTATCCGCGCCGCTGCTGAGTTGGGCGGATAACCGGTCCAGCCATGCGCTCTTGGGTCACGGCGGCGCATGCGCGCTACATCCGCTGCGCACCGGCCGCGCTGCATTCCTAAGGGCAGGGATGCGCAACCATACCTACTTTATTTCACTTCAAATTATAAAAGAAGTCACGCAAAATATGAAAGAGATTTGTTTTGAGGTATGCACGGAGAAAGGAGTACCAGGAGAATATATTACGTGTAAGGGAATGGAAAAGGAGGTCGGCGTTGGTCCAATCGAAAACAATATTTGGGGCGGGTTATTTGTGAATGCAAATGAAGTGAAGAGTATGTGTGAAGGTAGAGTTCTGCGGCAAGTCTATGCAGACGGAGAAATATCTTAAGGATTAAATATTTACGTTCTTCAACGTCTAGATCAGGGTTTCCCAACCTTTATTTCGCCGAGCCTCCCCGAACCAAAAAAATATATTTTCAAGCCCCCCTTCAGAGGCATAGCTAGCATGGGCTTAGGGGGGGGGGGGCGAGAGAATTTCATTTCAGAAATAGACTTTTTCGTCAATAAAATATTCTCCCCGTTTCGGGACGTTCCAAATATAAATAAAACCGTATTCAATATTTTTGCGACAATATCCTTCGAAATTTTTTAACAATCGGGTGTAGTGTCACCCCTCCGTCAGATGGCACCCGGGGCGGCACCCCCCCCCCCCTTGCTACGCTACTGCCCCTTAATTAAGTTTCAACAAAAATAAGAACACACATTTTTTATATTAACTAAATTATTTATTTGAATTTCAAATAGGTACAATACAGATACAATGTATTTATTTATTATGGATCTTTAATAGAAGAGTAGGTACACTTTCAAACATTAATTACTTTTACATTTACATTTCTTAGTGGTCTTTTAATTATACATATAATTCTATTATTATTTTTTATTTATTTAACTTATATTTTTATAATTTTTTATAATTAGATAATGTCTAACAACTTTCAAAGTAATTTTAGAACCAATAAATAAAAACTTTTAAAGTACTAATGAGATACTTGAGCTTGCGTGCTCTGAACCAGCTCGTCGATTACGGTCTTTGCTAGAACTTTGCTTTGAATAGATTTTTTTTCGGAAATTCAAACGTACCTATTACGCCCCCCCCCCCCTGACATTTCTCTACGCCCCCCTAAGGGGGCATGCCCCCCGGTTGGGAAGTCCTGGTCTAGATTATTGAGAAACAAAATGGAATTTTGCTAAAACTACAGGGGTGAGATAATTGACAAATTTAAAGATTTAATTAAATATATATTTAAAAAAAAACTGTTACCAATGTAGGATTGGAATTCATAGTCTCCAACTTTAACAAAAAAATAAAGCAAAAGATAATTTTGCGTCTTAAAATATCAAGTTAAACTTGCTGTGCGTTAATCCTGTGTGAAATCCACGGACATATGAATATATCTGGACCTGCCCTAAGTGATAAAAACGTATTATTTCCCCCTCGCCATGGAACCGGCTGGAGCTCCTCCTTGGCGCCAGTTCGCCCCATGTGGAGGGGATAGAGAATCGCTTGAATCTAAAATGTGTGACGTCATCATTCTTGCCGTCGGCAGCGCGAAGCTAACATCTATACATTTAACGAAAAAATAACACGCCAAAACAGTAGCTTGTGCTATACAACATACCTACATATCAGTGTGCACATAAATGTGGGCGGTTCCTTAGTGTGCTCGTCGCTGGTTACAGGGGTAAGTAAATTATGAAACATTTGTAAAAGTGTCTTAACTAAACACGGCAAAAAAATATTGCTATGTGAAAACGGGCGAATCTTTTTGGGGTGTACATTTGGCCTACGCAAATATTTTATTATCGTGGCAAGCAATTCGCGCTCCCATGTAAAAAGGTCTATTCATTCAAAGCAGATTTTGCTTTTAAGAACTAAATGATGATATTATAATGCGAGATGCCTATATACTGTCAGATTAATTTTTCAACCAATGACAGTCATCTTCCCCTCTTCGTACCGCCATAGTTGATTTTTCCCCTCACCTGTTATTTCTGGTCTATTGAATTTGGATGTCTATGGTGAAATCTAATTCCATGAACTCATATTTACTTTGAATTTTGAAGTGTCATTTTCAAGTGTCATTTTTACAATTTGGGAGGCGGGAATGGGAACCGCCGCCCCGGGAACCTTTATTGGATAACCAACACCTCTGCCATAGGTCACCCCAAGTGGTTCGCTACGTTTGGTGATTTAGCAGGGGTGCCCGGGTTCATGGGGGTGAGGTTTGTCTAGGTCTTGGAGGCGGATGACCAGGACATACTGAACCCCAGATTCCTACCCACCCCTTAAACCCTTTTCCTTCCCAGAACTCTCCTCTCCTTCCTTTCCTTAAAAAAAACCCTCCACACAGCATCCTCAAAGATGACATAGGCCCTGAGGGAAATTATTTTCCACAAGGCCTCCTGTGTGGAGCTCATGTAAAAAAAAAAAAAAACTGAATATGTGAAGAATTTAGGCACACGACAAAGTAGGTACCTACCTATAATACAATATTTTTACAACACAGTACAGATTTCTTTGAGATTTGTCGTAATTTTTCACGGGTCTAATCTTATACCTTGTAAAATAACCTGTCTAAACATAGATTCCCCCGACCCCGAGTAAAAAAGCTTGACCATTGCTGCGCTAATTGCATTCAGAGGAATTCCCTGCCCCCCCACTCCCCGCCCACCTCACACAGTACACAGATGCATCCATGAATGAAACAGCATCCAACTCTGTACAGAACTAGACAGAGACGGAGAGAGGTGGCGGCTCTTTCGCTCGTACAAGCCGAGAGTAGGGTGACCACAAAAAGGAAGCTTTATTTAATTTCAATAAGATTTTTTTTTTTAAAGAAATAAAATAATTAGTTTTTTTCCTTCTGAGATATGGGATTCTCACTATACCACATTTCTAGTCAATTAATTAAATAAAATGGTTCACAGTTGAACAGACTCCGAGAACTAATTTCCACTTTCTACCATACGAAAGAAGAATGAGATGTCTCTCTCTCTGGTTTCAATCCTGGGATTGATTTGCAGCAATTTCATCTATTCGTCTCTTCCACTCTTCCCTGTCTTGTGCGGCTCTTTTGAAGTTTGCATATGATGAGCAGTGCACGTCCACCAGCAGGTCCTCCAGGTACTCTCGGCGTGGGCGTCCCCTAGAGTTTTTCCCTTCGGTCATACCCTCCATAATGGCATGCAAGAGGCCTTCTTGTCTTATTACATGGCCTATCCATCTTGCGCGCCTTTCGGACAAGGTCCTGAGCAGGTGCCTTCCTCCTTCGATTCTTTGGAAAACCTCCTCATTTGTAATGTGGTCTCTCCAGGAAATTCCTAATAGTCTTCTATAGGATCACATCTCAAAAAGCCTCTAGTCTCCGTTTATCTCTTTTGGATAGGCACCATGTTTCGCAGCCGTACATCAAGATACTCCATACATAGGTCTTGATGTCTTAGAATCGAATAATATAGACCTAAAACTGAGAATACTCCTCATCAAGACCTACGAATGAGCTGTACAATTATGTATATAGGAGGAAGTTATGTTTATCGAGTTTTTGTACCAATGAAAACCAGAGAAAGAAATTTTGACTGATTGGTTGAAAACCTAAGGGTGAGGATGGAAGATATTCTCAGCATCGCCCTGGTGTAAGACCACCATTCCAAAGTGAAACATTGCTTGAAATGGCTTTAGCCATGTTTGGTGATCAGCATGGTACGTCCCCCACTTTCCTCTTCCCCATCTCCTTCCCCACCCAACTGCCTTCTTCAACCTTTTCGAAAAACGATCTGAGGCACAAGGAATTTTGGGATCAAAGCTGTATTTAAAGAAGAACATCGAAAATATTTTTTTTTGTGAAAAATCACCTCAAGGGTGTTTTACAAATTTAGAAATAAAAATTCGAGTGCAGTTAACATGCGGTAGAAGCGAAACTTTACCAAAACAATCTCAACCAAGGAGCCTCGAAAAGTGAGGTCATAATCAAAGCGGCCAATGAGCGCAGACCTAGCTTCATTTCGGTTTTATATCACAACCAACAGGAGCCTTGATAGGAGTTTGATGCTTCGCAGGTGCTGTAATGCGTCATTTCCGTTTCATCCGAATTCCAAATCACAGCGGGGATTTAGAAGTTTCACTTCAATACCATTTTTCCCATTAAATGAGGCGTTAAAAAATAACCAAATCAAGTTTTAACATGTTCACAGATGTCGTACAGATTTATATTTTTAAATGGGAAACAGTGAAAATACATGACACCAAATCGTTTAAAATTAACGGTTTACGTTACTAGCTTTATTTAGCGCCATTTTCAGGGGCTTTTATACATGAAAAGTAACAATAGAGAACTCCAGTCCAATTATATTTTTTTTTAATGAATAATGACCTTCTAACTTAAATAACTGCATATTTTTTTTATTTATTTTTAGAGTTAGTTTTAGTAGTTAAAATAATTGTCAAAGTTTTTAGTAATTTTTCAAGATCCCCGAAAACCACCGTTTGTATGGTGAATCGTGTGACGTCATCACTCTTGAAAAGTTACTATAGGATCGGGCAATCAGCTGATCAAATGCAGCCATCTTGAATTTCGTTGTTCGAAGTATTCTCCCTAGAAGTAGCATTACTATTTTTTTTGTGCAGTAGTTTTTGAATATTTTAAGTAATAAACCAAAAATAATAAGAGATACCTTTATTTTTGAAACATTATTTAGGCCTAAATAATGTTTCAATAAACACAACTAAATCTCTATCAACAGTATTTAAATAAACGAATAAATTAACACGATGGCTTGTGTCATACCTACATTTCCATACAATGATTTTACGGTGACGTCACGACACGAGGAACAGTGACGTCACCACTAAACATTTTAATAATACCAATATGACGGCGTGTTTCTAAGACCCAATGAAAAATGGACTTTTTAATAATTTTTTAAAAACTCCGCGTTTAATATTATAAAATATAAATTATAAATTCAGAATCAGCGTTTATTGATCTATACATATAAACATATTTTTTTAAAGCCATAATATTTTTCACTGGAGTTCCTTATTATACAGAATTTATTATTAATTGAACTACTTCAATAACAACATTTTGAATCTCTTTAGTGAGAAATTGAAGACATCCACTGACTTTGTATAATTATTCCCCTCCATTAGTATTTTATACGTGATTGTAATTTATTTGGGTTAGTTCAAAAATTATTATCGTAAAACGCTTTTCAGGTGATTTATAATTATTATTTTTAAATACAGCATTACCTATAAATTACGTGTTACTCGAAATAAATCGGGAAGTAGGCATTAGGAACACTGTCTCCAACGGTACAGTGTCTTCAAGAACCCTTTCACCTCTTCCTCTCCCCAAAAAGGCCCTCCACACAGCATCTTCAAAGATGACATAGGCCCTGAGGGAACTTATTTTCCTTAGGGCCTCCTGCGTGGAGTTAATGTAAAAACAAATACTAAACACAAAACGACCGTTATAAATACGTTAGGGCTCACTTTTGGCATGGTCGCCCTCCCAGAGTGCATCGACTCGTCATTTTCGTGAGGCGAGCTCGGAGGATTGTTTGTATTACCTCTCACTCCTCACTCCGCACTCCTTCCTGCTCTGTTCTGTGCACTGTACTCTAATCGGTACACCTACTCTCTGTACACTGTTTGTACACCGCACACTGGCCGCTACGGGCTACGGGTTCATATCCGTTTACCGGAGATTATGCATCTGTCATACACAATATTACAACTCACAACAAACACGGGACTGTGAATGGACAATTTGCCGACCATTCCGCTAACAACTAACTGAAAATAAAATCATTCAAAGAAAATCAACTAACTAATCGACCACCTATAGTTTTTTTTTATTGTTTCTTTTTAATGTTATCAGTGTTATCACTGACAACCCTGGCAATATCCAAAACAAATATTTTAAATGTAAGCACCGATGTTAGTTGTTAATCTGTAACTTTAAGTCATGGTTGTAAATATGTAAGTAGTTATAAGTTTAAGTAATAAAATATATAAAACTGGGAAGACTTCGGGACATGTGGATAGAATGACCGTGACATCAAGCACCAAAGTCCCTGCTGAACTTAAGACCGATAGGGCGAAGGAGCCTGGGAAGGCCAAGATTAAGATGGAGCGACAACGTCCTCAAAGATATATCTACCTTGGAGCTTTTAAACTGGAGAGAGCTGGCACAAAACCGAGATGAGTGGAGGAAGACTCGTGAGGAGGCCAAGACCCACCAGGGATTGTAGAGCCAAGAGTGATGATGATGAGTTATAAGTGTTAGTCAAAAGTCACTAGCTATAAGACTTAGATTTAAGTCTCTAATTATAATTATAAATCTAAGGTGTAAACCAGTTATATGACCTATATGATTTTGCACAAAAACGGCGATATATAAATCGGCCAAATATTATTATTATTAAAAGAAATAACTGACAGATAGACAGATACTTTTAAAGGATTATTTAATAATATGTTACCATTATTGGTAATAATATCACTCACTGTTTTTATTTCACTTTTCCAGTTGATTTGCTATATTGTGCATAAACTTTACAGTTTTTCCCGTCAAAAATGTCTTGATACGTAAACGCAACCATTTTAGGCTGCCAATTTCATCGTGAACTATGAAGCTTATAGGTACATATAAATTTAATGTATTTATATCAGCTTTTACGAATTTTTTTACAATCCAGGGAAGAGAACACGAAACAATAGCGTAATGCCGCTACTACAAGGAGGCGGATATAGATACTGCCGTCCCGGTAACTAAGTGGTTCGCTACGTTTGGTGACTTAGCAGGGGTGCCCGGGTTCTTGGGGTAAGGTTTGTCTAAGTCTTGGCGGCCAACGCACTTGCCCACCTACTGCATGGCGGGCCTGATCGAAAGAGATTTGTTGAGGGAGACCTCTCCAGCTGGTCTCTCACGACCCATCGCCTTTTGCTGCAGTTCGAGGGATGGATTCAGACGTCCGTCACTCCTAGACAAATTGACCCAGAAATTCCTACCCACCCCTCGTACACTTTTTCTTCCCAGAACTTCCTCTCCTTCCTTTCCGTAAAAAGTCTCTCCATACAGCATCCCCAAAGATGACAAAGGATTATAGGAGCTAATATAAAAAAAAGAACTAGATAAGGGCACAGACATTATAAAGAAGGTACCCAAGTACACTTGTAATTTATTTATTTATTTATTTACGCCCTTTTACGGGGCTTTTACATAAGTATTAAATTTACAAATTACACTATGATTAAATAATATATAAATACTATTTCTTTAACAAAGAAATATAATAGGTTTTTGCAACGCTATATAAAGTATTTATTGTACATGACTGAACTGCCTCAGTAACAGTATTTTGTATTTGTTTAAAGATAAATTGAAGATGTCCACTGACTTGGTATAATTATTTCCTTCCATTAGTATTCTGGGCAAAGAGGAACACATATGGTAGTTAGTTCCAGAATTTCTGCGCTATTTAATGCGTTAATAATAACTAACAACAATTGGATAATTTGCATAGCGCTGTTTTTTTGTGAAAAATCTTGAAAATTGTTGTTACATTGAATTTACAAACATATGGAAAAATCATGCATCTATCGATACAAAATCATTGTTTTTGCAATACATCACGAAGAAAAATATTAAATGCGAAGTAGGCAATTACTTAAAAATTCATTTTGAAAAAAATAAATAATAATAATAACGGGAAATTTTTAATTTCTGGCAATCGGGCGAGCCACAAAATCCTAATTGTGATAGGAATTGCTTCTCAGGTGGCTAATGGATTTTTTCAAAAAATACCTAAGAAAATAATTTTACGTAATTTTATATACGAGTATATAAAATTACGTAAATTTATAATATATATACAAATTAAGCTATTTTCTCTGCACATCAAAGGCACAATAACTATATTTAGAGAGGGATTAAATAATTTAATAATCTTCCCGGGGTAAAAAAGAACAGATAGGAAAACGCCGCACATCATGTCTCCAAAATCTACGTGACTGATCTACGAGTGTAGTTCCGCTGTATTGTTTCGGAGTGCAGCTTGCAGGACGAGTTACTCCGATTATAGTGCCCAATACCCAAAGTCCAACAAGGGCACCAGAAGGAGAAGTCGCTCGATATTCGACCGACGAGTCCGCGGATGCTGCGAACGGATATATCCGGTTTCTCGCGAAGAAACGTATTCCGGCGGAATGCACTCGTTTCCGGTTTGTTAATCACCCGGTCAAAAAAGACGCGCTTTCCTAGAATCATCAACCGACGCGGCGGGCAAGCTTTTTTATTCTAGAACATAGAAAAAAAGTCGTTTGCTGTCAATAGAAAACGTACCGCTCACGCTGTACCAACCGATTTACCAACATATTTAATATATACGAGTACATATTATTTTTTTGCATTAGCTCCACACAGGAGGCCCTCAATAAAATAATTTCCCTTGGAGCCTATCAGGGAAACAAAGGAAATAAAGTTCTATGAAAGAAAAAGGTATTAGGGGTGAGTAGGAACTTGGGTTCAATGTGTACAGGAATGACGGACGTACGAATCCATTCCTCCCACTGCGATGCAAGGCGATAGATCGAGAGAGTCCGGTTGGAGGGGTTGAGGAAGTCCGGCTGGAGAGATCAAAACTCAATGAGTCTCTCCCGATCCGGACTGCCACGCATTGGGTGAGCAAACACATCCGCAGCCAAAACCTTTTTTTTATAGTGATACCTCACAAGAGTCCCAGCTGCTCCCGTCTGGAGCCAGTGAGACTATGGCATCCCCAATTGGAGTATGTTGTGAGGCTGAAGGTAGTGGGGAGGGGAAGGAGATAGGGAAGAGGAAGGTAGGGAAGTACCTGGCTATTCAGATCTGGTCACCAAACACGGCTAATGCCATTTCAAGTAACGTTTCAATTCTGAATGGTGGTCTTACACCAGGGCGATTAAGGTGCTCCCATAGCCGTTGTGCTCACATGATGCATAGATGGGGCCTTAAAGAGTCGGCGAAGTGTGAATGCGGTGCGGTGCAGACCACCGAACATGTAGTCAACGAACGCCCGCTCCATTCATTCCCCGGCGGGATTGATGAGGTCCACAGGGCAACGCCTGAGGTCTTAGACTGGCTCACAGACCTAGATGTCCCCCTCTGACCCCCCACCATACGAAAGAAGAAGAACCAGGGCGATACTGAGAGTATCTTCCAATTTTAAGAATTAGACAAACCTTGCCCCAGGGGTGAACCCGGGCACCCCTGCTAGGTCACGAAACCTCTTGGGGTGACCTATGGCAGGGGTGTTGGTTGTCGAGTAAATGTTTACGGGGCGATGGTACCTCACCCAAATTGCAAATATGAATTAAAATTAATTTGATGAAGCAATTAGCTACATGAGATTCTTGAAAGATTAGCTAATCCGATAATGCAAGTCTATCAACCTTAGAGTAATAATGTCAGCCAACCGAATGACCAGGATCTTATTGTGTAATCAACCTAGTACAGCCAGCTTTAGAATCTGTTTACGGAATAAAAACTACCCAGAGTTTGTTAATCATTTAATAGAAACAGGCCAGGTTAATCATTTATATTTAATAGAAACAGGGCAGGTTAATCATTTAATAGAAACAGTTTTAATAAAGAAAAAAATACGTTTAAGAGAACCAGAAATGTGTCATTTTTAAATCAGATTTTAGACGAATTGACTCTTTTCCACAAAAAATTATAAATTGATTTCGAAAGTTTGTTCTTTTATCTAGGAAACACATGTTTTAAATTTTGAGAAAAAATGTTTATTTTTAGTATAATAAGGTTATACCATAGGTCGTTGGCAGATTTGTTAAATTTTCAAAAAAGATTTTGTATTATACAACACCCATTTCAAATCATGTAATCATGCAGTAAAATAAATCAATACATTATCTGGGAAACACATGTTTCAGAATTTTTATTTTAGTTTAAATAAAATCATTAAAAAATATATACGTACATGTATTTCTTGACGAAAATTGGTCCGTTTGTGTATGTGTTTGTGCACTTACAAACTAATATATTCCAGATTTTTTTTACATTCTTATAACCTAGACATTATTGAAAAATGAATACTTATAATCAAAAAATAATAACAAAAAGCACATAATTTTAATAGATTTATCATCACGCCTTTCAGCTTTTTTGGATGTAGGTATAAATTAAAGCAAATTTGGAATTCTTTCTCATTGGAACCGCCCTGCACGATCGTAAGAACAACTTTCGACGAAATGTGGATTTTCGGCAGTTAAACGCTCTTAGGGCGATCCAATAGTCCAGGAAAAAATCGAAATCGGAATTCACGCCCCTTTATGGGAGGAGTTTAAAAATACTTGAGAAAAAGCTTTTGGAAAGGTTGGAAAAGGTATTTGAGATTTTTTTTACAGGTTGATTTCGTAAAGGCAGGTAAAAAACATTAATTCCTTTTTTACGAATTGTTACCTTATACTTTATTTTTTTCTAGGTTTATTAAAAGACTTGTACTTGTAAAAGAGTGTACGAGACTATAATATAAACCTATTTTTAATTTATTTGGCAACAGATATAATAGCCGGCTAAATACGCTAATTAAGGGGATGATTTTATCTTTAATACCTTGAATGTGTTGTTCATTTTTTAATTTTTTATTTTAGTTTATTGAGGAAACAAACAAACTAATATTTTAATAAGAAAGTAACATATTACATGATTGCATTAACCAGCGAAGTTTCCGCTAAAATTTATAATATATATAAAAACATAGATTAAAACATTCATCATCATCATCATCACTATTGGCTCTACAACCCCTGGTGGGTCTTGGCCTCCTCAAGAATCATCCTCCACTCATCTCGGTTAGATTAAAACATTAAAGAAAACCATAAAGTGGTAGAAAAAGGGGAAAAAAATATATATACAAATCATATAAACACAAATTAAAGCATGTGAGATATGTAAATCATCCAAATATTATTATTATTATAAAAAGAAGGAAAACTAACATAATGAGAATAAAAAAAAATAACATGCAGCAGGGGTGGAGAGTTTGTAATTAACAAATTAAATGTCAAATGCTGATCAATGCACAGCCCAAGATATTTATCCTGGATCAATATTTGCAGGTCGTTGTTTTCAATTTTTATGGGTACATGAGGAGGAATTATTTTACGGGTTGAGCTTAGGATAATGTATCCTGTTTTTTTAACATTCATTGTTAAAACATTTGATTGGAGCCAACCGTTGATTTTTTCTAGATCTGTTTGTGCATTTTCTAGTAAGATATTTAAATCTTTGCCCCAGTAGAAAATTGCTGTATTATCTGCATATAAAAAGATTTCACCATTTAAAATTAATTGCGAAATATCATTGATGTAAATTTGGAACATAGTGGACCTATTATGGACCCCTGCGGAACTCCAAAGTTTATTGGAACGTAGTTGCTATTTTGATTGTTAATGCGAATTGAATTAAACGAATTTCTTTCTATTGCTAAGAATTGCTTTCTATTGCTAAGATCCCCAAAGATAGACTGCACCATTTTAATTACGTTTTAACTCCACATATAGGAGGCGCCGACGAATATCAAATCAATTTCATGTATGTAGAGGATTTTTGGGGGAACGCAAGAAACGGTCATGGGAAGAAAAGTGTTAAAGGAGGAAGTTAAACACAGGTGGTTGCAAATTATTCCACCTGCAATAAAGTAACCTCAACACTTCCTCTTCATTTAGGGATGACGATGTTCAGGCCAGAACAGAGATGACTGTAGCAGCCTCCCATTGATCATGCAACTGTGTCAGATTAGAGTGTGCACAAGGCGCTGGCTCCACGGCCATTACACGCTGCATTGCATCACCGGTACCTCCACTTCCTCTGACTCATCTCGCCTTTGGTCCAGGAGCATCATGAATGACGGAGCTGGGGACCGCTACTGGCCATTGGCTACTGACTACCAACTACTGGTGTGGGTGATCCTGTTGTATTATACGACCATTCAGTGATCTAATTTACTATTTGTATGGCGATTTTCACAGTGCAATCTGCTCATGACGCTCAGAACATACATTTTGTTAAAATATGAAGTTGTGTCAATGAGATTGTATCCTACAACGCAAGTCCCTGTAATTTACAAATGTATGATCAATTCATCCCTCAGGTATTGACCTATTTTGTCAGAAGATCAAAATATTTCCGTTATGTAATAAAATTCAAATAAATTAAGTATTTTTGAATGTATCTGAAAACTAAAAACTGATTTGTAAAGGTATTGAAATACGTTTTCAAATTTTATAATTAGAAATAAACACATAATTTTAAAAATCTAAAATTTAGCATGCAAACATAAACAAGTTTTAAAAATGGTTAACCTTACGTTTTTTCTAATTAAAATTACTGATAACGAAAAAAACACTTAAGTGTATAATTTGTCGTTTTTCGTTTTTGTTGTTTCATTTTTTTGCGGCCGAAAACTTTGGATTCACAAAGGTGTAAATTTTAATTATTTTGCGTTTGACTTTTAGATTTTAATACAAAGCGTGGTATTTTCTGTTTCTAACACAGTTTAGATCTTGTTTCTAACCAAGATAGTAAGGAAACAACGATTTCTATAAGACCTATGTGAGTTGTTTCGAAAACCGAACAAATAGACTTAACAGGTTAAGGATGTCAAAATGTTGAAAATGGCATAAGTGTTACGTCACGGATCATAAAATGATTGGTACGTATATATATAGCCAAGTTCACTTTGAAAGCTCACTATTTCCACATTTTTTGAATTATCCAAAATTAATTTTACCAACAGTATAAACTAGAGATGAAACGGACAGTTGTTTGGCCGGATACCGGATATCCGGCGAGCTGCGAGGCCGGATGGCCGAATATCCGGCGGCCGGATATTACGAAAACAAGCGAAATCGCTTGTTGCCTGCGAACGCTGAAAATTTAGTCTTTATTCACCATAATTTACCACTTGATAATTTTGAGTATTAATTCAAAATATTCTCTTTGATAAGAAGAAGAACAAGACTGATTGGTGCTTCAATGTCAGTATTAAATCATTTCAATAATCTCTGTATTTTTTACGATTTTTAGTTGACTATAATGGTGATTGTGATTAGTTAATCATGTTAATTTAAGTTTTCGCTACTCTGCGAGGTTTTTGTAAGTTTTTACTAAAAGTTTTAGTTTAGATATTTAATATTGATATTTACTTCACAAAGATTAATGTATTGCATTTTATTGTAGGAAATTGTTGTAGTTTTTTAATATCTGGTATCCGGCCGGATATTGAGTTACTATCCGGTATCCGGCCGGATAGTAAATTTAGGCCGGATAGGCCGGATTCCGGATAGTTACCGGATATCCGTTTCATTTCTAGTATAAACTTTTTAAATATATTACATACCAGTATTTTTTTTTATGAAGAGATATATTGTCCAAAAAAGATTTTAAAAAATATGATTTAAATATATATCAGATGTAAACTTCGTACATTTTCCACATTCTCTGTCCAATTTTCCTAATTTAATTGCCATATAAAAAATGTATCACTTAATCTCAATTGTATAATCTAATTACTATTATTAGCAACCATAATATTATGTGTAATTCCAATCTGTAAACTAACTAACTATCGCGTCGTTTCCCAGCAAATGATGTGGATGGAACGCAAAACAACTGGGTCTTGGCTCATTCACATTCATATATCGTCTAAAACATACTCTTCTATTATTCTGACTCAACTACTTCCTCGGGCATCTCCGACTTCTTCTACTATTCACATTTACTTCTACATTCTCATTGGGACTGCCCGGTGGTCTATGGAATACTTTCTCTGGCTTTTCTTTTTATATATTTTATTTTCTTTCCGCTATTATTGTAATTTCTTACATTATAAAATAATCATATAACTGTTTTTTCCTCATTACTTATTTTATTTACAGAAGGTTTCTTCGACTGGTCATAGCCGTTATATTTATTTTTCTTTTTCTTTTACTAACACTATTATCTCTTTTTGATGTTACCTATTTCAGAAGAACTATTCCACGGGCTGCTACTTCTATTTATCTTTTGTATAATGTTAATGTAAGTACTTGCATATTGCTTACTAACCCCGTATGCATGGACATTGGAGGGTCTAGAGTCGTTCAAATAAATGTAGCTTCGTTCAAAAAAAGTAGAGTCTTGACGTGTGCGGTGAAGGAGGAAACCATATGTTTCCTTATAACGCCGTTGGGAAAGTGGTGGGTCCCCTCCAATATTCACATTTACGTCATATATTCACCTAACACTCCGTTCTATCTGTAACCTGTAAACTACACCCGCCATAACGTGGTGGGTGAAATAATACTGAAAAATGTTCAAAATCTTTTTATAAAAAAAATAATCAAATCAATGGTAGAATAAATACACAGACAACTTTTACATGAGGGGATGTTTGCAGTCAAGGCAGTCCATTCAAACAGTCCTTTCTTGGATCCATATCCATCAAAATAGTGGCTGACATTTTTTGTTTTTGTTTAAGGATAATGTTCTAAATCTAAGTAGTCGTGCAAAGATTAGACTTGTTAAAGAGATAGCAACATGAGAAGATATCAAACTTTACCGGTAAACAAAATGTAAAGCCATACAGCAATTAGATTGCGCAGGTACGGCTAACTCTGTGCCGACATTTCTGTGATATTTTGATTCTCGCGTGACACGACGTTAACAGAATATACACATTTAAAGGTTACAAATTCCTCGGTTAATTGGCTGCAGTGCGTTTAATAAACCACTCAAAAAGGCACCTTTCAATTGAAATGTTACGGCGTAGATTGCGCCGCCCACGCTGACGGATTATGCACTTTTCCTTCAGCAAACCAACTCTAAGAGGGTCAGATTAATAGACAAAAATACCGCTGATATCTCCTTTGGTCCTTTATACCTAACTTCTTCCTAAACAAGGGACAAGATAAACAAGGGACATAAGACAAATAGCGTTATAATAGCGCTCTTAACAGCAGGGCCCTAATTACGCAATGATACGCATGAAATTATTTTAAGTGTTAAGTCCGATGTTAATGCCTGATGGCAAAACTCAAGCGGACTATAATATTTAAGATTTTGAACATTTGATTTTTTTTTTATCACAGGACGATAGTGACGGGAAAATCTCTACCTATTAATGTGATGATCTGCTGGTCCGTCGACGAGTCACAATTATCCAGGTTAGCTTGCGTTATCTGAACGCGAGTTTCGAGAAAGAATCAATAATTGCTGTTGCCACAATCGCGACAATATTTCAACTGGCCAAGTAGGTATAATTGTAATCATCTTCTAATTATTTCTTCTTCCAAGTAGGGCTTTGTAAAGAAATATACGGACAATGGGAGATGAATACAATACATTGATAGAATCTTGGGAAATGGATTAGTCCCAAAGCTGTTTCAATACTTAACATAAGGGGTAGAATTTGTGAACAGCAGGGGACTAAAGTCATTTAAGTCATCCAAAATATTAAATTTGGAGGCCCTCATCAGGTGTCTTGGAAAGTGTTTGAAAATGATGAAAATATCAGGTGATGCGTCAATAATGTTTTTACTATCCGAAATTGGTTGTGAGTTATATAACGAAAATTTTTCATAACAAGAGCACGGTTGTAACGTGTAAAAAGTCTCAATGATTCAAAATGATATAACTCTAAACGAGAAAGAATTTTGTTGTGGTAATCAAATTTGTGGAAGACAAACCACATTATAGGTATACCAGCGCTTTGCTTCTTTCTCGTGAGCGACGCATGTAATGACAAAGTTGTCGGCAGTGTGACATTAATATCTAAACGGAAATATGAAAAAAATAGACACAGATAAAAAAAATAAAAACAGATCGTGCAATTCACACGCGGTAGAAGTGAAAGTTTCAGAAAACTAAAGTAGAAAATAGTGGAGAGGCTACGAAGCACCGCACAAAGAGCAGACCGACAGGCTGTGAAGTACCGCACAAAGAGACCGATTATACTATCTCATTCTCTCGCAGGCTAAATCCCGTAGATGTATGTGTTTGTCCCTTTTTAGTGTCTCTATTTTTCATTTCATCGAGTTTCAAATCACAACGGTGCCAAAAAAGTTTTCACTTCAAAATTTGTCAAGGCGGTATTGTTAATTCTAAAATTTGAAAGATGCGATTGACAAATATGACGATTAAATAAGAGGTGGCAGTGACCGAATTGGTTAGGCTTTTGTCCCGGTAAGACAAGAGGTTCTGGGTTCGAGTCCCAATTTGAACTATTTTTATTTTTCTGTTTCTTGTTCTCTTTCATATTTTCGTTTGGATTATTTGTGTTATCTCCTTCTTCAATGATATTGTACCTATTTATTCAAATGTGCAATATTATTGTTGCTTCTTGGAATCTGCAGAAGGCCCCTAATAGGTAAGAGGTGGCGGGAGAGAAGGAGGGAGTAAACTCGCTGCACGGTGATTTCACACGATTGCCGTTAGCCCAGCGCAGGAATGTCGAGCTCGCCAGGAATGTAGGACTCGCGGAGTGCCCGCTGCCTGCTGCCAGTGATAGTACCTATCCAACCAACAACGCTGGCGCCAATTGTGGAGGAATGTTAGGCGTTACTTCTGAGGAAACAGACCATCGTCATTGTCAGCCAGTAAGTTCGCAAACCAGCCATTGTCAGTCGCGTGAGTCACCATCATGGATTGTCTTGTCCTCCGCTAGTCAATGAACGCCTCGGACGTGTCGTAGTCGCCTATGGCTTGGTAACGTCTCTTTCTGGGCCTGTTATGAGAAATCAGCGATATACCTTTATTGGCTTTTGCCAAAAATTAAATCGCTTACTGGGTTTACTAAACACAACACAGAGTTTGGGATTAGGAAATAGATAAACCAACAATTTGTAAAAACAATACAGGGCGTAAAGAATACTGCAAAACAACCAAGCGAATTTCTAGATTTCCAGAAGTTTTAGGAATCAAAATTGTTTCATTTGCCATTCATTTATCCACCACAAGATGTTGTAAATTATGGTATGCGAAATATACTGGAGAAAAATAGACGCAAAGGACACGTAGAAGGAGTTAAACATCTGGTTATATATATTTTTTTACCCAACTGGAGCCAGTGAAACAATGGCATTCCCAATTGGTGTATGTTGTGAGGCTGCAGGTAGTGGGGAGGGGAAGGAGATGGAGAAGATGGTGAGGAAGTACCTGGCTATTAAGATCTGGTCACCAAACACGAATAAAGTCATTTCAAACTAACTAACTAACTAACCATCACGCCGTTTCTCGCAGGGGTAGGCAGAGAGGACGGACCGCCAAACATCCCGGTCTTGGCACACATTCCTTGCCTCGTTTACATTCATACAACGTCTCATACATTCTCTTCTATTATTCTGACTCTTGACATGGCCCGACTCAAGTATCTTATTCACTTGGTCGTGCCATGTCTTTCTTGAGCGTCCTCGACTTCTTATACCATTCACATTTGCGTCATATATTCTCCTTACACTCATTTCCTCGTTCATTCGCTCTACATGCCCAAACCATCGGAGCGTTCCTTTCTTGATCTTACTCATCACGCTTACATCAGCCTTGCATTCTTTGCGGATTTCTACATTTCTCACACGATCATACATGGTTTTACCACACATACGCCTCAGGGATCTCGTTTCTACAGCGTTCAGTCTACTTTCATCCTTCCTCTGCCAGTTCCATGCCTCACTGCCATACATCAGGGTAGGTACCAGTACTCCATTATGGACGGCTAGTTTCGCGTCTTTGGACAGTTTTTTGTTGGTGCCAACGGCGTTCAGTCCTCCATTAATAGAGTTAACTGCATTCACCCTTCTTTCAATATCTCTATCAGCCTTCCCATCTCTCGTAAACATACTTCCCAAATAAACAAACTCATCCACCTGCTCCAAGTATTCATCATTCACAACTATATTGCATACTGTTTTCGTACTCTCTCTTTCAAACACCATGACTTTAGACTTACTTACATTCATCATTAACTCATTCTTCATACATACTTCGTTCATTCTTGACACGAGAGACTGTAGATCTTCCATACTGTTAGATATCAGCACCGCATCATCAGCATACAACAGGCAACATACTTCCAGATTACTCAATTTCGCACCCAATCCCATCTCTTTCAATTCTTGCATACAATTATCCATATATAGATTGAATAACCACGGCGACATTACGCAGCCTTGTTTAACACCTTTTGTGATGTCAAACCACCCCGTAAAATCGCCGTTCACCCTAACACATGCAACGCTTCCCTCATACAGAGACGCAATTGCCTGTATGAGATACTTATTCACTCCGTACTTGGACAATACCTTCCATAGCTTTTACCTGTCAACTCGGTCGTATGCTTTTTGTAGATCTACAAAGGCACAGAAGAGTTCCTGTTTTTTTGCAAGAAACTTTTCAGTGAGCATACGCAATGAGAAAATCTGGTCCATGCATCCCCTTCCACTCATAAAAGCACCTTGCACATCCCATATTTTATCTTTTGTTTCCATTCTTACCCTTTCAATCAATATTCTACCATACAACTTGCCCACTGTACCAAGAAGGCTAATAGCCCTATGATTACCACATTCCATACGTGACCCTTTACCTTTCTACAATGACATGATTACAGCCCTTCTCCAATCTAATGGCGTGTAACCCTCCTCTAAACATTGGTTAAAAAGTCTGCACAACCATGTGAGAATAATACGGCTATCTCCTTTAAAGTATTCGGCAGCAATATTGTCGAAACCCACAGCCTTACCATTTTTCATACATTTAATAGATTTTTTTATTTCATCCATGCTGATTTTGGTAACATTCACTCCATCATCGTTCATAACCGAGTTTACCGCTTGGATCACAGTCACTCGGGTTACTTTCGAAGACTTCCTCGAAATATTTCATCCATCTCTCTTTAATTTCATTCTCATTCGTCAAGATTTGTCCATCTTTCGATTTTATCACTTTCATGCTTCCGTTCTCTGGTCCACTCCGGGATCTTTTGACCTCCTTCCAAAACAGTTTTATGTTTTCTTGGAAGTGGTTTGTCATTTTGATTCCCTCTTCTTCTTCCATGCGTTTTTTCCGTTCTTTCACCCCAACACTTACTCTTTTCTTGCATGCCTTATACACTTCTTTCGCTCGATCTCTCTCTTCGCTTGAAACACTGCCAGTCGCTATCAGATGTCATTTCAAACAATGTTTAAATCCTGATTGGTGGTCTTAACCTTAGATCAGCAACTTCATCTGCTAAAGGCAGACTAATAGAACCTAAACGAAAGCCAAATACTAAGTTTGGAGATCGTGCTTTCGGAGTATCTGGGCCTAAGGCTTGGAATAGACTCCCTCCGGAACTAAGATGCATAACAAGCCCAACAGGGTTTAGGTCCAAACTAAAAACCTACCTTTTTGGGCTCTCATACCCTTAATTTAAATATACCTATCTGAGAGTATCATACTTGTATTGCCTATGATATGTATTAATCACACTTTTCTTACTGAATTAAAATTACTCGAGTCCTTACACATCAATCTGTCTCTTGACGAATCACATTTAGGAAGATCAAATCCTTATAGGTACCACCCACCATTAAATGATGCTTTTACTTTCCAAAATACACTCATCAAAGAATACATTACACATTAATATTAAAATATTTTTCAGGATTAAATATACTGTTAATTTCAAGCGACCTCCCAGGTAAGTATGGTCCTGTTTTCATTAATTTTTAGGCAGCATCGCGTTCATCGGTCAAAATATTGTACATATATTTTCGTATCGGTGATCAATGAACCGATATATATGCAATTTTTAGCCATAAGTTGTTTTTAATTGTATGTCTAGCTTGTAGTTTTTTTAGATTTTAGAAATATATTATAAGTTTGTACAGCGCCCTTGAGGTGATTTTTCACAAAACGGCGCTATATAAATCATCCAAGTATTATTATTATTACACCAGAATATTCCACTCTGGAACGTACACAAACACACTACACATTATTTTTAAAGGAATAAATTGCGAAATAAAACCAATTAAACAATTTTTTGCAATAAAATTGTAACATTTAATCATTGTAGTCAATATTAGCGACTATAAATCGAAAATTCGAAACAGAAAAAGATACGGTCGCATCCAGGAATTGAACCAAGGACCTTTGCTTTGCCGGGGCTCTACTCTAACCATTGGCTTATTCGACTCTTTCCCCTTCGGTCATATTTAAATGTACCATACTTCGACATTTTTTTAGACAAAATATGAAATAACAAAAATTGCATTTTGAAAAAATTGCAGTGTACCTGAAAATCGAAAAATAATAAAGTTAACTGGTGTATTTGGTTTGGTGGACCATTTACGTACAAAATAGAGTCATCGTAGTCTTAAAAGAATGACAAAACCAAACATCATAAAAATACATTTAGCACAAGTCATAAAGGTAAATATATTATATTGACATAAGACAAAACATACCTGAAAACATCATAAGTGATTTAAATAATTTGTGGTGTTTATATTAGTCGTTTGACCGAGCCGGTCAGGTATTTCGGCAACACGTGTAAAGTCACATTCCTGATCCTCCATAGAAGAAGGCAGTAGGTACTGATCGGGTAATACATTCATAGAAGAATTCCATCAAGAGTTGACAGTTAGCCGGGTCCCCTCACAGCCGTTCCCCCGACACCTAGAACACCTACTCCAGCCGGTTCACTTCTGATCCGTTAAATGGCCGGCGTAGGGTCAGCCTTGTTAATAACAACAGCAAAAATGCTGTCTGCCATATGCGTCTGATTACCGTGATGAAATATGAATGGGCCGCTACTGCTTGACCGCATTCTGCAGACCGGGACTGTCGTCCGAAAAACTGCCTCACCAAAACGTTGTATACTCGTAGTTTCATTTGGAAGGCGGGTATGTGAACCATTAATTGGATAACCAACACCTATGCCAAAGGTCACCCCAAGTGGTTCGCTTTGTTTTACTTAGCAGGGGTGCCCGGATTCCTGGGTTGAGGTTGGTCCGTGTCTTAGCGGCGGATGGGTCTGCCCACCTGCTGCGTGGAGGGCCGGATCTTGTTGACTGAGGCCTTTTGATCTCTCCAGTCAGGCTCTCTCGACCCGTCGTCTTGCATCGCTGTTGGAGGGATGGATTCATACATCCGTCACTACTGGACACAGATTCCTAACCATCCCTCGTATGTTTTTCCTTCCCAGAACTTCCTATACTTCCTTTCTCTGGGGACTCCCTACTCAGCATGCCCTAATATGATACAGGCCCTGATGAAAATTATTATTTTCAGGGCCTCATGTCTGCAGCTAAAGTAAAAAAAAAAACTGATAAATCTCAAAGGAGGGCAGTTTATCGGGTTGATAATTTGCTGTTGATCTCAAATGCACAAATGCAATGTATGCATGCTGAGTCTGTTTTACAGGTATCTCAATAGAGCTTCCTCGAAGGAGCTAGCACCCTCTGCAACGGTGCACAAAACTCAACGGAAACGAGCGGACCACACGTTCACAGTTGATGTTGGTTTCATGGGAAAGGGTCGTTTCTTCGACTCGTTTTTCCTCCTTCATTTAAACCGGGCCTCAAACCCGCATTAATAAATTCCTTCTTACAGCCCATATCTTAATTTGCCTCACAACGCTAACCATCTATGTGTGCAGCGTGGACGAAAAAAGGGCTTTTTTGTGGGGTGGTAGTTGGAATCAAAAGTTACCATTCAGTAATAGTCTACGCTCAATCCAAAAAGACAAGGTTGCATAAAGGCACTGCATGGAAGTAGCTTGGACGAAAACCTACATTTCAGCTATGTTTAACTGTTCAAATATGGTTATAAAATGACGAATATTAATTAATATAACGACGAGCAATTTTTCATAAAGGTAGTACGGCATGGACAAAAATTTACCGTTTCAGCTTTGGCTTACGATACCTAAAATTAAAGTTATTTTAACTCAAACATTCAAAAGGGGGTAAAGGATACTTGGAGTATTTATTTACCTAAGTAGGAATACAAAGTTTATTTACATGCGATTTTTCGAAGCCTGTCTCACTGTGTCGAGATAGGGGTATATTAAACAATTTTTAAATACTAATATACTTTTCAATCCGAAATCCGGAATTTTTATACCGAATCGAAAGCAGCTCAATACATGCCATAAAATATCAGAAACTAGAGATGATTTAGAGCAAAACCGATGACTGTCCATTTTTTGTAAGAAACTGCCAAAAAAGAATCAGGATATAGAGCATGTTTATCGCCCAATAGATTCTGCAGCTAATATACGAAGTACACATCTCTACATACCATAAATTAAACTCCTCCGCCAAGTCTCTCTGTCTGTCGGTTCGCGATAAACTCAAAACTACTGAACGGACTTTTATGCGGTTTTCACCAGTAGATAAAGTTTAGGTAAATAATTGGTCAAGGTTTTGTGTAAATTGGTTGAAATATATAATATATAAAGGAGAAAGTGTGTATGTGGTGGACGAGCGGGCTGGCAAGCGGGCGGTGTGGATTTGATTTGTATGCAAAGGAAGGTCACTGTCTACATTTGATTTCGAAAACTCTGTAAATTCTATGCTAGCCTGAAAAAAGCCAGTATTAAATAAAACGCATTATTAAGTACCCACAAGAAATGTCAATAAATTGAAGCATAAAAACGGCTTCACAATTCAGGTTTGCGGTGGAAAGACAAATCTACCGGCGATAGTATCCAGAATACACACCAATAACACAGATTCGTGGAATTCTTACAAGAACATAATCGATAAAAGATACATACCGCCGGAGATTTCCCATGAGATTGCGGACAGATACTAGAACCTTTCATGTGAATTCTAACCGAGCATTTGAATATCACTATCCAGTTATGCTGCGAGCTCCGACCGGAGGTATTTAGTGGTTTGGCTGGAGGAGATACTGCTTGGAGAAATACCGCAGCATCTTGACTCCGCAATAATACATTTCACCTCTTCCTACTTCCTGGTGCCCCGGACTCGAAAAGAATACCTTTCTACTCTTCCTGATGCCTTGTCTACAAAATAATACTTTCACTTCTTCCTACTCCCTAGTGCCCTAAACTCGAAAAAAATACCTTTCTACTCTTCCAGCCGAGCGATTTCATATCTTTTGTGAACAGTTACCGAGATCTCCTGTCAGATTTGTGTGATTTTTACATATTTACTGTCACATATTGACATGACATATTTTAGTTGAGATCGTTTTAAAGACGAATTCCTGCAAGTATGTATGATTATTTATTCATTTAACGAACATTATAAATAGAAAAAGCAAATAAATCGGCTGATGCCTTGTCTAGAAAATAAAACATTTCACCACTTCCTACTTCCTAGTGCCTTGGACTCAAAAAGAATGCCTTTCTACTCTTCCTGATGCCTAGTCTAAAAAATAATACCTAAATTTCACCTTTTCCTACTTCTTTGTGCCTTGGACTCGAAAATAATAACTTTCTACTCTTCCTGATGATGCCTTGTCTAGAAAATAATACATTTCATCTTTTCCGGCTTCATGGTGCCACAGACTCGAAGAGAATGCCTTTCTACTCTTCCTGATGCCTTGTCTAGAAAATAAAACATTTCACCTCTTCCTACTTCCTAGTGCCACAGACTCGAAAAGAATGCCTTTCTACTCTTCCTGAAGCTTTATCTAGAAAATAATACATTTCAACTCTTCCTGTGCCTTGGACTCGAAAATAATACCTTTCTACTCTTTCTGATGTCTTGTCTACAAAATAATACATTTCTCCTCTGTCTAGTGCCTTCGGACGAAAATAATAGTCTCTTCGTAGGATTTTGAATCTAACATAATACATTTCTCCTCTTCCTAATATATAGCTTTTACAATAGCTCCACACAGAGGCCCCGAGGAACAAAAATACCTCGGGGCCCAAGTCATCTTGGGGTCATTTTATGGAAAGGAAAGAGAGGAGTTCTGGGAAGGAAAAATGCATGAGGGTTTGGTAGAAATCTGGGGGTCAATGTGTCCAGGAGTGATGGACGTATTAATACATCCCTCCCACTGTGGTGCAAGGGGATGAGAAAACCTCTGCCGCAGGTCACTCCAAGTGGTTCGTTACGTTTGGTGAGTTAGCAGGGATGCCCGGGATCATGGGGTAAGGTTTGTCTGGATTTTGGCGGCGATTGTGCCTGCCCACAACTGCATGGCAGGCCGGTCTCGGAGAGACTGGTTGAGGGAGACCTTTTGACTACTCCAGCATGACATAATTAATATAGCAATCGTGTAAATTTGGACACGGACCGCCCGTTTTTTGTCAACACTCAATTTACACTTGAGTGATCCAACCGCAACAGCGCCCGTGTTATTGTAATTGCCTGCCAATAGGCACCACCGTCAAAAATAAATACAATGGATCAAAAAATTCGGCGCAACAATTCCTTGCAAAGGCAAATACCATATGAAAAGTTTTAAACATCATAATAATGGATACTTCAAATAAATTCACAAAAGAACAGATTGCCGAGCATTTCCCTAAATGTACTGATCTATTAGGGAATGTCGGTGAAATGGGTATCAAATTACGGAACCTTGAAGGTGAATTAAAGACCTTCTATCATCAAACCAAATGCTAACAGAACGTTGAGCTCGGTTGCCTTCAATTTAGCCCACCCTAAATATCCTACGAACACGAGAAATGAAATGAAATTTTGTCCTTTTATAGAACCAAAAAACCTATTCAGTTTGATTATAAACTAAATAATGTTTGTCTATCTACTGTCACATCTATCAAGGACCTTGGGGTCACTCTAGACTGCAAACTTTCTTTCCGTGATCACATTAATAATAAACTACTCGGCTTCATTCATAGAATTACCTCTGACTTCAAACATATAAGTACACTTAAAACTCTTTACTGTTCGCTGGTTCGCCCTCACCTTGAATATGCTAGTGTCATTTGGTCTCCTTTCTATGCTGTCCACATTTGTCACATCGAATCCGTACAACATCGTTTCCTAAGAGGAATTGCTTGGAGGCTGGGTCTTGAAAGAGGCAAGTACTCATATGATGAAATTGAACATATTTTAAACATGTCTTCTTTAGAAAAACGTAGAAAGGACTCTGATCTAATTTGCATATTTAAGATTATCAACAGTATTACTGATACACCTGCATTGTTACAACTCATCCCGTAGGCTTCGAAATAATGAATTGCTGTTCCTCAATCAACATTCTACTAATTACGGTTACCATTCTCCCTTATCCAGAATGTCGAGACTTGTCAACGCAAGTCAAAGCATTGATTTTTTTGGTATAAAACTAAATGACTTTCGGCAGTCGATATGCAATATTTAAATGCTTCTTCATGCTTTGACTTGTAGTGTCTTTATATGTACTTTTTTATATTTTATGTTGTCATTGCTATTAATTTTTATGTGCTCTCCCTTCACTGTCATCTCTGTTTTTTTATTCGTGTTATTATTATGTTTTAAATGGACTTTTGTCCGTAAATTAATAAATAAATAAATGAATTAATATACGAAGAGTTTCGGCGAATCTACGATATACTTACGAACAGTTTCAAGCAATCTACGATATACGAAGAGTTTCGGGCTGTCTACGATATACCTACGAAAAGTTTCGAGCAATGTACGAAATACGAAGAGTCTCAGGCAATCTACGATAAACGAAGATTTTCGGGCAATCTAGATATACGAAAGGTTTCGGGCAATCTACGATATATGTAGCAAGCGTATTTAGGAAAAATACATTCTATTTAAGAATAATAAAAATAATATCCTCTTTATCATGTATGCATATCACATATTATACAAGTATTATAATACCTTGGGGGTTCCAGACGTGAGGCGCTACTCGGTAGAGTATTATTTTTTTTTGTAATTTTGAACATTTCTTTAGTTCAAACGATTGAAAGTCCTCTTTTAACTCGATCATTTGGCATTTTATCTATCTTCAAATTTGTTTGTTAAGTTCCGGTTCCGATTCAAGATGGTGGCCATTTTAATATTACATTTTTATCCCGCTAGAGTTCGTATGATCGTTGTTCCTACTGCGAGTTGACAATTCGGAATAATCAATATTATAAAAAAGAATAGCGATAATTCTTTGGACAAATTTCTTATTTATTCCTTACTTATTTTCTGTCTACTTTTCACAGAACTATTAGTACTGTCTTGCTATATTTAATTAAACCTAGTCACCATCGCAAAATCGTTCAGCTCTAACAGGTAGGTAAGTACCAGGGTAGCAGGAATCCGGAGGTAGATACCATGACCATCACTCTTAACACCGCCGGTTACCTGTACAGAGGTACTTGCTACAAGCGTACGTACGTACCGGGTACGTACCCCACGGTGACATATTCCACGCAGTGACATACTCGGGAGACGGACAGCGGCCACACAGTACGCAGAATCACACAATCCTGCCGCCGAGAACTCCAGTACAACCTCTCTTGCTGTTACACGCTTTCTTCGTGAGAAAATGGAGATGCTACGACGGATCTATAAGCGGTTCACCAGACTCACGCGCCAAGTACAGCTATGCTTTATGCGAATGCCTGATGAAACACGCGACTTATTTTGATTCCGCTGTAATGAAATAATTTATTGCGATAGATAATAATTAAAGTAATTATATATATGCGGACTTCCGCGCAATAGTCGAAGCGAAAAAACAGGCTGCTAGGGAATTTTTCTCCGTTTACAGAATGCATTTACTTTAGCTTGTCCCGTAAAAATGCGTAAAGAGGATATTTGTTAAGATTACCACGTTTTAATTACATTGTTAGTACCGTGGAGGTTTTAATACCATCATAATTTATAATTCGATTGATTATTTATATATCAATAATTGACTTTGGGAGTAAGTTGGTGAATGCGTGACGAGAGCGTTATTAAAAATGTGATCGGTGATGAAGTGTGATCGAACGGTCGGGCGAGGCGAACGGAAGTTGAGAAGGAGATATAAGTTAGTTAAGTTTTACTTCAGTCGTGTGGTCTAAAGCACACTCGTATTTTTTTGGTATATACCACCTCAGGCTGAGCCTGTTCCGAGGTGGCAGGAATTTATGATATCTTATCTTGGAAGATAAATTTTTAAAATTATATTTGAAAAGATAAATAGAAAGAAAGAAAAATAAAAAGAAAAGAAAAAGAAAAGAGATGGGAAAAAAGAGGAAAAAAAGATTAAAAAAATAATAAATAATTGAGAGGAAAAGACGAAAGATATAGGCGTTGAGTGAGTTGTTATACAGCAGTAAACAATGCCTTTGTTCCACGTACGAATTTTGTGTTTTAGATTTGCATTTTTTGTCATGTGAATATCTTTATAATCTTTTTCAATTAAATTAAAAAGTATTGGAGCCAGATTATGGTGATGTCTTTATCCATGGGTAGTATTTGTATTAGGAGTCAAATATTTGTGTCTATGTTTTGTCATAATCGTGTTGCCCAGTATGATGGTTTAGTTTGTCTTTTTGTAATGTATAGATATAATTTTATGTACAATTGCTGTATGTTCAATACAGCAAGTCCTTAAATATCAGTATTGTTGAGAATCTATAAGGTTTTTTTTTTGTAATAACTTCAATTAAAGCTTTTTGTCGAGAGGGTTCATATTAGCTTTAGCAGCACCACCCCAACCAATCACACCGTGAGTGATAATAATTGATTGGGTTAGTGCGTAGTATATCGTTTTTAGAGTCTTCATTGGCATTATGTTTCGTACGTTTAAAAAAAAATTCTAACTTCACCCGCTGTTTTATTTATTTGTTCTAACCAAAATAGTTGTCAAAATAAATGCCTAAGTACTTGATAACTGGGGTCCGAGTTAGTGGGCTAAATGTCATGTACTTTGTTTTGTCAGTATTTAGTATCAGCAGGTTGTTGTCTAACCAATATTTGATCCTGTCGATCCCTTCTGTAGCTTTCTTATATACACTTGTCCAAGAGTCAGAAGTAAAAATAAGAACAGTGTCACCCGCAAAGCAAATAACATATCCGGTAATGTTTAGCTGACACAAGGGATTTATATGTAGAAAAAAACAGGATGGGTTCTAATGCACTTCCTTGGGGAACTCCTTAAGATATGTCTATGTTTTGGCTTGTTCCGTTGCCTACTTTTAGTGAGTGGTTGCGGTCAGTTGTATATGATTTGAACCAGTCACACGCAGAATTTTTAATACCTATGTTTTCTATTTTTAAAGGAGAATTTTATGAGACACCTTAACAAAAGCTTTGCTTAGATCCAGGTGATGAGAATTTGAAAGGTGATGGAATTGATGAAGTGAAATATCACAAAACTGCGCTATATAAATACTACGTTATTATTATTAAATATAACCACTTTGGATGCTTACGTTTTTTCTAAATCAAATTACTGATGATGAAATTAAAAACACACATATTGTATTAGATAAATGCATTATAAAGGTTATAGTCACCTCACATATTTATCGTTTCATGCAATTTTTTTATTAATCAGGCAATTCACCCTAAAAAGAGTGCTAAATTCACAAAGTTTCACTTTTTTTTTTCAAATTGCAGTCGGAAACTTTGGTTTTACAGATGTACATTTTAATTCTTCTGTGATTAACTTTCAGATTTGAATATTAACACCTTTTAGATAATATTTCTCATCACTATAGTAAGGGAAAGCGAAAAGCGAAAAAGAACTCCCGAAAGCGAACAAACTAGCCTGAGGGGTTAAAATAGCATTTTGCACCTCGTGGGTGTAAGAAATAACATTGTCCTAGAGACTACCAATCATAATCGTTCCATGAAATAACTTAAGCAATGTTAAGTGATAGATCTGAATAATCTGTTATCTCCTTACCCTCTGGAAATCGAATTGAATTTGGGGATGCAATTTTTGGATTGTGTGGTGTCACGAAAAAAATTGCAACATATTGACTTACATTTATATGCGGAGGCATGGAACCTATCCAAGGTTCATGCACCATATTGACTTACTTGAGGAAACTGATTCTGTGAGTCTAGATACTAGAAGGAAAGCAAGTCTTGCTATTCTGTCATTCAAAATTTGGAACAATTTCATC
The DNA here is from genome assembly GCA_917880885.1 of Limnephilus marmoratus. NCBI lineage: Eukaryota > Metazoa > Arthropoda > Insecta > Trichoptera > Limnephilidae > Limnephilus > Limnephilus marmoratus. The sequence goes on along the minus strand of OU862916.1, from coordinate 40,787,630 downwards.
AATAGCCCATTTCTCTTGGGATGCTATGATTTATATGTACCAGACCACTACAGCCGAAGTCGACATCATGACTTATTTAAAGTACCGAACGGCAGAACAGACGTCTTGGCAAAGCATAGCATGACGAGGGGAGTGGTGCTCTTAAATGAAATCGCAAACCATTTGGATGTAAGCGACTATTCTTTATATGCCTTAAAATCATTATTGAAGAGTCACTTGCCTAAATGCTGATAGAGTAACGAAATTGTACTGTAATTGGAATTATTCTGTTGTACAATAATAATAAAAAATAAAATAAAATAAAAAATAACATAAACATCGAGTCAAACAAAATAAGAACAAACGAAATTGAATTTTTCTGTCCTACAACGGGAAAATCTTCCTAATTTTTCATATACGGTCTTTTGAACGAAATAAATTAATAAAATAGAATTCACACGGTAAGTACCAAGTAATGAACTCTAATAAAATCCAGACATAAACCATTTTATATGTGAATAACGCACAAGAGTTTCAACTGCTCCCTGGAGCCAGTGAGACTATGGCATCTACAATTAGGGAATGTTGTGAGCCTGAATGTAGTGGGGAGGGGAAGGAGGAGTAAGAGGAAGGTGGAAATGTCTGGTTATTCAGATCTGGTCACCAAACACGGCTAAAATAGACCAAGAAAGTTATTGATGATCGTCATTTTCCTTCTCAAGCGTCTTATATGGAAACTAAAAGACCAGAACGATGACGTCACGCACGGCATCTATCTGGGACTAATATATAGAACAGACTGCCATCTGCTTTCGGACTATCCGTAATAATTTTAGATTAAGTTTAGTTTATGTTTTAACAGTGTGATGGGTCATATTATGTTTAGATGTTGCGTGTAACCGAAATTATTAACAAGAGTTTAGATTATTTACGTACACCCTTAAAGCTTTGACGTAAAACAAGCGTGAATCACATTAAGTATCAAAATTTACGTAATAATAATTAAAAAAAAAAAAGTTTTAGTCGCAGCTACATGAATGGGTTCAATGCCAACTTAGACTCAAGTCAACTCAACACCTCTTTGAAAACTAATTAAAAAATCTATGAAATTTTTGTTGAAAAATAGTGCATAATAATAATAATAATTGTTGGATGATTTTTATAGCGCCATTTTCATGAGAAAATCACCTCAAGGGCGCTTTACAAATGACTTACACATTTAATCTATACATGTATATTACAAGTGGCTTATTACTAAGATTGGTAACGTAATGACTTACAACTAAGACCTATATGACTATTGATTTAAAACTATACTTATTTTTATAATCAAGTACAAAACTGCTCTAATCGTATTGTTACTTACGTATTATATGTCTTAAAAATAATTATTTATGACTATTATACATATTTACATTTACAAACACATATTTACATTAACAAACATATATTGTTATGATTACTGCCTGTGCTGTCAGTGAGAGTTATGAAAAATATTTCAAAAGCAATCTAAGTAAATTATGGACTGTGTAATGACAAACTACTGAAGAAATGCAGTTATTTTTCTGGACAATTTGAAAAGATGAGTTTTAGCTTTGCTCTGAACTCAGATTTGCTGTCGATATTTCGCAAATATGAAGGATATTCGCAAAATATCCAAGCTGTTGGGCCTGCCACTGCAAAAGCTCGGTCTCCGAAATTGGTATTGGGATTGCGCTTAGGTACTGAGAGTCTACCTATGGCTGTTGAAGATGCTGGTCGAAGGGTCGCTTGCCTGGTATTGACATCGTTTTGAATGCACAATTCTGACAGGTAGGGCGTGTGTTGCTTTAAAAACCATCCAGCGGAGTTTGAATTGGATTCTCTCAGGACACTTAAGCCAATGAAGATTACGCAGATGTTTTGGAAATGTGGGAAATTTGGAAACGCCGGTTATCAGTCTTGCTGCAGCATTGAAAACTGACTGAAGTCTGTCGGTGTAGATTTTAGGGAGATTTGCATATATGCCATTGCAATAGTACATTGCGTAGCCTAATTTAACGTAACGTAACCGATTTTTTTTTTTCATAATTTTTAACGACTTTTCAAAGGAGGTGTTAAGTTGATTTCATTCTGAGTTGTCCGGTCACCACATGAATCATATGTAGAACACCATGTCATCTTTCTAGCATTTTTGTAAACAATAGAATATTTTTTAAAAAATGTGAAAGAAAAGTAATTAAAAAAACACATACTTAGGTTAGGTTTGCTTTACAAAAAGGTACCGGAAAATTCGTAAGTATCCAAAACAATTTTCAACCCCTGCAAGTAACGTATCAGTTCTGTGTATCAGAGAGAAACGCCCACCCGCCCCAGTCCGCCGCGACGCTATGTAAATAACCCTCCATAGGCGTCGCGTCGGCTTATAAGGAGCGTCGGAACACAATACATACATACACACATAGGCAACCCCGTGTACTCGCTTACTATAACACTATGGTATTAGTGTACGGTATGGTTGTATTACAGTAGATAGCGAATACCGCTCGCCTCATGAATGGACGGCCCTGCGCACGCGTAGCACGTGGCGCGAGCCGCGTCGGCCGTCACGTGGCCGGGGACCACGTGGGGCGGGGTTCATCGGTCGCTAAGTGCTTGAGGAAACAGTGGTACCTACCTACCACCTACCACATCGAGAGGAAGATACAAAAACATTACACGCGAACAAGATGATAACAAAATATTTCTTTATATTTTTATAACATCCGGCATTTCAAGACCTCGTTTACACCGATTTTCTAGTAAGAAAATAGAGAATTTGATTTTTTAAATTTGAATACCGCACAAGAGGCCCAATTGCCCAGGAGACAGTCGGGCTTGTTGCTAAGCTGGAGGAAATAAGGAAGGATAAGAGGTGAGAAACTGAGAAAGGGAGTAGGAAGAACCTAGTTAATCAGATACAATAAATAAACATAGTTAAAGCCATTTTTTACATAACTCCACACAGGAGGCCCGGAGGAAAATAATTCCCCTCAGGTCCTATGTCATCTTTGAGGATGCTTTATGGACTGTTTTTGTTAGGAAAGGAAGTTCTGGGAAGGTAAAAATGTATGAAGGGTGGATAAGAATCTGGGGGTCAGTGTCCAGGAGTGACGGACATATGAATATATCCCTCCCACTGCGGTGTAAGGCGAGGTACCGAGAGAGTCCTGCTGAGGAGGTCAAAAGGTCTCACTCGACATCCAGACGCATTCGCCGCCAAGATCCGGACAAACCTCACACACATGAACCCGGGCACCCCTGCTAAGTCACCAAACGTAGCGAACCACTTGGGGGCGACCTATGGCAACTTTCAACCAAAGTTTCGATTTTGGATGGTGATTTTTCACCAGAGCGATGCAGAGAATTTTTACCACTTTGGAACGTGCCATAATTAATTTATTTATTTATCTATCTATCTATCTATCTCTCTTCTATCTATATAATCTATATAAATAAACATGAATCGCCGAAATGTATGTACGCGCATAACTTCCGAACGACTGCACCAAATTGGATAATTCTTTTTTTGTTGTGTTCGTTATGGTCAGAACAAGGTTTGTATAAAACTAGTGGTGAGCTCTGGCATTACGACATTTGTATAAAAATTGCAATAGGTGACATGCGAGCTGTTTGTAAACTGAATGTACCGGGACTGAATGAATGGAATACCGAGGGTGGAACTCGGGATGAGGGTTTGCGGGACGGGAGAAGCAGGCGAGGGGAATGGGGAGAGGGAAGGCGGTGTGGGAACGCGAGAGGGGGAAGGGGACAAGGGAGAGGAAAGGGAGGCGGAAGGGGAACGGGACGAATGGGAAAGGACACGCAGGGAGAAACAATTTCTTTATTAAATGGCATAGCAACGCATGCCGGGAGGAACCAGCTAGTTAAATATGAAATAATGCATACATTAAAATATGTTATTTTGCACACACCGGGAAATCAAAGCTACCGAGATAGTAAAAAAATGCATGCAAATGTGGAGAACACGAGGGTTAGGGTAACTGAAGAAGAAGTCGGGGACCCCCCAGGAAAACACCGCAAGATCCATCAAATCAAATATATACTCGAGTACGTATTTCATTACTCGGTGTGATTCTTAATTCATTGTGAAATGTCATAAAGAGAATACTTGCAGTCCATTACAATGACGTCATGCTCATTCATTTAGTATTCGCGTCACAAATGCGGATGTATTTCCGGATGCAATAGCAGCCAGCACATTCATTCATAAACAGTATTAGGTAAGGCATTAGGCAATGAAAATAGACTCGTTATAATTTATAGCACAACTATATTATGCTGCGGAAATGCTTGGCATAGCCAAAAGTCTGGAAGAATGCAAGCGAGATTTGTGACAGAGATATGAAAATTGCTTGGCATAGCCAAAAGTCTGGAAGAATGCAAGCGAGATTTGTGACAGAGATATGAAAATTGCTTGGCATAGCCAAAAGTCTGGAAGAATGCAAGCGAGATTTGTGACAGAGATATGAAAATTGCTTGGCATAGCCAAAAGTCTGGAAGAATGCAAGCGAGATTTGTGACAGAGATATGAAAATTGCTTGGCATAGCCAAAAGTCTGGAAGAATGCAAGCGAGATTTGTGACAGAGATATGAAAATTGCTTGGCATAGCCAAAAGTCTGGAAGAATGCAAGCGAGATTTGTGACAGAGATATGAAAATTTTGGGAAATATTTATTTATTTATTACACGCCCTGATGGGCTTTTACATTATAATTTATAAGTTGAGTAACAAACAATGAAGAAAATATAATACAATGAGAAAAGAAAATACACAAAACAGTGTAACAACAAAACAAATAATAAAATAAAAATACATATTATGTAAAAATGATAAGAAGTCTCATATTCAATATAAACAAAAATTGAAGAAATTATGTAAATCTATTTGTGCCTAGAAGAATAAAAGTGATAGAATATACAACGTTTATACTGATTAGTTTTAAGATGAAATATATCACCTAGATTAGAATATTTATTTCCGAGACTGTGAAGTCTCGGAAACGGAGAATTTTGATAAGCTAGTGTCCTGGTGTTATTGAAGTAGAAGGGTAATAAATGTCGACAAGATTTTTGGGGAACATGGATATTGATAAATTGAAGTAATTCAGAACAGTCAATTTTGTAATGCAGTATTTTATGTGATAATATTAAATCTGTGCTTATTCTTCTTTCTGAAAGTTTCAATAGATACGTTTTATCCAGGAGATAATTGTAATCAATGTTTAGTATGGGAATATGCAATTTATAGTTTATAAACCTTAGAAACTTCCGTTGAATCTTTTCAATGTTGTCTGAATGGGAGATAATTGTAATCAATGTTTAGTATGGGAATATGCAATTTAATATGAACGTGATGGTTCAATTGACTCAGATTCTCTTATACCACATTAGTGAAGATATGGTGTTGGGAGGAACATGACTTACCTTGATCAGCGAATCGCGACTTTATTTGGAGTAAAAATGTAAATGAAATTTTGATATCCGGTGATTTTTCGTGACTTATTTTTTTCAAAACCAAACAAAAAAAAATTTTCACATGTCGTCACTGATCACTCAGTCGAGTAAGTGCCAAACCCCTCACACCGAACCCAACTGTTTTTTTTTTTTATATAGTAATCTTTTTTTTCCTCTTAAAATGTATTTGTAAAAATGTAACTGTAGATATATCTAAATTGTATTTGTGTATAAATTTTTTGCTAGATGTTTGAAAAAAATTTGCATACATCTAAATAAATATTCAAAAACTGTCCAATATATAATGATTTTTATGATTGAAGATGAAAAAAAAACGTCAAAATTATCACAAATAATGTCGGGAAACACTGGTTAAAGAAAGTGACTGTGACTAGATCTGAATAGTCAGATACCTCCCCATCTTCCTCTTCCTCCCCACTACCTTCACCCTCACAACATACCCCAATTGGGGATGCCATATTCTCAGTCGTTTCAGGCGATTGAGAGCAGTCGGAACTCTTGTACGGTATTGACATTTGATTGAACATCCCCAATCTGGAAGTATTAATAGAATGTTTTCATTAGGATTTGTAAACAAAAATATGTTAATGTCTATAAAATGTAAACAAATCTATTGTCATTCTCACCGTCGCATAATTCGCCTATTTGGTCCCCATTGTATAAAATACATTCCGACAATATAAAAAGGGTACAGCACAAATTTCTAAGATTTATTAACTTTAAGCTGAATATTCCAATTCAAAATATTAACTATGTCCTTTTGATGAAACAACTCAACTTAATTACGCTGTCGGATAGGCGGATCATCTCTGATGATTATTAAATAATATCATTATCACCATTATTAAATATAATAAGACTATTAAATAAAATCATTAATAAATGCACTGACAACCCTGAAATTCTCGCCAAAATAAAATTTTACATACCGACCAGAAATACGAGGCAAAGTGCTACCTTCTTCTGTGACAATTTTAAAACAAACTATAAGGCTCATACACCATAAATAGATTACATCATTTTGAGAATATTGTAGACATGTTTGCAGATTCTGTATTAGTTATAAAACGAAGTCTTTATAATTACTTTAATGAAACGTATGATTTTAATTTTAAATAATTAAATTTTTTACTATTAATTTAATCATTATATATTGTGTACTACGTACCTGTCTAACTATTATTATCTATCTTTGTAAACGCCCACCAGGGCGTACATAAATAAATAAATAAAAATAAAATAATATAATTAATCAAAACATGGAGCCCTGAGCTTAAGCAAATCAGCTACCATGGCTCACTGACCGAGCGACCAATTCAATTTGTCGCCGGTGACAGACGGAGCCATGTGTCAGAATAAATGTGACGGGAGCGAATAAGGAATAAGGACCCTGGTCCTTTTGGGTCCATCTGATGTCATCGTCCGCCGGTCGATATGGCCGAAGTGACTTCCGTCCCATGAATGGAGCACGAGGTACGGCGGTGACAGTGGGACGAGGTGACGCGATGTCTTCTTACAGACTATGGTGAGAGACAAACCGAGTAGGAATTCACGATTGTTTCAGGAACTATGTTTCAGCGGTGAAATGTCGACAACAATCAGTGATGAAAGTTGGCCACTACAGAAACAGGCAAAAGCAGAAATAGGGCAGTTCGTAATTGTTAAAAAAAAAACTATGTTTTAAGATGAAGCCATGCGAATTAATGCAAAATCATCCAAAAGCATGTATTTTTGGTTTGAAAATTTGATCGCTAAAAATATTATAGATGTTTCAATTAAATACTGCGAGTAGAACACATTTTGGACTGAATAAGTCTTTATCAGACATGAATCCATTTTAAAATAATTTTATTATATGATATGGCAAATTAAGTTCTTTGGAAAATAATCGGAAAACGTTTTAAAATAAAACAAAACAATTCGATACCGCGTTGTTTTTTTCGAATTAAAGTGGGCGGCGTTCAACGAATTTGGAATTGAGAATTAAACCTAATGCAGTCCGCATAAGACTGTGCAATTTGTATTTTCATTATACTATCCTTACATACTAACAATGGTACTCGTACATACTACATAGTAGCACTTGCATACTGCTGCCTAACAAAGTATGCGGGGACATTGGAGGTCTGGTTTCGTTATCAAATGTAGAGTCGTTTTTACCAAAAAATTAGAGTACTTGTAAAACCCTTGAAGGGATAACCATCTGTTACCTATACTAGGGCGGGTAAGTAGTGGGTCCTCCAATGTGCATTTTGTATCAGTTACGAAAGGACGTCTCAAGACTCTGCGGCGTTTGTTTCCTTGAAATCGATTTTAAATTTCCTTATAAACAATGTGTGAGAAAGGGAGTTAGGAGTTAGTAGTTGTTTTTTTGCAGGACTTTACGAGATCAACCTGTAAAAAACAACTTTCAAATTCCTTCTCCAACTTTTTCAAGAAAGTCTTCTCAAGTATTTTCATGTGTTTTTAAAGGTTACATGGCAACTCAGAATGAAACCAACTCAGAAAGACCTCAGAAAGGTCATTAAAAGCAATGAAAAAATAATTTTAAAATAGCCGGTAACCCTAACCTAACTTAACCTATTTAACCAATTTTTTTAATTTTTTTAATTTTTTTTAATTTCATTCTGAGTTGTCTGGTCACCGTTTTTAAATCCCTCCCAAAAAGAGGCGCGGCCCTTCTGATTTCGAATTTTTCAAAAGTGGATCACCTTAAAAGCTGAATGTCGTCTACAATAGGTCATTGAATGAGCGATTAAATATGACTAGAATCATGTCTTACAATAGGATCAGATCAGAGGAAACAGGACATTTGTACGCATTTTCAGAAACAATGTTTCAGCATTGCAATATATCGTCATCAAATAATCAGCGATTAAAGTAAGACTAGATCAAGCGATACCTCACAATAAAAACAGGTAAAAATATGGTTATTGTTCATGATTGTTTCAGGGAATGCGTTTCGACTGTGGAATGTCGATAACAACAGGACATTGAATGTGTGATCAATTTTTAGCTAAAATATGCCATTTCTCACTAGCTATTCTAATCAAAGAGGAAATGGGGTATTTTAATTGCATCATAAACTGCGTTTCATTAGCGAAATGTCGACAAAAAAAACATCATTGATGAAAACTAGGCTACATCAAGCTCACAATAGAAACAGGCATAAATAGAAATGGGACAGTATTATTTCAGCGACTACGTTTCAACAGTGGAATGTCGATAGCAATAATAATAACTTGTCATTGAAATGAACTGAATTGTGTGATAAAAACTGGTGTGTACGCCATTTCTCACTATAGATTTAGACCAAAGAGGAAATATGGTATTTTCATTGATTCGTAAACTACGTTTCTGCATTGGAATGCCGACAAATATGGGTCAGTTAGAAGAGGAAATATGAAATTTTCATGACTGCTTTAAAAATTAAGTTTCATCAGTGGAATGTCGATAACAATGGGTTATTATGGAATCAGTTATGAAACTGGAACTAGATCGTGCGATGCTTTACTACTGAAAAATAACAAATATGGCACTTTCACAAATGTTTCAGAAACTACATTTCGGCAGTGGTACGTCAATAATGACAGATTGCTGAAAGAGTGATAAAGGAAGACTATGCGAAAGAGTATACGATATCTCACATTAAAATCATAAGTATACGATATCTCACAAAAAGGGATATTGGCAAAGGAATATCGACCAGGAATATTTAAGATACATTCACATTGATCACACTGGCTCCTTGACTCACCGAAAAACGTTCGCATTACTTTCAAGTAGAGTACATTTTGTGCCCGCCGCCCGTTGCAGGATGACGACGGATGACGGGTTGCTGCTACAAGTAAATAAGCTAATTAAGCTCATTTTCATGCTTATTTTAATGTTTATTTTAGAAGAGGTGGAAGAATAAAGTAGTAAGATGAAAATAAATAAACTATGGACACAAAAGAGATTAATAGCAGCATAAATAAATAAATTTAGGGTAGCATCTTCGATCTATCACCTTCGATCTGTTCACAAATGAACACTGCTAAAACGGTCGGTTCGCGCCTGTCAGTGCGCAGGGACGCATGGAGGGGGTACTTACTCGCCCGAAAAATAGAACGAAATGGATTGAATCTACTAAAGATCTGACTCACCCATTCTACTAAAATTATGGTGTTCGGACGCGTTTAGCTACTACTATACTCTCCACTCAACTAAAGTACTCAATCAGAACGGGGTTTTAGAATAACTAATAATTTGTATACAGTTGACACATGAGAAAGGGTCTACGAAAGAAAGAAAGAAAAGAGAAAGTTTCTACAACTCGTTCTTGAATTCAAGAGCTCGGCTGTAGAACGATTTGCCGGCCTTTATGTTTCCTCCTTCCTACAACATGGGTATCTTCAAGACACAGATTAAATCTTTAATTTCTCAATTTTAAAATCCAAGATGACATAGGCCACATGATGAAAATAATTTTCCTCAGGATCTCCTGTGTGCCTCTTAATGCAAAAAAAAATTGACTAGAAAAACATGTAATTTCAGCGGAGATAGGTTATTTGTTTAATGACTGGTGACAGTTAGATTGACGGCCTCCGTGGTCGAGGGTTAATCCGAAGGTCGCGTGATCAAATCCCTGACTGCGCCATTAAATTTAGTTTGATTAATTTGTGTTATTTCACAATTAATTCATTTAAAAATATTTATAGTATATTTGCGCCACGTTCCAGAGTGGAAGATACTCTCAGTATCGCCCTGGTGTAACACCACCATTCAGAATTTAAAAGTTGCTTGAAATGGCTTTAGCCGTGTTTGGTGACAAATCTGAATAGACAGGTACTTCCCCACCTTCCTCTCCCCATTTCTTATCACTCCCCACTACCTTCAGCCTCATAACATACCCCAATTGGGGATGACATAGTCTCGCTGGCTCCAGACGGGAGCAGCTGGGTCTTTTGTGAAGCATTCACATAATAAAAATAATAGATTTTTCGCCATAAAATCAAATTGGGATTTTATGTTTCTTTATGTACACTTCGAGCATTTATTTCGGAAGTAAATATTATTATAGCAACATTATGAAATTTTTTGGGAAACTCCTAGATGAAATGAAGGTATAAGTAAGTTTTATCAGGTGACCGGACATCTGAACAATGTACAACTTCATCACTCCCCTGAAAAGCCATTAAAAGTGATGATAAACTAGGAACTAGATCACTTTATGTTAGGATAGACTTGTTCGCGCGTTTTTATATGGGATTGATTGGGTATTGCATTCGCAGACTTGGTGGGTAGATATGTCAAAATCCTGAATTTATCCCACCTACCTAATCTTTCCTTCCAAAATGTCACCATAAAAATTGTTGCAAGAAAGTACTCAACTTTGGAGAGGTGACAGTGTGCTTTGCTGCTCAGTACAAAATAACATCTCAGACAGGGCGCATGTATCGTAACCTCTTGTTATAAGAATATTGCGAATTTTAAATTAAACAGTGAGAAGTGTACACCAAAACTGGAGATCAGCGAGGCCCCATCTGCAATAGTGAGTCCTATTTTCCTTATTCCAGTCTGGGCTTATCTAATTTTCCAAAAGCCCAGATCTGAACTATCGACTGACTATCCATCAGGTTTGCGAGTGTATGCTATTTAATTGTCCCGTATAACTTAGTGATCACGTAGTTTCGGGACTGGTCCTTTGAGGGCTGCACAGGCTTTGCTCTGCAGCATTTACCGCCAATTAACAGTGGAGTCGCAGTTTCGCGACACCAAGACTATTTATTTTTTAAATATTATTTCATCACCTTTAATGAGTTTTCAAAGGGGCGTGGAAATGCCACTTTGTTGAATTATCATGTAACCGTTCTATCGATAGATCTTTTGAGAAGAAAACAAAAATACATGAGAGATTTTCGAAAGGGCTGATTTTTTTAAGACTCGTAAAATATTCTTCATGATTTTTTTTTCAATGAGCTTCACACAGGAAACCGTGAGGTAAATAATTTCCCTCACGGCCTATGCCATCTTTGGGGATGCTGTGTGGGGGGTTTTTTAAGAAAAGGAACGAGAGGAGAGTTCTGGGAAGGAAAAGGGTTTGGAAACTAGGGTTCAGTGTGACCCAGTCATCCGCCTCCAAGACCTAGACAAACCTCACCCCATGAACCCCGGCACCCCTGCTAAATCACCAAACGTAGCAAACCACTTGGGGTGACCTATGGCAGAGGTGTTGATTATCCAATAAAGGTTCCCATTCCCGCCTTGAAAATTGAAAATTATAAAAGTTGTTAACAATGAATGTCATCAATGAACTTAAATATTAATTTCAAAAAGTGTGGTCTACCCCATGAAACTACAAAAATGCTTATTAAGGGCCCGCAACCCGGATTTGTACAGATTTATTACATATTTCCCTTGAACACGGTAAGTTTTAAAGCTCTTAAAAATATATATATGTTATTCTTAAAGATAATATCTAGACTTTGCCCGCGCCGAAACGCAAATTATATAAAATTCCCTAGATAGAAAAAATCGCAAAGTATGCTCCAAAAATTATTATTAACACGTTTGTTTCAGTTATTTTACAAGTTATATGTATGAAAAAATTCACAGTGTTTCTTTAAATGCTGTTTAAGATAATGCCTGCGAGATTTTTGCTCTATTTTAAACGAGTCTTGTTTTATTAAACATTTTCGTAATTTTCGCATCGATTTTGTCGCTGTAAATGTTAGCGCTCTCCTCTAAAATTCGTAATTTCGTATATCTCCATCTTCTTCTTTTCGGGCCCGTTTGCAGAGCCTTAAGGCTTAGAGAACACATATTGAGACTCTGCATTTTCAAAAATAAAACTAATTGGTGAAAGCGGCCGTCCATCCTCAAAAAGTAACACTATCCATGAAACTTAGAATTGGCAACAATTACACAAAGAGAAAGACTGATAGTTTTGAAGAGAGAAGATAAGTTGCAAGAGACAACCGAGAAGTGTACCGAGATGGGTGGGGGGCGCGTGCAAGAATGCGGCCCTTCGTTTCTTTCCTTACCTCCCCACTCTTCACCCTCCTCCGAGCTCCTGGCTCCCAGCCCTAGCTCCTAGCCGAACATGTAAACATCACCACGATAAATCAGGTGGGAGAAATGTTTTCTGATAATAAATTATCATGGATTACTTATTTTAAAGAAACAAAATGCACACCAAAATATCAACACTAACATTGATACACCATTTTTTTAGTTAGGGTGCGGAAAATCGGCAGGTACTGAAATATAATTGTAACAGTTTCGCACAAAAATCATTACGTAGTATAAAATGAAGTCGCTCAAAATGTATGTACGCATAGATCTTTTAAACTACGCAACGGATTTTCAAGCAGTTTTCACCAATGGATAGAGGAAGGTTTAAATGTATAATACATGCTTATTATAGTAGAAAAAAACCGAGAAATTCAAATGTTTAATTCAGGCAGCGGGCGAACTGGCAAGCGGGTGGTGTGGATTTTATAAAGGTTGGGTAATGGCTTTGTGTTTCGTTAGCCACAGCAACGTGTGGCCGGGTCTGCTGGTAATATATAAAAATTGTAATGTGACGCATACATCTATTAAGGTTCTTGAAGTGATTTTTTTTCACAAAAACGGCGCTCGACAAATTATCCTTATTATCCTTATTATTATTATTATTATGGCGTCTTTGAGCAAATGTTGACGCATATTTCGGCATCAAAAGTCTCCCTTGTGTTTTTGCTCTTGTTATGTCTTTACTATAGTTAATACACAGCTTGTTGTGATGTGCTTGTTGTCCTGTGCTGCACTTGTTATCGTTGTATGCTTATCGAGCTGTTTTTGTTGTGCTATTCTATATTTGCTGTGTTATGTTGTGCTGTGTATATTGTAATGTGCTTGTTGTACTATTCTTGTTGTGCTCTGCACGCTGTGTTTTGATATCCTATGTGTGTTGTGATGTGCTTGTTCTGCTATATTGGTTGAGATATGTTATACTTGCTGTGCTTTATTGTGCTGTGTTGTGATGTGCTTGTTGTGCTGATCTTGTTGTGCTATGCATGCTGTGCTTTGTTTTGCTCTGTGTGTTGTGATGTGCATGTTGTGCTATACTATATGTACTTAGCTATGTTGTGCTGTATACGTTTTGATGCGCTTGTTGTGCTGTTCGTGTTATGCTATATGTATGCTGTATTTTGTTCTGCCGTGATTTGATTCTGCTATGTGTGTTGTGCAGGTTGTGCTATTCATGTTCAGCTATGTGTTGCCATGTACATATGTTGTGATGTGCTGGTTGAGATGTTCATGTATGCTCTACATGCTGTGCTTTGTTCTGCTGTGTGTGGTGTGCTATCCTTGTTTAGCTATGTTATACTTGCTGTGCTTTGTCCTGCTGTATGTAATGTTCTATTCTTGTTCAGCCATGTTATACTTGCTATGTAAAAATGTTGTGATGTGCTTGTTGTGATGCTTATGTTATGCTACACCTACATGCTGTGCTTTGCTCTGCTGTATGTAACGTGCTATTCTTGTTCAGCTATGTATGTTGTGATGTGCTTGTTGTGCTGTTCATGCTATGCTATGCATGCTGGGCTTTGTTCTGCTGTGTGTGATGTGCTTGTTGCGACTATACCTGTTGAGCTATGTTATACGCTGTGCTATGTTGTGCTCTGTATGTTGCGCTGTTCTTGTTGTGCTATGCTATACTGGTTCTGTCTGCTGGCTATGCGATGTTCGCCGTATCGGTTGATAGGTTGTTGTGGCAGTCCGCAGTCGCGATGATTCGGGACGAGAACCGCAAGAGGAGGAATATGGCCGGCGGTCCACCGCAGCGCGCGGGCGGTCGCTTTGTCGTGAAGTGGAAACGTGAGAAATATTCAAATCAATTAAGCTCATGGCACTACCTTCATCTCCAACTACCACCTACCACACACTACCTACAGAGAGCTCTGCACGCTCAATATTCCACCACTCAACAAAGGGGGCTAACGAGAAATACAGCTGAACATTTTAGGAACAATACCTACCTACGAAAAGGTAATAAAAACACAGGTAGTTCAACTACTTTATCAAATTTAAAGTATCACTTATATGAGAACAAATTTCCAGCTTTTCCAACATTAAAAAAAACTACTCCAGCTCGAACTTCCACTAGACACCATTCCTTCTGTTATGTATTACACCAATATTATTGCTTTTCATAATATCTTATATTAGCTGAAGTCCCCGGCGTTGCCCGGGCTCTGTAGAGTTTTTCGTAATTTAATGTAGTGATAGAGTGACCTTCCTCTTGTATTGAAGGAATAGTTGCAAAATTCTTGGAATAAAACTGTAGATTTGTACACAAATTAAACTCACCCGCCACAGACACTCTTATTTACGAGTATATAAATATAAGAGATTTCTTTATTTTTTTAGAATACCTATTGTTTATTATGCATTGGGTACCCAAGTCTATTTGTTTAAGGTTAGCTGAATAATGGTTTCCCTGTTTAGGCCTGTTTGGTAATTAGGGATCGTACCCTAACGACTTAATATGTTTTCTTCCCTCTGCCATATTGGTGTACACAAAAATCAAGTAAAATCATATCCAAGCCTTGCAAATTTGCGACCGTCATTATTTGATCACTAGATCCAGATTTTCAGTATTATCGTGACTAATTTTTGGGTTTTCATGACGTGTTGCGCTTCTTCCTTTTTTAGCCAAAATTTTAGACAGCGTTACAGTGTCCATCATCAGGGCAGATGTGTAGATTGTGGTTAAGTATGTGATTATGAATGTAGATCTGACATCGTATCGCAAGCGTTACTCCTATCAATGTGGCTGTCTGCCATTTGTTTTGGTGTAGCCGTCTTAAACCTGATACCAAGTACTAAACCACTCGGACCCATAAGCTTGTTTGCATGATAATAAAACATTGCATATGTATGACGTAAGAGGCATACCTGATTCCTGACTTATTAAGCATAGCCCCGACATCCCAAGTACTAACAAATACATAAAAATACACGTTACCACAATCAATACAGGGTGTTAAGGGACGTACTTGACTTACTTTAACCAGTGATTCCTGACATTATTTGGAGTAAAAAATGTAAATGAAATTTTGGTCTCCGGTGATTTTTTTTGACAATTATTTTTTTTTTTTCAAAATTTTTTTCTTCAAAATCAAACAAAAAAAAATTTCTTCCGCACGTCGTCACTGGTCACTTAAGACGGGTGTCTGACGAACCCCTTACCCCGCCTCCAACTGTTCAACAACTACCATTTTTTCATGTTTTTGTAGAAAAAACAAAAAAAAAAAACATCAAAAATGTCACCGGAGACCAAAATTTCATCTACATTTTTTACTCCAAATAATGTTAGGAATCACTGGTTAAAGTAAGTCAAGTACGTCCCTTAACACCCTGTATATCTGTCCTGATAATGGACACTGTAGCGCTGTCGGAACGTTGGCTGAAGAAGGAGGAAACACAACACGGAATAATAACCCAAAAATCAATCACGATAAACGTTTTCCAGCATTCGTGAAAACAAAATAAAAATTTCGATTTACGACAAAGGACAAAGAAATTGTACGCTTTTCCGCGAAAATCCTACCCACAACCTAATCAACACCCCACGTAGGCAAAGTTATGCATAAATAAATTAATACATTTTAAAGAATTCCACAGCATTTTTTTAAACAACGTAAAAAGAAAGTACAATATATCGTGCCACGGTTTGAGGTCTCTGACTTTTCTTTGGCTGGCGTAACGGTTCCAACCACATTCCTGGGCAGAGCACGGCCTCCCAACAGATGGGCTGCGAACTGCGGACTGCAATCCATAGGGGACCGCTCACCGCTAAACCATCACAGTTATTCGATAAACCGAAAGAAGATTCGGCAACTGGTGGCAATATCAAATCAACCAGACAACATACATATTATAAGAACCACACTTTATGATAGTGATATTTCAACGTAAATTTATTTATTTAACGTTTCACTCCTTGTACTCAATTGGCAGAGGCATGCATTAATATAAGGGATGAAAAATCTGTGCACACTTCAAGAAAATCTAATGTAAAACAAGAAAAAAAAAACCTTAAGAGTAAATTTCCTCTGTGACAAATTTGATGCCACCTTTGTCAGTGAATTTGAAACTGGTGCATTCTTTCACAATGGTTTAATTTTCCTTAATGAATAATTTGAAGTCCTCTCTGTAGGCAAATTATAAACTTGTGCATTACACCTTCATGAGAAACTTGATGCCCTCCTCTTTGTAGACAAAATAGAAACTGGTGCATCATACCTTAGTGATATTTTCATTTGTTAAAATCATGACGTCCTCATTGAAGTCATATTGTGCATTATACCTCGGTGACATTTTTATTTGTGAGAATCGTAACGCTATCATTGTAGACACATTAGAAACTGGTGCATCACACCTTAGTAATATTTTCATTTGTGAGAATCTTGACGCCCTCTTTGTAAACAAATTAGAAGCCTTTGCATTACACCTTAATGATATATTTCTTTGTGAGAAACTTGACACCGTCTTTGTAGACAAATTAGAAGCTGTTACATTACACCTTAGTGATAGGTATTTTCATTTGTGAAAATCGTAAAGCCCTCTTTGTAGACAAAATAGAAAGGTGCGTTATACCTTAGTGTTATTTTTAATTGTGAAAATCGTGACGACTGTTTGTAGACTAATTAGAAACTTGTACAAAACACCTCAGTGATATTTTCATTTGTGAGAATCGTAACGCCCTCTTTGGAGACATATTAAAAACTGGTGCATCACACCTTAGTGATATTTGCATTTATGAAAATCGTGACGCCCTCTTCGTAGACAAATTATAAACTGGTAATTACACCTAGTGATGTTTTCCTTTGTGAGAAATTTGATGCCAAGTTAATTGGAAACTGGTACATTACACCCTAGTAATATTTTTTTGTGAGAAACTTGATGCCAAGTGAATTAGAAACTGGTAAATTACTCCTTAGTGATATTTTCTTTTGTGAAAAACTTGATGCCAAGTGAATTAGAAACTGGTAAATTACTCCTTAGTAATATTTTCCTTTGTGAGAAACTTGATGCCAAGTGAATTAGAAACTGGTACATTATTCCTCAGTGATATTTTCCTTTGTGAAAAACTTGATGCCAAGTGAATTAGAAACTGGTAAATTACTCCTTAGTGATATTTTCCTTTGTGAGAAACTTGATGCCAAGTAAATTAGAAACTGGTACATTACTCCTTAGTAATATTTTCCTTTGCGAGAAACTTGATGCCAAGTGAATTGGAAACAGGTACATTACACCCATTTTCTTTCGTAACAAAAATTGCAAACTTATGCATTACACTTTCGCGCCATTTTCTTTTGTGGCAAAATTGACGCTAACTTTGAAGATAAAATGGAAGATCCTACAATTGGGATATTTTCACCTTTTTGACAGCAGTGCAGCACTTTGCTGACTTGAAATGAAAAAGATGCATCTCAATTCAAGCAATAATATACTTTTAAGTGAGCGTACAAATAAATATTAAAAAAAAAAACTATAAATCGCCAGTTAATTAAAAGCTTAGCTACAGTTAAAAGGCAACGGTTACCTCGGCCGAACAATCATTAATAACACTTGTTCGAAGGGTTAATCTAGCGCCGAAGCCTTACGAGGCTGACCTCGGGGCCCGTGTGAACTGTAAAACTCTCCCAGCGCCCGGTTATTAGTTATTAGGGAGTCGCGTCCCAACCACTCCACCGCTCCACCGCTCCACTGCTCCACCACCCCACCACTCCAACCCACCCGAGGTTCGGGTTCCTGGAAGGCTCTCCCATCCCCTCACCCTCTCCCCATCCATCCCACCCCTTCTCCTTATCGGATCGACGCGCGGCGGTGGAACAAACAACATGACCTAAACACGATAAATAATAAGATTGGGATTTTCGGTTTGGAACGTTTGGATAAAGGAATTTTTATCAGCATCCATTTGCTGTTAGATGCAGTAGGCACCCGGTTAACATTCTGATAAAACACATTTCCCTAACGGCTAAACAGTGTTTTTGTTACACATTGAATAAGTACAAACACTGTTTTGAATTCTTACTAATAAAAAAAAATTATCTGGAGTGCTCTTACGCACTCCAACGATGGCAACGTCGCATTTTGGCAGATGGGGATGAGATTCGAATCTTGAACAATTAGGTCATTTCTGATATATTATTTTTTTATTTGACTGTTACTGCGCGAATTTTATAAGACTTCCATGAAAGTGATGTTTTTTAATAACATAAATGTCTTATTTATGTGTAGGAAAATACAAATCCAAGATCAACATTTATACTGCGCAAACAACCCGACCAAAATGTTTTTGTTTGGCTATTCTCTGGAAATTATTATTTTTTTTTATTGTATAAACGGGATAAAAAGTGAAGAGACAGTTTTCTTGCAAAATAAAAGGAATATGTTTTCTAAATTTCGTATTATCTACAATTTTTCGGCGTTCGGAGCAACAATATACTCGTAAGTGCTTTTTATAATCTTCTTCGTGTTTGAAATTAAAATATTTTCATTTATACAACGCATTATAAATACAAAAATATAAAAGGTACTTTTATCTTGTTTCTAAAATGGTATTTGTTTTTAAGACATCTTCAAAAAGAAGAAATACATAAGACATTTAAAATAACTTAAATTCGATGAGAAATTTTAAGTTTATACATCAGATAAACACCCTTTTTGGCTGTATAAACAACGTATACTTTTTCATCAACTATTTTACGACTGTTAAATGCAGTTTCTATAATTGAGGTTTTTTTTATATATGCGGGTGTTTCTCAATTACATAAAATTTACACCACGTTTATTAGTAAAGTTATATATATGTCGGCGGCCGATCGTAAAATCAGCGGATCGTTTGGCGCCTGGCCACATAGTGATCTGCCGCCATTTCACAATGCGCCGGATTTCATCTTCGATCGATACGCCTTGTTGTAAATCTGTCTTTTCGTGGTATGCCTAACTATACGGCACACAGTGAAATGGCGGCAGATCACGGTGTGACTAGGCGCATCGTGATCCGCCTAATTTTCCGACCGGCCGCCGACATATACAGCGCTCTTGAGGTGATTTTTCACAAAAACGGCACTCGACAATTTTTTTTAAATTTTTAAAGAAACATTCCGGGTTACGAATAACCCAACAATGTTTGAAAATTTTCTACTACCACCACACTAAGCAGAAAATGTTGCTTGTATCGTGATGTAGGACGTAGCCAGCTGAGGAATCGAACACGCGACGCCTGGGTGGGACTCATGCCCACTGAGCTACTGAACGGTCAATTATCCAATTATTATTACATGTAAACAAAGCAACGACCATACTTCTATTTGGTGTCTAACTTTATACCGGAACATTCAAACAGCATTTGTACCTTCTCATTTAGAATATATTATGAAAAATAAACTACGATTTCAAGTTAGTGTGCTACTATTCTAGTTAGACTCCATCGTCTTCATGATCAATCCTCACTCCTCAGGAAACACCCTTGTCCCCTGCCAGGCCCTGTGGGAGAGAAGCGAGGCGCCAGGAAGGTTGGTTTAGCCGGTCGGGGCGCCGCCCGCCGTTTTGGTAGTTTTTTATTCCACGCCCCTTGCAATGAATTACCCGCGGCGGCGAGGCGTGAAGAGGGAATGATTTGTATCGAGAGGTTTATTATTGGGAGTATCAATCTCCGGGCCATTATGCCCTCGAGTGACCGCTGCGCGAGAGGTACCTATTACACAGCGAGACCACTTTCTCCCTCTGACTGACGAAACAAGGGACATCATCACTCATGAATATCTGGAATAGCTTCATCCTAATTTTCATGGCACCGTTTAACATATTATATTTTTACTAATGCATTCAAACTACATTCTGAAGGAAAATTAACGAAATTAATAGTGGGGAAGGGGACGAGTACTCTCTCGAAAGCTTGGAAAGTATACTCCCATTTAGATTTTAATACAACAAAATTATATACAACAAGGACATACTCAGATACGTTTTAAGATTTTCACGGCTAAAAGCATTTTCGTTATTTGTTTTGGGGGTGTTATGCCGAGTTGCGCTACCTCCTTCTTTAGCCAAAGTTTTGGACATCGTTGCAGTGTCCATCATCAGGGCAGATCCGGTAGATGTGTGATCACCGGATCTGCCCTAATGATAGACGCTGCAACGATGTCCGAAACGTTGGCTAAAGAAGGAGGTAGCGCAACACGGCATAACACCCCAAAAACAAATAACGGGAAAAGGACACGCTCGTACACAGAAACAACGCAAGAGTGTGCAATGAAATCAGCCTACAAAAAAAGACAAGGCCAATGCTCAAAACAGTTTACTCCGCAAAGGGATGAAATATTATATTCTGTTGCCGGAAACTATAGTCTGCACCAATTGCTAGACTCAAATGGTATGGTAGGAACTACTTTAAGCAAGAAAAAATATAGTATATAAGTTATAATTTGTTAACTTTGATGTACAATTACTAAAATAAAATCAATGAATACTAAACATAACTACACCAAATTTAAGCAACGCTCGTGTAGATTCTGAAAGGTGGTCTCTTATCAGAGCTCTTCCAGTCTGGCACGGGGTGCAAATACAGGTATATACTACACTTTATTTTATAAAGCCCTGAAATAAGTATCCACGCTGGATTTCAAGCCAAAGCTCTGGAAAAACTCTAACCCTGATTTGGATTTCTAGACACGTTGGCATTCTTGGCAAAATAAGGAGCATCAAACCTAACTAACACCCTCATAAACCACATTTCCTGTCTTTGACATTCTTTTCATCCTTAAAGATAGACCACACAATGTTTGGGCAGAGTATTGCCACATTGCTAGTCAATCCAAGGGATCCTACTACTATAGCTCGGTACAAATGACTAACCCATCAAAGCGTCTTTCAACAATTCTCTTTCAACGTCTTTCAACAATGAGAATTGGACAAACAATTATTCGAATGAGAATTGGACTTTGCTTAGTTCCTTCTCGCAATTTTAAACTCACTTGCTTTACATCCCAGATTGCATTTTCTGTGGTCCAGAAGTGGGAACTTTCGATCACTTAGTTTTTGGCTATGTGATCAATGTCGAAGAAGCAGACTTTTAGCTGTCCTTCTCTAAACAAATAACTTCATCTCATCTAAGTCTGAACTCGTCTCCAATCTTCCATTTAATTATGAAATTTTAATTTTACTTAATAATATATAAATTCGCATTCCATGTCTTCATAATGATACAATTGTTTGGTGAAAGCAAGAAGCATTTAAAAAAAAACTCTTAAGTCAGAGGTAAAAAACCTACTATTCTTCCTCGGAGGTCAAAAATAAAGTAGTTCAGAGTACTTTTCATATTTCTTATTAGGAAATCCCTAAACTTGGCGAGGTTTGAAATTTAGTAGACCTCTGATAACGATACCGATTTGCCCCTAATAATTTGTATACTTTATTTATTTATTTACTCTTTTATACACCCTTGGAGGTTTTGCGTTATGTACCTACATGAAATGTCACAATTTTTTACAAAAGGGTTGGTAAGTAATAAGAAATGGTTGCATAAAAATAATTACTGATATAATTGTTCAAATGCCAAGACTTGCACATGTTAATTGAATAAGTCGACTGATTTAAAAGCACGTGAGTTTTAAAAAATTATATAAGATAAGAAAGCTCAAATTTGACCAATATTATGGCAGTACCAAAATGTTTAACTCTTGATAATAGAAAAGCCATAACACAGCATGGCGGGAGAAAAATTCACCAACATTAATTTACACCAATCTGAACCCTGATTTTAAAAACACATATAAAAATGTAGTAAAACATATATATTTAAAAAAAATTAAATCTTAGTCCACCCTTACAGAAATTTCCGTTGTAAGCTCTCTCTCTGTTGCATGCATCATTTATGATAAAAGGGGAGAGGTTACACCGGAGCCATCAGTGGTACATCTAGGTAAGTCAAATGGTTGTCCAGATGCAGGCGGTAATGAGCAATGAGCCAAGTTAATCTATTTGAGGCTTATTATTAATTTATTAGCCACTAACAAGGACCACCTGAGAGCCGACCCCGTGGAAGTATGCCGAGCCGAGGTCTTCCAATGCGCGTCGTAGTTGGACTAATAACTAATAAACAGGTCGTTATGGCAATAACCCGTGGATGCAACGAGAGGCCTGTTTAAATCCAACAGATTTAGTAATCATGGTAATATATTTATATCGGAATAAATACAAATAAAAAGAAATTTAATTTCGTGAGGCTGAGATTAAACATTGATCAAAGAAAGAGAGTGGTTCGGTTTCAGCGTAAAAGAAAAGTGTGGTATATAGGATTAGTAATGTAGTTTCAACTTTTTTCTACAGATAGGTGTTTTTTGTAATTCTTTGCGGAGACGGTTCACGGCTAGTTCCCGTGAGCACTTGGCCATAGGCCCATTGTGTTATCTCCCATTTTGCCTCAAACCTTTAACAATAACCCCGTTCCCTTAAAAGTTCACCATAGTTGTCATTGGATATGTGGCTATGTACGTCGTTAGTACAGTTAGTTAGATGTAGTTTTGTGGTGTCTCAACAGATCTCAGTTGATTAGTATCTTAGAAGAGTATCATCTATAGTCGCTCGTGTCTAATGTACGAACGGTTACGATAATATCCTGGGCGTCATCAGTGTCGCGAGCTTAAAGCCTCTATAGAATTGATGTCTGGTTCAGTTCAATATTTATTGTAAACCTTACGATAACGTAAATAAAGCAACTTGAATTTCCCCCGAACACTATTCCGAAATCTTAATCACTTGCAAAGGATTGAATCTGACACTTCGATCTCGGCCATAAACCAGTTGCTAGTGGTAAGGGTAGTTAGATTTTCAAAATAAATTCACAACCAATTTCTGGCGTTGGCATATTCAATTCCATATTATTCTCAAAGGCAATGACCACAACAAGGGATGGTGGAATCAATCGCCTCGCTGACCAAACTTCCATTTAGTCCATAACATAACGTTTTACGAAACAATAAGAAAATGTCGTAAAACTTAAAGCAGACCTCATCCCCGCAGACACATTAAATTACAAACGAATAAAACATACCATAGAGGATCCAACAGCCTTACATTTGATCAGAGAATATTGCAGATAACAAACCTAGAACAAACAGAAAACATTATTAATAAAAGCAATATTTTGATACAAATAAATAAATTAAAACAACAAACATAAATTCTGAACACAAGACGGAGAATCCTTTAAAGAAAAGAACACAATAAACAAGAGCAAAAACGTCGATACCAATAAACAGATTACACCAATAAACAGAAATACTAAAGCCAAGTTGAAGAATCTCCTCTTGAAGAAGAAATTGCTACCCAAGTAGAGTAAGCGGGGTACGTCGACCCTTGCATACCAGAGACCAATGGTCAAACCTCGGCCAAACGCACGCAAAAACATAAAACGCTACCTCTGCAGACCGCCACACGCACCGCGAGTGTGCACTGCGCCCTGCGCCCCACACTGTGCGTGCAGGACCAAACCAATTCCAGCAGATTAACTCAAATTTTATGAGAAAATTGAACGGAGATGAGTGGCTCGGGCAGGGGATAAACAGCTTCATCCGGAGTGGACTACGGATTTGTGCGCATGTTTTAACGTGCACGTGATTTTGCTATATTCTTTCAAGAAGGGTTTTGTAATGTACCTAGATTTCACCGGCAAGCAGGGTTAGGTGTGCATATTTTAACGTTCACTTGATTTTGTTATATTCCAATAAAATATATTTTTAAGGTACCTAGATAACCCTTTACGGGTTACGTGTGCATATGTTAACGTGCACATGATTTTGCGATATTTTAATAAAAAGGGGATTTTTAATGTCCCAAGATTTCACCCTCCAAGGGGGATGGGGATACACAGCTTCATCCAGAGTGGAGTACGGATTTAGGTGTGCGTATTTAAATGTGCACATGATTTTGCTATATTCTTTTAAGAAGGGTTTTTTAATGTACATAGATATCACCCTTCAAGAGGGGCAGGGGAAGCTGTCCTCCAGAATATAGTACGGATTTAGGTGTGCATATTTAACGTGCACGTGATTTTGCTATAGTCTATCAAAAAAGGTATTTAAATGTACCTAGATTTCACCTCTCAAGGCGGGCATGTATATATAGCTTCATCCGGAGTGGAGTACGGATTTAGGTGTGCATATTTTAACGTGCACGTGATATTGTTATATTCTATCAAAAAGGGCTTTTTAATATACCTAGATTTCACCCATCAAGGCGGGCCATGTATATACAGCTTCATCCGGAGTGGAGTACGGATTTGGGTGTGCATATTTTAACGTGCACGTGATTTTGCTATATTCTATCAAAAAGGGTTTTTTAATGTACCTAGATTTCACCCATCAAGGCGGCATGTATATACAGCTTCATCCGGAGTGGAGTACGGATTTAGGTGTGCATATTTTAAAGAATACATGATTTTGCTATATTCCGTCAAAAATGGTTTTTAAATGTACCTGCATTCTACCCTCCAAGGATATTTTGGCCATCTTTTCAGAACATATATGGAAAATGGAATCTAAGTGGGCAAATTTCATAATAATATTAAAAATTGGAGTGGAGTTCAGACTTTGAAGAGAATGATATGTTGAATGATGGGGAGGCAATTAGGCATGATAAAATAAAGAATGTTTGTTTGGAGAGGGATAACAAAAAAAATGGCAATATAAAATTAAGTTTCCACTTCTCACAGTACAATCCAAGGAAAATAAAGAATGTTTGTTTCGTGTTTGATTAATAAAAATAAATAAAATCAGCAATATTACAATGCCAATTTAAAATACGATGCACAAACACGAAACAAAATTTCTTAAAGATGTAAAGTTAAAAATTTAAATTCGTGTAATTTTTTTTAAAAACACCCATCACATACTAAAAAAGCAAAAAGCATTGCAATTTCCAAAAAACTAAATTTAAAATACAATCCGAAACTCGACCAAATTCCTGCTTTACGGTCGTAGTAATTAATTAGTCAAACGAAGAACACACAATAACATAAAATAACTAACAGTGGATTTAGCCAGAAGTGGTTACTCTGACATACCTATGCAAAACGGGTGGAACTCTAACAACAAGCACAATTCAAACACTCGCAGAAATAACAGGAAAAACATAAGAAAATTATTTGTAATTTGATACAAAAAGCTTCGAAATCCAATGGATTAAAAATTATCTAAATATTATTTGAGCAGGATAATCTAAAATATTGGGTTCATGTCAAAGAAATGCCGCTTACCTTGCTCTGATCCGCAAAAAGTGATAATCATCTTACATTCATATTATACTACACCGATGGTGAAAAAACAGAACGCCGTAAAACGTTTTATTTTTATGTTGAAATATTAGGGGGCAATTATAGATTCCAGCAGGATTTATTTATGAATGGTTTCCCAGGAGCAACAAATTGAGGTTTGTGATTTTGAAACTTAATTCAACAAGGCTGTGTTTCATTGATTTTATATTTCACGTAATAAAAAAATATATATATATATATGTACAGGTTTTCCAGTGAGTATTGACAAATCGGTTTTATGATAATTTCTATAACTAGCAGTTAAAAACCCGCTCCGCAGGTTTCGCTGCTAGGCCCTGCGGGCGGCTTTGATTCGGCTTCTAAGAATGAGTGACTATTTTATAAATTCCAAAGGAACCGGTTCCAAAAATACCCGATTCCTCGGATTCAGTGACAGCTATTCACCGGGACAAAGCAACCGCGACAGGCAATGACGTCATATATAATAAGTAGACGAATGGCCAGTTACAATAATAATCATGTTAGCAATCTCTCCATACTCGGAAAGATTCACGAAGTTCTTGGGTTCATCATCAGGATGAACCCAAGAAAGCAGTTTGATAACCAAGAAGCTATGCTAGCGTTATTCGATGGCATACTGAGAAGCAAGCTGGAGTACGCGAGCGATGTTTGGGCACCGTACCACCAGAAGTACATTGATATGTTAGAGCAAAATCAGAAGAAATTCCTCAGGTATGTTCATATGCGGAAGCACGGAACCTATCCAAGGTTCATGCACCATATTGACTTACTTGAGGAAACTGATTCTGTGAGTCTAGAAACTAGACGGAAAGCAAGTCTTGCTGTTCCGTCTTTCAAAATTTGGAACAATTTCATTGATAGCCCATTTCTCTTGGGATGCTATGATTCATATGTACCAGACCACTACAGCCGATGTCGACATCATGACTTATTTAAAGTACCGAACAGCAGAACAGACGTCTTGGCAAAGCATAGCATGACGAGGGGAGTGGTGCTGTTAAATGAAATTGCAAACCATTTGGATGTAAGTGACTGTTCTTTATATGCCTTAAAAATATTATTGAAGATTCACTTGCCTAAATGCTGATAGGGTAACTAAATTGTACTGTAATTGGAATTATTCTGTTGTACAAAAATAATAAAAAAATAAAATAAATAAATAAAAGCTCTCAGCGGCAGGTGCTTAAGTAATCTGTTAACGCAAGTGGCGCCATCTTTTGGCATTATTGGATACTTGCTTGAATTCGGTTCTATTACAAAAGTAGATTTTTAACAAACAAAAAATTCAAACAAACAAAGTTGGATTCTTAAATTTCAACCTTACAGACGTAAGCCTATTAATAACGTCCGATTGGTAGTATGGGAAGCGGCTCCAACTGTTGAACTGAACACCGATGTCGTTGGCATAAATTGTCCCCTATGATTATCTCAATCAATTTTTCGATAACGACGTCAATTCGACTCAACGCAAAATAATTTACGAGGTTCTGTTTCTCGAGCGTGGGCCATCGATACTTGATACCCGGCGTGCATGTGTTGTTGGGTTGTGTGGTGGGACATTGAAAACGGTCCACATTTCGGCGAATTTCATTAAAAAACTCATCAATTCAATCTCGTTGTGCAAAATTACATGGCCGCTGCCGGAGTGTCTCGCCGCGGGCCGCTGGTTTGACGATCTGCCGCCCTGCCGACCGGAGCGGAGTTCAGGGCAGGTGAAACACGGGGCTGCTAACAGAACTGCTAACCGGCCAACACTCCCTCACTTGGCTGGCACCCGGGCAGTGAGAGGCCTCCGTTTGCACGACTCCGGGACGCCGAAACATGTTATTATACACGACTCGTTCATTCTCCTATTTGCTGATGGACAACCTTTAACCCCTACAGCAATTTTTTGAGATATTTCTCCCAGAAGTCAAACACCCGAACAGTCTTTTTGGGAGATATTTGTCCTAGGCGTCAAATACCCGTACAGTCTTTTTGGGGGATATTTCTCCCAGACGTCAAATACCCGTACAGTCTTTTTGGGAGATATTTCTCCTAGACGTCAAATACCCGTACAGTATTTTTGGGAGATATTTCTCAACGAAGTTCATGCTCTCATTTTGTATTATAGTGAAATATTAGATATAAACAGTATTACAACGAAGAGAGAACACCACGCTTTCAGTTTGCACACAAAAGTTTACCATAGACACTCCCGAAAAATTTGAAATAATTTTATGAAACAATATTTAGCATTTGAAAATATTTGTCAAGGTTAGCAAATTTTTTAATAAACATTTTTAAATAGATTTTTTTTTTCAAAAATTGAGGTGAAAACAAATTTTTATAATACCTTTGTCCAATTAAATATATTTTTAGTTTAGTTTAAAGTGGAAGTTACATGTTGCTTAGCGGTAGTTACATTTTTTAAATTATAATATTTTAAATTGCGTAACATGCAATTATGCAAAATGAGTAATAATTTGCGTCACCCAACTCAATAAAAAGCTGTGAGTTGATTTTCAGAAGAAAATGTATGCTAAAAAATGGTGGTCAAGTGAAAGAACTTTTTTGTACTAACCTCTGTTTTTCCGCTTTTTTTTAATGTTTTTTCTTTATTATTTTTCCTCTTTTCATTTTCTCTATTTTTTATTTTTTTATAAATTATGAATATAATGTAATAATGTGTATATTTTATGTACCTGTCTCAATTTTAAAAAAAGTAAATTTTAAAAGAACCCGTTGACAAACTGATATCAATCAGTTAAATGGGAATTAATGTTAATTAAATGTTAAAACGTGTAAACAAATAATAAAGGAATTGTAAAAAATATATATGAGGCATGTTCAGAAAGTAAGTGTACTGAATTTTTATTTATTTTTTTGAAAAAGTGAATTAGAAAAAAAAATTACAGAATATCGTTGATACACTTGTTGACTATTTTTGAAAATAATCGCCATCCCGTTCAATGCATGCGGTGAGCCGTGGCACAAGTTTCTTTATGCCCTCCTCGAATAATTCTCCCGCCAGCTCCTTCCCCCACTTCAGGATCACTTTCTGCACCTGCTCGTCCGTTGAAAATTTATTTTCATCCATATTGCCTTCAAGAAGATGAAAAGATGATTTGAAGACGCCAAGTCAGAGGAATACGGGGGGTGGTTCAAAACATCCCAACCAAACGAGTCGAAGAGCGTATTGCTGGCTAAGGCTGTGTGAGGGCGGACGTTTTCGTGAAACAAGCACACTTCTCGGGTCAGCATTCCCTCCTTTTGTTTTGAATGATCCTTTTGAGTTTTTTTTAGGGTACCTGTCACAATATTGTTATGCATTGTTGGTCTCAACCTGAGGCAGAAATTTGACCAAACTGATGCCTTTTCGGTCCCAATACACTGAGGCCATGATTTTTTAGCCCTAAATTGTGGTTTTCAATTTTTTGACAGATGGGGAATTGATGTGACGCCACTTTGATGAGTGTTTTTTTCCAGGCGTGTAATGAGTCACCCACTATCATCTCTAGTCACAATAGAGTTCAGAAATCCTCACCTTTTTTCTTGTAGGTGTTATTCCTTCCATGAGTAAAAAGCGGACCACAGCACTTCGCAGGATTTTTTGCCGACATCTTTCACGCAACTGGACACTACAACGTGAGTTTACGTACTACAATGTTCCTGAGATGCGTGTTGCCAATCCTCCAAAAAGTAAAGACTACCTCCCGTTATGTTGTCACAGTAGGTACACTTACTTTCTGAACATGCTAATACGCATTATGTCGATTTGTAATAGGTACTAAAATCCGAAATGGTATTTCACCCGCGTTCAAAAACAGCATTTTATTTTGAAATACGTTCAAAAAAGAGAATCCATTTGAAATTTAACGTTAAGAGAAAATATTTGATAAAATGATACGATTTTGTGGAGGCCCGGGGGTTTAAAGAAATGGTAAAAAATATATATGATGGTATATTGTGCAATGTCCATCCATTCAACACCATGAGGAGAGGACTATGGTGATTGGCTCGAGGTTGGTTGGTTGACTAAGGATGGCCACTGACCAAGCTATGCTAATCAGGCGGTCGTCACAAAGGGGCCCCACTTACAGCAGTAAGGCAGCGCTTGGCGCCCCGCGCCCCCTCCCAGTGGCGCCGCGGGCAGTCTCGCACGCCCGGTCCCGTGGCCGCTCTGCCGGTCTGCTGCTATGGTGTAAGATCACTATCCACTCCATCATAAGGCATTATATCAACAGCAAACTGTGAAAGGGCATAACCCATAACCCGCTTTACTAAATTTTACAAAATGATTCTAAAACGTCAAACATTTTAGGAAATACGAAAATCAGAGTTTTACAAAGACATTAATGTTTTCGTAGGTATTTCCTACTATCTGCTGGGTTTGATTTTAGATTTTCAAGGACAAAAGTATTTTCGTTATTCATTTTTGGGGTGTAATGCCGTATTGCGCTACCTCATTCTTTAGCCAACGATTCGGACAGCGTTACAGTGTCCATCAACAGGGCAGATGTGTAATTGATGGTGGTGTAGTGTGTAGTGTATTTTACTTGTGCTTTTTTGTACTTCACCAATATCAATTACACATTTGCCCTGATGATGGACACTGTAACGCTGTCCAAAGCGTTGACTAAAGGAGACAGCGCAACACGGCTTAACACCCCAAAAATAAATAACCAAAAAAACAATCTGCTGGTTCATATTAGGTACTTACATATGAAATTGGCGTTTTGTATGGGAGGAACATAAAGTCGATTTTATTTTACGAAACGAAACAAAAACGTTGGAACCAAAAACGCGCTGTGTTTTCTTTTGCGGCACCGTCGCCATACACATCATTAATCCTTCGAGCCGTTTCTGCAGCACTGGTGCCACGGTGGAACTCGTACTCGTAAATAACGCTATATTTCAAGTTTTCCATTTTGTAAACTAAGTTACGCAAAGAAAAAAAACAATTAAGGAAAAAACAAATGAATTATAATTCTCGAAACACAAATATACATGAGCAAATAGCTGTATAAATTTGAATTTGGAATTCCTAACCTAAGAGAAGATATTTGAGATCAAAGTTGCCAGTACGGCAAAACGTCAATTTCATATGCAAGGACCTAATATGTATATGGCGGTAAATTAACTATTTCAGGAAAAAAACCTTTTTGCAAGTTATGCTGAAAAATATTAAGATGAATTATGTCTGCGCCGGTAAATAAGCAATACGAATATTAATAAACAATGAAATCTGGTGACTTTTTATGTGTTTTTTTTTTCAAAATTGTTTTCTTCAGAACCAAAAAACAACAAAAAATTCATCCACATTTTGGTCTCTCATACGAGTAACTAACTGCCAAACTCCTCACCCTAACGGTCCAATTTCTACTGATTTTTTCTGTTTTAAGTTGAAAAAAAAACATCACCGGAGATCATAATTTCATTGACATTTTTTACTCGAAATAATTTATCAGGAATCACTGGTTAAATTTAGTCAAGTACGTCCCTTAACACCCTGTGGAGCTATTCAAAGGTTGTTATATTCGTAATTGCTTGTTGGATATTTACGTTTTTGACCCATGTTTTGTATACATATACGTTGTTATTTTGTGTGTTTTGAATTGGAGTACCTATTGTTTTTTAAATAGAACTGTTTAATCGCCATGGTGTTAAAGATTTTGTCAGTATTAGGGTTATAACGGGAACAGAGTATAGCACTTATGTTTGAGTTTTTGGTTCTACGAATACGTCATGGCATCCACATTTTGAGGAATATTGTGAAGCAATGTCAAAGAAAAGGTCGTGCAGTAACTGGCCATTCAGACCTGGATATCAAACATGACTCGTAACTCGTAACATAATTAGTCTTTCAAGCAAATTTTCAATTCTAAATGGTGAACTCTGCCCAGGTCGATACAGAGGATTACGATACGGTTGGAGGTAACCGCTGCGCAGTCTGACACGGAGGTCGGAGGCCTATATTCGGGATGAGCTATTATTCGTCAAATACGGTATTTGACAACCTAATTAATTCATCGGCGGCAAATTCGGAGTATACAGCCCGGCTGCGAAACCGGCCGTGCTCGCCGCCGGGGACAGAACCGCATGCCAGCCGGACTGCCCCGAGCGGACGGACCACCGAGAGGAATGCCGACCTACCAGCAGTACCAAGCAGGCAGCCCAACACTCAGCAGAGCAACCATCCAACGATCTGAAGATCCAACCATCCACCATCCAATCCAGCAAGCCTCGTCGGTCGGCAGTCGTCAACCGCAGCCCGCATTCTCCGGCTGACGGGGTGACGGGCTGAAGGGGTGACGGGGTGACGGGCCGGCGACTGACGACGCTGTGTCTGCGATGAGTTATTATGCAACTTATTATCGGATTGGTGTGCCGCTTTGACCCGCACTCGACTGGTCGCCTGGTCACCTGTTCACGCGGCGTGTTGTTGTGTTCGGAACGACACACAGACGTATACAAACACACACCGTGATTAGTTGATTAGATTTGCTGAATAATTATTCTTAAACGGCTTTCACATTTGGCTGTTTGAATTTTGGGGTATTTGTCCGTATTAGGCTTCTTCATCAGATCTGTCTGGAGCCGACATTTCGGACCTGATAATGGACTCTGCAAGTCTGTCCGAAACGTTAGTTTGAGAAGGGAGGAAGAGACAACATGTTTACAAACACACATCGTGATAAGTTGGTAAGGTTTGCAGAAATTTTCTAAACGGCTATTTTTAATTTTATGATTTTTCGATTGTTTGTCTTTATTAAGCTAACGTTTCAAACAGCCTTTTAGCCTCTACCACCAGGACAGATAGCATACTGTGCAAAACTTCTTAAACGACGTTCTTATTAAGTTGTGTGACTTTTGGTGTATTAAAGTATATTTTGTGCTTCCTCCTCTGTCTAGAGCCAACTTTTTAGGACTTGCACCTGACCAGGAATCGTTCCGGAATACAGTCTTCAGAATAAATATTGCTCTGATGATAGCCAACATCCGATAGGAGAGGGCACCAGAAGAATAGAAAGAAGAACATTGAAATAGAGAGATTTACTGGCTATTGTGTAGATACATAGGGCTAGGTAGCATTGAAGATCAACTGTGATTTTGATTGGTTTGGTTTTCATGATATGAAAATTTTCGAATCACCAATCAATTTAAAGGATTGTTTTTGTATCCAAAATTTTATGATATAATTATGTTTAAAATTTTGAAATAATGTTGTTACCTACTAAAAAAATTAAACGAAAAAAAGCTAATTCGAGTATCTACTTTTTACATAACATTTCTACAAATTCTGATTATTTTATTTTTTACGAAAACAGAATGCCTTGTAAAGTGGGTCTCTGGTCTGCCGGTTTGGTTGTGGAGGGTATGAGAAGAAAACAGTTGGCCAGGACTGAGATATGCAGACTGGGAAATATGCGCCGGCGCAGACCGAAACAGGCTCGGCGGTACTAAAAGCGGTGATTGGCGAGGGACGGCGGGAGGCAGAGGAAAGAGGAAGAGAAAGTTGGGGAGAGGGAACAAGAGGCCGTGTAAATGGCCACCCGGAGAGATGAGAGATGAAAGCATCTCAGAGGAACGGGGACAAATCAAGGAAGAACGAATAACAAAACACCGAATTACAGATTTAGTGCTGTGGCTCCAGAAATATGTTAAAAATGTCTAAAATGCGGTTCCAGGATAACTAAGAATCAACGTAACTAAACACCTCTTTGAAAAGTCATTAAAAGATACGAAAAAAAGAAAAAGCCCATAACCTAACCAAACGTAACCTATTTAACCAATTTTTTTAAGTATTTTTTTCGTCACTTTTAATTACTTTTCAAAAAAGGTGTGTAGTTGAATTCATTCTGAGTTGCCCAGTCACCCTAAAATGCAAGTGGCCGATTTTGCTGTAATGTTTCGAGATAACATAACATAACCTCTATCAGCTTTGGAATCGTACGTACAACAGACGGAAGTAACGTAAAATCTTTCAAATCGTCAAATGTACAGTTTGATGAATTCTAAGATTCCTGCCCATCTGTTTGATAGACCGCAGTGGTCCCAGCTATTCCTCGTCAAAAAGTGCTCCGCGAAGCTCTGCAACGAATGGTTGCTGACTGCACAGTCAACCGCACATCAAAATTGATAGAATTTATAAGTGCTCACTGAAAGGGATCTTAACATACTTGTGTTTGTGATTATATTTTTTAATTTAATTATTTATTATGTGTATAAATATTATAATAGAGGCGCTGTTGAAAACCAGCTGCATTCCCGAAGAAATCCGGAATGTACAGCTGAGCAGCGACCCTTTTATCAATAGAATCAATGTAATCAAAGAAAATAAGATGTATAAATATATAAAATAAAGTATTGTCCAATAAATGTTTAAATTATCATTATTATTATATTAAATTGTATCTTATTGTTTCGCTGGCAGTCACTGCCCGGATTCAACACTTTTGTCTTCACTTTTTACACTTGTACGAATAAGTCTTTCAAAGCCCCATACACAATGACGTAAATAACGTTGAAAGCTAAAAACAATTGCGTTGAACTATAAAATTCAGACAGAAAACTTTTGTAACAAATTAGTCACCGTACGGAAGTCATCTCTGCTTTTTAGTTAACATTCGCCTATCGGATCGAAATTATAAATAAAATATATGATACGATAAACTTGAATAGTAAAAAGAGTGAACCCGAATGGAAGTTATCAATGGTATTGCAATTTGCAATAGATTTGAAAATCACTATAATCGATTACTCGATACGTCTGCTTCCACAGAAAGCTTCAGAAAACAGTTTCCTTGCATTAAATACGTAGCAAATCCAAAAACCCATATATTGTCGCTAAAGAATTTATTAAAAAAAACTATCAAAAAGAGCTTTCGGATTTCGAAGCAGTTACACCGTTCATTCCCGAATAAGGATGGAACGTTTCTGGGTCTGTACACAAGACTCGTATTTTCGGTGAAATTCTCCAGTTGAGAAATTAATCGATGTCCATAATCAGACAACGAGGCAGTTGGCGATTGTAAAGAAAATCTACCGAAAACATTGCTAAAAAAATTTATATAAAACAGTCACGAGTGTTTTAGTTAAATTTTGTAAAGGTGTACTGGGAAAGAAATACAAGACAATAATACTATCACGGTAGACTATATATACTGTCACGGCTCTGCCATTGACAAGTAGAATGATTAATGAACAGGACTTAACACCTAGTACCAGGAGACAATATCTCTTAGGAGATTGGAGTTACCGCCTTGTTCCTTGGCAGGCGACATTACTTCGTTAAACGCCGAGATCACGAGCAGGCAGTTTCCAAAGGATCTATGTTAGGAATTCAAAGAAGATTCACAAAACAATATTTATAATATATTATGTTCAATGAAATGAAGACGGCTTCTAAAGAGGTGCGCGGGCATTAAGAAAGAAACATTATCTGAAAAAGTGAGCTTTAACCAAAAAAGTTATCAGAGAATTATAAGACTTTTTTATCTGATGACTTTACTGTAATCTCACAGACACCCAGTATTTACATTATAATGTGTGAACTGTGGAGGGTGATAGTGATAAGGCAAATGAGTAAGAGAGACAGAGGCCAGGCAGGAATTCGGTCGCAGGGACGCTAAAATGCAGAGAATACAAACATCTGAATGAATTTGAAGAAGGGAAGAATATACGCAGAAGGTACAGAAGATGTAATATGACAAAGTTCATAGAATCGACGAATGAAGTTCACCCAGAGGATAAATAGAGCGGAGAAAATCAGAAATTTGTGTTCGGTGCGAATAGAAGGAAATGCAGATATCTCGCGATGAAGTTTATCCAACGGTTTATTACATTATAGACAAAAAAAATCCCACAGTGAAGTACATCCAAGGTATGAAAGATACACAGGAGACAGAGACATGAGGCAGGTGTAAAATGATGAAAAAATAATTGGCTACGAAGGGACGAATAGAATCAGAGAGACACGTGTATCCCTCAATAAAGTCCATTCAAAGGGTGAAAATAGATAATATCATGTAATTATGCGCGTACAAGGGAGAAAGCAGGGAAACAAAAAAATATTTTCCAGTAGAGCACATAAGCAGAAAAATAATAATACAATATAGATCTCACTATGAAGTCAATTTTCACGAGAGAGAAAGACGCCACTATAATATAGACTCCCTTGAAGTCAGTCTCTGGAGAGCAAACACGCAGCCATAATGACTCCCTTGAAGCCAGAGCTGCAGGAAGTCACACATATCCAATGAAGAAGTTAGTCGCCGGAGCCGGAGCGCATGAGAGACGTAGAGATGACATGATGCAGAGATGTGTCGTGTGTCGGCCCTACCGGCCGGGGACGTCTACCTACCCGCGACCCGCAACCGCGGACTGGTGGCGGGCGGGAGGGGCCCGTCCCAGTTTTTGTGAGTATAAAGTAAATTTATCAATGGAATTCCACGGCGGGCGGTTGAACGGCCCCGCGCGGCCAAACACTACCGCCCAGCGGCACAACGGCGCTTCAGCGGCCGCGCAACCGCTGGCCGGTGAAACCGCTCACAGCCTAACACTTAAAAAAAAAAAATTATGCTTTTAACGCCCAGATGACATTTACATGATTGGTATTACAATTAATTCATGACAGATAATTTTGTAACAAAAAGAAACAATAAAAATAAAATTACATAAAAATAAACACAAGTCACAAAAAAACAGCGATTTGAGAGATTTACAAAAATACAAGATGTGTTTAGGAATAGTGTTGAAATAAATATTTTACAAGATCCACAAAACTCGCCAAGTTGATATTAAATATGTCAACATCACATAAGTACTGATTTCCCGCTGTGTGAAATCGTTGTATCGGAGAGTGGGCAATTCAGTTCCACTTATGAATGCTGCAGTAGAATAGTGTATTTTGTCGTGTTGTTACTGTGGGTATTAGTAAGTTTATGAGTTGCAGGAGTTCGCAACAATCGAACGTAGTAGCGAGTTTCGTATTTTGAATAAAAAGGTTAAGTCGTTTATTTTACGTCTATCTTTTTTAATATTTATTTATATTTTTAATATTTAAAAAGAAATTGTATTTTAAGTCTTCTAGTGGTATAACATAACCCCGTATATTCCCGGTTCTACTTAACTTACTTCATTTTAACATAAGTCACAACACACTTAGTCAGACATTGAGAAACATGTTAGTAAGAAAATTAAGACATACCTATCTACATCTTCAGTTTCCTTGCAAGATCGAGAACCAATTAAGCAATTTAATTTGAGAATCGTTTTTATTAATTGAATCAATATGGTAATTTATCACTCAAAAGGTGATTTGAGAGAGAAGGTTAAAAATAAACAAAGTGTTTTGTTTATTTTGGATTGCTTAGCTTTGAATGTACAAAGGAGCGTTGGTTCGATATAGCAGAGGGCGTCAAAGAACATTGATTCTTCTACATTACTTCTTACTATGTACTTATTATTATTATTTTTAATTGATAAAATAACGTTTAAGACTAGACTTTTATGCATAGCACAAAGGGTCACAATTATTATGAGCAATAATTATCAGCCGACATAGCTCAGTGGTAGAGCACCTGACCGGCAATTAGAAGGACACGGGTTCAAGTCCCGTTGGCGGCATGTATCTTTTCCCGGAAGATTTTTTCAACGTAGATAAGTGTTTCAGGCTGATAAATAATTATTGCTTATAATAATTGTTACTTTTTTTTATTGTACGTTGTTTTGAATATATTTTATATCAGGCATACCTTCTAATGTGCTGCACTGTTTATGAATTTACTGTATAAATACTGTGAACAATTAAAAATTAAATGTGAAAATAATCAAAAATGTGTACTATGCATGCCCTTATTCACTCTGCTTATCTACAGAATTATAGATTGGGGAGGTTCTTACAAAAACAATCTAAACTCAGTAAAAGTTTCACAAAGAATCAACATAAAAGTAATACAAAAAAAATGTACCTTCTCAACAGAATCACTTTTTAAATTCTTTCCAGTGCCAAATTTCGATGAAATATTTTCCATTATAAAAATGTATAAAAAAAAATCACAAAGTATACCAAGAATTTTACAAACTACCTAATGAGAATTGGAAATAAATTTATAACACCTAATTTTCAAACAACTCAAATGCAAAACCATTATTTGCCAAGCCATAAAAAACTATAATGATCTCGTTTCTGAATTGCGCTATATTATCAACCATTCAGAAGAAACAAATAAAATTATACAATTTAAAAAATAAATATATATACATTAAAAGTAAATATTTTATACAAAACAACATACACCCTAAGCAAGAACCGTGGCTCGCTTATCAGACACAAGAGCTCCTCTTTCTGATAAGGTGTACATGACCAACGATGAGCTTAAATATAATATTTTGTAAAGTACGAATAGAGGTAACTTATATTCAATTTTTTACAAGAAAAACTCTCTTTTATAACTTTTGAAGGTTATTTCAATGTAATATATCATTGAAGAAGATAATAATAATAATCTAAACGAAAATATAAAAGAGAACAAGGCACAAAAAAACAGAAAAAAGACAATGGTCGCAACTGGGACTCGAACACAGATCTCTCGTATAACCGGGGCGTGAGCGTTAACCAATTTCGCTATTGCCACCTTCTATCAAACCTTCATAATTGTCAATCTCATAATTCTAATTTTAAAATTAACAATATTATCTTTAACTAATTATTATTCCATATTATGGGCAACTACCATTTTTTATTGGAAACAATCATTCTAAGAATTGGTTTGTGTCCTGGATAGCGTCTCGGATAAATGTATCCGAATTTATTCATATGGAACTATTGACTTTTTAAAAAGTCTAAATGAATATTCAATTTTTAATATTCAATTTTTATAAGAAAAACTCTCTTTATAACTTATATTATTTTTACCTATTGCAATATAAAAATAAAAAAGGTAAGTACGTAAAGTAGAAAATTTAACTTTCACATAATTTTTTTTTTTTTACAATTTCTCAAGTTATTAAAAACAAGTGCAATTTGCGTGGTTGACCACTTTTCTTTAATTTTTTAAAAAATTAGATTAGTTTTTTTTAAGTATATTTTATTTAGTTATTAATTTTGTACATCTTATGTCTAGTGTGTATCTATTCTAAAACTATAATAATAACATTCTACGACCTACATAATAAAATTTGGACTCACAAAATTGAGGCATGACCCACGAAAAACTTCAAGACTTTTAGCTTCCTTAACATTTAGAGGTTCTAAAACCTTTTAACTTTTCAAAACCTTTATAAAAAATATTTTTTGGGTTCCCGATAAAATTTGTTTTGGGAAGCCTAAAATCGTTGCAGTTTCTCGTAGGATGGCAATGACCTCTACTATTAATACTAACATTATTCAACAAAATGTGGTAACATTTTATTTTGTTAACTTAAAAATAAACACTAGGGTATATTCTGAAAATAAAAAAAATGCTTAAATTGCCGTTCAATGATAATATTTACTAATAATAAATAATTTGAACAGAAAAACGGTATGCATATATATTTTTTTAAATCACAGTCGACTCTAATTCTCCTAAAACTGTTTATCGAAGTCCCCCTATAAATTAGTGTTCTTACTAGCGTAAAATAGTAACCATAAATCTAAGTTAATCGTGTTGTTTTCAACTCCTGGCCTAGGCATTATTCAGACGGTCTGGCGGAGAGGCAGCAGGCGGCAGGCATTCCACCATTCCACGGGCGCAACTCACTGACGTTATATTATCTGGCCGACAACAAACACAGGTTCTAACTAACTATATCTACAGGATGACACTATTGTGACGTCAGGAGGAACAATCACAAAACACAGGACTGTACATCATACCAACAACCATTCAAATATACAGATCAGACTAGAATGCAGGCCTGTGTGCACGACAGCTAAATTATGAAGTCAGTGCTGTCTCTAAGTAAACTTTACTGTTAAAAATAATGATTGGACTATTTTACACCCCCTGGACGCCAGCTGACACTATTTTCGGAATAACTTCAAATGTTTTCAGCAAAAAAAAAAAATACTAAATTTTACTGTTTTACCGTATAATGTGCTTATATATTTATAATTATTTTTACAGGATAGCTACCTATATTCAGAGAAACGTTTTTTTTTTTGCCCCAATATTACAAAATATTTTCAAAAGTGGAACTGATTATTCAAGCGATAAATTAGGTAAGTACCTACCTATAATGAGAAACGTATTTTATGTTTATTAATTAATCAATTTGATAATTTTTCTTGGACGTGAGTCGTGATTTTTCAAGTATACTAGCGGGGTTCATCACTAATTTTTAAAAAAAAGTTATAAACAAAAACTATAACATTAGTTTTTGAAAGGCAATGATACCGATGTGATTTTTTAAAAAATTCAATTCTAATACATACTTTCAGCTTCACGAATGCTACAATTTAGTCATCACAATAAATGACACTATTAAACTGACCCCCGATGTCCGTATTACTCCTATAGATAGAATTGAGAAGTTATGTTATGAAGAAGTTAAGAAGTTACGATGACAGAACAGGCCTCGTTTAGTCCCAGAATCGTTCATAAATTTAAGGTATTTGATTGGGTATTTGTGGAACGTTCCAGAGGGGTAGATAATCCTCCGATCACTCTGGTCATCGGATCATCAGAATCCAAATATTGCGTTAGCCATGTTCAGTAACCAGAAGGGTGATTCTACATTTGTGTCATCTTTTGCGTTACGGTAGCGTTACGAGACAATTAAGACAGAAAGGCAAAATCCATCACAGTCCGCTATCGGAAGGCGTCCGTCGTAGGTTATCCGGCTGTCAAATGTGATTTTCTACGGTTTCCAACGGCTTGTATATTAGGGCGTGTCAACTATTTAAACTTTTGAATTCAGAAACATATAACATATGGACCCTTTTTTTTATTTTTATCAACCATATCATTTATTTTTAGGTTTTTAAATAGCTACAGATCATACGCAACTTTTGAGACCCCGGGCGTTTAAAAATAAGGCCATTTTTTCTCTCTATGGAGAGCGACACAAGCTATTATCTATGCCTGTCATGGTGTTAATGTCATAATTACCTACTTAAAAACACGAAATGCCATTTATTAGTGATAGATATAACTACTTACGTGTCACCCTAATAGGCGTCCATAAATAACTCTCCGTTCGTCGTATTATTTTGATGATTGTATGTGATGGCATTCGATTCTTAAATTTTTCCGCGACTGACATCTCTTAACGCGGATTACTGGCGTTAGGATAACGAGTTGGTGTCTTAACGCAAGCGCAGTATTTAGCTCGTTAGCGCGGTACGGAATAACGCATTTAAGAAAACTGTCAAAATGTGTCGGTTAAGGCCGATTTTCCACGAGTTACGCTGTCGCAAAAGAATCACCCTTCATATATGTATACTTGTAGTCAGATATGTTTATATTCCCGACCTTCCTCTTCCCCATTTCCTTCCCCTCTCTTCAATCTCACAACGTACAGATATGTTTATATTCCCGACCTCCCTCTTCCTCATTTCCTTCCCCTCTCTTCAATCTCACAACGTATTCCATTTGGGGATATCTTAGTCCCACTGATTCCGGGCAGTTAGGTCTTTGTAAAAACGTAAATGAAAAGGGTTACACGGGTTATTAAGAGACTATTGTGGTACAACAGACGCCGTTACACTCTGGATCATTTCAATAAATTAACTTTTAAGAGTACAAAAACCTTTATTTAATCGACGCGGTGAAACGGAGTACATTATAATAGGACTTTAGAATAAACACTAAGAAGTCAATTGGAGTGTGATAATCGAGGGATGGTGTTGGAACGGTGGCCGCAACTAATGACGGGGTTTTCCCTTACAATCAATTCAAGGGATAAGGGTGTTAAGTAGATAAAAAGGGATGGTGCTTAAGAGTGTGAGGTTTCAGAAAAAAGAGTTTAAAAATCAACCCGTAAAAACAAAGTTATTTTTACTATGATACATCTTTTTTTATTATGTAGTGAAACAGTTTCGAATTTCCGCCACGGTCCTACGCATCGAAACAAACCTTTTGCGCGAACATTTCATGCAATTTCAGAGAAATGTATGTGTGTGTGTGTGAGAGAAAGTGTCACTAAAACTTGAAATAAGCATTGTTATCGATAATTAGTCTATCTGCCGAGTTTTAACTCGACCGGATATCGGGAAATGGGTTAATTATCACTTGCAAGATTTTGCTTCATATTTTTTACATTAGCTTCACACATGAGACACTTATATATGTGAGAGGGATGGATACATACGACTGTCACTCCTGGACACATTGACCCTAGATTTCTACCACCTCCTCATATTTTTTTCTTCCCAGAACTTATTCTCCTTCCTTTTCCTAAAAATACCCACCACGCAGCATTCCCAAATATGACATACATCTCACGTATATCTATGTCATATTTGGGAATTCTGTGTGGAGGGTATTTTTAGGAAAAGGAAGGAGAATAAGTTCTGGGAAGAAAAAAATATGAGGAGGTGGTAGAAATCTGGGGTCAATGTGTCCAGGAGTATGTATCCATCCCTCTCACTGCGGCGGTACAAGGCGATGGATCGAGAGTCCGGATGAAGAGATAAAAAGTATCCCTCAATCAGTATCCTGATCCGGCCCGCCACGCAGAATGTGGGCAAACGCATGTGCCGCCAAGACCCCGTGAACCCGGGCACCCCTGATAAGTCACCAAACGTAGCGAACCTCTGGGGGTGACCTATTTATTCATTCATTAATTCAAGAAAATAATATCGAAATTCAAATAGATGTATTTAAGGGCCCGCAACCCGGATTTGTACCGATTTATTACATATTTCCCTTAAACACGGTAAGTTTTAAAGCTCTTAAAAAATATATGTTATTCTTGAAGATAATATCTAGACATTGCCCGCGCCGAAACGCAAATTATATAAAATTCCCTCGATAGAAAAAAATCGCAAAGTATGCTCCAAAAATTATTATTAACACGTTTCTTTCAGTTATTTTACAAGTTATATATATGAAAAAATTCACAATGTTTCTTTAAATGCTGTTTAAGATAATGCCCGCGAGATTTTTGCTCTATTTTAAACGAGTTGTGTTTTATTAAACATTTTCGCAATTTTCGCATCGATTTTGTCGCTGTAAATGTTAGCGCTCTCCTCTAACATTCGTAATTTCGTATCTCTCCATCTTCTTCTTTTCGGGTCCGGTTGCAGAGCCTTAAAAAGACGTGTTAAATGTGTTAAAGCTCGGATTTAATTGCATTTCCTATTTAAACACTTTATCGCATAAGTACCAATCCTTTTTCATTCCCCGAGGGTATTAGAGAGGTAGCGGTTCATTTCGGTTCTCTTGTTTATCATTGAATGAGTTTTTTTTCATTACACGGATTAAAAACACGAATTCTCCCACGAAACCAAAAAAGCAAAAAAAATACTAACGACTGTCCAATTTTCCAATGAATTTATAATCGCACCTTGAATGACATAAAGCTTATACGAATTTAGATAAATAAGCGTTCATTTGCATTTGTAATTCGGTAATAAGTAATAACCGCTGAGAGGAAGCTCGACACACCATGTATCGCGGCTCGTGCACGCATATACCCACACAAACAAACAAAACTATGGGTGTCTTCGAAAACCCATTCATACGATATTGTTTTTTTCCTGCTCGTCTATAAGTGCCTTGACACCCAACTTTCTGCCTTGTTGTACCGCCGAAG
This sequence comes from Limnephilus marmoratus, assembly GCA_917880885.1. Taxonomy (NCBI): domain Eukaryota; kingdom Metazoa; phylum Arthropoda; class Insecta; order Trichoptera; family Limnephilidae; genus Limnephilus; species Limnephilus marmoratus. The sequence continues at coordinate 40,744,072 of OU862916.1, read as the reverse complement.
TGATAAAACGGGCACGCCTGCTGAGCGAGTGTGTGAACGCGGCTTTAGAATATTCGACAGCATTCCGAAGGAACACGTTTTTAATTGGTTCGGTAGGGAGATGATATCTGGGGATATCTTGTGTTTGTGTAGTTCTGCCGGCGGTCTACTGTTACGTCAGCGTTCAAACATTGTTAGGAACACATCCACAGTACCTACCGCAATAGGTACACATACATACAATCCACATAATTTCCAACGTAAGTTCTAGGGGTAGTAGATGATGTCTAGGGATATCTTGTGTTTGTGTTATGTAAGAGTTCAAACATTGTTAGGAAAACAACCACAGTACCTACCGCATAACATCATCAAGTTCTAGGGGTAGTAGATGATGTCTAGGGATATCTTGTGTTTGTGTTATGTAAGAGTTCAAACATTGTTAGGAAAACAACCACAGTACCTACCGCATAATATCATATATAATCCACATAACATCCGACGTAAGTTCTAGGGGTAGCAGATGATGTCTAGGGATACCTTGTGTCTGTGTAGTTCTGCCGGCGGTCTACTGTTACGTCAACGTTCAAACATTGTTAGGAACACATCCACAGTACCTACCACAAAAGGTAGGTTCCTACCATCCACATGACTTCCAACGTAAGTTTCAGGGGTAGTAGATGATTTCTAGGGATATCTTGTGTTTGTGTAGTTCTGCCGGTGGTCTACTGTTACGTCAGCGTTCAAACATTGTTAGGAACACATCCACAGTACCTACCGCAATAGGTACCTACTTACTATCTACATAACTTCCAACGTAAGTTTTAGGGGTAGTAGATGATGTATAGGGATATCTTGTGTTTATGTAGTTCTGCCGGCGGTCTACTGTTACGTCAGCGTTCAAACATTGTTAGGAACACATCCACAGTACCTACCGCAATAGGTACCTACTTACTATCTACATAACTTCCAACGTAAGTTCTAGGGGTAGTATATGATGTCTAGGGATATCTTGTGTTTGTGTAGCGCTGCTGGCGGTCTACTGTTACGTCAGCGTTCAAACATTATTAGGAACACATCCACAGTACCTACACCTACCGCAATAGGTACACATACATACAATCCACATAACTTTCAACGTAAGTTCTAGGGGTAGTAGAAGATGTCTAGGGATATCTTGTGTTTGTGTAGTTCTGCCGGCGGTCTACTGTTACGTCAGCGTTCAAACATTGTTAGGAACACAATCACAGTACCTACCGCAATAGGTAACTACTACTCTACCTAAGGAGTAGAAAAGGATGAAATTCCCGCTTACAACCAGCCGCCTATATTTTTACAATAAAACGATACCCGAAAAGCGGTTCATAAGTATAAGATTCTGCACTTCAAATCATTTTTTATATGACTGATACTTTATTTTTTCTAGACTTAAAAAAAAATACTCGGTTATAGCAAAGGTCAAGGATATGTTCTACTCGCATATTTAACCAAGGCATCAAATTTTCAATTGAAAATACAAGCGATTTTTTATTACTTTGGAAAATAAAATAAAACACGCTTTTTGGCAAAAAAATAATCCCGCAGAAATCAAAACAGGCGGCTGGTGTTAAGCGGAAATTTCAACCCTATCGTGATCTAAATAAGTAGTGTTATTGTCAGCGGCCCGAGTTCGAATGTTCCACGACATGGTGCATCGCCTTACCAATAAAAGTTGTGGAACAACGATGTATTTTTATTTATTTTGATGATGGGTGAAAATAATTTTATTTTGCGAAGTTCAGGCACAAAAATTTTAATGTTTACGACCATTTTCTAAAGTATTTAATTTTCCACATCCATACTAATTTTCCACATCCATACTAATATTATAAATGCGAAATTGCGTGTTTGTTTGTTACGCTTTCACGCCTAAACCGGTTTTAAAAATTCTTTCACCAATAGAAAGCTACATTAACAACGAGTAACGTAATGGTAAGCTCTGGTGTTATGGAATTTGTATAAATGAAAATGTGGGTATTTCATATATTTTAGTGGCAGGGAGAAAGGGCAGGGGGGAGATGGGTTTCGCAGAGAGGGAAGAAACGAAGGAGGGGGAGGGCGGGGAAGGACATGCAGGGAGAATTTTTTCTTTGAATGGCATTGCAACGCATGTCGGGTACCAGCTAGTTAAACAATAAAACCGCAAATGAAAAGGGGTTCATAAGTAGGAGATTTGACTTAGAAAGCAGTTTTTGAAGGCCTTATACTTAATTTTATTCTGGGCTTAGAAAAAGATTTATAAAAAAACGATTATTTCAAATGCCAAGATATGTTCTATTCGCAGTATTTAATTAAACCAAGAATTATGCATCCCGGAAAATACCGGTCCGAGGCAATTAACCCTTAGATCAGCAACTTCATCTGCTAAAGGCAGATTAATAGAACCTAAACGAAAGCCAAATAGTAAGTTTGGAGATCGTGCTTTCGGAGTATCTGGGTCTAAGGATTGGAATAGACTCCCTCCGGAATTAAGATGCATAACAAGCCCAACAGAGTTTAGGACCAAACTAAAAACCTACCTTTTTGGGCTCTCATACCCTTAATTTAAATATACCTATCTGAGAGTATCATACTTATATTGCCTATGATATGTCTTAATCACACTTTTCTTACTGAATTAAAATTACTCGAGTCCTTACACATCAATCTGTCTCTTGACGAATCACATTTAGGAAGATCAAATCCTTATAGGTACTACTGCACCACCCACCATTAAATGTTGCTTTTATTTTCCAAAATACACTCATCAAAGAATACATTACATATTAATATTAAAATAATTTTCAGGATTAAATAATGTGTGTTCACAATTATGTCCTCTGCGTGCGAACTCTTTCTAAATTTCTTTAAATGAACAATATACAGTGTTAATTTTAAGCGACCTCCGAGGTAAGTACGGTCATGTTTTCATTAATTTTTAGGCAGCATCGCGTTCATTGGTCAAAATATTGTACATATATTTTCGTATCGATGATCAATGAACCCGGTGTAGGCAATTTTTAACCCTAAGTTGTTTTCAATTATTTGTCTAGCTTGTAGTTTTTTCAGATTTTAGAAATGTATTATAAGTTTGTACAGCGCCCGTGGGTGATTTTTCACAAAAACGGCGCTATATAAATCATCCAATTATTATTATTATCTGATAATGCATCACTTACGTCAGCTGCAGCGCTTTGAATAAGAAAAATATACATTTAAAAAAAAACAGCGTGAAACTCAGACGAAATACGACAGTAAATAACTACCAAAAATTTAAATATCTATCTCAAACATAGATTTCAAATGACCCCATAAAAATCGATAAATAATAAAGGGTTTTGTTTTGTGGACTTTGTGCGAGTCATAGTAATACAGAAAGCAAGAAGACAACAAAACTCTATGAAATGACATGTAACAGTTTCATGTGGCAGTTTTAACCGATTCTAGGCCGTAAGTGCACCGGTAAAACTGGCAAAAATTAAAAAATATAAATATACGTATATTTTGATTCGCAATTTTGACCGTTATATACAGGGTGTTAAGGGACGTACTTGACTTACTTCAACCAGTGATTCCTGACATCATTTGGAGTAAAAAAATGAAAACGAAATTTTGGTCTCCGGTGACTTTTTTGATGCTTTTTTTTTATTTATTTTTTCTCCAAATTTAAACAAAAAAAAATTTCTTCCGCATGTCATCACTGGTCACTCAGCCGAGTAACAAACCAACCCCTCACCCCGCCTCCAACTGTCCAACACCTATCATTTTTTTATGTTTTTGTAGAAAAAATAAATAAAAAAAAAAAACATAAAAAATTTCACGGGAGACCAAAATTTCATTTAGATTTTTTACTCCAAATAATGTCAGGAATCACTGGTTAAAGTAAGTCAAGTACGTCCCTTAACACCCTGTATAAAGAAACTGTATCGAGAACAAGGTCAGAATCATACATAATATTTAGAACAAATGCACAAATTTACATTTTATGCATTTTTAACCCCTCTAATTTGTTCGCTCTTGGGAACAGCTCATGCAGGTCTCATAGAAATCGTTGTGCCGCCATTACTGCCTTATGGTGAGAAATATGATTTTAAAGGTGTTAGAAAAAGAAAACATCAGTTTTACGTAAAAATAAAAGTAAACAACAGAATTAAAATGTGCTCTTCTGTGCAACCAAAGTTACCACCTCAATTTGAAACAAAATTACATAACTTTTTGAATTATTTTTACACGAAACGTAAAAAGCGAGGAGATCGTTTCTAATATATTTATCTAATAAAATGTGTGCGTGGTTTTATTTTTTTTTTTCGATTTTCACTAATATTAGTTAAAAAAATGTAAGGTGAGCAATTTTTAAACATTTTTTTTACGTTTGCATTAAAATTTTTATTGCAAAGAGGAAATACTCTGACCTTCTGACAGAATATGCCAGAGGCCTGAGAGGTTAATAATTCCTACGGGAGTGCTGTCGATAGCGCCGTCGCAACAGAAAACTAGGTTGTAGCGGAGCTCTCAGCAGCAGGATCGTACATACACGTGTGCTGATGAATGGGCAGTATAAACATTGCTTGTCGTAGGGTACATAAAAAATAAACACGGCACCGAATATCAATGAAGATATATTTTATGAAGTCTAACTTCTTCACTCTCGAGGTTAGTCGGTACTCTCACCTCTCTCGGCTCCGTTCTGTTCTTCTGTTCTCCTGTTCCTCCGCTAGTCGGCCCTTATTGAGAGGCTAAGGAATCCGCCCGCTCGCCGGCCGGACCACATTCCTGCAGCCAGCCCCTGCCTCCCCCCGCCTCACGCCACCCACCCACCCACAGGAGGCGGCAGGGTATGGGAACACCGCTGCCGGCGCAACCAGCCAACCAGGCCCAGTCACAGTACACGGTGACCCGAAATCGGCACTACATTCCATTGACACTGGGTGATTAAAAACACACCAATCTCTGGATCTATCTTTTTAATTAGACTTTTGAGTCCCGTTAGTTATCAGATGACTATTTATTTGCTGACGTTAAGTTAGTATAAATAAATCAGAATTGCGTGGAACGATTTGCCGGCCTTTGTGTTTCCTCCCTTCTACAACACGGGTCTTTTCAAGATCTATGTTCACTCCATCCTCTCCTCTAAAATGGTGACCCGACAGTTAATCTGCCGACAATAATAGGCCACTTGCATCACTTTTTTTTTTTTAATTCCGGTTTAGGCAAATATTCTAAGACATTCTGGATTTTTTTATAATCGTATTTTTGAAACCCTGGCGATTTTTTGAAAATTTCAATCGGATAAATCAAACCATTTTTTATATACCGGAAAGACGGGACAAAATTTTATGAGTGCGAAAAAACGATAATTACATAGCCGAAAATCATTTTAATAAAAGAAAGTTTTCCACAAGAATGGCACAGGAGAATAACGAGGCATACCAAAAATATTACATCTCATAAATATTTTTTTTCCTTGATCCATCTTATTGATCATAAATCATTATAATGTTCAATGTCTATATTATTAAATCCAATGTAATATACTTGTACTTGTAAATTATAATAATAATAAGAATATTATAAAATTTGATTTTGTTAAAATCAACACCATTACCATTATACCTCTAAAACACAAGCAGACAGCATAAATCTACGGGGTTCTCTTCACAACATCTGTCAAAAAGTCAAACCAAAATGATAAGTTCGCGGAGAACAAACAATAAATCTTCTTCTTCTTCTTGTGCCTTGTCCGTTCAACGGACATTGGCTATCATGTTGGCTATGCGGACTTTGTTTACTGCGGCCCGGAACAGCTCCACGGTAGACTGGCCAAACCATTGTCTCAGGTTTTTCAGCCATGAGGTTCTCCTTCTTCCAGGGCCCCGTCTTCCGGCAATCTTTCCCTGCATTATGAGATGCAAGATCTCATACCTCTCTGGATGTCTCATCACGTGTCCAAGATATTGAAGTTTTCGGATTTTTATGGTTTTAATTACTTCCTTTTCTTTATTCATCCGAACCATAACATCTTCATTTGTGACCCTGTCCATCCAGCTTATTTTAAGTACTTTTCTATAGATCCACATCTCGAATGCCTCAAGTCGCCTAATTAATTCTTCAGTAAGCGTCCATGCTTCCATTCCATAAAATAATATTGAAAACACGTGATAATAATAAATAATAATAATAAACAATAAATCTAGTGAACGTTAAATGTCAAATTCAAAAATTCGTATGAAATCAAAGTGTTGCCATATAAAAAAAATCAATATGGAATTTTACAAAATTAATATGAAAATTTTCGGAGACGGGACATTTTCATGTAGTGACGTCACGAGCTCAAATAATGGATTTATTTATTTAAAATAAAAAATCTAAAAAATTTTACCAACATGTCGTAATTTTAGTAAAAAAATCTATCCACACGATTTTTTCCATGTCGTTATGAAATCCATGCAAGTGGCCTATTGGGTCCCCGAAATGATATTTACTATAAAATTATAATTTTTTCAATTTCAAAAGTAAAATCGACTTCAAAAATACCCAATAATAAGTTGGTATAAATAACAAACGAATTTTTATACAGCGTCGATTTTTGTACTTACTTATACACAGAATATACAAGTACATTTTTCCTCGATGCATTTGAATGAAAATATATTTTATACTTTGTTATTCGGCGGTACGTCCTCACTGCACATCCCTTCGGGATCACTTAGTTTTATTTTGTGTAATTTCCCTAAACCGACTGCACATTAAGGAGGGTCATTTTAAAAAGAATGTTATTTTTAAATTCTAAGAGCGATAAAAGGGTGCCAAATGGGTTCAAAACGACGTGTTTAAAATTTTTCAATTTTCTGGTACGATCTTCTTCCTCCGGATTCACCTCAAAGTTTTGAAAATTTTCATACATATTAAGGGGATATTTCTAGTATATACAAAAGTTACTATGAATCCTTTAAACCATATTTTTTGTAATCTTCCATAGCAAATATATTATAATTTTACGAAATCATTTACAAAAGTTCCAAGATTGAATCTCGCAAAATACTGCCAAATTTGAGAGTAAGAAGAATTTTGCTGGTATTTGAATACATTTTGAGATAATTTGAATTATATTCATATTTTTTTAATAAATAAATTAAAATATTCCCTCCATTTCGTGTTTTATAAAAAATATGTCATTTTTAATGGATTATCTAATATTTTTTAAGATTTAACAAGGGTGGGTTTTTCTCTATTATGTGAAATTTCAAAGTCAATCCGGAGGAAGAAGATGCTATCCAAATATTATTAAAAAAATTATATGATTTTTTATCTCCATTTAACACCCTTTTATCACTATTAGAAAAATCAAAACAAGATTTTTTCCCCCCTATACATTCGTGACTCACCCTACTGTATATTGTACATAAGTATGCCGGAGGGGCAATTGTCGGCGGACCAACTGTCATAGAACCCTCTAAAATAACCTCCACACGGCATCCCGCAAGATTACACAGATACTGAGGTAAATTATTTTTAGCAGGTCCTCTTGTGTGTAGTATTAATGTTCAAAAAATTTGCAAAACCCAAACAGAAAATTAATTTGATAAAAAAAAACGAAGTTTTCCCAAACTTTTCTCGCCACCCCATTTTAATAAGCTATTATTTTTCAAGCATTTCTGAGCTACTATCCCCCGTGCCCTCCTGTAAACTTTATATCTTTTTCGACTGAATAACATTGTTTTTATGCAAAAACCGCACAACGGTCCCCCATCTGGAGCCAGTGAGATTATGGCATCCCCTATTGTGGTTTGTTGTGAGGCTTAAGGGACTGGAGAGGGAAAGGAGATGGGGAAGAGGAAGGCGGGGAAGTATCTGGCTAATCAGATTTGGTCACCAAACACGGCTAAAGCCGTTTCAAGCAACGTTTTGATTCTGAATGAAGGTATTAGGTACACCAGGGCGATATTGAGAATATCTTCCACTCTGGAACGTGCCGCAAATGTACTATACATTATTTTTAATTAACGAAATGAATGAACCCGCGACCATCGGATTGATAGTCGAGATAGATAGTCTTATCCCTCGACCACGGAGGCCGTCAACATGTTGACTTGTGAACATGAAAATGAAAATCGAACGTGAATATGAAACATATTGAACGTGAACGTGAATAACAACGAATTGAACGTGAATATGAAACGTATTGAACGTGAACGTGAATAACAACGGAACGTGAATATGAAACGTATTGAACGTGAACGTGAATAACAACGAATTGAACGTGAATATGAAAATCATATGCATTATGTTATAAAGATTGTTGAAACATATTTTCATCAAAGGCTTTTAGATATAATTCTTACAATAAACGTACACATAGTTAAATGACGAATGTTTAAAAAAAAAATTAACAAAATATCCTCTCACCGCCCCCTCACTTCCTCTTCAATACTCCCCGAGTATTGAAAGGGAAGTGAGGGGTCCTTCTGAATCTTTTAATCGCCCCCCTTGAGAACCACTGTTTTAGAGATAATAAGTGACTAACCCTCCAGGTCCGACCAATATACAACAGGGTGACCCAACAGTTGATCCCTGACGGTTGGTCCCTTCGAAATTATAATAAGTGTAGAATAATATTTTTTTGCGTTATTTTCCAAATTTTACCTAAAATCGTCATTAAAATACCATTAATATTAAGTTGTTAAGGACATTAGACGAGTTTATTTATTTTCGGTGTCGATTGATTGTATTTACATAATATATGTATAATAAAGAATACAGGGTGTTAAGGGACGTACTTAACTTACTTTAAATCAATATTGACATTATTTGGAGTAAAAATGTAAATGAGATTTTGGCCACCGGCGACATTTTTTATGTTTTTTTTCCCACAAAAACAAAAACAAAAATAGTAGGTGTTGGAGAGTTGGGGGCGGGTAGGAAGTTGGGCGGTTACTCGGCTGAGTGACCAGTGACGACATGCGGAAGATTTTTTTTGTGTGATTTTGAAGAAAATAAAATGATAACGAAAAATTCAAAAATCACTATCAATAATGTCAGGAATCACTGGTTAAAGTAAGTCAAGTACCGACGCCCCTTAACATCCTGTAAAGACAAGTAGTTTTTTACTTGATGCATTTGAATGAAAATGTGTTTTATAATTTTGTTATTCGGGGTACCTACATCATCTCTGCACACCCCTTCGGGGACACCTAGTTGTATTTTGTGTAAGTAACGTCATATTGTATATAAGTATGCCGGGGGGCCAACCGCCGGGGAATCAACTGTCATGGAATCAAACAGCAGAGGTGAACTGAAAATTCAAAATACTTCCATTTGAACATATGTACTCTAATGGAGTGCTGAGATGGTGGATATTTTGTAATGGAGTGCAAAGTGGAAGGTTTCCTTAGTCCTCGGGTCCATTCGTCCAGTGAGCCCTGTCGCCATCAATAATGATTCGGAATGCTATTCGGCCTTCGGAAGGCGAAGAGGTCTTTTTCTATGTTGTTTAGACTTTATACCGAGAGACTAGGCCAGGTAACAAACGCGCGGCATAGCTAACTGATGTATCGCACATAATCCAAAGAATTTTAAAATCTATACGGAATTTGGCACACTTCTGAGAGAATTTTTTGGAATTATTGTAGACTGCAGGGCCGCCCCAGAAACATTGTTCTCTCTGTACCTCAAATTGTAACATTTAATTAAATGAAGACAATATAAGCGAAATGACCGGAAAGGCAGATGAATATTTGCCCAGAAAGCGAGAGGTCCTGAGTCCTGGGTTCGTGTCCCAGAGGTGCCAATATCTTTTTCTGATTTTTCTGTTTCCAGATTTTCGACTGAGTTTCGCTTATATTGTCTTCATTTAATTAAATATAAAACTTATTTTCATTGAAATGCATCTGCTGGAAAAATCTGCTTCTCTTTATACCGTGTATACCAGCACATAATTTTTGAAGTCGATTTTTCGTTTGAAATTTGTAAATAATGCACTTTTTTTTTAAATTTACAGTAAATATAATTTCCGTCGGGTTTGGCGGTTCCTTGAAAACTCAGAATCAAGACAATTCAACACCTCTTTGAAAAGTCATTGAAAGCTATGAAAAAAATAATTGAAAAATAGCCCAAAACCTAAACAAACCTAACCTATTTAACCAATTTTTCATAACTTTTCAAAGGAGTCGAGTTGATTTTTTTCTGAGTTGTCCGCACACCGATTTTGGAATCAGCTCCTAGAAGCGTAAAGGTTGGAAAAAAAAAAATTGAAAAATAGCCCATGACCTAAACCAGGGGTTCCGAGCCTGGGGGTATCCAAAATGGCGTCGAAATGTCAAATTTGCCGCAATTCTTTCTATCAAAGTCCGATGCGTGTTGACGAAAACATCGTAAAACCTATCAATGTACGTAATTTTATTTTCTTTAAAACAAAATGTCTAGAAATTTTTACACAAACACCCCAATTCCTTCGCCACACAAGCCAGACTGCCTATTTGCAAGGAGGGCACGGGAGCATTTGCACGCGAAGTGTGCTTTTGGGATTCCGGCCGAAGGTTTGCAGTAAATCGGCGAATTCCAATGCGCGGGCGATGTGGCGACCGATTGTTTCCTAAGGGCGAGTTAAGGGCTACCAACCTTCACAAATTCTTCCCCAGGTTTATGTGAAATTTTGATGATGAATGCTAATGCTAATGCTAATCTAATCTAAAAGAACAACTAAGAGTAAATTCTTTGCTAGCCTGAAGCTAGCCAAATGGTGGAACAGAAAACAGAAAGACGCAGAACAAAGTTTATCAGCGTCAACATTAAGAAAAAATATTGTTAAGGAAAATATATGCATTCTAGGAGAATTGTGGTGGTTTTTTTTTGGGGCATTTACCATTTTTTTTCTCCTCCTCAAGCCAAAGTTTCAGACAGACTTGCAGTGCCCATCATCAGTGCAGATGGAGATGCGGTGATAAGTGCGCTTATTTGTGTAGAAGTGATACCGTTTTGTCATCGTTAAGTAAGGTTTTCAGTGGTCAGTTTTGGAATAGTAATTAAACACTGGAAAAGCGCTTCCTCCTCAATGAGTCAAAGCTTCAGGTAGCTTTGCAGTGTCAATCATACATCTCCAATATGGTGAAAAGTGTGCGTATTTGCATAGAAAAGATCCGGTTTGACGGTTAGTTTTGGAATAGTCATCCAAGACAAGAAAAGCGCTTCCTCCTCATTGTTTCAGGTAGTCTTGCAGTATCCATTATACATCTCCAATACGGTGAAAAGTGTGCATATTTGCATAGAAAAGATCGATTTGATGGTCAGTTTTGGAATAGTCATCCAATACTAGAAAAGCGCTTCCTACTCATTGTGTCAACGTTTCAGGCAGTCTTGCAGTATCCATCATACATCTCCAATGTGGGGAAAGGTGTGCATATTTGCATAGAAGTGGTATGGTTTGATGGTCTTTTGTGAAATAGTCATCCAATGCTAGAATGGTTGTCTACTATGAACGAGAAGTCATTATTTTAGATTTTTAATTTAATGTACCTCTAGACACAATCCCCCTTCCTTATAAACGCGTTTTAAATTTTACCCACCTCAGAAACGACAATTTATGATGTATGGTAAACGGTTATTTATCAGATGCGTAAAGTTTAAAACAGTAGTAAGGGCTTAGAGCTTAGATGTTTAGCAAGTAGCAACCCTGATGTCGTCTTGTTTTGTCTACAGCCCGTGAGAGTCTTGCGAGGAATGCGAGAAGCCCGGGCTGGCCAGCCCACGGGACCACTTGTGGCGGCTGTAAGAACTGGTGTAAGACGACGAAAGTTCGCCATTCGTCATATTATTTAATCATTTTTTGAATAATGTATTAAAAAGGGTCAAATTTTGGTAAATAGGTACGGTCCAATATGCTGACAGATGGATCCAGTGATTTAATATGTCAAGGGGCCAAACATTCAACAGGAATAATAAACGCACGACAGAAGACCAAAAATAGTGGAAAAGCTTCGGTAACATTACTTCTCATCAGTGGATAATGAATTCTATATGATTCATAATAAAATTCATATATTTTCCAATCGGCTGCGCCAATTTGGTATTTAGTGTGAGGTAGGTACCTAGGTACTAGAACAGTTCTTTAATTATAACGCTGTTCTTCTCAATTTAGTTAATTATGATACAACGATAAAAGGTACTTTTTACGTGAATACCGCCAAAGGGTCCCAACCGCCTGGAGCCAGTGAGACTATGGCATCCCAGTTGGGGTATGTTGAAAGGCCGAAGATAGCGGGGACAGAGGTGGGGCAGAGGAAGGTGGGGATGTACCTGGCTATTCATATCTAGTGACCAAACATACCTACACTTAAAGCCACTTTAAGCAACGTTTTAATTTGTACTATTATGGCGGAATAACGTCTAACTTGGATGACGGTCTAAAAAGAAACCGAGCGAGATCGCGCTACTCTGTACGAAGGCTCAGCTATTGGCAATTTGATACTGCCTATGACCCACGTCACATATCGCATAAAAGTACCTGATAAAACTGCGGTGGTTGGACCGTGATGTTTCCAGGGTCCTTAAAACGTTAGCATCTCTCTTCGGCGGTTAGTTCAATTATTGTACCTCCTCGTGAGTACTTTTACAAATAAATTCCATCCAGTTTATTGGCTTCGAGAAGTTCCCAACAACTAACTGCATTCCGCGAGTGGACAGACTTGACCCGGCAGAATTCCGTAGAGCGATTCCTTAAGCGGTGCCCGTTTTCGGTAGGAAAAAACCGCAGGAGACACGAATTCCGAGCAGGACGATCTCCTGCGTCTCCTGCGCTCCTGCCGCCTTCTCCGTGCTCCCGGAACAACTTATCGCAGAGAAAAACTTTTATTTTCCTTTTTCTAGTGCCCTCTTACAGGAGGTTGGCTATCATCTTGGAAAATGGTTGGAAATCTTCGCACTGAATGCCACAGCAAGCCCGAAACAACTCTGAAACTGCATATAACTCACGTAGATTACAACGTCTTTCATCAATCTGGATTTTTACTGGATTATCTTTAGACCGGTCAATGTCTGTGTTGGTATCGCTTTTGGGTCCCACACAGGCCGCGTGAGTTCAATTCATCGGCTGGCTAAGTCGTTCATCACCGCGTTTTCCGCTTACCGCGATAGAAGTAGGAGATTTTCAAATATTGTCAGGTTATTGTACCACGGGAATGTTTGTCTTTCTTTATAAAAAAAAATTATAAAAAAAAAATTAAAATCGTTCCTCATAATAACATGACACAAAGTATAAAATTATTAGTAAATAATTATTTTATAGCTAGTAACTTCACAATATTCGTACCTACCATTGACGTATTGGTCGAAGGTACCTACCCTAAAAATGCAAAGTATTTTGATGACGCGCTGCAAGTGTCCGGGGCAAAGTGCACAAACTTCAGGAGGTGAATCGACAAGAAAAAAAGACAAATAATTTTTTTCGAAATTCAACGTTTTTAGGTAGTTTTCGGGTAAAAAGGTTGAATTATTTGTAAAGAAAAAATAATCTTCTTCTACGGAACAAAATTTTTGTATGAAATATCAGCAAAAGATACGGTCTCATCTAGGAATCGAACCCAGGACCAGGAGTGGTAGCACAGCCAGCTGTGGAGCCCCGGCAAGGCTAAGGGAATTCCTAGATGAGACCATATCTTTTTCAGATTTTTCTGTTTCAGATTTTCGATTGAGTGTCGCTAATATTGTCTTCATTAATTATCTTTTTTACTTCTACCATCATGCAGGATCACCTCCCGAAGTTTGTGCACTCTACCCCCGGACACCCTGTATAATATTATTAATTTTTATTAAAGCGGCGACGCTTTACCAGAGTTCCCGTCAGCCCCATGGGCCCATAGTGCTATCTCCAATTTAACCTCATTCCTTTAAAAGTAACGCGGTCCCTTCATAAAGTTCGCCAGGTTGTCATTGGATATTTGGCTGTATCTCCTGGTTTCATAGTATGTCATCCCAAGTATCTTGCTCCTATCAGGGCGGGACATTGGCACCATAGGTGAATTAGAGTGTCATCAATCTATTCAGATTTCCAGCGTCTATTAATGTATTCCACTACCAACAACTGTATGTCTCCTCGTAACCGCGCGGTCTCGACGCCCTTCCGTCCCCCTATGGCAACCCGACGCTCATATTTTCCTCAGGGTCTTCGAAAACTTCACCTTCTCTCCCAAGTACATTTCTTCGAGGCAAAATCGGGGAGCCGGCTAAAGGGCGCGGACTTCGGGCTTCAGCGGTTGGTACGATAGCCGTACGCATTCTCATTGGTGGTTTGTGGAATACCTTCTCCGGCTATTCTTTTCTTTTCCAATGCACGCGCCTCACCAGTTCCCTCAGTTCTCCATATTAAATAGTTGCCTGGTTCGTCTAGGGCTCTAGGGAGCTAGGGACTGGTCCAATTATAAGTTCTTTGGATCGTCTCTATCCTCGTGCCCTCTCCCATTCCTTCCAGTACTGATGATCCATCCTGGGGTCTGATCCACCTTACAATATATAGTTTAGTGTGGCAAGCTCTCATTCCAACGGCCGGCTAGGATCCCGCAAGTTGTGCTTTCGCCACTTTCCTTGATAGTCTGTCAGCCTTGCTACAATGAAAACCTTGATGTTCTGGTATCAGGTCAGGTTTTATTTTATTGATGGTGGCAAGTTCTTCTAGAATCTGCTGTCCGTCACCAATCTGGAGTCAGTGGCATTGGTTACTTTCCAGCCCCATTAGTATTACCTTTCAATCAGGACATAATATGACTTATATCCACAATTCGAAGGTTTCTGTCATTCGTGTTAATGATTTTCTAATTTTTTTTTTAAATTAGGACTTTCACGTTAACGAAATATTGAAGTCCATGAGTAGGCACATAAGTAGTGTGAACTTCTCAACAGCCCCCTGCGCTTCCACGTGATGCCTGTTCTTTTGTCAAATGCCGCGAAGCGAACCATAATGAAATGGGCAATGGTGTGGAAGGGGTACTGACAAAAATTACAATCCCAAGCGACAAGTGCGCGGTACAAGAGTAAAGTAATACGTGAATATTGCTGAATCCGCTCTCGAATTTTTATGGAAAATTTCGGTAACAATCTCCCAAGCTCCAATCTGTACCGGCTCCTTATCATTACACAATTAACTCCACATTTTTGGTTAATTAGTATTGTACGCAAAATGGTGGGTGTTGGGCCAAATCGTCTCTCTTGTACAAAGATCTACCGATGTTTAGCTTGACACACTAAACTTTGCAGGCGGACAAATGAAGTAATAAAATATCTATGTTTTTAACATTTTTGAATGCACAAAATCTACTCTAGCGACAAAACCGACTGCAAAGTTTGATGTGTTAAGCTTGAGTTGAAGAATATTCTTCAAGTACAATAGAATAATTCAGTTGAAGATTATTTATTTATTTGACTAATTTTTAATGGCCACAGTACGCAATGTATAATTTCAAAGTGATGCTAAAACCGTATATTACATTTTCATACATTTATTTATTTTGTGACGTAGGTAGGTGCCTACATATTTGTAAATTTCATATTCTGCGAGACATTATTCCCCTTTTCGATTTTCTTCTAATGCGGTGTGAGAATTGGGTAAGATTTGATTAAAATAATTCAGCCAAAATATTATGATTCAAATTTAGATAGATTATTATGTATTTTTTGTGAAAAATCAGCGTTTAGAATTAGGAATAGATGAATATGCGAACGATAGATATTCAATTATTTCTCTCACCAAGGGTGAATTTATATATTAATTTTATTTAAATGAGCAAATTTCAGAATTATATGGAAGATTGGAGTCGAGTTCAGACCATTCTAAAATATTAAAATATAACAGACTATTGACATCTACAGTGCAGTAGCGAAACTAATTTAAAAATATCTCGGACAAGAACCAATAATAAGATAATAGTGGAAGATATACTTTGGAAATTCGCCAATAGATGGTGTACATCCACAAGTATCACGATTTTACTTGTATTCATTGTAATGAATAATGGAATAAAGCATCTATTATTATTGTACTAATTAATACCAACAGATGGCAGTGACTCTTACATTCGCTGGCATTGCAGAAAGGCACGGCCTTTAAAGATACAAAAAAGTTATTCCTTGCAAACCCTTTTATGTTTTTTTGTTTAGAATAGAGTCGAAGCTATGTCTTATTATTATGTTATAGTGGTACGGTGGTGTGGCGCACGCAGCGCTGCGTTTGCAGATTAGTACCCCGTGAAAAATTTTGAAAGATGAAAGTATGGTAGACAGTGCTTAGCTTATGGTCGTATATAATATAAATATGCACTATTTCAAAACTTAGACCAGTCAGTGGTTGAGTGGGCATAGCGCTTGGGTCCCACCCGAGCATCGTGTGTTCGATTCCTCGGCTGGCTAAGTCCTCCATCACAACACAAGCAACATTTTCGGCTATCTGTCATGGTAGTAGGAGATTTTCAAACATTGCTGGGTTATTCGTAACCCGTGAATATTTGTCTTTCTTTTATAAAAAAAAAAAAATAAAAATAAATAAAAAAAAATTAAAAAAAAATAACAAAATAAAAAATACATAAAAATGGCACGCCTCTGCTGCTTTGGCAGTAAATTGGTACCCGCTGTGACTATACAAAAAATATTTTCAAAAGCATTTTGAAAATTTGCAAATAAATATTATGTAATACAATGTGAGAAAAATTATCCCTATCTTTATTTTAGCTCTTGAAAAATGTCCTCCACTAACTAACTCCTAGCGTGGAGGACAATATACAAATATACATGTAATAAAAAATGTGTTTATTTGAAATAAATATATAAAAAATATTAATGTCTACTACTGGGGGGAATGCCCTAAACCACTGAGCTATCAAGGATACCTATAGAACTACAGAACCACTTTGAATAATAATTATATATGTTGAACGTTTAATGACCATCACGATTTAAGTTTTAAATCAATTAATGTTGTGATTGTGTCTTTTCTGTTTTGACATGTTCGTGTATAATGGAAGAATATCACAAGCATAAGGTAAATACTGTTATCTTTATGCAACTTGCTGCACTTTAATGTTAAGCCCATGTAGTTATAAAATAGAGATTTGCAATGATTTACAACTTACAGTCTTAATTTACTTTTCAAGTATTAAGATAATGATAGTTGTAAAATACTTACAAATAGAATTATTTGCTAATGACGTCGAACTATTCAAATAATAAAATGTGATTTTCTTGTTGAGATTTTTTACAATACGTTTACAATATCTTAGTAACTTTATAATATTATGTTAGAACAATTTAAAATTTTTTAAAGAATATCTTCGCAATTGATCAACGTACAATTGTTTCTTAAAAACTACGGTTTACACCTGAGTGATATAGTGGTACAAGTCAAAAAATTGCATTTTTGAATTAAGTAGACAGAAATGTTCCTGGATGTCTGTTCTACCTTCGATAAAAACAGGACAATTCTTAAAAATATTATTGTGGCCTTAACCCCTGGTTGGCCAGAGCCGCGCGGATGCGCGCGGAACAATGGTCGAAATTCTGATTTTGAAAAATTTTATTTTGACCATTATTTATAAAGAAACTGTACCAAGGAAAAGGTATAAAAGGATATTTAAATCTAAAGTCGGGAAGGTCATTTCCGCGCGATTTTTCCAAATACGCCTGGCAAATGACAGGTTAACCCTTTGATTACCGAGTTCTTTTTTTTATCATTTAAGTAGTGGGAGTGAATTAATTTTCAAGTTTTTCTTAATTTTAAGTACCTAATAGATTAAATTAATTAACTTCTTACTTTTTTTACTACACAATTAATTTCGGACCTTTTTTATTACTGTAACCTTTTCTTATTGCATTATAAATTATAGTTGGACTAATTCAGTGAATTATAAAAAAAAAATATTAGAAAAAAATGAATAAAGTTGTACGGCCGCACGTATGCGGCGATACTCTAAATCAGGGGTGGGGAACCTTTACCTTTATTTTTTTTTTTTTTTTAGGTTCTCCATAAAACAGTTATACACTAAAATATTATGGAGAAGATTACAAATTTTAAAAAGAGGCACGGGGGCAGTTTTACTATTTTGTGATGTATGTTAAAAGATGAACACCGCTTGAAGAAGTATATTATGTATTGTAAGAATAAGGGAGAATTTCGCAACTCAATTTTTACATTGTGTTCACAACACAAGGCAGATTTTAACTTAGCATTGATCCTGCGTAAGAATTCACAAGCTTAAATAATAGTTACACATGGAACAATCCATTTCTCAGAAATTTGCAGTATATGGTGTGCACCAGGGGCGGCCCTAGCTAAATTATTAGGTGGTGCGAAATCTCTTGGTGGCGCCCCCCCCCCCCTCCCCCCCCCCCCCCCCCCCCTCCCCTCCTAACAAAAAATAGAGCTCTTTCTGTGCAGTTATGCTCCTTTAATTGAAGTACCTAGTAGGACAGATGAGAAATAATATCAGAATTTTTTTTTTAACAAAATATAAAACGACTTAAAAAAATGCAATAAAAAGAACAAAAATAATTTCATATCCTTCTACAACTTTTTTTTTTTAATGTTCTTTATTCAGTAAAGTTTATACATTACAGTAAATGGATAATTTTTTGGCCATCACACTAGGCACATGCCCGTGTTGTAGTGGCCAATAATAAACTTACTTTTTCAACTCATCAATATGTAGGTACGATTGTTATTTTTGAAGTCGGTGTCAGCCAAGGTAGATTTGTAACTACATACATAGTCATAGGTGAGATGTGCTTGTGTCGCAAGCGCGACTAGACGAGGCGAGAGGCGAGAGCGAGGCCACGGCGGGAGGGGAGCTGTCAAGTGAACACGCCGGGCCGGGTACCTTGGCTGACACCGACTCCAAAAATAACAATCGTACCTACATTTTGATGAGTAGAAAAAGTTTGTTGATTATTAAGTTATAGAAGAATACGAAATTATTTTTTTACTTTTTAGTGCATTTTTTAAGTTCTTTTTTTATTTTGTTAAATTTTTTGCTTGTTTTTTATTTTTAGTGAATCTGAAGTACTTTAACTAATTTGTCGGAATATGGGTAGACCTTCTAAATGTGCTGCTCATATGAGACAGACATTACTTGACCATAACGAAGTTACGGTAAGAAATGGCGTAGCTAGCATGGGTGGCACCCGGGGAGGAAAACGTGGTGTCACCCCCCCCCCCCCCCCCCCCCCCCCCCTTAAAATTTACTTTGAGAAATTCAAAACGCAAATTTCGACTTTCAGAAATATAAAAACATTACTAGCTAAGAGTCAAATAAGTAAACAAAAATTTCGTAATCCTCAAAATTAAAACACATTGAAAAACACTAACAAAATAACAACTTTTTCACTTATTCACGTCAATCAATAGATAATACTTCACTTCACGAGTTTAGTCAATCACAATTAACGAACTAAATTGGAATGACACAAGGAATATTTCAAGGAAATCACCGATCGAGTTATGGAACGAAAATAAGGAAAAACATTTTTTCGGGAATCTCCGACCAACCGAGCCATAGAGCTAAATAAAAGTCAGTGTTCACGAGTAAAATACTTTTTACGGCAATTTTGCACTTTCGTAAGTTTTTAATCCACGTTCGAGTGTCACCCCCCCCCCCCCCCCCTCGGGTGGCACCCGGGGCGATCCACCTCCCCCCGCCCCTCCTTTCTACACCTCTGACGGTAGGTGACTCAAAGATCCGGATAGCCTATAAAAGATTCGGCCGAGTATCGTTAATTTGCTCCTAAGAATTAAAGAGTTCCGTTACTTTGTCATGGATCCCATAATCAGAACCTATCCGAACTCTCATCAAACTACCCTTGAAGTACATCCTTTCCAATAAAAAAAAAGAATCATCAAAATCGGTTGGGGCGATATTGAGTTATTCGTCCATTTACTTACTGCAAATTTAAGACTTATATGGTTTTCTCATGGATGCCATTGTCGGAACTAAACCAAATTGAAATGGGACCACAAGTGAAGCAGTAGCTTTCAAATAAAAAAAGAATCATCAATATCGGTTCAACCCAGTCGAAAGTTATGAGGTAACAAACATTAAAAAAATGTACTCGAATTGAGAACCTCCTCCTTTTTGAAGTCGTTTAAGTAATATATATTATGTGTGATAACATTTATTTAATTAAATCTGCGAAATCAATAAAAACACTAGAACACAACTTTTTTTGATTTTGTCCTTGCAAATTTTTTTATAAAATCAGAATAATTTAACCCTTGGGCAATATCATTCTCAATTGATAAAATTGCAAGATCTGATAGTCTTTCTTGACACATAGCCGAACGTAAGTACGTTCTAATTTACTAAAGCTTCGTTCTCCTTTGGCGACATTTTCAGCGATGGTCGGCAAAATCCGAAGCGCTGTCCATACATTTGGGAATATATCCTATCATTTTTTTTATAAGTTGAAGAACTTTTAGTGGCTCTGCTGAGGCAAGATATTTTAGTTATGGGTTAAGGCTCAAAAGTTCTTCAACCAATTCGCAACTAGAGACATCAAATTTTTCCGTCGGTTAAAATGATTTGCAAATTTGCACAGGCTTTTTCTAATAAAGACTTATCAGGAATTATTTTGATGTTATACAAAAAAGACCATGTATCATTGAATTTAGATAATTGTTCAAACCAAGTGACCAATGCATTTTCAATTGTATCTATCATAGGGTAAAAGACGTTAATTTTAAACAGTTCTTCAGGATTTGTTTGTGTCTCATCTGCAGCTTCATATTTAAATAATCGCTTCTTTCTTCGGAATCGGACTGGCTTAAGCGTAGAATCTTTCGCAGCCTGGGAAGTTATTTCCTTAGCTGTTATTTGAGCAGACGAATAAGTCCGGTACTGCTTCACAAATTTCAAGCAGTTTTTCAGCAATTGCGATGCGTTTGCTAAGTCCATGATGGTTTTGATTGTCCCCATTAAGCTGAAAATTCTTTCAGCGACAGCATTATTGTATTTTTTTCTTAATTATTTGCGATTCGGCTGATTTAAATAACTTGTCTCTGAAGTAGCCTAATAGGCGACCAGTCGCCTTTTAGATTTTTTCATCGCCGATTCTCGTCCTGAGTAGCCTAAATGGCGAAAAATCGCCTACGTTGGCAACACTGGTCAACACCACTCGAGGATCCCAGATAGGAGGTTTAGCCAATTTAGGATGTCTTAATGCTGCGGCTTTGAGTTCTTGTCTGACCAGAGGATGTGAACTTAGGTTTCCTTCTTCAGGGCTACTGAAAGTTGATACTACTGATTTATGAAGTCAAACTGTGCTGGGAGAGAGAGACTATCTTCTAGACTAAGATCTGTTAAAAATCGTGCTAGGTTGCTTCCTGTAGGGACATTCGGGTTTGTCGGTTGACCACACAATTTAAGCGCACGATCGATAGATAGTAGATCAGTGGTCGGGTGTTTTCGGCGCCCTCTTACGACGGCGCCGTGTGCGGTCGCACCGCTCGCACCGCCCTAGGGCCGCCCCTGGTGTGCACCTCAAAGGTAAAGCTTAACTAGATACATGGGAATGGCTTCCCTCGATAAATTTGCAACCTGTTATTTGTAACTCGATATTATTGTCCATTATGTCCGCCCATTCCGCTAAATTTATTATAAATATGTATTTTCATAAATATCTTCATTTTCTCTGTCTATATTTTATGGTAAAAATTAGCAATAAGCAACATGAAAAATAATGCATGAACTGAATGACGGTTGACATTTCGCCGTCATTTTTCACTCTACTCTGTTGACGCTTTTTATAACTAATCCTTTTACTTATAATCCAGTTGTTTGGTTCCTCTATTTTGAACGGAGAGTTGCGTTGGGAATAATGTAGTTGTGCATCTGAGAAGGGTTGAGTCAAATTTCAGCTCAACAGTTGATCAGTAGGATTGGAAGCAATGGCCGTAAGGTTCTCTGATTGTTTTTCTGTTTTCCTATATCAGTATATTTAATTAGAAAAAATGTAAGGTAAAAGCCAATTTTAAAACTTTTTATGTCTGCATGCGTTGCTATGCCATTTAATAAAGAAATTGTTTCTCCCTGAGGGTCCTTTCCCATTCCTCCCATTCCCCTTCCGCCTCCCTTCTTCTCCTGCATCCTCTTCCCCTCTCGCGTTCCCACTCCGTCACCTCCACCTTCCCTCTCCCCACTCCACTCCCCCCCTTCCCCCGTCCCGCGAACCCAACTCCCGAGTTCCCCTCCCCCTCCCCCCTCCCGCCTTCCCCTTCCACCTTCCCCGCCTTCCCTCTTCCCTTTCCCGCTCCTTCGTCCCGCCAACCCTCCTCCCGCATTCCATATATTCAATCCCGGTACATTCAGTTTTTAAACAGCCTGCGAGGCGCCTTTTACAATTTTAATTCAAATTTCCATTTTTCATGTATATTAAATTTGGTATCTAACATAGGTAGGTACCTATTTAAAATTTCTAAAATTCTTGATTCGATTCAAACTATTAGGGGAGTACCTACTTTAAATAAATGTATCAACTTAAAGATTTTCAAAAACAGAATCCTGATTCAACAATCATTGTTTTGCAAAATGTCATTCTCAAACACGCGAACTGTCAAACGTGCGATAGTCGTTAGGTTTTCTGAAATTATCCAATTTTCTGCGCAATTTTCTTAATTTTTCTCTCCGTAAGAACCATCCTCGTACTTCAAGGAATATTCTAAAAAAAGAATTAGCGAAATCGGTTCAGCTGCTCTCGGGATTTGCGCTTAGCAACATATTTAGCAATTCATTTTTATATATAAGATAACAAAATTTCAAAGCGGATTTCATCAACAGTGAAAAACAGTTTTTAGATTTTGGATACATTCAGAAGTATTAAACTTATTTGATTTTATTGCGAAGCAGAAATTTTCTGACCATCTGACAGAACATGCTCGTGGCATTGGAGGTTAAATAAGTGTCGGTTTTGATTGAAAATCTAGTTTCGGCCGGTCACTAAACGCGAGTGTGAGGAATTTTTTAAAAATCATAAATTGAAATAGTCGATTATTGAGAAATCAAGGGTTTATACTAATGCAAATAAAATACAATACCTAGAATTACAATTGTCGAACACAATCAAGAAAATCAATTTGTACAAATTGCTTTACTATAATAAATCTAAGAGGATTTTACACTCACAATGGTCTTGTACTAGATGTGCGATATAATAAACCAATTATTATAATAATGATTACCCACAAGTAATTATTACTAATTTAAGAGAATTAATTGCTAAATAAAAACAACTAACAAAATGGAACGTGTTTTGTGTGAACTATCAAACATAACATCAAGATGAAAATTTATCAATTAATAGTGAAAGATAACAACTACTAATGACCATGTTTATGTCTGACACACTTTCCATGTGCTCATATCATTAATACATATATATCATTAATCTACATTTCTAAATATTCAATAATCGATATACAAATATCCTCATTAAAAATTAAGTCATTAAAAATTCCTAATACATAATTATATTTTCAAAAATATACCTATACTTTAAATGTCTCTCAACAGATGTCGTCAGTTTGGGTAGTTATGTGTAGTTTTAATGTGTGTCAACAGAGGTCAGTAAGTAGTACTATATGAGAGAGACAACTGTGGCTTGTTCAGGTTTAATACGAAGGTGGACGATTATATCCGATCTATAGGTTGGCAGGTTCAGTGACCATTTCTCCAGCTCCAGATTAACAAAGAGCATCTTTTGGAACGGACATTAACTTTTAAATATTCATTGTAAATTTTTTTTTTTAAGTATGTTTATTCAGTTTTTTTAATTTTACAATATTTATCTTAAAAATCTTACAAAACTGATCAATCAGTTTGATTGTAAGAAATAAAATAAGACGATAATAAACACGACTCGTAACCTGATGAATCGAAGTATTATTGAAACTCCCGATCATCAGAGTTGGATTGCTTATCAGAGAAAAAACAGTACATCAAACCTTACATCATATCAAAAATGATTTGCGATTTCATATACGTAATGTAATTTATTTACTTGGTAAAATAATATTCAAACCAATGTCAACAGAAAGGTCGAAGTAAGTCGAAGCAATAACTACAATTTCAAAATGATTGTATCATACATGACAAATACATCAAAAACATATAATTACGCATGTATGTATCGCAAAAAGAATTTGTTAAAATCAGCATGGTTTAACCACGCGAGCATTCTAACAATATCCTAGTTAGGATTATTTGCGATGCAATTTTGACCTTTATGCTTTGAAAAATGTGTGAGGAACAAAATCAGAATCGCTTGCGCTAATGAAACTTTAAATTCCACCTTTGATTTTATGAATGGAGCCACTTTGAAGGGTGATTCTGTATCTCGTACGACAGCATGTTAAATCGGCCCTATACGACACGGTTTTCTTAAACGCATTATTCCGTTTCACGCTAACGAGCTAAATACTGTGCTTGTTTTAAGACATCAACTCTTGAAAGTAGTTACGCTAATACCAGAGGTGACGGTGCGTTTGCAGCGTAATTCTAGTTAAAAGATGTTCATCGCGGGAAAATTTGCTAATCAAATGTCATCAAAATAATATGTCAAGCAGATAGTCATTTATGAATGCCTATTAGGCTTATACATAAGTAGTTATAATAACAATAAGTAGGTAATCAATCCACACCAACTGACATCAAACCACGACAGGCATAGACAAGCCATTGAAAATCACAGAAATTTGACAGCCAATAACGCACGATGGAAGCCTTCGGAATTTCGTCTTTTTGTCTTAATTGTTTTGTAAGGCTGACTGAACACAAAAGATACAGTCAGATGACCCATCTGACGGCTTAAAAAATAATTATCTGTTTTCCGCTCTGCCTTTCAACGGGTTAAAAATACAAAATGATAACAATCTACAGTGTAAATAGAAGTTCACTGGTGATGCAAACATCAATCACGGATTAGCAAATTGTTATTTACAATTTAGAAATTAACAAGCCTGTTCTAGCATGAAAATAATTGTAATCTAGTACTACTAGATAGGCTCTAGATATCCTTTACGTGACACAGAACATTCTAGATTTACAAAATATTATCAAATTTGTGATTATTTTTATAGGAGAATCAGATGACATGACAGTTTTCAATATATGTACATAATATATTTTGTACAATATTTGAAGGATGAATAAAATAATTTTTTGTTTATGTTTTTTCATAAGAAGCAATTACTTCGTGATTAGAAAAGTAAAGGTGTCATCAAAAAGCATGTGGTGCAGTAGTTACTCTTCAAATAGACCACATCAAATAATCCATGCTCATTTTATACGATAAACCAGTAATATGTAACCATAAGTCTCCCCAAGTGGTTCGCTACGTTTGGTGATTTAGCAGGGGTGCCCAGGTTCATGGGGTGAGGTTTGTCTAGGTCTTTTTCTAGGTTTGCCCCCCTACTGCATGGCGGGCCGGATCGGTAGAGACTGGTTGAGGGGGACCTAACCTAAATCGGCTTGCACCGCAGTGGGAGGGATGGATTCATACGTCCTACACTCCTGAACACTGACCCTCAGATTCCTACACACCTCTTATACATATCTTTTTCCTACCCAGAACTTCCTTTCCCTAAAAAGACCCTCCACACAGCATTCCAAAGATGATATATGCCCTCAGGGAAATCGTTTTCCTTATTGCCTCCTGTGTGGAGCTAATGTAAAAAAATATGTATTTATTAAACGACTTCGAAAAGGAGGAGGTTCTCAATTGTTAATTACCTCAGAACTCAATGTTTCTCAATGGTTCTCAATGTTTGTTACCTCAGAACTTTCGACTGGGTGAACCGATATTGATGATTCTTTTTTTATTTGAAAGCTGGTGCTTCCCGTGTGGTCCCATTTTAATTTGGTCCAGTTCTGACAATGGCATCCATGAGAAAATCATATAAGTCTTAAATTTGCATCAAGTATGTGCGCGACAAATGGACGAATAACTCAATATCACGCCAACCGATTTCGATGATTCTTTTCAAGGGTAGTTTGATGAGAGTTTGGTTAGGTTCTGATTATGGGATCCATGACAAAGTAACGGAACTCTCCAATTCTGAAGAACAAATTTACGATACTCGGCCGAATCTTAATCGAATTAGTTAGTGTACTTCAGATTCACTAAAAATCAATAAATAAACAAAAATTTTAACAAAACAAAAAAACGACTTCAAAAAATGCACTAAAAAGTAAAAAAATAATTTCGTATTCTTCTACAACTTTATAATCAACTTACCTTTTCTACTCATCAATATGTACGTACGATTGTTATTTTTGGAGTCGGTGTCAACCAAGGTATCCGCGGCCCGGCGTGTTCATTTGACAGCTCCTGTCCCGCCGACACCGACTCCAAAAATAACAATCGTACGTACCTACATATTGATGAGTAGAAAAGGTAAGTTGATTATAAAATTGTAGAAGAATACGAAATTATTTTTTTACTTTTTAGTGCATTTTTTGAAGTCGTTTTTTTGTTTTGTTAAAATTTTGGTTTATTTGTTTGATTTTAAATCATATTTTTTCTTAGAAACACAATACCTACACTAAATAATATTTTTAATAAGGATAGTCTAATTGACTTTTGATGTGGATATCTTAAAATATTAAAATGATATTATGTTCATATTGAAAGCCTCATCTTGGAGATTTATGTATAAATCAACGCTGTAAATGAACTATTGTTATATAAGTTCCCTCTCTTATTAGAGACTAGAGAATGCCACTCAGAATAGAGATTGCATATTTTCAGACATACACTTCGTGTTAATTATTCATAATTGTATATGATAAACACTGGAAATAAAAACCACACTGGAAATGCTCAACATGGGATATAATATGCAAGTAAAATCTCAAAAGGGTAAATTCCACAAACCTTGCACTCTGGAAAGTGGATGTGGAAGAGCTGCCCACAGCTGCAAAGCCGACCCCCACGGCCAAACCCTCAGGGATGTTGTGCACAGTAATGGCCACCACCAGCAACATGATCCTCTTCCACTGGGACTGTCTCTGCTCCAGGGCGCGCTGCGCATTCTGGTTAGGGTCCTCGTAGGTCTGCACAACAAGGAGATACAGCTTCATTTAACATTTGTATAAAGTGTTTAGATTCATTACACTAAGTGGGACTGTGATCCTGAAATGAGAATATGGTTGGTTTCTACCGGGATGTCATTTATCCAGTTCCAACCTCTCCCTAACCATCACTACTAGTTAGAAACTGTTTTGAATATGGAATATATTGCAAAAAGATTGTGCAAGTTCAAGTGCTATTATTTTTTGAACCAAGAAGAAAGAATTAGAACCAACATGGAAGTACATTGTTGGTGTTACTTGTTGTGAGGAAAAATTTAATTTTCCTCTCGTTTTTGTCATTTATTATTAACTAGCTGGTACCCGGTATGGGTTGCAATGCCATTCAAAGAAATAAATTGATTCTCCCTGCATGTCCTTTCCCGTGCTTCCCAGTTCCCTTCCACCTTCCCCGCCTTCCCCCTCCCTCGTCTCTTCCCTCTCCGCGAACCCCATCTTCCCCCTGCCATTCCTTCCTGCCGCTAAAATATATGAAATACACATTTTAATTCATACAAATTTCATAACGCCAGACTTACCATTATACAGGGTCTCCGGGGGTAAAGTGCATTAACTTCGGGAGGTGATTCTACATGACAGTACAAGTAAAAAAGATAAATAACTTTTTTCGAAATTCCAACTTTTAGGGGTAGTATGTGGCCAGATTTATTATTTTCCGCTGTTACGATACGGGCCAATCACAATCGAGTCGGGCGCCCGGCAGGCTCTCAGCAAGTAAGATTGTACCTCACACTAAGGATTTTTAGTAGGTACGTCTTTTTGTATGGGAAAAAAATGTTGGAATTTCGGAAAAAGTTGTTAATCTTTTTTACTCCTACCATCATGTAGAATCACCTCCCGAAGTTAATGCACTTTACCCCCGGACACCCTGTATACATCCTATGTTACTGCTGATAATGTAGCATTCTATTGGTGAAAGAATTTTTAAAATCGGTTTAGTGGTTTAAGCGTGAAAGCGTAACAAACAAACACACGCACTTTCACATTTATAATATTAGTATGGGGTAATGCACTCGGAATTATGGTCTGACTGTTGTTACAAACATAAACCAATAAAGAAAGTAATTGTGTTTGTGTGTCCGAACTCCTTCACAGACTTAGTAAGTGATTTGGTTATCCTTTTTCCTTCCATTCCTTGTTTATATTCTGCATCTATTTTCACTCATAAGAACCTGCATAATTGACTTTGCTAGGCACATACTTTATGATTTTGCTAGGCATTTACATGACAAAACTAGAGTCTGTCAATTAAGAGTAGAAAATATAAAAAATGGAACTACGAATTTTTTTAGACTGGTAATGCCAATTTAACTGTCTAATATTCATTTAAAGAGGAATGACACTGAAAATACAGATCAGTGTAAATGACAGTTTAAAAACAGTTTTTTGTTCTTGAAGAAAAAAAATAAAATCGAAGAGGCACTGTTGTTAAGGTATCTACTTATGACATAAATTTGATTTTTACAAAGATAAATGGTTTTTTACAAAGTGATTTGTTTTAATTTTATGGAATTAAGTATTATGTAAGTATTAAGTATATATTTTATGTAATTTTTGTAATTAATTTAACAGTAGGTAGAACCGAAGAAACAGTAATGTAGTTACACTACTTTTAGATTTGATTTAGATCTAAAATTAGAGACATGATTTGAAACTCCGGGCAACGCTGCGTACTTAAGCTAGTATTAAATAAATGTGAGAAATTTTTAACCGTGCTTTTTATTTTACTATAATATTGTTATTCTTCATTGTATTAACACAAAATTGCAAAGGTATAATATACCTAAGTATACACAATCCTAATTTTGAGAACAGTGGATATCGAAATTGCAATAAAAAAATATTCTTCCTAATTGAATGTGTTCTTGAATTTTTACAAAAAAATGTAGGTTACACAGCTTTATGTTGCCACCATGTGATTATTTTTAGTATTGCCTTTTGAACTACGGTGGCGCCCTCTTATGTTTTCTACTCTTATTTGACAGGCTGTAACAGATGACTATTGTAATTCAAATATTATTCAATGCATGGTTGGAAAAAAAAAACAGCCTGAACACCTACACAGAATGCGGGCTACTGAGAATATGCCAAACTATTCTCCGTCCAACGTAAGATCAACCTGCTAGAGTTCGAAATTTGGTTCATACTGTGCATACCACCGCCTTCTTCGGTTCCTTCACCAGCTCACTGTTACTCCGCACATAGTAGCTTGTGGGTTGTTGTGTTGTATGCCCGCGTCTTGAGATTTTAAACCATTCAGCCCCCTTGATAAAATGGATATTCAAACATCAATGTTTCAGCTGAGTCCAAATTCATTATCACTGTCACTAAATCCATAGAACAAAAGAGGAAAGCTGGACATTAATAATTATGTCCTTTATTTAAAGCTATTCGAATTGCAACAATATGAGCAATGCATATTTATAGATATGTATAAAATAACCGAATGTTGGTGTTCACCAGTTTTATTTATTTATAGGTGGCATACAAACCACAACCCACAATATAATTAATATATTTTATAAATGTAAAAAAAAATATCTGGGGATATGATATCTCGCCAACATGTAACCTTAAGTGGAAGACTCAAATTACCAATACTATAAATAGATTAAGAAAACTTATATACATATTTATTAATTTAAGAAATATACTTAACTTAAAAATTCTTAAAAATATATACTATGCTCTAGCCCATTCGATAGTATCGTTGCATGGGGAGGAGCTTACAAAACCTCAATTTTACCGTTGGAAATTACTCAAAGATTAATAATCAAAATTATTACTAAGAAACCATCAGATTATTCAACCTCTCAACTTTTTCAAGACTTTCAAGTCCCACCTCTAAGAAATACATATATAAAAAATACACTGCTTCAAATACACAAAGACTATTCTAAGAAGTCGCACCACGCCATGGTCCGCGTTGAGAGCAATAGGCAAAACACAGTGGGTCGCTTGTGTACGCCATTAATGCATACCAGTTTTGCACAACACTACTACACGTACAATGGAGTGGTGTGGTTTAATCAACTAGCAATAGAGCTGAGATTAGAACCTGACTACAATAAATTCAAAAATAAATTAAACAATAATATCTTAAATAATTTAGCCACTTAGAACCGCATTAACCTTAAATTAACAATACTTTTTCAAAAATTTATTTTATATAATAATTTTTTTATTTTTTATATTATTTTTTTTTTTTTACACATTTGATTTATGTGAGTACGTAAATATAATGTATGTATTATAATTTTTAATTTTAATTAATTTAATTTTTTTAATTAAAAAAAAAAATATATATATATATATATATATTTTCTCTTCCCTTTACACACGAGTAGTTACACTCTTGTAAAGGTTATATATTATATACATATATATGTTTATACTGTTTCTAATCAATGTTGCATGTTAGTATTTAATGATTTGAGTTTAATCCGATTGTAACCTGAAAATGCAATTACTCATGATTATATTACATGTATATGTATATAAAAACTAATAAAAAAAAAAAAATGTACCATTCACACAAATATTGAAGAGACTATTGTTAAAATATGCGTTGTTACGGTTTACAAAAATCAGTGATTTGACTGTAAATTGAGTATATCGATAGACGATTTATATGTATTGTAAAACCATTACAATAATTATTTAAATGAACAATTTTTTTTAAATTTTTGATTGCAGGTAGGTGGATATAATAAATATATAATTTAATTAATTTATTAAACATGCGTTTGGGATTTAATGTGTTAATATGCATTCAAGCAGCGGACGGGGAGAGGGGTGGAGATTTGCGCGCTCACAGCACGATCTTAAGTCGAACAGAGAATAGCACCACCATGAGGAAGATATATTATATTTATCCAGAGGTTATTGAATCAACCGCCTGATGGTGAAAAGATGCTTGAAAAATTAATATTAACTCCTAAGGCTAATTCGTTCGCTTTTCGGAACAACTCATACAGGTCTCTTGGAAATCGTTGTGTCTCCTTTACTATCATAATGAGAAATATGATATCAACTGTATAAGAAAGAGAAAACTTAAAAGTTAACAATAAAAAAAAACAGAATGTAAACCAAAGTTTCGGATCGCAATTTCAAAAAAATTTATGAAATTTTGAGAATTTTTTATTGATTATTTTTAAGTGGAACGACAAAAAAGTGAGGAGACAATAATATTTATAATGTCTAATAAAACACGTATGTGTTTATATATTTCTTCGTCATCAGTAATTTGACTTTAAAAAACTTTAAGGTAGCCATTTTTAAAACTTTTTTATTTTTGCATGCAAAAATTTTATATTTCAAAAATTATATGTTTATTTCGAATTACAAAATATGAAAGCATATTTCATCACCTTTCCAAAACCGTTTTTAGTTTTTGGATATGTTCAGAAATATTTAATTTATTTTGATTTTATTGCACAGCATTTTGCCCCTCTGACAAACAAAATATGGTCGAGGCCTGAGGGGAACTCTTTCAATGCTTGATGTTTTGATGTTAGGTGACAACCGCTCGCAACTCAACTATTGTGTGGTCCGCTTGCAACAAGTTAATTATGTTAGATATTATCATATTATTTAATCAACAAGGAAGCTTGTTGCATTGCATGTGATGGAAATGTTAAAAGTAATAGAAACTGCACACCCATTCATGGGATATTTTAATAGAAAACAATATAATTTTTTAAAAATTCCGCTTATTGGCCTGTTTTAGTGGAACATGTGCCCAATACTTATGAATTGTTAAGAAATATATCAAGGTCTATTCAGAAAAGAGATTAGCTAAAAGTAATTGGCAATGTATAAACATATACAAAAAGTTCTAATATAAAAACAGGCCTAACATTATTATTGGCAACCTCCAAGATTAAATCAATTCACTGATAGGAAAAAGAAATCTGACATCTATTATAATTATCTTGACAACAATGCAATCATAAAACATCATGTTTTTATCCTTTTCATCATGTCCATTTTCTTCTCTTGCATAAATGGGGTCAGGGATAAACAACTGCTGCTAGTTTCTCCCCGCAGAGTATATTAATTATTTTTAATGAAATTTTATTATTTACTTATTTTTTAGTATCAACATTTTTCCCCAGCTTCCAATAATGCATTGTTGATACAGTGAAGAAGTTAGCTCTTCGAAGTTATCATGTTTAAGAAGATTCTTTTTTTTCGGTCACCGTATTATTAAATTGCATCTTAAGTATGGAAGGGTACGCTAAGTACAGGGTTCCTTGAGGAAGTTCACCAGGAACCACCCTGTGATCTTAACCATCCATCTGTTAAAGAAGATGTTACAACTTGTATCTTTAGAAGTATTAATCTGGCCCCCACGTTGGGCGCCAGATTGTAACGTTTATTTACCTAATATGTATCTTTACTTATCACCGCCATCTAAATACTCTCAATATTTCTCTCGTATTCAATAAAAAACAAGTGCAGACATGTGGGTAAATCAGTGTAAGAAAAGACGGATTATACCAGTAACAAGATGAAACATTTATTTAAATACTTTCAACAATTATGGGTAGAGCATGATTAAATTGATTTAAATCTACAGGGGTGGTTGATTACCATAGGTAAGTCAAATTAATGTGAAAACTATAATCTCGGAAACATGTGGGTCTCAATAAATGGAAGCATAATATTTGTTAATCCTGAAGGGCGCCTGTACGGATAACCGAACATATTTAGTAGGATTTAAATTAAATGCTAAGGATAATAAAATACCAAAGTTAAGCTATAATATCTCGTGATGATCCATTACTAATTATTAATTCGCTCACGTGTGTTTCGGCCATGACCTTTGGCGGCTTGTAGTTCAGCTGTCACACCATGAAACTCCCCAGAACCAACTGACGAACGTATCGAAACTTCTTCTCGATTCGCCCTCTACCGGCGCCTGTACATTAAAGGCTGTCAAATTCATCAGGTACCCGCGTGGCTAGAAACTCCGTCTAAATTAGGCCAGTACTTGCCCAAACTGTTGCAAAAGGTGGTGTTAATTGTTACAACATTGGGTCTTTATGCCCATCAATCTGACAAAGAAGGATAACAACATCGAGTTTCATCAATCTGTATAAGGAGATGTTACAAAATCAGGTCTTTAAGACCATCAAGCTGTAATATGAGGAGACGTTACAACATCCGGTTTTTAGAACCAGCAAATCTTTTAAAGAAGAAATAACAACACCAGATCTTTGGGGCCAACTGTTAAAAGATATGTTAAAACATCAGGTCTTTGGATCATCAATTTGTTAAAGGAGATGTTAAAACATCAGGTTATTAGGACCAGCAATCTGCCAAAGGAGATGTTACAACATTAAGTCTTGAGGACCAGCAATTTGTTAAAGGAGATGTTACAACATCAGGTCATTAGGACCAGCAATCTGCCAAAGGAGATGTTACAACATTAAGTCTTGAGGACCAGCAATTTGTTAAAGGAGATGTTACAACGTTAGGTCTTTAGGATCATAAATCTGTAAAAGGAGATGTTACAATATCAGGTCTTTGGGATCAGAAATCTGTTAAAAGATGTGTTACAATATCAGATCTTTAGGAGCAACAAGAATATATTACAACATTGATATGTGTAAGATGTCACAGCATTGAGTATTTAAGCTATGTTGTAGAAGGAATAAAATCCAACAGAGCACATTCTACAGAATTTTAAGTAGAACAATAATGCTGCGATGGAACATAATAGCATAGAGAGAAAACTGTATTCGTAAGGGGCAGTGCTGACTACTAACTTACAAGGAACCTACATTAATTTATTAGGGATTTAAACTATTTATCAAAGTTCCTTACAACAGCTGCAAAGTATTTGTTAATAGAATTACACAACTAGTTCTAAAAAAAACTTCCCTTGTAAATTTTACACATCCTCCCAACTAAATGCTAATTCCTCTACAAATATTTTGTGATATGAGCAACACACAACACTTTCGATTAACTGGAACGATTTTGGCCAAATGCCTATTCCGTAGGAAAGCAACTGTTTAAAAATGGGTAGTACACACCTGAACGACTTCAACGGAGTGCCTGTTGCTAGACACGGTCCTCCTTCGGCTGAAACCCTTGTGGTTGGAGTGTTGGTTGTTGATGCAGTCACTGAAGCTATCCAGAGTCTCCTCGTTGGCGCTCTCCATGGCCACCAGCGTCATGGGGTGAGTGGCCGTGTTGGAGTTGCGCCGGTCGTTGGCGATGGTCTCAATGCAGTCATCGTCCACCTTGTTCTTGGACATGGAGCTGGATTTGGTCATGGCTGCAACGAGACAATCATTGTTATTTCATTACTTATTATTCTAGCTTTTTATACATTGTTAACCCAGGGTTAAAACTTAGTTAAAAGATACATTAAACAAATAAGATATCGTCACCTTGGTTGGACAGGGTTCTAATTGACTTTTTTTTTTCAAAAATGACCTTTAAATGCCAAACCAATTCTTTTGCTCTTTTCTATAACCAATATAATTTTCAGAGCCATCTGTGTTGTATTTCCGTAGATACTTGTACGTCAAAGCTCTAACATGAAGTTTTTAAAGCTCGGAGGACTTTGAAGCAAAGAATGGACGGTTACCTGGAGAGTGCTTTCTCTTAGGGTAAAAATAATCTCATTGAATTTAATGTTTCAAAGACCCAATCATGTCTAATTACGTTTAAAAGAGATCGAAATGAAAATCTAGTTCCTCCAACGGAAGCAATCTTCCGAACAGTCCCTCCATTGGTATGCTTGATATGGAGGCTCCATCGAAGTCAGAGTTAAGTTAGCCTTTCAAAAACTGGGCGTACTGTACAGGGCCTACAGATACTTTAATAGTACACAACTGCTAACCCTGTACAAATCAAAAGTTCGCCCCATGGTAGAATTTGGCAGCCACCTCTGATCTAGAGCTGAAAAATATTTGAAAAATACCCTTGACTGTGCAGAAACAGGCAGTCCGTTTGATTCTTATATCAGAACAAACGGATTGCAATTCTTAGAGCACAGGCGTCGGGTGGGAATGGTATCCTTGTTCTACCGGTATTTCAATGGAAGATGCTCCGAGGAACTAGCGTTATTGATCCCTTCGGCACCGGTGCCCACCAAGACACACCAATAACGTGCCCAATATATGGACACAGTTGATTTTTGTCACACGAGAACAGGTCGCTTCTTCGACTCGTTCTTGTGTTCAATAGCTCGGCTGTAGAACGATTTGCCGGCCTTTGTGTTTCCTCCTTCCTACAACACAATGTTCATTCCTTCCACTCCTCAAAAACACCCTCCACACAGCATCTCAGACGACATATGCCCTGAAGGAAATTATTTTCCTCAGGGCCTCCTGTGTGGAGTTAATGTAAAAAAAAAGTGTCCATTTATTTTAAAAGATTCTAACATCACTTTGAAACTTTTGCAATCGCCATTTTGTTTGTACCTGATAGTTGTTCGTTGTTATGAGGCACAGTTACCATGTTCTGAGGTGTCAAAGTTAGCATGGGCGTAGCCAGGGGGGGGGGTTTTGGGGGTTCAAACCCCCCCCCGAAAAGTTAAGATATCAACATCAATAATATTAAAAAAAAGGAGGTGCGGAGAGCGGCATAACTTATTTTATATATATATTAATACACAGTTTATCGACCGCTCACTCTTCGACTTTACGCGAAAACCGACCACTCTGCCCCTCGCGTTTCTCCCACCTTAAGGTTCACTTTCGCTCAAAGTCACATTCAGCCACCCTCAGTACTTTGATTTTGTGAGGTCAATTTTTTTCGACAAAATTAGCGCTTTATTCACAGAAAAACTGACGCGAATCAACGGCGAAAACTAGAACCAATAGTAAAATTATACTCAATTCGGCCAGGTTACATTTCCCGCCGACAGGTTCGCGTTTCCAAAAAAAAGATGTAATTTTGGCCTTCAGTTTCACCCTCAGTACTTTGATTTTGCGAGGTCAATTTTTTTCGACAAAATTAGCGCTTTATTCACAGAAAAACTGACGCGAATCAACGGCGAAAACTAGAACCAATAGTAAAATTATACTCAATTCGGCCAGGTTACATTTCCCGCCGACAGGTTCGCGTTTCCAAAAAAAAAGATGTCATTTTGGCCATCAGTTTCAATGCAAATGAAAATGCTAGGAATCTTGAGTCAGGTCAGGGATCTTAGACGTCAAATTTTTAGCCTAACAAAACAGACTTTTCACAGTTTTCGGTAGTGGTTTTACGGTACGCGGCATTGTGGCCCCAAAACCGATCCCGGCTCGGATGTTTTTCAAAAATCTAATACAATAGAGAATTCCTCAACTTTTAATACCAATTATACATGCCCATCCCATATAAAAAAGTTCAGGAGATACTGACAAAACTCGACATTTTCCGAAAAAAATCATCAAAACACGTGCTTACAGATTCCATCGGAAGTTAAAATTTTGCTAGCCAGTTCAAATTAACACGTTATTCATTCGGGGTAGGTACCTACTTATTTCGGTAGTATTGCAAATATGATGAAAAAAGCAAAGATTGCAGGAATTGAAGGAAATGCGCAGGTACCTACCCGAATATGTAGATAAACAATTAATTAGGTTTTAATGCAATACTAAGGTAAGGTTGTTTCGATGATACTGAATAATTCAAATTTTCTTAAAGTTAATTTTCACGTTCTGTATTGGTTCTACTCAAGTTCTGTTATTTTATCATTAAAGGCCAGTTACATTACAAAACTGAAATAATTACAGAACTCGAACGGAACTATCTAGAACTAAAAATTTACTAGAAAAATTTGAAGAATTGACATTTTTTTCTTAAACAACCCGGCCTTATTATTTTATTTTATTTATTGGTGTGTTGATTATGAATGAAGCATTGTTCTATTGGACATTATTAAATAAAAAAATATATATTTTAAGCGTGTTCTAGGTAGGTACTTACTTGCAGGGACTTTTTTCCTTTAAAAATCAAAACATGATATTGAATAAATTTATTTGTGCTGAAAAGAAAATTTATAAAATTATTTTATACTCAACAACATAATGGCGTCGTTTTGGTGAAATATTACAACAAAGTACCTACTTAGTACTTAGCCGTGCAAAATTAAATACAATACAACTACAAGAGTGACCTCTGGCATCATAAAATTTTGCATTGCTAAACAGTGCAGCCGATTGTGATGAAACTTTGGGAATTTGATGTGCGCATCCCCTCGATTCTTTCTGTATAAAAAAGTGAGCTCTGGCATCATGAAATTATGCATTGCTAAACCGTTCATCCGATTGCGATAAAACTTCTTTACGCACCCTCGACATGGGGGGTAAGCTGGTGAATGCGTTACGAAAGAGAATATAAATATTATACATTTTATGCGAACGGTAATCGATGCGAATCGATGGTGATCGGGTGAGGCGAACGGTCGGGCCTTTACGCACGCTTGACTTGAAGAGTGATAAGGATAGGGATGCCGATGGGGATGGGGACAGGGACGGGGACAGGGACCGGGACTGGGACGGGGACCGAGACGGGGACGGGGACGGGAATGGGGACGGGGACGGGGACAGGGGCGGGGACGGGGACGGGGATGGGGAAGGGGATGGGGAAGGGGATGAGGAAGGAAAGGATAAGAGGGAGATGGAGATATTAGTTAGTTAGTTTTTTTATATTTTTAATGGACTATTTGTCCGTAAATTAATAAATTATATACAGCGGGTACCGGCATGCGTTGCAAGGCCACTGTAATCTCGGGGTCAACTTAACTGTAATGGTTCCATCCCAACTCAATGCCTGTGCAAGCGCCTGCACTATATAACATTATACAAAACGGGTATCCGGCATGCGTCGCAAGGCCATTTTAACCTCAGGTCAATTAAACTGTAATGGTTCTATCCCAAGTCCCTGGAAATTACATAATAATGCAAGCACCTGCACTTTGTAACATTATATACAACGGGTACCAGGCATGCGTTGCAAGACCATTTTAACTTCGGGGTCAACTAAACTGTAATGGTTCCATCCCAGATCCCGGGAAATTACATTGTAATGCAAGCACTGCACTATATAACATTACATACAATGGGTACCCGGCATGCGTTGCAAACTCACTGTAACCTCGGGGTCAACTAAACTGTTATGGTTCCATCCCAAGTCCCGGGAAACTACATTATAATGCAAGCACCTGCACTATATAACATTATAAACAACAAGTACCCGACATGCGTTGTAAGGCGACTTTAACCTCGGGTCAACTAAACTGTATTGGTTCCATCCCAAATCCTGGAAAACATTAATACAACTTATACAAATTACAAATTATATACAACGGGTACCCGGCATGCGTTGCAAACTCACTGTAACGTTGTATATAATCTAGCATCCCAAGTACAGTATATAACGGGTACCCGGCATGCGTTGCAAGGCGACTTTAACCTCGAGTCAACTAAACTGTATTGGTTCCATCCCAAATCCTGGAAAACTACATTATAATGCAAGCACATGCACTATATAACATTATAAACAACGAGTACCCGGCATGCGTTGCAAGGCGACTTTAACCTCGGGTCAACTAAACTGTATTGGTTCCATCCCAAATCCTGGAAAACTACATTATAATGCAAGCACATGCACTATATAACATGATATACAACGGGTACCCGGCATGCGTTGCAAGGCGACTTTAACCTCGGGTCAACTAAAGTGTATTGGTTCCATCCCAAATCCTGGAAAACTACATTATAATGCAAGCACCTGCAATATATAACATTATATACAACGGGTACCCGGCATGCGTTGCAAGGTCTCTTTAACCTCGGGTCAACTAAACTGTATTCTTTCCATCCCAAATCCTGTAAAACTACATTATAATGCAAGCACCTGCACTATATAACATTATATAACATTATACCCGGCATGCGTTGCAAGGTCACTGTAACCTCGGGGTCAACTTAACTATAATGGTTCCATCCCAAGTCCCGGGAAATTATATTATAATGCAAGCACCTGCACTTTGAAACATTATATACAACGGGTACCCGGCATGCGTTACAAGGCTACTTTAACCTGGGGGTCAATTAAACTGTAATGGTTTCATCCCAAGTCCCGGGAAACTACATTATAATATTTGATATTTAACCGATTGATATTTGATTTAACACACACTCCTCGCTTCATCCACGTTCACACGCAAATCGCATAGTGTTTTAACCCGTTAGTTGCTTTTGCAACGGGCCCAGCTAGTAACTAATTATTACACTAATAATGTATTTTGGATTCGCCCTCTCTACCACTCGCCGCTGGCCGTCATCGATTATCCGATCGCATTCGGTAACCTTTGTACCTATATTTTCGTGCCGTCTAGGGAAATTTGACTAAATCTAGGGGAGAAAAATATTTTTTAGGGAAAAGGGAAATCAGCACTAAATCTACGGAAATTTCAATCTGGTAAATTTTTTATTGCATATGACAATATTACTGGTATTACATACCCATATGTTTTTTGGAATTCCCATGAATCTTAAATATTGTTTGTGTACTTACAAGCAATTTTTTCAAGCAATGTTATTTTTAACACTGACAACTCAAAATGATATTATGTATCTAAAAAGATAAATGGTGACCTCTGAAAGAAAGAATTAATTTAACTTGCAAGTTCCGTTTTTTCGGTGATTGTGGTTGATTTTTATTTGGAATTCCGTTTCTAATCAGGTGACTGCTTAAAATAATATATAATCTATATACATTTGTTACTTTAATTAACCAATGTACATAGAAAATAAATGTTTTCAACATAAAATGTCCACAAATTGTTATTAGTTAATGCTCAAGAAATACAAAGTCGTCGTCTCCCCCCCCCCCCCCCCCCCCCCCCACGAGTTTTAAAACCGTGAAAGTTAGCACAGACGAATTCTAACAATTTATGATTTTGAGGTTAAATCTTGTGTAAAGTATTTTAGTTTATCACATTTTAAAGGAAAATATTTATGCAGGACGTTGCCCTATCTTGGAATAGCATTAGGGAAATGTAGATAGAACCTTATGTAATGAAATATTATGCCCTAACTGGCTGCGTATGATTCTATCTGCACATTTAGATATGTTCTAAAATGTTAAGTATAAGTCTTGTGTAAATATTTTCCTTTCAAATCCTTAAACTAAAATACTTTACACAAGATTCAACTTCTTTATGATACTGAATGACTTTACTGAGAGATACTCTCTATCAGTATCGCTCTGGTGGAAGACCGCCATTCAGAATTGGTATGTGGAAATGCCTTTAGCCAGTTTGGTGACCAGATTTGAATAGCAAGATACATCCCCACCTTCTTCTTTCCCATTGGCAGCCAAAAAACATGGGAAATAATTGAAGGGGATAATGTTAGTAATTAACCCTGGATAACTAATCGCTCGTCGAGGCGACGACGCGCTACTCGGCGAAATTCGAAAATCACCTATTTCCCCCCGCTCCCCGACTTTGACTCTTTCATTACCTTGCTAATTTGCGTAAACAGTGCAGCACGTGACGCAAATGCGGCCACACGCATACTAGGACATGCCCTATGACCATGTCGTCGTCCGCTGGACGAAAGTTTAGTTATAACAACAATTTTATTGTTAAGGTACGTACGTATGTATAAGGGTCATGATTGAGGATATTCTTGGCGAATCTTCTACAATAGAAGCTCCGGTTTCATCGACGTCAAACGTGCGTAAAATTTGCTACCTGTGTCCATCCAAGGCGCGAAGGATGACAAAACACCGTTGCACCAGATATAGAAAGGCTATTTGTGGTCCACATAATGTTGACATTGTAGTCACTGTGTAGACTGATATTTTGATATTAATATGTACTTAATTTATTCATTATAAACCTTACTTTTGTGCCATGTAACAAGTTCCTATCTTAATTAAATATTTTTGATATATATCTAGTGTTTTATTGCGTAGTCCACTCGACGAAAGTGTAGTTACAATGAAACAATGAAAACAGTTTAGTTATCTAAGGTTAAAAAAAGGAAGAATTAGAATGATAGAAAAAAAAGGAATGTAATGAGGTGGCATAGCTCAATTAGATGAGACGCCAGTCCCGAAAAGACTAGAGGAGCAGGGTTCGAGTCCCAGTGACGAGCATTATCTTTTTATTTTTGTGCCTTTTGTCTTTTTACGTTTTCATTGCAAGTATTTGATAATATCTTATTTTATATTTTTGAATGAAATAACTTTGTGGTTATCCTTTATAGATAAATTGTTATGAAAATAATTGAATAATGTTCAAAATTACCCCAGGGTTGTTGATATTTGTCTATAGTAGTGAATTCAACTATTTTACTGGCCACTTATAATTACACTTTTTCTCCGAGTGGTTTTACTTTCGGTCGATAGGGGGATAATAATCGATTTCCCCTCACTTTTTGGATTTGCATCTCCTGGGCAGGATGTAAATCCGACAGTCGAAAATGTGGACTTAAATTTATTTAATAATATGTAAAATATTCAATCGGCGGGTTGTTACAAGTTTATTTAAAATGTGAACGAGTTTCCTTTTATTCCCAGCCGATACAAGGTTATCGCGGCTGGAGAATTCTTGTTTACGGGTATTCCAGTATGGAATCCCGTGGTGCAATAATGGCGGCTTGACCGACCCAGTTTTACTGTAATCTGCGATTATATTTATCATCCGTCATTCGACGAGATGGATTCTCAATAATACCAAAGGTACACGACCGTCCGTGTAGTCCCCGCCGATTCTTTTCACAACCTGATGGAGGACATTTCCATTACTGCAACCACATGATGGACACCATGGGCATGGTGATCTCAAACGCAATAATCACCCAGATGGATGGAGAAGCTTGCAAACCTGGCGCGGAGGCAACGTGAGGGAGAGAGGGGCCCCCCACGGTGCGATATTAGGCATCCGGAATCGTCGCATAAAAATAATAGGTTTTAGCTAGCTCTTAGTATGGTCCACAGGTATGTTTATTCCAATATAATAATCTTGTTTTACATCCACTCTTTTATTTCTTATTTTCCAAGCTTCACAACAATGAATAAAATAACAGTGCCCACGCTCTGATGGGAGTTCATGCCTACCGACACAGTCAGCATATCTCGTACCTATAAGATTTGGCGTCCAAGATCCTACGGGATTAAAGCTGATAACTGTATACCTTCATATATATAACCCTGAATAATTAACATTTAATGCACCCACTTAATAAGAGGTGTATATGATCACATAGTAGGTACAAAACACAACACAGCACTTCCAGTGCCAATACCCTGATATATTAACTACCCTGTTTAATAACCTATACATTAAACCCTACCCCAATTCAAGTACCATAACATGACACCCAACATCCTCCTTTTTCTATTATAACATGGCGCCCAACGTGGGGCTACTCTACCGTAACATGGCGCACCAACTGGTGATAACGAAAATATTTTTTTC
The DNA here is from genome assembly GCA_917880885.1 of Limnephilus marmoratus. NCBI lineage: Eukaryota > Metazoa > Arthropoda > Insecta > Trichoptera > Limnephilidae > Limnephilus > Limnephilus marmoratus. The sequence goes on along the minus strand of OU862916.1, from coordinate 40,701,526 downwards.
ATTGTTGTGAATCTTGGAAATATTAAATTCATTATATAAACATGCCCTTAACATATTTTTTAACTTGCCCTATGTTTTGTTTTGCTTTGCTTTTAAAATATTAGTGTCAGAACTTTATTTTATACCTGAAATGATTTTTTTTAAATGTTTTCAATCATAAATGCACTGTTCATAATACCTACATGTCAAACATAACCTCAATTCCTCAATAGAATTGTTATTGCTGCTCCACACTATTCGCGAAGTTGAACGAGGTTAGCCGAATACGATAGTGAGGAAGGGCACTTCGTCTATTTTCGTCCAACCTTGGCTCGTCTCGGGCGACCTCCAGTTTTTGTCGGTTTTTGTGCCCGAGTCAAAGGACTCGAGGTTGCACGAAGTGCCTACACGAAGTGCCTCTCTACACTACTCGGTTAACTTCAGTTCGCTTCAATACGTCGTCGTGAATGCACGTGCGCGCTAGCAATTATTTTTTTAGTATTATCTCACGGCACGATTAAGAGTGGAGTACAGTGGTCGCAGGAGCAAATTCTGTTGCTCCTGCGACCAGGGCATGTTAGAATTACCCGTAGACGAATTAAAGAAAAAGAAGGATTCGCTTTTTGCTATGTACAGGAGCTACCGTAGAAAAAAAGATGCGTCAATAAATAATAATAATAATAATGGTTTATTGTCTTCATTTCTTAGTAACAAGTAGAGATAATGATATCCCCACTCGGATCTCCCGTGCTGAGGATTTCACTTACATATTATAATTTAATTATAAGAAATTAATATGAAATAGACATAACATATATCATATAGCATATATTTTTTTAAATAATTATAAATAAAATAAGACAGCGTTTTCTTTATTATTCAGTTCAGTGGATTTGGTTTTAGTCTATTTGATATCAGTATATTTTCTATTTCTGATCTCCCTATATTTAGTATCCAGCTTTTTATTTGAAAATTAAATTTTATAATGTTGAGGTTTTTGAGTGAGAGTGGTATTTTATTGTAGAGTTTAATGCCATAATATAAGAAGCTTTTTGCCCAAATGTTGTGTTAGTAGTTCCTTCTTTTATTTTTATATTTCTTCGTTTGATAAATATGTACATAATAAGCGAGCGTGCACATTGCAACGGCAGCTGCTACTTGAGCGTCCATGACGTGCGAGCCGTGCCGGCACCACCGCGCGAATGAGCTTCTCGCGAAGTTGAACGAGAGTGTAGCCACGTACTTCGAACTTCGGTCAACTTTCCCGAATATTTCGTCGAGGAACTTCGCGAGCAGTGTAGAGGTAGAGTTATTGTCATTTTATTAAAATATGCTTAGAAATTTGGTCATAGACAATATGCATTATAGAACTCTATAAAAAAAAAAATTAATCCAATGAATAGTGGTTATTTTCAAAATAATTTCAATTATCTATGGCAATTTCTTGCTTTCAAATTTACCTATGGCTTTCATATGTCAAAACATATTTGTTTTTTATAATTCCAAACATGAAAAACAGTTAAAATTTTCATAAAACAATAATATTATGAGTTTAAATAACAATATAAAATTAATATCAATAATTATGCAAATGTTTATAATGATTTATTGTTAACTAAGTGACATTTTGTTCATAATTACGGAGGTACGTACATTAAATTTATCAAATCATTGCAGTAATATTAAAAACATTTTAGTTGAAAGGTATTAGTTAAAAGTATTACAAACCTTTTAAAATATATAGTTGAACATTATTATTCAAGCTTTATAAAATTATATTATGCCGGTATTCATACAAACCGTCATTTGTCAAATATTTGTCAAATATCAATTGTCAAATAACATGATGTAAACAAAACATCAAAATATGTTGTATTTTTATGCAATTTCAAAAAATAACCTTTATTAGGAAACCATTTATACGGGATATTATTATTATAAATGTTTAATTAGTTACGAGACGAAATTAATGTTATTTACAGCTGACATCTGTCACAAATATATATTATTGATTGTTTATTTACAAATAATGTCAAACTTGACATTTCAAATTATGACGTTTCAAATGCTATGAATTATTAGTAGGTCATATTAAAAATATTAATTTAAATGAGCAACATACATATTCATTTCAATGGAATATTTTTTTTTTAAATTTAAATGGGGTACATACATATTCAAATAAAATTTCATATTTTAATTTTCAAATGAAATCAGGGTTATAAAATAAAATATTTTATGTTTTAATTTTCAATACAGGGTTGGCACAAACCAATATTTTCAAACATCAGGGTTGCCAAAATTTTATTTTTTTAAATTGAAACAAAAAGTTATCAAGAATATTTTTCAAATCAACAACAACGTTCAACAGCGTACAACAACAATAACATCAACAATAACAACAACAACAAAAATAACAATGTTTATTTTTCTTTTCAAATCAAGGGCATCATTCTTAATAACAATTCTGAGAATTGTTTTGAATTTAAGTACAATCAAGTAATTGTCATCGGTGACACAAGGAATAAGGTGATATTTATTATCATTTTTTTTTATATATATAAAGGACAATATTCACGAAATGTGATAGGACTTGGAGAAATTATCGGACAATGACGAAACGTCATTATTATCATTGGAAGGGGGTTGACGGAGGTATATTCGGTCTGATCAACTGGATCCTGGTGATCAACTTACCATTCCTAATGGTCCAAATTAGTTCCAAAGGTAAGGGTGGGCTTGTACCCCAACCGCAACGTATCGATCCGGCGTCGATTACGTTTACCTTATATGACAGACAGAGGGCGAGAGATGCTTGCTGTCTGCTCATCAGGCCATGAGTTGCTGACTCAGGTAGGGAACATGTGTGCAACATCGTCAGTAGGAGGGCAGTGGATCCGTTGCCTGTAGATGGATGATTCCTACGGGAGGCGGAAGGATTGCCAGCCACTGGTCCATGTGCATACTCAAAGTACTACGTGGTGTGAAACTTGCCTGAGTGGTTCGGGTTGTTCTTGGAGTTTTATGACCAACCCTGACACAACATTCAACAAGTATTCATAAACTCTATTTAAAATCGAGTTTTATGTTTTTTTTTTTCACACGGTACTATTTGTAGTGATTTATGGTAAATCACATAATTATTTTCTCAAATATAACAAGTCTAAATAAATACGTGCACACCTTTATATTGTCGTAAGTTATGCTCTACGTCAGAGCCAATAAAATTCTAGCCCATTCAAATAGTCACACATGACTCAAATACATCATGATTCTTCATATCGAGTATCAAGCATCATTAAAATAAGACTAAATTAAAGTCTCATTAAAAAAATCTATTGAACAAAAAAATGTCTCGTAACTTATCAAAACTCTCGTAATCAAAACTGTTGTAAACAAACAAAACAAAAAAATATGTAACTAATCAAAACTGTTGTAAACAAACAAAACAAAAAAATATGTAACTAATCAAAACTGTTGTAAACAAACAAAAAAAATATTTAACTTATCAAAACTACGATAAACAAACGAAAAGAAATATATGTAACTATTAAAAAATGTATTTTGTACAAAAACAAAGCAAAACAAAACAAAACAATTAATTATGTATTGTCATTGTATAACTTCTTTTTTCCAACTATTATTATTATTTTTATTTTCAACTGTGAGACCTAGTTAGTATAGGCAGGTTTTCTTATTCATTTGAATTCAGTGAAAAGTGAAGGTTGTTCAACCATTATAAAAAGTGTTTATAATCCGATAACAGGATAAAGTGATGCTACAGAGCATAATATAAAAGTGAATGATTGAAATGATATTTTCACTACAATGTCTTTTTATTTTTGTATTTAACTACAATGATAATTGTTTTTATTTCTATTGTATTTCTGTTTTAAAATTTATTGTTTTTAGGAACCGGTGGACCAATACAATTGTTAAGCTTTTAGTCAGCATAGGACATAGGTATGTTCGGGGTCGAACATTTACGCGAGAACGGGGAAAATGTTATGAAAATAATTGAATAATGTTCAAAATTACCCCAGGGTTGTTGATATTTGTCTATAGTAGTGAATTCAACTATTTTACTGGCCACTTATAATTACACTTTTTCTCCGAGTGGTTTTACTTTCGGTCGATAGGGGGATAATAATCGATTTCCCCTCACTTTTTGGATTTGCATCTCCTGGGCAGGATGTAAATCCGACAGTCGAAAATGTGGACTTAAATTTATTTAATAATATGTAAAATATTCAATCGGCGGGTTGTTACAAGTTTATTTAAAATGTGAACGAGTTTCCTTTTATTCCCAGCCGATACAAGGTTATCGCGGCTGGAGAATTCTTGTTTACGGGTATTCCAGTATGGAATCCCGTGGTGCAATAATGGCGGCTTGACCGACCCAGTTTTACTGTAATCTGCGATTATATTTATCATCCGTCATTCGACGAGATGGATTCTCAATAATACCAAAGGTACACGACCGTCCGTGTAGTCCCCGCCGATTCTTTTCACAACCTGATGGAGGACATTTCCATTACTGCAACCACATGATGGACACCATGGGCATGGTGATCTCAAACGCAATAATCACCCAGATGGATGGAGAAGCTTGCAAACCTGGCGCGGAGGCAACGTGAGGGAGAGAGGGGCCCCCCACGGTGCGATATTAGGCATCCGGAATCGTCGCATAAAAATAATAGGTTTTAGCTAGCTCTTAGTATGGTCCACAGGTATGTTTATTCCAATATAATAATCTTGTTTTACATCCACTCTTTTATTTCTTATTTTCCAAGCTTCACAACAATGAATAAAATAACAGTGCCCACGCTCTGATGGGAGTTCATGCCTACCGACACAGTCAGCATATCGCGTACCTATAAGATTTGGCGTCCAAGATCCTACGGGATTAAAGCTGATAACTGTATACCTTCATATATATAACCCTGAATAATTAACATTTAATGCACCCACTTAATAAGAGGTGTATATGATCACATAGTAGGTACAAAACACAACACAGCACTTCCAGTGCCAATACCCTGATATATTAACTACCCTGTTTAATAACCTATACATTAAACCCTACCCCAATTCAAGTACCATAACATGACACCCAACATCCTCCTTTTTCTATTATAACAAAATGAAACAATTCAACTTTGTTTGAACCACTTATATAATGAGTAAATTCGACCGGTTTCAGAACAAACGTTCCTTCTTCAGGGCAAGCGTATACTAATTTGACAGTTTCGAAATATGGATGGGAACAATGTTTTATTATGGTAGGGGTGGATCCGTTGCTAGTTATTAATGTAGAGTGGGTGGGTAGGTATTAATGTAGAGTGGGTGGGTAGGGGAACAAATCCATGATTGGGCTATAAGACAATATTTATTGTTTGTTGATAATAGATTCATTATTTTTAAGGGATTTTTTAATTTCTAAGTTATCTAAACGTTTTCCTTTATGATTAATATGAAGAATATTTATCCACACCTTAAATGTTCTTTGATTCTGATTTCAAATTACAAGTTGTTTTTCCAATATAAAATGAGGGACAATCATTGCATTTGAGTTTATACAGTGGCGGCTCGAGCACAATTTCGATGGTGGGGATCGATATTTTTTATGTGAATAAATAAATATGCTTACATGACAATTTACCTTAAACTTATTATAATTGAAAACATTCAAAATACCTGCTCTTTTATATTCATGTACCTATCTGAGTAGGTACCTTCACTTCAAGTCTAAAGTGAATAATTCATAAATTTTTTCGAAAAAATATTTATTTTTCTCAAAAAAATATTATTCAATTAGTTACGCGCCTTACCAGAAATACAAAAATTATTACACATATGAATATAAAGCTTAATAAAAAATAACAAGTATAATCCAACCAACTTTGGTTTAGATCGCTTTTGAGGTTAATTTTCCACCAGAACGGTTCCATAGAAATAATCCGACTTAGGGGGTTTTTCACCATCCTCCCAATAGCTTATCCATACACATAATGAATATTTTGGATTAATTCTACAGGATTTATTTATTTAAAAAGTCTGAGTTTACTATTCGGTACTTGAATCTATGAACAATGGCTACATATAGGATAAATTAGCCGAAGTTTTTACCTGTTGCTAGTATTTATTTGTTTTTTATTAATATTCGTTATGTGTATGGATAAACTATTGGGAGGATGGTGAGAAACTCCCTTATATTATTATTTTAATAACAAAATACGTACCACAATAATACCACTTACGCGAATCCCGGTCCGTGCATAGCTCACCTCTTTCAATTTGAACGAAAACAAACTCCAAATTGTTCACAAGGGGATCCTGGAGCTTATCCCCAAGATAACGATACTATGACTCAAATGCGCATGCGCAAATTCGCGAAATCCCTAAGAAACGTATTCAGTACGAATAAAAAATATTAATTTCAAGGAAAAAATTCCGTGATGTCCCCCAACTGCGCAGAACGGTTTGCGCAGTGCGTATGGCGCATGGCAACTGATAGTTTCGATCTCAAGCTTGCATTCTGCGGAGAAGCGATCTCGTCTCGATTCGCGACGCGTTAGTACGCAACAAGGAAGTGAGCGGAGTGGTCGCACGTTCGTCCGAGAAAACTTTTTCAATTTCGAGCATAAAAATGTTCTGAATTGAAATTATAGATTATGTTTCTGCAAATGTTAATAATTATTTTTATGTTAAGAATTCATGTTTGTGAACATCGAAAAAATTCTCAATAGGTTTCTGAAATATGAAGTGGGGTCTGTCCCCACCGTCCCCTTGAGAAGAACCGCCACTGAGTTTATATATTCCGGAATTAGTCAATTTATGGTCTTTATCTTTAATATTTCTCAAAAAATTACCGATATTATTTCTTGTATAAAAAGCTGGTTTAATATTAGAAGAGAGATTTTTCCAACATTGAACTGAAAAATTATTAATATACAAAATTTTACACCATTCTTTATCATTAATATTATTAGAATTGTGTAACACAATACCTACCCACCCACTCTACATTAATCTCTACCCACCCACTCTACATTAATAACTAGCAACGGCTCCACCCCTACCACAATAAAACATTGTTCCCATCCATATTTCGAAACTGTCAAATTAGTATATGCTTGCCCTGAAGAAGGAACGTTTGTTCTGAAACCGGTCGGATTTGAATTGTTTCATTTATCTTATTTTATAATTAAAAAGGAAACTTGCAGCTCTATAATACAAACCTCATAAGCAAAATTGTTCATGTGCTAAAATTGGTTCTCCGTGGAGGAATCAAACTTTTTACATTATCATAAAATCAAATAAAAATATTTGACATTGAATTTTGCAACCAAATTAACCTACTAACCTTATTAATTTGATAAAAAATTCAAATTGATAATAATGATAACAAACGTCAATAATTTGTCATGCCATCTTAGAGCTGTTTTTCGTGTGAATTATTTATTACCTTGTAAATGGTGCATCAATTTGATGAAAGAAATGTGATAAGGAAAGAAATTGAAGGTCAGGGGTAATTTGTATTTAGCCCTGGCAACATAACTGTGATATATGCAATTATATCGCATTTGTATCTATGTAGTAATTCGGGAATGCTCGGGTCGCCGAACATTGCCGATCGGGCATACGAGCCGGGACAGCGGTCCGGTGTACGGCCGCGGCCAGAACCATTCTAACTTCCAGTATAATCAGTCGCTACCGAGACAAATAATATTACTTATTGAATCCATTGTACTCTTACAATAAAGACGAGAACTTACGTTTAACATATTTATTATTATTGTGTGGCTAGTGTGGCCACAATAAAAGTACATTACAATTGGCGCAGCCGTATTAAAGTACAATATTGGATTACCAAATTGGATCAAAAAAAAAAAAAAAAAAATTACCAAAGCGGGGAGAGCTAAGTCACCCCGAAAAATTTTTCAAGGCTACCTACAGCCGAGGCGGAACATTGGAGTATTTTTTGGGTTTGTCTGACCGAGTGAAAGGACCGGCAGAACAAACCGAGGATATCTCTGGCTATTCCTGGAGCCACAGTCAGAGTTCTGGAGTACCATCCAAGGGTACTCAGAAGCAAGAGGCGGTGGTCGTTTTTGGGGCTCAACAGAGCCTTTCCACGAAGGTGAAGTTCCGAGGGAGTGCCGAGGGAAGGCATTCCTTACAAGGCAAACAGTGCTAGTGTCGAGGAAGGTCACTCACTCATCAAGAGGAAACAATCTGGAGACGTTGCAACCGCAATTTCTAAGATAGGTTTTTCTTTTCTTTCTTGTGGAGGATTTGTCTGGGTTTTTTGTAATTTTTTCCGGGGTAGTATTGTTGTCGTAGCTTCGCGTGATTATTTTTTTTTTTTCCTTTTGTGAAGATGGAATCGGCGAGAATTCCACCGTTCTCTCACATAAACGGAGATTGGGATGTGTTTCAACTCAGATTAGAGCAGTTTCTCGTGTTACATGATGACATTACCGAGATTAAGAAAAAGGCTTATCTGATAAACTCGCTTGAAACGGAGACCTTGACTCTTCTGTCCAACTTATGTTTCCCGATTAAAATCACAGATGTTACGTTTGAGAAATTAATTGAGTTGCTAAAAAAACATTGTGGTAAATGTAGATCTCTTTTTCAAGAGCGGGAATCATTTTTCCAAGCTAAACAGAATCATAACGAATCGATAAGGGATTTCGCCGCAAGAATTCGAGGGCTCAGCTCATTCTGTCAGTTCGGAAACAGGCTGGAGGATAATCTTGTAGACGTGTTTGCAATCGGTCTACTTCCGGGCCCAGTACGGGTAAAATTGTTTGTTGAAGGGCCTAAACAAAACTTTAATCAACTAGTTGAACTTGCAGTGACCGCGAAAGGTCCTGAGGTCGATTCAATCAAGATGAAGTTGGAAGTAAATTCGGTAAAGGAATTTGGAAGATCGGCTTCTCCGGCGCGAGAAATAAATTCGGTAAAGAGATTTGGAAAATCGGCTTCTCCGGCGCGAAAACTTTATTATCGGTCGAATAGTTCCGATTCATGTAGGTCGGATAAACAAGTTAAAACCGGTTCATCACTAAAAAAGTGTAAGATCTGTGGGAAATCAAATCATGACACTCATAACTGTAAGTTTAAGCAAGCTAAATGTTATTCTTGCGGTAAATTGGGTCATTTACAGAGATTTTGTAAAAACGGGTCAGTAAAATCAGTTATGAATTGTAATAATGAAAATATTGAAAATGTAGCTTTTGTTAAGGCAATCAAGGCACAATTGAAATTAAATGGGAAATCCTTCGAAGCGATGATTGATTCAGGATCATCAGTTTGTGTCATTCCGGAGACATTGTTTTGTAAACATTTCAGTAATATAGAGTTGTCACCCGAAACACGAAAAATTTCAGGTTACGACGGGAATATGTTGATTGTTGTGGGTAATGCAAATTTCAAGGTCGAATACAATAATCTAGTTAGGTTAATAACCTTTATCGTTGTAACAAGCGGTTCGGAGATGATTGTGGGAAGAGATTTCATGGAAATATTTAACCTCAACATTGTTTCAAAACAAAATTCTATTAATTCGGTTTCGTTCGCGAATAGGAACAAATTTCAGAAAATGGGGAACGTAAAACCATATTTTTCAGGGTATGGAAGTTCTAATCTTAGGGAATATAAAACCATGTTTAAAGGGCATGGTAGTTCATCTGCAAATAAAAGGAATGTAAAACCTTATTTAAAGAATACGGTAGTTCAGTTGCAAAGATTACTTTCTGGGAAACCGATGAAATCAGGTGGAAACCAGGCAGATTTTCTGTCTCGGTTTCTGTTAAAGAACAAAGTTGAGAATTCTAAGGTAGAATTTAAAGATTACTGCGGTTCAGATTTCGTAGATTTTGTTAGCAATTGTGAACATCTTGACGTTAATTCGATTAGGGAAGCCACTAAAGTAGATACGGTCATTCAAGGCGTAATGACGTGTTTAAGGCAAGGGTGGCCCAAACGTGTTAAACGCGAGGAGGAATTATGGAAATTCTGGATAAAAAGGAACGAACTTTCGATTGTTAAGGATTGTTTATTTTGGCAACATAGAATTATTGTTCCAAGTTCGTTGCATAAAAAAGTGTTAGAGCTCGTGCATCGTTCACACTTAGGTATTGTTAAGATGAAAGGGTTAGCAAAGGGTTATTTCTGGTGGTCATCGCTGAGCAAAGATTTAGAGAAAATTGTTCAGGAATGTCCAGAATGCGCGTCGACGAAACAATCTCCGCCAAAGAGTCAATTATCGGTATGGCCTAATTCTGGGAAGGTCTGGAGTAGGCTACACCTGGATTATTACAATAACGTCACTTGTGTTGGTCAGGGTTTTAACTTCATTTTAACTTGTTCTGAGATATGGAGTATCAAAGTTTGTAAAGATGATTTCTCATAAACCTTCTAGCGATTTCTGATTTTGAGGTTGAATCTTTTGTTAAAGTATTTTAGTTTAACATTTAGTGACCAGATATGAAAAGCTAGAAACACCAGTGGCGGTTCTTCACAGGGGGACCATTGGGGAGAGTCCCCACCAGTTACATCCAAAACCTACTAAAAGAAATAACAATCGATGCTTTGTCTTCACCAAAATAAATGAATTCTCATAAAAGTAATTAACATTTGCAGATATTAAAATGCAAAGAATTATTCCGGATCATTTTAATGCGACACGGCGACCATTCTGGCTAACCAGCAAGAGCGGAATGATAGCCGACTAGCGCACAAACTATCGGAGTCCATTTCTCAGTGCGCAGAAAGAACTATTGCGCACTTGGGGGACAATACGAGCTATCCCCTCAGGTGTTTTGGTTCATTCCTTGCGTCTTTTTCGCGATCGTATGCAATCTGCGAGAACCGCGCATGCGACCTCATATGTGAATTTCACATACCGTGGAGATCATCCAATAAATCCCCATGACAAACTATTGAACCATTTGTTTGCGTAATTTCAGGCGGGAATTGTTCGCATTCAAATTAAGTTTGATAATAATCTTGCAAGATAAAACATTATTTTTATTATATTTTATTGTAAATTGGTATATGTATATCTATAGACATTTTATATTATTTTGTGTTTAGATATCCGATTAACATGATTAGACCGTCAAAATTTTTTTTGAGAAATTTTATATTATATTCTACGGGTGGTGAGATTACGGTCCAGTACGTAAAAAATGTCGATCCCCACCATCAAAGAAGTGCTCGAGCCGTCACTGAGAAATACCCTGACCTTCCTCTTCCCAATCTCCTTCATCTCCAAGTAATCTGGGCTATTTGGAATTTCATTAAACACGAAGAGGAGCTGAAGCAGATATTTTGAGTTTTTGATTTTTTTTAAGTTCCTTTATATTGTTACGTAACAGAATCGGCTCCCGAGCGGAAGGTTAAGTGAATCGTCCCCACTACACGTGCCGACCGTTTCCTCTCCCCGCACCGCGCGACCACCCCGCGTCAGGCGCGAAGCGCCGGGCGGCCCGCCGGCCGCCATTCCTTCGCTAGCTCTCGGCCAAGCAACTGGCTACGCGCGATTTGCGCTGTTTGTGCTCTACGATATTAACTCCGCGATGTATTGTTTGCAATTGTGTTGTGAACGGAATCCAGAAAAGATGGCAGACCACGCATCTAGCTATGTGAGTACCAACTCGCTTCCTCCCCCCCACCGTGTGCTTTGAACCGTTTGTAACTTCATTTAAACGCATAGAGAGAGGGAGAAAACCTCGTTAGGTCAGTAGGGTAGTTTAACTTGTGTTTTGTGCCGACACTGGCCGTATGTGTATCACCCTGTTCTGTTTATTGAATAAACCCTTTAAATGCAAATACTGTGTACTGATTGAAGAGGGAGTCCCGGGGATTTTGAGGAGAGGAGGGGAAGGAAGAATTGACCAAGCGAACCACTGGCACTCGCCCTGTTTTTAGGAGGAATCATGTTCGAGCCGGTTTGAGCTAACCGACGGCTGTTATTGTGTGTGTTTTACAGGAATAGGGCCTGGGGTAGGCCGCAGCAGCAGCGCCCCCAGCACTGGCGTTCCCAACTTAGGGGCAATTTTTTTTTCCTCCCTCTTCACAGTCGCTCGCCTCGTTCTTCAATCAGCCATTGTTTAAACTGTATAATCTATAATGTTTTGTCTTGTTTTTTTTCCCAATTTGTCTAGCATTACCATCAAAAAACATCGACGCGAGTGTAACTTCGAAGTGCAAATTTAAACTATCGCGGGCACATTCCTTCATTTTCGAGTCGTCACTCGACAAAACATTATCACCGGTATTCCTACGTAAAGTGCTCAACCAAGAAAGTTGCCGTCGTGAATAATATAGTGTTTACAAGTGTCGACCGACTAAATTTGCTAGTTTCAAATACAAGATTAATAGTGGAAATGTACACAAATATTTAAAACAAAGTTATTCAACAATTAAAATCCTGTATATGATAAACCAATTACCCGCTTCGTTTCCCGAAAGTTAATTAACCAGTTTTCATTAATAAACTTATTCCGCAGTGTGCTGGTCTGTATTTGATATCGACATATACTGCGAATAGGGGTCTATTTCGCAAAATACTGGCCTGTATATATAACGGCATATTTTGCAGCTTAAGGGAAACAAGTGGATTAAATTCTTTCTACCTTTTGACAATTGAGCATTTTTCTAATTTTGCCGCCTGTTTCATCATTTAGCTTTTTTTTCTTTCGTAAGAAACAGACGACATAATTTGAAAGACGTTCGGTTCGCGTTGACGTCGTTTCCTCGAGTCAGGCATTACATTACGTATGCACATCTGCATATAACTTGTTATGACAAGAGGAAGTCGGCGGATAAATACCAGTAATGGTGTATGCTCAAATCAGGCTGCAGTATAGCCACGTTAAATAAAGAACAATTCCCCAAGACATTGTTGAATTTTCAAACATACTTCCACGAAAACTTGTATAAAAGAAAAAATATTTCCTTTCCTTTCTAAAGAACCCCCCCCTTTGGAAGGCTAATCGAAATATTCCAAAAAACATGTTCATTTAAGGCGAACCTCGTTTCCGTTTTTTTATTTTTTCTTTTCCGGACTTTTGCTTATTTGCAAACCTTTTTCAAAAACATCGGGATTTTTTCTCAAAATTACGTTTTTTGAGGGAAACCGCTGCTCAAATTTTCTCTCGTTCCGGACTTAGAAAATTTTCTACAAATTTTCAAAACATCAGGATTTTTTCTCAAAATCACGTTTTTTGAGGGAAACCGCTGCCCAATTTTTTTTTCTCGTCTATGGACTTTGAAAATTTTCAACAAATTTTCAAAACATCTGGATTTTTTCTCAAAATCACGTTTTTCGAGGGGAACCGCTGCCCAATTTTTTTTTCTCGTCTATGGACTTTGAAAATTTTCAACAAATTTTCAAAACATCAGGATTTTTTCTCAAAATCACGTTTTTCGAGGGAAACCGCTGCCCAAATTTTTCTCGTTTTCGGACTTAGAAAAATTTTCTACAAATTTTCAAAACATCAGGATTTTTTCTCAAAATCACGTTTTTCGAGGGAAACCGCTGCCCAATTTTTTTTCTCGTCTATGGACTTTGAAAATTTTCAACAAATTTTCAAAACATCAGGATTTTTTCCCAAAATCACGTTTTTTGAGGGGAACCGCTGCCCAAATTTTCAAATAAACCAAACACTTATAAAAAACGCGTTTTTTTTCAAAAACTTTTTGTAAAAATACGTCCCCAGTGGTCAATCTCTGCCCAATTTCTTTCCAATTGCGAGTCTAGTTCTCACTTTTTCCAACATAAGGTCACTCTGATACGACCTTATACACCATGGAAGTTCCTCAAGTCACGCTGGGTATAATCCCACACATTTTTACTTCAAAAAAGGAGGAACTACTACAGGCCCTGAGAAATAGAAAGATTTCTCCTAGGAATAATTCCAAAATGCCTTACTGTGTCGGAATCAGTAAATTCCATCACATCAAGTACTCAGGCGTAATCAAATTGGCAAAACTCTTGTCATAAATGACGTGAGTTACGTGTAAATATTAAATGTAAATAATCACCCACATGGGCATTCGTAAGGAAATCCTTACACCCGAAGGCACATTAATGTCAACGGTAGCCTAACTCCTGTACATTTTTTTTTTGTGTATAATTTTATATGTTCTTTTACATCCTGCGCGCCTTGCCTGCTGTACCACAAGAGCACCTCTTGGGGCACTGTTTTCATGCTTGTATGCATCCTCTTCCTGAAATTGATCACTTCGGGAAAGGGACTCCTTTTTCCTCCTACCATCAACGGTTCCAGAAAACTCTTGCTCCGAGACGTCGTTTTTCCTTTCACAATTCTTGCAGCATCCGCGCGTTTTTTTTTTCTCACCTCATCGCCTCATCTTGTCATATCACCCCTTTTTTTAATTTTTTGTTTTGTGTCGGGTTTTGTCGTACCAGTACGTCCCTACCCTAATGTTGTAAATATAAAATCATAAGCACAAGTCTGTATAATAACCATTGGTTTCAGACCTTTGCCGCGGGCTCGCTACTATGGTCACAGCACCATATTGTAAGAATGTCGCGACGATTTCTGTTATAATAGGAAATCCTCCCGTTTTTTCTTTCTTTCTTTTCCCTCTTCACCCCATCCTACACATTCATAGTAATGTTGTATATTGGGAATCGTTTCGAATACACCCAATGTACTCACCTATCAGGTCACATTCGCTGGATTCGAGACAATTCAAGAGCAACCTTGTTGCTATTTGTGGTTTTTTCTTCTTTTTCCAAAAAATTAGAATGGCGCTCAACCCAATTGCTCTTATTTTTCTAGAATCATATTTTGTCGGATTCGGAAAATTTTTTTTTTTTGTTGTTATAAAAGTGACAATATGTTTTGTCCCTTCATTAACTTTGTTCCTTGTACATATACAACTTCATTATGAGGTACATATTTTATCATGACATCAGTTTCTTTTGTCCTTTATTGTACCATTATTCTAGTTTGAAGTTTAAAATCTTGGCCAGATCTTCAATAAAATTTGTGTTTATCGCCTTTTGGCAAGTCTTGTAACGTATGCTAATATGAAATTATTAAGCTACAGCAGTGCCGTATTAATTACATCATTGCAAAAAAAAACCGCCGTCTGTATTGAATGGGGACCCACATTTTCGAACGTAATTGGGCTACTGTCTTTCAATACTGGGCAAATTTGTTGTAAATCGTTCATTCCTGTCACGTGAGACGTGAAAACGTGACAATATCTACCATCATAGGAGAGATCCTCAAAACATCCGCCATGATACGAGAAGCTCGTTATAATTACTTTATACTCTTAACTAAATGTTATTGAGTTGGTCGTGTGTCTTTTGGCATGAGAACCGCTTAATCCGCCGTCTGTATTGAATGGGGACCCACTTTTTCGAACGTAATTGGGCTACTGTCTTTCAATACTGGGCAAATTTGTTGTAAATCGTTCATTCAACCCGCCGTCTGTATTGAATGGGGACCCACATTTTCGAACGTAATTGGGCTACTGTCTTTCAATACTGGGCAAAATTTGTTGTAAATCGTTCATTCCTGTACATGAGACGTGAAGACGTTACAATACTCACCATGAATCGTGCGAACGAAATAATATCTACCCCATGTTTGTGTGACCTACCAAGCGTAGATCACACGCCTTTTATTTTCTGTTATCAGAAAATTATTGCTTTTGCAGCAGAGTACTCATTAACATGCCCGTGGACTTCCTGTCACAAGAACCCAGGAACTATCCACTATCTCAAAAGGACTAATCATACGCTTCACTCATGATTATGGGGCATCGTGTCGTAGGAGTTAAGTTGATGGACACAAAAACACCTAACTCGTTGTCTGGGGGACGAACAAGAAAACCCCCAGGTTTGTGAGATTTGAGCAAGGGTCTGTCATTTCTCGCAAACAAGTAGGAGAATAAAACGACCTTCTAATCTTCTGCCCAATACACGTAGTGGATTAGACTCTTTTTGTCAGTGTATCCCTTTTGTCCCACTCTACCAAATTGTATTGTAATGTGCCAGGAAAGTTGCTGTAGACCTTGTTTCACCTTTCACTCAGAGGTCGAATTTCGGAAATAGCCGAGTCCTCAGCAGTTTTCTTCGTTCAAATGTTCCCAATTGTCACTCTTTCCTTTCCTCGAAATTATCCGTGAATGGGGATATATGCGTTACGCACTTGGCGTTTCGTTTGTCAAATGGGACAACCTTCATTCACGGATCTTTTCAACTTCCTACTCCTTTCCCACTTTTCATAACTTATTTGTACTCAATGTTTTGTTCTTCGAAAGTAGAAAAAATGCTACCGTATAGACGTGAGCATAGGTCATGGAAGACCAACTTCTTTCGAAAAGGGGCATTTTGTCATACGTACAAACCCTTACCTACGTGTTCTTGGAAATGTATTTAGTTTAAAAAAAAAAAAAACTAAATGGGTTAAACAGAACCTTCCTTGAATACGTACCTTTGTAATATGTATAAGTCTGTAGTTGCATTTAGTTAACTCTCTCTCCGTCTCTCTCTCTCTCTACGCGTCAAACAAATCCAATTTTTCTCAACATGCACACCTTGTTTCTCTCCAAACCTTTTCATCATTGGTCTACCAGGCAGGTAAACTTCAAGAATTTTGTTCTAATAATAATTTTTTCCCGGATTAATAAGAAGACCAGCAGCTCTTCACCCTATCTACACCTGCGCCTCTCTTCATGCTGCCTTCACTACCGTCACGGAGGTCCCATGCCTTCAAACCCTGCGTACCAAAAGCACCCGACCACACCTAACATAACCTAGTGTGAGTCGTGCGTGTAGTTGCGAATTGTATCATCACAAAACCATCACTCAAACAAACCCGAGCACGTCAGCTCTAAGTTGGTTCATGTTCCTGTTGCCATTGTACAAATGTTCCTGCGGCACCTTGCAAATGTTCCTGTTGCCATTGTACAAATGTTCCTGCGGCATCTCGCAAATGTTCCTGTTGCCATTGTACAAATGTTCCTGCGGCACCTTGCAAATGTTCCTGTTGCCATTGTACAAATGTTCCTGCGGCATCTCGCAAATGTTCCTGTTGCCATTGTACAAATGTTCCTGCGGCATCTCGCAAATGTTCCTGTTGCCATTGTACAAATGTTCCTGCTGCATCTTGCAAATGTTCCAGCTGCACCTTGCAAATTGCTCTGTTGCCACCATGCCAATGCTCCTGTGCCTTTGCGCAAATAACAATACCAACAATTGTTCATCCAACAATCCCACTGTATACAAACCAGTGTACCAACCACCATCACAACAACGGCTGTCATGCACACAAACCACCTCCTCTATAAAGGACCAACCACCAATTACAATTCCACTCTCCAGTACCTCAATGACGTCATACTGGCCCACCCACAGGATCCGGAAGCAGCTACCTTTTTGACCTCTGTGACAGGTAGAACCCTCTCCACCACCAAGAAGCCTCATCCTGCGTTCTCTTCTTCGTGTTTTCTTTAAGGCCCTAGTGTTCCTTGAGTGTAATCTCAAACGGGCCAGGTTACTGTGACAAAGTAACCGTGTAACTTCAGTGCAACGTCCCAACACCCCAAACATCCTACGCAAACCACGCTACGCAAACATAGCTCACAGACCAATGATACAATTAGAGTCATTTTTTTTCTATCACTGCATAACCCTTGTACCTTTCTCCAACAGGTCCTTGTTTATATTTATGTATGTCACTGCTCTTTCTTGTTCATTCATGTATAATTCCTTGTTCACCATGCTTTTTCTCTTTTGTTTTTGTTTCTACTATTTTGTAGCTAGCAACCTTTTTCTCTCTCTCTCTCCTTTTTTCTCTTAAATTTTTTTTGTTTTGTTTTGGCACAAGTGCTAGAAGGGTAAGAGGATTTCTTAGCCCTACTGCTCCATTACCACGTCGCTTTTTTTGCGGCGAGGGGGGAAGTGTTACGTAACAGAATCGGCTCCCGAGCGGAAGGTTAAGTGAATCGTCCCCACTACACGTGCCGACCGTTTCCTCTCCCCGCACCGCGCGACCACCCCGCGTCAGGCGCGAAGCGCCGGGCGGCCCGCCGGCCGCCATTCCTTCGCTAGCTCTCGGCCAAGCAACTGGCTACGCGCGATTTGCGCTGTTTGTGCTCTACGATATTAACTCCGCGATGTATTGTTTGCAATTGTGTTGTGAACGGAATCCAGAAAAGATGGCAGACCACGCATCTAGCTATGTGAGTACCAACTCGCTTCCTCCCCCCCACCGTGTGCTTTGAACCGTTTGTAACTTCATTTAAACGCATAGAGAGAGGGAGAAAACCTCGTTAGGTCAGTAGGGTAGTTTAACTTGTGTTTTGTGCCGACACTGGCCGTATGTGTATCACCCTGTTCTGTTTATTGAATAAACCCTTTAAATGCAAATACTGTGTACTGATTGAAGAGGGAGTCCCGGGGATTTTGAGGAGAGGAGGGGAAGGAAGAATTGACCAAGCGAACCACTGGCACTCGCCCTGTTTTTAGGAGGAATCATGTTCGAGCCGGTTTGAGCTAACCGACGGCTGTTATTGTGTGTGTTTTACAGGAATAGGGCCTGGGGTAGGCCGCTGCAGCAGCGCCCCCAGCAATATTTAATAATTATTTAATTTATAAAAAAAAATTATTTATAAACAAGTTCTGCGATGTAATTATTATTATGCATGACAGCTGTTTCGCCTTCCGAAGGCATTATCAAACAGTTTTACAAATCAAACTTGAAAACCATTTTTAAAAAATTAAATAGATATTTTGACATTGTAAAAGAGTTTTTTTTGTCAATTTGATAATCTCTACCAAAAATAAACATGAACAGAATGTCAAGCGGGCAAAAATCATTAATGTCACGGCACATCCAGATACTAAAGATAGGCGTAGCACATCAATCATCTACACTACTTCCAAAATGACTTATCAGCTTTATTGGATCACTTTGTATAATTTTGATAGAAATCATGTCGTTTTCTTATCTGACACAACATAAAAAGATAAGTCTCGTGACATTGATTTATTTTAACTTCTCAACCCATTGGACACATTTACACGGATCGATAATGTACATTTTTTTTTAAACGTTTAACTAGTGCAGGGGTTCCCAAAGTGTGCGCCGCGGTGCCCTGGTGCGCCGTAGAAAGTAAAGAGGGGCGCCGTGAATTGATCCTCTATCATTATCCGAAACCACAAATATTCGCGGGTACCTATAAAGCAACAATTCCCATTTTGATACCATATCCTTCCCATGTCTTTACCCGCCACGACTACTTGCTCGCAATATCCGTTTAATATTTTACTGAACCAGATTTTTACCTAAAACTAGCGTACTTGTGCGACATATTTGAGAAACTAAATAATTTGAATCTTTCTTTGCAAGGCAACAATACTCACATTCTGAAAAATTCTGTTCAGGAAGAAACTGCAGTTATAAAAAAAATAATGAAGGCAACGGTCAAGATTGCTTCCCTCAATTGTATAAATAAGCGGTATCCAATGAACTGGTTGTGTCACAAGACCTGATGGCCCTTCTAACCGAATGGTTTTCGAGGTACTTTGCAGATGATGATGTCGAAAAATTGGCGTGGATCCAAGATCCTTTCCGTGCACAAGCTCCGCCAGGATTCACAACACAAGAGCATGAGAGTCTCATTGAACTCTCTTGCGGCAACAACCTCAAAACTAGATTCACCAGTTCCGATTTGGTGTAGTTTTGCTAATCGATTCAAAATGAATATCCAAATTTAATTTCGAAAGCTTTAAAAATTTTCATTCCATTTGCCACATCATATTTATGGGAAGCTGGACTTTCAGCTGTAGCTGTAATCAAGAACAAATATCGCTCAAAGATCAATGTGGAGCAAGAAATGAGAGTAGCTGTCTCAAGTCTTATTCCTTGCTTTGAAAAACTGTGCAAAAATCACCAAGCTCACCCGTCACATTGATTTGACTGAGTAACTATCGTATTTTATTTATTTTGTTCTCTGTTCCAATTCTGAATTCTTATAATTATAATAAACTCAATTTCATATTGTGGATGTTTTAATTTTTGTGCCTATCTACCCAACTGCTATTATCGTAGGTACCTATTTCTTTCGACTATAATATATATAGTCACTATATCTATTCCAAATAGCTTACTAAAGTAGGGCGCCGTGACAAAATACTAAACTTGTAAGTGCGCCGCTGACTGAAAAAGATTGGGAACCCCTGAACTAGTGCACTTTTTACTTTCAACACAATAAAATTCTTTTTTATTTTACGACTTTCACAAATAACATTAACTACGCTAAAATGAATGAGTAAACATCGGCATTGAATAACGTACAAATCAATAAAATTTCCATTCAGTGGCACAGCAACCAAATGAGCAATCTGGGGCATTCAGGCAGATCTCCTGTCCCAAAACATTCAAATGCATTTAAAAAAACATCCAATTCAGCAAAATTTCATGAACTGTTGGTTCTTTGACTGGTAAAATGAAAATGCACCAATGTCAACTTGAAGTGTTATTTTTTACGTTGTTTCCTTAATCTTAATGTGTCTGAAGGTAAAAATCATGAATCACCCAAATCAGGGTCACTAGGATTCCCATATATTGCGGAGCGATCATGTCTCTTTTGCCCTTTACAGTAACACTCAGATATCAGTGACTATTTTTTTTACACACTGTTTTAAGCAGACAACACAAATCTTCGCTCAGCAGTCAATCATAAAATAATGCAAAACTAGCAGTTAAAAAAAGACACGGTTAAGTACCTCGGAGTCATCATAGATGCCAAACTGAGCTGGAAAAACCAGGTGGAAACTGTGGGCAGAAAGGCTTGTGAAACTTGTGCAACTAGGTGGATTTGCGGCAGAACGTGGGAACTTAACCCTAAAATGATGCAATGGCTGTACACAGCCGTTGTAAAACTGAGGATCATGCATGCAGCCTTGGTCTGGTGGAGGAGAACAACACTGAAAACAGTGATGGTCACACTCAACCACATACAGGGACTCGAATGCAGAGGAATCACGGGAGCTATGCGAACCACTCCAATACTAGCCATGGGAGTGCTGCTGAACCTACCCCCACTAAAAATAGAAATAGAGGGGGCAACGATGGCGGCAGCCTACAGGTTACAATTTAAAGGTCAATGGAGAGGTGAGCTGCCCTAAAACAGTCATACAGAGATCGGAACAAGACTGAGGGCAATTAGCCCAACAGCTGGAATGCAGCAGTAGGGCAAACAAGCCGACTACTTCTTCGGACAGCAGTTCAGGGTGATCTACCCCATAAGGGAGGAATGGGACACAGTTCCAGGTCCAACCTCCAAACAGGAACTAATCTGGTTCACAGATGGAGGAAGAAACAGGGGCCGGGGTTGGTCTGCAGGGATCCAAGAGGGAACTCAGTATACCTCTAGGAACACACTGTATTGTGTTTCAAGCTGAGATGGAAGCCATGAATGCGCACAGGAGAATACACATATCGGGTACAGGAATAAGAACATAAGCATATGTTCAGACAGCCAAGCTGCCCTAATGGCACTGGAAAGTAACCGATGCGACTCTAAACTGGTGATGGAATGCAGGATTATTCTTACAGAACTTGCTACCATCAATAAAATAACCCTGATCTGGGTACCAGGACATAAAGATATTGAGGGCAACGAGCGGGCTGACGAACTAGCAAGGAAAGGGACGAAAGCACCACTTGCGGGATCCGAGCCGGCCGTAGGAGTAGCAGCTTGCCAGACAAAACTACATATTGATAGGTGGATCTATCCCAGCACTGTAAAGAATGGGAGAGGGCACCTGGAATGAGACAATCCAAAGTACTCATAAAAGGACCAGATCCTAGATGAACCAGGAAACTATTCGATATGGACAGTGCACTCGCTGAGGGAACTGGTAGGACTACTAATGAGACACTGCCATCTCAGGAGACACATGCAGATATTGGGAGTGGAAAACACCAATAGATGCAAGAAATGTCAAGAGGATGAAGAGACTTCAATTCACCTATGGTGCCAATGTCCTGCCCTAGTGGGAACTAGGCTCAGATACCTGGGGAGACATACAGTAGAACCAGAAGACATAGCCACGTATCCAATGACAACCCTGGAAGGGACTGGATTGCTATTAAAGGATTGAGGTAAAATGGGAAATAGCACAAAGGGTCTATGGCCTAAGGGCTTATGGGAACTGCTTGTAAACCGTCTCCGCTTAGAAAAAAAAAAGAAAAGCAGTTAAAAACTCGCTCCGCGGATTTTTGCCGCTAGCCCCTGCGAGTGGTGGGCGACACAACAGTAGCTTTGTAACAAAGTTTTAGGTAAGGCGAGGCATCAGAAATGTACTCGAAGTCGGGTTTTTAAATTTGAACCGTACAGAAACTAATGTATTAATACTATCAGACGGTAAAAGAGATAGTACAAAATCAAGCAAAATTCTTTTCAAAAACAAGAGCACTTTTTACTTCTGCACTAGCGGCTAGTTTGTGATCAGGAATTTTTTAAAGGCAATGAATATCGAGAAGGAGAAAGAGTCATTTCATCAGAATTGGAAAAAATAGTAACAGGATAAAAAAAAAATTATGCACATCGATTACCAAATAGATTTTTTTTCCTTTAGTAGCTCTTTCCAGTAATATGGACTTTTTACTTCTGCACTAGCGGCTTGTTTGTGGTGAGAAATTTTTTAAAAGTAATGAATATCCGGGGGGAGGGGAGAGAGTAATTTTGTCAGAATTGGATAGATATTATCTAATATCTTAAAAAATAGTAAGAGAATCAAAAAAATATTATTCAGATCGATTACCGGATAGTTTTTCTAGGACTACTTGCTAACATGTGTTATAGAGTATTAGATGTAAAAACAATTTACATATCACACGAACCTCTCATTCGGGGGTCGTGTAGTACCCCCCTCCAGGGCGAGAGGGTTAACAAATATGCTGGCGAAAACTTAAGTCTTTTTGATTTTGATTTAAACTGTTGTCTTTGAAAATAATGTACACATATATATATATACATTTTAATTAATTTTATTACGTAGTATTCACCATACTCCAGCTATAAAAGTATGTATTATCAGAAAATAAAGAGTATTTTGTGATACATCTCCATAAACTGAAGTTAAAGTCAGTTTAGGGTCAATATAGTGTAATGTTTTTGTAAACAAGGTATGTATTTTATTAAATTACAAATTATTATTATTGTTTTCACTTGGCCCAAATCATTATAAAAATAAAAACAATTTACGAATATCTAGTGCCATACATTTAATCATTTATTTCATTATAATGTCCTTTTTTTTATTTATTTTATACATTTTACAAATATAAGACAAAAAGTCCCGATAAACTACTTTTTAGCAGTTTGTCTAACGGGTTCTTTACATTAAAGATCTTATTATAGAGATTTAATAGTTACATTTTTACAGTTATTAAATTACAAGATATTAAATTTAATTTAATTTTTTTACAGTAATATACTTAGATACATTTTTACAATTATAGATATAAGATAAAATTAAATTTTTTACAGAAATATATTAGATAAAAAAAAAATTATGAAAACATGAATAACAATTTTAAAGTCTTTAGAATAAGTAATATGATATCCTTCTGACATGATTTGAGATTTTCACAGTATTATTGTGATTTAGTTTTGGGGTATTATGTTGTGTCGCACGGTAATGTAAGCTTTCAACCCATGACAAAATATCCCCGACAAAATATCCCCGACAAAATATCCTCTGACAAAATATCCTACGGACATAACATCCTCCAACAAAATATCTACTAAAACCTAACCTACTATTTTCGAACAATAATTTATTGCCTTTACAGGATGTCTGTATTATTTTTGTCCCCTTTTTTGGTTAGGTTAGGTTAGGTTTTAGTACATATTTTGTTGGGGGATGTTTTTTGCGTAGGATATTTTGTCGCGGGATAAAAAGTCACGGAACTGTGTCGCACTTCCTCCTTAGCCAATGATTCAGAGAGCATTAGTGTTCATAATCAGGGCATATTTAATATATTTAATAGTCACTAATTCACTAAATGGAGAGTTCACCTCCCCTTAATACTCTAAGGAGCCTTTAGGGAAGAGTCCACTCCACCTTGGTTCCCCGAGGGCACCAGGAGGAAAGAGGACTTCATCCCTCCTCTTCACTCCCCCTTGGTTCCCTAAAAACCCCATAGGGGAAGAGAGTTCAAAGAGATGGCCTCATTCCTCCTCTTCACTCCCACATGGGAAGAGGACATCATCTAACCACTTCACTGCTTCTTGGTTCCCCAAAGGCACTGCGCTGGAAAAAAGCCCTTCCCCTTGGTTCCCTGAAGGTCCCACAAGGGAAGAGTTCATGGAGGTGGCCTCAGCTCTCCTCTCCACGGCTTCTCCTCTTGGTTCCTCCTACAGGCCCCAGGAAGGAAGTCCACAGAGGCGGCCTCAGCACTCCTAGGTTCCCAAAAGGTCTCTAGTTTTCGAATGGTCCAATTTTTTGTCCCACGAGTGACCAGGGAAATAGAAGGTCCACTCCAGCAGAGCCCCGAGTGCTGGAGTAAGGTCTAAATACTCTGAGATGCGACCTTGTTTCTCGGAGGCACTGTTCGTGACACTGTTCCCCAGGACATTCAGCCTGAGCACGGTAGCTCACACCTTGGCTTGGGATGGCTATTGCAGGTTTGTGTTTCCACTCCCTGAGCGATGAGTTCACCACACTCCCTACGCTGTATAAAGTGATTTAATTTAATGCGAAAATTTGCAATTCATTTTAACTCACTAGCCACCAATTCGAATTCTGTGACAGGGTGAATGTGTTTTTTGTGGAAAATTTTTCGCATCCAACTGAACCATAAAATATCAAATTTTCATTATGCATTAGAAACGTTGTATTATATCTATTTCCGTTACAAAAATTTCAATTTTAATTTATCCTTTATTCCGGCAGGCAGGGCGGTTAGTGCAACCCCACACATCCCATAAAGTATAGACATATTGTATAAAAGATGACTGTAAACCGCTGTTTCAACCACAATATGTATTTGAAATCATGTGCATATAAAGACTGTTAAAAAAAATAACAAAAAAACAGATAAAAATATGAAGGGCATTAAACATAACAGCCGTGATTGCCAACTTTTTACTGTTAAATAGTAACAAAGGCCACAAAAAACTATAAAATATTGGCAACAAATTAAAACCTTGCGCAATAAACAGAAATAAATCTATAGACAGATATTTAAATTAACACAATTATTTAATTTATTGGCGCAACAAAAAACTGATTATAAGGCATTAAACTATATATTTTCTGAATGTTATTTATATCATGTTCATTTAAGTGAAACTGTTGTGTTTTTTGATGGATTACATAGCCTCATTATGGAAGGTCGTTTACTAAATTATAGTGTCAATTTAATCAGGTAAAATGGAAATGAATCATTTTGTTGGCAGGCGGATAAAATCAATACTTGGGAGTATGTCAATAATTAGCAACACATGTAATTAAATAATTATATTAGAATTAATATTAACTTCTTGATCGCTGACACTAAATTTTCAGCTGATCACAGCTGATCGTATGTTCATAATAACTTACTTGTTTTTAAATTATCTTACTCATTTGAATTTCGGTTTTGTTCGAATGAATGAATATATGAAATGGAATCTTGGAAGTGGAAACTAACCCTCTTCCCGACATCCAATCGAGTTGAAACTCGGCAGATAGACTCATTGTCAATGATAATGAATTCAATCAACTTTTGGTGGCAATCACGCATACACATGCGGACGTACACGCATTTCTCTGAAATTCTATGACATTACAGCAGTTAATATATGCAATAAATGTCAGTTTTATACAATCGGGATTTGGCTCGGTTGGTAGTAATGTCGACTCCAGAGAAAAGAAAAAAAAATAACAACATTAAAATTTTTAAAAGACATTTATTTGAAAACTAGCAGACCCGGCCACACATTGCTGTGACTTACCCAACCTTTATAACCAACGCCATCTGTTAATTTGCATAGATATCAAATTCACACCGCCCGCTTGCTAGCAGCCTGCTGCCTGAATTGAATCTTTGAATTTCTCGACTTTTCTCTACTATTGGTGAAAACCGCATGAAAATTCGTTGCGTAGTTCAAAAGATCTAAGCGCACATACAGCGGAAACGACTTCATTTTATACTATGTAAAGATAAATTTTTTTTTTTTTGTAAAATTATATTTTTGTGTAATGTGTTCATTTATTTGTAAAAATAGTACATAATCTGCCATAAGTATTTTCCCCAGAATAGCTAGTTAAGGATATGTTGGCACAGAAGACTAACAACTAACTAACCATCTCGCCATTTCACCGCAGGGGTAGGCAGAGAGGACGGACCGCCAAATAACTCGGTCTTGGCACACACTCCTTGCCTTGTTCATATTTATACATCTTCTCATAGATATTATTCTTGGCACATAAGACATGTGTTAAATAAGTCATTATGACCATAAACCACTAAAACCTCAATTGCTCTGGCAATAGAATAAATTCAAGTACTAATCCAAAGATGTAGAGATGTTAATACAAATGTATTCATATAATATAAATGTAGGCCCTGCATGCTTCGTTGACTTCCTTAAAGCATTTGATAGAGTTAGACACGACAAAATGATTCAAATTCTGAAAACCTCCGGGATAGACGATAAAGATATAAGGATAATAGGTAATCTTTATTGGAACCAGAAAGGAGCAGTAAGAGTAGAGCAATGTCTAACAGACGAAGTAGAAATAAAGAGAGGCGTGCGACAGGGTTGTATTCTTTCACCTATGCTGTTCAACTTATATTCAGAAGAAATATTCAATGAAGCTCTGCAAGAAGCTACTCAAGGACTTGTTATAAATGGGAAGATTCTAAACAACCTGCGTTATGCAGATGATACTAACAAGTAACATTGAGGAGTTACAACTTTTGCTGAATCAAGTAGTGAAGACTTGTGAGAATTTTGGGCTAGAACTGAATATAAATAAAACAAAATACATGCTCATAAGCAAAAATAACGCATTGGATGAACATCTTTATATTGCTGGAACAAAACTGGAGAAGGTACAAAGTATTGTATACTTGGGCTGCAATGTAAATGATAGATGGGATCCTTCAGTTGAAATCAAATGCCGCATTGAGCAAGCTCGTGCGACCTTTATCCGCATGAAAAAAATGTTCTGCAGTCATGATCTCAACCTTGGATTACGAATGCGAATGGTCAGATGCTACGTTTTTTCAATATTATTTTATGGAATGGAAGCATGGACGCTTACTGAAGAATTAATTAGGCGACTTGAGGCATTCGAGATGTGGATCTACAGAAGAATACTTAAAATAAGCTGGATGGACAGGGTCACAAATGAAGATGTTATGGTTCGGATGAATAAAGAAAAGGAAGTAATTAAAACCATAAAAATCCGAAAACTTCAATATCTTGGACACGTGATGAGACATCCAGAGAAGTATGAGATCCTGCATCTCATAATGCAGGGAAAGATTGCCGGAAGACGGGGCCCTGGAAGAAGGAGAACCTCATGGCTGAAAAACCTGAGACAGTGGTTTGGCCAGTCTACCGTGGGCTGTTCCGGGCCGCAGTAAACAAAGTCCGCATAGCCAACATGATAGCCAACGTCCGTTGAACGGACAAGGCACAAGAAGAAGAAGAATAGAATAAAAATGTGCTATTATTAACTTTTCGACAGAAGTTAAAATTGAAGAACAATAAAGTCCTTTTAGTTTAAGAGGAAGAAATCAGAATACATGAACATCTAGGCTACGGTTTAAACTTATCTACAATACGGTTCATTCGTAATATGAATTCATTGTTTAGAAAGACTGACTTTGTAATTTATAGTAAACATATAAAAGGAGAGGCTTAGCAAGAAGAATAAAACTGAATTATAATTATACTTATCGTGCTGTGTAAGATTTGTACTGCAGTATTTTGATTCTTGCGTTATGCAGGGAAATTTAATAGAAAGGCACTTTCTAGGTGAGAAAAGTGTGGAGAAGTTGAATAAAAAAAAAATTCAGGCGCGCTCGGCAAAATTGAGAGAGATACAGCCGTTCAAAGTATTGAGAAAATGTAACTTCGGCAGTTGACAGCCCGGCGGCCATTGCGTCACTGTTATGTTGGTATCCCTGATACAAACAAGAGGTAGATACAAACCCTGCTTTGCCAAACAAACCATTCAAAACCTGGGATGTTTTTTAAAGTAAAGATAACATACACAAGCCCGCTGGACAAACCCTGCTTTGCCAGACAAACCATTTAAAAACATAGGCTGTTTTTTAAAGCAAAGATAATATACACAAGCCCGCTACACAAACCTTGCTTTGCCAAACAAACTGTTCTAAATATATACGAATAGAGGTTTTTTAACATTATAATTCTGTTTTTCATAATTACGCGCCTTATTCATGTATCCCACGAAGTCGGCTACAATCGTATCTAGCTCTTCTTTGTATCAGGGATACCAACATAACAGTGACAAAATGGCCGCCGGGCTGTCATAGTATCGGTTCGCAAAGTGAAATTTTATTTAACGCAATTGAAAATTAATTATTCAAAAAAATTTCTATTGCTTTCCGCACTTTTTTTCACCTTCCAAATTAAAGTTCCCAACTTAAAACACGGTGAAAACATGGTTTTTGGCAAAAAAAAACAAATTTTGGCAGGATCTGCATTCCTCCCACAATGCTTTGGTTAGGAGTAGGCTTGAGAGTGGATCGGTGGTTTGGAGCCCACGAAGTATTCCCTCATGTTGGAGAAGGTTCAGAAGAAATTTCTGAGATATCTCTACCTGAAGTATGGCTACTACCCGTGGCTTTACCCTACCGACTTTCTCTTTGACATGCTCGGTATGAACCATCTACGGATCAGAAGGGATGTGGTCTTTGTGACAGATTTCTTCAGACTGATTCGTGGATGGTTCAAAAACTCGACTATCACGGAGAGCATTTGTTTCTACGTTCCCAATGATTATCTCCGTCACCGACAACATAAGACTGTTTTATCTCCCGGCTTGCAGAGCTATCTCACCAATGATCAAGCCAGTCGGGAGAGCTATCTTTGTTGTTAAATAGAATCACTTTGTAACCATATTATCAACAAAGCCCTAAAGACTCTTGGTTTTGTTTTGAGAGCTGCAAAAGATTTCAATGATTTAGACACATTTATTATGTTATATAAAACCCTTGTCAGATGCCAACTTGAATATAACTCGACGTTATGGTCTCCCTTTTACAACATTCATTCAGACAACGTTGAAAAGATTCAACGGAAGTTTCTAAGGTTTATAAACTATAAATTGCATATTCCTATACTAAACATTGATTACAATTATCTCCTGGATAAAACGTCTCTATTGAAACTTTCAGAAAGAAGAATAAGCACAGATTTAATATTATTACATAAAATACTGCATTACAAAATTGACTGTTCTGAATTACTTCAATTTATCAATATCCATGTTCCCCAAAAATCATGTCGACATTTATTACCCTTCTACTTCAATAACACCAGGACACTAGCTTATCAAAATTCTCCGTTTCCGAGACTTCACAGTCTCGGAAATAAATATTCTAATCTAGGTGATATATTTCATCTTAAAACTAATCAGTATAAACGTTGTATATTCTATCACTTTTATTCTTCTAGGCACAAATAGATTTACATAATTTCTTCAATTTTTGTTTATATTGAATATGAGACTTCTTATCATTTTTACATAATATATATTTTTATTTTATTATTTGTTTTGTTGTTACACTGTTTTGTGTATTTTCTTTTCTCATTGTATTATATTTTCTTCATTGTTTGTTACTTAACTTATAAATTATAATGTAAAAGCCCATCAGGGCGTGTAATAAATAAATAAATAAATAAATATCGATATGTTTAACATCAATGAAGCACAATTCAGACGGCAAGCTTTGTTGCTATTAGTTTAAACCTGCTTATCTTATCTTAAATACAGGGTGTCCCAAAAGAAAGTTTATTCTTGTTTTGCTTTCTGTGTGAACGCAACTTTTCCGAGGGGCGCGGGGGGTATGTCAATCAGTAGTCTGGCTCTTGGGAATTTAGTCGCTATGAAGCATTTCTCGTGGGCGACCATGCGTAGTGCGTGCATGAGTTTTACAAAAATGGTAATTCGGCGACTGTAGCGCGCAAAAGATTCTGCAATATTTGAGGATTTCGTCAATTCAACGATGCGTCAAGCATTCCTCACATTCGAAAATGGGTTAAAAAGTTTGAAGAGATCGGTACAACGCTGGCAAAAACCAAAATCCGGGTGACCAGGGTCATCGAGAACGGTAGAAAACGTAGAGAGTGTGTATCAGTCTTTTCGTGACGACTCAAACTTTTCGATTCGGAAGCGCGCAAGTGCTTTAAATGTGCATAGATCATCGTTACACAGCATTTTGTACAAAACCTAATGCTGCACCCCTACAAACTTACTGGCTATAACCAAAGAACATGGTTCCAGCTAGACGGAGTAACATTACATACGTCCAATACGTCTCTGCCATGAGTTCGTGAAATTTTCCCTGGCAAATTGATCTCCAGGAGAGGTGACATAAATTGGCCTCCTCGTCGTCCTGACTTAACCCCATATGGACTTTTTCCTGTGGGGTTATCTCAAATCTAAAGTGTACGCCAAAAATCCGACTTCCCTGATGCAATTAAAAGAAAATATCCATCACGAAATGGCAGCCATCACGAAGCCTACCTGCCGAGCCGTCATGAGAAATTTTACTCTTCCATTAAATTAATGCCGCGAACGCGAGGGTTTACATTTGGACGATATTATTTTTAAGAAATAAATTCCCGAATTGTGTATTTTAGTATTTAACAAACATTTCTTCGATAGAACCCTTACTTTTTTAAAAATCGATCCACTAAATGTAAACTTTCTTTTGGGACACCCTGTATGTTCTTGTTTTTAACCCGTCTAATCACAGGAGACCCAAGTTGTCCCAAAATATCATATGCCGTTATAATAACAGGAGACCCAGATTGTCCCAGAGCGAAAGTGCATTATTAAAAGTTAGATATCTCTCTTCCTGTGATGCGAATATTTGTGATTTCTTTTATGTTAGAAACGGAATGAAATAATGCTTCTCATTGTCTTAGAATTATATGAGCTAAGTTTTTCAGATATTTTACAAACCCGATCAAAAGTGACGGTTTAATTTTTCGCCAATTTGTGACGTATCACACATTTAATTTTAAAATAAAATTGTATGAAAGTGATAAAAAGTGAGGTGACAGTTTTATTACAAATTTTATTTAGAAAAGGAGTCTGTATTTTAAATTTTAAGTTTATTCTATTTTAATTACTTTAATTCGAATATTCGCAGGTATGCATTTTTTAGCCAATTTAAATTTCCAATATTAAAATTTTAATATTTAGAAACAAAAATGTTGATTTCTAATAAACACACCGGAAAGATTATTTTATCTAGATTTTAGAACAATTTTTGTTTTTGCAAAGGCGTTAAAAAAACCAATAAATAGGAACATTTAAAATACATGGGAAGAACCAGGAATTTTGCGCGCAAACCTTGGCAGGCAAAATTTGACAGAAAATTATTTTCTTATTATTCGAAGGGTTAAAATGAATAAATTGAATTGACAAAATGTATGCATACAACAAAAATGTACTTGGATACAGTAAAATAAACAAATATAATATGACATGCGTGTATTCTTTTTTCATATAAGTAAAGTTTTCTAATAAATTAATTGGTTAGTTAGTTAGTTTATTCAGTAATGAAGTGGTGTGACTGAACCACCATACGATTTAACTTTGAATGATAATTAAGCTGACAATTCATAATCTCCATTAATATTGACACACATAGTTATCAAACACATGTTTTATTTAACATAATAATCACAATTTTTTGTTTGCCTAAGCGGTGATAAGCCACTGCTTTAGATTTCGTCAAACGAATGCTTTATCTGCAATTAATGTGTGTTTCATTAGTTGTGGCATTTTTCAAACCCACAGCAAACACTGGCCGATAAAACTCAGTATTTTATTAAGTGTGAGGAAGACATAACACGTGGAAGAACTAAACATCACGCTGTTTCATCACGGGGTTTTGCAGGGGTAGATACAGAGTTGGACCGCCACACAACTCTGTCTTGGCACATACTCCTTACTTCATTCATATTTGTACATACTCTTCTGTTATTCTGACTCTTGACAAGAAGCAATTAAATTTCGCTTAAAGTCAAACAACGCTATCTATAAAAAACAATAAAAAAATTCTAGGTCTCGATGACAAATAACGTTATCTACAAAAAAGCATACAAATAATTTGATGAATCGACCAACATGCAAATACTAATTATTGGTATATATTTTTGTATACATTTAGATAATATATATTTTTTATAATTTATATTTTTGTATATATTTTAGATAATGTTTTTTTGATTTTAAGCCCTCGAATTATTTGTATATTTTTGTAGATAACGTCATTTGACTTTGGCCTAGAATTATTTGTATGTTTTCTGGAGATTTGTAGTTTAACTGTAAGAATTTGATCTTCCCCGGTGTCCCCAACTTCTACTATCATTCACTTACGTGTAATTTAATCTCTTCACACTCCTTTTTTCGTTCATCCGCTCTACATGTCCAAACAAGCGTATGTTTCTTAATCTTAATCACTACTGCGGGTAACCGGCATGCGTTGCAATGCCATTCAAAGAAATAAATTGTTGCATCCCTGCATGTCCTTTCCCATGCGTCCCCATTCCCATCCCGCGTCTCCTTCCCATCCCGCGTTCCCCTTCTACGTTCCCCGTCACCCCTCCCGCGACCCCACCTCCTTCGTTACCCTCCCCCTCCTGCCTTCCCTCCAGCCGTTAAAATATATGAAATACACACATTTTCAAACCACTCGTGCACCACCTGTAGTAATTTTTTTATACAAATTTCATAATGCCAGTGCTTACCATTATATATAGCCTATCTATAACCATCGCGGGTGTGCGCACAACAAATCAAAAAAGTTTCAATGCAATCGGATAAACGGTAGGCAATTAAAATACAAACAAAAAATATCGATTTTTATGTATAAAACTCATTCTTTGCAAACTCCACATTTGTAATACAGTAATATGTACATGGTTTTATCACATAGGGGGCATACATTAATTACGTGAGCAGTTTTTTTTTCAATCTATACGAAGTGGCCCAAATTTATCTTCTTAAAATATATTCTTTTCAAGTAACTTGAGATTTTTCTGGACCCCCCCCCCCCCCCCTTTTGAGCTCACGTAATTAATGTCAGTCCCCATATACGACTTAGGAATCTCATTTCTACAGCCTTCCGTCTACTTCCCCTACCATCAAAGTTGGTATTAACACTTTATTGTGGACTGCTGGTCTCACTTCTAGAGGACTGTTTAATCCTTGTGAACAAAAGTACAGCCGTCTCATTTAAGTTTTATTAAATGTGGGATGCAAAACTGTTGTAATGGCCCAATCTCACTTCACATTTATTGAAAAATTGCTTAATAATACTAAATCAACTAGCTGGCCATTCCCATTGGTTGGATATGCATTTGACTTGCAATCTGTTGGGCTGAGTTCAATGCCCATATGGTCCCCACAGCACTTGAGACATATATAATCAAACCGCCAAAGATTGAGCTCACAGCAAAACTTGCTTTTTATGTATACAGTTAATGAAACCTTCTAGGTTCTTTTAACACAATTAGAAAATCTGAAAACAGAAATATCAGAATCACATCTTGGTATCGAACCCAGGACCTTCACCTTGCTGGGGCGCAGCTCTATCAACTGAGATAATGTGTCCCTATCTGATTTGGTAAAAATAAAAATGGATAAAATTTATCTAAGACACTATCTAGATAGCATTTAGTTCGGGTTTGATTCTTGCAATCATTCATAAAGATAGCAGCCAATAATAAGAAAAAATTTCAAAATTTTAAGCAACCCCCGACACAAAAAAGAGCTGGTGACCTTGAAACGCCTGAACAGATTTTCATAAATTGTAGTAAAAGAACCATTTTGATCACGTCAGCTTTCAAACAAAAAAAAACCGCATCATAATCGGTCCATTCATTTAGCAGCTACGATGCCACAGACAGACACACAGACAGACCATATACCACACTTTTAACCGCTCTTTGCATTGGGAATTAAAAATATGCGTTAAAAAATGAAGTTAATGTTGGTAGTTCTTAGTTGAAGTATGATACAGTTAATTATGATCGAATTGACTAGGGATACATTAGCTCAGTTGGTAGAGCCCCGGGCCTGGCAAGGCGTAAGTCCGGGGTTCGAGTTCTAGATGTGACTGTATGTTTTTCTGTTTCAGATTTTCAATTGAATTTCACTAATATTGTCTTTATTAATTAAAAAATTATTAACCTCAACAAAGGCTTCTCCTAGAGAGGCTAAAAATTGAATTTAAAAAAAAATAATACCTAAAAAGAAACAATAAATAAATATTTGCATGCTTCAATCAGATGTCTAATGCATATATAAATGGTCAACTTTATATAGCGCTGTTTTGTGACCTCAACGGCGTTTGGCAAAGGCAACCCAGTATTCATTATTTTAATTTTTCCACATTCATGACTTTACCCGCCTCACTAGACAATGACTATCCTGATACAGCACCATGATATTAAGTAAACAGCATTGAAGCTATGTATTTATCGTCAAACTTTAACTTTAGTTAGTACTCTGCATCGTGTGAGTTTCTGCACAATATGAAACAAACAAAACAGCATATCGTATAATTTCTTGACGATATGATGGATATCTCAGGGATCATGATTGAAATGACATTGGAAGCTTAAAATTGTTACTCATTGAGAGCCACCGCTGGGCTGGAGCCCCAAAATACTTGATAAACCTACTTGATTCTGTGCAAAGGAGAGCGGTCCGTCTTGATTGACAATCCGTTGTTAACAGACCAATTACCGACTCTAATGGACAGACGCAATGCAGGCATCTGAGTCTGTTCTACAGATATTATGTAGTGCCGTTCCTTATCCAGAATATTCCTAAGTGAGAGATGGCATCTCTGTTTCTATCCGATTTCTGCTTTTCTTCTCCTTTTACCTTCTTAAATATTGAAATTTCGCGCCATTCGGCACGCGATTTTGTCCCTCTGTGAATTCAATCACTGCCACCAACAGCTAGGCGTACGCAAGCGTCGACGCGACGCCATTTTCTTCAATTGTAGTCTCACCAGACAGGGGATGAGGAATATTCTGGATAAGGAAGGCAACACAATAAGAGTTTTAATGGTAGGTAAAACTCCAATATTATGTAGTGCCGATCCTTATCCAGAATATTCCTAAATGAGAATTGTCTGCTATCGTCTGGTGGTAGTGTTGATGTCAATTGTGATCACCTTCATTTAGAAGTACCGGTTGGAGGTCTGCCCTCATACCAATTGCTTCTCCTTCTGACTCCAGAAATGGAGGAACTTTTGGGGTCTCCCCCCCTCAGACGAATGATTGGTCTAAACAGGTTTGTCAAGAATGACTTCAAGTAGAAGTGCCAGTTAGAGTTAGAAGTCTGCCCTCACACCGATTGCTTATCCTTCGGACTCCAGAAATGGAGGAACTTTGGGGGTCTGTCCCCCTCGGGTGAATATTGGTCTACACAGGATTGTCAAGGATGGCGAAAGACTGGCTTAAAGCGGTTTGTTGAGGGTGACTTCATGTAGAAACGCCGGTTAGAAGTCTGGCGCGAAATTTGAATATTTAAGAAGGTAAAAGGAGAAGAAAAGCCGAAATCGGATAGAAACAGAGATGCCATCTCTCACTTAGGAATATTCTGGATAAGGAAGGCAACATAATAAGAGTTTTAATGGTAGGTAAAACTCCAATATTTTAATCTCGATGGACACAAGCGGAACACCCGTTATCAGTTGATGTTGGCTTCGTAAGAATGGATCGTTTCTTCGACTCATTTTTAAGTTGATTTTTTTAAGTTGACTTTCATTTTTTTAAGTTGACTCGTACATGGAACTAGCTAACAGCATCTATTTTTTCTCCTTCAATAATCTGGGCACCTTCAAGACCCCATTAATAAATCCCTTTTATTAATAGGGGTCTTGAAGAGAGTCCCATCTAACACAATACACATAAAAAACACATCAAAAAAACATATCCTTAGAAAAAGCTGTGCAGATTTCACGCTTCGCTACATATAGATTTTCTACTTTGTAGCGTAGTCCAAACTCCTAGAGGCGTGTAATAGTTGCACACTAATGGAAATATCCTAATATATAATTACAGTCACAAATGATTATGTACACTTCATTTTGGCCTTTTGATGACTTAATTATTTATTTGCTAGTTGGGAGTGTGTATTGTGTGGACTGTCTGAACTAAGCTAAGGGGGCATACATTAATTACGTGAGCTTAAAAGGCGGGGGGGAGGGGTCTAGATTGGAAGAAAAACTGCTCACGTAATTAATGTATGCCCCCTAATGATTATTGTAGCAACCGGGGTGTGAACATTAGAAAATATAGTTAGTAAATAACTTACCAAGCATCATATTAGCCGAGCTGATGCCGAGATAGTCGAGGAAGACATCTGTGCCATAGACGAAGATGGCCCCGAGCAGGAAGCCAACGGTGACGGGGAGGAAGGCGTATTCGCCCTTCTCCCCGTAGATGCCCGATTCCTCGGACAGCTGGATGGCTGGAGACAGCAGCGACCAATACGAGGCGGCAATCATCACGCCGGCCGCAAAGCCAAGGGACGCATCCAGCACTTTCCTCTGCAAAAACCAAAAACCAAACCATTAGTTTATTTTTTTTTGAGCCAACTAACGCCTAATAACCAACGCCTCTGCCATAGATCAACCTAAGTGGTTAGCTACATTTGGTGAGTTAGCAGGGGTGCCAGGTTCATGGGGTGAGGTTAGTCCGGGTCTTGGCGGCAGATGCCTCTGAAGGCCTCAGTGGTCCCGTGGTAAGTCTCTCGACTCACAATCCGAAGGTCGCAGGTTCGAACCCGGCGTGGGCAAATAAATTTTATTTGATTAATTTGTGGTATTTTACAATTAATTAATTAAAAAAATAATATGTAGTATATTTGCGGCACGTTCCAGAGTGGAAGATACTCTCAGTATCGTCGTGGTGTAAGACCACCATTCAAAATTGAAACGTTGCTTGAAATTACTCTAGCCGTGTTTGGTGACCAGATCTGAATAGCCAGGTACTTCCCCACCTTCCTCTTCCCCATCTCCTTCCCCTGCCCACTACCTTCAGCCTCACAACATACCCCAATTGGGGATGCCAGTCTCACTAGCTCCAGACGGGAGCAGTTGGGGACTCTTGTGCAATATTCATATAAAAAAAAAAATTTAAAAAGATCCATGCACCAACTGTTTATCAGGCCGGATAGGGAGATACTGGTTATGGAAGACCTTTTGACTTGTTCAGTAGGACTCTCCCGGAAAGGAGATGGATTCTTATGTCTGTCACTCCTGGACACACTGACCCCCAGATTCCTACCCACCCCTCATACCTTTTTCCTTCCCAGAACTTCCTCTTCTTCCTTTCATAAAAAAGACCCTCCACACATCCTCCCCAAAGATGACATGTCCTGAGGGGAAGTTTCCTCAGGGTCTCCTGTGTGGAGTTAATATTGCTTATAACTTTGTCACGTACCATGTGCATTATTATACATATTATAAAAATAATTGTATAAAAGATATTTATATGGAACAATACTGCTAAGTTTACATTTACATCTATGTAAACCAGCGTTCTGCAACCTTCTTAGAGCTGCAACCTCAAAATCAAAGTAGGTTTTTTTCAGTGATCCCAGAAGAAAAAAATCGCCAACTTTACAAGGTTCAGATGGATGTCAAGGTAACAGCTGGTTCGAGCTATTTTATTATTTCATACATATTTTTCCTAAAATATTAGGAGAGGGGACAGGAAAACATACATTTTATTAATTTTTGTAAGAATTAAATAAAACCAGCAATCAATTTAACAAATTTTAATTAATGGTCTTGTTGTTACTAAACTAATCTGTGAAGATAACTATAATAAGTTTATTAGTTACAGATTAGTACAAAATATTGTTGACTTTTTTGGTGATCCAATTATCATGATTCGTGATCCCACTTGTTATGGCCGCTGAAGCAAAATCTCATAAGTCAAGATGTTAAAATTTTCGGTAAGTATGAGTAAAAACAATTTTACTTAAAATTCTTTATAACCCCTCAGGCCTCGGGCGTATTTTGTCAGAAGGTCAAAATATTTCCACTTTGCAATAAAATCCAGATAAATGGAATATTTCTGAGCATATCCTAAAACTAAAAATTGTATTTGATAATTGTGATGAAATACATTTCCAAATTTTATAATTCAAAATAAACATAACAATTTTTTAAATATAAAATTTTTTAATGCAAACATTAAAAATGTCTCGCATTAAGTTTTTTCTAACAAAAATTTCTGATAACCAAAAAAAAAATTTCTTAGACAAACATGTTATAAATGTTATCGTCATTTTACTTTTTTGTCGTTTCATGTAAAAATAATTAATAAAAAATTCACATAGTTCCATAACGTTTTTTTCAAATTAAGGTCGGTAACTTTGGTTTCAGAAAGGTGTACATTTTAATTATTTGAGGTTAACTTTTAGATTTGAATATAAAGCATGGTGTTTTCCCCTTCCTATACCGCTTAGATCCTATTTCTCACTATGTTAGTAAGAGAGACACAAGGATTTCCATGAGTTGTTCCCAAAGCGAATAAATTAGCCTAAGGGTTTAAGAATGTGATCAAATGTTTAGAAGATGCAATAATAATGAAATAAAAAGTTTTAAACACTGGATTGGATTTCGGTTAAATATTATAGTACTTTAGGCAGTCTGTGGTTTGCAAATTTGTTTAAATATAAAATTTTGAGATACGAGTGTTACATATCTTATCAACGATAAGATCATATACTTATATACATGTATAAATGTGTTTTAACATTGAGAACAAGAGAGGATGTGTATAGTAATGTCATGCTTAAATTTAGATAGATCAATAATATCCCATCTCTGTGTGTTCAACACAAGAGTCTTATAAATAGACCCACTGCAGAATTATTTTACATGCAAAATTATAAACGGGAATCAAAAGTGATTGCATTATGTATTAAAGTAAACCAACCCAACCTGGGTCTAACCTATCGGGGATACATGGGTTTGGAAGGTTAGAAAAAATAATCTTTTCTCTATTGTTTTTTTTTATAAATAAATTATGTTACTATTTAAAATTTTAAGCATATAAAAGTGCATTATTTTAACCATATTTTATAAAATTTTCATCCAAAAATTTTAAAAATTCAGCTGGTGGGAACTGGTTTCCGGAGACCAAGATAATATTCCAGTGGACAAGATAACTCATGACAGCTTCATCTAAAAAAAATTTCTGTTAGTAGGTGATCAGTGATTTATTAATTTTTGGAGATCGCTGGCAACGGTTAACATGCACTTTTTTTAAAAAAAAACCCTTTGATTCACCTTAATTACATTAAAAGGCAACTATTTGCATTGGGGGAAGTGGAAAATATTTCATTCTAAATTTCGATTATGTAAAATTAAAATTAGCTTTCGTCTTGTGAGATTGTACGCCATTAGCTATTAGCTCATTCGCTGTCACTTTGGTATGTTGGTATTCCTGATACACTTGAATGTATAACGAATGGCTAGAAGATTTTGAAGGTACGGGGCACTTTCTTTTGAATCACAAACCATGTTACACAAACCTAGCGTAGCCGCTAAACTACTTGAAAACTGGGATGTTTTTCTTGCCTTGACGCGAGTAGGCGTTATAAAGGGGCACTTTCTTTTGTATCACAAACCATGTTACACAAACCTAGAATTCCCATGAAATTCCCATTTGCTCTAGCATCTTTTCGTACAGTAACAAGAATACCAACATAACAAAATGACATTTGAAAATAATGTTTGAAAATGGACGGCCTCGTTTCACAGAATGAAAGCTAATTTTAATTTTACGTAATCGAAATTTAGAATGAAATATTTTCCACTTCCCCCAATGCAAATAGTTGTCTTTTAATGTAATTAAGGTGAATCAAAAGATTTTTTCAAAAAAAGTGCGTATTAACCATTGCAGGCGATCTCAAAAATTTACCAGTGATTTAATCGTGATTAAAATCAAGTGATGTAAAAAAAATCGATTATTTAAATCTTTACTTTTTAACTGCAACCAAATCACCTGCCTAAAGTGACAAGGGACTTCCCCGAGCATTAACTATGGCACGCACACACATGCAATGATATAACT
The DNA here is from genome assembly GCA_917880885.1 of Limnephilus marmoratus. Classification (NCBI taxonomy): domain Eukaryota; kingdom Metazoa; phylum Arthropoda; class Insecta; order Trichoptera; family Limnephilidae; genus Limnephilus; species Limnephilus marmoratus. Next base: position 40,661,164 of record OU862916.1, on the reverse strand, counting down.
GTCTACACAATTACAGAATTGCACACTGTGTAGGCAGTTATAGCATTGCATGTGTGTGCGTGTGTTAGTTTGATGACTAGTATTATTAGTTTGTATGCCAAAGTTGAGCCTTTCACTGGAGTATTGGTCGATACACAAGTCACACAGAAAAGCGCACCTACTGATCAATGATAAGTCTTTTTATACGCCAAGAAAATAAATTATCAGGCCTATAAAAAGTGCTTTGAAGTTCAAAATCTCATACTTATGTACCCCTTTTCGGTTATGGTTTTATTGTATAATGTGGCAAATTAAGTTCTTTAGAAAATTATTATAAAATCTATATAAATAAAAATGAATCGCCGAAATGTATGTACGCGCATAACTTCCAAACGACTGCACCAAATTGGATAATTTTTTTTTTTGTGTACGTTATTTTCAGGGCAAGGTTTCTATGAAACTACTGGTTAGCTGTGGCATATGAAATTTGTATAAAAAAATTGCAATAGGTTGCCCGCGAACTGTTTGAAAACTGAATGCACCGGGACTGAATGTACATATGGGAAGGAAATTCGGGTAGGGGTTCGCGGAAGGTGGTGGGGGAAACCCGAGAGGGGGTGGGACCTGGGAGGGGGTTGGGGACCTCGGGAGGGAAGTTCGCAGGACGGTGGAAGGGGGGGAGTGGAGTGGAGAGAGGAAAGGTGGAGGAGGCAGAGTGGAAACGCGAGAAGGGAAGAGGATGAGGAAGGGGAGGCGGAAGGGTAATGGGACGAATGGGAAAGGACACGCATAGAGAAACAATATGTTTCATTAAATGGCATAGCAACGCATGCCGGGAGCCAGGCCTAGTGTTTAAATATTTGTGCCTGAATTTTGCAAAATAAAATAAAACACACTTTTGGCAATGCTTTTTCTTGCATAAATCAAAAAGGCGGTTGGTGTTAAGAGGGCATTACCAGAGAAAACCAGAAATACGTCATTTTCAAAAAAGATTTTAGACGTATTGACTCTTTTCCACAAAAAATTATAAATGGATTTCGAAAGATTGTTCTTTTATCTAGCATTCGCATGTAATAAATTTTGAGAAAAATTTTTAATTTTTAGTATAATAAGGTTATTCCATAGGTCGTTGGCAGATTTGTTAAATTTTCAAAAAATATTTTGTATTATACCACACCCATTTCAAATAATATAATCATGCAGTAAAATAAATCAATACATTATCTAGCAAACGCATGTTTTAGAATTTTAATTTTAGTTTCAATAAAATCATTAAAAAATATGTACATACATGTGTTTCTTGACGAAAATTGGTCCATTTGTGTATTTATTTGCGCACTTACAAACTAATATATTTCAGATTTTTTAACATTCTTATTAAATTTAGACATTATTGAAAAATAATAAATACTTATAATCAAAAAATAACTACAAAAAGTACATTATTTTAATAGTTTTATCATCACGCCTTTCAGCATTTTTGGATGAAGGTATAAATTATAGCTAATTTGAATTGAAATAAATTCGATACTGAGTTATAATTTTAAAAAGCTGGTACGGAGAATAATTAATCTTTCACATTGTAACCGCCCTGCACGATCGTAAGAACAACTTTCGACGAAATGTGGATTTTCGTCCGCTGGCTGGTTAGACGCTCTTAATCAGGAATTTAAACATTGTCGCCATCTACATAAGGAGTGTTATTGTTAGCGACCTGATTCTAAAAGTTACAAAATGTGATGCATCGCCTTAACAAAATTCTTTAAATTAAGTAAATACTTACAGTAAAATTATTCCACTAACCGCAGCGCTTTAAGGCACAGATTATGGAAATTACACTTTGTTTCAACAATTATTACATGAAACAACTATTTACTTCTACAAAAAAGATTATTAGGTTCTTAGTTTGGATAAACTAAGTCATTAATGCATATTTCGAATCATACAAAAAAACAATTAAAATGGTGGTAAAGGAATCGTTTTATACATATTTTTTTTTTACTGTCATTGAATAAAAATGGAATTTTAGTGAATCTTTTACCATCAATCCAAACATAATTAGTTGTTTCTTGTAGTAATTAAGTTGAAATGCAATGTAATTTTCTGTGCCTAACAAGTGGGACAATTAGTGAAATATTTTCCTTAATTTTAAAAGGTGCCTGTCTGTACAATATTCTATTTGTGCCATTCAGCGTGAGGTCTAGCTTTACATTTCTATAGAACAGTGACAAATCAGAACACTTTTGAAAAGTGATGAAAAGAAAAAAAATCTAGTCTAAAAACCTGACATAGTTAACATAAATAAAGTAAACAGTATAATAACAGCACAATAAGTATGTTTTTATGCTTTAAAACTAATTAATAAACATTGAACGCTAAAGTAGAAGTGTAAATGAAAACAGTGGCACTTTTTTATATTTGTGCAATATTTTTTTAAATAGTAATATTTGATTGAAGAAGAAGATAACAATAATAATCTAAACGAAAATATGAAAGAGAACAAGACACAGAAAACAGAAAAAAGACAATGGTCGCAACTGGGACTCGAACCCAGACCTCTCGTCTAACCAGGACGTGGTCGTTAACCAATTTCGCCATTGCCACATTCTGTCAAGCCATCATAATAGTCAATCTCATATTTCAAATTTTAGAATTAACAATATTATCTTCAACTAATTATTTTTCCATATTATGGACGAGAGGTCTGAGATATATTATGGACTGGGTTCGAGTGCCTGTTGCGACCATTGTCTTTTTTCTGTGTCTTGTTCTCTTTCATATTTTCGTTTAGATGATTATTGTTATCTTCTTCTTCAATGATGATGGGAATAACCTTCAAAAGTTATAAAAGAGAGTTTTTCTTATAAAAAATTGAAGTAATATTTGTTCTTCTAACATTAACATAGCAAACTTATTTTGTGACACCATTTTAATTCAAATTAATAAAATACTTAGTTTTTACCACTGAAGAAGTCAGCGTTGCTCACGAAACATGTTGGTTTGTATGAACAATAAAAGTGGTAAAAACTAAGTATTTTATTAATTTGAAGTAATATTTGTCTTTCAATAACGCAGTCTGGAATCTAGGTACAGAGAAACTGGAGTACCCGAGCACAGTGCCAGAGATTAAGGTAATTCTGCAATCAGGATCTGAATCACCTGTTCTTTGAGGTGGCAATTATAGAAAATCAGTAAAATAATTTGACTAATTTCTGCCACTGCCACATTTAGGCAATATCACCTTACAAGCATCCAAAATAAAAGCTTAGTTTAAAAAAATGTCTGTCCAACGTTGTTATTAGTGTACATTTATCTCCACAATTACAGATTAATGAGTGTACATATAAATCTGCAATTTAATGTATAGTTATTAACATTATTTTATTAGAAAAATGAAAATAAATAAATAATGTGCCAAGGAAACAAGCATCACAATTTGAGCAAATTATTTTTTCTCGTGAACGTTATTGATTTCATTTAGTTTCAAAGAGATAAATTCACTAAGAAAACAAAAATAATATTATATTCAAGATAATAACAAGCTACAGAATGATAGTATTATCACATATATAAATATTATATGACCATTGGCTTTACAAACCTTGAAATACTCAAGAACGGCTCATTAAATAAGGAATTAATTATATGAATACGTGAACCTGTGGATTGTAAATTGTAAACGTAAACAACTCGAGAGAGGTTATGTAGTTGTGCAATTCTGAAAGTTGGAATAAATGCTTGTGCTAAATCCTACGCCAGGTGATAACCCGGATGTGTTAGCAGGGATATTTAATAAAAAGTTCATCGTACCTTCGTCCCTCTGATGACGATTACAAGCGACGCTCCAGCGGCGGTCATTCCCCAGGTAAACAGAGTCCCAAGCAGAGCCTGGGTTACAGGACCGTATCCCTCCAACATGATTTAGGAAGGTACAACTCACTCGGATTATCACTTAACACAATGTTATCACTTTTCCCAACACTTACTGACTATAAAACCTCGTTCACCTCGCTGACCGAACTGTCGCAAAACTGACTGACATTAATAATTTCGTTGACGTTTTTCACGAGTGTTGCAAACGCGCGTGTTTTGAAAACATTCCCGGTTCAATTAACGTGGTAGGTACCGTTATATAGATTAATAATATTTTCATGATTATAATATGGAGTAATGACCGGACCTATTTTATTGTCGATGAGGTAGTCAGTGAAAGCCGATGAACCAAATATTGTGTATTGAAGAAAGGCGGTAAAAAGCACAAATAAGAATTATTATTATATTAAAATTACATTAATTCCTCAGGTGTTAATTTTTTTGCAAATCAAAATTATTTTTAGTCTTCAAAAAACACTTAAAAACATCTGTAATACATTTTGGGAACCTTACAAGACAATATTTTTCCAAAAAGGTACATCACCATATTTCAATAAACAGTTCCTCATGCTCGGATCTCTGTAACTCTGTCTCTCTCTTTTCATCTTCATTCGTTTTCGTTCCCTTGTGACGAGGCGCAGCAACGATGACGGCCTTCGCGGTCGAGGGGCATCTCTCGCGAGTAGCATTCCGGAAGTCGCCGGTTTGAATCCCGGCGTGCGCAAGAAAATTTATTTGATGGATTTGTGTTTTCACATTTGCATTTAAAATAATTCAAAGTGTATAAGCGGCACGTTCTGAAGTGGAAGATAATCTCAGTATCGCCCTGGGCAAGACCACCATTCAGAATTGAAACTTTACTTGATTTGATGACTAGATCTAAATAGCTAGTACTTCCCCACCCTCCACTTCCCCCTCTCCTTTCTCTCCCCAATTACCTCCAGCCTCACAATATACCCCAATTGAGGTCATTGGGGATGCCGTAGTCTCATTGGCTCTAGGCTGTTGGGAGCAACTCTTGTGCGGTATTCACATAAATTTTTTTTTTTAACGTGTTGATTTCCTTTCTCCTACAAGAGCAATAGCTATGGTGATTGGTGACTATGGTCTCAAGTCAACCAAATTTCTATTGTTGATGGTTTCATTCATGTTTCTCTTGTTTCCAAGGTTGCCGATTTGTGGGTAATTCCCCAAATTTCGGGGATTTTTTAAGATTTTTCAAGAATTGGGTATTTTGCGGGGAACACCGTTTTGCGGGAAAAATGCGGGGATTCTGGGCATTTTTGATTATCCAATCTGGCACCTCGTATGTATAATTATATTCACTTATTAAGTACTCATCTGATTTGGTTTCATAAAACTTCAAGGTATATTCCTAGTGAGACAGGTATCAAAAAACCCAATGTACGTATACTTTTTATAGATTAAAAAATAAATAAAAACTTTAAAAAATATGAATGCTGCGTTACCTACTATTTATATTGTGCATGTAATTCCTTCGAATTTTGAACGCCAGCACGTAGTATCTCTAGTTCATATTAACTGGCTGGAAAATTATGCATTGTCGATGCAACTTTATTTTTGGTAAACTTCATAATAATTGTAAAATTTAATGCAAAATTGTGAAACATTTTGAACGAAATGTGGTACATGTCGCGACTTTAAAAGTTTCTAAAACTTGTATTCTTAATATTTATTAAAAAAAAATCTCGGGCAGAACGTGTTTTCTTTACGTAATCTTTAATTCCGTAATGCCCCTTTTAACCAAGTCAAGCGTGCGTAAAGGCCTGACCGTTCGCCTCGCCCGATCACCGTTCGTAACGATCACCGTTCGCAACGATCACCGCTCGCATCGATTACTGTTCGCATCACACTTTTCGTAACGCATTCACCAGCTTACCCCCCAAGTCGAGCGTGCGTAAAGAAGTTTTACTTCAAAAATGCAATTTTCAAAAGAATTTTGTTTTATTTTGGAGGTAGAATTATAAAGAAACTTGTGGGGAATTTGCGGGGAATTTGATATTTTGCTCTCCACAATTTGGGGATTTTGAACATTTATTGCGGGTATTTTAGAACATGAGCATTGGCAACCCTGCTTGTTTCTCTCTTCGAATCTGTCAAAATCGACAATTGACACTCATTGACAGGGGCGTATAACTTCGTTCAAATTTTTCAACCGTGGTCCGTGACGTAAAAGTGCTGCCACTCCATAGATAAAGTTTCATAGATGGAGCTGTAAAGATAGGTTTGTAATTTTGATTTTCGCCATATCTCGCTCAGGGTTGCCAACTTAGGGGTAAAATAAGTGGAATGGGATTTTTTTACTGGTTTAATAGGTGTTTTGGAGTATTTTTTGTGGTATTTTTGGGGGTTTTGTGATTCCATATATTTTTTTAAATTTTTATTACATCGTATACACGGAGCACTCGCACACTTCTTATTTGAGGATTTATTTTTATTGTACAAAAACTTGCTGAAACGACTTGTGCCTTCACAAATGGAAAAATTGGTGAACTCTTGAAGTTGTAGAATTTTTTTTTTTAATTTCCGAGAACACCTGATCCATACAGCTTCAATGTGTTTTGGTTTTGATTTTCTAAATATATCACAAGATCTTGAAGAAAATGATTTTTTTTTTTTACTGTAAATACCGTACAAGAATCTCAACTGCTCCGTCTGAAGCCAGTGAGACTATGGCATTCCCCAAATTAGGTATGTTGTGAGGCTGAAGGTAGTGAGGAGGGGAAGGAGGTGGGGAAGAGGAGGGTTGGGAAGTACCTGGCTATTCAGATCTGGTCACCAAACACGGCTAAAGCCATTTTCAAGCAACATTTCAATTCTGAATGGTGGTCTTACACCAGGGCGATACTGATAGTATCTTCCACTCTGGAACATGCCGTAAATATACTATAATATATATTATTTTATATGAATTAATTGTGAAATAACACAAATTAATCAAATAAAATTTACTTACGCATGCCGGGTTCGAACCCCAATCTCCGGATCGTGAGTCAAGAGTCTTACCCACTGGACTACGGAGGTCGTCAGGTCATTTGATGGATGAAAATTAAAATCTCTTGATTTTATGAAACAAACAGCCCCGTATTTTGCGTATCGCTTGAGAAAGATATGTTTTATGTTTTATAAGGTATATAACAAATCGCGTACTGGCAACACAAAATATTTGGAAATGGCGTCTTGGACAAAACGGTTTGACATCTTGGTTTTCTGCATAACATTAAAAGGTAAAATATAGCATTTTTCTGTTGAAAATAATTATTATACTGTATGCAGATGTTTAATCTGATCGATAAATATGATTTCCATTCAAAAACATTGCTTTTTCATTTTGTTTTCGCTAAAAACGTTCATGATCTTGTGATGGCGCATTGGTGGATGTGTTTAATGGAGATCTTCTTGTTTTGGCCTTTTGTATTGTTTTACGTATTTTAATTTGATTCTTTCAAGATGTATTAATTTATTTTAATGTTTTCCGGTAGACTATATGTAACTTATTGTTATCATTTTTATAGATGGCTGTTAGAGGTTTGTCACATGAAGAAATAACTATTGCACTGGAAGGAGACATTTCCGATGTCAAATGGGAGTCTGACGGTGAAGGTGAAGAGAGCTGGTCAGTGGAGTATCTACAAGATGACCAGGATGAGAACCAGTACCAGGACATCAACATTCAGCATTCGTCCGTAAATTAATTTGAGGTTAGGTCGGTTAGGAGACCTTAGTTTTTGTGTTATGTTTTATTATCAATTGTCTTATGTGTTATTTATTATCAATTGTCTTTACTGAAAATAAACATATTTAAAGATGTTCTCAGAGTGTTTCATTTGTCTAATGTAACATTTTCTGATTCCAATAATTTTGTTCTTAAATAATTTATTGGGCTAGTGAAGTAGGTCGAGAGCGGTTATATTGTCTATGGTAGACAAATAAGTTTCCTCTATCTTTAGTCTATTAGTGCTGGCAAGTGCGGGAAGGGCGAGGGGGGTTAAGTTGGTGACGAAACCGCTAGGAGGAAAAAGCCCCAAGTGATCGATCTAGGGGTTAGTATATTTATGCTCATTGACAATTGACAGCACCAGGGAAAATTTTCATGCGCTCAGCCGGCTCAGCCTCAAATTTTAGGAGAAGCACAGAAGATTGGTTTATTTATGGGGCAGAATATGATTAGTTTATTTATGGACAGAATTTACTCGTTTTTATAGGAAATTGTATTTTGTTGTATCATTTTACTATTATCCTTACCTGGGAACACAATGAATATACCGCTACAGAGAGCCAAAATGAGGAAAAAACACAAACGTGATGAAGATAATGGATTTGAAGTATGTTTTTGGCAACTTGAAATAAAATACTTCTTCACTTTGTTGAATGTTTATATTATATACTGATTGATTTACTATTTATCTACAGGGGGGATACATGAATGCCAAAATATCAAAACTCGAAGATCAGTTTTTGGAACAAGTGGAAAAAGAAGAATTGAAAACTAGCGACATTTTTAGCGGGGTTTCCATATTTGTGAATGGCTACACCAAACCTTCTTCAAATGAGTTAAAAATTCTAATGGCTGAACATGGTGGAATATACCACCATTATTTTAAATCTGGTAGAACAAAGTTTATAATAGCATCCAACTTGCCCGATAGTAAAGTAAGTAAAAAAAAAAACTATCTATATGAATACTTTAAAAAGGTAGTTTTCTGGTAATTGACCAGCTAATGTATTTGTGTATTCAAGACTTAACTTTCCATTTTCAGGTAAAAAATCTGCCGACCACAAAAATAGTTAAGCCTGAATGGGTATCGGAAAGTATTAAAGCGGGTTCTCTTTTGGATTACAAAGATTTCCTTCTTTATACCAATCTTTCAAAATTGCAGCCCCGTTTGAAATTTCAAAGTGCTGAATCCAGTTCAACCAAGCCATTGTCTACCAGTTTTCTGCAACACGAAAAACAATGTCTAACTTCAGATGAAAAGGGTGATTGTGTTACAGAAGACATCGTAGAAGATGTGAGCTGTAACGAAACACAAAATAGAATAATGTTACCGCAAGAAAAAGCAAAGTTTTATATGGATGAAACAGTATTAATAACAGATAATGCAATTTTTCCAACTGTTGAGATATTAAATGAAAAGAAATTCCACCCGAATAAAGCTGTTGAAACATTTCGTGAAACAGTTTCCCTCCCAAATAAAACAATTGAAGCATTAGGTGATACAAATTTCCCCCCAAATAAATTATTGTCACACTTGGATAGGACAGAGCTAACAAGTCCTGTTGAATCAGTTTTACCAATAGATGGAACAGTGGAATCATCTGATAAAGTAATCTTACCAATAGACAAATTTGTACCACCAAATAAGAACATTGTTATACCCGCCGATGTGGATAAAAATACCTTTGCCCGCACGGCCAATGATCCAAAATTTTTATCCCAATATTACAATAATTCAAGACTTCATCACATATCACAACTTGGAGCTGGCTTTAAACAATATGTGAATGAACTGAGAGACTCGAGTGATCATAGTTTTCCATTGAGAGAAATTTTGAGGTCCTCCTCACTAAAAGTAAGTGTAAAATGAACACATAATCAAAGCGGCAATAATTTTTGTGGGAATATTGGCACACATGTCTCCAGGCTGTGTACCAGAGTCAAAATAAACAAAACACTGGTTCTTTGGAGAACATTCATTAATTTTGTGATAGCGATAAAACACAGAAACTGTTCTATATTCGTAACCTATAAAGGTATGTCTGACAATATTCGAATTCCTTCCTGTTATGTACCACATTATTTATTTGTCGACTCCGTTTTTGGGGAATGTGATTAGCAATTATATATAGTTTTTTTATTTAACGGAACTGTCTCAGTAACAACATTTTGTATTTGTTTAGTAGTGATAAAATTGAAAATATCCACTGACTCTGTATAATTATTTCCCTCCAACAGTATTCTGGCAGAGAGGAATACATATATAGTAGTCAGTCCCAGAATTTCTGAACTGAAATAAATCCCAACTTCTACGTCGTGGAATCTGAAACCTTATCAATGCAAGCAATTTTGGGCTATCAAATGCATTATTTAGAATTTTATATAGAAATTCCAGGTCACAGAAAATCCTTCTGTTCGAAAATTTAAGCATGTTCACATCATTTAAAAGAGTGTTGTAGGTCAACATATTTACTGGAATAGCCATTTTAAAACTTAGAAAAAGAAAGAATTTATTTTGTATTCTTTCAATAGTATGTACATGAATATTATAAGTGGAACATGTTGGTTATGTAATGATGGAGGTGTTAGCTAGAAGAGGATTGAATCCATTACCTCTGTGTGAGATTACAATGTTGTGCACTACTCAGCTGCTAACTGAACAATATTATTTAGTACTGGAGATCTGATCAATATTATGTTGTACATATTTATAAATTATATATTTTTTTAGTTCTCTAAATCTTGTATCATTGCAGAAAATGACCCCTGAAAAAATAAATGCTGGTAAAGTAATTATGCACATTGACATGGATTGTTTCTTTGTATCGGTTGGACTGCGTAAATATCCACATTTACGGGGGCAGCCCGTTGCAGTTACGCACGCCAAAGGGGGCGGTGCAAAGCAGCAAAAAAGGGAAGGAGTTGACAGGAAAGCAGAGTTCGATCTATACAAAGCTAAGAGAAAGGTTAGTTATAGTAAATTTACATGGCTAATTTAATGCCAGCATTATATCCGACTATTATGCTGGCTTTAAAATGTTAAATCACATGCTTCATGGGAACTCAGAAAAATGTTAAAAATACACAACCAGAGTTTTTATTTTACTCTCGATTTATTTATTTAATATAATGAACTTTCCTCAACTGTAATGCAGAATGAAGTTCTCAAATGTGGGCACTGGCATCATGAAATATGCAAATTTTTTTATTATTATTTTAAATGTGATTATCGTACATGATTCAACTGCGACTACGGCATCCCCAATAGGGGCATGTTGAGGATGAAGGTTGTGAGAAGGGGAAGGAGATGGGGAAGAGGAAGATGAGGGAGTATCTGGCTCTTCAGATCTGGTCACCAAACACGTCATTTAAAGCGATTTCAAGCAACAATTCAATTTTGAATGGTGGTCTTACACCAGGGAGACATTGAGAGTATCTTCCACTGTGGAATCTCTAATTTGTAGGATAATGCAATATTTTCTGCTCAATCATTTCGATTGTGAGCGATGGAGCTTCGAAATACCCATTTAACTGTCAGACAATAAGACAAGACTCCGTCTTATTTATTTCAGATTTTTAAATTAGTAAAAAGAGTGGGGGGGGTTCAACAGCAATAAATAAATGTATTATTTTCTCTATGATAAAAATTAGAAAAATTAAATAAAAGATTGTGATTGTGATTATTTTTTATTTATTTCAGAATAACATACAGAAGAATCTGGGTAAGGATAAGATTCTAGAATTGGAAGCAGAATTCAAGAGTCGTGTTGACGGAGTGGGGAATGAGAATGAGGAATATGGTTCTATGAGCGAGATCGCCTCCTGTTCTTACGAGGCACGAGCACTGGGACTCCACAACGGAATGTTCATGGGGCCCGCTCTGAGGCTGAGCCCTAACCTTAAAACTATCCCCTATGACTTTGAAGCCTATAAAGAAGTGGCATATATTCTCTACAATACTGTTGCTAAGTACGTATATTTATAGCATGTTTTTTGTTACATTAACTCCACACAGGAGGCCCTGAGGAAATAATTTTCCTTGTGGCCTATGCATCATTGAAGATGCTATGTGGAGTGTCTTTTTGAGAAGAGGATGAAGTGAACATGGGTCTTGAAGACCTCTTGTAGGAGGGAGGAAAAACAGAGGCCGGCACATCGTTCCACAGCCGAGCTGTTGAATGCAAGAACGAGTCGTAGAAGCGACCCTTTCTCATGTGACAAATGCCAACTATGTACACATGTTGGGAGCAAGTTTGGCGTGTTTCCTGACTATGCACCGATGCCGAAGGGATCAATGATACTAGTTTCTCAGAGCATCTTCCATTGCTACACCGGTAGAACAAGGACAGCATACCTATCTAATGCCTGTGCTCTAAAGATTGCAATCTGCTTTTTAAGACGTGAGTCTATCAAATGGACCGCCATTTTCTGCACAGATTCAAGGGTTTTTTCAGGTATTTTGGGGCTCCAGACCAGGGGTGGCTGCCAAATTCAACAGTGGGAAGCACTTGCGATTTGTACACAGACAGCAGTTGTGTACTATCCCGTCTGCTTGTTTAGGAATAAATACATCCCAAAACACCTAATCGCGTTACACTTTCATAAGGCCTAAAATGTCCCGAGCGACCCTACATTTTAAAAGCTGTACATCTCTCTTCCTCTCATGCAAACGTATGTATTTTCTTTTAACCAGAAAGAGAACGAAATAATGCTTCTTATTGTCTTTGAAATATGAAAGCTATTTTGCATAGATATTTTACAATCTCGATCCAAAGTTACGGTTTCTTATTTTTCACGTGAAACTGAAGCTTCCGGATTATGAGGTGCGAATATATTGAACCAAGCAGACGGGTTAAAGTATCTGCGGGCCTTATACAGAACTCCCAGCTTCTGAAAGTCCAACTAGACTCTGGCTTTGATGCAGGGTGTATTCGTTAATAAAAAATAAATCCTGTGGGCGACATAAAAAAGTGATGTGATTCCTGGATTTTTATTAGATTCAAACTAGTTGCTAGAGACTGAGCGTCAAAAAAATTAATAAAATTAATTCATGTGGTTTTTTAGAAATACAAATTCACAATTTAAAAAAAAATTTAAAACACTTTATGGTGTGTCAAAGTGATGGGCACTGTTTTGGTGTGCCAATCATATATTTTATTCATTCCCTTCCTTTTATAATAATGAAAACAGTAGGACGCTTCGGTCATAAGCTGTTGTTCAATGAGTTTGCAAATTTGAAGAGGGAAAATTCAGTCTGAAAAAAAAACAAAGGAAAAATGGTGGGGAAGATAAAACAGGAATCTACAGATTGGCTCTATTATGTGAAGGAAAATGGTTACTATGGTAAAACAGGAATCTACTAATATTGAAATTTAAATGGAACCACAGAGACATCTATTGACAATATTAGTTGCTGGTATTATTGCGTAAAATCTGGATATTATAATAATTATTACTTAAATTAAACAGTTAGCTTAGTTCCATTTGTAACATTCAGTGTTGAGACAGGCAATCTTACTAACGAATCTGAGTAAATTTGAATTATTTATACTTTTGTTTTTTTTAGGTACACTTTAGATATAGAAGCTGTATCGTGCGATGAAATGTATGTCGATTGCACAAATTTGTTGAACGATGTTCTTCTGGAGCCTCTTGAGTTCGCAACTATCATCCGTGAGGAAATTAAGAAAAAAACGGGATGTCCCTGCTCCACGGGATTTGGCAGTAATAGATTACAAGTAAGTCTGACTAATAAACGCATTGTAAATTTTATACAATTAAAAACCTTACTAATAGAAGCGTATTTCATTATATAAAGTATTATTTATGACTTTATAGGCTCGCCTTGCAACTAAGAAAGCCAAACCAGATGGACAGTTCTATTTGCAGGAAGACGAAGTAGAAGCTTATTTTGCAGATATTTCTCTTGGTGACTTACCAGGTATTTATTTATATATTTATTAGCAATGACTTTGATTTAATATAGACAGTACATTTTTGTATCTGGATACTAAACATGAACTTTTATTTCGATAGGAGTTGGTCGGCAAATGGAAAGTAAGCTGACTTCCCTCGGCTTTACGAACTGTGCTTCGCTACGCTCCACCGGACTCGCCGAATTGCAAAAACATTTTGGGAACAAAACTGGCCAACTGTTGTTTAATTATTGTAGAGGCCTGGACGATAAAGCGCTGAATTTCACAATAGTATGTTCTTTTTATGTTCGCACATAGTAATTTTCTTATCTCGTTTGCACGGCTTTTTGTTGTTGTTGTGTTTTTTTTTGTCAACCTACTATGAGCTAGGTATATGAACCTATGTTCATATATGTAGCTAGCAAGTGGATAACATACAATATACAACTTCACTGCCGGCTTTGTACAGTTAGATTGTCTAATGTCCCTTTTTTTGTGCTGGCACTGAACAAGTTAACTATTAGAGTATTCTGCAATATGATCAATTTTAGATAGCATTCTGTTTGGAAATTCCCCGGCCTCTTTCAAAAAATCATTCCTCGGAAATTTTAATTTAGAGACATAAACTGTTTACAGTGTTACAGAGCCATTGAAAGCACCTTTATTTGACCATTTATCCAATATTTTTAGAATTCATAAAAAAAGAGATTAAAACACCGTAAAATTTATGAATGCATAAATTCTTATTTGTAGATTATTAAATGTTATGACTTCTGTATGTTATCTACGGCCTAGTTGTTAGTCACAGTAATAAATTTAAATTTGAAAGTGCATTTTTTAATATTATGTAAGTGCACAATCAATGATTTGGAAGAAAAAAATATTTTTATTATTATTATTATTATATAATGAGCAGGCAGCATTCTGCTGATGCGCTCATATCTAATTTCAATAGTTTGACAGTAAATTTTAATTTTCAACTAAGTTAGTCCTTTTTTCTCTCCAAATATGAATCCAATAGAGCTTTAAATTGGTTTATGTTAGTTGCATCGATGACATGTTGTGGGAGTTTGTTCCAAGCATCCACCACTCTATTTGCAAGGAAGTGTTTTCTAGGATTAGATGCAAAAGGCGTTTTGGTAATTTTTTTCGAGTGTCCACGGAGAATTATATTTTTACTAGTAGTGAAGATTCCTTGGATGTCAGGGCAGCTGTAGTGTCCAGATAAAATTTTGAAGGTCTCGATCAAGTCACCCCTTTCTCTTCTATCTTTTAAGGTTGGTAATCTTAATTCCTTGAGTCTATCTTCATATCGCCGATCTTTCAAAGCTCTTGGTATTTTTGTGAAACGTCTCTGTACTCCCTCTGTACTCCCTCTATCAGATTTATATCCTTTGCAAAGTAAGGACTCCATATTTGAAAAGCATATTCCAGAAGAGGTCGCACATATGTTTTGTATATTTTTAACATCATATCCAGTGTTAGGTCAAGGAATGCTTTCCTGATTAAATATGTTAGTGAGTTTGCTCTTTTCACAATCCCAGCGATGTGCGGTATTAATAGTGCGGTAAATAATTTCAGTTTGCAGAAAGTCAAAAACAAATAATTAAGAAGACATGCGGGACACCTCTTGTTTAACTGTGAAATAAGTTCGCCTTGTGATTATCCGAAGATCGCAACAAGCTGGAACTTTTTAAAACAATACAAAAAATGTTTTAAAATATCTTTTCAAATTGGCCAAATTTGACCAGCGGACACTCACGGTGTTTGCAAATTGGCCAAAATATGGCCAAAAATGCTCCAGTGGTTAACTGGTGAAAATTTTATAGTGGATGTGAATATAATTTATTTTTTATTTTTAGTTAAGGAAGTCCATATCAGCCGGTGTGAATTATGGAATAAGATTTGAAGACTTCCCGCAATGTGAAACATTCCTCAGACAACTCTGTACAGAAGTTTGCACCAGAATGTCTCAGATTAATGTCATAGGAAAAGCTCTGACCTTCAAACTCATGGTTCGGGCGGCCGACGCTCCAGTCGAAACGGCTAAATTCATGGGGCATGGCTTTTGCGATAATGTAACCAAAACTATTAACTTCCCGCAAGCCACAGACAATCTAGATGCTATTACCAAACAAGTATTGGATATTTGTAAGAAATTAGATGTGAAACCTGAAGACATGAGAGGAATAGGTATTCAAATTTCAAAGTTAGAAAGTAAGGACACCTGCGGGGTTAAGAAGGGTGGAATCCAAAACTTCTTGCGGTCTAAAACTAATTTAGCCGAAGTTGAACCTGCAAATAATAAAGTGTACCACGAAAACAAGTCCTCTAAAACTGCCGTAGAATCAAATAAATCTAATACTGAAAGAATGATTGTAACACCTCAAAGCCTTCCTCTTCCTGGACGCAATCTTCTAACTAATAAAGAAACAGCTTCTAAGTTAAAGAATATGAACACGCCGGATGTTGGAAAGAAAAATAAATCACTCGGTTTGACAGGACGAAAACGAGGCAGGCCTCCAAAAAATGCATCACTGCATAAAGAAAAAAATACAAAGTTGAATGTATTTTTATCTTCAAATTACAACCATTCATCAAACAATAAAAACGAAGGCAATAAGTACAATGTAAGATCAAAAAATGTCTTGATGTTATCTTACTTAACAACTTTTGTCCGAGTTAAATTGATTCAATAATGTTTCCCGTTACAGTTTGAAGACTTGGATCAAGATTTCCTGAATGCTTTACCTGAAGATTTAAAGTCAGAAATACTGGCAAATTGCAAAACCAAAGAACCAGCGAAAGTCAACACACCTAAAATTAAACCTGCGCCTGATGAGAGTAAAAATAAATTAATGGTGTTTACACTTTTTGAGATTTTTTTTAAAAATGATGTCTAATAATAACACTATATCTATTGATAGTAAATGAACATACACTTATGTATTTAATTGCTTTCTAGATTGATCCAGATTATTTGGCTGCCTTACCGGAAGATATAAGAAAAGAAATAGAATCAAATATCTCTGAATATTCAAATCCATACATTGAAAAGAAGGCAAATCTCGAAAAGCCAAGACTCCAACAGAAATGTCAATCAAAACCCCCTGACGAAGTTCCCATTGTTTTTGATGAAATTGTTGCTACCGAGATTGAACTTACAAATGAGAAGGTGGAAAAAGATAAGGATATTTTAGATTTACATTGGAAAGAAGTTCGGCAAATGCTCAGGAATTGGTTTAAATCAACGATATCGCCGATGCAATGCGACGTGGACGTGATTGCTTCCTATGTCAAAAATTTGGTTGTGCAGAAAAAGCTGGAGGAATTAGACTACTTGATCAAGTTTTTCTACAGGTAAATAATATTATTAATTTTTCAAAAGAAGCAAACACATTGTGACTTGACATTTTAAATAAATAAAAAGAAAATACTTTGCTGATGATGGTACGGAGGTACCGAAACCGGTAGACGGAAAAAAAAATAACAATAAAGTGACGTAAAACAAAGTATTTTTTTTATTTATTTAATAATGTTATTAGTATCCTTGATGATGAATCTAATTTTATATGTCATTTTAAACATTGCGTTATATAAATAGACTCACCATTGTCTCACAAACTCAAGATACAATGTGGCAAGTAAACAACACTCTTTTGTTTTCAGCGGTTTTCAGTAATTTCTTAATTCAAAACTTATTCATGTATTAAAAAGATATGCTACTTCCACACCGAAGCCAATCTTCCAACTCCGAACTCCAAAATGGCAGACGTGGAACAGCTGATTCGGCACTGTATCTTATCAGTTGCCTGCAACAGTAGCGTAGCGAGGGGGGGGGGGGCGGTCCGCTCCGGGTGTCACCCGACAGGGGGGTGACACTCGACCGTGAGAAAAAATTCACGAAGGATATTGTCGCCAAAGTATTGTATACATGAACACGGTCTGTTATAATGCCTCGAATTTTGTGTCTAGGTCTTTTTATAGGCGAACATAGCCTATATTTGTGGATAAATCTGAAATTTTCTAGCCACCCCCCTCCCCCCCCGGATGGACCAATTTTATGAAGTCGAAATGAGCAACTTTAATAGGGTGGGGGGGGGGGGGGGGGGTCACACCACTCCCCGGGAAGGTGAGATCCGCCCCGGTTACCACCCATGCTAGCTACGCCACTGGCGTGCAATTGTGCAGGCGATTCTTCAGTTTCCATTATATTGATTTTGATTCGTGCTAAAAAAATGATAATTCCAAACAATCTTTGTACCACTCTCCAGTAATAATATTGCGCAGAATGACATGTGTTGGGCCAACTTGCACAAACGAAAGAATGTGTGTGTATTTTTTCTAATGAAGCATAAAATCATCGGGCGGGAAACATGAAAATTAATTGTATTTTTTATAATAATCGATAATAATAAGTAATTTGCGTGTACTTATAAATGAAATGTTATTTCTTCGCTTTTACTACTGTTTGCCGGGTAATGGAAACATTTTCTCGTCACACAGGAAGGCATATTAGCGCTTTTTAAATGCAATTTACCTACTAGTAAGGCATGACCTTACTCGATGCGTGGCAATTTAGTACTAAGGTACTATAAATTGAGTACAGTGCAATTGCCTTGCTTTTGGCTTCCCACTTTGAGATTTCTACCACTCGTCTACAGTATATAACGTCATTCATTTTAAATGTTAATATATTTATTTTCAGGACTATGCGTGAGGAAACATCCTGTGATTGGCACCAAGTTTACTTGCAAACAGAAATCAATGTACAAGAAGCTATGCTTTTAATTTACAGAAAAAAATTAAAGACGTCTACAGTATTTCCTTGTTGTAATCCATGAATATTGTATTCTACTAAATCAGTTTATCAGATTGTTAGCATTATGCTTTTAGGAATCTCTGTTCATGATTGATAAATTGAATAAATTCGTGATTAATTTTTGGGTTATTATGCCGTGTTGCGCTTCCTCTTTCTTTAGCCCATCTGCCCTGTACGGACACTGAAATCTTATCCGAAATGTTGAATAAAGAAGGAGGAAGCACAAACAAGATAATAACCCAAAAATAAATTATGAAAAAACTTTTGGCTGTGAAAATCTCAATCACATAATAATAATAGTTGTTGATTTGTATAGCGCCATTTTTTTGTGAAAAATCACCCCAAGGGCGATCTAAATAAAAGCTAATTAATTATATGGACGTTTTGAAACCTGTGGCAAAATATTAAAAAATAAGAAACAAGTGTAAGAACTAAAAATAAAACTATTCTTCAAATAAAATCCCTTTATTTTACATTGTTATAGTGTTTTATTTCCATAAACTGAGGGCTGGTTGTTTCATAGAATTTGAACAATTCATCAAATTTCATAGTTTAATTTACAAATTCTGTGAAGGTTCTTTTCAAGTTCTGTTATCATATCAATTAGCCAGTTGTTTCACATAATTTTCACTGAACTTGAAAAGTAATTTTGAAATTTCCTGATGAAGGAAGGGTGCTTCCGAAACCGGTAGAGTGTTTATAAAATAAAAGTGGTCTACAACAAATTTATAAGTGTTTTTATTGTAAAATTCTGTAAAATGGCCCTTGTTATCCAGAAAAACCTAATGCATAAAATTATAAAAATTATGTATTCCGTTCAGTGTTGATAAATCGTCATTTTTTAAAATATAGTTTTAACATTTTCATACAAATAAGCAACAATATTAGCAGACCATAGTTAATTTTGCTTTACATTTCCTACCTCACTAGGTGTTAAGTTTTATCTACAATAAAAATATTTCATTGCAATGATATTGACAGATTTACGAAGTGTTTTTACAAATATGTGAAGTAGAAGAATCTAACAGGACATTTTTAGATGATATACAACCTTATCAAATCAATCTGATAAAATGAGTGATATGCTGAAACAGGCTAAGTCTGAAAACTCTTGCTGCTTTATAGTACTGACACCAAAGATATTGAAATACAAGAGTTATGCTACGATGGCCGCCCGACTGTCGGCGGACCACTACCTAATGAGAATAGTTTGAATACGGAAAGAATTTCATTTAGTTGATTTTTTTGAAGGTGTGATTGATTAACAATATCGGCGACGCCAGGAAACACAGTCCCACCCAGTAAAAACTGTCAATAGCACATCTCTTATATTTCAATATCTTTGGCTGACACTGACGGTACCTTATTTTTTTACATTAGCTCCATACAGGAGGCCCTGAGAAAAATAATTACCCTCAAGGCCTTTGTCATCTTTGGGGAAGCTGTGTGGTAGAAGTGTATCGATTCACTCATTTTACGGATTCAATTCCGGAACCGGATTCAGCTGAGTGGACTCGATTCATTGGACTCGCTGCTTTGATTCCCGTGAGTCTCTGCCGAAGTCATTGAATCAGCCGGAGCCAAACCCAGTTTGATTCCAGCTGATTCAATGCTGAGAGTTCATACAGCTGGACTTGCCGAACCCGGTGGAATGTCACGGAGTTGGGGGGTCATAATAGTAGGCGTTATAAGAGTGATCGAACTTTACTTCAGTTTATTTACCTGGAATCGAAATAATTCATTGATCAACGTGTCGAGTACTGTTTTTAAATCATTGATTTATTGAAATGTGATTTATTCTTGACCTGAAAATAAATGCTGTCCATTATAATATTATGTTACAATACCATTTGGTGTTCTTTAACAAAAAATAGCTGTTCACTTGACAACAGAGACGACTAAATTGCTAGCGTACATTTTTTCACATCTAGATTATTACAAATTACTATCCGTGTTCAACGCTGCGGCAAGACTCATCACCGGCGAATCTAAATATTCCCATATTTCTGAGCATCTCAATCTTCACCGTCTCGTGTCCTGAAAGAATCCAGTTTAAGCTCTGCTGGATGGTATTTAAGTCCCTTAATGGAATGGCTCCGGCTTACTTATCGGAAATGTGTATTCCAGAAAACTCCAATTCTCGACAATCAACCCTTAGGTCAACAGCAACATCAGCTATCGGAAGATTGAAGGAACCAAAGCGCACACCAGATACTAAATTCAGTGAGCAAGCTTCCGGGGTGTCAGAACCTAAAGCCTGGAATGGATTGCCACATGAGTTAAGAATGATCACAGATTCAGCGGAATATAGAGCTAAACTTAAAACTCACCTTTTTAGAGTCACATCCATAAGTTAAAAAACCTTTCACCTTCACGGCCCCGTGGCATTGTAAATAACAAATTGTGTAAAAATATTATCAAATTCTTATTTTAAGCTTTTGTAAAGGTCATTTCATGGAAATCGCATTCCTAAAGAGTCCTAAATTCTCTAGTCTTTCAAAATAAGTATTAACTGAACTTTGGCATTAATCTTCTTATAAATGTAAAACCAACAAGTGATGAGGGTAGCAAAGTTAAAATCATGCAATGTCCAGTGTTTTAAATATAATGTCCTCCACGTGCAGAGTCGTATCTTCCCCAAGCATAATCTTTCTAATGAAGTTTGTTTATCGGAAGTGACCGGACAGGTAAGTATGTGTATGTTTCTGTATATATTTGTAAATAATAAAATTAAATAGAGCACAAGAATTCATAATAAACTGTAAAGCGCCCGTAAGGTGATTTTTTACAAAAACGGCGCTCTACAAATTATTCAATTATTATTATTATTCACTACTGAATTTTCAGTAAATTGGTTATTACCAAAGATATTGGAATATAAGTAGATGTGCTATCTACTGTTTTTACTATGTGGGTCTGCGCTTCCGCGACCGCCGATATTGTTTACCAATTAACAAATAAACTAAAAGAACAAATAATTAACGAATAAACCAAACGAACGTTAAACTAAATGAACGACTTCTTTCCTTATTCAAAATATATTGTTAACCAATATTTGCACATTTTCAAAAACTCAACGAAATGAACAACTTCTTTTTGTATGAAAACTACGCTAATTAGCGCGTAGTCCGGCGACAGTTGCACGGACACCATAGCATATCTCTTCTGAATTTGAATATCTTTGGTTATTACCAATATGAATTATTAAATCTCAACGTATGATTGTGAATGAGGCAAGGAGTGCGTGCCAAGATCGAGTTCTTTGGAAAACGGCATGATGGTTAGTTAGTTAGTTATTTTGTGTTTGAAAAATGATCTTCATAAAACTAGTAATTACACCTAAGAATCGTCGGCGCGAACTTGCCAGAAGGCAAATTTGCTCCGTGCAGACCAACAAAAGGTAAAAAGCAATGCTCCTGCTATCTTTTGACTATGAGATCCTGCAGATCTACCCGGAGCCATTCGTGCTCTCTTACTTGGGAACGAGTTAAAGAGAGTGAGAGTGGACTCCGGTTCACTCATTCTGTCACTCGTTCCCGAGTGAGAGAGTGCGAGTGACTCCGGAATCGATTCATTACATTTTGCGAACTCGGAGCGATTCAAACGCATTCGGATTCAGATCATTGGATTAGTTCCCTCTGGAACGAAACACTTCTACTGTGTGGAGGGTTTTTTAGAAAAGGAAGGAGAGGAAGTTCTGAGAAGGAAAAGGGTATGAGGAGTGGGTACACATGGGGGTCGGTATGTCCAGGAGTAACGGTCGTATGAATCCATCCCTCCCACTGCGGTGCAAGGTGATGCTCCGAGAGAGTCCTGCTGAAGAGATCAAAAGGTCTCCCTCAGGGGGTCTCTCCCGGTCCAGCCTGCCATGCAGTTCGTGGGCAGATGCATTCGCCGCCAAGACCCAAACAAACCTCATCCCATAAACCCGGGTACCCCTGTTAAGACAGCGAAACTATTTGGGGTGACCTATAGCAGAGGTGTTGGTTATCCAATAAATGGTTCCCGGAGCGACTGTACCGATACCTGCCTCTCAAATTGATACCTTTATAATATTGACCACAGTGTAAAAATGCTCAAACCCACTGAGTATAATAAAAAAGGCAAAACACAAAAACCTAAGACAGGAATAGTATTTTGTAGGTTTTCGCAGAAAATATATGAGAACAAGTCATATATCAAATTCATATCGTGGGTGGTATGCATTATACAAATAATGTTGCAAGAGTAATAAATTAGTAGTATTATTTTAATAAAATTCATTTGTGATCAAAAATTACATGAAAATAATTAGGATAGGGCCATGGTTCAACCGTAACAGGTCCCCCCCGTCCCCCTTATTATTTTTTCACAGTGAGATTTTTTTTATTATTCATAGTGCTCTGCTCGCGCACATACTTACAGTTACAGCCATAAATATACCAAACCACCCATAAATAAACCAAACCACACACAGTCACAGTTTGTAATTAAACCACCTTTGTATTTTAAAATTTGTTAAGTTTTTCGATGAAGCAATTTTTTCTACTATTGGTACTAGAATTCTTCCCGCATCGTCGAACCAATCACCGACTGTTATATTTACCGCTGCTTTTCGAAATGAAGTTTCGTCCTGCACGCACTCGAATTTTCTTTTAAATGTCAATATTTAGCACAGTGTTTTCTTATGTTTATTAATGTATTATTAAGTACTTGTCTTGTAGAAGTATTAAGAGTAAATTATATACGTTATTGGATATTTAAAATTCGAGTTCCGGCAATTTGTTTCCGCGTATTTGCATGCAGGTATGCAGTAGCGCCATCGCGTGATCGAATTAGCCAATCAGAGGGCGAGACAATTGACAGTCGCACGCATTCAAGAATCAGTCAATTATTTGGAAAATATTTCATAGTGGAATTTCAACTGGTTGGTTTGGTGTGTGAAAAGATTTTGCGGTCTGTCCGTGACTAAATATGACAGAACAAAACGGAAAGAAGGGAGAAGTTCGCGTTTGGTGTGATGGCTGGTGAGTGTATTTCTCAAAACATGTTTTATTTTGCCGGGCTGGGTAATTATTATGGTCCTAGCCGATTTTCAATGTCAGTCGAATTTACACCGCGCAATTTTAGTTTACGCTTTTATACGATATTAATACGAAAATAGTAATCGTTTGACCTTCGTGTTTCAGTGTTATAATGCTATTCATAATTTGCCGAAATTAATTTTAAAATTTTCTACTGAGATGTCATTCAAAAAATATTCCGACTGTATTTTGTTTATGTGTGCGATTTGTTTTTCCTGTTTGAAAAATACATGAATTAAATACTATTGTTTTAATGACTGTTTTGCGATCGTTGATTTTAGTTATTTTTATTAATATTATTTAGTTATTATTCTTCGTAGTTATAAAAATATGCAAATATTTTTAATCTAGAATTCATAACATCATTTCATTTTTAAATTCATAAATCCCCATGAATTTTTGATTTGTATAGATGACATTTGAATTTATAATTCCATTTCGTTTGGTGCTTTTCTTGGCTACGTTATATTGAATGACAATAGGAAATGTTTATCTAAATGAGATAACCCTCCTCATACGGATGCAAGAATAATTATTATCTACATTCCAAGCATTTTTTTTGTTACAACTATGATTATGTGCACCATGGAACATGTGTGATAAAAAAAATGTACTACGTGAATGATATGAATAGTTTTTTTTTAACGGAATTCTCCTAAGATAATAATACCTAATAACCGAATCCCAGAAATGTTGTTTTTTTATATTATGAAATTCTTATAACAATTCCTATTAGTTTTGTATATATACATTTTGTAATAAGTTTAATAAAAAATTTTAACCCTCCGTCGGGCACACCTGTGGGCGGTCCGAAATCAGGCGCACCCGGCCTGAGAGGCCACCCTCCCACCCCCACTTATCTTAATTCTAATACAAAATTCTTATTGGATAGTCTTTGTTAGGATCTCTAGAAAGGAATTATACAAAATTTAACATTAAAAAAACAGTTTATTAAACATTACCAATAATAAAATAAAATAACTAAAATAAACAATTTTTCCAAATCTTCAACCAAAGCTGGATCTTCAGAAGCATCATTGTCGAGGAGAAGCTTCAGCATATCGTCAACATCATTCGGTTGATAGAGGGCATATTTTCTAGCCATTAAAAAAAAAGCATATAAAATATTTTCATACAAATCTGCATATAAAATGCCTGGAAAGAGGGCGGAATCCAATCGGGCGCAGGCGGCCTGTGAAGCCAGGGAGGTTGTAAGTGAGTTGTGTAAAGGCCGACACCTGACTTGAGGCGAGCGCCGTGTGAGGTCCCTAAAGTTGGCGAGTAAAAGGAGGGAAGGAGCAGTGGGCCGCCTTTGAGAAGTGGAGAGTGAAACAATGTATTTTGTTGGCCTCTTTGGCTGGCTGCGCCCGACGGAGGGTTAAGTAATATATAGGGTAGGTAGTTTCTAGGTTAAAAATTTCATTACTTTAGGTTGGAACTCTAATAAGTGTTCTGATGTTATTTATTAAAAATGTATGCACACTTGTTCTGAAAGTTATCTCAAAAATATTTTCTACCAACATGTTTTCTGAATGTACAAAGGCATTTATTTAAGTGTTATAAATTACTTATTTGTATAATAAATCAACCGCGTGCTTTTTATTCAATAAGCAATATGTATTTTTAAACGACTTCGAAAAGGAGGAGGTTCTCAATTCGATCGTATTTTTTTATTTTTTATGTTTGTTACCTCAGAACTTTCGACTGGGTGAGCCGATATTGATGATTCTTTTTTTTATTTGTAAGCTGGTGCTTCCCGTGTGGTCCCATTTTAATTTGGTCCAGTTCTGACAATGGTATCCATGAGAAAATCGTATAAGTCTTAAATTTACATCAAGTATGTGCGCGACAAATGGACGAATAACTCAATATCACGCCAACCGATTTCGATGATTCTTTTTTTATTGGAAAGGATATACTTCAATGGTAGTTTGATGAGAGTTTGGTTAGGTTCTGATTATGGGATCCATGACAAAGTAACGGAACTCTCCAATTCTTAAGAGCAAATTAACGATACTCGGCCGAATCTTAATCAAATTAGTTATTGTACTTCAGATTCACTAAAAAACAAAAAATAAACAAAAATTTTAACAAAACAAAAAAAAAACTTCAAAAAATGCACTAAAAAGTTAAAAAAATAATTTTATATTCTTCTACAACTTAATAATCAACTTACTTTTTCTGCTCATCAATATGTAGGTACGATTGTTATTTTTGGAGTCGGTGTCAGCCAAGGTACCCGGCCCGGCGTGTTCACTTGACAGCTCCCCTCCCACCGCGGCCCGCTCTCGCCTCTCACCTCGTAAGTCGCATGTGCGATACAAGCACATCTCACCTATATGTATGTAGTTACAAAGCTACCTTGGCTGACACCGACTCCAAAAATAACAATCGTACCTACATATTGATGAGTAGAAAAAGTAAGTTTATTATTAAGTTGTAGAAGAATACGAAATTATTTTCTTACTTTTTAGTTCATTTTTTGAAGTTGTTTTTTTGTTTTGTTAAAATTTTTGTTTTGCATACTAGAATCTCAAATAATAGCTTTTTTCCTCAAATGTTGTCAGTAGTAAACACTTTGATGATTTTTTCTGTGATGAGTACTTTTTAAATATATATTTTTAATTTTTATTACCTGCTCTAATAATTCTAAATGAAAATATGGAAGAAAACAAGACACAGAAAAATAAAAAGTTAACGGTCACAATTGGGACTCTAACCCAGAACCTCTTGTCTTATGGGGACAAAGGCCTTTACCAATTGGCTACTGAGATCGCTTTTTTAAACGCCATTTTTGTCAATCTCATATTTCAAATTTCAGAATTAACAATATTATCTTTGAAAATTTTTTTTCCATACTATTGGCAGCCTTTTTCATTGGAAACAAGTGTTCGAAGAACTGGTTTGTAACCTAGATAGTGTCTCGGATAAATATATGCGATTTTATTTATATGGAATACCTATTGACCTTTTTTTAAAAGTCTAAATGAATATTCAATTTTTATTGAAACAACTCTTTTTATAACTTTTGAAGGTTATTTCCATCAACATTATATCAGTTCTTCGAACACTTGTTTCCAATGAAAAAGGTAGCTGCCAATAATATGAAAAAAATTAGTCGAAGATAATATTGCTAATTCTGAAAAATGAAATTGGTAAAGGCGTTTGTAAAGCCGAATTCGTAAGGCGTTTGTCCCGGTACGACAAGAGGTTCTGGGTTTGAGTCCCAGTTGCGGCCGTTATCTTTTTAATTTTCTGTGTCTGGTTTTCTTTCATATTTTCATTTAGATTATTATTGTTATCTTCTTCTTCTTCATTAATATATATCTTGTTTTCGTAAGAGGACAATTTTGAATTTTCAGTATTTATCATGTAAGCCCTAACTTTATTATTCTGGAAATATTTTAACTCCAGGTTTGACTGAAGTCATTTTGTAATAATTTATTGCTTTCTTATCACTCACTGTCTTGTGATTTACTGCTTGCCATAATATTCTAGAAATTTATTCAATTGGTACTAATTTTTTTACGGCAACCTCAAGCTACTCACATTGTCTTTGAAGTATGTTCTTCACATTCGAGTTTAAAAATTTAAAAATTGCAAATTTCACTAAATGAAATAAATTATTACGATATTGATAGCTGTCCACAGGTGTAGGAAATTATACCAGAAAGACAAATACGACAGTATTACATATCAGACTTCAAAGTCAGAAGCAAAAAGACTTCCAAAATTTTATCAAACATTAGTTAAGGCTTTGAAATTACTAGTTGCTGTTTGCATATTTTTATTAACCTTATGTAAATATTTGGCTTTTAACCCAACAAATGTATGTATACGTTCTGTGAGAGACGGTATCAGTTGTTGCTGTGCACACCTCATCACTATTACCATTATCTGTTTTACTATGGACCTTCACATTATCTGTTTTACTATGGACCCAAAGGGTCATAAGTCCAACCGAATTCTCTAGTTTCTGAAATGTTATTATTAAATAATTTCAAAATCTCATGAAGATGGTATCAATTTATTGTTGACTTACAGGCCTAAGAATTTCTTGAAAGTCATGATTTTTTTAAACATAAATGTCTAATACATCTGTTAGTAAAAAACATAAATGTCTAATACATCTGTTAGTAAATACATATCAAAGAAATAAATGTTTTAAGATGTGCAAACAATAGTTTTTTTTTTGTAATTTTTTTGGGAATTAAAGCAACTTCAAAAATTTAAATACATTCTTATTGTATGAACGAGGTAAAAAGTGAAGTGACAGTTTTCTTGAAAATTCCTTAATAATTCAGGTACCCCTCATACGTCGTACATATGTCTAGTAATGTTATATTATCGTGAAAACAAGCGTATGGGTCTTAGTGGTTAAATAAAAGAACTGTGAAATTTTTCAACATTTTGATTAAAAAAAAAATTTTTTTCATTTCTGAAATTAAAATTTTGCAATTTTTAAATATTAAATCTAACTTAAGTAAATACCAAAATATAAAAAGTAATTTTATCTAGTTTCTAAAATTATATTTGTTTTACAACATCTTGTAAAAATTGCAATACCAATAATACCTTGGAAAAATCCCCCAATTTAATGAGAAATTATTATTAACATTTTATAGATCTGATAAACAACCATCTTTGGCTGGCAAAGTAATTTTTATGTCGTAGGCCGTTCGTAAAATGCCTGAGGCGCATCAATTATTTTTTGATACAATACAACGAAATGTAGATGTTATTGGTGGAAAGAATGTAATTGTTATCGGAGATTTCAATATGCACTCCGCAAGAGGTTCCGTAGAAACGGAAAACAACCTTAATTTTCTATGCGCCGTTTTTGGTCTCTCCCAATATAATAACATTCAAAACATAAACTTAAGAGTTTTAGATTTAATTTTATGCAACATATCCATAAATGTTACTCATTGCGATTCTCCCCTTGTTACCGAAGATAAACATCACCCTGCACTAGAATTTATTTTTCCATGCAAAAAAAACATTAAAATTACAAACATTCCAAAAAATGACAAGAATGCTTTGCGTGGATGGAATTTTGGGCAGGGCGATGTTTATGAACTGTACAATATGATGAGCCAACTAGATTGGCAAGAACTGTACAATTTTAGCACTATAAATGAGGCGGTACATCATTTTTATGCTTGTATTTACAACATTTTTGATGCCTGTTTCTCTAGGAAACCTCCCAGTAGAGGTGGTCATCGATATCCGAAGTGGTTCTGTCAAGATACCATCGCGAGCATTAGGAAGAAACATGCTCTCCATAAAAAATGGAAGGCTACCGGCTGTCGGGGTGACTATGATTTGTTCAGTGTGCATAGAGCCGTGGTTAAGCGCAATATACGCACTGCTTTCCAATTATATGTAAATTCCATTGAACACGATATCAAGCATGATCCAAACATGTTTTGGGTCTACGTCAAATCGCTGAGAAAAGATGGTGGTATTCAAGACACCATGACGCATTGTGATCGGGAAGTTCGTGGAGTAGATGTAGCTAACGCTTTTGCAACACACTTCCAATCCGTGTATAGTAATGAGTCTCCATTACTAAATACAAATATTGCTGCCAAGTTGAATATAAAGGGAGCCCAGAATATCGATATTAATCAAATTGATGAATCAGATATAGAAACTTCCATTAGAAAAATGAAAAATACATATTCACTTGGTCCAGATTTTCTTCCAGTATTCTTCCTTAAAGGTTGTGCCCAGTTTTTAAAAAAGCCACTTAGTTTCTTATTTAATCTTTCCCTGGAAACCGGTGTATTTCCTGATTCCTGGAAAATTTCGAAGATTTGTCCGATTTATAAAAGCGGTACAAAGACCTCTGTAGAAAATTTTAGGCCAGTAGCAATACTATCTGCACCGGCCAAACTGTTCGAATCGATTATTCATAAATACACACTGCCACAAGTGGAGCCGTACTTAATTTCAGAACAGCACGGATTTAGAAAAGGTCGATCTACAGAAACCAACTTATTGGTGTTTACTGATTACGTATCAAAATCTTTAGATAAAGGCCATCAGGTAGATTGTTCGTATAACGACTTTTCAAAGGCCTTCGATACTGTTAATCACGACGTCTTACTCAATAAGCTGGCTGAAATAGGATTCTCCATGAGACTACTCACCTTTTTTGCTAGCTATCTTGCAGACAGGAAACAGTTTGTATCTCATGGACTATTCCAGTCTATTCTATTTTTTGTATGATCAGGAGTACCCCAAGGTTCTAATTTAGGCCCACTCCTTTTTTCCATATTTATTAATGATATTTCAGAAGTAATTCTGCACTCCAGGTTTCTTCTTTTTGCTGATGACCTGAAACTATTCTTAGAAATACTAACCCTAGAGGACTGCAATCGACTCCAGTCAGATATTGATAGAATTATTGACTGGAGTAAAAGAAATCGGATTGAGTTCAATATATCTAAATGTTTAATTTTGTCATTCTCTAGGGCGTGTCATACCTGGTATTACCGGTATACGATGGACGCCCGAAGTCTAAAACGTGTCTCCACCATGAAGGACCTTGGAATCATGTTTGATAGTAGGCTGACATTTCATACTCATATTCAGATGGCTTGTAGCACTTCATTGAGAATGCTGGGCTTTGTTCTGCGTACTGCAAGGAATTTTAAAGACACCCGGGTTCTCATAATTCTATTCAATTCCTTAGTAAGGAGTAGACTTGAAAGTGGGTCGATAATTTGGAGTCCGCACCAAGCAAAATATTCCCTCATGTTGGAGAGAGTTCAGAAAAAATTTCTGAGATTTCTGTACATGAGGGAGTACGGCTATTACCCGTGGCTCTATCCTACCGATTTTCTTTTGGGTATGCTCGGAATGAACCATCTACGTGTCAGAAGAGATGTACACATTGCTACGCGTTTCTTCAGATTGTTTCGCGGAAGGTTTGAAAACTCAGCTATCTTGGAGAACATTCATTTTTATATTCCCGATGGTTATCTTCGCCATCGACAGCATAGGCTGTTCTATCTTCCGGCCTGCAGGACTAATTTGCCAATGGTCATGCCGGTCGGGAGAGCAATCTTACTGTTAAACAGAATTAATTCGGATATCGACATATTTAGCGTCAGTGAAGCTGCCTTTAAAAGGCAAGCTCAATTGATGCTCGTATAGTTTTTTTTTTTTTTTGCTAACCATTTATATTTATGTTTAATATAATACTGCTACAAATGTATTTTAAAAACGCATTAAAATTTTAAATTTTGTAATGTTTTTGAAAGAATAAAATAAATTGAATTGAATTGAATGATCTGCCTGATTTTACAATTGGCCTGCGACTTATACATCTTTCCATGAACCCTTCTATATTAGTAAGGTTTTCATATACGCAGTCGTTTATCAATTATATTAAACTTTCAACACATTTTTTAGTAAGGCTGTTAATCTATAATTATTTTTTCAAATAAGGTTTGCAAAATGAAGTTGAAATTGTCGTTCAAAATGAGCCAAGTATTATCTGATCGTGAACATTTTGCTATTTGTTTGTTAGTTATGACATGGTGCACTTTGGGCACGCCAATTCGTTGCGGCAGGCAAAGGCCCTGGGGGACAAGCTGGTGGTGGGGGTGCACACGGATGAGGAGATCACTAAGCACAAGGGGCCGCCGGTGTTCACGCAGGAGGAGCGCTACAAGATGGTGCGCGCCATCAAGTGGGTGGACCAAGTGGTGGAAGGGGCCCCCTATGTCACCACTCTCGAGACCCTGGACCAGTACCAGTGCGACCTCTGCGTCCATGGGGGTAAATAATTCGTGCATTACATTTATATCTAATATTCAAACAGATTCAACCTAAGCTAACCTTTTCAAAATAGTTCCGATACCAACACGAGTTTTAGAAGACATGTGTAAAATAAAATTATAATTATTAGTATATTTTTAAATCACTTGTGTTTTTGGTAAACACAGCTATACAAATATGCACAATTTGCTTTCGAATAATGTAAAATACTTTACTATAATAATCACAGCTGGTTGTAAAATTTAATCGTGTATTGGAAATTGAACAAATTGACTAAATCCATTATTTTTCTTTAGAGTCAAAGCAGCTTCCATACGTGTTATATTCAATTTGTTCATTAACCCTCTTCAAATTGAATATTATAACAATTATTTCCTATTTTCACATTATTCATTAAGAAACATTTAGTCGCTTTTTTACAATTTTTATTTTATGCTTCTCTTTCGTGATGGTTAAATAATTTGCATTCTAGGATAAATGAAATGTTTTACAATCATTAATGCAGTTAGTGAATAAGATGTTTTAGATGAACAGATATATTTTATTATCATAGATATTTTATTTTGGTGAAGAAAGCCAGGATGACACTTTCAGATGAAAACAGTTGAGAACTACTCCGGCTGTGGAAGTGTGGAATACTTTCATGATCCTAGTTATTTTTCATCTGTAGATACCATCTCAAGCTGTTATTATAATATAATGTTAGTTATTATCACTCCAAAAGTATTGAAGGGTGTTGTGAATGAATGGATTGATTGGATTGATTGGTTTGATTGAGCGTAAGCATGAGCCAGCAGTCCCTTGTCTGTGTACCAATATTAATTAGGTCTGATTGTTTCAGATGACATAACCATGACAGCTGACGGGATCGACACCTATCATTTAGTTAAAGCCGCGGGACGATATCGGTGAAGATCACTTTATATTTGTCAATCACTCAGTTATATTTGCCGCCATATATTTCATCCCAGTATTTTAATTCTTAAACCCAGTCTGTGGGCATTTGAACCTATCAGGTATTTCACATTCTGTGTAAAATACATAATAGTATATAATATACAAACAATGCTTTGCTTTCCATTATTTTAATTTAAGACATTCAAGTTCTATAAGGTGACGGTTGGAGCTGCAAGAAACATACATTTTTAATACATACATATTTTTGTCCCTCCCGAACATTTTTACAAATGGTTCTTTCGTTTTACTTACTTTGAAAGTGTCTTGCAAATGTATGTGCAAGAAATTGTCTTACAAATTTATTGAGCTTTTTGCATAAATTTTATTGCAGGTTTAATCTTCACCTTACAAATAAATGCCTTTCAGTTAACGTACTTAAGTTGCTGTACGCTAATGGCACTTTCAACATTTCTCCATCTTTTAATCAATCATTTTCTAAAATGACTAGTGTAATTTCATACACATTTCAACTGCAGCTTTGAATTTAGTAATCACACAGTGTTAGAGTTCAGCGAACTATACTATTATTAGTAAAATATATTGTTCAGAAATAAATTTCTACAACAAAAACTTGGGCCTCTTATCGTGTGTCACAATCTTGCATTATTTAAACCAGTAGAAATTATTTAAATTATTTAAACCAGTAGAGTTCAAGGTACTGATAAGGAACAGGGTAACAATTTTGCTGCGTAATAAATAATATTTGAATAATTTTACGTAATTTTGAAGATTATTTATTCTTGCTTTAGAGACATTCACAATATGGCTGCCCTGTGTGTTGTATTGATGACTTTTTGTTTTGTAGGGAAGTACAAAGAACGGCTGGAGTATCTACCACAGATCTTGTCGGCAGGATGCTGTTGATGACACGGCAACATTTTAGGTGAGTTTACAAGGGTGTGTGGCACTCTGTCTTCTCTGCGTACTCTTACTGTGTCTTCTGAAATTGGTTGGCCCATTAACCCCTCCGCAACGTAAGCAGATATAAACGTTAGAAATAGGAGAGCAGTCAAGTACAATAAGCGTGTTTACACGTCAGCGCGTGTGTTTCCATAGAAATCGTTCTAATTCCGTTATTGTTTTAGTTACATCCCTAAACCAAAAAGTAAAAGGTCGATAGTAGATCAAGCTGTACATCTCTATCAAGTTGTCTATAGAAATACATAACAGGAATCAGCTGTCAGTCGCGTAGTTGACAAAAATATTTTCCCGCGCAAATTTACTACCGGCAGCTCATTTGCGCTCGACATTTTTAATTTTTATTAAATATTTTTATATGAAATGATAAAAAGTGAGGTGACAAAAGTGTTATTACACACATATATACAATAGAATAAGTATTGTTGTTTACAAAATCTGTGATTTTAGTACCGTTTTCACATAAAAAACATCACGGGAGTCATTTTTACCTATTTTTAATGTTTGCATGCAAAATTTTAATATTTACAAATCTCAATATTTATTTGTAATATAATAATCCGAAAGCTTATTTTGTAATCTTTCTAAAACAGTTTTTATTATTCGGCTACGTACAGAAATGTTTCATTTATAGAGCTTTAATTGTGAAGCGGTAATAACACAAAGTTTTCGTAAAATGTCATTTTGTTTGAGACATCTCAAGTGCATATTGGCGAAAATTCGGAGGGGTTAACAGCCTGTCCAGTGTTTTGCTGGGCTTTGTGGATTTTGTGGTTATACCTGCTGAATAAACAATACACTCACCTTCACATAGAAGTGCGTTCATGGTCAAGGGGCGAGGCTCTGATTCGGAGGTCGAGGGTTCAAATCCCGGCGTGCGTGGGTAAATTTTATTTGATTGATTCGTATTTTATTAATTCAAAATAAAATAATATGCCTTACTTGCGGCACTTTCCAGGGTGGAAGATACTCTCAGTATCGCCCTGGTGTAAGACCACCATTCAGAATTGAAACCTTGCTTGAAATGGCCATGTTTGGTGACTAGATCTGATTAGCCCAATCCTCCTCTTTCCCATCTCCTTCCCCTCCCCATTTACGTTCAGCCTCACAGCGTACCCCAATTAGGGAGGCCATAATCTCACTGGCTCCAGGCGGTTGGGATCAGTTAGGACTCTTGTGTGGTAATCATTTAAAGAAAATAAAAATAATTCAAATTTGATTTGAATGGAAACCGATGTCGCTGCTGACTTTATACCTGTTGGCTATTAGATCGAGACAGCCAATCGACATAGCGTACTCCGTCTCTGTGTTTTTTTTTTTTGACATTTGTACTGAGAGACAGAATTCCGCCGACAATGGCACCCCGAAATGATATTTACTGTAAAATTATAATTTTTTGTGCATTATTTACCAATTTCAAACATAAAATCGACTTCAAAAATACCCTTAATAACAAGTTGGTATAATAAGAAACAAATTTAGATACAGTGTCAATTTTTTGTACTTATGCGCTGGTGTACACGGTAGATTTTTCCTTGATGCATTTGAATGAAAATAAATAAGAAACAAATTTAGATACAGTGTCGAATTTTTGTACTTGTGTGCTGGTGTACACGGTTAGGGTTGCCATACGTCCGGACAAAGACCTATATTGCCGACATGTCCGGAAATATAGGTCTTAGTCCGGAATGTGGGGGGAATCCTAAACAGTCCGGAATTTCTACAATTAAGTGAAGATTGATATAAAAAATGAAATAAATCAAATTATTTTTATTACAAGTCAAAGTAAAAACATTACTTCTCATATTTAATGCTCCCGGAAATATCGTTAAAACACTTCTGAATCTTTAATAATAGTTTTGTAGAACATTTCGCAAGTCATATTTTTTAAATTATATTGTGTTAAGAGGGTTAATACGAGGGCTATTCAGAAACTAGGGAACGTTTCCGTCTGACGCCGCTAGGCGCGCGGCGATCACATATGTTTTGGTGTGCGCGTGCTCGTAGCTTCAGTCAGCATCCAGCCGTCAGAACGAGAACGTCTCCGCGCTGCCCGTTTTCCCAATATTCCAATTTAAAATGTGCGCTGCAATTTTAAATCCCGCCAGTTGTGAAGTGCGGTCCGTAATACGGTTTTTGTTAGCAAAAAACGAAAAACCGATCGAAATTCATCAGCAACTGTGAGAAGTGTATGGTAACGACGTAATGAATGAAAGTTCAGTGCGAAAATGGTGTATCCGGTTTAAAAATGGCCGAACCAATGTGCATGATGAAGAGAGGAGTGGACGCCCGAGCATTGTGACAGACGATCTTCTCGTCAAAGTTGATGCGAAGATTCGTGAAAATCGTCGCTTCACAATAACGGAGCTTTCGCTTTGCTTCCCACAAGTTTCACGGACTTTGTTGTTTGAAATTGTGACTCACAAGCTTGGCTACCATAAATTTTGTGCAAGATGGGTGCCAAAAATGCTTACAGACCTCCATAAAGGTCAGCGAATGGGAGCAGCCTTAACATTTCTTGACGCCTACCACACACATGGTGATTCTTTACTGGATCGAATCGTAACGGGTGACGAGACGTGGGTGAAGCACGTCAATTGCGAGACAAAATTGCAGTCCATGGAGTGGGGGCACACAAGTTCCCCCAAAAAACCAAAAAAAAATTTGCAAACCTTGTCAGCGAGGAAGATTATGGCTACTGTTTTTTGGGAGAGATCGCAGGCGGCGGATTTCTATGACGAAGGAATTTCGAAGCTTGTCCACCGCTACGATAAGTGCCTTAATTTGTTTGGTGACTATGTAGAAAAGTAGCATTTTAGTCACTCTTTCAGATGTATATAATAAAATATCTTTCCTGTACCTAGTTTTTGTTTTATTACAAAACGTTCCCTAGTTTCTGAATAGCCCTCGTATTAATTGTTTTCCCATCTACATTGGCATTTTGTGCCTGCATCGCAAATATAGAAGAGCATATCTCTGTTAATTCCATAACTTTTCCTGGTCCAGCTGCTTTCAGAATAATGGTCCATTGGTTATTGGTAGAGAATAGGGATGGCACCCGGTCGGGTGGCACCTGGCGCGTCATTAGTATTATATTTACAAGAAAGTCCGGAATATTTTTCAAATGTCAGGAATTTTCTCTGGGATTTTGATTTTTTTATCTGTGTCGAATTTTTGTACTTATGCGCTGGTGTACACGGTAGATTTTTCCTTGATGCATTTGAATGAAAATAAATAAGAAACAAATTTAGATACAGTGTCGAATTTTTGTACTTATGTGCTGGTGTACACGGTAGACTTTTCCTCGATGCATTTGAATGAAAATATGTTTTATACTCTGTTATTCGGCGGTACATCCTCACTGCACAATCCTTCAGGGTCACCTAGTTATATTTTGTGTAATTAGTATATAAGTATCCCAGGGGGCTAACTGTCGGCAGATCAACTGTCATGGAACCGAATTTTTTAATTTGAAATTTGCGTCCGATTGGTTCGACTTTTGGATCTCGAAACATGCCCACATCGCATTTTTTGTATTCTTCTTTATTCTTGATTGCATCATTCCCAATTTAAAAAAAATACTATCAAGGTTCATATCCTAGTTCATTCAAAAAGTATGATGACGTGTTTTAAATCTATTTGTACAATCTACCTACTATATCTGAATTTTGTTACATGCAATCAAGATAGCATTGTGCTTGCATTAAAAGATAGTAAAATACCTGCATTAATCAATGAGGGGATTCTCTGTATTTTCAAGGCAAACAACGAAACACCTTGTGATGATTTCATTGCGTCTGTTAGGAAGTTAACTTAGCTGTGTACTTATTTTTTTCCTACTTAAAGGTCAGAGGTGAATATCAGGGCTACAGTAATTAGTTACATAGAATGTGTAACAATACAAGGCAGTATCAGGAGACCTTGGGGAACACCTCAAGGTCTTACTCTCTATTATACTAACAGAGAAGAATATTCTTTGCTGTTTTTTTTTTTATCTAGTACATAATACTTGTCGGCCAAAATTAACACAAAATATGAGTGGAAAATAATATATCTTGATAATGTTAGCTTTGTTACTTTTAACCCCTCAGGCCTCGACCATATTTTTCCAGAGGTTCAAAATATTTCCGCTTTACAATAAAATCCAAATAAATAGAATATTTCTGAACATATCCGAAAACTGTTTTTGAAAAATGATAAAATACACTTTCAAATTGTATAAATCGAAAAAAACATAATTTTTAAAATGCAAATTAACCTCTTATTTGCCGCTTGTGCGCCGGAGTGTCGTGAGACTTTACACGCGATTTTGACCCTTATGTATAAAGAAAGTGTATGAAGAACACGGTCTGAATCGCTTGCTCTATTATCGCTCTTTACCATAGAGAAAACCGCAATGTGCCTGGTCACTCCATATAATTTATATTAATGATTTACCGGAGCGCGGGAATGTGCGCAGTACTTGCGCATGCGCGGGAAAAATTCCTTTAACTGCGGTTTTGACCTTTCTATTGTTCTAAATTTCTCAAGGACAGTGTCAGAATCGCGAGACGCGAACTGTCACGTGGTGTCATAATGCCGCGTTTTGATTGGTGGTGCTTTTTGCTGGCATACCCCGGCATTCAACGAGTTAATAAAAATTTTGCATGCAAACATAAAAAACTTTTTCAAAATAGCTCACCTTACGTTTTTTTATAATTAAAAAAAAAATCAAAACATACAAATAATTTTTTATACAAATGTATTACAAAAATATTGTCACCTCACTTTTTTAATTGTCATTCCATGTAAAAATAATGAATTAAAAATTCCCAAAGTTTCATTTTTTTTTTCAAATTCCAATCCGAAACTTTGGTTTCATAAAGGTCTACATGTTACTTTTTTTGTGGTTAACTTTTATATTTGAATATAAAGCGTGGTAGTTTCTCATTCTAACACTGTTTACATTATATTTCTCACTACGATGATAAGGGAGACATAACGATTTCTATGAGACCTACATGAGTTGTTCCAAAAAGCGAACAAATTTGCCTGATGGGTTAACTTGTATTTCTGCAACTTGTTATGTATACTGCACGGTGGTGGCATTAGTTTTTAAGTCGAAATAATTGCAATAATCCTCAATGATTAATTATTTAGCATCTCTTAGTAAATTTGGATTATCTTTTTTTACAAGATAAGGGCAAATATATTTTCATTACTCCCTTATCTAAATTAAGCTGAATTTTGAAAAGGTATGACCACATGAGGAATTTTATGAAAGCGAACCAATCAGATATGATTTGTAATATTTTACTGATAAATATACTGATGAATGATAGATGGCACAATGGTTGTAAAACTGGTTTAGCAGTTAATTAATTTTAAGTAATACCTTGACACACGATTGCCTAATTATCATTACAGTATCTAAAGAAGATAGCAATACAGTAAAGTATCGAAAGACATGTTCGTATCTGGGAATAAATTTATAATCATAAAATTCTCCTAGAAATAAACATTAAAACTTGCAAAACGTCCATACATCAGTACACTAATAACGGAATGGTTAATTGGCATGTGTAAAATGGGAGTCAGAAAAATTGTTAAATATTATTCGAATCTATTAACATCACATATTTATAGAACTTAGTTAA
This sequence comes from Limnephilus marmoratus, assembly GCA_917880885.1. Taxonomy (NCBI): domain Eukaryota; kingdom Metazoa; phylum Arthropoda; class Insecta; order Trichoptera; family Limnephilidae; genus Limnephilus; species Limnephilus marmoratus. Next base: position 40,622,471 of record OU862916.1, on the reverse strand, counting down.
TAAACAACGCATAACTTTAGCATTTTGTTCCTTACAACAGGCAATCTGCTTAGCTAGGAACTAATAACGACCTGATAAGACACGGCATTTGTAGGTACACATTTGAAATACTTTCAGTAGTTTTATATTCCCATTTGTCATTAGTTATTATTCAATATATCTCCATAGTCAAGGAGTAAGGCTCTCATTTAGCAATTCGATGGTTCAGATCCCGGAGCGCGCAAATAAATTTAATTTGATTAATTTATGTTATTTCACAATTAATTAATTACAAATTATATAAAATTCGCTTTGCAGAATTGAAAATTAGCCGTGTTTGGTGACCATATCTGAATAGCCAGGTACTTCCCCACCTTCGTCCTTCCCCATTTCCTTCCCGTCCCCAGTACCTTCAGGCTCCCAACATACCCCAATTGAGGATGCAATATTCTCACTGGCTCCAGATGGAGTGTGGAGTATTCATTGTATTCATATTGGAATATTGTGCAGTATTCACATAAATTTCTTTTTTTTTTAAACTCTCGCTATAAGTGCTCTCCATGGTGTGACGGTACACTTCCTTAATCTTTCTTTGTTTTTATTCTGTGAATTTAACTCTTATGTGTTGGGTCAGATATTTGCTAAATGTTCCCTACAAACAATGTGAAGTGTGAATTTTCAGTGTTACAACTTATTATAATTTAATTTCTCATAAATCTGACGATAAATTACGCAACACTGTTTGTAGGATTAATTAGTATTACTAAATTCTCGTATGATTCTTTCTAGAAGTTGGAAGTAGCTCCCGACCTCAAAAACATAGTAATAAATGGGTGCAATTTGTAATTGTTTCAGACGGGGAGATTTAGAATATGCCGTAGCTCTAGACTCCTCCTCCAACATGGGCCAAGACTCAGCAGCCAGGAGCCCCTACACGGGCTGCTCGCAGTTCCTGCCCACAACTCAGAAGATCATCCAGTTTAGTAATGGGGTTTCTCCCAAACCCACAGACAAGGTACACTTATAGGTTGCTACATTGATTTTTTTCCCTGCCTGTCAGCGTTTGGTCAAAATCTGTATTCTTGAGCCATTTCCTCATTGCCGAGGATCATAACCCTCACTCCAATTATGTAGTAGGGTCTCCTTTACGAAAGCTAGCGTTACTTTGTGAAGGAGAGTATTTTAACTATCACAAGCGGCCACCGAGAGAACGAGATTCGAAATTGACGAATAATTCGTTAATTTCAAAGATAGGAGAGGATTACTGTCATTAAAAAGAACCAGAATCATCCTATAACCAAGCCTTAACCAGCGATTGTGATGAATGCCAACCTTCAACCTACGAGAAGCCTACAAGAAAAAAATTTTTCCTCTAAATATTATGTAGAGAAAATGGTACATTCGGCGACATCTGTCCGAGCAGTTGGGAACTATACAGAAATCTGCATAGAGACTGGAGCGAGGGAACCCCCATATCATAGCTATCTCGAGGACAAAGGAAGTTTGGATTCTGCCAATGAGGGAGTAAATAAGGCGATTAAAAATAATTTGAACCAATCAGAGAAATTATAGGCGTGTATCGTTTTAGTGGGCTTTGATCAGATTGAGCGGCCTTGAATTCTTTCCCACAGGAACGAAAGTTCAACGAACGGAATAGTAAACAGAACTAAAGACAAAGAGTTGAAGGATTATTGACCCGGGTCGTGTTTATTTAAGGCGCGATCGAGAACTGCAGGTTTTGGGCACCTAACGTTTCAAATGGAAACAAGAAAATCTTAGGCGGAAATGTTGAAAATAAGTAAATGAAAAATCATCAATAAGGGCACGGAAAACGTAACATGAATGGTCCCAGGGGTCGATTTAATTAAAACCGATCTGGAATGATCACAAAAAACGGGTAGAATCTCGAAAATTTTCACAAACTGAATATAATAACCTGAAAAAGTGGGAAAATCTATTGATATGGAAATGGAATGGTGAAACGAAGTTATTAGAGCCAAATATCTCAAAAGAAAACTGATTGGAACTACTTAAATTGACTTTAATAGGTACCGATATAAGGATTACTCTGATCTGACAACACTATTCACGATAAACAGGATATTGAAAATATTGCATATCAAAGGCCACGGTACATTTTGGTCACTCTACAATTAAATCAAATCACAGGAAAAGATGCTTAACGTAGCCTGACACTGGGAAATGCGTGAGAACCGTCGAAGGAATCGCTAACCGTTTGACTAGAGAAAAAAGGTTGGCTATCACTTTGTTGATATGACTTTATCCAAATAAAATTATAGAACATGATTTCAAGCAATTAAGGGTATCATTAACACGAAACGACCTAAACAAAATTATACAAGTTAAATACGAATATTTACTCTAAAATAAAAACATTACTTTTATGGGGTAGGCATTAAAAAATGAATTACGAGCAAGTACATGAAATTTTTAAAATAAATACCTGTCAATGAGAAAATTTATGTGATTTTTTACGAGAGAGAGACACTAAACTAATTTGGTTCTAAGACATGAGATAGAAGATTAACAGAGATTTGACAAAAGGTCACATACGGAGGAACCGAATTTGGTCCTTTTCCTATGAAAGTCTGGGCGATCAGGGGTGATTTTTCTATGAAAGGAGAGCTCTAAAAAGTTTTTAAAAGACCATGGTTTGATAAAGAAAGGGAATTCGTTGGGAGATTGAGGGAGAGTTCGGATGAAATAACGGGAAGTGCGCGATCAAGAAAAATGTAAAGGTGCGCGAAGAAGACTAGTAAACTAGTGCTTCTAGTAGAGTTGAAAAATGTCTACAAGTGTTTGCAAAAAAATAGTAAATTCAGTGTTTTATTTTCCCTTTAAAATTGAGGAATAAAAATTTCAAAGACGATCAACGGAGAGTCCGGAAAAGTGCCTAAATAATACTTCGTGAAAGTTCGGGTGTTTTATAATGAAAGTGTTTAAAGTCAGTAAATAAGAGTTGAATGACATTCGGGGTTCTTTCTTACAACTTATATTTAGTGGTTTTATAACATTTAACAAAAATCCAGTGTCTTAAAATAAATCAAATTACCGGATAAAGGAAAATATAACACGCGATTTTAAAATTAACTATGGGTGATATAATAATTAAAACTTTAACCTTACTTTAAATAACATGACATATGTAAAATAAATAACAATAACGAATTGTTCGAGTCACGTTTAAACTACAGTGGTTCAATAATAAAGCGGTTAAAAATCCTTTGTGAATTGAATAACGAAATTGTAATAAACAGTGGTGATAATAATTCGTACACTTGGAAAACGTGCGTATCTACGGTTATTGATTCTAAAGTGATATTAAAATATTGTGAATAAATAATAATTTACCTAATTCCGGACAATAAAATTAAACATCTGATTTGTTATTTGATGAATCACCTCTCGAAGGCGAATGAAATAAAACAGTAATTAATACGAGGTTGAGGAACTAAGCGAAATGCCGAAGTGAATTTTAAATGGACAGATATTTGAAGAGTTTTTTTCATCATCAGAGTCTTTTCTCAAAAGGGGCCGATAGGAGTCCATTAGCTAGGAAACGAAAAAAGGGAAAACCTCGATCACAATGTCGAAGTTATGAAGGTTCCGACTGGGAAAAATTGTAATCGATCGAGGGCGGTAAGATAAAACCAATTATTAATTATTTTCAGAGACAAAGAAGAGAGGGACGAGCGTGCATCACCAATAAATCAATCGGACCTTTGAAGTTTGTCACTAACACACTAATAACAATTTTCACTTGCTCGAAAGTGGGTCAAACAGGAAATACCTGCTTTAGAGTTAGGATACATATGTAGGTATTTACTTCAGTTAGGTGAATGCGCTAATTTATTATAACTCATATAAAACGAATCGAGGCGCGTAGAACGTAATAAATGACTATCGTGGAAGCTCTTTATTCTATATTTCGTGTGCGGGAGTATACAAGCGTCTCAAAATTAGGTCAAACAAACAAATACCTACTTATAAATTAGGTCATACAAGTACTTGTTTTAGTTAGGTAGGTGTAATGTTTATTTAAGCGCGTATAAGGAATGCGACGTAAGATATCAGTTCGATTCGTAACCGAAATACCTATATTTCTCAGAACTATGTAGGTCAAGCAAATTATACCTTAGTTGAAACTAGGTCATCCAGATACCTCTAGGTTAGCAAGGTACCTATTTAAATGATCAGTGTTTAAGCAAATCTAGGTCAAATAAATAAGAAATAATTAGTTAAACGATGAATCGTGCTTCAAAAGGACAATGACCGTAGAAATAAACAATCTCCAAAGTAGGTCAGTATACCGAAGGTCGTCTGTGTGAAGAGTAAACAAACAAACCATAAAAATGATGTACCTATTTAATATCGGTCTTTCGTTCATCGGAGTTAATTAACTATTGGCACAATTTAATTAGGTATTACAAGGTGTGATAGGAGTGTGCCTCTTAATCATTCTAGGTAATTACATTGGCGTACTTGAATAATAATAATAATAATAAGACGAGGGAAAATAATTAACGACAACACATAAATTAAATAAACAAATAACCATGAGAAATGAAATACGTAACGCAAAAATCAATAGAAATAGCAAATTGATAGGTATAGCTAATACCTACCGAATCCTTTCACCGACGAGATTAGGGTATGTTATATGACCTTCGATTGTGTATCTAAAATTTCGATTAGAGTTCAATGACACGGTCACCTAAATTCCATCAACGAATAAACAAAACAAAAGCACAAAAGTCAAGGGGCAGGTTTATCAATCATAGCTTACGACGGAAACTTCGCCCAATATGTGAAAGAAAAATCGACGTTAAATTCACTCAATTCTAAACAACTGATTATACTAGAGCAATCGCCAATAGGTAGCATTGATTCCGCGCGCAAAATTTCGCAAAGTAAAGTACTGCGACTAGCTTCGAACTCAAAGAGAGCTCATCACAATTATTCAGGAGGTCATTGATTCAATGACAACTTGACTTATCTCATTTTAAATCTTTCTTATAGCAAGTAGGTATCCAAGAACCCATAAATACCCATAATCCTAAAACCTAATACACGAGGAGCTAGTGACCTCATTTAAAAAACACTGGTGTTCAAATACTCATACAGTCCTGAATCCTAACTTTTCTCGAACGTAAGTTTCAAGGCTACGGTATGTGTTTATGAGCCATCCGGAAATGTAAGTGTCAACCTTTCCCGAACGGAGAGAGCTTTGATCTTGTGGCGGTATTGTCGAGGTGGGGCATACGGGGAAGAGGAAGGACGTGTGCGGACAATACGCAGACGCGGCATTAAAGCTACAGGTTATTCGCATACCGGGAGTTCTTGTCAAACCTGAAAGCAAACATAAGGTTCACGAGGTGAGTTTTATGTCAGCTAGTCAGAGGTGGAGTGTAACGCTGGGTCGGTCACGTGGGAGGAAGGATCTGCCCGTCACAAGCTTACGCCACATTTAACGGATAGAGACATGATAAGGGAAGACATGAAATACCCCTTCTAGACTCAGTAGAGTTAAATTCAACCCGGAGGCGTCGGAAGTCGGAGTGGGACAGAAAAATGGCATGAAGACTTGGTATTCCCCCTGCTGGCGTGAAGGGCCCCTTTCATAGCATGAGACGCTCGTCGAAGAGAGTAAAACTCGGATCTAAGGACAAGCCTAGCAAACGTACTGGGAGAATTCGAGTTTGTAATTGTTGTTCATCGGTTTTCACTTGGTTAGCGGAGGAGCCGACTTTTCAGCAAACATATTATCCCCCTCCCCATATCCATCCATCCTTACTATTTCAACAGTTTTGCGAATACTAACTATGACTACTAACTATGATTACACAAAACATTATGTTAGGGGAGGTTGCAGACAAGGACTTCAATTGAGAAAACTGGACCCTCGAGTACGATCCCCGGTAAGGTAAGGTTTGCTTTCTTGAAATGTTAAATTTATTAACTGTTGTTTATGTTATCGATGTATCAGCGGCGATAGAAAGAATTAAATAAACACACTAAATTCCTACGAAAATCAAATAGACACCAAGTTTAAGGCGGGTTTAGTTTATCAAGCTCGGTAAAAGATACTCAAATAATAATAATTAATAAATCGGAAAATTCTCACCCTTTCTCTAAAAGAATCTAGGGGTTACCACACGTAATACATTATCTTCTCTACATATGTGTGCATATTAAGTATGCAAACAGATGTAAAATCTAAAACAAAAAAAAATACACAACGCAGATTATAGAAATAATGTGAACTAAAATCTTAAATCTTGATTACTGTGAAAAAATCGCAGGGATTTAAGAAGATAGGGTAGGTTTAGCTAGATTATAGAGTATAGGGGTTTAGAAATCACGAGCCTGAGGTAGAAATAAACCGAAAGGAGGGTTGAGTCAGGCCATCATACCTAGTGGTGTGATCAGTAGGACATAAGGGTAGAATTATGAGCGTGGCTACGAGACAGGAGCTACGAGATTTAAACTACGAGGTAGAAGCTTAGAAAAGTAAATCAGCTAGGTAGGGTTCATCACAATTGGTGTCAAAAGCCAAGGGTGGCGGACCATTACACGATCCTGTTATTATTTGGAGTAAAAAATGTAAATGAAATTTTGGTCTCCGGTGACTTTTACAATGACTTTTTTTTTTCAAATTTTCACAATCCTCTTTCAAACACATTGGTGATCTTCCCCTGCTTTCCGTACCCTCCTCTTTGGCAGTGATTTTGCTAGTGACGATTCCAAGCTCTTTATAGTGAAGTGCAAGTGATGTAATGTCTATGTATGTATGTATTCAGGTGGTGTACGTGGCAGGCGCCTTCGACCTGTTCCATGTGGGGCACTTGGACTTCCTGCAGGGGGCGGGAGCGCTTGGCGACTTCCTCATCGTGGGGCTCCACACGGACCCTGAGGTGAACCGCTACAAGGGATCCAACTGTCCAATCATGAACCTGCACGAGAGGGTGCTCAGCGTACTTGCTTGCAAGGTATGTCATTATTCAATTTGTGGAAAATCATGCTGTCTCCTTTCTGAAACGCGCATAGCATGAATTTAATTTCAATATGTCAATAAAGATACTTCATTTCACTGTTCTGTAACAATTGTTAATAAAAAAGTATTCCCTAATTTCAGCAACATTTGTTAGACTTGAAGTAGAGTTGCTTACTGACTGCGGAGATTTTTATTGGGATTCTAATTCGAGACTGTACGCATTTCAAGAATACCTCGAAAGTCTGTTTAAGGAAAAGTCGAGAAGGAAAAAAAATCTATATTTATTATTAGGTATTTTAAAATAACATTCGCGTCATAATACACAATAAAGACTGAGAAATAATGAGATATGCGTTGTTGAGAAATATAAGAAATATAAGTTATTCTATTCAACTTTCTTTAAATAATATAAGAAAAATAATTATAAGAACATGAAAAAATTATAGTTATTATTATTATTATTATTTTTTAAATGAGCTCCACACAGGAGGCTCTGAGGAAAATAATTTCCCTCAGTGCCTATGTCATCTTTGGGGATGCTGTGTAGAGGGTTTTTTTAAAGGAAAGGAAGGAGAGGAGAGTTCTGGGAAGGTAGAGGGTTTAAGGAGTGGGTAGAAATCTGGGGTTCAGTGTGTTCTGGTCATCCGCCTCCAAGACCTAGACAAACCTCACCCCATGAACCCGGGCACCCCTGCTAAATCACCAAACGTAGCGAACCACTTGAGGTGATCTATGGCAGAGGTGTTGGTTATCCAATAAAGGTTCCCGGGGCGGCGGTACCCATTCCCGCCTCCCAAATTATATTCTTATTACTAAATAAAACTTTTGTGTACACGTTTATTGCTAATCATTGATATGTATCAATTATTTTGTTACCAAACTTTGTATAAAAGGTCAAAACATTTGTTTGTCGAGTCAAACCATGGAACATGCATAGTTTTCAAAAGTATTTTGATTCCTATCCTCTATTGTTGTTCTTGTGCTCCTTGCTTGTTGGAAGATATTTTGGCCAATGTTATTTTGGTCATGTATACATTTGTGCAATACAATGTTAAATATTAAGTGATGTGTGTAACTTTTCAGTACGTACACGAGGTGGTCATTGGGGCGCCGTACAGCGTGACGGAGGAACTAATGACGCACTTCCGTGTGAGCGTCGTCTGCCACGGGACCACGGCCATCGCTTCCGACCGGGACGGCTCGGACCCGTACGCCGCCCCCAAGAAGAGGGGCATCTTCCAGGTCATCGACTCGCACAACACCATGACCACCGAACACATTGTCAAACGGATCATCAAACACCGCCTCCAGTTCCAGATCAGGAACCAGAACAAGGAGAAAAAAGAGCTGGAACTCATCAAGTCTTTGTCCAATGGAAAGGACCATAATGGAGACTGTGAGGTGTCCGATTGAGGTCAACATCATTATTTATAATAATTTTTTTTTGTTTGTATGGTTGTATGTGATGTCATTCGTGCGTTTGAGGTCTGCATGTACATATTGTTGTTTATATGTGGAACATGCTGTAGATTTGACTTTTGTTTAACCTCCCTGTACCATCAATGTGAAGTCAAATCTCAGAATGTTCTGTGCTGTTAGTTTTGTGACTGTTTCTTGAATTAAATTTTATTAATATAGTTTGTTCTCTATAAATAAATGCGTATTTTATGTTGAAAGAGAAACGAGTTTGTATGGACGCACGCATGTTTGAGTGAAATTTTAATTTTTGTTAAGTATATTTTTTTAGATGCATCGAATTATTCCACCGGAAAACTTTTACGTTAGAAAAGTTTTCAAAATTTTTGATTAGGAATTTGACGTCATTAGAAATATTATTGACGGTGTGCGGAAAATTCTATATTGCATATATAATTACGGACACGAAATGTTGGTTCTTGAGCCGTCGCAATGCATTTGTTAATTTATATATATATTTTTTTATTTAAAAAAATGTTTTTATAAAGATTCTTGAATTTCATAAAAATATTTAAATACATATATATTATGTTACGTCATAAATATATTGCTTTTATATTTAAATTAATTTTGTATGTTACATAAATTTATTACGAATCATATTGTGGATTTTGTGATTTAATAAATATGTGTACAATATGTATATTTATGATTTGCCTTATGCAATACACATTTGTCTACCATCCTGAATATATTGCAATCAAATTTAGGTTTCATTATGTTTAACCTGTCATTTGCCGCCAGCGGCCAAGAATTTATTTTTATTTTTTAAATGCGATTTTAACCCTTATGTATAAAGAAACTAAATGAAGGACAAGATCAGAATCGCTTGCGCCAATATCATTCTTGATGTAACCGATGGTTTCAAATCTAGCTACTCTAGAATATTTTTAAATGAATTTTCTATGACTTCGCAGGTCAGTTTTGGCAACTGTCAAAGGCGAAAAAAACGGTGTTTTAGGTTTTCAAATGCGTACAAAGGTCTTTATTTATTTGCAAACTCCTTTGAATTGTGTTTTTTCATGTTGCGTGTGTATTCGGATTTGTGTAGAAATAATAAAATCACTTTTATTTGTGTGATTATATTTTTTGACAATTATTTCCAAAATGGGAGATTTTTTAATCTTTTTTTTTTTAGTTAGTTAGCTATTCTGGATTAACCTCTTACGATATTATCACGTAATATACATGCATAATAAGATATATTATCTGGTAAATAAAAGCAATCGCAAAAAAAGCAATTCCTTTGTTTTTATATGGATATTTGACCAAAAAGCAACAAGGTAAAATCTGCATGGTTTTTCAAAATACGCCCGGCATTCAACAGGTTAATATTGAGAGAAAGGTAATTACAGGCTTAAAAGCATATTTTGCTATTTTGCAAACTGCAAGGGCAGGTACAAACATCTTGAATGTACATCAACCCTTTTGCCACTAATTGTAATGTAGTGAAAAGGTATAATGTCATAGTCACGAAGTTGCTTTGTATTCAGGCTGGTACATAATTGTATTATTGAATGTACATAAATAAATAAATTGATGTATGCGAGAACTTCAGGGTGCTTCATAAAATTATAATGTATTTTTTATTGTGCCAATACTCCTAGCTTTACCTTTATGCAATTTCAAATGAAATAATTGTTTTTTTCTTTGTCTTTTCACACTACCAGCTACAAGCAGCTCGAATAAGAATTACCTACCTAGTTAGAATAATGCAAATTAAAGGTGCCCTTGTTGTGTTTAAAATATATTATTCATTTCACACAAAACGCTCTCTCTCCGCCGACATTGAATGAAAAAGACTTTTATTGATTTTCTCGCTTCCTTTGAACTTGTCTTGTACTGATTTGGACTTAAAATAAAAAAGTTCACCTACAATTAAATTATTAGTAATCCATAATTAAGTAGTTGGTTCAATTACCTCGTTTTTTACCAATTTTCTATATACGTATTATAAATATGTTAGTTTTTTTTCTATGTGTAGATATTATTTTATTTAATATTATATTTTTTTAGCTATTCGTTTTAATTGAGATTTTTAAGAAGATGTTTGTTAAAAATAAATGTTTTTGAAAAGATGTAATTTCTGAATGTGCCTTGGTTTTGTTGTTAGGAAAGGTTATCCTTGTTTAGTTCATTGGTCGTTACAGAGATGAAAAGAGAGATATTACCATTTGGTTGCTGCCTGAATGTAAACTACATATCTATGTATAGTAAAATGTTACCATTAATATTATTTATTTTATTGTCGTCTAGTTTGGCTATTTCATTTTAATGATAAATTTTAGATTTCTCCATTTCTAAATGAATCAATATTTATGTAGTATGGTCGGGACCATATTATATGTAATTTGGATTTAATATTGAAACCTTGGAAGAAATGTATATAATGATAGTATTATACACAAACGTTAGTATATTACATACTTATGAATTGTGAGGACAAAAACCAAAAATTTGTAAATATTATGGTATTTTTTTAGACTATCTGGGGAATTGTGTTGAATAACATTATTTAGTTAAATGTGTGTTTGCCAACTAACTGTAAACAGAGGGATACAATCAAACAAACAATATAATGCTACATAGTTTTTCTAATGCTTATTTAATACTATTAGGCCCAATTTACACATTTGAAGACAGTGCAAATTTTAACTAATAAATTCTTTTAAAGCGTTTGTCTACGCTCGTTCAAAACCTAGCCGCGCTTTGCTCTTCTTTAAAATGTGTCAAATGTTTGTCAATTTCAATCAATCAATTATTTATCCCTGTAAACAAACAAACTCCCTTGTCCCAAAATATAAGATAAATGTATTGTCATTGCACTAGTCAGTTTTTCATATTATTTTATTGCGCTGATTTCATCTTAGTAAAGAATTTCTTTTTACAAAGTAGACACCAAAAAAATATTTTTGGACAATTCTAATAATAGAGTTTTTAATACAAAAAATTACATACTATTGTGGCAAATATATATAAGGTGTAACAGCACATACCCGTGGGATTTTAACCAGCGATTCCTGAGTGTAAAAAATGTAGATATCATTTTCATGCATGATGATGTTTTTTTGTCTATTTAACAAAAAATAATATTTTTCAATAACACGTCGCTACTGATCGCTATAGGATATATCCTGTCGCGATTGGTTTGAGTGATACTCGTGCTGTTTCGTGTGTTAACATGCTGCGAGAAAGTGACGCAGTGCTTATCGAGATATGCTAGACTACAAACGCACTATTCTCCTAAATAGTCAGTTCCAACGTGTGATGGAATTTTTAAAAATTATTTTTAATCCAAAAAATGTCACTTCAAATATGCTTAGGAATCAATTGCTGGTTAAAATCTCTTGGTTATGTGCTGTTACACCCTGTATATGTACTATATACAAAATATTAGGCATTGAAATAATTTTATCAATTATAATATATTATGTCAGTCCCATTCCTAGTGGAAGGTTTCCATCATTTTTTTATTGGTAATATTAGTTTTGAATATTTAAAATTTATTGTTGCACATACAAAATGAACACAATATTACATTTTACACTTTTTCATCTGCATTTTTTTTCATTCTATTTTTATCTGCCATAAAATTTATGATATTTTCTATGAAGCACACAAATAATGAACACAAGAAATATGTTTTTCCACAATTTATTCATTTACACTTTTTTTAATGAACTGGTTAAACAGAAAAATAATCAAGTGATTTTTGTTAGTTTTAATAAAATTACCACATTCCATCATACTGGTTTTGATCTTTTATTTAATTTTATTCTCAACTGTTCTGTGACACTGTTGTTATCTTTTAATAAATGGCTTGGAAACTTACTAAGAATTTTGTTTTATGAACCTTAATAAATAAATAGATGTCCAGTAGTTAAATGTAACATTCTTATCAAATGGCCATTAAATGCCATTTTGTTGACATTTAAAAGGCCCCCGTTAATTATTCTAGGTGCATTTCAGCTTTCTATCAAATTTTTATAAGCTGACAAGCTTAAAACGATAGATGTTCTCTTCTGCTGGTCACAATGTGTCCAAATCCCGAAACAGACGTGGAATCGGCATTTAACAGAAATCTTTCAACTGTCAAAAAAAAATGGCGCTGAATGGCCATTTGATAACTTTGTCTCATGTGAAACAACTGTGCCTAAGATTTAATAAAAACAAAAAATTGTATTTTGCCTGAAAAACTGATTTTGTAAACATCTTTTGGGTTCAGAATAATGAAAGGCTACAACTTCTTTTCACTTTTTTATTTTTTCCTCTCAAAAATCGCAACAAAACCACGCTTCGTAATAAATTAATTAAAAATTAATAATATAAATACCTAGCATACAGAAGATAGCGAAACAAGTGGACAACAATAACTGACGACGGTTGAAAATCTACTGATGTAACGAATTTCTATGTTTGAAATCTAGGCAAAGAATAGTCAGCCGTTTGGATTCAGAAACATGCTCATATGATATTTCTTGTTGATCTTTATTGCCTAGCAGTAAAAGTTGGACCCGTACCTTCTTACTTTCAAGTTTTAGTTGCCCATGTATATATTTCCTCCAAACTGGGCATGCTCTGTGCAGTAAGGGGCGCAATAAGAGCAGTCCGCTTGGGGCGCCGACTTGCCAAGGAGCCAAGGTTTTGATAATATCTAACACTTTACACGGCGCCATTTGACTCAGGGCCGACCCTGCCTCCAAAGTTGTCTACTTTGAACTTTTTTTCCTTACATGATTCGGAAGGAATGAATTTGAAGGGCAGAAAATAACATAATGTTATTAAGGGTCTTAAAACTAAATAAAATGCACCATGCATGAATAATTTATTAAAATATTTTATAGTCGTAATTACGGAAGAATTATATCATTTGAATGTGCATAATATTATGCAGACTTTAAATGTTGTCTATCAAAATTTTCTCCCATCGGATTATCCATAATGTCCAATTATCAAAAATTGGATAATCGGAACTACTATACAACGTGTCCGGAAACTCGTAGTACAAGCGGGAAACTGGTGAATCTACGTCACGTAGAGAACCCAAAAAACTTATTTTTTTCGATCTGAGCATTTCGATTTTAATATAATTTTTTTTCTATTTTTCGATTTTTTCGGCAACTAAAGGGTTAAAAAAAATTTTGAGCCCGGTTTACCCTTCGATACATTTTATAAGATATTACACAGCTGAAATCAACCCCCTAGTGAAAATTTTTTTCAAATTTAACCAAAAAAATTCCAACTTTGGACCCGATTTACTCCAAAACGAAAGCTCAAATCAACAAAAGTTATATCACAAATCAACTCCGAATGTGATGTAGATTTACCAGTTTCCCGCTTGTACTACGAGTTTCCGGACATCGTGTATAACTTAAAACGATTTTCCAAAGTCATACATTTTATTATCCAGTTTAGTATCTCCGAGAGTTATATACATATAAAGAGTGCCACACACCTACACTAAAAACTCTAAAATGTAATTTCATTGTAAGTACGAATAAAACATTTACGAGAAAGGAAAATGGGTGTGGGTACCTATACCTTGCACAGCTACATAAAAAAAATGTTCTACATAAAATTAATATTCTGTAAATTTAAATAGAGTGTCAAATAAGAGTAGAAAATAAAAAAAATGGAACCACGAAATTTGTAGGCTGGCAACACCAATTTAACTGTCAAATATTCTTAGCGCAATGACACTGAATATATAGAACACAGTAAACCACATTTTTTCTTCACAACATAAATTTGATTAAAAGGTGTTTTACAAAGCTATTTGCCTTAATTTAATAACATGAATTTGAATTTAACAAAGATAAAAAGGAAGAATCACTAATTGTGAGTTTAGTTACACTACTTTTAGATCTGAATGAGTTAAATGTATTCAGATCTAAAATTAGAGACATGATCTAAAGCCCGGGCAACGCTAGGTACTTAAGCTAGTATTAAATTGTGAGCAATTTCTAAACTGTGCTTTATATTTTATTACAATATCGTTATTCTTCATTATGTTAACACAAAATTGCAAAGGTATAATATACTGCAATGAAAAAATATTTTTTCCACTTTTATGCCTTTTTAATTTTTTATAAAAACGTAGGTTACGCAGCTTTACTATGTGTTTAATATTGCCATTTGATCAACAGTGGCGCCCTCCTATGTTTTCTACTCTTATTTGACAAACGTAACTAACATAAAATATTCTGTAAATTTAAGTAGGTACCTACTTGTTAACATTTTTTTACTCATTGTATATTTATAATATATTATTAAATTACATTTTCCAACTTGCAAGAAATTAGGTTATCTGATTAGTCATGATTGGAAAATAGATACAATGTCTCTCTTTTTAATACATTGAAAAAAATGCATGCATATTCATTTTACCATTTCCCAGTCACAAGTTAAAAATAATAATATTAACCAGAAAAATATTGTAGTACCTATTCAAAATAAATTATTGTAAATAATAAAAATAAATAACATAAAATAATAATTATTAACTTAACAATTTTTCCTTAGGGTCTAATTTGGTATAAGAACACGGATAATTTGATATCTTTAAATTGTAATTTAAAAATTCAATGCAATCTTTCAGTGCAAAGTAATGTAGCAGTCTGGAAGAAGTCTTTCTGATTATAATCTGCTCTTTCATAGATGATGCTAATTGAATTATTTTAGGGAAAAACACTTTTTGCAAGTTTGCTTTAAAATATTAAGATGTGCCGGTACATATGAAAAATGATTGTGTATAAATAGTTTTGTCCATGTACAAACTCAATTCTTCCAAGAAAAGCATACAAATCCGTATCGATGATTCAATCCAAAATTGTATTTGTATGCCTTTCTCAAAGGAATTGAATTTGTGTTCGGACAAAGCTCTTTATTCATATTGCGTATATAGGGCGCAAATAAATAATTCTTGTTAATATTTTAAAGCCATAACTTATGAAAGTGTTTTTTCCTGAAATAATTAAGTTGGCGCCATCTGTGAATGCGTAGATTATAATGTATGTTCCATTTAACCTTAATTTGAATTGCAGATTATTATCTAAATAAAATCACTGGATATGGAGAAAGTTAGCAATTGTGCTCAATTTCATCTGCCAATATATCTCTTAGTTCTCTAATTTGTTATTTTCAGCACAAACGAATTTAAAGGTAGTTTATTGAAGTGTGGGCCTCCCAGTGTACCCGATGGAGTCTCCGTAGGAATGTGCGTGAACCTCCCTCACTATTTGATCAATGGATTTGTTTGACAAATGGGGCATGTTGTTCTGTAGGACAGCAGCATGTAGTCTGCTGGCCAGGTAGCACATCTGTTGGAATTTTAATAAAACTTTACAAGTGTGGCAACACTTTTCATTTTTAAATAATATAGTCCTTCTGGAATGCAATAGTTTTAAAGTTTCGAGAAAAGCAAATAGTTTTCATAAAATACAAGGTTTGCACCTGTGAAAAATCATGGAATGTTATAATTATTGTAAGATTTGTATGTACTGGTGATGGGTCATGACTCAATAGCAGCTCAATATTTTCGTATAACTCAAAGAGTCGCCTCAATTCAATGGATGGAGTTATTCGAGAACAATTTAAGGGAGAAGTGGTGAGAAGTGGTATGAAAAATGACTAAACCTTCTTAAATTTTTGGTGAATAATACACAAGCCGACGCATGTGCTACACTTTTAATAGGCATAGATTTTGAAAAGTAAACTACTTTTAAACTTAATTATCAAAATAAGATTATGCATTAAAATTCAATTTTCATTCAAAGCTAAAAATTTCCATTGCCGCCATTTTTTTTAAATATGGATTTTACATGTTTTGTTTCAAACTAAATACGCTTGAATTACTTAGTTTACGTAAACTAAGAAACTAATAACCTATTTTGTGTACGTTATAGTTGTTTCTTGTAGTAATAGTTGAAATGAAGTGTGATTTCCATAATCTGTGCTTAAAAATGCGGCGGCTTATGCGGCTTATGGATTATTTAATAAATTTTTTAACCCATGCCTTCCGATGTTATTTATAGGTTGAAGACAAGGTTTGTAGAAAATGCATTTAACAAGGTTAGCTCATACGGGCCTTTTTCGAGAAAAACTTTCGAAATTTCGATCGCATGCCTTTTGCAGTTAATTTTCACACTTGCATTTGCATTTAATTTTCAAATCTTCCAGTGAAACATGGACTTCAAGCTACGTCATGAATTTTTAGCCAATCATCGCACTAACCCCTCAATGAGTTAACCTTGTTAAAAGTATTTCTACAAACCTTGGGTTGAAGGTTTAGAAGATGAAGCTGCTTGCATGGTACAACTTTTTCTGATTTTTTTTTTTTAATTTTTCTTTATTCATTGCTTTGAATGGTTACATCATTTGTGAATTTTTCGACCACCATGCTAGGCTGATGCCCCATCCTGTCATTTGGGTCATTCCTTTAGCTGTATTCTTGGAAACGAAGTTGTTAGTAAGGGGGCGTTCAAGTATTATTTTTGCCCCTCCCTCCTGCCCATGTAATGCGCCGTAACGTTTCCCCCCCCCCCCCACCTAAACGTTACATATCACCCAAGTGACTATTTTTACCTAAAAGTCACAATTAAGTTGCGCAAAGTACTGGAAAGTCGCTTAAAATAAAAGTAAAATGACATACAATACAGTTGAGGGATTCCCCGTACTACATAAACGAAAAGGATTGCCAACTTGGAAGATTTTAATTCCCTTGTTTTTTATTTAAATAAAAGAAACATGTTACGTAACGCATTGTTCGAACCCCCCTCCCGCCCCGGTAACGAATAGTAAAGTTTTACAAGACCCCCCCCTCCAAAGTGCGTTACGTAATACTTGAACGGCTCCTAATATTTATAGTCATATTAGTTTAATAATTGAATTGTTGTAAAACAAAAAAATGCATAAAAGAAAAGAAAAAAAATGCCACCATTCAATTAAGCCATAGTACAGATTACCAGATTTCTTACAAATACGGCTGATCAAAAAGAGCTAGCTGACTTGTGCGGCTCATTCATGAACGACTCATTGATAGTAGGTACAAGAAAATTCAATTGATAAAAGTGAATTTTTGCCTAAGGAGTAGGAAGATATTATTTATTCATTGAACATGAAGCTTTTTATGGTTAAATACTTACAATCAAAGCCGATATGAAGAGCAGACATCCCAGGACCCCAGCAATCACAAGGGAAGAGTTACAAGAGGCTTCTGCAGTCCCAGTCTTGTGGAACAGTTCTCCTGGCATCACCACCGTGTACTCAATGTTCTCCTTGAACTTAGTGAATTGGGTTGTGTCATTGTATTTCTGCGTGAGCGCCTCGGCTCGTATCCCGTTGGACGATCTCTGCACATTGGTGGAGTTCTCATAGAGCATGAACTTCATCTGGCGCTTTCTCCGACCGTGACCTGGTTGGGATCCTGATCAAATCCTCATCAATATAAAAACTTACTATAGACTTTAAAAAGAGCATTTGTCATCAAAATAAATTTTTATTTCAACTTAATGGCAATTAAATGTGTTCTCAATAAGGAACTCCTGTTCAATTTTTTTTATTTTTTTTAATAAATAATGAATAATGACCTTCTAACTTAAATAACCGCATATTTTATATTTGTTTTTAGAGTTAGTTAATAGTTAAAATATTGCCAAAATTTAATTTTTTTTAAATTCCCCGAAAACCACCGTATGTACGGTGAATCGTGTGATGTCATCACTCACCAAAAGTTTGTTTTATTTTCAACAGTTGTTGTCATTTTGTATGACAGTTATATGGAAGGAGCTGTGAATTTTTTTGCACAGTAGTTTTTTAATATTTTAATTAATAGGGATAAACTAATAAGAGATACCTCTATTTTTGAAACTGAATTATTTAGGCCTAAATAATGTTTCATTAAATCAACAACTAAATCTCTATAAACAGTATGTAAATAAACGAATAAGATGAAATGTTGTTAATACGATGGCTTTGTCATACATTTCAATACAATGACTTGAAAATTAAAAAGTGATGTCAGCACTAAACTATTCAATAATACCAACTTGACAGTGTGTTTCAATGACACGATTAAAAATGGACTTTTTAATAATTTTTTTAAAAACTCTGCGTTTAATATTATTTAATAAAACTTATATATTCAGAATCAACGTTTATTGGTCAATATTTTTTTAAAGCCATAATATTTTTCACTGGAGTTCCTTATTATTATATGCGTAATATAATAATATTGAACAATTTATAAAAGATGTCACCGAAGTCAGCTAATATTGCAACCTTTTTGTGTTAGCTGAATGTAAAGAAAGCAAAAAATATTGACCCAAGTAAGTGCAAACTTTGGTTCCGGGGTAAGTACAGTAGGTACTTACTTTCTGATGTTTTATTCAGTACAATAATATTTTTCATTTTGAAATGCACAGGTTTGCTCATGTCTGGTTACGTTAGATTGGGTTGTGAAATTGTTTAACTCTGGATGTGCAAAATAATGTAGCTGGCTGATAAAATTTTTAAAAATTCTGTCTTTTCCCGTTAATTTCATAAATTTTTTTTCTTTTTTTTTTTAATGCCGGCAACCCGGGCGTTTATTGTAACAATAATCATATACAAACAAGTTAGTAGCCCGCCTCACTAGACTAAGTCTGTTCCGAGGCGGGTACATATATATATATATATATATACAATAACTTACACCATATACATGTATTGAATTGTAGTGTATTTTTAAGCCATACAGGCGTTAATAAAATTAATTAACTCCTATACAGGGGGTACTTTACTTCATTTTGAAATGTTTAGATTAGGTTAGATATCCAGATGGATTCTGGATATGTTCCTACCTGAAGAATCATAAAGATCCAAGCAGAAGTCGGGCTGACAGTCGGCGGCATCCATGCAGGCCTTGATCTGCGAGTGGATCCACAAGGTGCTGCGCTCCTTCATGGTGCTCAGCAGGAATGCCTCGAAGTCCAGGAACACCTCGTTATGCTTGTCCCGATAGCGAGCGGGCTGGTGCGGGATGATGGACGCAAAGTCGCGGTTTCGACATCTGGACAAGGTAAATATTTATTTTTAAGTAAAACCTCAAATTGTAATATTTAATATCTGAAGACAATGTTAGCGAAACAGAAAATCAGAAAAAAGATACTGTCGCATCTAGAAAATGAATCCAGGACCATATCCTTGCCAGGGAGGCTTGCTTCCTAGATGTGGTCGTATCTTTTTCATTTCAAATTTTCGATTGAGAGTCTCTAATATTATCTTCAGTAATTAAATTCAATATTGTTACGTCACAGAATTATATCCAGAATATTATTATATCACCTTTTTAATAAGAAAAAAGCTAAGTTTACCCATCCTTAATTAGAGTGACACTCCCCGTGGTGTGAGGGTTGTCGGGGTCCGGAGACACGGTAACCTCCATCAGCTTCACATATTTCCAGGCAGAGTCGGGGTTGATCCGGGCCCTTAGCTGCAGCTTGGTTCCAATTGGAACAGCCTGGAAAAGAAAAATTACCATCAATTTTGTATGTAACTACCCACCACAGGCACGCCCAAACTGCGGTGTGTGGCCCAATTGAAGATTTTTGAAAGACCAAAATAAAGTTTTCAGCTTTCTATGTTTTGGATTTTGGTATTTTTACAAAAAATGAAAAAAAACGTTTTCGTAAATTCATGTTATATTTTGTGAAATTAGAACTATCTTGTTATTAGACCTCGGACTTTCGATTTATTGTTTGAAAAGTGCCAGGCCCATGACCGCAATAGGTATTTATTCTAGCATTGAAGAATAAGTCTAGTCTCCTTCAACAGAAGCAATCATCCGAACAGGCCCTCCATTGATACGCTTGGTGTAATTCTAAGTGACCAGCTCAGTCCTTAGATTGAGTTCCATCGAAGCCATAGTTCAGTTAGCCTTTCAGAAACTGGGTGTACTGTACAGGGCCCGCAGATACTTTAATAGTACACAACTGCTAACCCCGTACAAATCGCAAGTGCGCCCCCACAGTTGAATTTGGCAGCCACCTCTGGTCTGGAGCCCCAAAATACCTAAAAAAAATCCTTGAATCTGTGCAGAAACGGGCGGTCCGTTTGATAGATTCTCCTAACTTAACAAACGGATTGCAATCTTTAGAGCACAGCATCAGGTGGGAATGCTGTCCTTGTTTTACCGGTATTACAATGGAAGATACTCCGAGGAACTAGCATAGTCGAGAAACACGCCAAACACGCGCCCAACATATGTACACAGTTGACATTAGTCACATGAGAACGTGTGGTTTCTACGACTCGTTCTTGAGTTCTACAGCTCGGTTGTGGGACAATTTGCCGGCCTCTGTGTTTCCTCCCTCCTCCTTCACTCCTTCCTCTCCTCAAAAGGGATTTTTTTTTTCCTCAGGGCCTCCTGTGTGGAGTTAATGGAAAAAATATATATAACACTAATAATCTAAACAAAAATATGAAAGAGAACAAGAAACAGAAAAATAGAAAAAGATAATGGTCGCAACTGGGACTCGAACCCAGAACCTCTCGTTTAACCGGGACGTGTGCTTTTACCAATTCGGCCATTGCCAACTTCTTGAGTTGTTCTTATAAAAAAATTATTTTAGCAATCAATTCCAACCAGTATGTTTTTCTGTTATATTCTTTATTACTCGGAAGATCGAATGCAACTGAACTGATTTTAATAAGTGGAGGGTGATTGTAAAGGACACACAAAGGCGCTTGAATAGTCAGTTTATGCATTCTAGCATTGACAATCGCGGTTTCCGATCATACGGGTTAACCACCATAACTTAGGTAATATTTGTATTTAAAAGTGTTGTACTTCATCATCAATATTTTTTCTACATCGTCCATTCAGTTCGGGGATCCATCATCCAGGCATCGTCTTTGTTCTGTACTATGTGTTCTCCTTGTTCTCAGCCTTTCTTCTAGAATTGCTACCAGCATTTTGTGTGAAGATCGCTCGCCTATGATGACGAGCTTCTGCACTTCGAGCATCCGGTTCCATTTTATGACTTTAGCCACTGTTCTCAAAGAGCTCTTTTCAAGCGCTTGAACTCTGGAACTTACCCTCATCCAGATTTGGTGCCGTATGTAAGGATGGGGTGTTACACTGATTTTTATACACTGAAAATATCTTGATTCTTTGCTATCCTTTTCGGATCACTGAGTCAATTATTTAATGCGCAAGTTTAAAAAATTTCCTGGATTTTTTATCGACTGATCACACTTATACCTAATCTGTGAAGTAAGATGTAGGAAATTATTATTGCAAATGTGGCTACATGCCTGATCAACGGGAAGTTCACCGGAAGAGTTGGACAGCCTGGCCGCGGGGGCCTCCTTGTACAGGGCCACCTCGTACTCCAGCCTGCCTGGAGTCTCCTCCACCACACCGGACACTCGGGCTCCATGGGGACTGAACAAAACATGATCATAAACATCAACCGATTATTATTGATGGAAGCGACTT
Organism: Limnephilus marmoratus; assembly: GCA_917880885.1. Lineage (NCBI taxonomy): Eukaryota > Metazoa > Arthropoda > Insecta > Trichoptera > Limnephilidae > Limnephilus > Limnephilus marmoratus. Next base: position 40,600,524 of record OU862916.1, on the reverse strand, counting down.
TGAAAAACATTTTTTTTTTAATTTTGTCGATTTAATTAAAAGGTATTTTTATTTACATATTCAGGTAAGGAAATGAATAGATCAAGAGAATATTTTATAATTCGGTAGAAATTTGGAAAGCAGGGATTAATAATACAAAAAGTTTTCATGAGACTTCCGCATTTATGAAAAAGGACAATGAATATATTATCAGCCACAGACCATTATTTATACAATCTTTTAACTTTTTGCTGCAAATTATGTACCTTTTTGAGGAAACTAATCTTCACCCTTTCCAAGTTGCTCGCAGTGATAAGAGGAGAGCTAGTTGGGAGCGGCAAGGTGTGTTGTGCGACTTAAGTCCCGTTTGGACTAGGCTCTCAGTTTATTGAGTAGTGTTTGTTTAGCCAGTGGTTTACTAGCTTCAATCCATTTTGTTCAGTTTTTTCAGGCGAACAGCGCCCCCCCCACCATCTCACTGGCTTAACCTCTAAACAAGTGCGAACTAATTGTTTTAGTGGAGTTCATTAATAGCCACAGAAATTACGTCTCGTTGGAGCGAAGATCCTGCTCTAAAAATCTATTATTTTTTCTGCTATTAATCCGTTTTCGTATCCATAATTTCTTTAGTTTCATCTCACTAATTTCTTCTTTCGCCTCTTCTAAAATATCCGTTACAATCAGCTTAATTAACCTATTTACTTTGTTGCATTCATTCTTTGTCCATTCATCTCCGATTGTGCCACTCACTAATGTAATCTACTCGACTGTAATGTGAACACTTTAAAATACTTTTCAGCATAATAGTGATGAAGTATTATGATGGTGTAATATGTGAAAAGTGTGTGTAGGTACTAACAAGCTGCCTGCAAAGCCGGCCGCCTTGTTCTCGATGACTGTGGGCTCCGGTGGCTTGCACATGATGATCAGTTCCTGGTCCGACTGCATCACCACACCCGGGAATTGCGGGAACCACACGCGCACGTGCACGAAGCCCTGTAACCAACAGACAACATACAGTAATTATTAATACACCAATCCATCGCTCAGCGAGTGGAAACACAACCTAAAATACTGCTGTCATAAGAAAAAGGCATCTCTGGTAATTTTCAAGCGTCACTTCTGAATGACTTTTTTTATAATAAGTTGATAAACATGTAAGGGAACGTACCCATACTACGTGACCAACTTTTTGCAATTTTTAACCCCCCCCCCCCCCCCCCCCCGGTGACCAAAAACCTAAGCAACCCGCCTTTTCATTTGTACCAAGCGTAGTATTTTGAAGAAAGGTTTGTGCGTGCAGAAGGTTTGTTTTGAAAGGAAGGAGAGGAAGTTCTGGGAAGGTAAAAGTATGAGGGGTGGGTTGGAATCTGGAGGTCAATGGGTCTAGGAGTGACGTAAGTATGTATCCACTCCTCCCACTGCGGTGTAAGGCAATGGGTCGGGAGAGTCCGGCTACAGAGGTCTAGGTTAGGTCTTCCTTAACCAGTCTCTCCTGATCCAGCTCGCCACGCAGTAGGTGGGAAAACGCATTCACCGCTAAGACCTAGACAACCTCACTCCATGAACTGGGGGTGACTGGCAACTCAGAATCATGCAACTTCAACACCTCTTTTGAAAAGTCATTAAAAGAGATGAAAAAAAATGCGTAAATAGCAGTGGCGGTCTGTGAGTTTTCAGTGAACTAGAGTGCTAACATTGAAAAATATTATGTTAAAAAATTAATGACGTTATTGATGTTGTTGAAGCTGAAAAAAATTTATTTTTTTTCAAAATTTCAACTTTTTGTATGAAGATCTTTCAGTGTGTGGATGCGGCGTATCCCCACAGTGAAAGAATCCTGAAAATCTTCAACAAAATATTGAAATTTTGAAAAAAAAAAAAATCTTTTTCAGCTATAACAACATCAATAATGTCGTATTTTTTAAAATTAGCTCACTGAAAACTTACGGACCGCCTCTGGTAAATAGGTTAGGTTATGGGCTGTTTTTAATTTTTTTTCATAACTTTCAATGACTTTTTAAACGGGTGATGAAATTACATGTTTTTGAGTTATCGTGGAACCGAACCTGGGCACTCCTGCTCTACCAAAGTGTCAAAAAGTCACCAAAGTAGCGAACCACTCGACGTGACTTATGGCAGGAGTGTTGGTTATGTACAATAAATGGATCCCAGAACGGCGGTACCCATACCCACCTCCCAAATTTTGCTTATGATGGCAGAATAGCCATCCCAAGAGTCAAGGGCGGATCTAGGATTTTTTTCTGGGGGGGGGGGGGATTTTTTTCTGGAGGGTCTAGAGTCGTTCAAATAAATGTAGCTTCGTTGTAGAGTCTTGACGTGTGCGGTGAAGGAGGAAACCATATGTTTCCTTATAACGCCGTTGGGAAAGTGGTGGGGTCCCCTCCAATGGGGGGGGGGGGGCACAAGGGGCGGACAGGCAAAAAAATCAACAATTACTGTTAGAAATAAACTCGAAGTATCATACATCAAGTTTATTTTTACAAGTTAAAGTAAGTATAGGAAGGTTTATGAAAGTGTCAAAACAATAGAAAAATTAAATGTTTAATAGACAGGTTTCTGTACTGTGATGGAATTTCCACAGTACCTACACAAAAATACCTTCCGTGCCCCGTGCCCCCCCTAAATCCGCCCTTGCCAAGAGTGAACCATCGTGCTTAAGGTTAAACGCCACGTACGATATAATCTACGTATTCACAGATGGCGCCAATCAAATTATTTTAGGTTTTTAATATTTTTTGCACGTCACGCTTTAAAATATTACGGTAAATTAATTATTTGCGCCCGTACATATTTAATATGAATATAAATAAATAGTTTTGTCCATAAACAAACCCAAATCTTTCAAGAAAGGCTGAAAAATACAATATTGGATTGAGTCATCGATACGAAATTGAAGTTTTCAGCCTCTCTTGAAAGATTTGTTTTTGTTTATGGACAAAACTATTTATTTATATTCATATTTCATATGTACGGGCGCAAACAATTAATTTACATTAATATTTTAAAGCGTAACGTGCAAAAAGTATTAAAATTCTCAAATAATTTAATTGTCGCCATCTGTGAATGCGTAGATTATAACGTACGTGACGTTTAACCTTAAGCTGAATTACTCTGGAGAACAGTGTTACAAACGATGCCTCTGAGAAACAGGGTTGCATCTCAAGGTATTTAGACCTTACCTTAGCACTGGGGTTTCTGCTAGGGTGGACTTTCCATTTCCTAGGTACTCGAGGGACCAAAATATTGACCTATTTTGGGGAGCCTAGTGGGAGTGCAGAGGTGAGCTAACTCTACCTCGGTGGACTATTTCTTCGTGGAGATATACCAACCACATTTACTAATGGTTATTAATCATTCAATTTGGTAGGCGGGTATGGGTACCGCCGCTCCGGAACCATTTATTGGAAAACAAACACCCCTGCCATAGATCACCCAAAGTGGTTCACTATGTTTGGTGGCTTAAGGTTGGTCTAGGTCTTGGCGGAAAATGCATTTGCCCACCTACTACATGGCGGGCCGGATCGGGAGTGGGAGGGATGGATTTACACGTTTGTCACTTCTGGACACATTGACCCCAGATTCCTGCCTACCTCTACTTTTTTCCTTTCCAGAACTTCTTCTCCTTCCTTTCTCTAAAAAGACCCTCCCACAACATTCCCAAAGATGACAGGAAGATGATGAGGGAATCTTTTTTCCTCAGGGCCTCCACGTGAAGCTAATGATAAAAAAAGTTTGTTCGGGAAAAGTGTGTATTAGCCAACCCTGGCCTCTGACCAAATAGCCCACTATACATTGCAGGAAGAAACCTATTACTCCAATATTGAAATCTTTATTTTATAGAATTTGTTGACTGTTTGATTACCATTATATGTCAAATTCCATTTATTATGTGAAACTTTCGCGCGGCCCATTTTTTATTCGATATTTCATTATATTTTTGTGATAAATGTAGTAAAATGATTAATAATAATAAGTAAACGAGGTAGACCATTTAGACAGTGGGTTGACGACATCAAAGCCTTAGCAGGTGGTACATGGACAAGAGTAGCTAATGATAGATAGAAATGGCGACAGTTGGAGGAGGCCTTTGTCAACTAGTGACATACAGACAGGGAGTCGATGCGTGATAAGTGTTATAAATGTTATAAATATTATAAATAATGTAATGTAATTTACTGTCTGAATTAAGGCTCTTATTATTATAGTAAAATGATTACTCACAAATAATTGCCGAAGTTGCCCATAAAATCATGAAACATTAAAATCTTGGTCTTTGTTCTATAATTTAATTTAAAGCAAAAATAAATTAATATCCGTAGCTCATATCCGTAGGGCTAAAATTTAACACCCATTTACATTCCACTTTTATTAATATTTTTTAAAGATCTTTCATTTTAATAAGGCATACCTAAGAATAACAATAATAAAATTTAGTTCTTAAAAACTTTTTTAAATGTAAATACTGTCCAAACTGCTCCCAAACATCTGAAGCCAGTGAAGTGAGGCCGAAGGTAACCGGGAGGTGAAAAGAAGAGTGGGAAAGTACCTGGCTATTCAAATCTGGTCACCAAACACATCTAAAGTCATTTCAATTCTGAATAATGGTCTTTATGCGGTAAATATACTATACACGGTGTCCGGTAGCTCGCAGTACAAAGGAAAACTGCTGAATCAACATCACATTAATTTAGAGTCGTGTTTAATTAATATAGTAGTGATTTTTTTTTCTGATTTGAACCCTCATTTTCGGGTAAATCCAGTCCGAAGTAGGAATTTTTAGTTAAAAATTTTTAAAAAATGTCGAAGAGTAGTAGACCCGGCTGCAAAAGATTTTTGAACCCTTTAGTTGCCGAAAAAGGGGAAAAGTAAAGTTTTTGAGTTCTCTATGTGATGTAGAATTACCAGTTTCCCGATTGTACTAATAGTTTCCGGATATTACCCGAAATTAATTAATAGTGAAACAACACAAATTAATGATTTAAAATTGGTTTAAGTCTTTTCAATTCCCAGTGTCACCTGTAGGTGACAGAAGTTTAGTATTTTTTTTCTACCATATGGAAATTTTATTTTTAAATTCTACTAATACCATACTAAAGGCAAATAGTTACTCTATTGGTTATTTTTTTCTGGCAACACTAGCCACATGCCATTTATCAAATTCATTCTCGTGTTTGACGCGGAATTGGAGCAGTCTGAGTTTGTGTGTTCTCTTGCGACATAAAGTGAAATAAAAATGCCTAAGCCGTAAGCATTATTTTTTTTTCTTATTGTATACAATAAATGAATAAATAAGCTAATGTACAAATGTATTTTATGACAAAAATAATTTATAGAATGTTTGATACAACGTTTGAAATATGCTGTGTCACCTGTGGGTGACACTGGGCGTTGTAACTATTGAATTGATATAATGACTCTCTTGTTCGAAATTCATTCTAACTAATAAATAACTAGACCGTTGTTTACATTTTGGCCTCATCGCTACGCTGTGATAGTGTTTTAGAATTTGTTTACGTGTTACAGGTTGACGTTAGATGAGATTGTGGAGGAATTGCGGGCCGGGGTAGACCCAGACGATATTATTTTATTTCCTCCTGATGGATGGTGTAGTGATGGACGAAGATAGTGGAGATGAAAAGGGGACTAATATTTTTCATCAAGGACGCCACCAGTCGCATGTTTCGATCTCTAGTAGAACTCCAAAATAGACCTTCCATCTCTAGAGAAAATAGTGTACATGACTTGGAAGAAGGAGATAAAATCGACGTTCCTGCTCCGAAGAAAAAAAAGAAAAGACAATACTTTAAAAAATGGTACAACGGTCTCAGCAATACTTTTATTTCTAGTGGTAAGGGAGACTGTGATGAAGAAGTATTTTCTAACTCTAAATAATTGCGAGAGCTGAATGCTGAGGGTACAGGTACTATTCGGGAAAACTGCAGTTTGCCACACTCAAATGACATGAAAAATGAGCCAAGAGGTACGAATGTGTCGTGTCATAAAGTTTCTAAGAAAATCATTGCAGCTAAATGGCATGAAAATAGTATTATCACCATTGCATCTAACTGCCATGGATTGAATCCTATCTCGAAAGTGGAACGAATTAGATTTGTGGATAAAAATGGGCAAAAATTCAAGTAGATTACCCAGCAATTATCAAGATGTACAATAAGTACCTACATGGGTGGGGTAGACCGTTTTGACGAAAGCGTTCACTTCATGAGGGTAGTTCTTCGCGGCAAATAGTGGTGGTTTCCTCTGTTTGCTTTTTGTTTAGATGCAGCTTGCCAAAATGCATGGCTGCTCAAAAGACAGTCAGAAAGCAACTGGAACTACTGCGATTTCCGGCGAAATTTCACAACCAAATACTTGCAAAAATGTGGAAAGCCTCCGATCCTCAAATCCGATTGTGGCATACTTCTGCAGATAAGAGTGCCTACCGAGGTAGGAGTGCAGGAAGTGTTGACGATCACTCGCAAATCGACTGCTCTCAACGAATATGTGGATATTGTTACCAACGCACCAGAAAAATGTGTGCCAAGTGCAATATCGGTTTGCATCTAAAGTGTTGGTACAGCTTTCACAATAAATAAGTGCTCTGTTTTTTTTTTATATAAAAAATATTATTATAAAACTTTATATAAACAAATATTATTATAAAACTGTTATTTTATTCCTACCGCAAGAATAAGTAAAATGCTGTTTCCTCTTCCGAGCCTTCAAGCACAATGCCCAGTGTCACCTGTAGGTGACACATCCATAAATAAAGTGGGGGGGGTAATTTATTTTTATTTTTAATATTTTTTTGTCTTATAGAGATTATTAGATCTTATTTTATTTATAGAGAAAAGAAAAATCTTTATTAACTTTGACATGGGAATTGAAGAGTTAAAAAGCTGCTGTTTACAAATAATAGGTATAAACTAACCAGATCAACAACTAATCCTGTAACACAGGATACTAAAACTCACACCTAGTAAGATGCCAAATAAATCAGCACCAATACCAAATGTTTATGCAGGGTGTTAAGAGACGTACTTGACTGCTAAAGTATAATCAGTGATTCCTGACCAATTATTTGGAGTAAAAAATGTAAATGAAATGGTCTCCGGTGAAATTTCTTAATGTTTTTTTTTCTGCAAAAACCTAAAAAAATAGTAGGTGTTGGACAGTTGGGGGCGATTTAAGAGGTTGAGTGATTACTCAGAACAACATTACACAGAATGAACTGCGAAAGATTTTTTTCTTTGGTTTTAAAGTAAAATAATTTGAAAAGAAAAAGTCATTGAAAAAGTCACCGGAGACCAAAATTTAGTTTAAATTTTTTAATCCAAATATAGTCAAGAATCACTGGAGTAAGCCAAGTACATCCCTTAACACCCAGTGGCGGATACAGGGGGGGGGGGGGGCGCAGGGGGCGCGCGCCCCCCCCTTGGCCACCCTAAATACAAGAAAATCTTTCTTCAATCATTCGCTATACATGTGTAAACCATCTAAGCGTCCCTTTCTTAATCTTACTTATTACGCTTGTATCAGCCTTGCATTATTTTCATATTTTTCTCACACTTTCATACATGGCTTTCTATAGCATTTAGTCCTACCTCTGCCAGTTTCATGCTTCACTGCCATACATCAGCGTTGGTACCCCGGTGCGTAGTCGGGAAACACGCCAAACGCGTGCCCAACATTTGTACACGGTTGATATTTGTCACATGAGAACGGGTCGTTTCTTCGACTCGTTCTTGTGTTCAACAGCTTGGCTGAGGAATGATTTGCCGGCCTCTGTGTTTCCTCCTTTCTACAACATGTGTCTCTTCAAGACCAATGTTCATTGCTTCCTCTTCTCAAAAAGACCCTCCACACAGCATCCCAGATGACATAGGCCCTGAGGGAAATCATTTTCCTCAGGGCCTTCTGTGTAGAGTTAATGTAAAAAAAAGCACTCCATTGTGGACTGCTAGCTTCGCTTCTTTCGACAGCTTTTTGTTAGCGCCAACGGCATTCAGTCCTCCATAAATGCGGAGTTACCTGCATTTACCTTTCTTTCAATATCTCTATCAGACTCCCCATCTCTCGTAAATATACTTCCCGAATACATAAACTTATCCACTGTCATTTTTGGGTAACTATTACAAAATATACCTATTATTATTTTATTATTAAAAAAAATGTCTTTGGAGATCTACGTGAAGGGTCATTTTAGAGAAAGGAAATAGTGGAAGGAAAAAGGGATGATAGGTGGTTAGGAGTCTCTGGGTTAGTGTGTCCAGGAGAGATGGACGGATGAAACTTTCCCTCCCACTGCGATGCGAGGAAATGGGTCGAGGGATTCCTGCTGGAGAGGTTAAATGGTCTCCTTCAACCAGTCCTTTCCAGCTCGCCACGCAGTACGTGGGCAAATGCTTCCGCCGCTACTTATATATAAATTATTACATAGTGATACAAGAGGGGTTATATTCTGCGTTTTTCAACGCTGCCTAGCCGAGTGTCACGCGAAGAAGCTTCTTTTTAATTTAGAAGATGTTTGCAAACGAACTGCAGAAATGACTGGTACGTAGTTTGTTTAATAAATTTCATTAGTATTACAAGATTTATGCCAATTTTCGAGCGATAATAACCATTACAATCTGATTTGAGGTTATGGTAAAAAAATCTGATTTTGACACTTCATTTTGACAGTTAATGTGCGGCCACAGGAAAAAGGGAATAACTCAATAAAAAAAATAATATTAAACTCGTAGAAAAGTTACTTTTTTCACGTTTTCTCTTTCTTTCTTTCCAAGTGAATATTATCTAGTGTGTGTTTTTAAAACTCCCTTCTATAATAATAATTTTAATGATTTTTCACACACAGGTAAATCTGAATCAACGGTAAGACGAATTGTCAAGGAAGGGGAAAAGGCAGATGGAAAATTTGAAACACTGGGAAAACGGAAAATGGGCATTATGTAATAGCATAAGTGCTGATGATTGGAAAAATTGTTGCAAACACGTGATGAAAATTGATGCAGAATATTATGCATGAGGCAGTAATATATATGATGATATCGATGAACTGCGTTTAGATGAAGATAAAGATACGGAAGAAGAAGAATCACACGAGGACGAAGACAATAATTACATGTCGGGTGTTGAATTAATAGACTTAAATTTTTAAGTACCCACGTTTTTATATCGGAATAAACGCCCACTTAAAACCTGTTTTGTTTTATTTTGCTTCTATTAAATTACAGTTTTTTGTGCAAATTTTTTGAAAATATAAATACGCTATGAAATATGCATTTTGCCAGAAGTGTTTTTTAAAACATACGTTCTTTGTCTTATGAGCCATCTTGGTGTTGCCATTTAAAACTAGAAAACGATCGCAGCGCCATCATTTATTTTCTACACTTTCTTGCCAAACTGTACATAGTGATACAAGAGGGGTTATATTCTGCGTTTTTCAACGCTGCCTAGCCGAGTGTCACGCGAAGAAGCTTCTTTTTAATTTAGAAGATGTTTGCAAACGAACTGCAGAAATGACTGGTACGTAGTATAGTTTGTTTAATAAATTGCATTAGTATTACAAGATTTATGCCAATTTTCGAGCGATAATAACCATTACAATCTGATTTGAGGTTATGGTAAAAAAATCTGATTTTGACACTTCATTTTGACAGTTAATATGCGGCCACAGGAAAAAGGGAATAACTCAATAAAAAAAAATAATGTTAAACTCGTAGAAAAGTTACTTTTTCTCGTTTTCTCTTTCTTTCTTTCCAAGTGAATATTATCTAGTGTGTGTTTTTAAAACTCCCTTCTATAATAATAATTTTAATGATTTTTCAAACACAGGTAAATCTGAATCAACGGTAAGACGAATTGTCAAGGAAGGGGAAAAGGCAGATGGAAAATTTGAAACACTGGGAAAACGGAAAATGGGCATTATGTAATAGCATAAGTGCTGATGATTGGAAAAATTGTTGCAAACACGTGATGAAAATTGATGCAGAATATTATGCATGAGGCAGTAATATATATGATGATATCGATGAACTGCGTTTAGATGAAGATAAAGATACGGAAGAAGAAGAATCACACGAGGACGAAGACAATAATTACATGTCGGGTGTTGAATTAATAGACTTAAATTTTTAAGTACCTACGTTTTTATATCGGAATAAACGCCCACTTAAAACTTGTTTTGTTTTATTTTGTTTCTATTAAATTACAGTTTTTTGTGCAAATTTTTTGAAAATACAAATACGCTATGAAATATGCATTTTGCCAGAAGTGTTTTCTAAAAACATACGTTCTTTGTCTTATGAGCCATCTTGGTGTTGCCATTTAAAACTAGAAAACGATCGCAGCGCCATCATTTATTTTCTACACTTTCTTGCCAAACTGTGCCATTTTCTTTTCTGCTCACTACATTGTGTCTGTATATTAATTTAGTGGTACTTAAATCTAATACACAATATCACAATACTGCCGCCATGGATGTCCTCGTTAAGACTCTCAAGGAGAGTAGGTACTTACTGTGTTTTTACTTATGACGGCAGAAAAACACAATATCTAACACACGCCAACACCATTCGCATGTTCACGAAACACTACTACTAACCTATTTACAAATAGTAACTGATTATTAACATTTTTTGTATTAAGTAGGTACTTGAAATTATTATCTATGTAAACTGTAATCATATGTAAAATGTACTCGTATGTACGAGAATAGAAATAGATAAATAAATAATTACTTACATAAAATTTTGATAGTTGGTAATAAAGCTGACTTATCTATGCCTAAATGCATATGCATGCCGCGCGACGCCGGGATTTGAATCCGCGACCTCCGGATTCGTAATCGAGAGCCTACCCCACGACCACGGAGGCCATCACTAGTTAAAACATTGTGCTTATTAGTTTATATTCATGTAGTATAAACTAACTCAATAATTAATAAAAAAAAAGATTTAAAAAAAACCATAAAATTAAATTTTCATGGAATAAATTAGGTGTTAGCCGCCTACCAGATCACAACACGACTATGATGTGACATCTCACCTGATAATTATAACAATATGCAGATATCTTTTACCCATTAATTAATTAGTTAGGTAGCGACCCTCTTTCCAGTTTGAAGTGATTACTTGGTATCTTTCACCCATCATGTTAATCAATAATAATTGTTTTGAAATTTTTTTACTATGTCAGAAGTTCGTAACCGTACCTTGTCCCGCATCTTTGCTAGCGGTTATTCGCGTATTTTGCGGAATCGATTTGTTAAGTATCAATCATTCATGTCATAATGGATAGTGCATAATGGGGATGGCTTCAACATCTTCTCTAACAGTGCCTACATTTGGCTGTCTCATTCAATTGAGTAATTTGTTTGTTTGTGTTCATGTACATCATTATTCCCAGGGTATCATTATTCCATGGGTACATGGGTACATCATTATTCCATGGGTATCTACCCACAAGCAGATTGATAGAATATTTGAAAAAAGTTGACATTTATACTACAATTATGTAAAAAAATTAACAACTTAGGTACTATTCAAACATTTTGTAAAACTATACACCGAAAAATGCATTTCGAAATAAAACTGCGCTCCGATAACTTTTTTACTCTTAGAGGCAACTAAAAGGATAGAAAAACTTTTGCCAGATCTACGCTTCGACAAATTTTAAAAGACATTAAGCCGCCGCGCCGCAACCGGAATTTAAGACCTCCCTTAAACATTTGAAGTTTTTAAGCTCTTAAAAAATATATATGTTATTTTTGAAAATAATATCTAGACATTCGTCGCACCGAAACGCTAATTATATAAAATTCCCTTGATAGAAAAAAATCGCAAGGTATGCTCCAAAAATTATTATAAACACGTTTGTTTCAGTTATTTTACAAGTTATATGTATGAAAAAATTCACAGTGTTTCTTTAATCCTGTTTAAGACAATCCCCGCGAGATTTTTGCTCTATTTTGAACGAGTCGTGTTTTATTAAACATTTTCACAATTTTCGCATCGATTTTGTCACTTTAAATACTAGCACGCTCCTCTAATATTCGTAATTTCATATATCTCCATCTTCTTATTTTTGTGCGCGGTTGCGGGGACTTAAGGTCCAGAAAGCGCTTAAAAAAAAGAAGGGGAGATATGTAAAAACGAATGTTAGAGGGAGCACGCTAATATCAAAAACGATAATATATAGCGAAAATTGTGAAAATGTTCAATAAAATTGTGAAAAATACGATTCTTTTAAAATTGATCAAAAACCTCGTGGGATATGTAACTTGTAAAATAACCAAAAAACGTGTATATAATAATTTTCGGAGCATTCTTTGCTATTTTTATCTATCGAGGGAATTTCATATAATTCCCGTATCGGCCTGGCAAACGTATAGTTATTATCTTCAAAAATAACACATATTTTTTTAAGAAACTTAAAAACTCGTCTGAAATAAATATTATAAAACAGTATAAATATATTATAAAAGTAGAAAATCGGAATGCCGCGGCATAAACAGGTGATATTCCCTCGTAATCTTTTTTTCTACTTTACTCCAAACATATATATATATACAGAGATTTAGCGACGAACATACGAAATATTAGAAATCAAAATAGGGGAATCGATTAGGGGAACGCCGGAGTGGCCCTTGAAATACAAAACTTAAATTTATCTAATACCAAAATACTTTTTTTTTTTACGTTAACTCCACGCAGGAGGCCCTGAGGAAAATAATTTCCCTCAGGGCCTATGTCATCTGGGATGCTGTGTGGAGGGTCTTTTTGAATAGAGGAAGGAATGAACATTGGTCTTGAAGAGACCCATGTTGTAGGAAGGAGGAAACACAGAGGCCGGCAAATCATTCCACAGCCGAGCTGTTGAACACAAGAACGAGTCGAAGAAACGACCCGTTTTCATGTGGCAAATGTCAACCGTGTACAAATGTTGGGCACGCGTTTGGCGTGTTTCCCGACTATGCACCGGTGCCGAAGGGATCAATGATGCTAGTTCCTCGGAGCATCTTCCATTGTAATACCGGTAGAACAAGGATAGCTTTCCCACCCGACGCCTGTGCTCTAAAGATTGCAATCCGTCTGTTAAGATGGGAGAATCTATCAAACGGACCGCCCGTTTCTGCACAGAGTCGAGGGTATTTTCAGGTATTTTGGAGCTCCAGACCAGAGGTGGCTGCCAAATTCAACCGTAGGGCGCACTTGTGATTTGTACAAGGTTAGCAGTTGTGTACTATTAAAGTATCTGCGGGCCCTGTACAGTACGCCCAGTTTCTGTGAGGCTAACTTTACTCTGGCTTCGATGGAGCCCCCATACCTGAGCTGGTCACTTAGGGTTACACCAAGCATTTCGATGGAGGGCCTATTCGGAAGATTGCTTCCATTGAAAGAGACTAGATTTTCATTTCGATCCCTTTTAGACGTAATCAGACAAGATTGGGTCTTTGAAACATTAAATTCAACGAGATTATTTTTACCCCAAGAGAAAACACTCTCGAGGTAACCGCCCATTCTTTGCTTCAAAGCCCTACGAGCTGTTGGAGTTTGTGAGTCCTTTGGGGGCTTGTCAAACAAAAAGCTATCATGAACTGTACTGTCATCCGCGTAACAGTGAATTGGTTCACATGACAAAAGGTCGTTGATGTGCAACAAAAACAAATTCGGAGACAGAACCGATCCCTGCGGGACGCCAGCATTTATCGAGTGTGAGGAAGAGGTGAAACCATCGACTACCGTCTGAATCGACCTCTCCCTCAAGAAGTCGGCAATCCACGTACACAAGGATGTGGGAAGTCCGTAAGAATGCAATTTGTTGACAAGTCCTTGGTGTCAAACCCGGTCAAAAGCCTTGGAGATGTCCAGTGCAACCGTTTGGGTCTCACCGAAACGTTCCAGGCACTTGACAAAATTGAATAATATTTTTTTAAATCAAAAGAAATAGGAAGTATCTAGTATTGATATGTTCGACTTTTTTTTATTTGTTTTTATGTAAATATATCTACCTAATGCAATTTGAAGTAAAAAAAAAAAACATGAAAAATCTGTTTTTGGGTCGAAATTTTAGATTTATACCGGATAAATTTATGTTTCAACGCAAATCGGTCGTTGTAATTTAATTTGCCCATCAAAAAGCTTTTTTAGTATTATTTTTTATACTTCATTATATTAAAGTAAGTGGGGCAAAACTATTTTTTCAAATAATAATCATTACCTCAAAAATAATTGCTAAAGTTGCATCTAAAACCGAGAAAACTCGGTTTCCTTAATGGGCAATATTTTATAATTGGAAACATAATTATATAAAGTGGTTGTTATCTGTACTAGATACCTTTACACCGTTTTTTAAAAAGAAATGTCTTAGTTTCGTCAAGTATTTTGGACTCAAATCCAAATTTATGTACCTATTGTAAGAAAAAAGCCGCTCAGCCGTTCACCTTAAAAACGATGGTATTTATATCGTTAAGATAAGCAAGATATTATTGTTCTTTTTTAATTTTATTTTTATTTGTGGCTATTTACAGCTTTGACTTTCGATTGAATCTTAAAATTCGTAATACTGGTTTAAAAATCCCGTACGTTAAGAGCGAAAAAATTTATCCTGCGAAGTATTCGTAGGATAAAGAAATAATATACGTATATAATAATAACATAAATAACGTATGTTTCCGATACTTTTTTGTATTTTTTACATTTTTTGTAAAATAATTTCCTCAGGGCCTGTGTCATCTTTGGGGTTGCTGTGTGGAGGCTCTTCTAGAAAAGAAAATAGAGGAAGTTTTGAGTAGGAAAAGGCAAGAGAGGTGGGTAGGAATATGGGGGTCAGTGCGTCCAGGAGTAACGGGCGTACGAATTCAACCCTCCCTATGCGGTGCAAGGCGATGTTCCGAGAGTCCTGCTGGAGAGATCAAAAAGTCTCCCTCGACCAGTCTCTTCCGATTCGGACAAACTTCACCCCATGAACTCGGGCACCCCTGCTCACAAAGTCACCAAACGTACCGAACAACCACTTAGGGTGACCTGTTGCAGATGTGTCGGATATCCAATAAGCGTCACACAGGAGTACAGGAGGCCTTTAGGGCCTATGTCATCGGAGATGCTGTGTGAAGGGTTTTTTGAGGAGAGGAAAGAATGCACATTGGTTTTGAAGAGACCCATGTTATAGGAAGGAGGAAACACACAGAGGCCGGCAAATCGTTCCACAGCCGAGCTGTAGAACACAAGAACGAGTCGAAGTGTGTTAAACGTGGACTCCAGATACTAATATCTACAGCCTGTATGTTTGACGAATATCTACAGCTCATATGTTGAACTAATATCTACGAACTTCAGAGTGTTGACTAATATCTACAGAGCGTAGGTTGAACTAATATCTATAGAGCGTAGGTTGGACTAATCAGCTAAATGTGTCCAATAGTCCGATATTAGGGATTTTTACATACATACTTACATAAATTAAGTTTTTTAAACTGCATACGCAATATTACGTTATTCCAATATGCTATACATAATTGCAAATCCAACCTCTGACAGTACTGTAGATATTCGTTAACACTTTGGTTCTCGTAGATATTAATCAACAGTTTGAGCTGTAGATATTCGTCAACACTTTGATTCTCATAGATATTAGTTCGATTTTTTCAGTTTTTGGAATTCCTGTAGATATTAGTAGGCGCCTCCTTAAACGTGTACATATAATGTTGAACGCGCGTTTGGCGTGTTTCCCGTCGATGCACCGGTCTCGAAGGGATCAATGACGCTAGTCCCTTGGAGCACCTTTCATTGAAATACCGGTAGAACCTATACCCGCCTCCCAAATTGAACCATTGAAACTCTCAATTTATGGATAAATAAAATACTCACATTCCTTTTGAGCACCCCGCACTTGGTGAAGTCAGTTATCTTGAGTCTGTAGAGCAGGGCCTGTGCGTCCCCCGGCTCCGGGCGGATCTGGCACGCCAGGTCTGTGCGCGCGTCCACCGACCTGTCGTCCGCGAAGAGGGGCGCGCCGCGGAATCCCTCGGGCTTGCGGAGCAGCGCGGCGATGGAGTCTCGCGGGGCCCCCGCTCCGGGGCTGCCAAACGTGCACTGGATGTCGGTCACTGGAATTCAATCAGAGTGTTATGATTCATTTATAATATGAACGCCATTTACTTATCATCATTATTACGTTGGTTTACTTTTCTGACACAAAATGCAAAACACAATAATTAACAGGGCAACGCCCGAGGCCCTAGAGCCCTAGACTAGCTCGCAAACCTAGATGTCTCCTTCGGACTCCCCACCATATGAAAGAAGGATAATTAAGTAAGCATTGCTTACGAAGCAGGTTGGTTTTTTAAACATTAAAAGTGGTTAAATCTAAGTGTTGATTAATTTTTAATAAAAATAATTGAAAAAGAAGATAATATTAACAAATTCAAATGAAAATATGAAAGAGAACAAGACCCAAATAAATAAAAAGAAAACGGTCGCAACTGGGACTCGAACCCAGAATCTCCCGTCTTGAGACCTCTTTTTTTAAATAACCTTTGTTGATCTCATAGTTCAAAGTCAGAATTAACAATACTTACACAAATTTTTATACTACAGGGTAACATAACTTTTATCTACGCTTCGACGCATATAAATGACAATAATCAATCGATAGTAATTCCGTCACTCCGATTTTTTTTCAAATTGGACTTAAACATTTCCAACTCCGGCTCGATTTTCTCGAAAACCAAAGCTCAAATAACGAGGAGACCGATTATGGTAACTCAATCTCTCGCAGGCTAAATCCTGTAGATGTACATGTTTGTCTCTCTTTAGTGTTGCTATTTTTCGTTTCATCGAGTTTCAAATTACAACGGCGCTAAAGAAGTTTTAGACGATATCTGAATAATTAGGTAATTCCGAATCTTCCTTCTTTCCCTGCCCTTCAGCCTCTCAACCAACTCAACTCATTCCCCTCAGTTTCATGCCATAACTGGCAGTTAGAACTCGAATGTTGATATCACGTGAAAGAACTTATTATTGTTTTAGTACTTACCATCGTAATCCTGTGATAATGTGTGCTGGACCTGGAAAATAGAAAACATACATTAAAAAATGTAAACAAAATCTTTAGATATCATACGTCAATGGATTTGGACAATGATTTATTATAATACTAGCAGACCCGGCACACGTTGCTGTGGCTAGCGAAACACAACGCCATTACCCAACCTTTATAAAATCCACACCACCAGCTGCCTGATTTGAATATTTGAATTTCTTGGCTTTTCTCTACTACAATAAGCATGTATTATACATATAAATCTTCCTCTTGAATTACTCTATCTATTGGTGAAAACCGCATGAAAATCCGTTGCGTAGTTTAAAAGATCTATGCGCACATACATATAATAATGATAATGATGATAAAAAAGTCTCGCGAAATTACATCACACCATTCATTACATTTATTTACTAGCGAGTCTCGGCGTGCGTTGCAATACCACATAAATAAAGGAATTGTTTCTTGTACGAGTCCTTTCCTATCCGTTTCCGTTCCGCCTCCCCCTCCTCTCCCTCGTCACCTTCCATTTCCGCGTTCCCCCTTCACTTTACCCGTTTTCCCACCTTCATTCTCCCGCTTTTCTTGTCTTCACTTATCCCTCAAACCCCTCCCGTGAACCCCCGTCCTTCGTTCCCCTCTGCCCCTCTCGGATTCCCCTTCCCCTCCCGCCTTCCCTACCTGCCGTTAACTACTTGGATCTGGGATACACCAGTGGCGGACTAAGCCCGTCAGAGGCCCGGGGCGGCAAAGCTGAATGAGCCCCCCCCCCCCCCCCCCCCCCTAGTAAAAGTTGATGTAATTTTACCAGATTTTTATTCAGTTCACATGGGCCTCTGGTCCTGGGGGGCCTCCAAACACCTCCGTGTTCCCTAAACAAAAACCTTGTTTAAGTTTTAAGGTACCAGGGCACTGTAAAATTAATTTACCTTTATTTTTTAATCCCTTTTTTAAAAGATGCATTTGTTAATAAAATGTTTTAGGGAAATTCGAAAAATTCACGGAGATACACCATTTTATATTAAACCGTTTTAAACCATGTGTATGTTAAATTATCCTTCAGCAAAACTTTGAACGCGTTTTTCTCAAAACTACGTTTTTCAACCTGATTGATAACATATTAGAAAAACCATACATCCGATTTGCATGCACCAAGTCTTAAACTGTTAGAAAATCAAGTCACTATGGCAGCACATAGGGATTTTTTTTGAAAGGGCCCCCTTCTATTTTATTTTATGAAAGCTGAAAATTTTCCATAAAAACTCGAAAATAAAATTCGCTGTTTCGACATATTTCCCTTTTTTTTTATTTTCCCACAGGGGAATTTTGAATTCTAAAAAAAATGGTGCCATAGACACTGGATTTTCGAACAGTTTAAGACTTTTTAAATGCAAATGAAAATACAAATGCAATAAAAATACATACAGGCGGATGTACATTTTTTTTATGTTGTCAACCAGATTGAAAAACGAGTTTAAAAAGTTTCGAGGAAAACGAATTCAAAGTTTTGCTGAAGGAGGCCGCCCCTCTCCCCCCCCCCCTTTAGAACGCCACTGAATCGTTTAAATTACTTGTATATTTTAAAGGGCCCAAAAGATAGTGAAAAAATTAGAAGTGCAATACATAAGTGAAACTGGAACTAAAACTGTAGACAATAGAAAGATTAGTAGTAGTAGTAATTTTATTTTAAAAATTATTAATTATAATCGGTTCAGGCTGTATTTATTTATTCTTACTTTATCTGTATGAGATGATATTTGTATGGGACCTCCCAACTCCAAACCACCTCCTACTTAGCACATTTTAAAGGCACCAGGATACAAAAAAAAATTGTCACTTTTTTTAATTCATTTTCTAAAAAATGCATTTGTATTAACATATTAATACTTATTAATTATTACTTACTGATTATTAAATATTTCACCAAATATTGTAAGGAAATTCGTAAAATTGACGGAGATACAGCAACCTTACAACCTGGTTGACAACATATTAGGAAAACCCCGCATTGGGTGGGGTCCCCTAGGGTAAAGGGGCCCCGAGATGAGCATTGCCTAGGGGCCCCGACATATTTAAGCCGGCCCTGGAAGGGCCCGATTACCCATAAGGCAGTGTAGGCCACTGCCTATAATAATAATAATAATTGGATAATTTGTATAGCGCCGTTTTTGTGAAAAATCACCTCAAGGGCGCTTTACAATTTATTATGAATCCTAGGCTCTATCTAATTTTATTATTTTCAAATAGATACAGAATCATACTTACCTGCAGGACACTTCCGACAAAACACACTTTATTAGAAAGTTTATGCTTTTGTTATGGGGAAGATACGACTTAGCACGTGGAGGACATTATATTCAAAACACTGGACATTGCATGAGTTTTACATTTGTATTTATATTTAACAGAAGATTAATGCCAAGTTGAGTTTATATTTATTTTTAAAGTCTGGAGAATTTTAAGAATTTGCTTTTACACACTTAGTTATTTACAATGTTGCGAGCCGTGAAGGCGAAGGTGAAAGTTTTTTTTGTGAAAGTCTATGGGCCCAGCATAAGGCAGTATAGGGCACTGCCTTTGAAAATCCAGTCACTACAGCCAGGGTAGTATTATTCATAAGACGTGTAGGCAACTGCCTTGGGGCCCCGCAACGGGTAGGGCCCCCTAGGGCAAAGGGTCCCCTAGACGTGCATTGCCTAGGGGCCTCGGCATGTTTAAGCCGGCCCTGTCAGGGCCGTATTGTCCACAAAGCAGTGTAGGCCACCGCCTAGGGGGCACGCGTCGGCTAGAGGCCCCTGTGGTAAAAGGGGCCCCGAGACGTGCATTGCCTAAGGGCCCCAAAAATCAATTCATCGATCTGACTATGACACCACGTAGGAATTATTTATGGCCCCCCTTCTATTTTATTTTTATTTTTATGAACGATGAAAATTTACCATAAAAAATTGAAAACAAAATTCGCTGGTCCGCCATTTTTATCTTTTTTTTAGATACCGAAACTCCCCAATATGGTGCAATAGACACTGGATTTTCAAACAGGAATTGGTGCATGTCAATCGGATGTATAGTTTGTTTAATATGTTGTCAACCAGGTTGAAAAACATTAAAAAGTTTCGAGAAAAACGCATTCAAAGTTTTGCTGAAGGATAATTCAAAACTGTTTCAAACGTTTCACCTAAAATGTTGTATCTCCGTCAATTTTTCCAATTTCTTTAAAAAAATTGGTGAGAGCATTTTTAACAAGTGCATCTTTCAAAAAATGAAATTAAAAAATGACCAAAAAATGTTTTACAATGTCCTGGTGCCTTAAAGGCTTGTTTAGGATTTGATCAAGGGAACATGGAGGCGTTTGGGGCCCCCCCAGGACCGGGGGCCCTGGGCGAACCGCCCCCCCCGCCCCCCTCTTAGTCCACCACTGGGATACACCCATTCTTCAAACTACACCTATTGCAATTTTTTATTCACATTTCATAGCAGGCGTGCGCACAACTACTCACTAAAATTTCATCGCAATCGGATAAATAGTAATGGAAATAATTTCATAACGCCAGAGCTCACAATTATATAGGTATGTATAGAAACCATTGCGGGCATGCGCACTTCAAATCCCCAAAGTTTCGTCACAATCGGACGGATGGTTTAGGAACATAAAAAGGACAAACAAACGGCTAGAATGCCGTGTGTCACAAATGAATGAGTGACAATCCTCCATCTTGAATGTGCGTCAATGTGGACAATGATCGTTCTTGAATAGTAAAATGGATAACCCACTTTTCGTAATGTGGACCATCATAATTTTGAAATGGAAACTTCGGATTTGCATGATAATATTTTTTTTATTTGGTATAATATAATATAACATTTTATATCATCTTTTATTGGTAATAGTACTATATGCCCATTAACTGAATTTGGGAGCCGCCTCTTGTCTGAAGCCCCAAAATACTTGATAAATCTACATGATTTTGTGCAAAGGGGACTAATGTTCAATCTGTCAACAGACCGATAGCCATCTCTAATGCACAGACCTTCGTTCTTTCTTTGGCAGAAGCCACAGATGCTGAGTCTGTTCTACAGATATTTTGATGCTCTAAGGAGCTATCCGCCTTAATCCCCGGTGCACTGGTGCACGTATTGAACTCGACAGTTGATTTTGGATTATGAGAACGGGACGTTTCTTCGACTCGTTTTTTGTGTAAGTCGGCTCAGTGGGCTGGTCGGTAAGTGGAACTACCGCCATATGTTTTTCCTCCTTCATCTAATCCAAGAAGGCCTCTTTTAGGTTATAATTTTATTGAATAAGTAAATTTTTTAGAAAATTATCGTAGAACTTTTAAATATTTGTGCCTGAACTTCGCAAAAAAAATCACGCTCTTTGGAGATATTTCAAAACAGACGGCTGGCGTTAATCGGGAATTTCTACCTTGTCGCCATCTACAGAGAGTGTTATTGCTAACTTTTAGATTTCGAATGTTATATGATGTGATGCATCGCTTTACGTTAAAACTGTAATGGGTAGGTAGTATTGTAAAAAAGCAAATTGCTTCTAAACAGCCTTGAACCATTGTATCATTGGAAATTTGTATCATTGTTTCCTTGGAAATCAATTTATGGATAAATAAATGACCTGTGGGAGAATTTCAAATATTGTAAGGTTGTTCGTAGCCCGGGAACGTTGATCTTTCTTTAAAAAAATAATTTAAAAACAAAATACAACCTCGACAATAGGCATTGACAAATTTAAATACGTCGTAATCTCAAGATTTACAAAAAATAGTAGTCAGAATAAATAACAACGCTTTTACAATTTGGAGCATTTTTAGTGGGGCACCGTGCGGTTAGTCGTGGGTGCGGTAAGTGCGGTAAGTGTGCGGGTGCGGTAAGTGCGGTAAGCGGTAAGCGCGGTAACCCGTTGTGCGTCGCGCTCCATCGGGCAATACTTTTTATCTCTACGCAACTGACACATATTATTTATTTTCGTACCTCGTATTTCCGATGAAGCCATTTATAATATCAATCTTTTACTTTACGGTGGCGGGTGGGTTGTTGCTTTACTGTTAGGCATATCTAGCAGTCACTGTTTTTTAAGATAGCCATCTGTAACCAGGCCCTTTGGTGCGGGAAAAAAAATCTACAATAATTTATAATAATAAAATTTATTTGCGCATGTCGGGACGTTACCCCTCAACTACGGAGGCCGACAAATGTCTGCTCTACCTCTTGGCGAGACTAAGGACGGGTTGTTAAAAAAAATGTAAAATTCTTCAAATACATATTTAAAATTAATTTTCACGTTCTTATTTATTTATTTATTAACGGTATAAATATACCATAAATACGTATTACATGTCACAAAATATTAGTTTTAGGTACATAAGAAATAATTTAAAAAAAGAGTTAAGTTAATTGTGGCATTTGATTAAGAAATGACACAAAGGGCTACAATTATATTCAATACTATAGTATAAATAAAATTAATATTGATTGAAGATATATGATAGAATAGCCTTCTTGTACCTAGCTTCCGTGCAGTTAAATAGATCCGCCACATCTGCGTACCTATTACTAACTTCATGTAATCTAGGTACAAGCGAGTGTTTCGTGTACTCAGTCCTGTTGTTGTTACATTGAAACAAGATTTTGGAGCGAGTTGCTCTACCGGGTATATGAAATTCGATGAGTTTAGTTAAATCCGGACTGTCTATTCTACCATTTACAATTTTGAATATAAATATTAAGTCGGATATAATTCTTCGATCTGAGAGTTTTAATAAATTTAATTCTTTCATCAAGTAATTATAATTCGTGTTTTCAATGGGAATACCGAGTTTAAAATTTACATGTCTTAGGAATTTGTGTTGAATTTTTTCGAATGTATCTGAATGTAATAAAATGGGGGGACCAGAGTACCTAGCATGGTCGGTCGATATGGGTTTTATCGAAAATGTCTGTAACTTGTCAGCGCTCCCAAACAGGACTGCAAGTCGCTAACGAACAAACAACAGTTCACAACGACTAAGGCCGGTTACAGTGCTCGACCGACGGTCATTTGTATGAAAATTCCTAAATCGTTCAGTGCAGGACCGACCGTACGCATGCGTATATCGCTACGCAGTCCGTACGAGAATCGTCGGTCGAGCGCGTGTGCATGCAGACCGTCGGTCGACCGACGAGCTCGAAATGCTCTCTGGGCGACGATCGGGTGTACGGGATATCTACGTCTTCTGTTCCTAATACGTCTACGAAGATAATAAGCAGCTATTAATTAATTAATTTCGCGTACGACGTCCGGTCAGCTTGTTGGTCAATCGTGAACTGACGGTAGGCACCGACGGTCGGTCGGTGGTATGCGATCGTCAGGACCGACCGTACGCACCGACCGTCGGTCGAGCACTGTAACCGGCCTAAGGGTTCCTAATTTACTTTTCGAGAATTGTTATCTGTTCGTTAGCGGCCCGCAGTCGTGCTCGGGAGCGATGACAAGTTACCGACATTTTCGATAAAATCTATATCGTTCGACCATGCTAGGTACCCTGATCGAGGAGTTATATTCTGTATAAGTTCAATTGAAATTCTGTTATTATATAACTATAGGCCAGTTGCTTCATAAAACTAAAATAATCACAGAACTTGAATAGTACTTTCACAGAACGTGCAAATTAATTAAAAATATTTGAGGAGTTGTTCAAATATTTAACAACCCCTCCTTAAGTCTCTTAACAAGTCTCGCCAAGAGGTAGAACAGACATTTGTCGGCCTCTTTTTGAGGGGTAACGTCCTCGACTACTATCCGGAGGTCGCGGGTTCGAATCCCGACGTGCGCGACTAAATTTTATTTAATTAATTGTGGTGTAAAATAATAAGCAGGTACTTTCCCGAGCTGAAGATACTGTATCACCACGTGAAAGGCGACCACTCAGAATTGAATCAAATCTTATTTGTGGAAATTAAACTACTTCCCGACATCCGCGAGTTGAAACTCGACAGATAGACTCGTCGTCTATGACAATGCATTATATCACATTTGAATAGCACTCACGCATATACACTAGCACTTATACTGCATTTCTCTGAAATTGGCTACTAACCGCCCAAGAGATGGCCTGAAAATCGAAATTTGAACTTCGAATTATAGTTTTAAAAAACTTCGTTTTTATTACGAGTTGGTTTTATGTAAATATAAAAGGGTGTGATTGTTATCGTTATTTGTTTTTGGGGTGTTATGCCGTGTTACGCTACCTCCTTCTTTAACCTCCTTCTTTAACCTCCTTCTTTAGCTAAAGAAGGAGATAGCGCAACACGGCATAACACCCCAAAAACTAATAACGATAATACTTTTGGCCGTGAAAATCTTAAAACGTATCGGGTGTGATTGTTGTTCGTTTGTCCTCTTTACCTGTAGGCTTCCTAGAAGTACCACATTGTAAAAATCTCGGAATAAACTAGACTACCCACGACTTATTATTGTCAATCACCCTGTACTAAGGTCATCGTCAGAGGAATCTGGATCCATCATAGATCTGAGTCCAGAATATCAGAAAATTTCCGCAAACGGTTATCACACTTGGCTCGGGAACCACTGTTGAAAGCGACCATAACCGAGCTTCAGCTAACCGTATTTCTAGTACTATCGTAATTCATGGTAAATCATCTCGTTGGAAAACTGACTTTTACGCGGTTTCTGATTATTTATTTCTTGTACATATAATATCATCTGAGAATTAATTGGTTGTATAATAAACGTGAAGAAACGTACCTATACAATAAAATGTGAACTTAATATTTTTAGGTTGACATTTACTACTTCAGATTTTAAACAAAATATATTTTGGTAGAACATTATCATATAAACGACATCAAAAGTATTAATTTCGGTTGTGCCTGTCTGTAACTCTGGTTCAATGAACTCTATAACTCGAATTTGGGATGAAATTAAGTGTTAATTTCAAAATTGGAAGTGATTGTTTGAATAACACAGAAAAGCTATAAATTAGGTATCTGCCTACCTATAACATAATATTTCAATAGAAAATTAATTTAATTGTCGGTTTCAAAATAAGTATTATAATACCCAGTGATTAATTGATTTCTGTTGGAAATATACAAATAAAAAATATTTACCTACAGTCTACAGGGTGTAACAAGACATACTTGATAGACCTGGTTTTACCTAGATTCTAGATTCTGATGACCTAGATTCTGGTACGTAATTTTGTAATACGATACTGCTTTTCTCATAGTATTTCAAAAAATGCTTATAGAAAAATTGTCAAGCAACCAATTCTTTTCGCACCGCCACTTACTGTACGAAAGTAAGGATATAGACCCACATGGAAAAAAACAAAGGTATTGTGGGAAGTACTCGTAATTTGATTTAAAAAATTGGCAATATTCATTTAATATTAAAAATCAAACTACGAGTAGTTACTAATTACTACAGCATGTATAATGTATAATATTATTGAAATTTTGCCTAAATTCTATTTGCTTTAAGTTTATCAATTCTCCTTTCTGCAGAACCAAGTCCAAATCGACAGGTTATAAAGCAGGTAGTTCTACCTACCTAATTGCACACCATTACCGTAAGCTTTCGTAAGTAATGAGGTAATGGTAATGAGTAAACAGAATCAGTAATGACAGCATTGTTACCATCTCCAGGTTAATTTACATCGTTAATTAGTCCATCTAATTGCCTCTCCCATTGGGAGTTGGGAGGGAGGGAGGTTAAACCTGCCGTGGCCACGACCTCCGTTACCCACGAGGAAGCCAGAACAAAGGGTAAATGTCTTCGATGTTTTGTTACTCTTTTCATCTTCATGAACCGTATCGTGACACATTCCCCAATTTTCAAATGAGTCTTTCGATCAGTTACTACGCGATTTTTGTTGACAATTTGGCATGCAATCGGTCCTCTGTTCTTTCAAAATTATGTGTTATCATAGATCATAGGTTGATGATTTTAGATTTTCTTCTATAAAGCAGCAAACTGTTTGCTTGTGCATATAAGCAGAGAAAACTCTAGGACAGTATGCTTTGATTCAGTCATTTTCCCCTTAGATATTATGTATTTTTAAAAACATCTATTTGAATTTCGATTTAATTTTAGTGAACGAATGAACGCAAATCTTGGAGTGGAAATTAATCCACTTCCAAGAATGAGATTAAAAATTAAATCGATTTTCATGAAAAGTAACCAAAATTTTAAAGGAACTAATTGGTACCAAGGAAATAAGTAATAATACATCGGTTAAACTAAAATTTAAACTTTTTCAATTTGGGAGGCGGTTGGAGGTACCGCTGCCCCGGAAACATATATAACATACAACCATGCCTTAGGTCACCCCAAATGGTGTTCTACGTTCGGGGACTTAGCAAGGGTGCCTGGGTTCAATGGGGTGAGGTTTGTCCGAGTCTTGTCGGCGGATGAATCTACCCACCAACTGCGCGGCAGGCCAGATGGGAGACTCTGGTTGAGAGAAACCTTTTGAGTCCTCCAGTAGGACTCTCTTAGAACATCACCTTCCACCGCAGTGTGAGGGATGGATTCACTTCTGGTAACGCTGATCCCCAGATTCCTACCGACCGAACCCTCATCATGCCTTTTTATTCCGCAAGATCTTACTCTCACTCCTTTCCTAAAAAGACCCTCGGCACAACAATCCCCAAAGATGACATAGGCTCTGAGAGAAATTATTTTCATCAGAGCCCACTGTGTGGAGCTAATCTAATTTTGAAAATCGCTAAACCTTCCGTGGCTCGCAATTTCCTCCATCCGTAATAAACAAAAACAACCGTGAAATGTCTCCACAGCTGTAAAAAATAATCAAAGACGTTGTATTCTCTGCTGAATATATTGTTTTAATTGTTCAACATCATCAATCGGTCAGTTCTTTAAACTCGCGGTGAAAATCGGACCTAATACCGACCGAGCCGTGAATATTCGGTCAGTGGTCCAGTCGGCTGCGGCTATTGCGAGAGCATTCAAGTTCATCTCCCCGTTTGTCTGCTGTCTGCTGTCTGCTGTGGGAAGACACGGCAAGGGGGAAGATGGACAATGGAAGAAGTGGATAACAAAGCCCGGAGAGAATACCGCGACCCACTTCCTCTACCTTGAGGTACTCCGCCATACACTTTGCACGAGTACCGCTAACCGCTATAATATCTCAATGAATCCAATACTAGGATAAATAATACTATTGTTGCATTTTGCGCTACTTTACTTATTATTGCAAATGCTAATTATAATGACAGTTGACAGTTCTATGAGGGTTCTAACTGTAACTATAGAGGTAGATTCTGAATGATGGTATAATTCACAAATTATGAATACCGTTAAAAGATTCATTTTTTTTTCTGATTCTGATTTTTGTACTAAACATGTAGATTTTTAATAGTTTCATTCATAAATAATTATTGATTTGAGTGGTAGATACTATTAGTATCGCCCTGGTGTAAGACCACCATTCAGAATTGAAACGTTGCTTGAAAATGGCTTTAGCCGTGTTTAGTGACCAGATCTGAATAGCCAGGTACTTCCCAACCTTCCTCTTCCCCACCTCCTTTCCCTCCCCACTACCTTCAGCCTCACAACATACCCCAATTGGGGATGCCATAGTCTCACACTGGCTCCAGACGGGAGCAGTTGAGATTCTTGTGCGGTATTCACTGTAAAAAAAAAAAAATCGTACTGTTCGAAACTGCCTATAACATCGTTATGACATAGAAACCGCCACTGGCTGGTAAGACGGCGGTCACCAACGTTGCCCGGCCGGACCTCAACGCCGTCGAATTCTCTAATAAAAACGATCATGTCATTTTGTCAGAAAATCAAAAATGGCAAAATTAAAATCGTCGTAGAAAATTTATTCGTCGACATAAAAATACCTTCACTGTCGTAATTGTCGAGAATAATAAAAAACATTTGAAATTACCCTATTATGCTCACCATGGAACTATGATTATATTATCTCTTAGATGCTCACCTAACTTTGAAGGATATATCTATTTACGCGTAGTTTTAGCTTTTCCCCTTTAAATGTTTGTATCATTTTCTCCATATTTATAAAAACATCCATATATTTATAAAAAATATTTGTCTCTGGAAAAATTACCTTTTTTGTTTTGATCGAATTTTTTAAATCGTTTTTTTATTTTATTTCGGTGAAATGAACACTTTGTTTTAAACAACAGATTTATTAAAAATATATAACAACCGGTTTCGTTTATCAGGGTGATAATGCAAAAACAGATTTATTCATTATACCTACCTACTTACGAATAACCATACACAAAATTGAATATAATTTTTAGGAGAAAAAAACATTTTGATGATGACTCTGGAAGGTGAAACATTTGTCACGCGTAATAATAGTTACACCGCAGAACTTGTTATAAACATGCTTTTTTTTTAAAGAATCTTACTTCTTACTAATATTATAAACGCTAAAGTTTGTACGGAACGTCCACGTGCGTTTGTTACTATTCACGCAAAAACTACTGAATGAATTTTAATGAAACTTTATAATAATATAGCTCATATATCAGAATAACATATATAGGCTATAATTTATAAAGCTAGCTATTAAGGGGACGCGGGAGGGGAAAGAGGACCTACGGGAAAGATGATTCAGGGAGAAACAATGAATTTCTTTGAATATGGCATTGCAACGCATTCCGGGAACCAGCTAGTAATATTATAAATTTTAACGAAGTTAAAATTAAAATGTAGTTCTTCAAATTAAAATAATACAAACGACAAAAAACGGATATGTATAAACAGAAACATAACGGTACTAGCTGGTTCCCGTTTAATAAAAAAATAGTTTCTCCCTGCGTGTCCTTTCCCATTCGTCCCGTTCCCCTTCCTCTCCCGCGTCTCCATCCGTTCTCGCGTTCCCACTCCGCCTCCTTCACCTTCCCCCTCCTAAGTTCCCCTCCTCCATCCCTGGTTCCCCTCCCCCTCTCCCGCGAACTTCCTACCCGAGTTCCCCTCCCCCCTCCACCCTCCCGCATTACATACATTCAGTCCCGGTACATTCAGTTTTCAAACGGCTCGCGTGCCACCTGTTGCAGTTTTTGTTATACAAATTTCATAATGCCAGAGCTCACCAATAGTTTTATACAAACCTTGTCCTGACAATAACGAACACAAAAAAAAAGAATTATACAATTTGGTGCAGTCATTCGGTAGTTATGCGCGTACATACATTTCGGCGATTCATTTTTATATACAAAAAGAAGAAGAGAAGAAGAAGATAAGAAGATTTGAAGAAAAAAAAACGAACTCTTTTCTCAATCCATAGATTTTGTTGCTTCGATAAAATCTACTATAGCCAGGCCACCGACTGTAAAATTAAATTGTCAAACTTAAATACATGGATAGACTATGATTACCTACATTTGTTTCGGATTTTTTCATAATTCTTACATCAAAAAGCAGACATGTTTTAGAGCGTGACTGCGAGTGTTAAAAAAACGCCCATGTGAATTAATTGGCTATAAATTTGATTAGACCAACGTTATTTATACTTTCTTATAATATGGTGAAAAAAGAACACGAGAAGTACCTGCCTAATAAACGTGGCAATAAACTATAAATATAACAGTGTCTTCTCCCGTCTGGAGCCAGTGAGCCTATGGTATCCTCAATCGGGGTATATTGTGAGGCTGAAGGTAGTGGGGAGGGGAAGGGGATGGGGAAGATGGGAAGTACTTGGCTATTTAGATCTGGTCACCAAACACGGCTAAAGCCACTTCAAGCAAAATTTCAATTCTGAATGGTGGTCGTACACCAGGGCGATGCTGAGAATATCTTTCACTCTGGAACGTACTGCAAACTTATTTTTAATTAATTTCATGTGAAATAACACAAATACATAAAATTTACATAAACCCGCGACCTTGGGATTGCTAGTCGAGAGTCTTACCCCTCGATCTCGGAGGCCTTCAAAATTAAACTACACCCTTGCAAAATACTACTTACCCGCTCATATTCAAATGGGGGCCTCAGCAAGGGTAAGCCATCCAGTGAGGCCAACATCATCAAACTATAATATAATGTAAAATATTTGTATCAAATAAATAATTTAATAAAATACCTATACAGTTAAAGGACGTACTTGACTTACTTTAACCAGTGAATCCTGACATTATTTGGAGTAAAAAATGTAAATGAAATTTTGGTTTTCCGTGACATTTTTGATGTTTTTCTGCAAAAACAAAAAAATGGTAGTTGTCGAACAGTTGGAGGCGGGGTAAGGGGTTCATCGGACACCCAGCTGAGTGACCAGTGACGACATGTGGAAGAATTTTTTTTTTGTTTGATTTTGAAGAAAAAAAATTAGAAAAAAAAGGTCGTCAAAAAAACTCACCGGAGACCAAAATTTCATTTACATTTTTTACTCCAAATAATGTCAGGAATCACTGGTTAAAGTAAGTCAAGTACGTCCCTTAACACCTTGTATATTCAAAAGAAAATAATGGTGTGTTCGTACCTGCCTAACACGTGGCATTATTTTTATTAGTAGACATTTTTACAGGAGGCTAGGAGGCCCCAAGGAAAATAATTTCCCTCGGGTCCTATCATAGTCATCTTAGGAAATACTATGTGCAGAGTATTTTTAAGGAAATGAAGGAGAGGAAGTTCTGGGAAGGAAGATGATATGGGGATGGATAGGCAACCGAGGGCCAGTGTGTCTAGGAGTGATGGACGTACGAATCCATTTCTTCAACCGCGGTGCAAGGTGGCGATGGGTCGAGAGAGTCCGGCTGGATAGGTCAAAGAGTCACTCTCAACCAGGGACGGATCATGAATGCTCAGTGAGCTAAGGGTGAAAAGTACGACATTGTTGATGTTGTAGCTGAAACCGGTATATTTTTTAATTTCAATATTTTTAGGAAGAAGATTTTTTATTTTATTTTGGGGAGTGAATTGAAATTGTTGTTATACTTATATTTTTATTTTTGAAAACGCTCCTCAATTATGAAATTAATGAATAAAAAAAAAGTCTTAACGGATCAATGAAACCACTCACATTGTCGAAATATGAAACCAAGGAAGCTTCATTGACACGAAGAGTTATTTATCTATTTACTAGCTGACCCGACAAACGTTGTTCTGCCGTATAAATTATTTCTAGTGAATATTTTAGTTGTTAAACAAAAAAAAAAAATAACGAATGTATTGTAAGTGTGTGGGGATGGGATCTATGACAGAAAGACGAATGGAGAGCTGTAGATGATGACCGCCAATAAAAACAAAAAAACACCAACTAAAGTAGAAAAATGAAATAAAGAAAATAAATATGAATTTCGAAGAGCAATTGAGTGTACGATACTTTTTGTCAGTCCGTCTTTAGCAAACACAAATAATAAAGCTCGATGGTTTGCCCACGCGAGAACATGATGCCGAATAAAATATCAAATGACGTGATGCTTCTCGTGAATGTCTTTCGCACGTGTGGATGAAAATTCAATGAGACGGACGTAGCGCCATCTCTCAATCAATAACATAAATAATTTCGTTCTGTTTGAAATACGAAAAACGGTTAAATTTGTTCATACAAAAATACTAAAATCGCGATTAAAAAATGGGAGGGATAAAATTTGGGGTTATAGGTATTTTTTGATGCCAAATAAAAAAGTAAAAAAGTTGTCAAAAAAATTGATTTTTTTTTCTCAATAAGGACATATATATGTACTTTAAAACCTATTCTCATACATAACAAATATACACAAAAAATTTCATAAAAATCGTTCAAGCCGTTTCGAAGGAGTGCGACCACAAACACGTGGCACGAGGTTTTTATATACAGGGTGTAACAGGACATACCCGAGGGATTTTAACCATCGATTCCTGAGCATATTTGGAGAAAAAAATGTAAATGAAATTTTGGTCTCCGGTGATATTTTTGATGTTTTTTTTATTTATTTTTTCTACAAAAACATTAAAAAATGGTAGGTGTTGGACAGTTGGAGGCGGGGTGAGGGGTTGGTCGGTTACTCGGCTGAGTGACCAATGACAACAAGCGGAAGAAATTGTTTTTTGTTTGAATTTGAAGAAAAAAAAAGTAAAAAAAAAAAATAATGTCATAAAAAAAGTCACCGGAGACCAAAATTTCATTTACATTCTTTACTCCAAATATGATCAGGAATCGTTGGTTAAAATCCCTCGGGTACGTCCTGTTACACCCTGTATAAACAGAGGGCGGCTTGGATCTATAGTTTTATTCCAACATAAAAAAAAAATTGCATACTTGACCGTCAACGCAAAAGAAGTTTGTCGATATGGGATTCGGAAAAAACACCCCATCCCCTTTTTCCACCCTTTTAAAGCAGAATTTTGATATTTCGTGATGAAATTTTGCACATGTGACGTTCATAACAAGAGGTAAAATTCTGTTTGGATCTGATTTCATAAATCTCTGTGAAAACCCAGGCAATGCCGGAACTTGTTGTACAAACATTAATGAAATGTTAATCGATCTGATGCCAGTAATAATTTTTGCATAATTTGCCGTTCTAAACTGCAAAAAGTAACAGTTCATTGACAACTTATTTACATTTTGGATGCAAGAAAAATCAGAATTAGTATCAAGGCTCTTCGCTTTGCACGTTATAACTGTTACCTAACTTTTAAATATACAAATATGAATAAAAAAGTTGTTTGATAACATTGATCTCCATGCAGACTAAATATGACAGCCTGAATAATATTAAATAATGATTGAAAGAGCCGTTTTTATGGTATTCTAAAGGAACGGTACCTGTTCGTGAAGTATTATTATTTGATAATTTAATAATAATGTAAAATAAATATTACGTAGCCATACTACGTCAATGTACGTAGCTGTAAAAATGGAAGCCCATATATTCTAGGTTTAGAAAAATAGCGAAAAAGGTATTTAACAAACAATTTTTTCGAATCACTGAAGACTTTTATCAATTCCGTGACGATTCACAGTTACGGTACCGTGATGGCAAAAAGGCAATAAACATACGTTCCTTATCGCTATATATATATATATATTTTTTTTTTAATTATTTTTTATTTGTTTTATTTTATTTATTTAGTATCTTAAAAAAGGAACATATTATGACATCACTTATCTTCCATTAAAAACATATGCTTGTGGATGGAAGAAGAGTTTCCATTTTATATAGGTAATGTACAATTTATACAGTCAGGTGTTTCGCATATATAGGTATAGTTAATACACAGCTAATATACAGTTAATATACAGTTAATACACAGTTATGAGATACACAATGTACGTAGGTCTGAGGTCTGAGGTCTGATTCCTCCAGAGGAAAAAGTGATCATTTTCTTGAATCTCTTTCACACACCGCCCGTGACGTCTCCGTAGACCTCTTCAATAATACTAGCCGTGACGATAATTTTGGCAGTATGGAATATAGTAACAATGATAATATTGAAGTGCGAGTAAATTCCAAAAAATAAAAAAATGTCAAATGTCAATGCGCTGATGGTTTTGTTCTTGTTCTTAAACATAATTCTTCCATACAGCATCCCCAAAGATGACATAGGGGATTTATTTTACTCAGGGCCTCCTGTATGGAGCTAATGAAAAAAAATATATGTAAAGCCCCAGTTCTTTCTTACACACTAAATAACAGCAGTCGAAAATGAGACAAACGGTGAACGTATGTCTGCACCCCCCCCCCCAAAGGAAACGTACAATAATTTTCATATATCTCCCTCATGTATAAAGTAAATGAAACGCAAGGAAAAAGTAGTACTTTGGAGAAAACAGTGGCACGTATTTTGTGTGTCTCATCTTTTGTCTCACCATTATTATATGTGTAAGAAAGAGCTGCAGCATTGTCGCTATAGTGATCGTATGTTTATTGCCTTTTTTGGGGTCATGGTACCGTAACCGTGAATGATCACGTTATTATAAAAGCGCTCATTTAGCCAAATTAATCGGGATATTTTCGAAAATGTACCTTGGCACAAAAGCGAAAAAGAATTTTTTTTTTAAAACTTGATAGTTGATTTTGACATGTAAGGTATAAAATAAATGTACATATATTTAGGTATAAAACGGCTTTAAATTCTGTTAAGATTTAGATACTGTAGATATTGTAGCTACAATATCTAGTGCACTAGTGCAAAAAAAAACAAGTGTACTTCTCTCATTCTTCTTTTGGCGGCTTAGTTTCTTCGTATATTGGTTAGTTACGCTTTGGTTGCTTGAACAGAAAAGTTTGTAAACATGCTTTTAATATCGACGGCCAGCGGCTGAATTGGTATTGCGTTTGGGTCCCACCCAGGAGTCGTGAGTTCAATTCCACGGTTGGTTAATCAATCTGGCTCCACCGCGACACAAGCAACATTTTCCGCTTACTGTGGTGGTAGTCGGAGATTTTGAAATACTGTCAGGTTATTCGCCACCGGGAACGTTTGTCTGTCTTTAAAATATGTACCATATTTGTGGTCGCAGTCATATTGTGCCCGTAAAATATGTTTGTTTTTGTTATATTGTTGTAATTATTTAAATCATTTCGTTTTAAAACTTTCACTGAAATAATTATAAATAATTAAACCAGACAGCCCCTTACGGGGAAGATAGCAGAAACGAATTCGTGATTCATAATTGTCAAAAAATATACATTTTATTTTTCCTAGCAACGTATTTTTTCAAAAATTTCAGAATTACTGTACAAAAATCGAATCGATTTAGAAAGTAAAATTAAATAACGCGTAATTTTACCCAGGTGCTAATTAATGTCTTCATATTATAATTAATTATTTTAACAATAGTCATGTTATTAACATTGACTCGTGTAACACAGCCAATATTATACCACAGTAAAAAGTCGTAAAGTAGGTTTTACAGTCTTAAAATAACGGAAAAATAAACGGAGTCGTTATTAACCTACTGAGTGTGAATTATTTAAAGTTATGCGTTTCATCATCAGATAATACTCTCATTGCGCTAATTATCAGACCTACTGACCATCACTAGGTCACTAGTCAGTATTACAGTACCTACAAAATATAATATACTTCACATAAAAAGATTAAACAATAGGTACGATGTTCAACATTATAAAAAGAAAGTACAAAATGTAATTTTAGTACATTTTACACACGAAGAGTAAACAAATTATAATACAAATGGTCAAACTTAAAAGGAAATAAGTACAAAATATAATACATATAGTCCACATGCGAAGAGTAAACAAATAATAACGATGTTCATTCTTAAGAGGAACCAAGTATAAAATAGAATATAGTCCACGTACGAAGAGTAAACAAATAATAATGATTGTCAAACTTAAGAGGAACTAAGTACAAAATATAATATAGTCCACGTACGAAGAGTAAACAATTAATAATGATGGTCAAACTTAAGAGAAACTAAGTACAAAATATAATATAGTCCACGTACGAAGAGTAAACAAATAATAATGAAAGTCAAACAGGAGGAATTAAGTACAAAATACAACATAGTCGCCGTAAGAAGTGTAAACAAATAATAACGAAGTTCAATCTTAAGAGGAACCAAGTACAAAATATACGATATCCAAGAAGAGTAAATAAATAATAAATGATAGTCAAACTTAAGAGGAAATTTACGTGGACTATATAATATTTTGTACTTAGTTCCTAAAAA
The DNA here is from genome assembly GCA_917880885.1 of Limnephilus marmoratus. Classification (NCBI taxonomy): domain Eukaryota; kingdom Metazoa; phylum Arthropoda; class Insecta; order Trichoptera; family Limnephilidae; genus Limnephilus; species Limnephilus marmoratus. The sequence goes on along the minus strand of OU862916.1, from coordinate 40,564,840 downwards.
GGAACTAAGTACAAAATATAATATAGTCCACGTATGAATAGTACACAAATAATAATGATGGTCAAACTTAAGAGGAACTAAGTACAAAATATAAAATAGTCCACAAACGAAGAGTAAACAAACAATAATGATGGTCAAACTTAAGAGGAACTAAGTACAAAATACAATATAGTCCACGTACGAAGAGCAAACTAATAATAATGATGGTCAAAATTAAGAGGAAATAAGTACAAAATATAACAGAGTCCCGGTACGAAGAGAAAGTCCTTGAAAATAATATCAACAACTCTCAATGAAAATGTAAAATAGAGAATACAAAAAATTGATAGGTAAGGTCACAGAACCTCTAGTTAGTATGTACGGGTCTGGCGTCTTTACCAATTAAACTATTGAAACCTAGTTGAATTCCATAATTTTTGTCAATTTTATAGTTCGCTACAGAATTATTACATATTGGCCATCCTTGTATGAGAATAAGACGTTCTACTAAATCAACTTAAATCCCACAAGAAGGTTGTAACGATTATATCGTTTGCTCCTAACTTGCTCGTCAGTCTATATCGCGACGAGATACCTAATATCAGTAACGAATGTTTCGGGAGCATCCCCTATCCTTATCCTATTTTCCCCTTCTTCTCCCGCTTAGCAATAAAACTACATCTTGTGACGAATCAAATTTCGTCACAAATAAATTTGAATAAATAATTTTGTGTTATGAAAGAGTCTCGCTCTGTGCAGCAAAGACAAAGAAAGTGATGACAGATATGGGTGCAGGTAATAAAAGGGAAGAAGAAAGAAGTGCGGGGTAGAGCCACAGGTCTTACCAGTTCATAGGGCATGCCGAGACAGACAGTCAAGACCGGGACGGAGAGGGGACACGTATAGTGTACAACGGCAAGTACGCGTTCCCCGCCCAGCGGCGTGATGCTGGGCGGTGGATGAAGAAACAGGAGTCAAGACCGGGACGGAGAGGGGACACGTATAGTGTACAACGGCAAGTACGCGTTCCCCGCCCAGCGGCGTGATGCTGGGCGGTGGATGAAGAAACAGGAGTCAAGACCGGGACGGAGAGGAGACACGTATAGTGTACAACGGCAAGTACGCATTCCCCGCCCCGCGAGGTGGTGCTGGGCGGTGGATGAAGAAGTTATAGTGGAGTTCAAGGAAATGATTCGCAAAACATACGTTCCTCCGCCCGGCGACGTAAAGTTGGGCGTGAGACGAAGAAAGTGCGGTGACCATACGCGGCGAGTTGCCAAAGTGCGAAGTGAAGAAGACGACTTCAGGAGACTTCAGATTTCAGAGGCAGGAGACTCGGCTAGGAAGGCCTGAGCTGCTGAACCGGAGGAGCTGCCATCGAGGACCTCAGCCTTACCAAGGCACCCGCAGAGAACCCAGTGACACGAAGGTAGTTCAGTGAACAATTAACTATGACGATGTGAACAATGGAGAAGCAACCCCGAACCATATGACAACTAGTTAAGATTTAGATGTAAGTAAATCTAAGTATAATTAAGATCATGTATCCTTGCCAAACCTAATTAAAATCCTAACATATAAAATCTTTATAATCAAATTCATCCCCCCTTTGTCCCAACCCAAGCGACCCGAGTCGGTGAGAAGGCAGAGAAGGCAGATCGGAGGAAGTACAAAGGTAGGTATAAAAACTGCACTTATTTAACCTTACATCAATGATTATCCTGAGCTAGCTTCCTGTAACAAGGTGATACGTTACAATCTCCAAGCATCATTAGCATAAGAGACTTTTTTGCTTGACTTTAGTTGACTTAATATATAATATATCTTGACTTAATATATAATATACAACATTATAAGCTGTTTGCTTCTTCCAACTAAATAAATAAACATCTTATGGTTGGAACTATTCTCTGAATCTAACGGTCTAATCTTATCTTAATGATTATAGAAAAAAATAAGCGGTTATTCAGCCATCACAGGCATTTTTTAAGATATCATAAAGAAAAATTTAAAAGTTGCATCCTGTCATGTTTTACTTAAAAGCAGCATGTTAAAAATTAAAAGCATCAATGTAAATGTTAACTTAACAAGACAATTAAACGGGTAGGTAGTAGGCAGCAGGTATGAGGCAGTAGATCTACTCCGTGCTTCATTATATCAGCAGGGCCGATTCCCTGCTCCGTCACGCCACGCCGCCACGCGGCGACTAACGGCACAGGGAATCACCGCACCGATTTAATTAGTTCGTCTCCACTCGATGCAGTGCCAACCCACGACACTAACTATTATCTATTACCTACCTGGGTACAAAAACACTATGCGGAAGACACTGAGGTGGAGTTTGCGTCGTTCACACTTACAAAAGGTTGGCTAGAGTAGAATTTGCATGACTACAAACAAAAACGCCCTTACAGGCTCTTGCGGTATCATTATGCAATATTTTATGTGTTTTGATTTGGAGTTATTTCTAGTTAAGTGAAGAGTGCCCGGAATAACACAGAAAGCCTGACATACCAACATTTGTATTTATTGTAGTAATTTTTACATTAAAATTTACAAATTGCTTATTAATTATAACATTACACACTTGCTTTCACACTATATTTTTTCCAGTTTGCTTAAACCTTCCAATTAGTGCGGGCTTTAGAGTTTCTGGTAGCGTGTTATAAAACTTCATCCCTTTGTGTAGTAAACTATTCTTCGTATTCGCTTTGTCCTTTTTGTAGCCTGATTTCCTTGCACGTCCTTGTGTAATGTCTGCCATTGTAGATAATTTTATTTGATAAGTATTTTGGTAACAGGTTGTTTACTGTTTTATGGATAAATATCATCGTGTTCAAGGTCAGCATCTGTTTCACGGTTAGCCAATTTAGTTTCTTTAACATTTTATATACTTATGAAAATCTATTTCACTGAAGTATTATTATTCTCATTGACCTATTTTGGAGAATTTAAAACTTATTTTGTTTTCGTCCGTTACAAAAGAAAATAATAGTTAAGCAGTAGTTTAAGTGTGGAGCGGAGGATCCTGTTCATCAGAGCAAATATCGCAAGAGTCAAATCGTCCGCAATGAGGGAATGACTCATTATGAAGCTAGTTATTCCGAATTTCTACCGACCCACGTGGAACATATAACTTACTCCCTTGAATACTTTAAGTTTCTAAGCTCTAAAACATGTGTCATTTTTTAAGATAATATCTATTGAGATGCCGAGTTGAAAAAGAAATTATATGAAATTACCTCAATAAATAAAAATTGCAAATACGCTCCGAAAATCATAAAAAACACATCTGGTTCTGTTAATAACATGTCATAAGTATGAACATTTTTCACTGCTTCTTTAAGTGCTATTCTTAGGTAAGTCAGAGATTTTGGCTCAATTTTAAATAAGTCGGGTTTTACTAAATATTTTCACAACAGCCTATTCATTACAATCGTTTTCTTTAAATATTAGTATAAGTATTCTTTATCATTCTTATTTACACATCTTCCTTTCAAACCATCTCAGTAATCTTCTTCTTCTTAGTAGGTACTTATAACGGAACCTTAAGATCTTTTTAAGTATGTAGTACAAATGTATGTCCACCCAATGTTTCTTTTTTATTGTGGGTACTGCTTGGGGAGGTGGAAAAGTACCCGGTAATTCAGATCTGGTCAATTTTTTATAAGCGAGAATAACCGTTTTTTTTTTCAATTTTAAAATATTAGTGAACAAGTATCCAATCTGTGACTAAAAACCATGACAAAAAGCTTTTAGAAAAAATCTATGAATTATGGTAATGCGCGTTTTCATCCCGCGGCAAAATATCCACGACAAAATATCCCCGACAAAATATCCTACGGATAAAATATCCTTAAAAAAATATGTACTAAAACCTAACCTAACTTTACAGGATGTCTGTATTATTTTTGTCCCATTTTACTTTTTTTGAATAATAATTATTTATGGTCTTTACAGGATGTCTGTATTGTTTATGTCCCATTTTACTATTTTTGAATAATAATTATTTATGGTCTTTACAGGATGTCTGTATTGTTTATGTCCCATTTTACTATTTTTGAATAATAATTATTTATGGTCTTTACAGGATGTCTGTATTGTTTATGTCCCATTTTACTATTTTTGAATAATAATTATTTATGGTCTTTACAGGATGTCTGTATTGTTTATGTCACATTTTACTATTTTTGAAGAATAGTTGATTGTGTTTACGGGATGTCTGTATTATTTTTGTCCCTTTTTTGTTAGAATAGGTTAGGTTAGGTTAGGTTAGTTTTTAGTAGATATTTTGTTGGGGATGTTTTGTCGCGGGATGAAAAGTCGCGGAACCATAAATTATGATGCGTGAAGTGCGGAAAAGTGCCCTTTAGATTTAATGACTATATCAGTCTGATGTATCAGACGTAATTCATATAAATTTTTAACAAAACTGAAAACCCGTTGACAGGTTATTGCAGACATTAGCATTTTTTATGACATTTTTATTTGTAATGAGACAGTACTTATTCACGATTCACGCTCACCGCTCCGTTCCACTTCCATTGAGAATATAAACACAGCGTTAAAAGAAAAATAAACTGCGGTGCAAATGCTCTTCCTCTCTAAAAATCGCGCTGTACTTTCCGAGAACTAAAACAAAATTTCCTTTTTCTCTATATTTTTATAATAATACCCAATAATACTTTTTTTAACTGCTCGGGATAAAATTGGTTCGGTTTTCTGCACAACTCATGTAAGTCTTATAGAAATCGCCGTGTCTCTCTACGCACCAGATTTAAATGTCCGGGTTAAATTTTCCCCACAGGAAAAACTAAACCCTTTTAGACACTTCCCAAACTGATCATCTAGTCAATCCACGCTATGCAATTTGCACTATATAAGTATTATAAATACAAAACAATACAAGAACCACATGTCAACTTACCAGAGACCAAATGGGAAAATAATTCACCGACTCCAGATATTTTCATATCAGAGGGTTCGGCTTTGTGGAATTCCTAATTGAACCTATAAATCCTACTGATCCCTCAACATAAATATTTAAAAAATCTTTTGTAATCCTACATGTATTTAAAATGACTGATTTTTGCATTTTTATATATAAATTCTTTGACAAATCTAATATGCCTAAATTTTGAATGAGAGACTTAGGTATAATGCCAGCAGCCGAAATAACAAATGGTAATATTTTTATAGTCTGAGAATGCCAAATTCTTTTAATCTCATTTCCTAAATCTGTGTATTTTCTTATTTTTTCAGAAACAGTTTTTTGAATATTACAAGAATTTGGAATATCAATGATATATGATATTTTTGAAAAAGAAATTAACATTAATTAACTTTAACATCATTCTTACAGTAATGAAATACATTATAAACACGGGTACCTTAAGCCAAAATAACACTATTATGCGTGTCAATTAATTTTGAAGTTCAGAATACAGCTATTGTGTAAGTGTAGGTATCTAAGAATGGTGGTACCTATTTAAAAAAAAAGTTTCATGTGAAAACTGTCGATTAATTTCTTGTAAAACCCACGCGTTGATGTCTTATTTTACTGAATGTTGAAAATCGGCTTCGGAAAATATTGTTACAATGAAGTTAAATAGTTTATGTGGATAATGTTTATCGGTGATTATTTGAGGCCCTGTTTAGAATGGCAGTAATAAAACACCGCGTTTTTTTTTAAAACAATTTCAGTAAATTTGTTAAATTGGCCGATTTTTCAAGATGAAGTCTCCAGGGTACTTAGCACTGTCGACCGATAACAATTTTATCGATAATGTCATTAAATTGTTACCGTTCCCGAATATGACTGCAGATCGCCAACGAATAAACATCAGTTCACAACGATCAAGTGTTCTTAATTTATTCGACGTGAACTCTCGTTTATACGATGTGTAGTCGTGGTCGGGAGCACTGACGAGTTATCGATAAGTCTTTTATCGATCGACCGTACTAGAAATTTTCCACGGTCAATTTAATATCTTCCACAGTCAATCGGTAAAGGTTTAATCGACAATGTCGGTAACTTGTCATTGTTCCCTTGCATGAATTCAGATCGCCAACAAACAAATATATTTAACGAGAACTGTTGTTTGCACGTTAGCGATTCAGCTCGGGAGCGCTTAAAGTTATCGATATCATCGATAAATACTTTATCAATCGTGGGTGGGATAACTAGCAAAGGGTAACTAGAACGTTACCCTCGGAGATTTTTTATTCCCACCCGAGCGCGGTTATATTTCTGTGTTCATATTAATAGTCACAAGCTTCCGACGCCTAGCCAATGATGGCCCTAGGCTAGGAAGGTCGATAATAGAGACGTAAAGAAGGAAAACGCCACAACTAATGTCCTCAAAACCTATTTGATTGGTACCGCTGCCCGGGTTGCATGCAGTAAACAGGTTGAAAATTTTCCTGATGATGACCTCCAACAGAATAAAAAAATTAAAATTTCAAGCTGTCTCAACAAAAATTGTCCGACATGTCATAAATTCGGATATTGCTGATTGAGAGCCTTACCCATTTACACGGAAGTCGTCGAAAAAACCGTTAGTCGTAAATCAATTAATCTTAATAATTTTACAATTTTATGGAGTAATTGAAGTAATCACTAATGACGTAAGCGCTGTAACATTATAAACAATAAAGAATAAAAATCCAATTTGTTAACTGTTACCGGGGCCATAATATTACGAATGCGACATTTAACATCTGAATTCTAATAAAAGTTTATGAATTTACACAAATAGCTTTTTATGAATACGATTTAAAGCATTAAATTAGCTAGGAACGGTATTTATTTCAACGGGTCGAACCGTTTGGAACTGTTACAATAAGTGGTTAATTTACCGAAAAACTTGTTATTTTGTGATTCTATTCCTCATTATAAAAATAGAATTGGTAACCTCTTTATACGATAGATAGTCAGAGGTAGAAGGGCTTAATGGGAGGTAGGTACTTTTATTTACGTTCTTCATTATTGTTATAAATATAAAATAAAAATCAAACTAATTGAATGGAAACAAATGCTAGATTTAGGCCGTTTACTTACACATCGTAGATTTCAGGCGAGAAATAGAATTCCGATGTGAAATACAATTTTGTTTAAAATTTAAGACCCGACTGGCCAAAAATGTGGATCACGAAGCATTTCTTCTTTATTCTGTGGTTAGAAAAAAGATAAGCAGTCGTCCGATTTGCAGAAGGTCCCGCAGTTCGATACCCTGTCACGGCAGTAACATGTATTTTTTCTGTGACCCGACTGTCGAACCCCCGACATTTCATCCCCGGACAGTTGTTTCCTCGGACAGTTTATCCCACTATCACTGTCGGTTGATCCCTCGGATCTTACGACTGTCGAACCCCCGACATTTCATCCCCGGACAGTTGTTTCCTCGGACAGTTTATCCCACTACCACTGTCGGTTGATCCCTCGGATCTTACGACTGTCGAACCCCCGACATTTCATCCCCGGACAGTTGTTTCCTCGGACAGTTTATCCACTACCACTGTCGGTTAATCCCTCGGATCTTACGGCCGTAAAACAAAAGTCGATATCTATACATATAGGGTACGCACTTGATATTATTTGAAGTAAAAAATATAAATTAAATTTGGTCTGCGGTGACCTTTTAAACATTTTTTAATATATTTATTTCCTCAAAAGCAAACGTTTTTTTTTTCTTCAACACGTCGTCACTGGCCACACATTCGAGTATTCGCCCAACCTCTCACCCCGACCTTAAGAGCGTTTAACCAGCCAGCGGACGAAAATCCACATTTCGTCGAAAGTTGTTCTTACGATCGTGCAGGGCGGTTACAATGAGAAAGATAAATTATTCTCCATACCAGCTTTTTAAAATTATAACTCAATATCGAATTTATTTCAATACAAATTAGCTTTAATTTATACCTTCATCCAAAAATGCTGAAAGGCGTGATGATAAAACTATTAAAATAGTGTACTTTCTGTAGTTATTTTTTTATTATAAGTATTTATCATTTTTCAATAATGTCTAAATTTAATAAGAATGTTAAAAAAATCTGAAATATATTAGTTTGTAAGTGCGCAAATAAATACACAAATGGACCAATTTTCGTCAAGAAACACATGTACGTACATATTTTTTAATGATTTTATTGAAACTACAATTAAAATTCTAATACATAACTTTGCTAGATAATGTATTGATTTATTTTAGTGCATGATTACATTATTTGAAATGGGTGTGGTATAATACAAAAACTTTTTTGAAAATTTAACAAATCTGCCAACGACCTATGGAATAACCTTATTATACTAAAAATAAAATAAAATTCTAAAAATTTATTACATAACTATGCTAGATAAAAGAACAATCTTTCGAAATCCATTTATAATTTTTTGTGGAAAAGAGTCAATACGTCTAAAAACTTTTTTGAAAATGACGTATTTCCGGCTTTCTCTGGTAATGCCCTCTTAACTGTCCAAAGCATACTACATTTTTAGGATTTTGAAAACATCACCGGAGACCAAAATTTCATTCACATTTTTTACTCCAAATAATGTCAGGAATCACTGGTTAAAGTAAGTCAAGTACGTCCCTTAACACCTTGTGTAGGTAGGTACTAATATCTGTAGGTGTCGTGAGTGGAAATACGCAGCACAAATTTTTGCTAACAATAATGCCGTCTCCCGAAAGAGTTTGTAGAGAAGGTATCCCAGCGACTAACAAAAGTAAGTACAAAAATATTTGTATGGCGTATTTCCACTAAAGTCGCTTGCATGTACATGAAAGTACCCACTACAAAGACTGTATCATCATATTTTAACAGGGTGGAAGTAGTTACAACAGAAATAAACCGTCGGGGGATTTAGTGTTCGGGGGATCACTGGCAGAGGGGCTAACTGTCCAGGGGTCAACTATCTGGGGATCAGTTGTCCAGGGATCAACTGTGGGGGGATCAACTAAGGATGGATTTTTTATGGTAGTTATTAGCCCAGTCCCTTTTGTTAATAAGGGCCGTTTTTGGGTGTCTTACGTCTCTCATGACTCCCGAGGTATCTGAACAAGGGATTGTGCTCTGGTGCCTCTTATCTCACTTTTTTCATTCTATGGTTTAGCTGACAATGATGACGTAATAATTATTTTAGTTATTCATTAATAATTATTAATAATAGAGGACGCGACAGTGACGTAATAATGTTACCACATGTTCCCTTGTTTGGATTATTTCCTAGTGAATTCTGGATTTTTTTTACATGAATACCGTACAAGAGTCCCAACTGCTCCCGTCTGGAGCCAGTGGGACTATGGCTAAAGTTAGTGGGGAGGGGTAGGAGATAGGGAAGAGGAAGGTGGGGAAGTACCTGGCTATTCAGATCTGGTCACCAAACACGGCTAAAGCCATTTCACGCAATGTTTTTCTATTCTGAATGGTGGTCTTAAACCAGGGCGATACTGAGAGTATCTTCCATTCTGGAACGTGCCGCAAATACACCTTACATTATTTTAAATGATTAAATTGTGCAATAAATTAAATCAATCAAATAAGATTTACTTGCCCACCCAAGATTTGAACCAACGACTATCGTATTGGCGAGAGTCTCACCCCTTGACCACGGAGGCCGTAAAATTAATTAATTAAAAAACAATTAATTTGAAATTTCTCTCCAGTATGTTTTTTCTAATTGAGCCCTTGCCCGGAATAATGTTGTATCCAACAATATTCTAGTTCCGAGAAAAAATGAAAAAACGGAACCGTTATGTTTCATAACATTTTATACTTAAAATATATAAAGCATACAATTCTTAAGAATTTTAATTGAAAAGTTGTCTAGAAAATCAATTAAATTAGAGTTTATTACTAGAATTTACGCTGAATTTTTGGAATAATGTTATATATGAATACTTTCACACACGACGTTATTTAACAAAACGTTTTTTACTCTTGGCACCTTACAGAAAGCAACATGCTCTTCTTACATAAATGTACACATATCATATATGTTTTTGAGCTTAAAAGGCAAAAAAACGATATGAATAAATGAAAACATTTACGTTGTAGATATTGTCATATACAACGTTATCTCACAACATCATCAACATACAACATTATTTCACAAAACTGTTTCAACGGCTAAAAAGCAGGCTTAATAATATTTTTTTTGTACAAATTCTACTTTCCTGCATTCTTCAGCCTTTTGGTTTTGAAAACTTTCTAGTTGAAGTCATAAGACGTTCGTTTTCTCCATTTATTGCCGTAAATTAAACCATGCGCCGTGATTTTGATGAATGTCGTTATACAACATTCTTCCACAAAACAAACTTTAAAAGGCTGTCACAGGCCTCAAAATTTTTTCATTGTCATAATTCGTACTTTAAAAGATGCGTATTAATATGCCCAACATTATTCCATCAATAACTTAACTGTGATAGTTTTGTTGGATACAACATTATTCTGGACAAGGGCTCAATTATGTGTACCCACAAGAGGCATTGAGGAAAATGATTTTTCTCAAGGGCTATTTCATGATGTAGGAAAGAGGAAATGTTGTAGAAGAAAGGAAAGCTGTGGAACTCAAGAACAAGTCTTAGAAATGACCCGTTCCCATATGACAAATGTGAACTGTGTACAAATATTTACAATTCTCCCGACTGTGCCCCGAAGGTGCCGAGGGCCGAGGGGATCTACGGCACTATTTCATCGGAGCATCTCCTAATGAAATACCGGAAGAACCAGGAACGAATTCATATCTTTAATAAAACCCCTAGCTAATTATTTAGACGGCATTTATAGATACGTAATTTACTTAATTTTCATCTAAAAAGAAAAAAGTAGGTACTTACCAGTAAAAGTGAAATGATAATAAAGATTTTTGCAGTAGCCATGGCGATAAAGTGAAAGAAAAACTTAATTTTCTCCTGGAAATAAATTTGTTCTTTTCCGAGACAGGGGTTCGAATGTAAGGCCCGCTGCACGCTTCACTTCTGTTACGGTATCACTTGCGGTAGATACTATCTCTGTCAGTTTTTATAAAACTCAATGAAAAATATTTGCTTTTTTCAACAACGACGGCGTGAGAACCCTGAAAATGACGAACCTTAATTCCCATGAGTTTTACTGTTTACTGTTTACATTAATTATCTGCAATTATTAAGCTTTTAACACACTTCACAATACATAGTTTATTTCCGCTTTAAACTAGAGTATAAATTAAATACACCTCAGGCTAATAAATTGTTTATTGTTTGCTATTTTCATCATAATTATTAATTTGTTTTTCACAAGCATCACTCACATAAAACAGGCACCCAATAATTTTAAAACGGTTTTCACCTACATGATAATTTTATAGATAGGTACCGTTAAATATTTAAAATTATTTAGAAAAGTTCTTAAATGATAACTTATTTATGGCAATATTATTCCGCGACAATGTTTCTGTATTCGAAAATTCCCGCGCAAACAGTTTTCCCGCGAAGCGACCGTTGTGCTAACACGCCAACATCAACTGGTTGTGATTTACAAGAAAAAGTGGCTTCAGGTTTGCAAAGCCAGCCAGTTTACCTGCATCACAATCTTTATCACAGTCAACGTATAAGTATTTATTAAGTAGATGCTTGTATGGGGTACTTAATAAATTAACTTCTTAGAATGATCTATATTCTGTTTTATGGTGGAAATAGGGAAGTTATAATAAAAACATTAATATTACTACATTACGCGAATGTAGTTACCTACAATAAATGTTGAACTCTTTACGTTTATTGGACACCCGTATATCGCCTCAAGAAGTACATATATTTGTATCAATATTCTACCACCTTTTTTTTACGATCTTGTCTTTCTACGAAAATATTTGGAATTTTTTTTGTTATATCCTTGAATTTTTTTTTTTTACATTAACTCCACACAGGAGGCCCTGAGGAAAATAATTTCCCTCAGGGTCTATGTCATCTGGGATGCTGTGTGGAGGGTCTTTTTGAGGAGAGGAAGGAATGAACATTGGTCTTGAAGAGACCCATGTTGTAGGAAGGAGGAAACACAGAGGCCGGCAAATCATTCCACAGCCGAGCTGTTGAACACAAGAACGAGTCGAAGAAACGACCCGTTCTCATGTGACATATGTCAACTGTGTACAAATGTTGGGCACGCGTTTGGCGTGTTTCCCGACTATGCACCGGTGCCGAAGGGATCAATGTGCTAGTTCCTCGGAGCATCTTCCATTGTAATACCGGTAGAACAAGGATAGCATTCCCACCCGACGCCTGTGCTCTAAAGATTGCAATCCGTCTGTTAAGATGGAAGAATCTATCAAACGGACCGCCCGTTTATGCACAGAGTCGAGGGTATTTTTCAGGTATTTGGAGCTCCAGACCAGAGGTGGCTGCCAAATTCAACCGTGGGGCGCACTTGCGATTTGTACAGGGTTAGCAGTTGTGTACTATTAAAGTATCTGCGGGCCCTGTACAGTACGCCCAGTTTTTGGGAGGCTAACTTTACTCTGGCTTCGATGGAGCCCCCATACCTGAGTCGGTCACTTAGGGTTACACCAAGCATATCAATGGAGGGCCTGTTCGGAAGATTGCTTCCGTTGAAAGAGACTAAATTTTCATTTCGATCCCTTTTAGACGTAATCAGACAAGATTGGGTCTTTGAAACATTAAATTCAACTAGATTATTTTTACCCCAAGAGAAAACACTCTCGAGGTAACCGTCCATTCTTTGCTTCAAAGCCTTACGAGCTGTTGGAGTTTGTGAATGTGCACGTTTACATATTTATTCTGTCAATTTGGATCCGAACTTTTTTCTTGTATAGGTAGGCCCTCCGGAAATATTTTATTCTTAATTTGAAATTACGTGTGTTTTGGTCTTAAGTTTTTACTCATTATTACCAAGGTTCATAGAAAATGCAAAACCTTGCATTATCACCTAGTTTTGTAAAGCAGTATCTAGGTACTGGAAAATTGTTTATAAAAAAAATTGGAGCCTACCCTATTTTTATCAAATAATTATTATCTTTAGCTTGTATTTTATTGTCCAAATCATGAGAAAATATTTCTTTTTCGAATTAACCTCATTGTCTAAGTCTAAGAAATAGGCATGTCATTTCCCAAATGAGTTTTAAATAACTTTTGTGAATGGGTACCTATCGATACACCATTTCGCGACAGTGATAAGTGATATTTCACGTGAAAACGTTTTAAAAAAAATTGAAAAACATAATTTCAGTTTTTTTAAATATCATTCCCATACAAGAGTCCCAACTGCTAGCAGTCTGAAGCAAGTGAGACTATGGCATCCCCAATTGGGGTATGTTGTGAGGTTGAAGTTTAGTGGGGAGGGGGAAGAGATGGGAAAAAAGAAGTTCGGAAAGTATCTGACTCTTCAGATCTGGTCACCAAACACGGCTAAGGCAATTAAAAGCAACGTTTCGTTTTTAAGGCAATTAAAAGCAACGTTTTTTTAATTGGTGGTCTTACATCTGGATATGTAGCACGGGAATCATCCTTGTGAACTGTTGTTTGTTCGTTGGCGATCTGTAGTCATGTCTGGGAATGATGACAAGTTACCAACATCAATGATCGACCATGCTAGATGCCCAGGGCGTTACAGTTAGATATAGTTAGATAAAAAAATAATAGAAATTTCTAGTTCCACTGACAAAAACATAGTGTCCTGTTGTTCGTACGGTTATTTTTTTTACATAAACTCTGGAGGAGGCTCTGGGCCTATGTCATCTTTGGGGATGCTGTGTGGAGGTTTTTTTAAAGGAAAGGATGGAAGGAAATTCTGGGAAGGAAAATGAAATGAGGGGTGGGTAGGAATCTGGGGGTCAGTGTATCCAGGAGTATGAATCCATCCAACCCACTGGGCGATCGAGAGAGTCCGGCTGGAGAGGTCAAAAGGACTCACCCAACAGATTCTCCCGATCCGGCCCGCTACGCAGTTGGTGGGCAGATGCATCCACCGCCAAGACCTGAACAAACCTCACCCCAAGAACCCGGGCACCCCTTCTTAGTCACCAAACGTAGTGAATTATTTCGAGTAACCTATGGCAGAGGTCTTGGTTATCCAATAAATGGTCCCCGGAGCGGCGGTATTCACACCCGCCTCCCACACTGTTAGTATTGGTTAGCATGTCAATTCAAGAAGGGAACAACTGACTTATAGATATAGATACATTTTCGAACTGTAATGAATATGCGGTGAAAAATTATATTATTTACGTAGGTACCTAATTGCATAAACACGTTAGTATCTAAAAGTAAAACTCCAAACTCCAACTAATTACAATACAGATCTGATGAGAAAAAAATCCAATTTTGGTGATAATCTACTCAAAGTAGTTTTTTTCAGACCTGTTTTTGTATTGAACTGGTGTGCCTACCGGTATATATTTTATTTTGATAAAATAAAATAAAAATTTGATCAAATCAAAGTTTGAGAAGATCTTGAAAAGGTGATGCAGAGAACTAGAAGCAGAGTCAGTATGAAGAATGTATTAGATTGAAACAGTTAGGAACAATAAATTGATGTTTCTCTGGTCGGATTGTGCGCGTGCGTCGTAAATAGGAGCACACTTACCTACTGTTACCCGTAATGCCGTAACCATAACTTGTAGAGATGGCACAATATTCAGATAACCATAGACATTAACGCAGCAAACCGTGCACCCATAAACGAATATAGGTAAGGTGCACGTCTTTTGCTCTTTTTTGCATGCCTCCAATGAGTAGGTGATTTTTTTTCCATGTGAATAACCCAGCAATAAACAGTTTCAACTGCTCCCTTCTGGAGCCAGTGAGACTATGGCATCTCCAATTGGGGTATGTTGTGAGGCTGAAGAGTGAAGGTAGTGGGGAGATGGTGAAAGCAAGGTGAGGAAGTACCTGGCTAAAATGGTAAATAATAAATCTTTTTCATAGACATCCGAATTCAATAGACCAGAAGATACAGATGAGTGGTAGAACCAAACTATGGGGGGCGAAGAGAGGAAAGATGACTGTGATTCGTTAAAAAAATCAATCTGACAGTATATAGGCATCTCCCATTATAATATCACCATTTAGTTCTTAAATCTGCTTTGAATGAATAGACCTTTTTACATGGGAGCGCGAATTGCTTTTTTTTTTTTTTTTTTTACATTAACACCACACAGGAGGCCCTGAGGAAAATAATTTCCCTCAGGGCCTATGTCATCTTTGTAGATGCTGTGTGGAGGGTCTCTTTGAGGAAAGGAAGGAGTGAACATGGGTCTTGAAGAGACCCATGTTGTAGGAGGGAGGAAACACAGAGGCCGGCAAATCGTTCCACAGCCGAGCCGTTGAACTCAAGAACGAGTCATAGAAACGACCCGTTCTCATGTGAGTAATGTCAACCGTGTACAAATGTTGGGCGCGTGTTTGGCGTGTTTCCCGACTATGCACCGGAGCCGAGGGGATCAATGATGCTAGTTCCTCGGAGCATCTTCCATTGTAATACCGGTAGAACAAGGACAGCATTCCCACCTGACGCCTATGCTCTAACTCTTGCCACGTTAATAACATATTTTCGAAGGCCAAATGCTCGCCCCGAAAAGATTCGCCCCTATTCACATAGCAATATTTTGTTGCCGTGTTTAGTTAAGATACTTTTACAAATGTTTCATTATTTACTTACCCCTGTAACCAGTGACGAGCATACTAGAGAACCGCCCACATTCGCATAATATGTGGGTATAATGTATAGCACAAGCTACCGTTTTTGGCGTGTTATTTCGTAAAATGTATGGATGTTAGTTCCACGCTGGCAAGGACAAGAATGATGACGTCATATATTTTAGATTTAAGCGAGGTTCTCTCCCCTCCCCATGGAGCGAGCTGGCTCCAAGGAGGAGCTCCAGCTGGCTCCATGGGGAGGGGGAAATAATACGTTTTTATCACTTAGGACAGGTCCAGATATATTCATATGTCCGTGATCTTTTTTATTTTTATTTTAACTTTATGAGTAAAACCTCGAATAGTAATATTTAATTAAATGAAGACAATATGAGCGAAACTCAATCGAAAATCTGGAAACAGAAATATCAGAAAAAGATATTGACACCTCTGGGACCCGAACCCAGGACCTCTTGCTTTCCGGGCAAACACGCTAACCACTGCGCCACGGTGTCGATACCAAATTCAGACATTTTTAACTGTATCATCTTCGACCACATTATCTTCATTTTCTTAACGCATATATTATTGGCTACTATCTTTATGTATGATTGCAAGATTCAAACCCGAACTAAATGCTCTCTAGATAGTGTCTGGATAAATCTTTATCCATTTTATTTAATATGCGACATGTATTGGCTTTTTCTGCAAGTCTAGGACGAATAATTTATTTTTATTTTAACTTTATGAGTAAAACCTCAAATTGTAATATTTAATTCGAGTTCCAGAGGTGTCAATATCTTTTTCTGGTTTCTCTGTTTCCAGATTTTCGATTGAGTTTCGCTCATATTGTCTTCGTAAAATTAAATAAATCTTGTACTGGAAAATATTTGTCGGATAATAAATTTAAAAAGAAACGCTCCGTGAAACGTGTAAAGTAGGTAGACAATTTTTTTTCGTAAAGGTTCAAATTAAATGATAACTATGCTTTTTATTTGTATCCGATTGAAACACGGACATATGAATATATCTGGACCTGCCCTAAGTAATAAAAACGTATTATTTCCCCCTCCACATGGCGCCGGCTGTAGCTCCTCCTTGGAACCGGCTCGCTCCATGGGGAGGGGATATAGCCTCGCTTGAATCTAAAATGTGTGACGTCATCATTCTTGCCGTGAACAGATTGAATGGCATAATAGCGAAGCATGTTTGGATCCACGCTAAAGAGGAGTTTTATCAAGTGTTGGAAACGTGCTTGCGAAGGGGGGTATTCCCTAGAGAGTGGAAGAAAGGCGTGCTCCGGATTATACCAAAGGGGAATGGTAAGCCGAGAACAGACATCGGGGCCTACAGGCCCATCACTCTACTTCCAATTTTAGGTAAAATACTGGAAAGAATCATCAGACATAGGCTCCGCCTCACCCTGTCAACGCCCTGCGACCGCCAATTTGGCTTCGTCCCCGGTAAGTCCACGGAGCACGCCATTAAGTATGCGCTTGAATGGGTGAGGGTTTGCACCAAGAAGTATGTAATAGGAATCTTTTTGGACATCTCGGGTGCCTTCGATCATGCGTGGTGGCCGATGATTTTAACTAAATTGAAAAGTCGTAATTGCCCACCTCTACTTTTCAAAATTATTAGTGATTATTTACGCAACAGAAAGGTAATTGTGATGTATGGCGATGTTTTCATCGTACGTGATGTTGACATGGGCTGTCCACAAGGGTCGGTCCTCGGACCGGACCTGTGGAACATCCTTTTTGACGACTCCTCTAGGTTACCCTTGCCTGAAGGATGCATATCGGTTGACTACGCTGATGATAAGTTTGTTTTGGTCTCAGGGGACAGCAGAAAGGAAGTGGAGAGCAAAGCAGAAGAATGTCTGCGTGAAATTCTTGAATGGGGTAAGAGAAACAGGCTGAACTTCGCTCCCCATAAGACTGTGGGACTCTTGATGAAGGGTATGCTCAGTCGTACCAGAAACCCTTCCATCAGAATGGGAGGCTCCACTATTCGTTTTGTTGAAAACACCAGGTATTTAGGCGTCATCTTAGATAGATCTTCTTCGTTCCTAGCGCACGTAAAGAGCGTTTCTAGCAGGGCCCAGGCTCTTTTCTTGAAATTGAGAAGGCTCTCAACAGCTGAGTGGGGATTGCGGACTCCGGCACTTTGCCTCCTATATAAGTGTGTGTACGTCGGGCAAGTCTCGTATGCCGCCGCTGTATGGGAGCACCGGCTAGATAATGCATTGATCCACTTGGCCCTCAAGCGGGGCCAACGGACTCCCCTGTTGGCGCTCTCGGGCGCATATAGGACTGTGGCTAACGATGCATTGCCGGTTCTGGCCGGTACACTGCCGATTGACTTGGAAATTAGGGAAGTTTTGACAAAAAAGGCATTGACGAGAGGTAGGGTTGCTGTCCACCTGGGAGTCGAACTGGCACCAGGCGGAGCGGTATCCCTCCCTGGCTTATTGAAAGCTATGCGAGATAGAACGCTGAGTGTATGGCAAGAGCGATGGGATAGGTCGACGAAGGGTAGATTGACTTTCTCTTTCTTCCCCTCAGTTAAAAGCAGAATGGAAGGGGCGCACATAAAACTGGATCACTACATGACGCAATTGGTGTCCGGTCATGGGGAGTTCAGGGGACGACTACATAGTCTGGCACTGTCTCCTCATCCGAACTGCGCATGTGGTGACACTAACCAGACAGCCGAGCACATTCTGTGGCACTGCGAGTTGATGAAGGATGCCAGAGAGGAAATGTTGGATGGTTTGAGAGGAATTACAAGACCGGCATGGAATGCCGATCTGGTGTCGAACAGAGATAATTTTGAATGCTTTAAAAAGTTTGTAAAGTCTTGGGTGGAGAGATGGCCTGTGCTTAGAGTTGCTGACTTAGATTAAAATCATCTTTGTTTCAGGTGCCAAACGTATTGCTCTTGTCTCTCCATGGTTACTCCTCCGTCTCAATTTTATTATTGCCTATGCTCGATTGCTTTATATTTCTGTTATACTCTTGTTTTTACATTTCTTGTTTGGTGGTATGACTACACTGTATTTATTATTCTGTTTTTATTTATAACTACTGTTATACATTATTATTTTTTTGCTCTTTACTGCTACGTAATCTTCATATTATTTTTTTCTTTTTTCTCTATTTTGTTGCTTCAATTTTTTGTTGATCACGCCTTTTTACCTGTCTTATTTGGTTTTATTATGTTACTAACTTCTTGAATTGTGACTAGGTTGATGTACTGAACTCCATTGTACTGTATTGTCCAACTCCCCACCATGGGGGCGGATAGACCCGGTCCCTGCATCCAGTCAGGTGGCAGAATTCTGGTAGGGCCGTCCCACTAACGCCCGTGCCTCCCCCGGCGTCATGAGCGAGCTTGAGGAATGTTTGCGCGAGCCCGGTTCCCTTCCGTCCTGCCTCCGGTGACCCGAGGCTCACATCATTCCCCAGGGTCTTTGGGAGTATCTCCCCCCCCCCTCCACAAACACTTCTTCAAGGGTACTTTTGGGAAACTGGCTAAGGGACGCGGGCGTTTGGGCACGTTGCGACCAGGCCGCTCGCCCGCTCATTCTCGCCGGGACTGCCCCGTGATAGTGGGACAAACTGCCCCCAATATCTTTCTTTTTATATATTTTCTTTGGTTTTAATCATACTTACACCTGTAAATATTTTTCTTTTTATTTATTATTTTACTCAACTAGATGCTGAACCAACAGGCGAACTATTTTTATCTTTTTAATTACTGCAAATGTAAGTATGCATACATTTTACTTTTTTTACTAACAATCATGCATGCAGGGACATTGGAGGGTCTAGATTCGTTTCAAAATAAATGTAGCTTCCTTTTTACAAAAAATTAGAGTCCTGACGTGTGCGGCTAAGGAGGTTAAACAATCAGTTTCCTCACACAGCCGTGGGAAAGTGGTGGGTCCCCTCCAATGCCGTGAACAGCGAGAAGCTGACATCCATACATTTAACGAAATAACGGCAGCTTGTGCTATACAATATATCTATGTATCAATATGCACATAGCGAATGTAGGCGGTACTCCAATGTGCTCGTCGCTGGTTACAGGGGTAAGTAAATTATGAAACATTTGTAAAAGTGTTTTAACTAAACACGGCAAGAAAATATTGATATGTGTATTGGCGCGAGTCTTTTTGGAGCGAGCATTTGGCCTTAGCAAATAAGTTTTGAACGTGGCAAGCAATTCGCGCTCCCATGTAAAAAGGTCTATTCATTCAAAGCAGATTTTGCTTTTAAGAACTAAATGGTGATATTGTAATGCGAGATGCCTATATACTGTCAGATTGATTGTTCAACGAATGACAGTCATCTTTCCCCCCTTTGCTCTCCATAGTTTGGTTTTACCCCTCATCTGTAACTGCTTGTCTATCCATTTGGATGTCTATGGATTGAAATAATTTTTATGATACTAACAAAAAAATGCCAATTTTACTGTGAAGACACAGGTACCCACTAACCATTAGTAGTACCTACCTGGAGTGTTTTCTGAAAGTTCAAAACTAGAAGTAGGTATTGCAATATAGGTATTCTTGTTTGTAACATAACTACCTAACTACCAAGGGAAACCTACATATCAAGGTATATATGTAAGTTAGGCCTTTACGGGTGATGATTGGTTTAAAAGTTTTTAAACTTACAAATTAATAGCACCATTATTTTTTTCCTGCCGCCTTCCTATTATTATTTCTGTTTTAAAATTTAACCGTGTTAAATTGGCGAAACAGAGTTCAAATGCGGCACCTGTTATCTGGTATTAAAAATAACATCGAAAAACCTCACTCAAATATTAGTGCATTGTACCTACCTTCTGGATGTTTAATTATTCTATGTAAATTGTTAATTGGTAGGTAGATAAATGATACATACCTAACTGCTGCTGCAAGTCCAGTTCCAACAATTATATTTGAAATATTCTCATTTTTAATGTGAGTCTTCCAGTAATTTTATTTGTTTACTAGCTGGGTAACCCGGCTTCGCTCAGGACAACATTCGAGAGTGTTCTGAAATGTTTCACATTGATGTTCTCGAATCCCTATTCCCGAACTTTCCACAATTTTCCAGAATGTTCCGGGATGTTCTGGAACGTTGTGGAATGCTCTGAAATACTTTGACTGGGTTTCCGGCTTCGCTCAGGGAGTTGATGTGAGATTGAATTGACGTTCGAATCCACGACGGATCTTGCTTTATATACCCCATATGGGTAGCCCCATAAAAAAATTCAAATGTTCCAGATCATTCCACAAAATTTAGGAGTGTTCTGGAATGTTCCACAATGATCTGGGATATTCCGGTGCATTCCTAAATATATTCCGGAGATATAATGCTCAAGAATATCTACTCTGGAATGTTATGAACTGTTGGAAATTTCAAGGGGCGAGACTTCCAGCCCTTATATCTTTAAAAGCACACCCTTCAGGTAAAACCTAAAACTTATTTTTTTTAATGAAAGACAAATAACTTTGTTTATATTAAAATAAATATTGCCATCACAAAGTGAAAACCTTTCCGAAGAAGTTTTCTTCGAAAAAAAAAAACCTATAACTTTCTTTATGTATGTGGGATAGAGGGCTATCACACAATATAACTCCTGTTATCATACCAGGACTCGTCTTTGAGTTTTAGCGGCATGCACATTGAACACTTTTTTAATAATGTGTATTGAAGATAAAGATTATCCAAACTTTCCAGAAGCTTCTAGAAATTCTACCCGCCACTCATTTCTGAAGCTTCTAGAATTTTGTCCTTCCGTAACATCCTAGAGCATAAGGGAGGCATCCAGAACTATCTGTCGCCTGTCTCAACACAGGTATACCCTAGTGAGACAGGCATCGAATAATGTAATGTAAACATACCTTATATAGATAAAAAAAATAAACAAAATCTAGAACCTTCTAGTAGGATCACCAACACACTCCATCGCTCCTTTCAAAACTTTCTAGAGCTTTATCGAGCCTTCTAGAACTTTTCGGAACCTTCTGGACTCAACGACATACTCCGCCACTCCTTCCAAAATTTTCTATAGCTCTATCGATCCTTTTAGATCTTTTCGGAACCTTCTATATTCACCGACATACTCCGCCACTCCTTTCAGAACTTTGTACAGCCCTATCGAACCTTCTAGGACTTCCTACAGCTTTATGGAACCTTCTAGACTTTTTCGGGACCTTCTAGACATACAGACACACTCCTCCACTCCTATCAGAAATTTCTACAGCTTTACGGAACCTTCTAGAACTTCTACAGTTTTATCGAACCTTCTAGAACATTCCGGAAACTTCCAAACCCACCGACATATTCCACCATTCCTTTCAGAACTTTGTACAACTTTATCGAACCTTCTAGAACTTTCCGGAACCTTCTAGACTCACTGACTTACTCCGCCACTCCTTTCAGATCTTTGTACAGCCTTATGGAACCTTCTAGAACTTTCCACAGTTTTATCAAACCTTCTAGAACTTTCCGAAACCTTCTAGACTCACCGACATACTCCGCCACACCTTCCAGAACTTCCTACAGCTTTGTAGAATCTTCATGAATTTTCCGGAACCTTCTACACACACTCACACACTCCTCCACCCCTTCTAGAACTTTCTACAGCTTTATCAAACCTTCTAGAATTTTCCGGAACCATCTAGACTCACCGATATACTCCGCCACTACTTCTTGAACTTTGTACAGCCCTATAGAACCTTCTAGAACTTTCACGGCATTATGGAACCTTCTGGAATTTTCTGGAACCTTCTAGACTCACCGACACACTCCTCCTTTCCTTTCAGAACTTTGTATAGCTCTATCGAACCTTCTAGAACTTTCTCCATTCACAATTTTCTAAGCATTTGTGAACCATCAAATCCTTCTAGACTCACATACTTACTCCGCCACTCCTTCCAGAACTTTGCACGGCTTTATCGAACCTTCTAGAACTTCTTACAGCTTTGTGGAATCTTCTAGAATTTTCCGGAACCTTCTAGACACACCGACACACTCCTCCACTCCTCTCAGAACTTTCTACAGCTTTATCGAACCTTCTTGAACCTTCCAGAACCTTCTAGACTCGCTGACATACTCCTCCATTTCTTCCAGAAAATTCCAGAGTCTTATCGAATTTTCTAGAAGTTTCCGGAATCGTCCAGTCTCTTCTTGAAGTTTCTAGAGTCTTCTTAGAACTTTCAGCCCTTATATCTTCAAAAGCAAGCCCTTTAGGTAAAAACGAATACCCTTATTCCCTAGGGAGGATAGAGATCTACCATACCATATAACTATCTTGATCGTACCGGCACTCGTTTCGGAGTTTTTGCGTTCCGCACGTTTTTTTGGACTTTCTTTTATAATATATATTGATTATGTACTAGCAGACCCGGCCACACGTTGCTGTGGCTAACGAAACACAACGCCATTACCCAACCTTTATAAAATCCACACCACCCGCTTGCCAGCTGCCCGCTGCCCGCTGCCTGAATTGAATATTTGAATTTCTCGGCTTTTCTCTACTATAATAAGCATGTTTTATACATATAAACCTTCCCCTTGAATCACTCTATCTATTGGTGAAAACCGCATGAAAATCTGTTTCGTAATATAAAAGATCTATGCGCACATACATTTTGAGCGACTTCATTTTATACTATGTAATGCAATTCGAGCGATCGCCACTAATTATACAATGCTTGCAATGCAACACTGGATACTTGAAAAGGGAAAATCAAATACCTACTTACTCTAGGACATCTATTTTCCAATTTCTTCCGTAGAACGAATTTCAAAAGTGACTATAGTACGGCCCGCCAGCCGTTTTAAATCGCACAAAAATAAGTTTTCTTTGATTTCTCGGCTTTTCTCTAATATAATTTACATGTATTATACATATAAACATTCCTCTTCAATCACTCTATCTATTGGTGAAAACCGTATGAAAATCCGCTGCGTAGTTTAAAAGATTAACGCGCACATACGTTTTGAGCGACTTCATTTTATTCTATGTAATGATAATGATGATGATGATAATGATAATGATAATGATTGCAAAGCTTTTAAAAATTAAAGTACATTCATTCTTCAGACCTTTAGGCATACCTTCATACGTCTTTAATATCCCATAAATTAAGCATTATACACTTCTGTGACTCTGATTTTCTCAAATGTGACAATATAACTCTATTTATGTTGTTGCTTTCAAAATTTTGTATACCTCCATTAAAAACAATTTCATCCTTAAAAAGTGTATTGGCGTTTGAGTTTTTATAACTTTACACTCAAAAATTAACAAAATAAATAGCAATCTCTTTTTTATTGGAACCAAATTTAGTTCCTCTGTCATTAGATAGACCCTTGCAAACATGCCTTTCCACAGTAGGTATACATTAGTTCTGTTCTCTATAACTTCTAGCTTAAAGGAGAGCAGTAATTTAAATGTGAAGCAATTACAAAACGAGTTCTGTAGTGTTAATTGATTTTTTTGATACCTTCTTTAGCACATTCAAAATTAGCTGTGAAAGGTGGTCTTGAATCCAATATTATACCCATTTATCAAATTTGATTTCATTTACTTGTCAAACTTAATCCTGTGTTCTGCGTTTTTTTCAAATTTTTTTTTCTTTTGTTTCCGTTCAGTTTTAAATTTATTTATTTCAGCCTTTTACTATACTTTCTTCATTTATTGAAGTGAAAACTTCTTTAGCACCGTCGTGATTTGAAACTTGTAGAAATGAAAAATATCGATACTAAAAAGAGGCAAACATATAGATACATCTATACGATTTAGCCTACGAGAGAATGATGTAGTATAATCGGTCTCCTCTTTATGCGGTACTTCGTAGCCTGTCGGTCTTTTCCTTGTGTGGTGTTTGGTAGCTTCCCCAATCTTGTCTACTTTGGTTTTCTGAAGGTTTAACGTGTACCGTGTGTGAATTGCATATTCTTTTTGTTTGTTTATTGCGTACATATGCACCCTTCACGTGAAACAGACGCAAAAATGAAATCTTATTGATAACTTTGCAGTCGGTGGCGCTGCAATCGCCACCACATGAATTGGAGATTATTTTTATTAGGGATATCATTCAGTTGTGGGCGTATTTGGACGTATTGATTGATTACTTATTTTCCCCAGTTGCCTTGGCATAGGTACTAAGGTACAGATTTAATTGGAACTAATGTGTATTACTTATTAACACACACTTAGGCCTAAGCTACACGAGCGGTTCTCCCGCTGCGGGAAACCGCTCGAGAAAGCTGGCAGCACATATCAAACTACACGGGTGGCGGTTTTCTGCCAAGCTACACGAGCGGTTCTACCGCCGCGGGAAACCGCCCGATCCTACCGATCAACAACATTCTCTCGCACGAAATGATGCAATCGCGGGAAACCGCCCGTGTAGTTTGAACTTGCGGTTTCCCGCGGCGGGAGACCCGCTGCATGTTGCGGGCGAATTTCTCCCGCGAGCTCCCGCGGCGGGAGAACCGCTCGTGTAGTTTGCGCCATACAACGCTCATAGTAAATTGTGTCTGCTGCGGTTTCCCGCAGCGGGAGAACCGCTCGTGTAGTTTAGGCCTTATTGAATATTTTGAGTCTGAAAGTACGATAATCGTAACGAAACATAAAAATGCATAAATAATTATCAATTATTATAAGCAATAATTATCAGCCTGAAACACTCATGTACATTGAATAAATCTTAGAAAAGATACATACCGCCAACGGGACTTGAACCCGTGTCCTTCTGATTGCCGGTCAGCTGAGCTATGTCGGCTTGTCAAATACCCGCCAAATAATTCAATATATATTAGTGTTTCATTCAACAATTACTGCTAACATTTTTCCACGCTGATAATTATTGCTTAAAATAATTGTTACCTTTCGTGCTATGCATAAAAATCTTGTCTTTTATGTTTGTCTAGGTCTTGGAAGCGGATGACCAGGATACACTTAACCTCAGACCTACCCACCCCTTAAACCCTTTTCCTTCCCAGAACTCTCCTCTCCTTCCTTTTCTTAAAAAAATCCTCCACACAGCATCCCCAAAGATGACAGGCCCCGAGGGAAATTATTTTCCCCAGGGCCTCCTGTGCGGGGCTCATGTAAAAAAAAACCGTGTCAAGCTGTACACAATTTAGAATGTTGATTCTGTCTGACATCTGTCTACGAACGCCTACGAAATTATATAATAATGTCATTGCTCCGAGAAAATGAAGGTTTTCACAGGTAGACAGACCGACCTGCCTAAAAGCAAAGAGGTCGATAAACTTCTGAGACCAATTTTACAAATACATGCAGCACAATCATAAAGTGTTTCTAGATTTTAATGCACAGGTTCTAAGTATTTGGGCCCATTGCCCACTTTTAAAAATCACCCTAACCAAAATTTTACAAGGCTGTTTTGGAGTCCTTTGGAATTTAGGAAAGGGAAAAATTGCATCTAAAGTAGATCTCAACAAAAAAGCACTGTAAACGTAGAATGAGTTCGGAACAAAGATTATATTGTAGGCAAATTAAAGAAAAATAAACAATTTTATATAATAATAATAAAACAAATATGCAACTTGTTTCCATTTTAATTTATTTGACCGTAACCGGTTTCAACTTGTTAAAGCCATCTTTAGACTGATTCAAATTATTTCTAACCTACAGTTTATATTTATACATAACATATAGGTAAGGGGGGAGAGGGGTGGTCTACAAAGATTTAATTCAATTATATGGGTTTTCTGAAATTTGTTACTAAGGGCCGGTTTTATAAACGAAGTACAAAATTTCAGTTACGTAACGAACCGTTTTTCATTAACGGACCGCTATCCATTCGTTATCTTATTTTACGTATTAAAAACAAATGTGCATTACTAGCGGTCATCGGTTACATTTATGTCCCAAAGTTTTATTACTTGGGTCACTCTCCGTATACGGATGCGTCGACTTGGAGATTCCTGTAAAATCGTCAACTGCTTGCAGCATTGATCCCAGAGCTTAGAAACGTAGTGTTAATTCTAACTAATAAATTATTTATTGTTATTAAGTTTCATCTGTAGAACCCCATTTTAATTTTTATTTCTAATATTATTATTCAATTTAAAAAACAGTTTATTTGTAAACAAGTTCTTATATGTGATTATTAATTATTATTACGCGTGACAGCTATTTCGCCTTCTGAAGGCATTATCAAACTAGGCGAAACAGCTGTCAGGCGTAATAAAAATTACGTAGCAGAACTTGCTTATAAATAAACTGTTTTTATGAATTGGATAATAATATTATTGAATACATAAAAGAAATAAAACTGGGCTGGCGTTACTGACTGATTTCGATAATAAATAAAAAACCGAGCGCCGAGAACAACTTCCTTCTTAAAACTGTCAAAAAAGTCAGCAAACGGATTGTTATCCATTTAACTGGCCAAAATCGGTCCATAAAGCATTAACCGTTACATAACCGACCAGTGGCCTTGCGAATGTTTATAAAACGGCAAAATCAAGCGGTAGATCAAATATTAGTTAAAAATGGTATCAAGCGTGACGAACGGATGGTTATAAAACCGGCCCTTATTGTTATGTTTAATTTGTGGAACCTCATTTTAATTTCTTTTATATATTCTAATATTATTATTCATTTAAAAAAAACGTTTTCCAATTTAAAAATACAGTTTACTTATAAGCAAGTTCTTCTAAGTAATTATTAAAATCCTACAGCCACTCTTGAACTTTACTGGAAGAGATGACACAATTCGCTTTCAGTGTCAGATTAGTCTAGGACTTCTCTAAGACCTCGCTGGAAGGGATGACACATCTCGCTACCAGGATCAGGTCTTGGGCCTACGACCGGTTCTGGATCTGTGCTGGTTCAAGGCCTTACATCCGCTTAAATAAGTTGATCGCGGTACATCCACAGTGTTTATAATAAAGTACGTTCAAATAGTATCTATCGCCCACCGATATATAAATTCGCCCTCAAAGCACTTCTTTACTTCATTTCACTGACTCTTGATTTCCCCACAAGCAATTTAAATCGCCCACTGGTGGGCGATATTGCCCAGGTTGGAAATCACTGTCTGTAGCAATTTGTCACTTATTTATACATCTTATTATTTTGATTACATTAATTCTGTTGATATATTAATTGTTAAAAAGCCTTTTTAATTTTCAGTACCGTGTTATCCTTCGGGTTATTTTTAATTGGAGTCCTAACTGCCCGATCCAGTGGGAAGATGGCTTTATCATTTGGGATGTGTTGCTATATAGGCTGATAGGAAGTGGGAAGGGTAAGGGGTTGGGAAGATGAAGGGTGATTATTATAAAAATATAATTTCCCCCAGGGGTTATGAAATTATTAATGTCATCTTTAGGATGCTGTGTGGAGGGTCTTTTTGAGGAGAGGAAGGAGTGAAAATGGATCTTGAGAAGAGTATTGTAGGCTCCATATTGAATGACGGAAGAAACACAGACGCCGGCAAATCGTTCCACAGCCGAGCTGTCAAACTTACTAAAACGACCCGTTCTCATTAGACCTAAAAAATGTCAACCGTGCACAAATGTTGGGCGCTCAATTGACCTATTTTCCGACCTTGCACCGGTGATGAAGGTGACGAACATGCAACGAAAGATTGAATGAAACTAGTTCTCGGGAGCATCTTCCGTTGAAATACCGGTAGGACAAGGACAGCATTCACACCTAACGCCTGAACTCTAAAGATTGCAATCTAAGGTTGAGGAATCTCCCGTTTCGCAATCGCCGTCAAAGTATATAGGTCGGTTTTGTTATTCTTGAGTCTCGACGAAGGTACATACTTAGACGCCAAACGTCACAAGTCATTCCACTCGAACGACGAGTGGGTCGAACCAGTCGACATGGACTTGTCTTCGACAAACCTGTCAAAATCAAGTACATTGTATTAGTGTCCGACTGAAACAGAACTTTCAACCGAAACCGAATATTCGGTATCTGCCTCAGTTTCGGCCAAAACCGAAACCGAAATCGAAACTATTTTAGACATAATGCACAAAAAAAAATTTTTTTTTAGGCATGTTAATAATCTATTGTTTACTGAAATTTGACCTATTTTTTGCACATAAACAGATATTTAACACGTGTCAAATGAAATAAAAAACAATAATTAAAGTACATGAAAAAAAAATTATATTACTGCTGTAAAACAAAGCAAAATTATAAAAAAATAACACAGCATGTTAACTACATAAAAATGTTAATAATCAACACTTACATTATAAAGGAAGGACCTCATTTGTTGATAATTTTAATTTTAATTGTGTTTACATTCTTATTAAACGTGTTAAATGAAATTATAAAAAAAAAAACAATAATTGAAGTATGTGAAAAATAATTATTTACTTTTTTGATATTAGTGCTATAAAACAAACAAAAATTTTAGCCACTAAAAAAAATTATAAAAATTGTCGCCAGTTAATGTTGGCGAATAACACGCGTGCACGAATTCACCCGAAGTCAGCCGAATGACGCACGATAATTCACGAACACAGAGTTTCGGTGCGGCTGTAGGTTCGGCAGATTTTCTGCCGAAACCGAAACTGTTGCCGAAACTTGCCGAAACTGAAACCGAAACCGAACCTTCGGTTGGTCATTATATTATATCCTAGCCTAAGATCGTTTCCTGCTTACTCTTGCATAGGCATTGAATATTTTTACAGAAATGTTTTAACTTTCCATATTATAGCTGATTTACCGGCGACATTGACTGCAATACATAATATAGAGCAAGCTGAAGCAGCTGTTTTGAAACCAATAAGAATGTTTCGCCAGAGTGAGATTCTTTCGCAAATTTGACAGATGAAGAATTTGTCTGGAATTTAGGCTTAACAAAGTCCAGTCTAGTTTTTCCAGAGTTACCAGCAGTTTTTGGTTATGATGAGTAATATACTCGCCAGCCATTTTGAAAAAAGCGCGGTAGTAAATGACGCGGTGATGGACGTTGTTTTGGACATTTTAAATTCACGCCATAGAAACGTCAAAAACACCAGAAACGTGGACAATATTCACAAGGCTGCGAAAACAACCATCTCTTCGACATTCAGGAATGCGCACAAATGAAATTTTCGACAAAATTCTTCGATACAAGGAGTAAGTTTTCATTCGTAGATGGCGCATAACTCTTGATCGCTATTGGAGAATTGAGCCTCAGCTTTATCATGGGGTGTCGACACTTGAAAGCTCGCTCTACATAAATTTGCCGGTAGTGCTAACATATGCGTATCTTGCATACCTTCATTTGCAACGGATGAACCAGGCGATGGAACCGGCTCGTAACTCGTATACTGAGTAGCAACATGCAAATTATCTGCATACCTACCAGGTGCCTTTAACCCAGTACCTAGCAAGAAGCTTGATGCGCCGCCCGCGCGTATGCACAAATTGCATTTAATGTAGATTGATTGTGCCCGCGAGCCCTCACGCGACCAAAATCCCGGTTCATTCAGTCACAGGGGAATAGATGAAGAAGAAAGAAAATAGTCTGATCGAGTTCAGAGTATATCTCATTGCAGTGATTAAAAGCTTGTCTGATAGTAAGGAATAAATAATTATTAATCTGACACTTGGTTGGGAATGGCGGGCGCTAAGGTTTTATGTCAAGACGCTGATCTGGACATATTCCCCTCTCTTCTTTCTTCGATGAAGGTTTGGTTGTGTATAAATCAAATAAGCATTTAATACTGTACTTACAAGTTTATTATAACAACCTCCACAAGTTTATTATAACAACGTACCATAATTTATATTTACAAAATATTCGTATATGAAAAGTGGGAGCGAACAAGTAGCGATTTACAAAGCTGTTATATCTTCGGCAGTCTGGAACAGAATAGTTGATCTTAATTTGTCCCGGCAGTCGGTGACTATGTGGAAATGTTGAGGGATCGCTATTGGCGCGTGAGGAGACAATAGGAATGATTCCGCGATTCAAAATAGCTACATCGTTCATTATCACACTTCCAATATTCATAGTTGTATCTCTTTGGCGACATGACTTAACTTTTTTCAAAATTAGTAAGATTGCACCTATAATGCATACGTTTGTAGCATTTTTAAGAATTCCGGGGATCTGGTGACGAAGTCGTCAAGCCGATTTTAAAGAGCAGCAGTCGTAGTCAGAGGAGATTTCTAGGAGAATGGTGGATAAAGATAGAAATCTTTATCCAACCATGTGAAAATTTGATGGAGCAAGGTCAGATAATTGGGCAGATGTGGAATATCCTCCAAATCGAGGATATTAAAAGCTAGTTCCTTTGTAATGTTGTAACCGTTCGATGGCGTTCTTCTCGTAATAGGCACGCATAGTTTTTTTTTTAATATTTGTCGTAGTTTTCTTCCGATCGTATATCTCGGGGTAATTTATTGAATAATTTTATAACCTTGAATATATAGTGATGCTGTGCTTTTGTGGTTCTTACTAGTGGTACGGTTAGTCCTCCAACAGATATGAGTCTTTTGCTAAAATTTAATTGTGGTATATTATTTTTATTAAAGAAATCTTTATGTAATTGTAGTAGTGCAATTTTGTCATAAATTTTTGTAAGTGGGGGAACCGGGAAATCTTCGAAAACATTTATTGTTGGGTAGTAATAGAGTTTTTTTAAGACGATTTTTATTAATATTTTTTTATTGTTTCCAGTGGAAGTAGGGATGATTTATATGCACTTCCCCAAGCTACGATTCCATTGATATTTATTACAGTGCGTAATAAATATCTTTTAGTATTTTTAATGATACAGTATTTCTAAGTCTAAAAAATATATAGATCAGTTTTCTCATTATGTCTACTGTGGAATTTATTTGACTTTTCCATTGCATACGTGTTATTATCGATAATTATTCCAAGATATTTTATTTTTTCTTTACTACTAATGTGTATATGCAGAGATAACTTAACTCCTCAGCTAAGATCCTCAACTCCAATCTGATCGCTAAAACTAGAGCTGATTCATTATTCTGACTGCAATTTTGGACTCTGCAAGAGAAAATAAGACAAAGACAGATTTAAAAAAAATTCTAAATGTGTGTTGGCAAGTGTTATATTATGTATGAAGTCTAACAGAAAATCGAAAATCGAAACTCTACGCCACAAATTCTGGGGTCCCTCAAGGGTCTAATTTAGGACCACTTTTATTTTTATTGTTTATTAATGACATAGGGTTGTTTATAAGATTTGTAAAATTTTTGTTATTTGCGGATGACATTAAACTATACACCTGTATAACGACAAATGAAGACTCCATTCGTCTACAAAACGATATCGACGGTATAGTAGAGTGGAGTCATCAAAATAAACTTCATTTAACAGTAGTAAGTGTACAATTATGTGCATTACAAGGGCAAAGCGTACTTTATATTTTAACTATAAAATGTCTGGTACCTCTATAAAATATATCTCGATAACGAAGGATTAAGGAATCACTTTTGACACGCGTCTGACTTTTCGAACTCATATCGATTCGGTGTGCAACTCTGCAATGCGAATGCTGGGTTTTGTTATATGTAATTCGAAATCTTTTACGAATACGGCAGTCATAAAAATGCTTTATTTTACTCTGGTTCGCAGCATTCTTGAGAGTGGATCGATAATATGGGGACCCGAAGATACCCTTTACTCAAATGAAGTAGAAAAGGTGCAAAAAAAGTTTATGCGATACCTCTACATGCGAGAGTTCGGATATTACCCTTTATTGTATCCTTCTGATTTTCTCGCTGGAATGCTGGGGATAGAACGTCTAGACGTCAGGAGAAATATTGCATTGGTGTTAGTGGCGCACAAGCTACTAAATGGGCACACGTGCAATCCAGATATTCTGGAACGAATTTCTTTTTATGTCCCTGATAATTTCATCAGAGCTAGACAGCACAGATTATTTATTTTTCCAAGGGGCAGGACCAACCTACCAATGATCATGCCTTTGGGGAGAATAACTACTTTGTTAAATCACATTTCTTCTGTGATTGACATTTTTAATTTGAACCAAAGAGAATTTAAGACAGCAATAAGCATACTATTTACCAAATCTGGCTAATCAGATAGTATTGATGTAATTACCCATGCAAATAAATATATATACTTACTTATTATAAACTGTAATTTATAAACTGTTATTTGTGAAATGTAAATGGATTATACTGTTTTTCACAATAAATCAATAAATAAAGTTTTTTTATTACACTTCATTTTCTTTACTACAATTTTCTTTGGCTAAAAAACACATTGAAAAATTCAAGACGTATCAAAAATAAAATTACCACAGCATATGTACGAAAGCAGTACCGCCGGGCAGATTTCGTCCGTTGCTCTGACCGAATCTTTGAACTCGGAAGCAAATAGTCCGGAAAATTGCCATTCACGCTTCAGAGAGTAAAGAATGACAGATTAGGTCAAATTGTTTCAAAAGCTACCGTTCTGTTAACAAGAGAGCTGTTGTTATCTCGCGAGTTCAAAGGGTCACACAGTTTGCAAAACAAAAAAATTGCAAAAAAAATGTTTTTGGAATGAAAACTTCTTTAGCACCGTTGTGATTTGAAACTTGATGAAAAGGAAGCAAGCGACACTAAAAAGAGACAACCATATACATGTTTAGGATTTAACCTGCGGGAGAATGAGATAGCAATAAAATATTTATTTATTTCACGGGTACTCGGTTCCAATATAATATGATAAATCCACCGTCCCACGCAAGTCTCCCTTGATCTGGTGGTATAAAGCTCCTGACAAATCTTAGGGGCCAGACATTCAGCGGATCAGGATCAAATTTTACGAAATCAAAAAAAAATATATATATATATGTATACATATTTGTAAAATCAATATCCAATCTTCAAACCACTCCAAAATTAAAAGGCAAAGAAAAAACAAAAGAATTCGACATCTAGCGATTTGAAGAAGAAAACACAAATACTAATATGATGATTGATGACCAAATGTATAGGAAAAGGTGCACTTGAATTCGCCGAAAAAATATGAAAAAATCATCCTTCACATTAATTAAAAAAGTGCTTCGCAGTCTCCTCATTCTTATATACTTTAGTTTTCTGAAGGTTACGTGTACCGCGTGTGAATTGCACACTCTAATTTTTTTTTTCAGAAATTATTACTACTAACTATACGAAATGTATGGATTGATATTACCAAACAACTATGAAATATATCTTTAAAAACATAAACAAATTCGAAAAAAATGTAAACAGAATCAACATTAGAAACAATAATGTATTCTATACCCCCCTAACACAAACAAATGCAAACTCACAGCAGCTTTATTGGACCTCGTACCTTCAATAGTTTACCAAAAAATATTCAAGTTGCAACTAAATTTCCGCATTACATAAAAGAGTTAAAATTATGGCTAAACCATACAGATGTAAAAACTCTATTTATTTAGTTTTATATCACTTTATATATCTAAAAACTCCATTTATTTAGTTTTTTATAACTTTTCTCACAAACTTTACACCTATTATTACAATTTATATCATTTATTACACTATACACGTATTTAACCGTACACTATTGTATACACTTTTTGTACAAACTGTTTAAAAAAAAAAGGTTTTGTTGTATATACCACTGTTTGTTTTTTTTTCTAGGTACTAAATAAATTTTATTTTAACTATATTACCCACGCACAGGCTGCGCCTTAGTGGGTTCCCACATTATTGTTATGATTTTCAAAATATGTAAATATGAAATGTAAAATATGGGAAAAATAAAGGAATTAAAAAAAAATATATGAAGATTGCAATTTGACATTGGATACAAAATGCAGATGAAAAGTCTTTAAAGGGTCCGAGATATGCGCTTTTTAGATGAATTTTCCGATATCTAGTAAACCTGGATAAATTTGATGGAGGTCCACGTTCACATTATTTACAAAGTTTTTCTTTTAATTTCCGAAAAAAAAAAATCCAATTCTTGGTGACTCTCACACCGACAGTTCAAGATGTCAGCCCATCCCGTCAAACGGCGACCTGCGTTCCCAACTTTGAGCGCCATATGAATATAATTTTTTTTTAGATTATTTCTGATTATTTTTGTCTAAAAGCACTGTAAATTGAAAAGCAAGTATTGTATTTTTAAAAAATTATTTTCAGTGCCAAATGCACCCAACCGTCCGGAGCCAGTGAGACTTTGGCATCCCCAATCTGGGTAGGTTGTGAGGGTGAAGGTACTGGGAAGGGGAAGGAAATGGGGAAGTGGAGGATGGAAAGTACCTGTCTATTCAGATCTGGTCACCAAAACCGGCCAAAGCCATTTCAAGTAATGTTTCAATTCTGAATAGATGACCTTATACCAGGGCGACACTGAGAGTATCTTCCACTCTGGAACGTGCCGCAAATATACTATATATTATTTTTAATGAGAAAATTGTGGAATGACACAAATTAATCAAATAAAATTTACTTGCGCATACTGGGATTTGAACCCGCGACCTGCGGCTTGCTAGTCGAGAGCCTTCCCATCGTTCACGAAGGCCGTCAAAAAGTATGTGTGTAACCATAACCATTCAATGAAATGTAAAAGTTCCACGGGCGTACAAGAAGTAGGGTATTTTCACTTTTTTTTCTGGAAAACAATTACGATAATGAAGGTTTTTTATTTTATTTTTATGTTGAAGAATAAACTTTCTGTAATGATAAATGTGCATTTTTTCCGCCTAAACTACATGTTCGTTTTTGTTCGTGAATATGGCGTTATTGACGTCACACCGGCCAAGATCGGTTTCAGTTGTTTTGCCAGCCAATAGCGTTTTCTACGTCACAATGACGTTGCAGCCAGATGGAACCGTTTCGGAACAATAAAATCATGCTTCTTAATACAATGATCATAATCAGAAAAACAAATTTTAAATCTTTTCCACGGTATTAATCACAGTTCGTGAAAATACACCGTACCACTTGAGGTGGAAGATTGTGATGATAATTTCATGATCTTCATTCACTCATTTGTCTTTCTATCTCACGAGGCTCTTTGTGTAGTTGCCATTTTCGTCGCAACGCTCTTGATCCATTTAATAATAAAATACATCAACAATAGCAGCGCAGCACTTAAGTAAGTGATATGTTTTAAAAGGCAGAATTAAAGAAAATAATCAGACAATAGTTTGAATTATTAATATGGAAATTTAAACTACAATAATTCTGATGCTATTATACTCTTAACAGATGGTCAAACCGATTATTATTTCGAATGTATCATATCGAATTTATGATCTGAATTCCGCCGATAATTCAATTGACATCTGTATGATGATTCAACGGTAAATGAAATTCTCATTAAACGAGGCTCGATATCATCTGAAGTTGATTTATTCCGAATGACTTCGACCCAAAAACGTGAAGAAACAATGCGGAGGTTATAAAAAAGAACAGCTTTTTAACCCAAATGTCATTGAACGAGGTTTGCGTCTATCGGTCAATGGATCGTCAGCATTGCAAATGAAAATAAAATTACTAAGAATTACCGTTTCTTACGAAAGTGCGTTATGATAATAAAATAATAAGTAAGCATTGGTGGCTAGATGTTAAAAAGAAGCATAATTATTATTAAATACGCACATCGTTTATTAGACAGATTATAGTGATTTCGCCTTTCGGGGCTAGTATTTCACTTGTGCGTTAGGAAAGTGCAACTAATATTTGTAAAGACCCACTAGTAAAAACACAAAAGCTAATTCATAAAATTATTCTTCAAGTATAAAGGGGGCATACTTTAGAGACGCCGCTGAGATTTTTAAGCTTTTAGAATTTAGACAATTTTACGATAAATCCGCAATCATTAATTTCTTCAAATCCAGTCTCCAAAGAGTCCCAATCAACAATATTTATAACCAGACCTTCAACAAACTGCCCTTAATATTCCATTAAAATATACCTACCACACTACCACCTACGGACAAATACCTACATGCTACAAACACAATGTTTCAGTCTGAAGGAAAACAAAATGTGTCAACAGAATTTTTCTAAATTTATTAACAGAGTAACTTTTACATGCGCACGCCTAAAATATTTTTATGAGTTTTTTGTCTGATAATATTTAATAATATTCTTCATTACTGTACTTACATGCTTAATCAATTCACACCAATACCTACTATGTCTAAAACGGTGACCGAACAACTCAGAAAAAAATGGTTAAATAGGTTACGTTAGGTTAGGTTGTAGAATATTTCTAAAAATAAAATTCATAACTTTTTATGAATTTTAAAATGGGTGTTGAAGTTGCATAATTCTGAGTTATCATGCAACCATCAACAACACGTGAACACTTCAGCACAGGCTTTCCTAGAATCCCTAGTGAGGTGATCAACACTATAAAATGAAATATTGTTCATATTATAGATAATTTTATTAATTTAACTGAAAAATATAAAGTATAAAAAAAAACGGCTTCGCAGTCAATATGTTAGCAGTCAGTATGTTAACAGTCAGACTTGGTTTTCGGGGTTCCTATCAGTAAATCGAGCTTAAAAAGCAACTAAAATACCGGCCCTCAATGAGCCTATTGCGTATTTCGTGAATTCCCAATTGACTTAGAAAACATCGACAAATACGCGGTTTGTGCTTTAAACATGATCCTTTAGTTACACAATCATGACAAAGGTATCGGTACTTTTCAGATTGTATTTTTACATCTGAAAAGAAAAAATATATGTTGTTGTGTTTGTTTTGTTTTGTTTTTTCCATACAAATTTATATCTTACCAGAATCTTTTCGACGGCCGCGGCGCTTTAATATAAATACAAATCAGATACAAAATAATAACGATTTGCCAACTGTGAATACTACCAAAGTGGTTTAAGAACAGTAAAGGTTTTTCTAATAAACGTGTTTAAAATTTTACACAACTGATAAACAAGCATCAAACGTCACAATATTTAAAACACGTTTATTGGTAAGTCTGTAAGTATTTACACTACGAACAAATTGATGAAAATATTTGTTTTTTTTTGTTGTTTAAGGCAATTCACCCTAAAAAGAGTGCTATGTGAGAAGATTTGTTATCAAGGGCGTATATAAGGTAGGAGGGGGAGGAAGGGTTATGGGGTTATTTGTACCCCTCCCCCCACCCCTCGGCTTCAAATTTGCGTAGGAAAAAATAAAACAGTAGATACTTATCGATTACATCCCTGGAAAATATTATTTGCACCATCTCTTTTATGAATGTGCCGATGTAAACTAGAGGTTCCCAAAAACACAATAATTTTTTTCCAACCCCCTTAGGATTGAACCCCCCCATGTGGACGCTATAGCGACACCCTTGGTTATTATACATAACCTTATCATAGTACAGAACGGGGTTGGAGAATGTAGGTCTGGAGAAGTCTCAACCTTGGTTTTAGCCACAAACCCAGTCCTACATTGGGAGTCTCTTCAAAACCCCGAGGTTCGCTCCTTTATATTCTCAAACAGCACCCCCAAAGATGATATTATCTCAAGGCCTCCCGTGTACTGATTACCTATAAAACATTAAAAAATAACAGAAGGGCGGATCAACATGACATTCTGGCAGACAGACGCCAGTGTTTAATAGTAAAATACCTCACAGGCAGAACAGGATAGCACGCACCAGACAACACGCATCATCCAACAGAAACCAGGCCACCGATGTGTCTTGTACGCTTGTATCTTTTACTATACAGGGTGTATCAGAACGTACCCATGTAGATGTCGTACATATCATTTTGCTTTCCAATGATTTTTTTCAATTAAAAACAACAAAAAAAACATTTTTCTATCACATGTCGCCACTGATCACACTAGATATGGGTAAGTTCTGCATTTTGCCGAAGGCCTTCGAGACGTGCTTCCCTTTAAAAGTACTCCAGTTCTTGGAGCAGGTCCTGGGAGCCACTTTCGACCGAGACGCACGCGTTCGATCGGAGCCGGACCTCGGAGCCAGAACCCGCAAAAGAACTCGAACCCGGGACCTTCTCCCGACTCGCAAGTAGCTCGGACCGTGACGCACGGGTTCGACCGGAGCTAACGAATCCGGGACCTGCTCTCGACTATCGAGTGGCTCGTTCCGGGTTTGGGTACCGGAACGGGTTCTCTGGGAGTAGTCGATTTGAAAAAGGAGTAGGAGTAGGATCCGCTTCCCGCGAAGAAACCGAGTTCAAGAGCCCACTACAGCTGAACCTACACATCGCTAAATCACGCTGCTACAATTCGCAACGGATCACGGGATGAGCCCTCTATCTCGTATGTATGGTGCTGCTAGAACGAGACGGATTGCGTACCAGGTGACCTGCCGGCAGGCCGTAACTAATTATGTAGTGGCGATGAGTGATGGAAATTTTAAGGAAATCATCGAACAGCTAAATGACACGCATTACTCCAAATACGCTCAGGAATCGCAGGTTAAAATCTTTCGGGTACCTACGTGATGTTACACCCTGTACAGCTGATAGCTGTGTGCCGTGTTGAACACGGGCTGCAAGATGCCTCCCGGCGCGCTGTAATGAGTCGATAATGCATCGTAATGGTAAATATTATTATGATTATGTCGATTGGTAGGTACCTACGTAAGAACTGTTCTTCTGCCAATCGTTTATAGCGGGTCACCAAATGTGGGACGCTGGAATTTCAGATACAGGTGCAGGTTGACATACCTAACCATTATCTACATGTATGTAGTCGAGTCGAACAGCAAATCTTACGTTTTCAGAAGAAATTTTAGTTTCGAATTAAACATTTTTTGGTTGCGGGACGTCTAGGTCTTTTCGGAGAGGACAATTCATATGGTTTCACCTCTTCCTCGCATTCGATAAATGTTGGCGTACCCCAGGGACCGCTTCTGTCTCCGACTTTGTTTTTGTAGCACATGGCAGTACCTACTGTTCATGATAGCTTTTTCTTTGACAAGCCCCCGAAGGGTACTCAAACTCCAACGACTCGAAGGACTTTGAAGCAGATAATGGATGGTTACCTTGAGAGTGTTTCCTTTTGGGGTAAGAATAACCTCGTCGAATTTAGTGTTTCAAAGATCTAATCATGTCTGAAACTAAAATCTTGTCTCCTTCAACGGAAGCACTCTTCGGGTACGTTCTTTGTTTGGTACGTTCCGAAAAAGTTGGGAAACACGCCAAACGCGCGCCCAACATTTGTATGGAGTTAACATTTTTCACATTAGAACGGTTCGTTTTTATGACTCGTTCTTGAGCTCAACGCTCGGCTGCGGAACGATTTGCCGGCCTCTATAGTGGTTTTTTCCTCCTATGGGTCTCTTTAAGACCCAGGTTCACTCCTTCTTTTCCACAAAAGACCCTCCACAGCAACCCCAAAGATGACATAGGCCCTGAGGCAAATTATTTTCCGCAGGGCCTTCTGTGAGGAGTTAATGTAAAAAAAAACAATTCACAAAATACTGGTTTATAGGAAACTAGCAGACCCGGCCACACGTTGCTGTGGCTAACGAAACACAACGCCATTACCCAACTTTTATAAAATCCACACCACCCGCTTGCCAGCCCCGCTGCCTGCTGCCTGAATTGAATATTTGAATTTCTCGGCTTTTCTCTACTATAATAAGCATGTTTTATACATATAAACCTTCCCCTTGAATCACTCTATCTATTGGTGAAAACCGCATGAAAATCTGTTTCGTAGTTTAAAAGATATATTTTACATTTTGCGCACATACATTTTGAGCGACTTCATTTTATACCATGTAATGCAATTCGAGCGATCGCCACTAATTATGCAATGCTTGCAATGCATCACTAGATATATGTTTTCTTTGAATTTCTCGGCTTTTCTCTAATATAATTTACATGTATTATACATATAAACATTCCTCTTCAATCAATCTATCTATTGGTGAAAACCGTATGAAAATCCGTTGCGTAGTTTAAAAGATTAACGCGCACATCCATTTTGAGCGACTTCAATTTATACTATGTAAGGAAAGGATAAGGATAAGGATGTAAGGATGCAATTCGAGCGATCGCCACTAATTATGCAATGCTTGCAATGCATCACTAGATATATGTTTTCTTTGAATTTCTCGGCTTTTCTCTAATATAATTTACATGTATTATACATATAAACATTCCTCTTCAATCAATCTATCTATTGGTGAAAACCGTATGAAAATCCGTTGCGTAGTTTAAAAGATTAACGCGCACATCCATTTTGAGCGACTTCAATTTATACTATGTAAGGAAGGATGCAATTCGAGCGATCGCCACTAATTATGCAATGCTTGCAATGCATAAGACCCTCCACAGCAACCCCAAAGATGACATAGGCCCTGAGGGAAATTATTTTCCGCAGGGCCTTCTGTGAGGAGTTAATGTAAAAAAAAACAATTCACAAAATACTGGTTTATAGGAAACTAGCAGACCCGGCCACACGTTGCTGTGGCTAACGAAACACAACGCCATTACCCAACTTTTATAAAATCCACACCACCCGCTTGCCAGCCCCGCTGCCTGCTGCCTGAATTGAATATTTGAATTTCTCGGCTTTTCTCTACTATAATAAGCATGTTTTATACATATAAACCTTCCCCTTGAATCACTCTATCTATTGGTGAAAACCGCATGAAAATCTGTTTCGTAGTTTAAAAGATATATTTTACATTTTGCGCACATACATTTTGAGCGACTTCATTTTATACCATGTAATGCAATTCGAGCGATCGCCACTAATTATGCAATGCTTGCAATGCATCACTAGATATATGTTTTCTTTGAATTTCTCGGCTTTTCTCTAATATAATTTACATGTATTATACATATAAACATTCCTCTTCAATCAATCTATCTATTGGTGAAAACCGTATGAAAATCCGTTGCGTAGTTTAAAAGATTAACGCGCACATCCATTTTAAGCGACTTCAATTTATACTATGTAAGGAAGGATAAGGATAAGGATAAGGAAGGAAGGATGCAATTCGAGCGATCGCCACTAATTATGCAATGCTTGCAATGCATCACTAGATATATATTTTCTTTGAATTTCTCGGCTTTTCTCTAATATAATTTACATGTATTATACATATAAACATTCCTCTTCAATCAATCTATCTATTGGTGAAAACCGTATGAAAATCCGTTGCGTAGTTTAAAAGATTAACGCGCACATCCATTTTGAGCGACTTCAATTTATACTATGTAAGGAAGGAAAGGATAAGGATAAGGATGTAAGGATGCAATTCGAGCGATCGCCACTAATTATGCAATGCTTGCAATGCATCACTAGATATATGTTTTCTTTGAATTTCTCGGCTTTTCTCTAATATAATTTACATGTATTATACATATAAACATTCCTCTTCAATCAATCTATCTATTGGTGAAAACCGTATGAAAATCCGTTGCGTAGTTTAAAAGATTAACGCGCACATCCATTTTAAGCGACTTCAATTTATACTATGTAAGGAAGGATAAGGAAGGAAGGATGCAATTCGAGCGATCGCCACTAATTATGCAATGCTTGCAATGCATCACTAGATATATGTTTTCTTTGAATTTCTCGGCTTTTCTCTAATATAATTTACATGTATTATACATATAAACATTCCTCTTCAATCAATCTATCTATTGGTGAAAACCGTATGAAAATCCGTTGCGTAGTTTAAAAGATTAACGCGCACATCCATTTTAAGCGACTTCAATTTATACTATGTAAGGATAAGGAAGGAAGGATGCAATTCGAGCGATCGCCACTAATTATGCAATGCTTGCAATGCATCACTAGATATATATTTTCTTTGAATTTCTCGGCTTTTCTCTAATATAATTTACATGTATTATACATATAAACATTCCTCTTCAATCAATCTATCTATTGGTGAAAACCGTATGAAAATCCGTTGCGTAGTTTAAAAGATTAACGCGCACATCCATTTTGAGCGACTTCAATTTATACTATGTAAGGAAAGGATAAGGATAAGGATGTAAGGATGCAATTCGAGCGATCGCCACTAATTATGCAATGCTTGCAATGCATCACTAGATATATGTTTTCTTTGAATTTCTCGGCTTTTCTCTAATATAATTTACATGTATTATACATATAAACATTCCTCTTCAATCAATCTATCTATTGGTGAAAACCGTATGAAAATCCGTTGCGTAGTTTAAAAGATTAACGCGCACATCCATTTTGAGCGACTTCAATTTATACTATGTAAGGATAAGGAAAGGATAAGGATAAGGAAGGATGCAATTCGAGCGATCGCCACTAATTATGCAATGCTTGCAATGCATCACTAGATATATGTTTTCTTTGAATTTCTCGGCTTTTCTCTAATATAATTTACATGTATTATACATATAAACATTCCTCTTCAATCAATCTATCTATTGGTGAAAACCGTATGAAAATCCGTTGCGTAGTTTAAAAGATTAACGCGCACATCCATTTTGAGCGACTTCAATTTATACTATGTAAGGAAAGGATAAGGATAAGGATGTAAGGATGCAATTCGAGCGATCGCCACTAATTATGCAATGCTTGCAATGCATCACTAGATATATGTTTTCTTTGAATTTCTCGGCTTTTCTCTAATATAATTTACATGTATTATACATATAAACATTCCTCTTCAATCAATCTATCTATTGGTGAAAACCGTATGAAAATCCGTTGCGTAGTTTAAAAGATTAACGCGCACATCCATTTTGAGCGACTTCAATTTATACTATGTAAGGATAAGGAAAGGATAAGGATAAGGAAGGATGCAATTCGAGCGATCGCCACTAATTATGCAATGCTTGCAATGCATCACTAGATATATGTTTTCTTTGAATTTCTCGGCTTTTCTCTAATATAATTTACATGTATTATACATATAAACATTCCTCTTCAATCAATCTATCTATTGGTGAAAACCGTATGAAAATCCGTTGCGTAGTTTAAAAGATTAACGCGCACATCCATTTTGAGCGACTTCAATTTATACTATGTAAGGATAAGGAAGGATAAGGATAAGGAGGATAAGGATAAGGATAAGGACTAGATATATGTTTTCTTTGAATTTCTCGGCTTTTCTCTAATATAATTTACATGTATTATACATATAAACATTCCTCTTCAATCAATCTATCTATTGGTGAAAACCGTATGAAAATCCGTTGCGTAGTTTAAAAGATTAACGCGCACATCCATTTTGAGCGACTTCAATTTATACTATGTAAGGATGTATTATACATATAAACATTCCTCTTCAATCAATCTATCTATTGGTGAAAACCGTATGAAAATCCGTTGCGTAGTTTAAAAGATTAACGCGCACATCCATTTTGAGCGACTTCAATTTATACTATGTAAGGAAAGGATAAGGATAAGGATGTAAGGATGCAATTCGAGCGATCGCCACTAATTATGCAATGCTTGCAATGCATCACTAGATATATGTTTTCTTTGAATTTCTCGGCTTTTCTCTAATATAATTTACATGTATTATACATATAAACATTCCTCTTCAATCAATCTATCTATTGGTGAAAACCGTATGAAAATCCGTTGCGTAGTTTAAAAGATTAACGCGCACATCCATTTTGAGCGACTTCAATTTATACTATGTAAGGATAAGGAAAGGATAAGGATAAGGAAGGATGCAATTCGAGCGATCGCCACTAATTATGCAATGCTTGCAATGCATCACTAGATATATGTTTTCTTTGAATTTCTCGGCTTTTCTCTAATATAATTTACATGTATTATACATATAAACATTCCTCTTCAATCAATCTATCTATTGGTGAAAACCGTATGAAAATCCGTTGCGTAGTTTAAAAGATTAACGCGCACATCCATTTTGAGCGACTTCAATTTATACTATGTAAGGATAAGGAAGGATAAGGATAAGGAGGATAAGGATAAGGATAAGGACTAGATATATG
This sequence comes from Limnephilus marmoratus, assembly GCA_917880885.1. Classification (NCBI taxonomy): domain Eukaryota; kingdom Metazoa; phylum Arthropoda; class Insecta; order Trichoptera; family Limnephilidae; genus Limnephilus; species Limnephilus marmoratus. The sequence goes on along the minus strand of OU862916.1, from coordinate 40,520,331 downwards.
TTTTCTTTGAATTTCTCGGCTTTTCTCTAATATAATTTACATGTATAATACATATAAACATTCCTCTTCAATCAATCTATCTATTGGTGAAAACCGTATGAAAATCCGTTGCGTAGTTTAAAAGATTAACGCGCACATCCATTTTGAGCGACTTCAATTTATACTATGTAAGGATGTATTATACATATAAACATTCCTCTTCAATCAATCTATCTATTGGTGAAAACCGTATGAAAATCCGTTGCGTAGTTTAAAAGATTAACGCGCACATCCATTTTGAGCGACTTCAATTTATACTATGTAAGGATAAGGAAGGAGGATAAGGATAAGGAAGGAAGGATAAGGAAGGATAAGGAATAAGGAAAGGAAATGGTGTTAAAATGTCTTGAATAAAAGTATTGACCGTCTTGCTTTTGTTTCTTTCGCGAAGGCATCATATTTAAAAGTTTTTTTAGTAAAGTGGAAGGAAAATTATTGGATTGAAAGAAGAGTTAGATTAGTGATTTTCAAAATCAGCATCACGGCGCTGGGATTGGAGCGAGGGTGAGATTTGGCCGCCTTCACAAAATATTATTTGGAAAAAGGTACCTAATTATAAAAATAATAAGTACAAAAATATTTTTTTCGGTCAAAATATCAATATCAAAATTGTAATTTTACTGAATCAGAAAGTTATTTTAGTAAAGATGAGACGTGGCTAAAAAGAAAAAAATTCTTCTGTTCAATTATATATTCTAAATGGAGTCGGTTCCCGTAACAAAGAAGAAAGAAGGTGGCGCGAATCATAGCCCAGTTTCAGCTTTCCGTTCTGTTTGGCAGCTGATTACTGATCAGATGCTGATTAGCATTCCATAATATTATTCAACTTGACCTCTGTTTCAGACTTGAAGAAAAAATTCAACGATTCAGAGTAGTATTACCTACTCTTTCGTTCAGCTTTCAGTAGGCATGTTCACATTAAACTAGTGAACTAATGTGAACACAAAGCTAGTCAACAAAAAAACTGAACACTGAACTAGTGAACTAATGTGGACACAAAGCTAGTAAACACGAACTGAATCACTGGATTTTTAAATGGTAAGTAATATTATATTGAAGAGTATGAGAAACGATATATAATTTATGGAAATAATGACGAGAGCTAGAAGTTAAAAAAGTTAGGTGGTTTTTACTTTTGACAGCCAAGTCATTAAAAATAAATAAAAGTGTGCAGTTCACACGGGGTCGAAGTTAAACCTTCAGAAAACTAAAGTAGATAAAAGCTGGGAGGCTACGAAGCACCGCAAAAAGAGGAGACCGATTATTCTGTTTCATTCTCTCGCAGGCTAAATCCTATATATGTATGAGTTTGTCTCTTTTTAGTGTCGCTTTTTTTCGTTTCATCGAGTTTTAAATCACAAAGGTGCTAAAGAAGTTTTAAAAATCTAACATTGTCCGTATTGTTTAATTGAAAATTAACGATTTAGGTAAGTACTGCGTTATTTTCAAAAGCATTTGTAAAATTCACGTAGATATTGAAATATATATTTATAAAATGTGTGTATAAGTACAACACAATATTTTCAAATGAACCTATTATCTATTTGCAAATTTTCATGGAAATGATTTTTCCAAGTCTCTGGGAAGAGAAAATGCGATAGCGACATCTCTGAATAAAGACAATAATCATTATTTCGGCAAAAGCTTTGGAAAGATATCCACAGAGATACCAAAAGCGACCAAATAATAATCTCTAAATTCATTTACTTATTTTCTAAGATGCATTAGAAAATAAGTGATTGAATTGATATGACACTAATACAGGTAAAATTATTTATTGCTTATTTTGAATAAATACGAAACAACAAACCCCGTTTTAACCACTAATAGGTGAGAACCGCAAGTATTGTCTATTGAGAAGTGTGAATTCAGCAGAAAGATATCCATTGGAACGTCAGTGAACGTCAAAGTTGCCTAACCTGAAAAAAATGGCCGGAGCTGTTATCCACGGTTTGTTTTTAAGTCGCTTTGAATTCGTATTTTTGTTTTGCTTATCCACGAGTGCATAAATCCCGATTTTTTCAATTACAAAGCTGCATAAAAAGTGCACCCTGACCACTGTGTATGCTTTGGAGGACCTAAACAATGTAAGTATATCTGAGTCGTATTTGCAATTGTACGCCCACTAGACATCTATTTGCAGCTGATAATTGTCATTTCTTTTTAATCTAATTAACGATTCAATTTTCTATGTTCGCGTACTAATTATGAAAATGTGCAATGTTAATGATTATTTGATGTCAAGAATGGGTTGAATTACGGTACATTAGTGGAATGAAACTGATCTTTTTATGTCTGAACTCGTCTAACAATTCAATGACGTAGCGGCCGATTTACATTCATCGCTGTTTAATTTTTATATTACCGTAATCCACTTATGTTCTCTGCTTTGTATGATTTTGCTAAAACTCACCAACGGGAGTTTTTATCGATCATAATATCCAACCAATGAATGTCTAGACACGAATATTGTCTACCACAGAAATCATTATAACCCATTGTTTACTTTTCGTAAACAATATGTACCTGCATAACTAAAATTATGGTAAAGTTATTACGAAATGTACTATTGTGCAAATAACCAAGATCTAAATATATCCATTATCTTTGAAATTTGTTTGGAAGTACGTTTATAATAATATGAAGGTGACCACAGAGTTACTCAAAAAACTTTCATGTGACTTACTGATCATTCTCTTGTGTTTTTTAACCTAGATTTCTTTGTCCCTATGTCAATATTATTATAATTTTTTACCACACATACATTGTTACGTTCCATGTAAATTGTATTAACCATCCTATTGATTTTTATTGACTGATGGCTGTACATTTTGTATGTTTCGGTCCATAATGTTTGCTACACTTAATTTATAAAAAAAATTATGGGGATAAATTTGTAATTTATAACTCCTTTTTACAGAAATTTATGTTGAATATGCATTTTTGTAAAATTTGCTTACAACCTAAATTCTTAAAATCATTGCATGCACAGTAGATAACACCACCAATGAGAACAATGTAGGCCATTGCGTTGAGTTCAAAATTTTAGATAAATAATTTTAAACGGTCAAGATGTTCTCATGTTCTGAAGTTTCTCGTTCACTTAAATTTCATTATAGATTTTGGCCATTTTTAGTTTTTTCAGGTGCATTTTTGGAACCATAGGGAACGCAACTCTGTTCTCCATATCTGGATATTGTAATACTGTTTCCAGCGTATAATTTGTTTATTTATAATAAATTATACTTACTGTTGACGGTAGCGATTTGTATCAATTTGTATGGTGATTAATCTAAAACTCATTGATATCAAATACAAATATCAAATAGGGAGCAGCTGTAGGGGGAATATTGGTCAACCAGATCAGGTTGCTAAACATAATAATATTTAAAAAAATAATAAATTAAGTGGTGTTGCCAGCTTTACATTGAAAGTACAATTGTTTTAATTAACTCTCTTGTGATTTTCTACTCGAGAGTTTATTATTGTAGATTAGGCATTGTGCTGTCCTAATTAACGAGTCCATCGCCATCTGCAATGAGAATCAATCTCAGTGTGTGGAAATGCGAATTGATGTCATTGTGCTCCCGACAATACCTTATTATTTTGCTGTCAGCACCCTTCTCTCCGGGTCGTCTGTTACCTTGTTTTTGATGCTTAAAGACGGTTTGCCGTCGAATCACTTGACTTTTGTGTACTGCCTTAATTGTTAACTACTTAACTCTCACACTGTTGGTTATGTGAATTTAATAGGGTTCAAATATATTTCTTGGTGGTTCCTGTATCTCCACATTACTACTGCAGTATGTTAGCCCTAGCAGGAGCCTAATAAATATGCAAATACATTACTTCTGTTTTGGTCATTAATTTTTCATGACTGCTTAAGTAGTTGACCACAAGTTTAATGGTATTGTGTGCAGTTCACATATATGTAGATTAGGATTCCTAGAATTAAGACTCAACGATCCTTGCTAACTCTGTTTTAAATCTGTCGCTATTCCGTTATTACTTTGTGCACTTGTTTTAATACGCTTTCATCTTTTACCTTTCGGTTATCATTGAAGCAATTTTTTTATCTATTGTTCCTGGAATCACTTGTTTTATCGGTATTTATCTTTATGTCAGACACTTTGAAGCTCATTCATGTATTAATTTTTTCTTCTATGTTCTTCTGATATGGGTATCCCACAGAAGTCATTCTCTTGCTGCTCTCTTACATGATATTCATTGAAACTCAGATTTAAATCTCTCCACTGGAAATAAATTCTCATTGGTTGGTTGAAAGGTCTAGGGAGTCAGGTTCCCACTCGGGCATTGCGGGTTAAATCCTCTGTTTGATATTTTCTCCGTCAATTACACAATTTTCCGCCTCTTGTAACAGAGAAAGAGTATGAAAATATTTTCAGGTCCTGAAAATGTTCTTTCCTTATATGAGGCCCTGAGGAAAATAATTTCCCTCAGAGCCTAAGTCGACTTTGAGGATGCTGTGTGGATGGTCTTTTTAATGAGAGGAAGGAGTGAACATGGGTCTTGAAGTGACGCATGTTGTAGGAGGAAGGAAACACACAGGCCGGCAAATCGTCCCACAGCCGAGCTGTTGAACACAACCGAGTTGTTGAGTCATAGAAACGACCCGTTCATGAGACAAATGTCAACAGTGTACTTTTGGTTATGATTTGAGATTTTCACGGCTACTATTGTGGTTTATTTTTGGGGTATTATGTCTTGTTGCGCTTTCTCTTTTTAGTCAACGTTTTGAACAGATTTCATCACAATATCTGCTTGATGGGTTCCATGATGACTCAGAATCAACTCATAATAACACTTTTTGAAAAATCTTTAAAAGATATGAATTATTTTTTTAAAATAGCATAAACTAACGTAAGGGAACATACCCATACTACTTGACCCACTTTTTGCAATTTTTAATCCCCCCCCCCTCCCGGTGACTAAAAACCTAAGCCGTCCGCCGCTCATTGTGACCAAGCGTGGTATTTTGAAGGACCCCCCTGAACGGGTCACGTAGTATGGGTACGTTCCCTAACCCGTTTAACCAATTTTTAAAATATTTTTTTCATCACTTTTAATGACTTTTCAAAGGAGGTGATGAGTTGAATTCATTCTGAGTTGTCCGGTCACTGCCCCCGTGATGGACACTTTAACGTTGTCGATTGTAAAGTTATCGACTGTAATTTTATCGACTGTAACCGAGAGACGGTATGGGCACTGCCACCCGGGAACCATATATTGGGTAACCAACACCCCTGCCTTAGGTCATCCCAAGTGGTTCGCTACGTTTGGTGATTTAGGGGTGCCCGGGTTAATGAGGTGAGGTTTGTCTAGATCTTGGCGGCGGATGCATCTGCCCACTTACTGCTTGGCAGATCGGATCGGAAGAGACTGGTTGAGGGAGTTCATTTGGATTCTCCAGTAGGACTCTCTCGACCCATCACCTTGCACCGCAGTAAGAGGGACGGATTCATACGTCCGTCCCATTGACCGCCAGATTCCTACATACCCCTGTTTTCTTCCCACACTTCATCTCTTTGCTTTCTCTTAAAAGACTCAGCACAGCATTCCCAAAGATGACATAGGCCCCGAAGGAAATTATTTTTCTTTATTGTAAAAAAACCATAGCTAAATCTATTCCAAGCAAAGTCCTCTCTCATCATTGTTGAAATTGAGTGCCTTCCAATATATTTATATTGTTTGCGTTTAGGACCCATCCATAAATTACGTCACACCTTAAGGGGGGGGGGGGGAGTAGAGAAGTGTGATGAGGTTTATGGAGGGGTCATCAGCTCTGTGATGTCACATGTAAAAAAAATTTGAACCACTGTTTTGATTATTTTTAGATGTAAAATTGCAAAATATGTGACGTCACACTAGGGGGGAGAGGGTCTCACAAATGTGACGATGTGTGACAAGGAGGGGGGGGGGGGGGGAGTAAAAAAATCATGAAATTCGTGTAACGTAATTTATGGATGGCTCCGTATTCGTATTCAGCCGTTTCGGCAAACATCGTCCATTATCAGAGCCGACGATGCCAAAGTGTCAGATCTGGAGATGAACATACCAATATATCTCTTGTTTCCTTCTGTTTCTATTAGACATTTTTCTTCGATTCGGTTCATTTCTTTTCTATTTTGGAAGCGACACGAACGTAAAAAAATCGTATGACTCTCTGAATGTCCGCTAAAAGCATCCAATGAAGTTAGTTGCCAAGATCATATATTTTTTTCGCATGCAGATTGTGTGGAAATAAACGGAATAACCTAATAATTCACTTGGATATTATCTTGTCTCCTGGATGTTATTACAATGTGACTAGAAACTATCCAACAAATATGAATTTGTTATTTTTATCAATATTGGCTTTTAAACTTACCCATGGACATCCTAGCCTTTAATTTTATTAATAATTTTCTGTAATAATATTTTGTTCGAGAAATATTATCAAATATTTATCCTAAATAATCCTGGGGCGTGTCAATAGGCCCAAACTAGCTATTGTACCCTAAATATATTGAAATGAATTTAATCCGCGGCGTAATTATGTAAAAAAACTGTAATCATATAAATTGCCTAAATGCATCTAAAAGAGGCATGGTCTCAAATGCAAGTCATGTCTTCCTGTAAAAGAACGCTTCTTAAAAAAATAAAATTTAATTTGCAATAAGATTACTAAAATCTTTTTAAGATTAATTTTATTAATTAATTTTGTTTACGATTTTTTTATTATTAATTAATTTTCTTATTATTTGATCGATTTGTCTTTCAAAATGTTTTTATTTAATTGGTATTTATATTTACATTATTTAAAATTCTTTAAACGTTTTTTAATTAATCTTTTTTTAGTATTTAATATGTCGCTTGTGTCCATCACTAGTTGGTTGTTTTTTTTTAAACAAGGCACATTCGTTAAGCGACATCTCAATCGCTCGGTGGCCATCGTTATTATTAGTTGGCAGGGAAACTAATTCTACGACTTTGACATATTTTCTGACATTGTTTTAGCTAGAGAACGAGTGAACCATTGTTTAAGCATTAATTCCGTTCATAAAAAAACATCGCATGATACACAGGGAACGCGGAAAAGCCTAGGAGCGATATTTTCTTCTTATTCCTATACTTTTCTCTCGTTTTCTAAGCTTAACAAACGAGTGTTTTTTTTTCAATTTCTTTATGACATTTCACAAGAACGTCTTTGTCTAAGCAGTGTGAAGACGGGGGATTGTATTTTCTTTTAAATAACACCACTATTTTGCTTGAGGTTGATAAATGAATGCGGTATATGTGTATAATAAGTTGAAAGGTTTTCCTTTCTATTAATTTATAAATAAAAAACTTGTGTTGCAAAGTTTTTTAACAAAGAAACTACATTTATGTTTATTTATATCCCTTTCCTTTGAATGGTTTCTTCTAACAAAAACTCGTATTTTATAATCAAATAATAGAAAAACAAAACAAGTGACAATTGATGATTGCATTCTAACTGACACTAAAGGATTCAAATTTAAAGGGAATATATTTCCTTTACATATGTACTACATTAATACAGTAATATATCTACATAAACAGTAACATCCTTACCAAAAGACGACTTAAATATTTTATACAATTGATGTGCATACGTGAAAACTTTTCTAAACAGAAACTGACCGAAAATAGTTAATGGAAAGATATTATGCATTGCTTACCAAGCCAAAGAGGATTGTTTACACTAATCTAATAGTTCATGGAAAGATATGCATTGCTTATAAAGCCAAAGTGGGTTGTTTATCAGTTGTATACTCTGATCATATTTTGTCATCGAATTTCGGAATTTTTCCAAGGTTTTTTAAATGTCCCATATGTCTATAATTTTTTAAGATGTCGTAAAAACAAATACCGTTTTAGAAAGTAGATAAAATTACCTTTCAGATTTTTGTATTTGAAATTTATGTTAGTATTTAAAAATTGCAGTATTTTAAAAGCTTCAAACACGAAAAAAGTTTTGAAAAAGCTATTACAAACATTTTAGTTAAAATTTTTTAAAAAATCACAGTTCCTTAATGTAAGGAATTTGCAAGAAAACTGTCTCTTCACTTTTACATCGTTCATACAATAAAAGAAATTGTTTTTAATTCCTAAAAAATAACAATAAAAATCTGACGTTTTAACGCACTCTCGACACGCTTGCACGAACTTATGTGCATTACGCACAGCAGGGGTAGAGGGTTCGTAATTCACAATATGGTATAATTTTTTCTAATATACATTATTTAGTAAATTGACCTGATCACAAATAGAAAATATAAGCGTCTGAAAAGATATTATTGTGCTTTATAAAAATATTAAAACTGTAGAATTAGAATAGAAGTAGATTGTCATTTAAGAAATACTTCTACGGAATAAATAAATTTACATCTAGACTCTTTATTCTAATTTTTCTCGATTTTTTTGTCAATTTTCTTTTCCTTTTTTTATTTAAATGCCCATAGGGCTTACATTATAGGGCTTACGCCATGGTGCTTATATTGAGGACAAAATCAAGGCGTGCTTACATCCTGTATTTTTCTCGAATATTAGGCACGGGCAAAGCGATAAGGGCTCCGAACGCAGGAAAAATAAAAAAGGAAATCTTGCAGAAATCTAAAAAACGGCCGATGAACAATAAAAAGAAAGGGATACATGCTTATAATCTACACTTTCACAGATATAACGAATGTTCTTTGTAACCAATATCACGCTTTAGAATTTATTATTCTTATTTATTTTTTCTGTAATGCATGGGCGTTGAATTTAAGGCGAAAAATGTGAAATCACTATTTTCGCAACGATTCGGGTTTCATTGTGGATACCAAATATAAGCTTTGAATAAATTGAAGCTTTTCCTATCATTTCGCTTGGGTAGATTTAAAATAAAATTGTTAATTACTTTGCAAAAATATGAGCGTAACTACTAACTAATATATTTTTTCATTAGAAATATATGAAACAACTTCGAAAATACGAATTTATGGCGACAATTTCTCTTGATTATTTTGTTCCCTCTTATTCACAAAATAAAGTTAAAAAAACACCTTTGCGGTAAAATCGACCGTTTCTGGACTCCAGTTGCCAAGCGATTTTATTGCCTATTACCTATGGTTGTGGTGAAATAATGGATTAGAATATACTTATTTTCTGTTTGTATACCTGTAGAGAGTAACGGAGAGTCTAGATATGAATTTATCGAAAAAAATAACCATGGATCCCTTTCTTTTTCATTTGTTCATCTGTTTTTTGGATTTCTGCAAGGCATGTAAATTTAATACTTTTTTTTTTCATTTTTCCTGATTTCGGAGCCCTTATCGCTTTGCCCATATGCGTATTTCCTTTTCCGTGTTCAATTCAACCATGCCTCGAAATCAACACGGGTTTGTAACGCCATTTCTCCTCCACACCCGTGTTCAGTAGAAGGCAAGCGGAATCATATTGTGCACGGGTTTGTGTTGCCAATTCTCTTTCCAAACCCGTGTTCAGTACGAGGCACGCATCGTCGGCGGTGCATGAAACATAAAAAAATATTATTGCCGTGCAAAACAATAATTTATTCATGATATTAAGTGAAGTGCATTATTGGCAAGTTTGTACCTTATAACAGCAGAACATGGAAAGAAATGTATTAGAATAATTACACGTACCCGCTAGACAAACCCTACTTGCCAAACAAACCATTCAAAACCTGGGATGTATATCTAAATTATGATGACATGCAGCTTTCGTAGTTTGAACCTCAACCTGATAATTCGAAGTAGGTACTTTTATTTTTACGAGAATTTATTTTATAAGACTGGTACTTCCGACAAATGATTGTCAAAATTTGATTGTCCTATTTGTTAAAAAAGGAATATTCCGTATTATCCGTGCATTGAACTTCGACAACACGAACGTTCCGTATTATCCGTGAGGTGGACTAAATTCAATTTTTACCAGAAAATGAATAATAATAAAAAAATATTAAAAAAATATAAAAAATATGAAATACTTTTTATATTTTAAAGTGTTTATTTTATTTTATTAGTAAGGCTGTTTGCGTTTTATTGCCCATCCATTATATTTTATTGCCCATCCTTTATATTGTTTACACACACTTCCTTTTTTATGTTATACTCACATTTGGAGGACGCGTGCCTCGCACTGAACACGGGTTTGGAAAGAGAATTGGCGTTACAAACCCGTGCACAAGAGGATGCCGCTTGCCTTCTACTGAACACGGGTTTGGAGGAGAAATGGCATTACAAACCCGTGTTGATTTCAAGGTATGGTTGCCTCCTACTGAACACGGAAAAGTAAATACGCTGCCCGTATCTAATATTCGAAAAAAATACAGGGTGTAAGCACGCCTTGATTTCGTCCTCAAGTCTTATGGCGAAAGCCCTATAATGTAAGCCCTATGGGCATTTAAACAAATAAAGAAAATAAAAATTCGCAGAAAAAATCGAGAAAGATGAGAATACTCATAAATAGTCTAGATGTAAATTTATTTATTCCGTAGTAATATTTCGTAAAAAAAATCTATTCTAATGGTGGGTTTCTTCATTTACCGAGAATGCTAAATGCAATTCTAATTGTAAAACAAACAAAAAAAAAGTAAAAAAAAGAACGGTAAAATGTAAAAGTAAAAAAAAACAAAAAACGGTAAAAAAAGTTAAAAAAAACGGTAAACTTAAAAGTAAACGGTCAAATGCATAGAAATTTTTAAATTTCGATCGTTTATTTTTACAATTAGCATTGCATTTAGCATTCTCGGTAAATGAAGAAACCCGCCCTTATTCTATAATTTCAATATTTTTCTAAAGTAGGTACAATAATATCTTTTCAGACGCTGATATTTTCTGTTTGTGATCAGGTCAATTTACTAAATAATGTATATTAGAAAAAATTAAATCATTTTGTGAATTACGAACCCTCTACCCCTGTTGTACGTAATGCTGCTGTACCTCCTCTATCTTTATACATTTAATCTGTGTTTTTTTTAGGTTTTCTTTTTCTATCAACTCCACTTATTGTGAATTTTATGCGGAAAATTCACCGGTCCATAGAACCATGTAACATGTTATTATTTGAATTAAATATGTATAGCTGTTTGTTTCCCTAATAAACTAAAATGAAAAAAAAATTGCTAGGTATCTATCTATCTTTTAGTTTTTTTAGTTAGCCTTTTCTACAACGTACCATATTTATAAAAAAACATGTTTGCATTATTAATTATGCAATGTGTCCTGTCCACTGCGATAAAACTATCAATGAGTTGTTTAGGTCTGCCTTTATCGCTATTGTCACGTTTCGACAACTTCCGGCTAAATTCATTCTGAGCAACTGGGTATCGAAACACCAATCCACATTATTCCGCTTTCGTTTCTATCTCAGCTTTATCTTACACAGCGCTACGTTACAGAGCGCTAAGCTCCTTCGCTTCGCCCCAGGGGGTTGGCTCAAAGTTTGGCTTTGGCAAATTATTAATATCATGGTGGTTTAATATTGGTACTGAGAATATCCACTATGTAACCTTCAGTACTTACCTAACCTTCAGTACTTACTTACACATGTAGTTTCGACATGAAAAACACTTCATCAGACATACCACAGAGACCTTTGGAACTCTCTAGCCGGTCTCGCGAAACATCGCCTTGAACCGCAGTGGAAGGGATGGATTCATTTGTACGTCCCTCCTAGACACATTGACCCCCAGGTTCCTACCCATCCTTCGTACCCTTTTCCTTCCCAGAACTTCTCGCATCTTCAGCATCTCCAAAGTTGGCATTGGCCCAGAGGGATCTTTTTTCCTCAAGGCTTCCTGTGAGGAGATAATATAAAAACAAATATATTGTCCGGTCTTCTGTTTGTTTTATCTGTTGATATCGCTCTTGGGCATCCGAGTTTTTCTACCACTGACTTATGCGTCTAATATTTTCCTTGTTCTACCTCCATTTGCATAAAATTACATGTTCAAACCAACCATGCATCCCTTTCTTTTTATTGTTCATCGGCCGTTTTTCCGGATTTCTGCAAAATCTCTAAATTAAATACATTTCGTTTTTTTTAGCTCGAAGCCCTTATCGTACCTAATATTCGAAAAAAAAAAAGTTTTACAGGGTGTAAGCACGCCTTGATTTCGTCCTCATTATTCGCCGAAAAGTAGCAAGAAAGATTGTTGAGAAATGTAGCAATAGGCAATTGGTTGAATAAGCTGTGCACCACGTGGCTTGAGATTTCTAAAAGCTGCTTACTCCTTACACTCTATTACGTGTTGCAACATGCGCGTATGTTCATTCAGAATATCGCTATGTTTTTGAACTTCTGTATTAGCAAAGCTGGCGCGGAGAAAGGATTTGCTCAGCTGTAACGACCAGGAAATGTGCGTGCATAACTTGGCTACAAAGTAATTTAGAAATGCTGAAATTTGCTCCGTTCTCGTTTAAACTTTGGACATCGTCGTTAATGTTTGTTTATCTTCTGTTTGTGTAAATGATTGTGCTAACTGTCCGTTTCATGTTTTCCTCGTTGTTTGTCGCTCGCTGGCTCTAGATCTCCGTGATTTTTTTAAGGTTTTCTAATTTTGGTTTGATCGGATGATTGGTCGGTTCATCGACTGACTCTTTCATTTAACTATGGACATGGTTGTTCCATAGAAAGTTACCACTGCAAACCATCATTCAAAGTTTTGGAACTTATAGGTGGGAAATTCAAAACCATCGAAGGTTTTACTGATTTTCCATCGCTTTAGCTATTCCACAAATGACGTGGAGGATGGTGATTAGAATGAGGAGTACCGTGGCAGAGGCATTGGTGGGGTCCGCCTTGCCTGCCGCCCAGCGGAGCGCTGCCGGTAGGGCGGTTGGACGGTTGGGCGGCTGGGCGGCACAGCGGCAGGGCGGACGGGGGCTCGGGCCGTGAGTCAGGCGGCCAGAAATAGCCCGGGCCGGGGCGGGGAGGGCGCCGCCCGGATCCCGCCAGTAGCGGCCACATCGCCGACGACAGAACCGTATCTCGCTGAAGCCGCTCCGTGTCCGCACGCGGCCGTACACCCCGCTATAGTACCCGCTCACAAGCAAGAGCACGCCTGTCCCGTTCCCGTGCCCCGTGCCGCGGTGTGATTATGTAGACTGAATGATATGTATGTTGGTTATCGATGGGAGTGTTCCGCTGTCCGCTGTCCGGGGGCCCTAGCAGCAGCGGTGTGGCGGCGCTAGCAGCGGCAGGTGCAGCAGCGACTGTGGCCCCCATGCGGCAGGTGTGAGCGCAGGGCGGCCTGGCCAGGCCCAGAGCCATGCCAGTCCGCGAACGCTGTGGAGAGCCCGAGTCCAAGCGTTGCAAGCATTGCCACGGTCTGTACCAAGACCCACCCCGACCCACCGTGTTGTTGTGCTCTCACGTTGTTTGTGTTCAATGGACTAACAACAGCGCAATGTGTGTTTAGTGTATTCCGTGTGCATTATTAACAAACAAACCCCAGACATGGTGACATGCCTTAGGAACTGTAGGTATTGAATGTAGGTATTCTATCACTAACTTTGCTGTTGTAGTAACCGCTTATTTGACGTAAGATATGTTTTCCAAATACAAATGATTTGTGAATATAACCTTATACATAGCATCTGCAAACTTGAATAATTTTAAAACACCTATTTTAAATTCACATTACAATATTTTATAGGCGCGTACTGTTGAATTCTCAATTGCCAATACGTCTCCTGTCAGCCATAAACTGATGAAATTGCGTAATGTTACAACGAATACTCATTTGCATTTGAAACACGCTTCCAAGTCTTCAAAATGGCTTATTAATTATTACGTTATTACCTATTACTTATTTTATTTGTAGAAACTGTTTGAGAACAGGAATCTCTCATTATTTCCAATTAAATTCCTCTCGCCCAAAAGACATAGAATTATGAAATGAATGTGAACCGGGAACCGAGTACCAGCGATGTATTAATCGAACAAACCACGCTCCAATTCCTTAGTTCGCTTTCGGTACCCATAAAATTATTACAATTTGTTATTTTAACCCAAGAACGAATAATATTAGCTGTGTGAAAACGATCGAAGCAATCTCCACATAGCTACCTAACATACTTACGTGTTTTTACTTAATTTGGTTTGAAATAATATATTGGCTTTACTACCCGGCTTCGCACGAGAATTAGATTGAAAAAAAAATGAATATGACTTATTTCTTGACAGTTGTACCAATATTTCAAAACTTCGTAACTCATGACAGAAATGCCCTTCTGAAAGCAGTCAAGCTGACCTACAAATTTTAGGCAAAAAGCATTAGCGAACGTACCCAAAGTGACCCGTTCAGGGGGGGGGGGGGTCTTCAAAATACCACGCTTGGTCACAATGAGTGGCGGGGGCTTAGGTTTTTAGGTTTTTAGTCACCGGGGGGAAGGGGGGGGGGGGGGTTAAAAAGTGGGTCACGTAGTATGGGTTCGTTCCCTTACCTACCTACAATTTTAATGACGCCGGAACTCACCATAAACAGATTTTTTGCTCTATTATGATTATTCTACAGTACCTAACTAGTTCATTATTATTAATATTGAAATTCGTTTTATTGCTTTATTGATAAATTATGTAAAAGCTAAGTTTATCTAATTTATTACATTGGCTATTTAAACTGATTTTATCATCAAATTATTTTAACAGGAAACCACAAGCCAAAAAATGTATGTATTCCTGGTGTGCCTTATATCGCCACTAGGTTGGACACACAAAAATAGCTTGGTTTTATTTACTTATTTATTTTGTGAATAATTTTATAAGAAAAAAAAAACAATCACAAATAATTTTAGCAACAAAGTGTATTTTTTTAAAATGTTTCTTATTTGCGTTTATACATTCCTAATGAAAAAATACATTTTTTAGGTAGTATCTTTTTATATCTTATATTTATATATTTTTTAAACTTGGTAATTAACAATTTTATTTTAATTCTACTTAATGGAAACGGTATGAAAAGCTTACTTTTATCAATATTCATTTCATCCAAAGCATGTTTTTTTAAAAATTTATAATGTTAATCGATTCGTAGTAAAGATTAATCAAAATTCGTGATATAGCATTATTAATGTTCGCTCTAACCAACATTTAGTGAGTTTTACAGGGGATAAAAAAATGGTTAGAAATGAAAAAAAAATGCAAAAATGGCATTTTACATAATATAGATACATTTTTTTAAATTTTAATATTACCAGATGGTATTAAAATCTAATCACATGCTAGCGAAGATGTTGTGGCGGAAATTAAATAATATTTTAGCTCTTTTATTTCTTAAAAAGATATGAGTTTGGTCAAAAGTGTTGATTAAGATAATATTGGCTAGGTTGCCTTGTTAACCATATGTATTTATACACATTATTAAAAACTATGCAATTGTTGTCAACATCTTCTGTTATGAAATGGCTAGAGTCATATTTGTTAATGTTTTTTATGAGCTGCTTTCGTTTTACGAAATAATTGACCCGCTGAATCAATCCGAAGGCCAGATTTGCCTCCATATTGGGAGAGTTGTTTTAGGTTAAGATGTTAGGCATGAAAGTAACTGTTCTAACAACCATAGTGCCGCCAATAGCCAATGGTGATAATGGTAATTCCACCGAGAGCTCCGTCGCAACTTCTCTTTCTGTTACATCGTTTATGAGAAAGAAGGACAGGTTACGACGGTGTTATCAGCGGTACGCATTCATTATTCAACGGGAATTAAGTATTTGTGATTAATGTGGCCGCTGCGCCATTTTTGATAGATATTAATGATAGGTGGATTATATTATTATTCATTATTTTGTGTCCTCAACATTTGTGTCAGAACTTTCTATAAACTTTTATTCAATTGGTTATGTAATATTTGGTTAGATACTTTAACATATGTTGTTACGTTGGTTTTCAGTCAAGAACGAAAACCACTTTTATTTAATATCGCGGTACATGGATTTTAAGATAAAACAATATTTCACGTCAGTGAAGATATGAAAATATATTTTTTATGAATTTTACATAAAATTCATCCAGTTTTCCGTAGGCTAACGACAATAACCTACATTATATAATAGCGCTTTAAAGCGAAGGAGCTTTCGAATGTTTGATGATTAAACATCTTCGTCATTTAAAATGTAATATTTTCAAGAACTCTCTCAATTAGTTTCTCAGCAAATTAGTTAAGCGGTAACAAATCACTTAAGATATATGTACCTTTAAAATTGACGTTTAAAATCATGTAAATAAGTCTTCTCAAGTGGATTAACCACAGATTGAAAATGGCATTGTAAGCCAAAACATACTAAAATGGTATTAAACATACATAAATACTGTAACAAAAATACATACTGAAATACTTGCAGAACTTAATAATAACATTATTATATTAAATTTAAAAAAAATATTAAATGGAGTTCTACAAATTAAATACAAAACAATTAATAAAATGTAACTACCCGAATTCTCCTGAGATTTCAACACTCTTTTTCCTTATTGAACAAATACTATGACATTTTGTCTTATTTTTTGACAATACACACATAATATATGAAAGCACCATAGTTCATTAAGAAATGACTTTGACGCGGTGAAAATAGTTGACCTAGAAACGCCGAAGAAAAAGGGTAAATTATATTTAAATATAAACCTTCGAAAAATTTCACCAAACCCTTTTTGTAGATTTAAGTAAGTAGATGAACTTTATCAGAATTGTTTATGTCAAGTAAAGGTATTGTTTTGTATTTTTGTATTATAGTTCTAAATTTCAATTTGTCGTTATTTTATTGGTCAATGACATACATATTCTTATCACTGTCATATATGAATTTATAAAGACTGTTTATAACGCTAATAAATAAAATATTACGCTTTCACGGTACCAGAATTTTTGCAGTTTCAGAAACGTAGATTTTGTTCTCTATGGTTATAAGAATAATCTAGCGAACGTAAATTTACAGTTGTGAACAATTTGAATTTTGGTGCAGTCTGATCGTGGTTTAGTTATCAATTTTAATATCAAAACACCTATTAAAAATGTTTAAACTGCAAAAAATAATCTTGCAACATTTCTCGCGTATGGAGTCCTATTTGCAGTTGATCACAATATGTAATTTGTTACCTTACTCCTGCTAAATTCCAAACTTATGTAAACTCCTGCAGTGGGTAGTAAGCATTCTTGTTCTTGATACTTACTTACATGGAATAAAAATAACAAAATAAGTGCAATGTGGCCATGTTTTTTTAGTGATCCAAAAGTCTGGCCCATCGGGTCTTAAATTTCCAATAAAAAATTGTGTTTCATGATCATTATGAAATTAAAATGGGATACCTATATACGATGTCAGGGAGGTGTGAGTGAGACGTAACGCGTGCTATTTGTGCTGGAACCGAAAGTTATAAAGTCAGGCTTCTATTCAAATCTACATGGAAAGTATGTCTATTTTATCATGTGTACTTTATCAATTCGGTGCCTACCTACATGATTCCAGATGATAAATCGCTTGCTTTTTTGTTTGTTTCTCAGTTGTCTCCTGCCGCATTAGCTATTACTATTCTTATTTGACACATGCAACCTTGTTGCTTCTGGGTGACAGCAACAGTTGTCTTTTCCGGCTGTGTGGTCTTGTTGACTTGGTATTACCAACCAACCTGTACAGAACTACTACAGAACTGCAACAGTAGTGACTTTCGCCCACCCTCTTGGCCGACCGCCGGACAACGGTACCTACCACTATGTACTTGCAGGGTATAGGTACTGTCTTTTACAAATACTTTACGAGTCATTTACCGTCCTACCGTTTTGTATGTGTTACGTCCGCCCTTGAAAATATTATTCACTCGACTAAATTTGGAACCAATTGATTAATAAATATGATTCATTTGCCTTTAGTCACAACATCTTAAACTTCCGGCAGCAAATAATTATTTTTAAAAAATTATAGTTTTCTCATTAATTTTGATTCACAAAATAAACTTGTACCATTTTCTTCAAGAAGGTTGGCGTCCTGTTAATAACAAAACAAAAGCCTTCTATCCGTTACACATGCAAAACCTTTCTCATAACATCCATCGGTACCCACTCCTGTCATTTGTCACCCAACCATAAATCTCATTTATTTGGCGCCCAACAAGGGGCACTGGAGAATAATCAAGGAAAAAGTCGAAAGACAATATTATGCATGCATGCGAACATAGCAAGGTTCATCCCCTCTGCCTACTCCTCCCGGAAAGGTGATAATGATTTATTAGTTGTACAATTTCCTGAAAGAAGGGTAACATCGCTGAAACTTATATACATGGTATCCGTGAACTCGTAGCGCAAGCGAGGTATTGGTGAATCTGCTTACATGGAGAATCCAAATAATTATTTTTTCGCATTTCTATAGCGTTAAAAAAATTGGAGTCATGTTCAACGAATTAAAAAATATTAAACAGCTGATAACATCCCCCTAACAACTATTTTTTTTCCCAATTTTACCTAAAAAATTCTAACTTAGGACGCGATTTTAGAAACCTCTTGAAAACGAAAGCTCAAATCAAAAAAGTTACACCACAAAATCCATTGTAAATGTTGTGTAGACCAGTTTTACGTTTTTACCAAAGTTTCCGGACACCACGTTACTCTGTTTTGTTTTGCTTATTTTTATTCTTTTAGATATAACGATAAGCAAAATTTTCGTACAGTAGTGTTGTTTAACTTTTTGAGTGATGTTTTTTTACCGTTTTTGATGTTGCACTTCATCTTCCTCAAGATCCAACCTTTCGGACAACCTTGCAGTGTCAATCATCGGGACGTCTGCCCGGTTTTGATTATTGACAGCGTCCGTTAAGGACAGGAGATAATCAATGATTATCTTTGTCGAAAGCGCAGTTCATAATCGTAATATTATACAAAATAATTTCCTTCCTTTTTAATGATAGTTTTAATATATGCAAGAAATAGCCTGTTATTATATTAAAACAGATATTTATTTAGGGACCCGCGAGGCTGTCATGCATTTAGTATCCGTGGTAATGAAGTGCGACATTAAAATAATAATATGTTGGAATGTCCGGCGGCAGGCGGTAACGATGCCAAAAGTATTATTCAATTTTCATTATGCGAATGGACGTAAAGCCGTTGCGTCGTGTTTATGGACGGACTCTGGTCGATCGAGTCTTACTGCAGCACGCTATCCTATCCTTCTAGACCTGGCGCAATACACCGATAATGTTGCCTAAATTAAGCATTTTTAGTCAACTTGAACTGTTGTTTGTTCATTGAAGATCGACAGACATTGGGACCGATAAGTTAAGTTGCTGGCATTATTCATAAAACCTTTTTCGTGGTGCTTGTGATACGAGGGCAGTTATTTGATTGGATTTAACGGATTTACGTCCGATTTTTATAATCAATAAGATAAAATTAAATCCAAAATTAAATTATAAGAGTAACGGTGTTAAGGCAAAGACCAAACGAAAAGAGAAAACATAAGAAAAAGGAGGTGACAAGATAAGTCTAAAAAGTGCGGCCCGCACAAATATCTGGCGTTTTCTTTTTAACTATATATTTTTTCACGTACTATATATTATCCGTTTTTTGCAGCCCGCACAAATATCTGCCGTTTTCTTTTTAAATATATTTTTTTCATGTACAATTATACTATCCGTTTTTTGCGGCCCGCACAAATATCTGCCGTTTTCTTTTTAAAGATGTATTTTTTATGTACAATTATACTATCCCTTTTTTTTGCAGCCTGCACAAAAATCTGCCGTTTTCTTTTTAAATGTATATTTTTTTCATGTTTTTTTTTGCGACCCGCACAAATATCTGCCGTTTTCTTTTTAACTATATTTTTTTCATGTACGAGTACAATTATAAATACTTTTTTACAATTAATTATATTGTCGTTTGAGACTTTCAGGGGGGCAGTAGAAGACCCAGAGAAAATTAGAGGGTCTAGAGATGGCACATTGAGGGTATAGGTAGGTAAAAAAAAAGGTCTAAAAAAACCAAAAAAACACGCTTATCACGTCCCAATAAAGCAAAATAAACTTTAATATTGGTTAATTTTTGTTATTGAATGTATTGTAATCATTTTTATCACGTGTGCGAAAATTCACACATTTCGATACTTCGAGAAGAGGATGAAAAATGAACTGAAAGATTCCATTACAGATCTACAATTTTTTTTTTAAATATAATATTATGATTTTACGTGCATTATTATTAAGAATTGACACTATATCACGAACACAAGAAGGAAGGAAGTAGCAACCCGGTACTTAAATACAAAATAACCCCCCCCCCCCCCGAAATCATAAGTGCTCGGCCCGCGGTGATAACTCATATTGTCCTATGCGGCCCTTGACCAGAAAAGTGTGATGACCGCTGGTCTAGAGAGACTGGTGAATCTACACTACATTTGGATTTTGTGGTCTAAGTTTTTTTGATTTGAGCTTTCGTTTTCCTGTAAATATAATTTGAAAAAAAAAAATCGGTAGCTTGGGGCTTAATACCATTGTCTTTTAAAATGAATAAAAGCTTAGCCGGCTCCAAAACCTTTTGGTTGCCAAAAAACATGGAAAAAAGTAAAAAAAAAACACTTTGTGTTCTCTACGTGATGTAGGTTCACTATTTTCCTGCTTGTACTTGTAGTTTCCGGACACCATGTATATAATCAGAAACTCAACGTTCGGTATATTTGTATCTCATATAAAGATTCATATGCACTGTGTTACATGTGCGATCGTAAACTTGTACTAAGTAGCAGCTCTACATGGATGAATAAGTCGTTAAGGGAACACGTTATGGCCATAGTGCGATGTTATAAGTTATTGCCGGCGTCTGCGTGTTGCAGCATGGTTGTCAAATAAAGCACCGCTGTCCCGCATCTGCAAACTTATCGCGTGCGTAGTAATGCGCCGCAGGCTCACTGGCCATGGTTGTTAACCTTCCTATCCTCGCGCATTGGTCTCTCAAACCTATAAATCAATAATGCAAGATTAACAACGATGAGGTTTTTAGTAGCTTCTTAATTTCTTGTGTAGTGCGGCGCGCGCATTGGTGCTGAGTGGACGTGTGACACTTATTTACTCTTAGGGGCATACATTAATTACGTGAGCAATTTTTCTTACAATCTAGACCCCTCCCCTCCCCCCTTGGTGAGATAAATTTGTGCCACTTCGTATATTCTTTTCAAGCAACGTGAGATTTTGCCGGACCCCCCCCCCCCTTTTGAGCTCACATAATTAATGTGTGTGCCCCCTTATCGGTATTTTAGGTAAGTAACAATTACAATTAAAAAAATCCTAATAATGATTAATTCTTTTTTTTTTTATTATTTACTAATAAAATTCCTTTATTATTTATTTACATTTTTAAATTAAGTCCCGTTAAACTGATTGATATCAGTTTGTCAACGGGTTCTTTTGACGTTTACTTTTTTTAAAATTGAGACAGGAACATAAAATATACACATTATTACATTTTATACATTAAAAAAAGACATGTATTTTGGAAAAAAATTTGATAATAAAATTTATAAACAGAGAAAACGAAAGAAATAAAAAGAAAAGACAAGAGAAAATAATAATGGAAAAAACATTAAAACGAAAAGCGGAGAGATTGGTACAAAAAAGTTCTTTTACTTAACCATTTTTTTAGCGTACATTTCCTTCTGATACTCAATTCACAGCTTTTTATTGCGTTGGGTAACTTTTAAATTATTGGAACAAGGTATTCTAGAGTTCTTTGACCGTATTTATTTAGGTATCTGGGAATTATAAGTCCATCATCGTTTGCAGTTAGTCTTGTATTATAACATGAATCACTAATTTATTATATTCAGATTGAGATGTATGCTGACTCGCAATTTTTAGCCACAATAATTGTAATAGGTATTTTATTATTTTTGACACTTTCATTTATTAGATTTCACAGTTTTTTTATTACATGAAATATTTAATTTTTTTATTAAATGTAGAGTACAAAAAATTATGTTCTTTTTATGAGGCTGAGTTAAAAGTCCGTTTCTACCAAATATAGTAAAAGTTTTAATATTTTAATTCAATTATTCCCAATTCTACATAATACATATCAATTATGCTTAAAAAAAATATAATTAAAATAATAGAGACGAGATGAAATCTCGGTCTGAGAGACCGTGCAGGAGTATGTGTTATGCCGTTGGGCGCAAGTAGACAAAGGTTAAAGCGCAGGTCCACAGGAACTGGGAGCGACACACACTTGACTTGACAACACTAATCTAATACAACGGCGGAATCTTTTCGTCGCGATACGGCGTGATTATAATCCCGAGTTTGTTATTTTTGGAACTAAACTTAACACGCTCCCATCCCGTTCCAACTTCACCATTCCTGTAAGACAGCGATTGTACAACTTTTTTGGGTTTGTACCACTTTCTCATAACTCATAACATTTCCAATCCGGAGAAATCGTAGCTCCGAGATTGTAACCCAATAATGGTTCCTCAACTCAACAACCCTTTAAAAAGTGGTTAAAAGTTTTGAGAAAAAAATAATAAATATCCCATAACCTAAACTAACGTATTATATATAAAAAAAATTTTTTCATCATTTTTAATAATTGTTCAAAGGAGTTGTTGAAGCTGTAAGTTTTTTTGATTTGAGCTTTCGTTTCCCTGTAAATATAATTTGAAACAAAAAATCGGTAGCTCGGGGCTTAATGCCATATTGTCTTTTAAAATGAATAAAAGCTTAGCCGGCTCCAAATTTTTTTTTAACCTTTTGGTTGCCGAAAAACATGGATTTATGTCATCCGGTCATCTCAAAAAATACAACTTAAGAGGCGGGTTTGGGTACCGCTGCCCCAGGAACCATTTATTGGATAACCAATACCTCGGTCGGGGTGCTGGCTTCATGGGTGATGTTTGTCCAGTCTTAGCGGTGGAGACATCTGCTCACAGCTGAGTGGCAGGCCGGATCTGGAGACTGTTCTAGGGAGACCTTTTGACCTCTCCAGCAAGGCTCTCTCGGAACATCGCCTTGCACTGCAGTGGAAGAGACATATTCATACGTCCGTTACTTCTGGAGACCCCTCTTTTTCCTTCCCATAACTTAATCTCCTTTCTTTCCTTAAAATACCCTCTACAACGGCATCCCCAAAGAGTAAAGACGGCGTTCCTGAGGGGAAATATTTTCCCAAGAGCCTCTTTAATGTAAAAAAAATTACCCCAATTATACTAGGTGCTATTATTTTTGGGAGTCTAATTCCAGAAGCCAAGCGTTAAATTTATTCATGCATGTAAAATATCTCATGCAATTTCTTTCTTCAATTTCTATGAAATTTTCACGCCGTTTATAACGTTGCAAAATTGGTATTTCATGTGCATTTTTCGTGCAGTTTTCACGCCATTTACAGGGCACCGGAACGTTTCGCGAGTTTTGCGTATCGGTACGTGAACCGCGTTTCCCAACGCCTGCCAAGCAGTTATTCCTCTGTTCATTCCCATTCCAGTTGTCTTTTTGCCGATCGCTGGCGGCCGAGAATCTAGACTAGACCTTATCGCATTATCGACCAGGAACTCGGATGACCAAAATAATACGTCCAAGTCTTTTTAATCAGTTTTTGTTTAGCGCCGCGACAGGAAGACATTATGCATTAGTTCCAAATGCAAGGCGTTAACTTTGTCACGTAACTATCTATGAATATCCAAATTAACCAGGAACTTAAACGAATAGTTCGTTTGATCACGCCTCTTGTACTGCAGATCTTACATACAGTATTGACTGCTCTATGGTAATCAACAAAATATAATCTTTAATCCCTATTTTTAACCCCCGACGCAAGTAGTGGTGTTATAAGTTTGACTTTCTGTCAGTCTGCCTGTCTGTGTATCTGTCTGTGGCATCGTAGCTCCTAAACGGATGGACCGATTACGATGCGGTTTTTTGTTTGAAAGCTGACGTGATCGAGATGGTTCTTAGCTACAATTTATAAACATCTATTCAGGCGTTTCAAGGTCATCAGCTCTTTTTTGTGTCGGGGTTTGCTTAAAATTTTGAAAATTTTACTTACTAATGTTTTTTATTTCAATTTAATGCTTGTTTTTCTTCTCCTGCTGTTCTGTCTTAACGGAAGTTTGCTATCACCAATCTTCGCCCCACATGCAAGGCTTAAATTAGACTGCCAGTAATAGATACAAAAAAACCATCGATCCCATTTTTATTTTATTTATTAATTTTCAACGCCCTGGTAGGCTTTTACATGATTTAGTATATGATACAGAGACACAATATTTCAATAAAAATAAAAAAATAAAACTTAAAGGAATGAACATTATATGTGGTAGGTATAAAGGTGTATTTATGTGAAAATAATACATAAGAAAAGAGAAAGAAAAAGCAAAAACCAGTTTTTTTAATTTGCAGATGGTAAACATATTAATATGGTTAATAATACAAAATTTACAGGTGAATAATGCATGAAAAAGTGTATGATACAGAAAAAGAAAAGATAAGATTGATGGTGTTTCGTTTAGCGACCGTGTGACGTTTACTTGGCGAATAACACTTCCATTCGCAAAATGTGGTCATTTTCAAATAACTTCTTGAAATGGGGCCCCATACAATGAACAAACGCTGTAATTTTTAGCCACGGAATAGTTCTATTGAAGTTATCAAGGTTTTCTGAACAAAATCGACATAGTTCGCTGCTACTTTCTGACGCATATTGATAAATATTTACGTTCGGACCATCCAAATTTAGCCCGTGAAATTATTATTGCACTCCAGCAGTGATTTCTCTAGCAGTTACCTAACAATGTTGCTTTTCGCGTTCGCTTCGACGCGCTAACTGTTTTCCGGAAAATTGCATCCGAGAATTTCCTTTGATACAGAGTAGAAAATATAATTTGGAAAATTCCTCAGCCTTTAGTAATCGCGGCTTGCTGCTCGCCTGTTCCTGCCTGTTTGGTCGTTTTTCAGCAGATGACGTCAGAGGGAAAGATACTCTCGTATTATATCATTACATAGTATAAAATGAAGTCGCTCAAAATGTATGTGCGCGTTAATCTTTTAAACTACGCAACGGATTTTCATACGGTTTTCACCAATAGATAGAGTGATTGAAGAGGAATGTTTATATGTATAATACATGTAAATTATATTAGAGAAAAGCCGAGAAATTTAAAGAAAACATATTATTGTGTGATTTAAAACGGCTGGCGGGCCGTACTATAGTCACTTTGAAATTCGTTCTACGGAAGAAATTGGAAAATAGATGTCCTAGAGTAAGTAGGTATTTGATTTGAATTATTTTATTTGATGAAATCGCTCAAAATGAATGTGCGCATAGATCTTTTAAACTACGCAACGGATATTCATGCGGTTTTCACCAATAGATAGAGTGATTCAAGAGGAAGGTTTATATGTATAAAAACATGCTTACTATAGTAGAAAAAAGTCGAGAAATTCAAATATTCAATTCAGGTAGCGGGCAGCGGGCAGCTGGCAAGCGGGTGGTATGGATTTTATAAAGGTTGCGTAATGGCGTTGTGTTTCGTTAGCCACAGCAACGTGTGGCCGGGTCTACTAGTTATATTATAAATTATAAGGTTTGTGGCTTGTGTTTCCTAGTCTTCTTTCTACAATGTTGTGATCGACGTCATCGGGAATATAGCAACGCTTGAACGAAACGATGAATGGAGAACGTCGGTGGCTTAACGTTATAAATAATTGTAATCGCCGCACTTGTTTCATAATTTATGTGGATGTGAATGGAGCAAAGGATGGAAGCCGCCATTAGTTAGTTAAGTTCGTTAGGTAAAATAATTATTATATATCGGGTTTGTGGCATTTTACCCTGGAATTTTGCTTAACATAATACATTTGTGATAGTAAATTATACTTAGTATTGCAATTCATATGCAAATTTTTTATTATTAATTTATTTATTGTTTTATTGTATAACGACAGTTTGATACGCCAGAAACAGCTATTACAATGATAAAAAACTAAAGTACTCACTTGCAGAATAAATTCAACATTTTGATTCACTTTTTTTTCCTCCACACAGGAGGGCCCTGAATAAAATAATTTAGGTACATCTTTGGGAATGCTTTGTGAAAGAACTTTTAAACGAAATGATGGAGACGAAGTTCTGGAAAGGAAAAGGGCCTGAGGAGTGGGTAGAAATCTGGGGATCGATGTGTTTACGACTGATGGACGTATGAAGTCATCCCCTCTCACTGCAGTGCATGGGTCGAGAGAGCCCGACTGGAGAGGTCAAAAGTCTCCTTCAACCGGTCTCTCCCGATCCGGCCTGCCAGGCAATTGGTGGGCAGACGCGTCCGCCGCCAAGACATGAACAAACCTCATCCCATGAATTATGAAATTAAATAATAAACAATTCGAGTACTTAAGCCTAATTTTAAAAGCCGTTCTTGCGCTGCAGGTCTCAGAAGTTTGGTCAATTTATTCCTATTTCTGAATTATTTGGCCTATTTCGTGAACAAACATTCGGAGCTAAAATTCATATAAATATAAATCTTGTGCAGCATTCTCCTTTAGAGTGATCATGGTGTTTTTTTCTGTTGGCGGATACTGTATACGGATAGTTACCGTGAGATGGTTAGTTAGTTCTCTACCCAAGAGATTCCTTGCTTGGAGGCATTATTGAAAAGTCATGTCGAATAAGTAACGTTGCGGGATGTATTGAAGGAAGGAACTATTTAAAAGGTTCTGATCAAATGAAGGAGGAAATACTTAGCTGGTAGTTAGTTCTAAGAAAGAGTCTAAAAAATGAATTTAACATCATGTCTGTATAGTTTCTTTCCGGTTTTTCGGAAAGCAGGGGATGTAATACCCCTAAAATAGACTCAGCATGTTTCGTATAGCAGGTGCCTAGAGACGGTTAACTAATTCAATTGTCGGTTGTATTTAAAATCAGATTAAGCATCTGCTAATCTACATATTGTACACACCGCCCAGCATTTTGGAAATCGTATTTACTCTGGCTTGAGTGGATATCCAGGCATTTTAGCTGGTGTGAAATACACACTGCAAACAACTGAATGTTTAGATTTGACCGTCTTCGCAAGTGTTAACAGCGTCGGTCCATTCATGCGTCTCCTGGAGATGAGATGAGCGGAGGCGGAGAAGGAGAGGGTGATGCTGTGGCGATGGTAATGTCATGCCCAAACGGCGCTATTACAGCGTCGTTTTGGCGAATATATTTGGCAAGGCGTCGCGGCGCGTCGCCGACGCGCTCCGCGGATAACTTTGCTCGGGTCGAATTGAGAATATTTTAATTGAATGTTGGCCATCGATGAGGAATTTCATTCTGGCGATTAAAATTAGCGGAGCAATTTATTGTTATTTGTGTTTTATGTTCCATTCATTATTCATAAATAATTTTCATTATCTTGAGTTGCAAGTCAATTCAAACGGATCATTAATATAAATCGTTCAATAAAAACTTTTAAACTATAAATTTTTCGAAGAAAACTTCTTCTGAAAGGTTTTACATTGTGATGGTATTATTTATTTTATTAAAAAGACAAACAACTTAGTTTACATCACTTTATTTATACATACACAATCTACATGTTTCGTGAACATTGTTTACATCATCAGTGTACATTTATTTACTCCTGATGATGTGAATGTTGTTCACGAAACTTGTAAATTGTATATATATATATAAATAAAGTTATGTAAACTACGTTTTAATTTAAAAAAAACCTTTGGATTTGGTTTAAGGTTCTCACGGCCAATGCATAGCATTAAGTTGATTAAATTTTTGGGTAATGAATGGTTTAACGCATCCTCCTTGGGTCAACGTTTTGAACTGTGTTACAGTGTTCATCATCACCACATATAACTCTGATTATAAATACTGCAAGAGGCTTTCTGTAACGTTGGCACAATACGGAGTACGAAGCGCAACAGCACATGATAAGTATACATTTGTCAAACCCAGATGCGAGCTAAGTCACGCGTTATGGGAAAGGAAAGAAGCAACTGCAAGCGGGCGTTTCTGGTTCCTTTCCCATATATCGTGGTTCTGCTCACGTGTGTATACGCAGCCCAAAGTCCCAAAAGGAAAAGTTATTAGAGTATCATAATAATACATTTCAAATTCCGTTGGGACCGTTTCATGCTTCTTGATTCCAAATAATCTAAATTTACTTGAACACGTCAAAAATACTTTATTTTTTATGCACGTTTATTTTTACCGTAAAATATGGAGTTGTCGGGTTTTCCTCATTCGTAAAGTCAACGCCTCGGAATCCTGGCTAGTCAGCCACTAGTCTTCTGACTGTTCTGGTGATGTGGAACATCACCAATCCATGTCATGTTTTATTTTCGGATAGCTCCCAAACTAGAGCACTCGGATTCTCAGCTGGACTTTCGGTTATTTGAAGTAATTAGCGCCTAGTGATTTTGTCCGTCTTGTGATATTAATCCCTCAGGCCTTGGAACTATTTTGTCGGACGGTCAAAATGTTTTCGCTTTGCAACAAAATAATCTATTTGTGAACGCGTCCGAAAAAAAACTGTTTTTGAAAGGTGATGAAGTACGCTTTCAAATTTTATGATTGAAAAAAAATTACGTATGAAAATTTTTAATACAAACATACAACTACGTTCAACCTACGTTTTTTCAAACCAAAATTATTCAATATGAAAAAACACACACTAATTTTATTAGGAAAATGTATTTCAAACGTTATCGTCAACTCACTTTTTTGTCGTTTCATGTTAAAATAATAAAAAATTCTCTTTTTTTTTTTTTTTCAAATTGCGGTCGGAAACTTCGATTTCATATCATGGTGTTTCCATACAAACAAAGTATTGAAAATCCGTAAGTCTAAGCTTTAACTTTAGGGCGCACAGTTTACACCCCCGCTGTGCAAGCGGGTTCCCCACAGAGCATCGGACCATCCCAACTTCGATTTCATAAAGGTGTACATTTGAATTATGTTGTGGTTAACTTTTGATTTGAATATAAAGCGTGGTCATTTCTCTTTCTAACACATCATTTCTAACCATGATAGTAAGGGAAACAACGATTTCTATGAGCGGTTAAGTTCTTAAATATTCATTGGAAACCTTAACGTCAGAAGCGCCCTTGAGGTGATTTTTCACAAAAATGGCTATCTACAATTTTTTTTTGAATTAGGCAATTCACCTTCAAAAGAGTGCTTTGCCCCAAAAAAGTTAAGGAAGATAGTTATAATTTTTAGGATAATCTATAAGAGAATAGGACAAATCAAATATTGAAATCATTAATCATCCTATTATTATTATTTTTAACAACATATTTTTTTAAAGGTTGCAAGTTTTTTAACCGCAATTCAATGCTTTTTAAAGTTCGCTGTTTTGTGTGATTTTTATTTTTTCCGACTCTTCTTTTAATCCGGACATCTTCAACAACCGCATAAACAAATCCCTTCCTACGTCCTCTTCCTTAACCATGTTAAAACATCGCCCAACCGGGTGGCCTTATAATTCTTATTCACAGTGCAGAGATTCACAGGGGAGATCTTGATGAGTCACATAGAAATATTTACAGGTGATGAATAAATTGTTAAAAATTGTCATCAACGTATTACTGCACGAATTTTTAAGGTATTTCGCTGAAGTCATGGATGAAATTGGTGCGTCGTCTTAAGATTAGGTCTGAAATATCACACGGCGAGGTTAGCAAGGAATTAACTTTAGTCATACATTATTCTCTCTCCCGATAACGAAGAATTATTCATAATTTCCGGCGTAAAGGTTCTATTTATAAGTACATCAGCACTTGCAACTCTACTATCTAGTTAGGGACCTGCAGTTTGACAATTGATGGTAGGAAAACATTGAGGGATCTGCAATCACTAGCAATACCAAGATGGTTCAAAGATAAAATAGTGTTACTTAAAGCAGAACCATCGTAATTGAAGTACATCTGCACTTGCAACTCTACCATCTAGTTAGGGCCTGCAGTTTGACAATTGATAGTAGGAAAACATTGAGGGATCTGCAATCACTAGCAATACCAAGATGGTTCAAAGATAAAATAGTGTAACTTAAAGCAGAACTATCGTAATTGTACGCCATATTCGAACTTGTTATTTTTTATTGCTTTGCTATATTTTAATTTGGATGGCGGGTACAGGTACCGCCGCCCCGGGAGCCATTTATTGGATTACCAACGCTCCTTCCATAGATCATATCCTGGGTGTCTGGATTCACGAGGTGAGGTTTGTCTAGGCGTTTATGCGTTAGATGCATTTGCCCACCTACTGCGTGGCGGGTCGGATCGGGAGAGATCAGTTGAGGGAGAACTTTTGAATTCTCCAACCCGACTCTCGACCCATCGCCTTGCATCGCAGTGGGAGAGTTGGATTCATTCGTCCGTCACTCCTGGACACACTAACCCCCAAATTCCTAACCACCTTTCATACCTTTTCCTTCCCAGAATTTTATCTCCTTCCTTTCCCTAAAAAGACCCTCCACTCAGCATCCAAAGATCACTTAGTGAACCTATCGTAAAAAAGAAAATTGCATGGAGATGTGTTTGTATTGGATTTTTGAGATGTACATATTATCAAGAAGTTTACTAATTGAAATAAAATAAGGACGGGTTATTTCAAAAAAATTCAACAATTCATCAAATGTTTGAAGTTAATTTTCGTGTTCTGCGTAAGTTCTATTCAAGTTCTGTTATAATGTCCTTATACAAATTATCCAACTATTATTATTATTATTATAGGCCAGTTGCTTCAAAACACTAAAATAATCGCAGTAAGTACTTGAATAGAACTTTCAAAGGATGTGAAAATTAACTTAAAATATTTGACGAATTTTAAAATTTTTTTTAAATAACCCAACCAAACAAAATTACTGTTAAGATGGGTTGTTTAAAAAAATCTGACGAATTCACGGAATATTTTAAGTTAATTTTCGCGTTCTGTGTAAGTTCTATTCTATATCATTATAGGCCAGTTGTTTCACAAAACTGAAATAATCACAAAACTTGTAAATTAACTTGAAATATTTGATGAATCCGTCAATTTTTTGAAAAAACCCCGTCCTTACAGAAATACGCATATTATACTTTATTTAACAAAAAATGAGTTCATTGCATAGAATGTCCTCTTGAACATCGCTGATTTTTATCGACTCCATTCATTTGCACAAATTTGTTTACCATTCGCGATAACGGGATTGAGACAGCTCATAACAATATTTATCTGTTGGAGGTGACACAGAAGTGACAGAAGTAACCGAATAATCCACTTTTAGATCAATCGATTTGCGATGTAGCAATATCAGATGGGATGGCCAGGTAGGGCCATGACGTCACTATCTTTCTTATCTTTGTAAGTTGGCGATACGAACACCTTCTCTGTCCGCCTTCGGAGTATTTATTCCTCAGTGATAATTTGTGTTTTCACCGAATAGTTACCTAATAATGATAATTTGCTTGAGGTGTTTAATGTGTTTTGTTTGAAGGTGATTTCAGCGAAAAGATCGACTATGCATTATATAAATGGTAGGTAATTATAATTAGCTTGTACCTGTTATTTATTATATTATCACTATCTGTTTGCATTGCTTAGACAGCATTGCTTTTAAAGTATATATTATTTATTTTAATTATTAATCATTTCCGAGGAAAGTAGTCTTTGGTAGAGGATTGCTCCCACGGCTCATTTGTCTTCTCAGCTATTAACCGATATAGGTTAATTTAACTATTTACTAAAACTCTGGAACTATTATATTTATATCAACACGTCAACCGGTTAGTACAATTTGTCGACGCAATCAGCACAGGTTCTATTTTTGAGGTGTTCGCAAAACACTACTTCTAACTTATTTACATACAGTTATTGATTATTATATTATTAACATTTTTTGTATTGCTGGAACTTTTTGTATGTGTAAACTGTAATCACTTGTGAAATGTATGGATGTTAACTGAATAATATCCTCGTAGGCGGCCTGCGTTATCGAAGGGTAAGGCTCTCTCGACTAGTGATCCGGAGGTCGCGGGTTAAAATCCCGGCGTGGACATATACATTTTATTTGAATAGTCAGGTACTTCCCAACCTTCCTCTTCCCCATCTCCTTCCCCTCCCCACTGCCTTCAGCCTCACAAAATACATAGAGTCGTAGAGTGGGAATGCCATAGTCTCATTGACTCTAGACTGGAGCAGTTGGGACTCTTGTGAGGTATTCACATAAAAAGTTCGCTTGATTCGCCATGAATTGAATCGTATTAACATAATAACGTAAAATTTGTTGAATAAATTAAAATGAAATGAGTCGGACCGTTTTAACTGTTTACGCGATAGCTATTGAAACTGTGATATCCTTATCAAAGAAATTTGGTCAACATTAATTTTAGGTATTTTGTTATTTTATAAACAATAAAGATTAGCCGCCACTACCAAAAAGTTTATTAGCCATCTTATAAAAAAATAATTTTCATTTTTATCTTCGAGTAAATAATACTGCATGTGCGTGCAAGCGATCAAACCTTTTTAATAATATCAACTATACATAAATCAGAAAATGAGCACTAAAAAAATTCTCTAAAGAGCACTAACGTCAAGAAATTTCTGTGGTTTTCTAAATAAAGGTAACTATTTATAAATTACTTATCATTTCCATGATAAGCTATCGAGCTTTAAAGTCCATCAAAAAATTTAAAAAAATAAGACGAGATCTAGTAAATTGAGTCAGAAATTAGAATTTTGACTTGAGTTGGACAGTTGACACCGTTTTTAACCTTTTTGTAGAAATAAAAGGAAAAAAAGTTAAAATGGTTGGATCGATTTTTTTTGTGTTCTCTTTGTATTATAAATTATCTAGTTTTCTGCTTGTACTACAATTTTACGGATGCCGTGTAGGTACAATATTTTAAACGTCCTTCATTAAGAGGGCATTACCAGAGAAAACCGGAAAAACGTCATTTTCAAAAAAGTTTTTAGACGTATTGACTCTTTTCCACAAAAAATTATAAATGGATTTCGAAAGATTGTTCTTTTATCTAGCATTCGTATGTAATAAATTTTGAGAATTTTTTTTTAATTTTTAGTATAATAAGGTTATTCCATAGGTCGTTGGCAGATTTGTTCAATTTTCAAAAAAGTTTTTGTATTATCCCACACCCATTTCAAATAGTAAAATCATGCAGTAAAATAAATCAATACATTATCTAGCAAACGTATGTTTTAGAATTTTAATTTTAGTTTCAATAAAATCATTAAAAAATATGTACGTACATGGAAATTAATTATTAATTGGAAATTAATTATTAAAAAATTCAAAAGTTCTATAAAAACATTAAATCATTAGCATATTACAATAATTCAATTTAATAATACAATAGAATGTCCCTCGACAATTGATTTTGGAAATCCATTTACTTTTATATTCTTTTCTCTTTTCTCTCTTCCTCTTCCTCTTCTTCTTCTTTTTTATACTGTTTTCTTTTTTTTTCTATTCTATTTCATATATCTTGTTTTGAATATTTATATGTATATATATGTGTATATGGGCATTTCTCCACTAATTGGAAAATCGCTGTCCCAGGTAAATTTTATATAGTAGATCTTAATATTACCGAGTTCTTTGTATTGATAACGACAATATGTTAGCTATTCTTGGCATGCTATAGCTCATACAGTAAAATAATATTGTAATATTAATTTAAATGCACTTCAAACACCTCAATTCACAGTCCCCTGTCGTGTCCCATTTCCGAAATTACAAGTCTTATGACAAATATTCATTTTCAGTATCATTACTGCGTCAGTTAAAAGTGTATAAATAGTACTAGAATATAGTAAGCATCTTTGCAATACACAATCATATTTTTAAAATAACAATTTATTTAAGAAAACAGTTATCAAATGTTGTCCTCAATTTTTTTGAACAGTCCCCTGTTACAATTTGAAAATTGCACCGAAATCGCACTATGCATTGGCGCGGTAGTTTATATCGTGAAACAGAACGAAATCGGTGTGATATTCGTTCGGTTGTAGAGCTATGTGGGCTGACGCCATCGTATGCATTTTCACAGCCACGCTTGTAAGTGAACTACGTGTCTAGACCGCTAGTTGAACAGTCCCCTGGTAAGCATTTTACTTATAGTTTTAAGTAATAAAATTACGATTTTTTTTTTAAATAATTACTTATCGAGAATGCAATCACGCTTGCTTCTTGATTTTGAATTGATTTAAAATGGTTTTATGCTAGAAAAGTTTCTATGCAAAAATAACAGTCCCCTGGGCACAGTCCCCTGTCATTTTTATGTCACAGGGGACTGTTCTATACCACAGGGGACTGTTTCTTTTAGGTATCTTCAAGTTTTACCTGCCATATTGCACAATATAAACATTTCGTTTAATATTATTTTTATAGCAGGTAATACTCCATAATACCACATAAAAAGAATTCAGCGAAAACAAGGGAAGAAATATTAGATCGAAAATGCATAGCTGCACGTTTGAGATACTAACGACTTAAAAATGACACACAGAAAAGAGAAGAAATGAAAGAAAAAGGCACAAGAAAATTAGTTAAGGACATGAGTAGTCGTGAGCAGAAGGCTCCAAGAAAAACTTGGAGAGAGCATTGTTCTACCTATCGCGCAAAGAAAAAAGTTTTGAAAGCAGTTACAAATACTTTTGTTAAGGAAAATATGCCTGATTCAGTGTATTCCGCATCAGCTTTTCCGGTGCCTTTGAGATTGCCAGATAATGCATTAACTATAACTATAGCTAAAATCAATAAACGTGGAATATCGTTATGGTCAAATAGATTATGAGGAAGGTAAACTAACAATAACTTGTATGAAAATTTGTGACGATAAGTCACACTTTTAGAGTTAACGAAAATGATGTTTCTGATGTTTCTTTTGGACAAATACTGGAAAAGTGACCAAATCCAGATCTAATCTTAAAAGGGAAAAGATATTATTATTACTTTCCATCAGCTGTACCGGTTTTAGAGAAATAATTTAATTTTAATATTTTCTGGAACTGCAATATGATGACTGATTTTGTATATAATTACAACTGGTTACTATTAAAGGTTAAATATTTCAAAGTATTATTGTCAAGTCATAATGTTGATTGTGATATTAGAAAGCAAGTTAATATTTTTTAGTATTAATTTTACAAGTCAATAAAGAGTGAAGCAAAGATTGTTTACTTAAGAAGTTTTAATAAATTTAATACAAGTGTTCTGTAGAATTAAGAAAGTTCATAACATGTTTTATTTGTTTAGAAATTGTTGTTTTATCAGTCCATAATACAGATGGTAATAGTTATAATAAATAGAAACAAAGACTGATTGCTTATATTCAATGAAAATATGTTTTTTATTTCATATAAATACTCCTCTGAATTATATAACAGTCCCCTGTCAATATTTTTCGTAAAATTTACCATAAACCAAAAATTAAGAGGAAAATGTGTGAGATTTATGTAAATATATATTTCATTTATTAATGCCTTTCCATGTATGTACATATTTTCTTAATTATTAACAAAAATATGCTTGGGACAGTGTTGTATGGGCCAGTTTCCAATTAGTAGAGAAATACCCATATATATATGTACATATATAAAAATATATATTATAATTCTAAAAAAATATGTTAAATAGTTTTTCACACACGCTGCTCCACCTTTTTTACACGAGCATGCTCTAAAAAAAGGTGAGTCACGTTATATAAAAAAATGTAATGTCATTATTGTATGTACAAAAATAAATAAATTAAAAAAAAAAAAATGTGTTTTTTGGCGAAAATTGGTCCGTTTGTGTATTTATTTGCGCACTTACACACTAATATATTTCAGATTTTTTTAACATTCTTATTAAATTTAGACATTATTGAAAAATGATAAATACTTATAATCAAAAAATAACTACAAAAAGTACATTATTTAAATAGTTTTATCATCACGCCTTTCAGCATTTTTGGATGAAGGTATAAATTAAAGCCAATTTGAATTGAAATAAATTCGATATTGAGTTATAATTTTAAAAAGCTGGTACGGAGAATAATTAATCTTTCTCATTGTAACCGACCTGCACGATCGTAAGAACAACTTTCGACGAAATGTGGATTTTCGTCAGCTGGCTGGTTAAACGCTCTTAAATAATTTGATTCTATGTAAAAGTATGAAGTGGCCCTTACACCTACCTCAACGCGTTTTACTAGTCACGTACGCCGAAAGTTCTGCCTGATGCTTTTTTTCATTCATCGCCAAGATTAGCTTTTGCTGAAATTCTAAAAAGCGCTATTTAGGCATTCTTATAAATTGAATCACCTGCGGGTGTGCTGGTATCGTCTTCACAAGGCTTTTTATCACAACTCTGTCTTAAATTAGCACCATGTTGAGATGTTTTACTGACTGTTTGGCATCGTTATGGTTATAAAAGTACAGGAAGCATGTATTTAACCATTGTAAACTAAGTTGCTAGTGTTTAAAATAGCAATATTTAAACGATCAGCCTAAACATCTTATTTTTATTAAATATTTTGCTATGGTTTACATGTAAATAGATGATAAATGCTATTAAAACAAAAAATCCCTAATATAAAATATAGGTAGTAGTAGAGTGTTAAATAATAATTAGTAACTGTATGTAAATGTTTTATGAACACCTCATTAGGTAGGATAACTTTGCTGAGGTCTTCGTATGTTTTAGATAGTATTGTTGTATTTTAGGTTAGTAACAATAGTTTCCATGTAGTGAAAAGAAAAGTATACTACATGAAGTGAACTTAATGAAGAAATGAATACAAAAAGATAAAACAATAAATTAGTATGTAGATATTCAATAATGTAAGTACATATTTAAAAATACCAATGGTTTTCCAACGAATTCCCGTACAAAAGAAGTGTTGAATATAATAATAATAATAATATTTGGCTAATTTATATAGCGCCATTTTTGTGAAAAATCACCTCAAGGGCGCTGTACAAATAAATATATAAAAGAAATAATATTACTGGCTTACAACTAAGATTTACAATTATAACTTGTGACTTACACTAGTGGACTTAAGTATGGACACTTTTCATAAATTTCTTGTATTTGATGTTCATTCGCTCTTTTTTAAATCACATTGGGGTTTAAGTATAATTTTGTTAGCTAATTGATTCAACAACATATTAAACTGTTATATTTTGAATAGATTTAATTTTTTTTTAGAAAAATAACAAAAATGCTTAATAAAACAACGATATGGCAAAACACAAATTATTTATTAATTACGAAGATTTTGCACAATATTTCAAATTAGCATTTAAAGTTAGTATTTCGTTGGAAATTCTTTAAGTTTAATAACTTCCTAAAATCTTCTAGGCATGGAGTCCACAAAACGTTACTAATTTTCAGGTTTGATGACGTGGAACCATGTTTGAAAAAATTATTTCATTATTTCTCTTTTATTGCTGGATTTGCGATTTGAAACCAGTATTTTCATTCTAGACCGGAGATTTTCAATAGGATTCAAGTCCAGGTGGTTCCCTAGCCAAGGTAGAACAACAATATGGTGGTTCTGTAAGCATTTCATGCTCGTTTTGCTATGTGGCATGGGGGTCCATGCTGCTGGAAATTGCATTTACCATGGTTCCCCTCGAACAAATCATTGTGCTGAGCAATAAAGTTGGCTCCAGAATCACATTTTGATGACTTTTAGCCTTAATTGTGCCTTCTACCACTCCCAGACGTCCAAAACTATCCCTTATCATTCAAGCCCACACCATTACACTCAGAGGAAGTTTCATTGTTGCAGTAGTGCATTCTGATATCACATCTTCAACTTGATGGCAACGAACAAATCTGATTCCATCACTCCCAAAAGTGAAAATTTTGGTCTCATCACTCCGTATCACCTTTGCCTAGTCTTCTGAAGTCCATTTCTTATGTGTTACAGCCCATTTCAGCCGTTTATGCCTCTGTTTCATGTTTTGGTTAGACTTTTATTATTCTTGCCTAATTTCTTCCTAAATGTCATATCAGTAATATCGAGTCCAGCAGCTTTAACGACCTTGTTAATATCTTTGGATGTTGGACGATGATTTTGTAGGGTAAGGCAACACACGCTCTTTTCATTTGGTGGCGTAACCTTTGGATTTTGGACTATTTTCGGACTATTTTTGTAGTTTTAGACTCCTTGCAGCGTTGGCAAACTTTTCTTACTCCAGACTTGGTACCTCCTTCACACAATATTTTTGCAATTTCTTCAAATGTGTAGCCTTCTTCACGAAGTGCAATAGCTCTGCTTCTCTTTAGGCGACCAATCGGCACGTTTTGGCACCTTTGGAGCCATTTTAATAATTTTTATTAAAAAAAAACCATACCACTTTTCTTTAATGGATGACTGACTAACACGGGTGTAAAACTTAATCGTGTTAATCTTAAAGTGTCCTGATTGGAGCACACGACGATCTTCTGCACTTTGTGGTTGGTTTAGACAGAATACGTGACATTGTAGGGTTACCAAAACTCAAAAACATTATTCTCAAAAATTGGTTGTTTTAATGGCGTTTGCCCCCATTTCTCATAAAGAGTGATAAGAATTTTGAATCACCATATGGCATATCGTATGGTACTTTTATTAATCAACTATAGCAGAAGGAACACGAAAAAAAACTTAGAAGGGTTCCGTAACAAAATAAGTTGTTTTTTTATAAGGCAAACGACAAGATACAAGAAATCTCGAAAAGTGTCCATACTTAAGTCCACTAGTGTACATCTAAGACTTATAACTAGTGACTTATATTACTGGCTTTTAACTAAGATTTACAATTATAACTGATACAGTAGTAGTTTCATTAACTTAAAACTTTAAATAATAAATCAAATTTTAAACCACTAAACTGTGATTCCACTTTCCAGCCAATTGATAAAATATAAAAATTTGTATAATAATCGTTTTATCCAATTTTTTTTCCATACTTGCCAAATATTAATCGGTGAAATGAAAATAATTGTCGTCATGTTTTTAAAAACCATACTACATAACACGTGGACAAACAATTTTTGTATCTAAAAGCTTGGATATATTTGCGCACAATGTACGTGTACATTAATGTACAAGCCCGTCATAAAAGCGCCGTTTTCCTATTCTGCTCATAGTAACGGGTGCTTTACATGATACTTTTGTATCCGCGTCATCTCACAAGTATTCGGGATGAAAAAAAGGACGTATTCTATTTTGCTTCCGATTTTCTTATTGTTTAAGATAGCGGAAAATTTTTAACGTCGGTCCTATCTAGTTTTTGTTTGTTTTTTTTTTATTGTAGTTAAAATATAAACATTTCGCTTTCTAACTAACTATATAATTAAAATCCATATCATATTACTATAAAAATTATTTTTGCTTGACATAATAATTAGTGTCCGACCGAAACAGGACTTTCCACCGAAACCGAATCTTCGGCTGAAACCGAAACTTTTTAGACTAGTTGAAAATCGATTGTTAACTGTTATTTGGCTTATTTTTTACACTTATTCAGACAGTTAACACGTGCTAAATTAAATAAATAAAAAAACAATAATATTGAAGTATGTGAAAAAAAATTATATTGTTATTTTTTATAACTTTTGTTTGTTTTATAAAAAAAATATATTTTTTTCACATACTTTAATTATTGGTTTTTATTTATTTATTTAATTTAACACGTGTTCACTGTCTGAAAAAGTGTAAAAAAATAAGCCAAATAGTAGTAAACAATCCATTTTTAACATGTTAAATAAAATTTGGATTTGAATATAAATAATATTTGGATTTGAATATACGCTCTTTCTAATTTCTAATATTTCCAATTTATCCAAATGAATGTCATTAGAATTACAATGTAATAGTTCCATTCCACTATTGAAGTCTAAAGTGTGACTAGTCTCCAACAAATGATTGGCAAACTCCGAGAAACTGTTATTGTTTAAAGATTTCATATGTTCTTTTATCATTATTTCAAAGTTTCTCGCTGTTTTACCCATGTAAAAGAAACCACAATCATTATACTTCAATTTATAGATTTGGCATAATTGATTTATCTAAAAATTATTCCAAATTTATACATTTTTATTTTTATTCGTTTATCTTAAGATTGAACAATTATTTTTTTTTATCGATTTATGTTGGTAACAATGTTGTGTGAAAATGTTGCATGTTTATTTCGTTTGTATTTAAAATTAAAATATCTGGAACATGCCCTTATTACTAATGAATGTGTACTTATTACTGTTCGGTATTGTGAATTTACCGTGGATTTTTGACGATTTATTGACTGCAACGGCAAAGACAAATTACGGATGCTTTCATGTGATCTACGATTATGTTCAAGGTGTGTCCATTTTTTGACGTGTAACGTCCCAAAATTAATCTTTAGTGGAAACTATCTGTCTATCAGTATGAAAATAATGATCGCATGAAGCTTAGATTTCTCATATGGGACTCTACATATTTTCTATACGGGAATCACTGTGAAAAAATATCGTGTAAGATGCCCATTATGCCCGACTAGAATCGGCCAAAAGTCCATAAGAGTTCATCTATTCCTGGCTCTTTGCAGCTAGGCTAGGGCAGGGGGCAAGAGGCGAGTTATTGCCCGTCCGACGGACAGCTGTCCACTGCCGCTATCGCAGCCACATCGCCGCTCTCGCCTTGCGCAACTAGCTTTCGTGCTTTTTCTCCATCATGGACGCGATGCCCAAATATTTCCAGCTTTTGATGCGTATTATTGTTTATTTACTTGATTTATCTATACCTTCGCCAACGCGCCAGTGGTGATGTTGTTTTTCACGGGAGCATGTTATTGTTGTTTTTTCTCTGATGGCACTGATAATATTTTTAATGCTGGACTATTTTGATGCGTAGAAAGGTCAACTTTTGGGCTATTAGATTTCAAGCATGTGATCTTTTAACAAAGTACGCGATTGATACTGCCTACGATTATTGATGCAAAGACTTCCTTCACAGATTGACAGATTTCCTCGGGTGAATTTTTTTGTTTGTTTTCTTTCTGTAAAGTATAAGGAGCATTTGTTCTCGAATTTTCAAGACAAATTGATAAGCTTCCTAAATTTATATTACTAAATCTATCCGCACAATCCTTTCCCATGATGTTCTTTTCAAATTATCCTCTTGCTAGTCGTTTTATTCTAAACTCGAACTGTATAACTGGGTTATAACAGTCTTCAGAGCGCGTTTTCGACATTGTTTTCAGGTGTAAAGGATAAGATCTCCCCCCCGACTAATTGTTTGCAAATGGCAGGTTAACTAAATACCAACCTTTTATTGCCAGGAGGTCTAGCACAGTGAATCTTTACAAAATCGTATCGATAGGCGTAACTACCGACGATATTATACTGTTTTCCCGAGCACGGCCGCACTGCTGACAGCCAAACCGATATTATCAAGGAATAAATAAGAGATCGGCATACGCTACCAACACTAGCGGATCTACCTATCTATTTATTTATTTACATTCCTTATCGTCAAATTCCTACGTAAAAATTAAAAATACTAATAAATAGACCATTTCGAATTAAAATTCCAACTTAAATATACATTGGCACTTAGCGCGTTCTTAATTAATAAGATCTTTAGTCATATTTGAACCACTGTCTTTCTCCAAGATCGAACAGAATAAATTGAACTTGTCTTAGATCAATTAATAAAAAAAAATTTAACTTTAAACCTCAAATTGTAATTAAATGAAGACATTATTGGCGAAACTCAATCGAAAATCTGGAAACAGAAAATTTATGTATTAATCCTAGACTTGCAAAAAAGTCAATCGATGTCTCATATTAAATAAAATGGATAAAGATTTATCCAGACACTATCTAGATAGCATTTAGTTCGGGTTTTAATCTAGCAATCATACATAAAGATAGCATCCAATAAAATATGCATTTTAAAAAAGGAGAATATGTGGGTGGTTCTTTGTCGAAGTATTATAAAGTTAAAAATGACCGAATCAGATATCGACACCTTTGCGCAGTGGTAGCGCATTTGCCCGGAAAGCGAAAGGTCCTGGGTTCAGTCCCAGAGGTGCAAATATCTTTTTCTGATTTTTTTGCTTCCAGATTTTCGATTGGGTTTCTATAATATTGTCTTCATTTAATTTGTATTAATTGAGTTTATGGATCGCGTATGCATATTTTTTCAATTCAAAGTGTTTCATTAATTCACTTCCATTCATCAACAAGCCAGTTATTTTGTTGAACGTGCTCGCTAATATTGATAACTGACAACAGATGACGAATCAATATCGTATTGATATAGGGTTTTATCGATTGTCCGGTGTTAGACCTCCTGGTCGCGTCACCTTGCGGTTAGTTGTTTGGCTGGTTTGGCGGCTTGCGGTTAGTTGTTTGGCTGGTTGGTGTGTTGTTTGTCTCGCGTTCCGCATTTCGGCCGTTCTGTTGCAACTCCTGGCAGCGGCTCTCCACCCTGGCCATTAGTTCTCTTCGCCTCACTAACTAGCTTTATAACAGGCGTAAACATCAATGTTTCTTTATTTACCAAAGCAGAAATGTAGCGCTGTTGTGTCATCTCCGTTGACCGATGTCCATTCGCCGTTTGATGAAGGACACTTAACTTCTTCCCCGATCTTGTAGGCCCTTTGAAAGAACTCATTTATCAATCAGTTAAAAGCCTGATGAATCCATAAAACTATTCGTTAATGCTTTACTAAGGCGTTTGGAAACCTTTCTATTCACTCAACTCGGAGCTTGCCAGCTAATCTAAATTTAGGCTGTTAAATATTATTTTCAAACGCATGCATTTTTATCAGTCGGGAAATCCTACACGTAATTAAACATAGTTACACACTGCCGATAACTCCATCGTAAGCGCTTTCATTTTTTGTGACTCGTGTCATGATCAACGCTTGTAAAGGAAATATATTAGCGGATCTCTCAGTGGCTAGACTGTAGCTTAATTTGAATATACAGATGTAACAGCACGTACCTACCCGGAGGATTTTAACCAACGATTCCCGAGGATATTTGGAGTAAACAATGTAGGTCAATTTTTTCAGTTGAGTTTTTCAACTGACTACTTCGTTTCAGTCTGGCGGATCACGTGATAAGCATGCCGTCTCGTTCCAGCAGCACGGTAACAAATGAGATAGTGTTTACCACGTGATCCCATCGCGACGTATATCAATATGGAAAATTTTATTTTTTATTTTATTGAAAAAAAATTATCATCAGACAGCAAAATGCTCAAGAATCGCTGGTTAAAATCCTTCGGGTACGTGCTGTTGCACCCTGTATTACGTGATTTTCTTTACCATTTGACCTACAGATGTTTGAATTTTCGTGGCTTATTAGATAGTTACCGAATTAGCGTAGTGTGATATAATGACACGAGAAGACTGCATTACTGGCTATGTGTTGTCTGCTACCGGTGCTAGAGGTACTGGTATGACGTACCGGGTGCCCGTGCTAAAGCTTACCGGCCCTCGCGAGTGTGTTTCGGGTTGTCGATGACCGATCGACATTCCGGCCGGTAGACAATATAGACTTTGTGTCCTATTAGCGTGCACATGCCTCGTTAAGAATTGCCCAGTTCAATTGAACGACCGCTTAGATCTCGCTGCAACGCCTATATTTAAATTAAATGGACAGACAAAGCCAAAGTGAGTTTTGCCGCGATTAAATTAGCGTAACACGCCGAGGAAGATAATGTCGGGTATGCGCCAGCGAGGCATTCTCTCGGCTCTTATCATCTCTCTTACTCCTTCCCTCTCCTCGACTCCATCTTCCCTTTGCAGTCTTTATTATTAGCGAAAGGTACAAACTGCTGATTTATCGCTGTGCAACCTATTTCTATATTATGCAAGTATGCAGAGAGTAAATGGTTTGTTTTTCTTGGTGTTGTGAACTCTACATTTTGAAATACACTAGTTTCGCAAGAGTTCAATATACTTGTTCAATTTAATAGGTCAACTTTATCAAAAACAAACTGCGGATTCCTGGAATCTTCATTCTCTCTCT
This sequence comes from Limnephilus marmoratus, assembly GCA_917880885.1. Classification (NCBI taxonomy): domain Eukaryota; kingdom Metazoa; phylum Arthropoda; class Insecta; order Trichoptera; family Limnephilidae; genus Limnephilus; species Limnephilus marmoratus. The sequence continues at coordinate 40,476,292 of OU862916.1, read as the reverse complement.
AAATATGAATGTAGTTATTTACAAGTTGAATCAGAAACCTGGGTAGTCATCGGATTTATACATTTGCGCAAGATGTGTCAACGGCTTTAGTGTGATAGAACTTATACAGATTAACGCTAGGAAGTGAAGGAATCCGCAGTTCGCGGACTCGTAACCCAATTTAAGAGACAGAAACAAGTGACACGGGTAAAAAAAACTAGCGGTTCGAGAGAAATCTGTTTGTAAAAATAATGGTTTTACTATACAGTTCATTCCGAGAGTTCTAAATTTACACGGGGAAATGTCATTGATGTCTTCCCCGATGTCCATGAAAAATAGTCTCCTCTGCCAGCCTTTGCGTCTAACGCTTGTTTATCTTACGGCTAGGTGGCCCTAGGATGTTTTGATCTGATGGGGTGTGGCGTTTTTAGGCCACTGTGTAGGAGTCGACGAAGCTTCGTCGGCTATTGTTGGATTTCGTTCGGACATTAGGGACACGAGTTCTTCATTTTTTTACACTCAATTGTTCCGGATTTACTGCCTCTTTGATGTACACATACATTTATCTACTTGCTGATGTGATAGTAACAACAAAAAAATCAAAGCCAAGAAAGCATTACGCTAATCTGCTGTGTAATAAGTAATGCTGTTTTTCTTTGTTATTCCAATAAAATTCTATTGTAATGTATCAAAGTCTACTTGATCTTTTCGCTTATGCGAAAAAAGTGTCATGAAATGAAATATTAATCTTTCTGGTTTCTTGGAATAGTTTCCAAAAGTCAGTCACCTAAATCTATCAGAGCGATTTGCCATTCGAGTTCGTTCACCTCTGAATGAGTTCATCCCCGGTGTTCCCATTTGGATCTGTCATTCAGGCTTAATAAAAATGTATCAAGCTTTCGAGTCTCCCGAATCGCACGATTTTAAAAGGAGAAAAGTGTTTGTATACGCACTGTTGACAGATGACAGAGTGCGTGAGGCTCGCCCACATCAGGTCGGCGCTCCACTGAACCCAGGAAACTTAAAGGACGCTCAAACTGTGCGTCTTATTTTAAACTCTAAACTTTAGCTTCTCTGATACTACGAAACGTGCAAAAAACTGTCTGTTACAAGTCTGAGGTGTTTTATTTCCGAAACTTATCTATCATCAGGTAGGTACTTAGCTTTGCTAAGGTTTGTTTTAAAATTATTGTAGTGGTCCCTCGTAGTCCCCCTGCGAATAGAAGGTGATCGTAAATCTCATCTCGTAGTCTGACGCTATATTGTCGAGTCGTGGAATCTCAACACATTTTTGAATTGCTTGGGTATTATAGTGTGCTAGATTGATTCGAAAATTGAAATGTGATAAAACGGAAGAGTGAGCGAAAATAAATTTTTTATAGGATTATGAATTTTCTTTTAGTGCTCTCTTATCGGAGATTGGCTGTCATCAGGGAAAACTTCACCCTCAATAATAAGTAACCATGGACGATTAAAGATTATTTTATTCAAGATTCGAATATTTTGATAAAACCCTTCAAGCCATATTTTTTGAGGATGTTTGTTTTCAGTGGTTTCGTGTAGAATTAATAGCTTTCGAATTAAAACCAAATTTATAAGTTAAAACTTTTTTAGTTTATTTTGAAAAAAAAACATGGATGAAATTACTCAACCCTCAAATCTTTCGTAATTATAAATAGAATTACACTATTTTACATTAGTTTCTGAAAATCTAATAACCACCACATTCATATAAATTTCAAGGTTTTTAAATTAATTTTACGAATTTGTAACTATTAGTTTTTACAGCCTCCTGTGTTTTCATTTTGTGGCTTGAAGGATTTTTACCTAACTGCGGTCGGTGTGTAATTGAAATATTTTAGATATGTATTAATTTGAACCTAGTATTTAAAATTGCAAACTGAAATACCAAATATTTGTGAGAAGCATAAATAAATATAGATATCTCGATAGTGGGGAAATGCAGGCGGTTTCTTCACACGTCTCCTCAATAATTACATGCAATGTAGCAAGAAGGTGTTCCTAACGTCCGAATTACAAGCATACGTCTCACTCGCGACTTGCGACACGCGACGGTTGAATTTACAACCGGATCCGAACGGTTAAACTCTTTTTCTTTGAAACACACAGAAAGAAAACAACCGCTGTTCCATTTTTGAATATCGCACGGGGAAATTTGCCGTGACTCCCCGGCAGGGGCGGTTCACGCTGTTGCTAATAATTTTTGTGTTTTTATAATTTTTGGTGAGATTGTATTAAAAGAACTGATGATCTCATAATAAACATTTTAACAACGCGGCTTTATATAATTGAACTTATTTAAAACACACGCGTCACCAAAATCATAAAAATAATCTATTTTCACACCAGAAAATAAAAATGTTGCCAAAATATTTTCCTATCAACAATTCCCCTCCTTCGTAAATACTGGAATCTGATTTTTACAAAACAAACAACAATCGTTTTCAAAATAAATTTCATAAAATACAAGCTTTAGATATTTCTTGAACTATATCTGTAGTGTGATTAATTTAATGTTTATTCTACTGACGCCATCTATTTATACATAAATGATACGTTGTTTTTCCTCATACCGACTTGATCTATTATTTTTCTACGTTTTTAAATTAATACTGTGTTGATATTCTTTTGTGTATTTGTATAAAGTCGTGATGTAATAATTTACAGGTAAATCATGTTAAAATAGACCCTTACTTACATGTTTAGTGGTGTACTGAATTGATAAAAAATAACGATACGCGTTTGGATGCATATTCAAAATTTAAAAATCTCTATTGTATAAATGAAATTTTTACTTTTTAAAAAGAAAGACGTTAATATTCCCGAATAACCCGAAAATATTTGAAAATCTCCTACTACCACCACAGAAAGTGGAAAATGTTGCTTGTGTCATGATGGAGGATTTAGCCTGTCGAGGAATCGAACGCGATGCTCGGGGTGGGACCCAAACGCAATGCCACTGACCGGTCAAAGTACAAAAGGTTATAGCTTATAGGTACGTCCTATTTCTCACTGTTAACCCAATAAATAATATATAAAAGATACATATATGTTTACCTAAATCACGAGGTTACCTCTGAAGTAGGTACTTTAGTACTGATGAAAAGTAAAAACAAATATTTTAAATTCATTTTATTTTTTATAAGAACAACTATCTTTTTATAACTTTTGAAGGTTATCATTATGAAAGAGAACGAGACACAGAAAAATAGAAAATATAATGGTCACAACTGGGACTCAAGCCCAGAATCTCTCGTCTAACCGGGAAGAGCACTTAGACGAGAGATTCTGGGCTTGAGTCCCAGTTGCGACCACTTGCGATTATATTTTTCTGTGTCTAGTTCTCTTTAATAACGAAAACCGTCATAATTGTCAATCTCATATTTTCCAATTTTAGATTAACAATACTATCTTCGGCTAATTTTTCCATACCATGGGCAACTACCCTTTTCATTGGAAACAATCGTTCTAAGAACTAGTTTGTAACCTAGATAGCGTCTCGGATACATACATTATCGTTTTATTTAATAAATAAATATAATAATTGATAAATGTCATTGATCATCCAGTATATAAGAGAGGAAGAGGGGACTGTTGGAGGGTGTTACAAACTAGTTGGAACTTTCTTTGAAACTTTCGATAATACATACAAGGTGTCCTCTTTAAAGTGATTTGGCCTACACCTACATATTAACAAAATGCAGAAGTTGTAGAAGTAGAACGGGTTTTGAGAAAATATTATCGGCTAATTCATTAATTTATTTGCAATTGATTTATTGTGTTAAAAATGATTGCACATTTATTATTTGATTATTTTAAGGTTACCTCAATCTTACAAGCGACCTCTTATCTCATTAATTTGATTTCTTCTCAGTGAACAAATGATTAATTTCATTTGGAATACGCGTCGCACAAGCCTGACAAAAAAAACACCCGGTGGCACTGTTTTATTGTATACACGGGCGCAGAACTGGGCGGGGCGGCGATCTCGTCGTTTTCCGTCGTTTTGGTCGTTTCTGTCGCTTTGGTCGTTTCTGTCGCTTTGGTCGCTTTTCTCGCCGTATTATTATTATTATTATTTGTCATATGGAACCATTTCCCGGAGCGTCTCGGCGCGTGACACACTTTTCCATTCCGACCAACGTTTTATTTCCGACGCGACTTCTCTCCACTTGCGAGGGGCGGCTCGTGGACTGTGTTACATTCCTCATACTTCTGTGAATTATAATTTCTCCTAAATGTCACGTCTCACCGTAACGTGATTAATTATCAATCTGAACATGTCGACCAATGTAATAATATTTTGATTTGTAATGGCAATATTTCATTTTTTATTTTGCTCAAATGTCACGTTTACGAACGAATGTAACTTCTGGTTATAATTTAGAAGGTGATAACAAGAAGTAATAAATTATCTAAGATTCAATTTATGTTTTAGATGATTAGGTAGGACATAAACGACATATATTTTTTTACTTTTTTTTTAAGTTTTTCTCATTTTCAAAAAAAATCCCCAAAAATCGCTTTTACAGTAGTTCCAGAAAAATAATTTCTCTCATTTCCTATGTCATCTTTGGGGATGCTGTGTGGAGGGTATTTTTAAGGAAATGAAGGAGAGGAAGTTGTGGGAACGATAAACGTAAGAGGAGTAGGAATCTAGAGTTCAGTGTGTCTAGGTCATCCGCCACCAGATCCAGACAAACCTCACCCCATGGACTCGGTCACTCCTGCCAAGTCACCAAACGTAGCGAGCCACTTGGGGTGACCTATGGCAGAGGTGTTGGTTATCTAATAAACGGTTCCCGGGGCGGCGGTACCCATTCCTCCTAAATTGTTAATCGCTACTTCAAATTATAATAAAAGATTCTCATAGGTTATGAATTAAATGATACTTCTTGGAATGACAGGTTTGGGTTAGTCAATAATGTCGAAACTGACATTGGCGACGTCTTTTTGGAAAAATCCACCTTTCAGTTTACAGAAGAGCGAGTTATTTCGGGTGAGTATTGAATACTATAAGTTTAAACCCTCATACAGAGTAACGAGCCATGCATCGAATAAAGTAAAATTTAATAACCGCGTACATCACAAGTCGTAGAGGCAAAAAGAATCACCGCCCGCGTCGCTCCGACGCCGACGGGGCTGTGCGCGAAAACGACCGCGTCCAGTTCGTTTTTCCCCTTTTTCGTAAAAATAATAACACCGAGGAAACAGAAGCTCTTCTTCTGTTGCAGTGTGCACCGTGAAATGCGCACTAACTAGCCTGTTATATTATTCTAAACGAGAAGTGAATGTATATTTAACTCGGTTTGCAACTTTCCTTGTGTTGCGCGGTGTAATGGCCGATGCTGACGGACAGTGCCGGGCGCCATTGCGTCAAGTGAAGTAATGCTAAATAAAGTAGGATAATACATTGAATAATGTAATTTTTTTTTATTATTTCATAAATGTTTACACGTTACAATTTTTGCCATTTTTTAACTACTATGCTAGACTAATGCCCGTGTTGTGTCATGAAATATTGTTTTACAGAAACAGATAAAAAATACAAGAAGAGGAATGGAAAAATAATATATTTAGGAATAAATAAAACTAAAAACAAATAAAGATATTAAAATTAAAAGTTGGCTGAAAAATAAAGAATGTAAAGATATTTTAAAGAAGATTGAAATAAAAATTGGAAAGTATTCTTCTATACGAGTTGCCAAGTATTCTTCTATTATCATCGTTGGTAGTATATAGTTATGTTTAAGTTGATCCGGATTAGCCGGGTTCATCCAAATCTTTCTCTTGACTTTCTTCTTCCTCTCCTCTCCTTTCAACCTTACAAATTTCTCAGTATCTGTTTGTTTTTTTGGTGTTGTTTATTATTTAAAGTTAATTTCTCTGTTCTCTACGACAATTGTAGGCAGATATCTTCTTCTTCTTGTGCCTTGTCCGTTCAACGGACTTTGGCTATCATGTTGGCTATGCGGACTTTGCTTACTGCGGCTCGGAACAGCTATACGGTAGACTGGCCAAACCACTGTCTCAGGTTTTTCAGCCACGAGGTTCTCCTTCTTCCAGGGCCCCGTCTTCCGGCAATCTTTCCCTGCATTATGAGATGCAGGATCTCATATTTCTCTGGATGTCTCATCACATGTCCAAGATGTTGAAGTTTTCCAATTTTTATAGTTTTAATTACTTCCTTTTCTTTATTCATCCGAACCATAACATCTTCATTCGTAACCCTGTCCATCCAGCATATTTTAAGTATTCTTCTGTAGATCCACATCTCGAATACCTTAAGTCGCCTAATTAGTTCTTCTGTAATCGTCCATGCTTCCATTCCATAATATCGAAAACACGTAGCATCTGACCATTAGGATTTGTAATCCAAGGTTGAGATCATGACTGCAGAACATTTTTTTCTTGCGGATAAAGGTTGCACGAGCTTGCAATGCGGCATTTGATTTCAACTGAAGGATCCCATCTATCATTTACATTGCAGCCCAAGCATACAATACTCTGTACCTTCTCTAGTTTTGTTCCAGCAATATAAAGATTTTCAACCAATGCGTTATTTTTGCTTATGAGCATGTATGCAAGGCCTAATGAATAATCAACGTCTCTCTGATTATCAGTGTCCATCCATGTAAAAAAGTCTCAAGACCACCTACAAACTCTTTAGGGCTGGTATATTAAAACTGAAAGACAATCAAGAACCCCAGGATTCCATTACTCTTTATTCTCCTTTTGCAGGGAAGAGTTTTAAGTTTGAAGGCAAGGTAAGAGAAATTAGAGCGAAGAGAACGCCAAAATGTGCAATTAAAATATTTAAGGCACAGAATATGTCTTTTTGTCGGCCTAAATACCATCCAGGCTTCCGCTACGGCTGTCTTACCCAACGTTCTTTGCGTCCCCAAAATTGACCAAAAGAACCAAGATTATTTTTGCGAATCTGTTCCCAGATGGTAGCATTTTCATTCCGAGAAAAGGACATTAAAACTGCGATATTTGACGATCGAGTAAACATCGTATTTTTTAAAGCTTCCTTTATTTTATTAACTGTATATCTGTTTTTATAACAACGCTTCGAGCCTTAGCTAACATTTTTACTTCTTTTTGACTTCCTTTTATATTTCACATTTACGTTTTACGCTTTTTGATGTGAAGTTCAGTTCTGGAGTATGTACTCGCGCTATTAGAGCAAACGCTGTCAGACAGCTCTTCTCGCCTAATAGTGTCAACAGTAATTCGACGTCGAAGATGATGTCTAAATGGGCGGCCAAGAAGTGCGTCGGCCCCGGTGACAACAGTGACAGACCCAGTGACTGGTGACTGGCGATGGTTCCAACACGTTCCAAGCCAAGTCGCTGTCGGGGCGGATTCTCGGGTAAAGTTCCGGAAAGCTTGGAGGCCGGAAAACTAACCGCACAGGTGCAACGGATTCATGCGTATCTTTTTGTTAATGCACTTGTTACTTATATAATGTCTTAATTACATAGCCAGTTTTGAATACCTACATACATGAGTTTGACCCAGCTCCTTTAACATACAAAAGATCCCCTAAAAGTTTATACAAATCCCATTGGCTTACACAATGCTGGCGAAAAGGTCAAGACCACAGACAAAAGTAAATTTCGTACTTCAAAATATTTTTTATACGGACGACTCACCCAACTATTGATTATTAATCTGCTGTATTTCGGAACAGATTGCCTTTCCGAAGATCCTTTTTTTTCAGACTAAAGCACCATTCATAATAGCTTGTTGAAATAGTTCAATAATTTCCTCAGAATAGTAGAAATAGCAGCAATTTTGCTCTATAGTTCGCTTACAGTGGTCTTATACGGATGCTTACTGTGATCGGTAAGTGCAGTAGAACGCTCAAAAGATCCTGAAGACGGACTTTTACGCCATTTCCTAAAAAAATTAAATTCGTTCCTTTCATTTCAATAAGGCACCACAAAAATTACATGAGGTAACGAACGGCGTTAAAATCATTATATTATGTTGTCAAAAATTCAGTCAACGCGTCGAAGCGGTAAATACACAATGCAATGTTCAGGACTGATTGATTGCATAAGCAAGTGTCTCGGTAGCAGAGTTGGCGACACAACGGAAAATCTCCTTATCACTGCACGAGGGGGGCTGCATACACCGGCCAACCGCCAACACAACGCACTGTCATTGTGCACTTCCAATTAGACTCTAATTTGATTATAATATTATCTTATCCATCCATCGTCTTGATTAGATTAGATCAAATTAAATATTAAAGGATTGGTTATTTATATCTGTGTTGCAAATTTCAAATGATTTTTGTTAATTTGGATGATTGTTGTGTGTAACATTAAAAAAATTACAGTGAAATCTCAATTTGAGGCGGGCTGCATTCACACTTGCGATACAATGTTTGCATGTGTTTGTTAGCGCCAATCGCCGCTGCATGTCCGGCAGATATATCCATTTATTTTGTCATCTGCAAAATCACTAGGGAATGAACCGATTTTAGACAAGTTTACTGGAAGTATGTGAGTGGAATGTCGTAGACATAAACGAATTTGAATAATTTTACCCAACTTGGAAAGGATGCTCATGATTATGAAATCGATTGCGCAAAGGCAGAATGTTGATAATGGCGGACTAACGGGGGGGGTCCTCCAAACGCCTCCTTGTTCCCTTGATCAAATCCTTAACAAGACTTTAAGGAGGGGGGGGGGGGGGGGGGGGGGTTAATTTTTACATATACATAGAAACAAAAATATATATTATTAAAAAAACATTACAATAAGCCGTCTTGTCACTAAAGTGATCTCTTCCAGACAACCTTTCCCATAGAATTTTCGCAATAGGTAGTACATACTACTGAAGCTTGTACAAAATTTATATTTTAAACGTATAATTAGAAATAAAACAAAACAAATGCCAATATAAACAACACACGGCACCTTCAATCACTTCAGATACTAAGTAATGTTGCAACAAATAGAAGGAAAGAAAAGTAAAATACAACTATGTTTATATATTTGTTTTAATTATAGACTTTTTATTTATTATTTGTGTATGATATGAACATTAGTTATTTATTGGGTTATAACCTAATTATTATAATTTGTTGTTTTTCATTAATGCGTGTACCTAATGTTATTAACCTATAAATGTTCCTAATAACAAAAAAATTAAAACATCTTGAAAGCTGGTTAAGTTTTAAGATTTTCCACGGCCAAAAGCATTTTCGTTATTTGTTTTTGGGGTGTTATGCCGTGTTGCGCTACCTCCTTCTTTAGCCAACGTTTCGGACATCGTTGCAGTGTCCATCATCAGGGCAGATCCGGTAAATGTGTATAACACGGCATAACACCCCAAAAACAAATAACGAAAATCTTGAAAGCTGACTTTTTCCGAAATTTCGTTGCTCACTAATTGAAGCAAGTCATTTTTTCTCGGGACGCGAGACTACTCTGTTGACTACCCTGCCTTAGGAATAATCCGGTACTGTTGTGGGTGCTTGGATATGTAAAGTTTGCTTAATTCTTTGGTTTTAACCCCTTATGTAGATTTCATGGAAATCGTTTTCTCCCTTACTATCTTGGTGATAAATATTATCTGAAAAGTTTTATAAAGAGAAAACACTACGTTTTATATTCAATTCTAAGAGTTAACCACAAAATAATTAAAATGTACTGCTGGGGGCGCTGCTGCGGCGGCCTACCCCAGGCCCTATTCCTGTAAAACACACACAATAACAGCCGTCGGTTAGCTCAAACCGGCTCGAACATGATTCCTCCTAAAAACAGGGCGAGTGCCAGTGGTTCGCTTGGTCAATTCTTCCTTCCCCTCCTCTCCTCAAAATCCCCGGGACTCCCTCTTCAATCAGTACACAGTATTTGCATTTAAAGGGTTTATTCAATAAACAGAACAGGGTGATACACATACGGCCAGTGTCGGCACAAAACACAAGTTAAACTACCCTACTGACCTAACGAGGATTTCTCCCTCTCTCTATGCGTTTAAATGAAGTTACAAACGGTTCAAAGCACACGGTGGGGGGGAGGAAGCGAGTTGGTACTCACATAGCTAGATGCGTGGTCTGCCATCTTTTCTGGATTCCGTTCACAACACAATTGCAAACAATACATCGCGGAGCCAATATCGTGGAGCACAAACAGCGCAAATCGCGCGTGGCGCAGTCGCTTGGCCGAGGGCCAGCGAAGGAATGGCGGCCGGCGGGCCGCCCGGCGCTTTGGTGCTTGACGCGGGGTGGTCGCGCGGTGCGGGGAGAGGAAACGGTAGGCACGTGTAGTGGGGACGATTCACTTAACCTTCCGCTCGGGAGCCGATTCTGTTACGTAACACTTCCCCCCTCGCCGCAAAAAAAGCGACGTGGTAATGGAGCAGTAGGCTAAGAAATCCTCTTACCCTTCTAGCACTTGTGCCAAAACAAAACAAAAAAAAAAAAATTTTAAGAGAAAAAAGGAGAGAGAGAGAAAAAGGTTGCTAGCTACAAAATAGTAGAAACAAAAACAAAAGAGAAAAAAGCATGGTGAACAAGGAATTATACATGAATGAACAAGAAGGAGCAGTGACATACATAAATATAAACAAGGACCTGTTGGAGAAAGGTACAAGGGTTATGCAGTGATAGAAAAAAAATGACTCTAATTGTATCATTGGTCTGTGAGCTATGTTTGCGTAGCGTGGTTTGCGTAGGATGTTTGGGGTGTTGGGACGTTGCACTGAAGTTACACGGTTACTTTGTCACAGTAACCTGGCCCGTTTGAGATTACACTCAAGGAACACTAGGGCCTTAAAGAAAACACGAAGAAGAGAACGCAGGATGAGGCTTCTTGGTGGTGGAGAGGGTTCTACCTGTCACAGAGGTCAAAAAGGTAGCTGCTTCCGGATCCTGTGGGTGGGCCAGTATGACGTCATTGAGGTACTGGAGAGTGGAATTGTAATTGGTGGTTGGTCCTTTATAGAGGAGGTGGTTTGTGTGCATGACAGCCGTTGTTGTGATGGTGGTTGGTACACTGGTTTGTATACAGTGGGATTGTTGTGTGAACAATCGTTGGTATTGTTATTTGCGCAAAGGCACAGGAGCATTGGCATGGTGGCAACAGAGCATTTGCAAGGTGCAGCAGGAACATTTGCAAGATGCAGCAGGAACATTTGTACAATGGCAACAGGAACATTTGCGAGATGCCGCAGGAACATTTGTACAATGGCAACAGGAACATTTGCAAGGTGCCGCAGGAACATTTGTACAATGGCAACAGGAACATTTGCGAGATGCCGCAGGAACATTTGTACAATGGCAACAGGAACATTTGCAAGATGCCGCAGGAACATTTGTACAATGGCAACAGGAACATTTGCGAGATGCCGCAGGAACATTTGTACAATGGCAACAGGAACATTTGCGAGATGCCGCAGGAACATTTGTACAATGGCAACAGGAACATTTGCGAGATGCCGCAGGAACATTTGTACAATGGCAACAGGAACATGAACCAACTTAGAGCTGACGTGCTCGGGTTTGTTTGAGTGATGGTTTTGTGATGATACAATTCGCAACTACACGCACGACTCACACTAGGTTATGTTAGGTGTGGTCGGGTGCTTTTGGTACGCAGGGTTTGAAGGCATGGGACCTCCGTGACGGTAGTGAAGGCAGCATGAAGAGAGGCGCAGGTGTAGATAGGGTGAAGAGCTGCTGGTCTTCTTATTAATCCGGGAAAAAATTATTATTAGAACAAAATTCTTGAAGTTTACCTGCCTGGTAGACCAATGATGAAAAGGTTTGGAGAGAAACAAGGTGTGCATGTTGAGAAAAATTGGATTTGTTTGACGCGTAGAGAGAGAGAGAGACGGAGAGAGAGTTAACTAAATGCAACTACAGACTTATACATATTACAAAGGTACGTATTCAAGGAAAGGTTCTGTTTAACCCATTTAGTTTTTTTTTTTTTAAACTAAATACATTTCCAAGAACACGTAGGTAAGGGTTTGTACGTATGACAAAATGCCCCTTTTTGAAAGAAGTTGGTCTTCCATGACCTATGCTCACGTCTATACGGTAGCATTTTTTCTACTTTCGAAGAACAAAACATTGAGTACAAATAAGTTATGAAAAGTGGGAAAGGAGTAGGAAGTTGAAAAGATCCGTGAATGAAGGTTGTCCCATTTGACAAACGAAACGCCAAGTGCGTAACGCATATATCCCCATTCACGGATAATTTCGAGGAAAGGAAAGAGTGACAATTGGGAACATTTGAACGAAGAAAACTGCTGAGGACTCGGCTATTTCCGAAATTCGACCTCTGAGTGAAAGGTGAAACAAGGTCTACAGCAACTTTCCTGGCACATTACAATACAATTGGTAGAGTGGGACAAAAGGGATACACTGACAAAAAGAGTCTAATCCACTACGTGTATTGGGCAGAAGATTAGAAGGTCGTTCTATTCTCCTACTTGTTTGCGAGAAATGACAGACCCTTGCTCAAATCTCACAAACCTGGGGGTTTTCTTGTTCGTCCCCCAGACAACGAGTTAGGTGTTTTTGTGTCCATCAACTTAACTCCTACGACACGATGCCCCATAATCATGAGTGAAGCGTATGATTAGTCCTTTTGAGATAGTGGATAGTTCCTGGGTTCTTGTGACAGGAAGTCCACGGGCATGTTAATGAGTACTCTGCTGCAAAAGCAATAATTTTCTGATAACAGAAAATAAAAGGCGTGTGATCTACGCTTGGTAGGTCACACAAACATGGGGTAGATATTATTTCGTTCGCACGATTCATGGTGAGTATTGTAACGTCTTCACGTCTCATGTACAGGAATGAACGATTTACAACAAATTTTGCCCAGTATTGAAAGACAGTAGCCCAATTACGTTCGAAAATGTGGGTCCCCATTCAATACAGACGGCGGGTGGAATGAACGATTTACAACAAATTTGCCCAGTATTGAAAGACAGTAGCCCAATTACGTTCGAAAAAGTGGGTCCCCATTCAATACAGACGGCGGATTAAGCGGTTCTCATGCCAAAAGACACACGACCAACTCAATAACATTTAGTTAAGAGTATAAAGTAATTATAACGAGCTTCTCGTATCATGGCGGATGTTTTGAGGATCTCTCCTATGATGGTAGATATTGTCACGTTTTCACGTCTCACGTGACAGGAATGAACGATTTACAACAAATTTGCCCAGTATTGAAAGACAGTAGCCCAATTACGTTCGAAAATGTGGGTCCCCATTCAATACAGACGGCGGTTTTTTGCAATGATGTAATTAATACGGCACTGCTGTAGCTTAATAATTTCATATTAGCATACGTTACAAGACTTGCCAAAAGGCGATAAACACAAATTTTATTGAAGATCTGGCCAAGATTTTAAACTTCAAACTAGAATAATGGTACAATAAGGGACAAAAGAAACTGATGTCATGATAAAATATGTACCTCATAATGAAGTTGTATATGTACAAGGAACAAAGTTAATGAAGGGACAAAACATATTGTCACTTTTATAACAACAAAAAAAAATTTTTCCGAATCCGACAAAATATGATTCTAGAAAAATAAGAGCAATTGGGTTGAGCGCCATTCTAATTTTTTGGAAAAAGAAGAAAAAACCACAAATAGCAACAAGGTTGCTCTTGAATTGTCTCGAATCCAGCGAATGTGACCTGATAGGTGAGTACATTGGGTGTATTCGAAACGATTCCCAATATACAACATTACTATGAATGTGTAGGATGGGGTGAAGAGGGAAAAGAAAGAAAGAAAAAACGGGAGGATTTCCTATTATAACAGAAATCGTCGCGACATTCTTACAATATGGTGCTGTGACCATAGTAGCGAGCCCGCGGCAAAGGTCTGAAACCAATGGTTATTATACAGACTTGTGCTTATGATTTTATATTTACAACATTAGGGTAGGGACGTACTGGTACGACAAAACCCGACACAAAACAAAAAATTAAAAAAAGGGGTGATATGACAAGATGAGGCGATGAGGTGAGAAAAAAACGCGCGGATGCTGCAAGAATTGTGAAAGGAAAAACGACGTCTCGGAGCAAGAGTTTTCTGGAACCGTTGATGGTAGGAGGAAAAAGGAGTCCCTTTCCCGAAGTGATCAATTTCAGGAAGAGGATGCATACAAGCATGAAAACAGTGCCCCAAGAGGTGCTCTTGTGGTACAGCAGGCAAGGCGCGCAGGATGTAAAAGAACATATAAAATTATGCACAAAAAAAAAAATGTACAGGAGTTAGGCTACCGTTGACATTAATGTGCCTTCGGGTGTAAGGATTTCCTTACGAATGCCCATGTGGGTGATTATTTACATTTAATATTTACATGTAACTCACGTCACTTATGACAAGAGTTTTGCCAATTTGATAACGCCTGAGTACTTGATGTGATGGAATTTACTGATTCCGTCACAGTAAGGCATTTTGGAATTATTCCTAGGAGAAATCTTTCTATTTCTCAGGGCCTGTAGTAGTTCCTCCTTTTTTGAAGTAAAAATGTGTGGGATTATACCCAGCGTGACTTGAGGAACTTCCATGGTGTATAAGGTCGTATCAGAGTGACCTTATGTTGGAAAAAGTGAGAACTAGACTCGCAATTGGAAAGAAATTGGGCAGAGATTGACCACTGGGGACGTATTTTTACAAAAAGTTTTTGAAAAAAAAACGCGTTTTTTATAAGTGTTTGGTTTATTTGAAAATTTGGGCAGCGGTTCCCCTCAAAAAACGTGATTTTGGGAAAAAAATCCTGATGTTTTGAAAATTTGTTGAAAATTTTCAAAGTCCGAAAATGAGAAAAATTTGGGCAGCGGTTTCCCTCAAAAAACGTGATTTTGAGAAAAAATCCTGATGTTTTGAAAATTTGTTGAAAATTTTCAAAGTCCATAGACGAGAAAAAAAATTGGGCAGCGGTTCCCCTCGAAAAACGTGATTTTGAGAAAAAATCCTGATGTTTTGAAAATTTGTTGAAAATTTTCAAAGTCCATAAACGAGAAAAATTTGGGCAGCGGTTTCCCTCGAAAAACGTGATTTTGAGAAAAAATCCTGATGTTTTGAAAATTTGTAGAAAATTTTTCTAAGTCCGAAAACGAGAAAAATTTGGGCAGCGGTTTCCCTCAAAAAACGTGATTTTGAGAAAAAATCCAGATGTTTTGAAAATTTGTTGAAAATTTTCAAAGTCCGGAATGAGAGAAAATTTGAGCAGCGGTTTCCCTCAAAAAACGTAATTTTGAGAAAAAATCCCGATGTTTTTGAAAAAGGTTTGCAAATAAGCAAAAGTCCGGAAAAGAAAAAATAAAAAAAACGGAAACGAGGTTCGCCTTAAATGAACATGTTTTTTGGAATATTTCGATTAGCCTTCCAAAGGGGGGGTTCTTTAGAAAGGAAAGGAAATATTTTTCTTTTATACAAGTTTTCGTGGAAGTATGTTTGAAAATTCAACAATGTCTTGGGGAATTGTTCTTTATTTAACGTGGCTATACTGCAGCCTGATTTGAGCATACACCATTACTGGTATTTATCCGCCGACTTCCTCTTGTCATAACAAGTTATATGCAGATGTGCATACGTAATGTAATGCCTGACTCGAGGAAACGACGTCAACGCGAACCGAACGTCTTTCAAATTATGTCGTCTGTTTCTTACGAAAGAAAAAAAAGCTAAATGATGAAACAGGCGGCAAAATTAGAAAAATGCTCAATTGTCAAAAGGTAGAAAGAATTTAATCCACTTGTTTCCCTTAAGCTGCAAAATATGCCGTTATATGTACAGGCCAGTATTTTGCGAAATAGACCCCTATTCGCAGTATATGTCGATATCAAATACAGACCAGCACACTGCGGAATAAGTTTATTAATGAAAACTGGTTAATTAACTTTCGGGAAACGAAGCGGGTAATTGGTTTATCATATACAGGATTTTAATTGTTGAATAACTTGTTTTAAATATTTGTGTACATTTCCACTATTAATCTTGTATTTGAAACTAGCAAATTTAGTCGGTCGACACTTGTAAACACTATATTATTCACGACGGCAACTTTCTTGGTTGAGCACTTTACGTAGGAATACCGGTGATAATGTTTTGTCGAGTGACGACTCGAAAATGAAGGAATGTGCCCGCGATAGTTTAAATTTGCAATTCGAAGTTACACTCGCGTCGATGTTTTTTGATGGTAATGCTAGACAAATTGGGAAAAAAAACAAGACAAAACATTATAGATTATACAGTTTAAACAATGGCTGATTGAAGAACGAGGCGAGCGACTGTGAAGAGGGAGGAAAAAAAAAATTGCCCCTAAGTTGGGAACGCCAGTGCTGGGGGCGCTGCTGCTGGCGGCCTACCCCAGGCCCTATTCCTGTAAAACACACACAATAACAGCCGTCGGTTAGCTCAAACCGGCTCGAACATGATTCCTCCTAAAAACAGGGCGAGTGCCAGTGGTTCGCTTGGTCAATTCTTCCTTCCCCTCCTCTCCTCAAAATCCCCGGGACTCCCTCTTCAATCAGTACACAGTATTTGCATTTAAAGGGTTTATTCAATAAACAGAACAGGGTGATACACATACGGCCAGTGTCGGCACAAAACACAAGTTAAACTACCCTACTGACCTAACGAGGATTTCTCCCTCTCTCTATGCGTTTAAATGAAGTTACAAACGGTTCAAAGCACACGGTGGGGGGGAGGAAGCGAGTTGGTACTCACATAGCTAGATGCGTGGTCTGCCATCTTTTCTGGATTCCGTTCACAACACAATTGCAAACAATACATCGCGGAGCCAATATCGTGGAGCACAAACAGCGCAAATCGCGCGTGGCGCAGTCGCTTGGCCGAGGGCCAGCGAAGGAATGGCGGCCGGCGGGCCGCCCGGCGCTTTGGTGCTTGACGCGGGGTGGTCGCGCGGTGCGGGGAGAGGAAACGGTAGGCACGTGTAGTGGGGACGATTCACTTAACCTTCCGCTCGGGAGCCGATTCTGTTACGTAACAGTACATACACATTTATGAAACCAAAGTTTCCGACCTCAATTTAAAAAAAATTGATAATTTTTTATTAATTATTTTTATATACGAAACAACAAAAAAGTGAAGTGACGATAACGTTTATAATAATATATTTGTCTAATAAAATATGTGTGTTTTTATTTTATGATTGCATTAAAAAAAAAACATATTTAAAAAATTAGATTATTTTGAATTCATTTAAAAAAAATATATATATTTTTTTAATACGTTCATAAATATTCCTTTTATTTGCATTCTTAACACTACGAAAATATTTTGACCTGACAGAATATGCACGAGGCACGAGAGGTTACGTTTCAATGACAAAGATATTTTTCACTAAAAACGACGTAATATTGCTTCTGTCTCAAGTTATGCGCTTTTTACGATGAGCGTACGTACAGCTTTGATGCAAATGTATCTACAAATACAGTAATGTGCGATCATTGGCGCATATTCCTCGGCCAGCCTGCAGCGTAATCGCCCGGAACACCAAGCGCCGAGACCGGAGGAAATGGGATGTATTACGAATATCATTAGATATGACACAAGTTTTGAAACAGCCGTAAATTGTGACACCTTTAAATCCGTCTTTACCCACACCACTCCAAGCAAACTGAATTCACAATTCAACATTCATTTTCATAATTCTTCGCACGAATATTTGAGGATCTAAAATTTAGATTAATCGGTTTATGCCGTTTTCTCTAGGTGAAGCCACAGATGAAATAATATGTGATGCCAATGAAGATAGACCGATGGAAGTATGTTGTGTGTCTGAAGTAGTGATGTACTCTCGGGAATATTCCGGGACCTATATAAACTCCCCGAAATCAATTTTTTTTTAATGAAAGTTATTTTAAACCCTTAGGCCTTGTGCTCACTAGCGGCTAGCCGCGTAGGCGGTCAACCGCGCGGCCAGCCGCGTTTTCATTTTAGTATGCAACCGCTCATATCCGTACTCACTCAACCGCCGAAAAATTTCATACTAAAATGAAAATGCGGCCAGCCGCGCGGTTAGCCGCTAGTGCGCACAAGGCCTTAGGATCCTGGAATATTTTGTCATAAGCTTAAAATATTTCCGCTTCGCAATAAAATTCAAATAAATGTAATTCTTATCGCTTCCGACAACTGAAAACTGTTTTTGAAAGGTGATGAAATATGCTTTGTATTTTTTCGAAATAAATAATATTTTTTTTTGAATGCTAACATAAAAAAATTTGAAAAATGGCTCATCTTACGTTTTTCTAACTAAAATTACTGAAATGAAAAAAAAACTTGCATATTTTATTAAACAAATGCATTAAAAACTTTATCGTCACTTTAATTTTTTGTGAAAATTATTCTAAAAGTTTCATTTTTTTTTTCAAATTGCGGTCGGAAACTGCCTTGCCCCTGCCTTTGCCTTCATAAAGTTGTACATTTTAATCATTTTGTAGTTAACTTTTAGTTTTGTATGTAAAGTGTGGCGTTTTCTCTTTCTAGATCTCCGTTTATATAAGATTTCTCACCATGATAAGTAAGACGAGTAAGACATCACGATTTCCATGAGACCTATATGAGTTTCCTAGTTACTTCCAAGCCCTTTCCGTGTGGAGTTAATTTAAAAAAAAAAGTCATTGCTGAATTTCCATCAATATTCCCGGTTTCGGGAATATTCCCCTGAAATAAATTTCCGGGAATTTACCTGTCACAAGCCAATAATCTTACTTCCGGTGAAAATGTATCAAACGTTTCAAATATCGAAATTCTTCCTTGAACGGATAATGAATTTCGTTGACCTGTCTGAGGGTCTTATTATGTGAATTGACTACATCTGTTTTCTGTCAAATCGGTTCAGATCACACTTCTAGGTATTTTCTGATCAGTGATATAATAGTCCATATATATTATTATGCCCCTGTGAGAGAGGCATCTTAAAGATAAATCTTTGGCCCCTGTTTGATCTATTAATTAGCAGGTAGATACTAGATTACTTAAACGTATTGGATTGTGTGGGTGAATTCTCAATTCATTTTGAAAGAGGCCAAGTTACCAGTCAACAGATTTGTTGCAAAAGGCGAGATAATAAAAAAAATAGTTGTTGGGAAACGAGGACTATTTTAATGTAAAGGTTATCTTTTTTGATAGTTACAAGTTGACTAGCTTTACTACTCGGCTTCGTGTAAGTTTTAACCCTTCAGGTCTCGGGGGTATGTCAGAAGATCAATGTATTTCCGCCTTGCAATAAAATCTAAATAATGGAATATTTATGAACGCATCCGAAAACTAAAACTGTTTTTGAAAGGTGATGAAATATGCTTTGCAGAAATAAAGATGTAATTTTTTTTACTTATAAATTTAAAAAAATCGACCGTTTCTAGCCTCCGTCTGCCAAGCTATTTTCAAGCCTAATACCTAGATTCGTGGTTTCATAAGGCACACTAAGAATATACACATTTTGGCTTGTGTATACCTCTTAGAGCAACCTTTTTAGTGTAACCTTTCTTGGGCAGTTAATTATCTCTAAGAAAACTTGATTGATTTTTCGATTGTACGTCGGTAACTATGGTTCAATCAGTTATAAAACTGTACGTCTGTAACTATGGTTCAATCAATTCTAAAACTTAGATTTGCTTTGAGTTTGTATTTTGTAATTTTCTAAATTAATATTTTTAACATAAAATAATATTAATTGTTATTTTAAAAAATGGAACTGATTTGTCGAGAATTCAGTCCATCCGTGATTTTTCAAGGCTCTGCGCATTGTTGATGTTAAAAAAAACATGTTGATTTAACAGCTTTATATGATAGAAGGGTTATGTCAGTTTGAAGAATTAAATAGCGCTATTCGACAATCTTTCCTTCTTCTATCTGTTGTGTTTTGTTGTGGGTTCCAGGCCCTAGGCTTCAATCAGTAAAAAGTTGGGCCGTTACCGTAGGCATCACGCCGAGTCACATTTAGACACGCATTACTCAATGTTTACACTGAATTCTGAGAATTGGACCGAAATGTTGGCAAAAATTCCACGGCACTAGGTGAGCGGCGAACGCATAATGCCCACCGATTAGCTCTTCACGCCTGCTGTTCTTTATTACGTCACTTAAACCACTGATGTTACTTCATCGGCCTTAAGTCCTACGGTGAAATCAGTTCAATATTAGGATGAAAACCTTCATGGAAATTTGGACGGCCGCATGGCGTAGGTACTGTGACGCGATTCATGAATGATTTCGGTTCTTCTCAAGGATAACGAATTATCCTTTTTATATCAACCCCACACAGTAGGCCCATGACGAAAATAATTTCCCTCAGGGCCTGCGTCATATTTGGGGATGCCGCGTTTCGTGAAGTTCTTGCAAGGAACTAGGCATTAGGGGTGGGTAGGAGTCTGGTGTCCAGGTTTGACGTGCATATGAATCCATCCCTCCCGCTGCGATGCAAGACGATGGGTGGAGAGAGACCAGCTGGAGAGGTCAAAGGTCTCCCCAAACCTGCCTCTCTCGGTTCGGCCTGCCACTCAGCTGGTGGGCAAGCGCATCCGCCGCCAAGACCTGGACAAACCTCTTCCGATGAACTCGGGCAGCGTATTTACAAAACCTACACCGGTTCAGTCGCGGTAACGACAATTTACATTTTAAATATACCTCTATATTGGTTATTTTTTATCACATTGCAAAAACAAAAATTATTCTAAAATCTAGATAAAATAATCTTTCTGATGTGTATAGTAGAAATTAATAATTTTATTTCTAAATATTTAAATTTTAATATTATTCCCATATATTGTAAATACACCTCTATATTGATAATTTTTTATCACTTTGAAAAAACAATTTTTTTTTCTAAAATCTAGATAAATAATCTTTTCAATGTGTATATTAGAAATTAATAATTTTATTTCTAAATATTTAAATTTTGATATTGAAAATTTAAAGCGACTGAAACGCGGTAGGGATTTTAAATACGCACCCGGGCACCTCTGCTAAGTCACCAACGAATCTGACTTTAAAATGTACAATTTTTTTGTTAACCGTGATTCTCATTGTTCTCTCGAATAATAGTTTTATATTCGATGGCCTGTATAGAAGCCTGCCATAATTTAAAGCACCGATAACTAAAATAGCTCATATCCGTACTAGATGATTGCTCTACCTTCCGATTACAGAAAATATTATTCGGTTAGTTTGGGTATTACGGCGTTCAATCCAATTTTAAGTTTTGTACGAAAAAGGCCGCGCAGCCGTTATCCTTATGGGCCCGCAACCCGAATTTCTACCGATTTCTTACATATTTTCCTTAAACTCGGTAAGTTTTAAAGCTCTCAAAAAATATATGTTATTCTTGAAGATAATATATAGAAATTGCCCGCGCCGAAACGTAAATTATATAAAATTCCCTCGATAGAAAAAAATCGCTAAGTATGCTCCTAAAATTATTACAAACACGTTTGTTTCAGTTATTTTACCAGTTATATCTAAAAATTCACAGTGTTTCTTTAAATGATGTTTAAGACAATGCCCGCGAGATTGTTGCTCTATTTTGAACGAGTCGCGTTTTATTAAACACTTTCGTAATTTTCGCATCGATTTTGTCGCTGTAAATGTTAGCGTTCTCTCTAACATTCGTAACTTCGTATCTCTCCATCTTCTTTTCGAGCCCGGTTGCAGAGCCTTAATATTTTCTTGTTAAATAAAAACCGATGAAGGCACTTAGAAAATCAATTGTGTGTTGTGTTTCCCCCTTTTCGGGTTTATTTTAATTGTTTTATATTGACGTGAAAACTATTTAAGCCAATAGCCATTCTTTATTACCTACTCGGTTATGAAAATGAATTCAAGGGGATTTGGTAAAATCCCTGCATTATTTTAAGGAATCACGTTGTCTCGGTTTATTGAAAATACTAAGGCGCGGAAATAAATCACCTTTCTTTGATTAGGGTTATTTTTCCTTTGATTATTATTGACGATTATTTATGTTCCTTTTGCAATAAAAGCTCGTTATTCTTAAGTATAAATATCTTGTTTTTCTAACTTGTACATAAATTCGCTATCATTAATTTTAATCGCCCTGTTGGAAGGGATTTCCCTTCCTCTAGTCTAGACTTTAGACTGTTACTTGGACCTCGAAACTTCCTCCTAAATCAACCTGTCTAACCTCCGACGCGTCTTCTTTCTATATTTACTTCGTTTTTACCTTTATTTAAAAGCTACTGGTTCTCAAGGTATCTCGGGTTCCTGTAGATTCATTTATATTTGCCTGCACCTGTTTTCAGGAACAAATTTAAAAACCTACTTGGTAGAAAAATCTACGATAAATATTTTCCATTTGGACAAATCCTAATAGGTACTCTATTTACCAAACTTCGTTTAAAGTTAATTACTGTGAGAAAAATGTATTATAGGAAACAGAAAAAAATGCATTTTAATAATAATTAATAACGCTTTTCGCAGATTTCACGGTGCCTCGAGTAGAGATATCTTCAAGAAAAATGCAATTATCCAAATTTACAAAGATAATATCATCAAAAAATTTGAAACTCACCAATCAAAAAGATATGAAGACAACATCAAAATACCAAAATTTAATACCAAACTAATGCAAAACAATTATATCTATTTAGGAATAAAGTTTTTCAACAACCTTCCAATTGAAATAAAAAAAAACCAAAGACATCAATAAATTGAAACTCAAACTGAAGCTACACTTCCATCAGGAATAATTAACTAAATAATTACCTGATTTTATCTTTCTTTCTATTTATTATTAATCTATATTCATCTCTATTTTATTTAGATTTTTCGAATTTCTCCTAAGTGCACAATATTTTAGTATGTAACCGTATCCTATGTATGTACACCTACACATATAGATGATCCAGAAGTCTCAATTGATCCTATTATATACTTACCTATTGCATAATGTTATTCTATTTCAGTTATAATTAGTGTAACTCGCTCATCAAGCACAAAAACTAGCTTCTTCTTTGGTGAGATTGCAATTTTTAAATAATTTCTGTACCGATATGTAATTTATGTAACTCCACTGTACATATAACTATATTAAATAATAAAAAAAATAAAAAAAATAGCATTTCGTTCAAAATTTACGTCTAGTTTGCGGCCATCTTGAATATTGATTGAACTATTACTTACTATCAATGTGACATTTGACAGTTAACATAATCGCAACGAAAAACTGGAAACAATCAGAAATACTAATTTCGGTTGTAACTCGGTCATCTGTCTGTCGGTAAATCCGATTAAATGAACACTGGACTTGGATTTCTTTTGTGCGAGTGTAATTATCAAAATTGTTACTTGGATCAATTCAGACAAGCGGTAAAGTAGGTATCAAAATTATTAGAGAAATTAATCAACGTATAGTTTCCTACGTGAGGTGCTACGCGTTATACGATTTGTACGTGTCTTCCTTACTGGCATGGAGCTAAATATGATTTAAATGGTGTTGGAAAGAGAAAACATCATGATTTATGCTTAAATCTAAAAGTTAAACACAGAAAAATTAGAATGTACACCTCTACGAAACGAAAATTTCTGAAACGAAAAAAAAGTGAAGTGATAGTAAAATTTGTAATTAATTTATCTAATAAAATATGACTAAACACGTCTTTATATTTTTTTCGTCATCGATAATTTTAGTTAGAAAATTCGTAAGATGAGCTTTAAAAACTTTTTTATGTTTGCATTCAAAAATTGTTTCTAATAATAAAATTTTTAACCGTATTTCATCACATTTCAAAAACAGGTTTTAGTTTTCGGATACGTTCAGAAATATTCCACTTACTTGGATTTTATTGCAAAGCGGAAAAAATCTGCTCGAGGTCCTGAGGGGTTAAATTATTAATTTTGAGAAATTACTATTATTGTTGAGGGTAGTTATCTACCCGTTGTCTTTAGCTAGTGGTGAAAATCAAACTGCAGCGAGTGTACGTGTTGGTCGTGAATGGCAGATGCATTCCTCGGTTGCCGGCTCTCATTGCGCGCACCGTGCAGTGTGTAGTGCCTGATGTGTAGTGAGCAGCTTGTAGAGTCTGTTAGTAGCGGAGTGGCTAGTGGGTAGTGTGGGTAGGGCGCCCACGCTCGGACACGTCAGTACGAAGATAGCCTGGCCTACGTGGCACAGAGTAACAGCGTTACAGCTTCACCCCAATTGTGTTGCAACTCCCGTCCTTCGAACCAACACACGTACATTAACAATCCTACGTAATTAACATTTCAGGAATTACAAAATATAAATAACTAGCGGACGTTCCCAGCGTCGCTTGGACTTTATTCTGCTTTTAGGGGTGGGAATAGAGGAATGGGGTGGTATTTCGAAATCACATATAGACGGTGATCTTATCTTTTTTTGAAGATCAAATGTACAAAATTTTATCAATGTCGGAATAAAAATTTGTATAAAAAGCAAACCCACAGATACTCTTCTTTATGCAAGGTCTCCTGAAAAAAAATCGAAATAATATTTCTGAACGTATCCAAAATCCGTAAACTTTTTTGAAAGGTGATAAAGTCGGCCTTACATTTTATAAAAATGAAATAAACTTGTAATTTTTTAAATATAAATTTTTTTAATACAAACATGAAAAAAGTTTTAAAATGGCACACCTTTCTTTTTTTCTAACTAAAAATACAGCCAATGAAAAAAATAAAAACACACTTTTTATTAGACAAATGTATGATTAAAGATTAAAGGTAATCGTCACTTCACTTTTTGTCGTATCATGTAAAAACAATTAGTAAAAAAATCCCAAAATTCCATAATTTTTTTTTTTCAAATTGCAGTCGGAAACTTTGGTTTTATAAAGGTGTACAATTTAATTATTTTGTGATTAACGTTTAGATTTAAATATTTAGTGTTTTTTTTTTTCTTTCTAAGAGCGTTTAGATCATATTTCTCACCACGACGGTAAGGGAGACTGAACGATTTGTATGGCCTCTATGAGTTGTTCCCAAAAGCGAACACATTGAGGGTGTAAACATTTTTTCCATTTTCTTGTTGTTCGTTGCCACCTGAACTCTGACGCCTGTTCCGTGAGTCATCCTTCAATTTAATTTGGAGCTTCGCTGTTTACGTTAGAACATTATCTAATTATGTAAACAGTTTGACGGAGTTTTTCGCCGCCATACTGGTTTGTTCTGCTGCTTGGCGAGTGGGCGGATTCTAGACTTTCCTTTATTTATAACGGAATGCATCTCGAATGCGTCATTACAGAATCATTACGGAGATCGGAGATAATAATGACACTTGCTTTATCCCCCGTTATAGATTTGCGTTGCATCACCTTATAAATATGTGCAATCAAAAGTGCCGTATTTTATTATCAGTTGTGACGGTTGGTCACCCTGTTTACTTCTGAAAATTAATGACTTTCAGTTTTATTGCATACTGGATTTGCTACTCCTAGTTTCAACATTTTAGAAATCCTTTTTCTTATTTCTCAATGGAAACAATGAAAAAACTAATACATAAACGGTGTGTAATTTTTTTTCTGTTAAATTAGATAGTCTAAATTATTTAATGAGTGATTTTGTAACTTTGTGTAGGTACATCACTGTATTCTATAAATACGCCAATCACTTTCGGGACTTTCTTCATCAGGGCAGACAAATTGAAACATGAACATTTAAAAGCTCCATTGATAATAAGCACCGAATAAGCCATGCATATTTCATGACACCACAGCATATCGTTCTAGTGTTTTTTCTGGAACAATTTGTCTGCTTTATACTAACGATATTTGCGCAGGTCCCAGGTGTAGTTCTCTCCAGATAGCTGCAGTCAGGTTGTAAGGATGAGCTGCCCTTGTTGGCTTCCTTCAGTTCCACACCAGGGAACGGTACATTTAGTGATAGAGAGAGGTAGTTTGAGGTTATCCTTGTAGTAAAAAACACTTGTGTTGTGATACTGGATGTTGATTCTGTTTATTCTTGTGAATAATTTTGTACAGAGATTCTGGTCTGATCACTTGACTGGCAACAATAATTGAGACTAATTAAGTAACAGAAGTGAAAGACGGTTTGATTTAATGCTAAACAAGCAGAGTTTAGACAATCGAGAAGAGAGAATGTTAATAAGAATGACAAGCGAAATCAAAACACTCCATTTTATAGACACAAAGAGAAAGTTTTATGCGCCACAGACAAAGGAGATTTTAGACAAGACATTTTATGGCGATATTTTAGTAAGAGGTGGCATAGACGCGAAAGTTTAAGATAAAGGGCTCTACACATCGAGATTAAAATAAATGATAAGTAAATGGTCAGTGCTACATGAATTTAAATATAAAATAGGACAATCACAACACACAACATCCAACAATATTTGCTTTCAAAATGCATATCTTTGCACCTTTTTTCTAGTACCAAACTTTGTGACGCAGTCTGGAACACTCTTGCACAGACTTAACGAACACAACAAGTGTTCCTTTGATATGTTGGTGAAACTCTAAATGACCAGCTCAGATTTGGGGGCTGCTCATGTGCGTATTGTACAGGGCCCGCAGATACTTTATAGCACACAGCTCCTGTCCTGCACCTCTGGTCCAGAGCCCCAAAATACCTCCAAAAAACCCTCGACTGTGCAGAAACGGACGGCCCATTTGATAGATTCTCCTACCTTGACACACGGATTGCAATCTTTAGAGCACAGGCGGTCGGGTGGGAATGCTGTACCTTTTCTACACGTATTTCAATGGAAGTTGTTCCAAGGAACTAAGGCCATTGATTCCTTCGCCACCGATGCACAGTCGGGAAACACGCCAAACGTGCGCCCAACATTTGTACATGTTTGAAACATTTGTCACATGAGAACGGATCGTTTCTACGACTGTGAAACGATTTGCCGGCCTCCGTTTTTCCTCCCTCCTACAACATCAGCCTCTTCAAGAGCCATGTTCACTCCTTCCTATCCACAAAAAGACCCTTCACATAGCATCCCTAAAGATGACAGGCCCTGAGAGAAATTATTTTCCTCAGGAAAAAAAGAAATGTTTTCCATGGAAAATAACAATTTTTACTTATTTTTTTGTATTTTACGCAACACTCATTTAATTAATGACCGAAAGCGCAAGCTCTTATTTTGTCCCGCAGTCCTAGAACTTTGGAGCTTTAGAGCGGGTGGCTCAGCGCGGTACGCTGTACGGCGTTGGAGCGGACCGAGCCGCGTTGTGTGGGCGCTCGCGCTCTATGAATAGATTCGGGATTATTTTGATTTACTGAATCAAGTCACACATTTTTCGCAACGCTACGAATGCAAGTAAAACTGTCCGGCTGGACTTAGTCACCGTTTAAAAGCGGGCTATTTTCTTACTCCTATTGCGGCTTTCGCCAATAATAATTATCACATTTGAGGTAACATTGAAAATACTTATTTTTAAATTTATTATTTATTGAGTTCGTTTAAACTCCATGAATATAAACTAATAAGCACAATTTAACATTTCATTTGATAAATTAAAATATTTTTACAGGTCCTAAGCAATTTATCATTCTTTCTTCATTCTTCATACTTTCAGGCATTTCATCATACCTACATCTTTTGTACTCTATACATAAGGCAGTTCTGTGATTTTGATTTTTTCATAAGTGGCAATCTAACTCTATTTATATTTCTTGTTTCGTTATTATGTTGGTACATCTTTATTAAAAACAGTTTCACCCTTAAAGTATTTTGGAATTTGGTTTTTCATAACTTCATGCACAAAAATTAACTCATTAAATAGCAGTCTCTTTTTTATTGGAATCAAATTTAGCTTTTCTCTCATTTGATTAACCCTTGCTCATTTGCCTTTCCCCAGTATACATCTCATAGCTCTGTTCTGTATAATTTCTAGCTTATTTAAATTTGCTTCATTGGCCAAATATAACATCGTATAGCAGCGATCTATTTAATTTATTTCTTAGTCTATAAGAATATTTTATTTTTTTCTTATCTTCTTTAGCACATATCCAAAATTTGCTTTGAAAGTTGGTTTTGAATCGAGTATTACACCCATGTAATACTCGATTATAAAAAATGTTCAGTAGATTTATACTGCTTGTGCAAGTGGGTTGGGTCGACTTGGCACGTAAGTACCTAGCAACAATGTACTTTGCACTTTGCAGTGCCTACTACTTACCTGTGCATTTGATGTGCAAATGACGAACACTGGTGGAATGCAGCTACGAGTATGCTAGTGAATCATTATTTTGAACTGCCAAATAAATTTTAAACCTAAACAAGTCTTTGTAATTACTATTGAATTTAGGTAGGTACCTAATACATACTGGTCGGTGGCTGAGTATGCATCGCGTCTGGTTCTCACCCAGGCGTCGCGCGTCGTCGTGATTTCAATTCCTCGGCTTACTTAGTCCTCCACTACTATACAAGCAACATTTTCCACTTATTGTGAAGGAAGTAGGGGGTTTAAAAAATGTGTATAAGGTTTCTTAAAAAATATAGATATTTTATGATGCAGCAAATATAATATATCAGTTTATCTTTCGTAAATTAAGGAACCTTTTATTTCCATTTAACCCCTCAGGGTAATTTGTTCACTTTTCGGAACAATTCATACTCGCACAGGTCTCGTAGAAATCGTAATGTCTCCCTTACTATTATGGTTAGAAATATGATCTAAACGGTGTTAGAAAGAGAAAACATCACTTTTATATTAAAATCTGGAAGACAACCACAATATGATTTAAAAAATCTAAACCAAAGTTTCCGACCGCGATTTTATAGAAAAATTATGAAACTTTTTGCATACAAAACAGGCTTGAGGGGTTAATTGTCAATCGAAACGACTAAACGCATAGTGTTTGTCCCATTTTTTAAATATATTGTCTAGTAAGAAAAAGACAGTTAGCAGTAGAATAATTAATTAATCTTGGAGGGTTATTGTAATGTCACTTTTTATTTTCTCCAGAGAATATTGTAATATGGTACGTACTGGTACCTGTATTCTCTATGATTTATACATGTATGCTTATTAAAAGATTTAGTTTGCTTAAAACGCAGACGTATTGTAAATATAATATTACTCCTCAGAACAAAGCTCCTACAACCGAAAGACTTCGTACTACCTTCGGTACAACTCGGCAACGAGACCATGTGACTCGAAGAGCCCATAGACTGGTATAGTAAAGTAAGGGAACGTACCCATACTACGTGACCAACTTTTTGCAATTTTTAACCCCCCCCCCCCCGGTGACCAAAAACCTATGGACGCCGCCGCTCATTTGTACCAAGCGTGACATTTTGAAGACCCCCCCCCCGAACAGGTCACGTAGTATGGGTACGTTCCCTAAGAACTAAATCATAGACTATTGTGATATGAGTACATTAAAGTTATTGTACTAGTTTTGTAAAATAAGAGTAAATTGATAAATAACCGCACCAATAAAAATCTTGCACTCTCAATAAAAATCCACCGCATTCTGAATTCTTTTATTCTACGAAATTTATGAACATTGTGTGTCCCAATTATTCTGTGCTAGTTTTAATGTCGTAAAATATTCTCGCGAGTACTATTATTGCTTTCAATATACGCGTAGGTTCTTTTAACGATATATAAGTGTCGGACAACGAGTAACATTTAGAAAGCTTTGGCATTTTAAGTCTAATATAAAGTAAGTACAAGCTGAGATTTATCTTCCATTTTCTGCTATCGTCAAGGTAAATTTTATTTGTAGCTGCAGCAATTTTTATCTTGGCTTATCCGCGGGTTCTGAAACCAAGAAGCGATGGAAATCAAAATAGGGAAATTTGTAACATTTACTGACTTGGTATTAAAACTTCGTTCCATTCGATATCATCAAATTCGTTGTTATTTGCTAAGTATTTTGTCCTTAGTTTTCTTCTGTGAGAGAAAGAGCGAGATGAGTTAAAAAAATATTAGTTTTGGGTCATTTTCAAGACATCCCCACATTTTAGTTAAAAAAATATTGACATTTAATTAACTGAAGACAATTTTAGCGAAACTCATTCGAAAATCCTAAAACAGGAAAATCAAAAAAAGTTACGGTCACATCTGGGACTCGAACCCGGGACTGGGACTCGAACTTAGCTAATGTGTCCCTATCCGATTCGGTCATATTTAACTGTGTCATACTTCGACTAAGAACTACCAACATTATCTTCATTTTCTTAACGCATATTTTTATTGGCTGCTATCATTATGTATGATTGCAAGATTCAAACCCGAACTAAATGCTATCTAGATAGTGTCTTGGATAATTTTTTAACCATTTTTATTTTTAATACGCGACATCTATTGACTTATCTGAAAGTCTAGAATGAATATTTATTTTTGAGATAAGAGATAAAGAGATAAAACCGCAAATTGCAATATTTAATTAAATGAAGACAATATTAGCAAAACTCAATCCCAAATCTGAATTCAGAATCAGAGAAATCAGACCCAGATGTGACTTTCTCTTTCTGATTTTTCTGTTTTCAGATTTTCGATTGAGTTTCGCTAATATAGTCTTCGTTTAATTAAATATTACAATTTGAAGTTTTATTAATTATGTTACACACAAACACAATATTTATTATAAATAAATGAAACAATTTAACTTTTTTTGAACCACTTATGTATTTGAGTAAAGCCGACCGGTTTCGGAACGACCGTTCCTTCTTCAGGGCAAGCGTATACTAATTTGACAGTTTCGAAATATGGACGGGAACAATGTATTATTATAGTAGGGGTGGAGCCGTTGCTAGGTATTAATGAAGAGTGGGTGGGTAGGGGAACATATTTATGATTGGGCTATAAGACAATATTTTTTGTTTGTTGATAATAGATTCATTATTTTTAAGGGATATTTTTTATTTCCAAGGCTTCTAAGTTATCTAAACGTTTTCCTTTATGATTAATATGAAGAATATTTATCCCCGTATTTTTTCAAAACTATGGTTATTCTCAATGTTGTGGTTAGCGAACTCAGAAAAATTATTATTATTACGACACCTTAAATGGTCTTTGATTCTGATTTCAAAATTACGAGTTGTTTTTCCAATATAAAATGAGGGACAATCATTACATTTGAGTTTTTATACGCTTGCCCTGAAGAAGGAACGGTCGTTCCGAAACCGGTCGGTTGGCTTTACTCAAATATATAAATGGTTCAAGCAAAGTTAAATTGTTTCATTTATCTATAATGGATAACCACAAAGTTATAGCTACATTCAAAAGTATCTATACAATATTTAATATTTACATTTACGTTTAATTAAAAACGTCACAAGTACACGAACATTATACTAGACTACATAATAAATTTTATACAAATACTGTCAAGACTGAAAGTGGCAAGAGAAGCATTGGCCACGAGGGCGTATACATATATAATCTCCTCCCAGATAACCTAAAAATGGAGGAGAATGTAAATACCTTTAAAAAAAACTATTTGAACTTAAATTGTTAGAACAAAATTAAAAATATTACTATTACTACTATACTATACACTACTTATACTATACACTACTTTAAAAAAAATGATGATTGAATTGTAAAATTTGATGACTTTCTGAATCAAAGCTCGTGTGACACACAGTTACGAGTATTATAAAATTATATGATATACATGGAAAATGCGAAGAAAACGGTTGAGTGCACTAATTTCGCTGTGCTTATTTTGACTCATCCGTTTCTTCCTTTGGCGCACAAAATTGTTATTACATAAACATCAACCGGAAATCAAACGAATGGACGTCAATGGTTTTATACCTTTCTGCGAGAAGAATCTTCTTGGGAGCGATCTTTGAATAAAGTCTCATCGCGCAGTTTATTTTTTCTTTATATTTCTTTGTCAACACTTTTTACACCCTTCTTGAATGTATAATTATGTATTACAAATTAAAGTTGTTTTGAATCGAGAAAAATATTTACCAGTATTTTAATGGGTTATAAATGAATCCTTCACGTTCTTTAAAAATAGCTGTCGGAGAAAAGGGGCGAATAGACTAAGTTGTTTGTGACAGCGAAATGTTAAAGGAATTCTTTTATGAGTGCTTTTCTTCGTATCCACTGTTCATCGGATTCTTTAAATATTGTTTCAACAGACTCTCCCGTTATACAAACATACGCACGAGCTTCTTTTGGAAATTCTACGAATCATTTTATGAGAACTTTTACTTCAGCGAGTTTAAAATTATAAGAAGAAAATGATTCCTTATAAAGCTTTCGTGGTTTGCACGTAAAAGCTCATATTCTAAATAATTTGGCATATTTACAGTGGCTTGTTTGGTTAAAGGTCACATAAGGTCATAAGGTCACAAAATTTCCGCTTTGCAATGGAATTCAAATAAATAAATTGAATATTCACACGCGGTAGAAGTGAAACCTTCAGAAAACTAAACTTCGAGAGAATGAGTTTCTTTTTAGTGTCGCTCGTTTCCATTTCATCGAGTTTCAAGTCTCAACGGTGCTAAAGTAGTTTTCACTTCAAAACTGTTTTATTATTATTAAAAATATACATATAATTTCTGAAATATTAAATTATTTTATTTGTTTTTTTATTGAAATATAAAAAATATGAGTTTACATGACACAATTATTAAATTACATCTTTAATTTAATATTATCTTTAATTCAATATTTTTACAAAATATTAAATTAAAGATCGTTTTTGGTCATGTATACCTAATCAGAAAACAGGAGCTCTTGTGCCTGATAAGGGATTTCTTACTTAAGTTGTAATCTGTTTTGTATAAAATATTTACTTTTTACTGTAAGTTTTTTAGAAAAAATGGTTAATTTTATTTATTTGTTCTGATTGGTTGATGATATATTAATACTAATAATAGCATTTTTTTAAATGGCTAACCTTACTTTAATGAAAATAACTTATATCGAACACAAAAGAAAAATCATATTTATTATGTTAAAAAACGACGTACAAATTTTATAGGGCAATTTTTTTTTTCATTTTTCTTTATTCATTGCTTTAAATGGTTACATTACTTGTAGATTTTTCGACCACCATGCTAGGCTCATGCCAGTGGTCGATGTATTATAAACGTTATTATAC
Organism: Limnephilus marmoratus; assembly: GCA_917880885.1. NCBI lineage: Eukaryota > Metazoa > Arthropoda > Insecta > Trichoptera > Limnephilidae > Limnephilus > Limnephilus marmoratus. The sequence continues at coordinate 40,443,251 of OU862916.1, read as the reverse complement.
ATAAGTTTTTTCTCAAATTGCTATCGGGTGATATATCTATGGTAAAATTTTAAATTTAAATATAAAACGTGGAGTTTTCTCTTTCTAACATTGTTTAGTACATATTTCTCACCGTAACAGTAAGGTAGATACAACGATTTGTATGAGACCTATGTAAGCTGGGACAAATCTGGTCTCCTGTGATTATACGGGTTAAATGATATTATTTGGTTGTTTGCTTTGATTCTCTCGCTTTAATTGATTGCTCTGTACTGAAACTTTGCAATGAATGTTATTGGGCACATGTGTAAATGTGAGTTTTCTCTCGAAAGCTTGAAATGTTTGAAAGCTGGGCTCGGTTCGGTGTGGGAGTGTGTGGAATTCTTTATTTCTCTGGCAAACGCCAACTCCCGAAGCATTTAATTAGTTGCATCGCGACGCGTCTAATAGACCAGATTCATTCTTTATTTAGCCTAATTCACTTTTTTATTGTTAGTTTTATAGCATTTCTCAATTAAAGACATTTCGATTACCTTTATATTATTGTACTAATGCTCGCAATTATTTCGTTGTTTGAATAATAATTAATCGAATTTATTGTGCGAATCAAAACACATTTCGTACTTTTACATAATAATTATACCTAACGATTTTATACCGAGTTTTTTGTTGTGTTCAACTTCAATTTAAATCTACTTTTCAGATTAAGTAATGCAAAATAATGATATTTTGGTAAGAAAATTAGATCGCTTAGAAATATTTTGGATGCTTTAATTACATACTGCGAATAGAACGCATACTTGGCTGTGAAATAATCGAGTATTATTTTTTAGACCTGTTCCACACGCAGCTATAAAAAGATGTGGTCTAGCGTATTTCGGCATATCGCTCGAAGTACATTCCCAACGAGAATATATGGCGAGCGATGTGCTGAAGTAGGCGAAGCCACATCTTTTATAGCTGTGTATGGCACCCGTCTTAGTCTTTTTATAAACTCAGAAAAAATAAAATGTGCAACTTATGAAAACTAATCATAATAAATACCATAGTGCATCAATATTTGTCAATTAAGCCCTAAGCAACAAGGAGGGAATAACCCAACATTACCAAAATAAAATATCAGTAATCACAAACCTTTTAAATTATATAAATTCATGTATATCCATTTGAAGTAAAATATCTATTTAATATGTAACAGCATTCATAATTTTAATAATAAACTTTATAATTACCTGTATGTACCTAAAATTAACAAAATAACATATAATACCTTAAAATTAACAAAATAGAAATATTCATTATATAGAGACAATGTTGTGTACCCCTGCCTAAGAGTGTATAAATACCGTAGCATAAGAATTTCAACTACCAGTCTGAAAATGTCCGTAATAGTATGAAACCGGTCCTGGTGAAATATAAATTAGTGGAAGAAAGTACAAAAGTGTTTTAATTTCAAATTCTTATAAAAACTGCTACAAACTTCAAAATCTCTTACGAGCCCCTTTTCGAATTTGGTTTTATTGTATAATAAGCAAAATAATTTTTTTTAGAAAATGATCGTAAAACATTTAAATTTTTGTGCCTGAGTTCGTAAAATACAAAAAATAATTTTTGGTTATTTTATTGAATAAATCAAAACGGGCGGCTCGTTAATACGAGCTGCTCGTTTATTAACGGAAATTTAAACCTTATCGCCATCTACATAAGGAGTGTTATTGTTAGCGGTTTGATCCCGAATTTTACACGACGTTTTTCATCGCCATACGTGAGACTTTGGGAAATCAACGACAAAATGTGTATTTATTTATTTATTGATTAACGCCCCTTTTCAGTCAATAATAATAAAAAAGTCAGAAGTTCGAAATTTGCACATTAATTAAAAATAATGTTATAGAACTTCAGAACGACGAGAATGAATCTGACATTGAGGGTAACATTTAAGAATAGACCAAGTAATTTTGATTTGGCAATTTAGTATAAACACGCGTGGCTTATAAATTATATCTAATTGGTGTATGGTGCGAAGATAAATCTTATTTTTGACAAATTGTCTATTTGTTTTTACAAAAAAACCCGAATATAAAACAGTCGACCTACAATCGGGTTTAATTAATTCATTAAATTCTATGGCCCATTTAGAATATTCTGCTTTGATCGATGTAAAGTTTAATTCCGTTGGCATACCGCACCGTCGCCAAACTGTTCGCCTCATTCGCTTAATCTTTCTATTTTTTTCTTTACTCTCTTCTAGGTCACTCTATTCGAATCATATCCGAGGTTGTTTGGGTTTTATTTTTCAGCCAAGCAAAGTTCTCAAGTAATATAGGAAATTTTTTGACGGAGAATGTATTGAACGAAAAATATTAAAAATACTTTGTCCATACAAACGTATTCCCCAGTTTCCTGTCTGGATTTTGACACTACTGCAAATATTAAAACAAATATAATATAGACATCGTCCAGCGCCAGCATGTCGTTTGCTTTTTTTTTAAAATAAGTTACTTACGACCTCCGTAGTCCAGTGGCTAAGACTCTTGACTCACATTCCGGAGGTCGCGGGTTCGAACCCGGCATGCGCAAATAAATTTTATTTGATTAATTTGTGTTATTTCACAATTAATTCATTTAAAATAATATATAGTATATTTGCGGCATGTTCCAGAGTGGAAGATACTATTAGTATCGCCCTGGTGTAAGACCACCATTCAGAATTGAAACGTTGCTTGAAAATGGCTTTAGCCGTGTTTAGTGACCAGATCTGAATAGCCAGGTACTTCCCAACCTTCCTCTTCCCCACCTCCTTCCCCTCCCCACTACCTTCAGCCTCACAACATACCCCAATTGGGGATGCCATAGTCTTACTGGCTCCAGACGGGAGCAGTTGAGATTCTTGTGCGCTATTCACTGTAAAAAAAAAAAAAAAAAAACTTCTTCTAGAAGATAGGACACTCCAAAAATCGTTAAAATCACCTGGTTTGAATGCCATTAAAAGACGTTCAATATTTTAAAAGGACAATGTATTTTTTAAGAAAGCAAAATGTACATACATATTTTCTTATTATACAGTTTGTAAAAATATCTTAAAAAACGGTCAAGTTTTACAGGAGAAAATTCGGGGAATACAAAACCTCAATTTTGATGATTTTATTTTGGTATTATCAGTTTGAGGTGCGACAGTGGCAGCAACAGTTTGCCTATTGTTCAAATTTCTTTGCGACCGGGTTTCCTTTTAATGGAACTAACTGCTGCATTGCCTTTTCACCGGGCTGGTTTTAACACATTAAGCCCTAGAAATCTCGAATACACGGGGGTATATTGTTTTGAATGGTATCCTAAATAAAATAAACCAATTTTTTGTTTTATGGTTATTTCCTTTTGGGGTATTATGCCGTGTTGCGCTACCTCCTCCTTTAGCCAACGTTTCGGACAGCGTTACAGTGTCCATCATCAGGGCAGATGTGTGCATCTGCCCTGATGATGTGTGCCCTGATGATGTGTAGATGTGTGCATCTGCCCTGATGATGGACACTGTAACGCTGTCCGAAACGTTGGCTAAAGGAGGAGGTAGCGCAACACGGCATAATACCCCAAAAGGAAATAACCATAAAATTTTTGGCCGTGAAAATCTAAAATCCCAATTTTTTGTTGTTGTATTTTTGTGTTGCTTGTGTTTTTTTTTATTTTTAATTGTATTTTTTTAATTAATTTTATTCGTCATGCGGGACACCTTTTAATACTAATAAAATAGTTTTTTTTTTTATTTTATACAAAAAATATTTTTAGAGTTTTAAAGTAGATGCTACAAAAAAACTATTGTTTTTTTTTTGTACATTATAGATGCAGATAGTGAACCATAATCCTAATTGTATTGCCTTTCTAAGCACACCTATTATTTTGTTGATCCAAGTCAACTCTGAAAATCCTTATGCCTGCCTATTTGACTCTGAGCTTTAGCTCTGAATGTGCCCGCATCTTAAAAGCTCACCCCGTAAGCCGGTGAACTGGTGAGCTGGTGAGCCAGTGAGCTGGTAAGCTAGGTGAAGCGTATGTATGACTCGCCAACGGCATTCGGTGCTGTATTGCCCGCTGTGGGCCGCCGCCGTACCAACTGAGGGCGTCGAGCGTTGAGCGTCGTGGCGCAATGCCGACCGATCGCTTCAGGTGCGTTGACTCGAAATGCGATTAGCCAGGGGTGGGGAACCCAATTAACCTAAAAGTTTTTTAAAAATATATGTTTAATAACACGCAAGTTTTGGTAATAAAAAAAATGCAAAAGTTACGTCGGCATTTGTTTATCTTTTTAATGATATTGGTAATTTAGTTTTAAATTAAGCAATTCGTTAGTCAAAATTGCGGTTAATCGGTGCCCTAATTGCCCAATTATTATCATGGCAATTTCTCTCTCAGAAGTGTTTATGGGTTTCCGATTTTGCAATCTGTATCGGTGATGGTCAGTCATTGAAACATTGAAAAAATATTTTGGTGCCTCCATAACACAAAATATGCGCATTCCGATAAGGTTGTCTACCACTACGAAATTTCACGTTTTTTTGTGTCATTTTGATGCTGAAAATAGAACATTTGAATTTTTTAAGAAAATTCCGAAGCCATTGGCCGTCAAAATGTTTATATTTGCGGGTGGTCGAAAAGCGTTTGACATCACGGTAAACTTGCGGTGGTACTATAAACTGACATTCGAATTATGAAATATACTAAATCGTATCTCATGTGACGTCACAAGACACCATCGCATACACCATCGCATGACGTCACAAGACGACATCGTTTTACCAAATTTCATTTTGAAAGCTCCATAACTTCGTCATTTTTTGAGAAATCGAAAAAATAATTTTACAGTCGCCGTTTAACTCTTTAAATATTCATTTTCATTAACAACAATCTTATTACAAATACCTATAATATAAAAACAGTGTTCAGGGACGTTCTTCACTTGCTTTAACCAGTGATTTCTGACATTATTCGAAGATAAAGAAATTAAAACTTTGATCTCCGGTGACATTTCAGATTTTTTTTTTAACTTAAAACTTAAAAAAACAATAGGTTTTGGATAGTTAAGGTCTAGATACGAGGTTGCGCAGTTACTCGGCTGAGTGACCAATGATGACATGTACCTATAAGATTTTTTTTGAAGAAAAAAATAATGATTTTAAAAACATCAAAAAGTCACCGAAGTCCAAAATATCATTTTCATATTTTACTCCAAATAATGTCAAGAATCACTGCTTAAAGTAAGTCAAGTGCACCCTGCATAAATAATGTAAATGGTATCGATTGCCTGTGGTGTTCCACCCATGATATAAAGGCGTCCGTTCCGATTCATTCATCCCGCGATAGCTTAGTTCGCGGCCAGCGCGACAGGACGGAGTACGGAGTTTGCCGATGCCCCTTGCGTGCCTCTACGCGCTGCTCTACACAGTATAGTCTACACACCGCTGTGCGCCATACGGCACGCATTGCTGCTGGTGTTGGTGCAGCATTATGCATCGAGTGTTATGCACTTCGCATCTCCGCCTGGTGCAATGACCACCGTTGCCGAGCGAACTATCCGCCAAACTTGGAACGAAATATTTAGGCGCTGAGATGATGAAGCATAGCACAGCAGCGTGCGTGCTTCATGTTGCTCGTTCATCTGAATCTCACTCTTGTTTATAATCAGCGAATAACAATACTCAATTGATTGCGCAGTTTTGTAAAGCGTTCATCCTGAGAAGGGCGCCATTCCAAATAACCTCTGGGAAGAACACTGGAGAATATATAATAAAATTTTGTTGCTGCATAAATGAACTATTCGAGTATTTTCTTTTAAAAAGTTACTGCTTTTGTGTAGCAAATATTACGTAAATTACTACCATAATCATATTGCTCTGAATGCTATCAAAAGTGCACACTCAACTGTCTGGGATCAGTGGTAAAATGTTATACTATTGGCGGAGGACATGAAACGAAGCATTTGAAATTCTCATTGGAAAACTCGAAGGACACGAGAGGAACCCGTTCACCCGTTCATGCTTGATGATGCTTCATGAGAACGGTTGAAGTTTGTCCAGGTCATGGTGGCGAATGTGTTCACCTATCTACTGCGTGGCGGGCCGGATCGGAAATGACTGTTTTAACCTAACCTAACCCAGACCTCTCCGGCCGGACTCTTGAACCATCGCTTTGTACCACAGTGGGAGGGATGGATTCTTACGTCCGTCAATACAGGAGACATTGATCTCCAGATTCCTACCAACCCCTCATGCCTTTTTATTTCCCAGAACTCCCTTTTCTAAAAAAACCTTCCACACAACATCCCTAAAGATGTCATAGGCCCCGAGGGGGATTATTTTCTTTTGTGTAGCTTATCTAAAACCAAACGACCTCCGTAGTCCAGTGGCTAAGACTCTTGACTCACATTCCGGAGGTCGCGGGTTTGAACCCGGCATGCGCAAATAAATTTTATTTGATTAATTTGTGTTATTTCACAATTAATTCATTTAAAATAATATATAGTATATTTGCGGCATGTTCCAGAGTGGAAGATACTATTAGTATCGCCCTGGTGTAAGACCACCATTCAGAACTGAAACGTTGCTTGAAAATGGCTTTAGCCGTGTATAGTGACCAGATCTGAATAGCCAGGTACTTCCCAACCTTCCTCTTCCCAACCTCCTTCCCCTCCCCACTACCTTCAGCCTCACAACATACCCCAATTGGGGATGCCATAGTCTCACTGGCTCCAGACGGGAGCAGTTGAGATTCTTGTGCGGTATTCACTGTAAAAAAAAAAAAATAATACACAGTTAAAAAAAATGTTCTGTAATATTTTTCTGTTCCCTAAAAATACCCCCCTCAGCATCCTTAAAGATGACATAGGCCATGAGGGATTTTTTTCTTCAGGGCCTCCTGTGTCGAACTATTGTAAAACAAACGGGTCGTTTCTCCGATTCTACTCGACTTCGACTCACAACGCTACCCATCCGGTGGCGATATAGTTCCCCTGTTTTTACACTGTGTATTCAGGGTCGCTCTTTTGAGGTGTCACATTAAGAAAAATTACAAGTATGTTACATACGGTAGAAGTGAAACCTTTAGAAAACTAAGGTAGACAAGAGTGGGGAGGCTATGAAGCACCGCACAAGGGGGAGGCTGATCATACTATCTCACTCTCTCGCAGTCTAAATCCTATAAATGTAGGTGTTTGTCTTTTTTTATTGTCGCTTTTTCGTTTTATCGAGTTTCAAATCTCAACGGTGCTAAAGAAGTTTTCACTTAAAAAACAGAAAAGAAAATGTTGATGTTCACGGGCGTCAAACTGCTCTTCGCGTATGAAAATCGCGCTGTTCTCCCCATTGTCTCATTCTATACTGAAATAGCTGTCAGTTACGTATCCGAATCTCGATGTCTTTGAAATGTTTCGAATATCTCAATTCTCCGACCTTCGTCGTCCCTCGTCGCCTGGCCGCATGACATCTCGCCATTGTCTGCCGCGGACTGCGGTTATTAGGGTATATTGGTTATAAGATTAGTTGTTGTTAGTGGCGACGATCGGTTGCGTTGAGTGATGAGTTTTGCCATTTTGCGAGATGTGTTTGTTGTGTTTTTGGGTCTGACCCCGTTTAAAAGCGCAATACTTTTAAATGTGGTAGATAGCCACCACTACTCAAAAGTAAATAAAATAATACTTTACAACTATTAAAACTTTCTTTTTACCTATATAACCAGTCTCCTAAGTTTCCCCAACGATCGCGGTTGCAAAATTCCTTTTTTTTATTTTGTTTTTTTAGTGGCTTCTTTAATAGCTCCACACAGAAGACCACGATGAAAATATTTTCCCTCAGGGTTTATGTCATCTTTGGGGATGATGTATGGGGGTATTTTATAGGAAAGGAGGGAGAGGAAGTTCTGGAAGGATAAGGCGTGAGGGGTGGGTAGGAATCTGGGGGTCAGTGGGTCCAGGAGTGACTTCCTTGCGGTGCAAAGCGATTTTGCAAGAGTTCTGCTTGAGAGGACACAAAGTCTCCCTCGCCTACCCCTATGCATCATACCCGCCTCTCAAATTGTTAATGTAGAATGTATCTATTAATTATTATTTAGTACATATAAAGAAGATATTATATTATTTTCATCTGCTTGTTTGAGAGTGTACCACCTTTCGGCATCGAGCCGTTGAGCCGTTGCTTGAAATGACTTTTGCGTTGTTTTGTGACTAATTCTTAAAAGTCCATTTTTCACGATCACGTCCCAACTTTTAATTTCTTTTTCCCCACTCTTACAACTTTCCACAAAAATTGTGAATTTTTAGTAAGTTCTACTAGTGTTCTGATTGTCCTTAGTTCCATAGTTCCAATGATTTTAAACAGTTACGTGATCTAGTAAGTGCTATCGAGCAACAATAGTTTGCAAATGGTGGCGATTGTTGTTGATACTCGTTGTTGCTGCTAATTTGCATGTTGTTTTACCGCAAGCATATATATAAATAAACAGAGTGATTAGACTTTTTAAACATTTAATCAGTGAAGTTGTTAGCGACATCACTTACTTCGTTATTTGACGGTCGCGTACCCAAGCTCGAACTCTAGAGTTTTCATTCAGTCCCGTTATGAATTTCTGTTGCCAGGTGCTAGTCTCGATGCCGGGAAAACACATTCCTCAATGTTTTTCCAAACTTGGCACGATTGCTTTGTATGTCAAGAAAATACATGCAAATGTAAACTGTGTATAAACTGGAAACTAGGAGATAAAAATAGGAATCGGTGGTTCTCAAACGGCGAGAAGGCAAAACAGCACGAGCTAATTTAAATTTACTTTAACACGGTAATCTTTTTTATCCCTTGTTAATTAGCTACTAAGCATTATTTGACTCTTGTGGGTGGTTAAAACATACTCTATTTATAAAATTATGTCAAGATTTTAAAATCATATATATTTTACAATCTTATTTATATACCTACAACTGGTGGTAAATAACCCGCCAACGCGGGCCGCTTCCATGCATTTTATTATCTGTGGTTATAGATCAGATTATGTCCAGCCCAAAAAAAAATTTTATCATGCGCCGTAACTGAGCAATCGCGTATAATTTAGTGGGTCACGTGATAAGAATTCGGTCTCATTTCAGCAGCACGGAAACACACAAAAAAACATAGAAAAAATATCATCGGACAGCAATATGACATATACTTCTATTACTCCAAATATGTTTAGGGTCGCTAGTTAAAATCCTTTGGGTACGTGTTGTTACACCCTGTACGTACATATATAGCCATAGATGCATAACAATACAGGCTTGTCATAGAGAGGTTATAAATTGATTTTTAAACATCATACCTACCATGTAAAGAAACAATTAAATAAAAATTTCCTTCTACCCCTGCGGGGAAACAGCTTAATCGTTAGTTTGTTATAGTGGTTATATCAAACAAAGTAGTGAAAGAAAACTTTATGAATTGACCACAAGTCACAAAATTACCGCTTTTGCGCCTATCATAATTTTGGCCTTTGTAAGACCACATTCTTTTTAAAAAATAAGTAATAATATGAAAAGAACCATCTAGAAATAAAATATTTCAGGAAGATACTGGTCGATAACTAATTACAATAATCCAATCAACTTTTAATTTAATAAAATATGTAGAATCACAAATCGTTTTATATTTGTGATGAGACGATAATTATTAAAATGTTTGCCTAAATCTATCTCATTGGCCAAAATTTCGTAAGGTAAATCAACTAAACTGTCTTGTAAAAGATGGTTAAATAAATTTCATATTATCTGGTCGAGCTTTCCGCCATTATAATAATTTATTGTTTTGCGCTTGGATACCGATTCATCAACTTGACACCTTTATTCTTTATTTCTCCGCTTTCTAACTGCTTACCCTTAGTTCCCGTCGATCCCGTATGAAAAATAGCCACGGAAATACTCTTAATTATTTGGTGAATGTGGTTGGTTGGTCGATTCCCGACACAGAACAGACACTCCCTAGAAAGAAAATTGCTCGCACATCACGGCCTTTCGACTCCTAGACGCCAGGCAGGTAATGGCATGAAATTGGTATTGACTAAGCGTAGTGAAGTCCTGTTTCAACTCGAGTTTTGCATTTCGTCTGTCTGTAATTTTGTTTGTGCGTTCCGTTTTCGAAAATCTGCGATTTCCACTTTATTATTCAAGCAAGCCTTGACTTCTTTGACTAGATAGTTTGACTTAGTGTAAAAACATTTAAATTTATGAAATGAAATGTTGCGTTTTGCTATTAAAAAAAAAACAACTTTCTTATTTTGTTTAGACATTATTGAAAAATTATAAATACTAATGATCAAAAAATAATTACAAAAAGTACATAATTTTAATAGTTTTTCATTACGAGTTTGAGCATTTTTGAACGTAGGTATTTATCAAAGCAAATTTTAATAAAATAAAATCGATATTGAGTTATTATGTTAAAATGCTGGTATGGAGAATAATTAATCTTTCTCGTCGGAACCGCCCTATTTGCAAGGGTACGATCGCAAGATCATCGATCACTAATTTTAAATTCTCGGCCGCTGGTTAATGGCTCTTAAACGCATTTTCTACGAACTTTGACGTAAAATATACGGTTTATAACATTACAAAATTTCAATAAATAAATTGAGAATAACCAATCTTTCTCATCGGAACCGCCCTGTACAGTTGCAAAGGGTACGATCGCAAGATCATCGATTACTAAATTTAAATTCTCGGCCGCTGGTTAATGGCACTCAATAAATAATTTGAGCTATTTTTTAGAAAATACATAATTTATTGCATTAACAAACTTTCATTCCGTTCACGTAATGTTAATTCGATTGTAAATGTTTTGAATATTTCAAATAGTTTTCTACAAAATATCCACTGAAAATCAAAATTACAAAAAAGTATAGAATTCTGTGCGCTGCCTTGTCTAAACTAAGAGTCATCATTATAGCTTGCCATGTTTTTTGTCATAAAACTAATCTTGAAACATGAAACCTTGGTGATTTTGAGCCTTATAATTAAGTACATGGGCATTTAGGTACCTACTTACAAATCTTATGATTTTAAAGAAACTTTTTGGTTTTGTTTTATTATTAAATGAGAAAAACTTATAAACATCCTTTTTTGGATGGGGTGTCTTAAAGATATTCAAATACAGAAGAGATATGCTATGGTGTCCGCGCAACTGTCGCCGGATTACGCGCTAATAAGCGTAGTTTTCATACAAAAAGAATTTGTTCATTTTGTTGATTTTTTGAAAATGTGCATTAATATTGGTTAACAATATATTTTGAATAAGGAAAGAATTCGTTCATTTAGTTTAACGTTCGTTTGGTTTATTCGTTAATTATTTGTTCTTTTAGTTTATTTGTTAATTTGTAAACAATATCGGCGACACCCGGAAGCGCAGACCCACATATTAAAAACAGCAGATAGCACATCTACTTATATTCCAATATCTTTGGGGTGTCTGAATAATCTTCATAGAACTACACTAGAATTATAAGAAAGAATTTAATTATTTGATGAATTTCACCGGAAGTAAGATAAAAATAAGCTTACTAGAACCTAAGGACACGCCCTAAGCACGCTTCTATCATCGTCTTGACTGTTCGGTGGTTCCCGTCTACAGTGGCCCGTGTCCTCCGCGAAATGGAGCGAATCCGTACCAAGGCCGACGTAGGAGTTGTTTACTGATGCTAATTTGTTCTCCCAAATTTATTTCTCTATTTAAAAACGCTTTTTATAATTATTATTTATACTATAATCATCGCCATTTTTACTCCGACAAATTGTCGACTGACTATTCACAACTTATTAAAAACCATTTAAAAACAATTTGTTGTTAAATTATCTTGCATTTTTTTTGTAATTTACAGTAAAACCCCGTTAAACGAGGCTTCTTTTATTTTTTTATGGCCGGTTAACGGTTAGCTGTGTCTGATTTGAAGTTGATGTGAAAATGTTTCATTTCATATTTTCTTCAGAATTTTCAAAGTATGCCAGGAATTCAAAATAACCAACGTTGCGTTCATTAATTTTATTTACAAAATATCACTATTGACAAATAATGTGAATTCCGCATTATAAGAAGCAATGTGTTTCAAACCAACAATCAAATAGTCAAATAAATACAATTTTGGGCCCTACATTGTGACATAAATTGAAAAATTTACTTAAAATATAAAAAATTGTTTATTTTGCAATTTCTATTTTATATGCAATATTGGTCACGTTTACGAAATACATGTTAATTTATTTAGTAAAGATGCGATCTTTATCGTTTTCGTATGATTTATCACTTTTATTTTTCTTCTTTTTAAATACGAAATACATATTTGTATGTCAATTTTTTTCGAATTTTTCTGAAATTGGATTATATATATATTTAAACATTTACGACAATTAATACACGAAATAAATGTCGGTGCCATCCAATTATGATTTGGCTTACGTGTTAGCGGTGTTCACTCATTTTAGTAAATCCTCAGTCAAACCAATACAGATTTATTTAAAAAAAGATATTTTAAAAGTTGCTGCAGTTGAGAACCAGTACCTGGGGAGGGAGGTTCAAGCCTTAATCAAACCCAAAAAAAATTGGTTACTAGCCGCCTGCCCAAGATATGGCGCTACAAAAGTTAAATAATGTAGTATGGTAAAAAAAATATGTTTTTACGGGTTGATTTTTTTACTTTAGTTCGCTTTGCACGCCATTGCTTCCTTATATTATGTGGCATATGTCATTTTTATACATTTTTTGTATTTTTCAAGTTTGTTTCAATGTTCTTCCCAAATTAATATTTGTTTTTCCTTATTTTCCAGGTAAGTGGCTGTAAGGACTACTATTCTAAAACATTATTACTTTTGGTAAGTTAGATATTTTCGTAAATTATTTATTGTGTAGAGAAATGAATCTAAGCTTTCGATTTAGTAATGTGCCCTTGGGGAATAGTTCTGAGCGTAATGATTGTTTATTGTTTAGCCTAAATCCGTCGCAAACGTAGAGAAATAAAATGTTCTGGAGCGCGGCCAGAATCATTTTTAGTTCTAAATCAACGGTAATAATACATTATTTGGGGACAAATTAATACACATGTAACCGCCCACGGCCTGCAGGGTCGGGTGAAGTTTTGTGGAAACTTTATTCTGACGAAATATTTCCCGAAGCTTTTAAAAGCTCGAGCCTTTTGAATTTTATGAATAGCCGAAATTTTTTATTTTGGTTTTATATGTAATTTTTTTTAAATTTTCTCCATTTTAAATGACGATTATGAATACAGCGTATAATGGTGTACGGGTTTAATTAAACTTACAAATTCAGAATGAAATGACTGTAATCTGTTATAATCGTAATTATAGTATTATTTGAGCCAAACACTACTTTAAGGCAGCACACTATTGTTAAAAAAAAGTTTTGAAAGATGGATTTGAATGATCTCGCCAAATGTTTTTAAAGAAATTCGTAAAACTGACGGGGATACAACATTTTATGTGTACAGTTTGTATGTTGAATTCTCCTTCAGCCAAACTTTTAACCCGTTATTCTCGAAACTCTGTTTTTCAACCTGGTTTTCAACGTATTAAAAAACTAAAAAACCCGATTTGCAGGCATCTAGTCTTAAACTGTTCGAAAATCTAGTCTACGGCACCACGTGGGGATTTTTTTTATGAACGATAAAAATTTCGCGGGTCCGCCATTTTTATTTTTTTATATCAAAATACCCCTACGCGATTCTATAATTCTAGTTTCTAAATATATTTTTATTTTATTTTTAAAATGAACCGTTTGGCTTAATCGCTGTCAATTGCCGAACAGCAATTTCGTCGGAGTGTCCAGTTGGAAGCGGCGTACACCGCAAACTATACTTTAGATTCAAATACAAAAATTTGTATACAGTCTTCTGTATATTGACTACGAGTATTAAGAGGTAATAGCACCGGTGAGAAATCTCGACGGTAGGTATTTTAAATAATTCTCGCTATCGCACCGCGCTCAAAAAAGAACTAGCTATCGATGTGTTGGTGAGACCACGTGAGTGTTTGGCTTGTACACCCTCTCGCCCCCTTTGCGTCTCATGCCTACCGTCTTTCGCCTCATACCGCCATATCCAATATTCTGTTTAGATAAAGCATGTTTCGACTTATTTCGTCGCTAATGAAGTTTTTGAATCGGCCTTGCGGTGTGACAGAAAAAGGGCCCATTATTTTTAAACGCACGAGGTCTGCTATTGTCGGTTATTTATAAATATCGTCGATAGGTATTGTAACAATGTCTTCTGTTCACGCTTATTACCGACAAATTACGAATTATTTTACTAGAACTCTATGTAGGTTAGTAGTTTTAAAGTTTTCACTGTATTTGCGTTTATAAATATGCAGTCAAACCAACTACATCGAATTATTATATACATACATATGATTATTCTCTATGATACATTAGTTATTATTGAAAATTAGTATTAACCTCTCAGGCCTCGGGCCTGTTTTTCGAAAAGTCAAAATATTTCCGCTTTCCAATAAATTCCAAATAACTTTAATATTTGTGAACGCATCCGAAAACTAAAAACTTGTTATGGTACGTTTTTAGAGCAACAGGGAGCGCCAACGCGAGTCCCTAAAAACAAACCGCTGCGGGCAACAACTCGTTGCTCCCCGCTGTTTCCTGTTACCTACCTCCTCTCCCCTCGGCATTCCGGCACGCTCCGCCGCGCCGCCCAGTCGAGTAGTACAAGCCGTCTCAGGCGCACGTGACACACCTCCGCGAACTATACAGTTCGCGGCTAACTAGCCCGATCAAATTAAACGCAGTAACATCTGCAATGTAATTAAAGTACATACGAGTGTTAGCGCTGGTGTTCTACCATGCCTGTGAACTTCGGGACCTGTCCTAGGCTCGGGATGAGCCCTGCTGAACCCGAGAGCCGAAGGATTCTTCAATCACCATGTAAGCTGTCCTCTGATTTACCCTCTTTAATGTGTCCGTAACGATAGACTGTTTGAACTCTCGCGTAAAGCCACCACTCAGAAAGTTTCGTTGACAGGGATCATGAGATATAAACTCGATAGCTAGGTTTGTGTAACATGCATCACTTGAATTGAATTGTGCTGTAATAACCCTTGTACTGTGTTTGAATTTACAATACATGAGTCTATTAATTACATCCTGTTGTTAATCTGCTTCGGCAGGAGCCTTTCCCCAGTGAGTATTCCCAGACGATTGTGGGAGAGAGAAGGAGAGAGAGAGAGAGAGATCCCGACGCATTCGTGCGACCTGCCCTCTGAGATAGAGGGTACTTTTGTCTCTACCGTGAGCTGGCCTGGGGACATATTGTAGAGCAGTTATGCGTTCTGCCCATAACAACTGGCGCGCAACGTGGTTCATAACAACTGTCGCCACAGCGTGGGGCCTCGGAATTTTTTTTTTTCTCTTTCTTTTCTCCCTCTGTCCCGATCGTTTTGCTGGATGCAACTGGTCGAAATTCTCCCTGCACAGGAACTGTTTTGTGAACATTAATTATAACTTGTTATTCTACATCCAGTGTACAGGAATTTCTGTGAAAAAACCACAGAAACATATGGGTAGAATCACGCCGCATTTTAAAGGTAGCCATTTTAGAAGCAAGTAGAAGGTCGCCCAAAATTTAAACCGCGAATCTGACTGCGCACGCGCCACAAACACCGGTCCGCAACAGCTTTCGCGCCTATGCAAACGGCAAATATTAACGCAGCAAATACCTAGTCTCCGGACTGCGCGCGCAACTGTTCCCGCGCCAAATTCCAACGAAAAAACCCGTCGGAACAAATGATTATCTGTTGCTATGCAGCACTTTTTTAATCAGAACGCCCTTTTATAACTAAACCGGCTAGCAACGGAAATGATTATTACAAACTTGATGCTGGAATCCCAGTATTGTGCGAATTCCTTTAATCAAAAATTTCGGACTGACGTTTTTTTTGTTGTTTTGCACAATATACCAATTGGCCCACTTGTGTCTATTAAATTAGTACAATTTATATTACACTAAATGGACAAAATAATGACTTTTTTTCCTATTCTACATTATAGGTACCGTTTTTTTCAGCATAAGTGTAAAGTGAATTGTGTTTTTTTCCCTACATAAAGGAAAGTGAAATAATATAATAAAATCAATGATTGGTTCCATGAATAAATAAAACAATTTCAATGTGGTTGACGTATCAAATCCCATATTCAATTATTTTCATCCGGAAGTTTGTTCCTATTTGCCAGAAGAGTGCCTTTTGTGAATTTTAGTGCCCCTCTCAGTGCAAAGTGCTTTGTGAAAATTTAAAAAGCCGTTTTCTAAAGGCCAGTCCTGGCCAATTTTTTGAAAAATCAGTTTAATACTTGTGAATTTCACCGAATTTCCAAAAGTGCTTTGTGAAAAATAAAAAGTGTTTCCCCTAAGGTCAGTCCACGCCAATTTTTTTTCCACCTTGACCATGAATTCTGGTGTCATGTATACCAAATTGTAGTATGGAATACAGTTTTCTATAACTATGTTAGAAGTGTCAACCAGTGGTTACCAAGTGAAAAGTGCCTCACAAAATTAATTTTGCGTTTGCTAAAGGAAATCCCTGGCAAAATTTTTTCACCTCCCGGGAAACTCACAATGGAAAACAATCAAGCTATGGCATCATCCAATTTGGGTATCATTCCCAACGTGCTCAGTTTATCCAAAACTCACTTACAAACTGCTTTAAAGGATAGAGGACTCTCGCCATCTAGCAAATCTAAATCTACATTAAAGGCTTATGCACTTTTATTTAACAAAAAGTATATTAAGAAAATAAACCTCGCCCCATCAAGCGAAAATAATTCACGCTTGGCTATGCAAGTTTTGGATAATCTTGTTCCTAACAAAGAACCTATGCCGCAAGTAATGATAAAACAGGACATCGCACCCACCTTGACACAAGATAAAACTTACGATTTATCCTCTTGGAAAGTCAAATATAATGGCGTCTCCGATGTACTGGATTTCATCGACCGTATCGAAGAAACGGCTACTATCAAAAATATCCCATTCGAGATTCTACGAAAAAACTTCATAGAACTCATCTCCCCAGAATTGATACCCTGGCACCGCATCCAAAAAACTAAATGCAAAGATTGGAATAAACTCAGATCTGCCCTAATCTCGAGCTTCGGAAAAACAGAAGCCCAGCACAGGATCAAATTATCTTTACTATCTATTAAACAGCTGGTAAATGAACCTGTAGCAACATTCATAGAAAGGGCGGAATCCATTAACATCAAGCTTTCACATCCCGTTTCGGAAGCTGAACTATTACCAGTCATAACTGATGGCCTTTTAAGCAAATACGAGAACATCATCACCTCGCAGAAAATTGCATCCCTGGCCCAGTTAAACGAAGTCTGTCTCCTTCTGGAATCATACCAGGATAGGAAGAACATAAAGAATGTGTCTAATAATGTAGTTGTGCCAAGCCGTTCGTCTGGTTTAAAACCAGAATTCGACAACAAAAAAGTATGCTCTTTTTGCAAAAAAGTAGGCCATCTGGCCACTACTTGTTTCAAGCAAGCGAAGTTTCTGGAATCCAAGGAACCCCGAACTTCCAAGAGACATCACTCTAGGGACCGCTCTCCTCCACGCGACGAACTGCGCAATATTTTCAAGAAATCAAGACACGACATGGAAAGGTTACAAAACCCAAGCGATGTCAGACCTCAGGTGGATCTCTCCAAGCCCCCACCAAATTTCTACATGAAGAGGCCAAAAAACTAAATAATAACCTCTCAGGCACCCATTCTGAACCAAGGTCTAAAGAATGGACTGATTGGTTAGCACACATTAAGTATTTTAACCAGACCTTAAATGTTTCTTCGGTTTGTTGCAAACAAGCTAAAGATGGGAGACCCTATGCTTCTTTCTCTGTTAACAATGTGACCTTTTCCGGATTACTCGATAGTGGGGCATCTGTCAGCTGTCTTGGCAACAATGCTCACCTGCCTTTTGTTAACAGTGATTTTAGAATTTCGCCCCAATCGACACACCTGACGACTGCAGATAATGTTTCTCAGCCGGTCATCGGTGCCCTGGCCCTGCCAATCAATTGTAACAATAAAATAGTTACAATCAACTTTCTAATAGTGCCCTCTATATCCCAGAATTTCATCCTTGGCGTTGACTTCTGGAAGGCATTCAATGTTGCTCCCCAAGTATTTAATACTCTTGGCGAAACCTCCACTGCCGCTCAAATTAGTGAGATCCGCACAATAATACCTCACGAAAATTTAAGCACGGACCAGGCTCTCCAACTAAAGGAAATGGTCAATAAATTCGAATCAATATCCTTCGAAAAATGCGGATTAGGTTTGACAGATTTGGTTGAGCACCATATCAAAACCAATGGCCCACCCATAAAGCAACGTTATTACAACTTAGCCCCCCAAAAACTTAAACTTTTAGAAAATGAACTTGACGAAATGTTAAAAATGGGTGTGGTGGTTCCCAGCAGAAGTGCATGGACCAACCCAACTCTTTTGGTTTCTAAAAAGACGGCTCTGCACGTTTCTGTCTCGACAGTAGACGTTTAAACTCTTGCACGGAAGCTGATGCGTATCCCTTACCTCACGTTCACGCAACCTTAGACAAGCTGCGTAACGCCAAGTTCATCTCTTCTGTCGATCTCAGCAAAGCGTTTTGGCAAATACCCTTGGACGCAGAATCGTGCGAAAAAACTGCTTTCGTTGTACCTGGTAGGGGAATGTTCCATTTTAAAAGATTACCCTTTGGTCTAAAAAATAGCCCCGCCGAGTTACAAAGACTGATGGACAAACTTTTCGGTCCTGAAGTCGATAACAGCCTGTTTTGTTACCTTGACGACCTCATCATCGTCAGCGATACCTTTGAAAAACACCTATTAATGCTGGAAAAAGTTTTCCAACAACTCAAGTTCGCTGGTTTAACCATCAACTTGAAGAAGTCTGAATTCTGTAAGTCCCGTCTACGTTATTTGGGATTCATTGTCGACGAAAAAGGCCTAAGAACAGACCCCGCTAAGGTGGAAGCCATGGCAAATTTTCCCCGTCCCAAGAACGCGAAGGAAGTCAAAGGTTTCCTTGGACTCGCAGGTTACTACAGGAGATTCATCAAAGACTTTTCCACTATTGCAGCCCCCTTAAATAAAATTACCGGCATCCGTAAAGGTGTCAGCAATTTCCGATGGTCTGTCGAAGCTGAAGAAGCGTTTACAACTTTAAAAGATGCCCTTCAAAAAGCTCCCGTTCTGAATTGCCCGGATTTTGCACTCTCTTTTACCCTCCACACGGACGCATCCAATGTAGGAATCGGTGGAGTTCTTACTCAAGAATTCCCAGATGGCGAACACCCTGTAGCGTATTTTTCCCGCACACTAAACAAACACGAGAAAAACTACGGAATTACCGAAAAAGAGTTATTGGCTGTATTGGATTCTGTTCACCATTTCCGCGGTTACATAGACGGTAGCAAATTTACTGTAGTCACAGACCATAGTAGTTTGAAATGGTTGATCTCTTTAAGTAATCCCTCCGGTAGGCTCGCTCGCTGGTCCTCCCGTTTGTCTCAATACAATTTTGATGTTGTTCACCGTAAAGGCGCGGACAATATTGTTCCCGACGCCCTTTCAAGAATTGAACTAGCTTCATTAAATGTTGACACAATTGCCCCCCCTCCATCTACAAAAGATGAATGGTACTTGAAAATCTTCGAAGGTTGTAAAAATAACCAACAAAAGTTTCCTAACTTTATCATAAAAGAAGGACAATTATACCGTAATTGCAAGGCACCACTATCCATCCTCGAAGATTACTCGTGGAAACTTGTCGTTCCCCTCGAAGGTAGAGAACAAATAATCATTGACAATCATAGT
This sequence comes from Limnephilus marmoratus, assembly GCA_917880885.1. Classification (NCBI taxonomy): domain Eukaryota; kingdom Metazoa; phylum Arthropoda; class Insecta; order Trichoptera; family Limnephilidae; genus Limnephilus; species Limnephilus marmoratus. The sequence continues at coordinate 40,423,378 of OU862916.1, read as the reverse complement.
GCTCCCGACTCCATACACCCAGGAAATTTCAAGACGTATAAAAAGATCACCTTGAAGTATTACTGGCCTGGTCTCTTTAAGCAAATTCGCAATTACATCTCTAAATGTGAAACTTGTAAAGCTTATAAACATAGCACGGCAGCACCTGCCGGCCTAATGGGTAATCCCAAACGTGCCGACAGACCCCTACAATCATTGTCAATGGACCTCGTCGGACCTTTTCCTCGAAGTTATGCCGGACACATGCACATACTTAGTGTAGTGGATGTTTTCACTAAATTCTGTTGGATCTTCCCTTTAAAAAGAGCCAATGCGTCCGCCATCATCAAACTTCTGGAAAAACACATTTTTATACCTTACGGAACACCCAGAACCGTAATAGTTGACAACGGAAAACAATTTATTGCTCAAGAATTCAAAAATTTTCTTGCCAAATACGGAATCAAGGACATTTACTATAATACCTTGTATACCCCACAAAATAACACTGTCGAACGTTATAACCAGACAATCAACACAGCTCTGGCTATTCTAGTTGATAAAGATCAACGCACTTGGTGTAAAAACCTAGATAAAATTCAGGCTGCTATGAACAACACGGTTAACCTGGCCACTGGTTACACACCTTTCTTCCTAAAACACGGTATGGAACAAGTTGTTCACGGTTCTCTACATAGGGACACAAACTTTCCTACGTCAATTGCCGCCACTAGCAACCCTACCGCGGACTATGCCCATCGTCTGGAAGAACTGTCGGCCATCTACAGTGAAGTCACTGATGCTTTACTCCTGGCTCATCAAAAGAGTGCGGACAGATACAACCTACGTAGGAAACATGTCACCTTCAACACAGGAGACATAGTTTGGAGAAAGAACAACACACTTTCCCAAGGAGCCACGTATTTCTCTGCCAAGCTGGCACCACGTTTCGTGAAGGCCAAAGTTCTAAGAAAGATATCAGATCTAGTGTACTCTTTGTCTGACTTCTCTGGAAGGCACATTGGTAATTACCATATTAAGGATATCGCAAAGACTGGAAGTGAGGAGTCGAGTAAAACTACCCCCACTATCTCAGCAAACTCAAAATGATCCAGTGTGTATCACCACAACCCTTTTTGTAAGCACATTGAAGTCTTACAATGTCTGGCGTGTAAAGTGTCAATTACATGTCCACCCTTTCGTTGATAAAACGAATATTGTTAAAAAAAAATCATTTTTGTAAATTTATGTACACTCCACGGTGTAGTTTACCCCGTTCATGTTCGTGAATTGGCAACCACCGTAATTTTTGTTTCACACGTTTTTTATTTATTTTTTTTCTCACCTGTTCTAAAATTGATCACTTTAGAGCAGAGACACCCGTCGAGTCACAGTGTCTGGGAGTCATGAACCCAAATCATTGCCTCTCAACCCCTCACACTACGCAACGTTCATGCCATGGCACGCCTTGCTATGTAATGCAATATTGTAATTTTCACCATTTTTGTTTGTTGTTTTTTTTTCATCATATCGGAAGGAATCTCTTCAAAAAATTTTTCTTGTATGTTCTGTAAGTACTGGAGCGTCGTTCTAAAGTCGGATTTGGTAAACTCCAAAGCGTTAAATCACGACCCAGGACAAGTAAACCATCTTAACATGCTCCATATTTTACTCATCATGGTAAAAATAAGTGGTTACTCACATAATCACATTCCTTGTGTACAGTAGTTTTCAATTTTTCTCAAATGTTAAAAAATTGATGGCGTCCTACCCGAGCTCTTTGCTAACAAATTGGATTTTGACACGTCCATTTTGAAATCATATGTATATAAATAAAGGAAAAGCCTTTAAATTGGTCTTTCCACCCTTATACAAATCTTCTTGGGCCCGCTTCAACTAAAGTACGTAAAACCAAATACTCGGTCTTTTGTTGTTATAAGAAGTCCTCGATTTGTCCCTCTTCTCAACATGTATGTCTTGTATTACATGCCTCAGCCCTGACGGAAAAGGTTAATAAAACCTAACGGCAGCCCTGTTTTCCATACATAAATAACCGCAGTTTAACGTGAATCATCAATATTTTGTTTGACAATCGTTTTGTAAACTTAGGCATTCAACTCTTGTTTGCAACCTAAATTGCACATAACCCGGTATGTTGTAACTGCACAAAGGGTATGTAAAACCACTATTGGTCCCTTTTGTTTGTTCCCACTGAAGTTGCTACAACAGACAGTATGTAAAACCATATAGGTCTGTCTTTGTTTGTCACATGGTGTAAACAGAAATGTACTCTGTCATCACCCCGCCTTTATAACATATGAAGTGACATTAAATTGTTTACCTCCTTGTTATTCTATCGTACGCTCCTGGGCTACGGAGTTAGTTAATCTAACAAATCTTCATATACTGTGTTAAAACAAGCATTGTTAACGTTTATTGTGTTGTATTTAAACGTAACCCTGTTACATTATAGGAGGGATCCTTAAAATACCTGCCACAATACGAGAAGTTCGTCATAATCACTTTTGCTCATAGCTAAATGTTATTGAGTGGGTCGTGTGACATATTTGTCATGAGTACCGTTTTGTATATTCTATTTTGGTCGTGTGTCTTTTGGCATGAGAACCGCTTAATCCGCCGTCTGTATTGAATGGGGACCCACTTTTTCGAACGTAATTGGGCTACTGTCTTTCAATACTGGGCAAATTTGTTGTAAATCGTTCATTCCACCCGCCGTCTGTATTGAATGGGGACCCACATTTTCGAACGTAATTGGGCTACTGTCTTTCAATACTGGGCAAATTTGTTGTAAATCGTTCATTCCGTACACTACACGTGGAGACGTTAAAACACTTACCGTGATTCGTGTGAACGACATAATATCGGCTTTGCCATCCTCTTTAAGATGCTTTGTATAAACTCTTTGACTTCTGTCTATAATTGAGTTGTATCTTGTATGTACTTACATATTTTGTACACTATACGTGGAGACGTTAAAACACTTACCATGAGTCGTGCGAACGAAATAATATCAAACCCTTTTGTGTGCGATCTACGAAATGTAGTCCACAACCCTTTTGTTGTCATTCAACGCCGATGCCCGTGGACTTCCTGTTTTTTTACTTCTTTGCAAAAGGAAAGAAGCCCAGGAATATCTACTATCCCAAAAGGACTAGTTTTCAGCTTCACTGTCAATTATGGGGCATAGTGCTGTGGGAGTTAATCGATTGAGCACAAAACCACCTAACTCGTTGTCTGGAGAACGAATAAGAAAACCCCCAGGTTTGTGAAATTGGAGCAAGGGTCTGTCTTTTCTCACAATCATGTAGAAGTTTTAAAATGACCCCTAATCTTTTGCCCAATACACGCGAAAGATTAGCCTCTTTGTTATAATGTGTATTCAAATCTCTCCTCCTTTAATAAATGTAAAGAGTCAGGAAATCTGCTGGTTGATTATGTTTCATCTTCACATAGAGTTTGAATTGGAAATTAGTCCAGTCTCTAGCAAATTTCGTAACTCGTCTCCCTCCTCCCCTCCTCCCCCATTCCCCCATGTTCTCAGACGTATGTTATGAAGTGAAAAATCTGTCGTTGACCATATTTCGCCCTCACTTGGAGTTCGAATAGGTAACTGTCCGGTTATCTACAGGTTTTCCCCCTCAATCTCTGCATATGTCTCACCTTTTTTCTCTTTCTCAATTCTACGAAACACATTCATGAATGTTGGATATGTACGATATGCACTTGGCGTAACGTCTGTCTCTTTTTTGACAACCTTTATTCATGAATTGGTTTCCCTCTGCCGTGACTAGTTCACGATTCTTTGTCTTGTTCTTTGAAATTCTACGAAAATGTTACCATCTTATGTTAACATAGGCCATAGAGGGCCGGTTGTTTTTTAACCAAGACATATTGTCACTCGGCAAACGCCAAGTCTTCCTGAAAAAGGAAAATGTTCATGTAATCACAATTTAGTTAGGAATCTCTCTTCGTCACTCTCTGAGTCGGTGGCTAAATTTCGTTTATTTCATTTTCTGGACACATTTTGTTTCTCTCCAAACCTTTTCTTCATTGGTCCCTAGGCAGGTAAACTTCAAGAATTTTGCTCTAATAATAATTTCTCCCGGATTTAAAAAGAAGCCCAGGCGGATGTCATCATCAACAGCCAAGCTGAGCTTCACTTCCTGACAGCACGCGCTGTGGTTACAAGGTCCCTCCTGCTGCCATTTTCTACGCATTTGTTCCTAAAAGCACAGACCATACCGCTCATATGTATGTTGTCTTGTCGTGCCATAGCAAGCCGAGTTGTCCCACTATACATTATGACACTCTAAACTACCTTCTGAGCACGCTAGCTCCTAGGTTTGTTCTTACTCTTGCTATCAATGCCAACCTTGCCGTCCCTTGCTCTGTCATGCAGTGACGCACATATCGTCATGTGTAAACCATCATTACCTTGACCCACCAGTATTCGCTGAATGCGTACCAATACAAGTTATCTTGAGCTACACTATGCTTCAATAACCATTATATACGATCCGTGTTTACCATAATAACACTTAGGATTCGTACTGGCATGTCTGCAGATACTGGATTCTTCTCTTCAATGGCCTCTGTAACCATAGTCGCGGCACAGCAACCACAGTCTCCACTTCGTGAACTTCAACGTTTTCGACCAAACCGAGTGTTTTCTAAGGCCCAAGTGTACTCTTGAGTGTTATCTCAAATGGGTCTGATTACAGTGATATTGTAATCCTTAGAATCTGTGAAACCACGTCCTTTTCTTCGAAATTCTCCGAAACCAAACAAATCCACGCTTCGCAAACTTAGCTCCCAGACCAATGAAACTTTAGAATCACACCTTTTCTCTTCTCTTGTACAAATGTATTGTCATTATTTTCAATTGCATAACCATGTGTATTGTTATTTTCAATTGCATAACCATGTGTATTGTTATTTTCAATTGCATAACCTTGTATGTTGTTTTACACCATGTACTCTCCCCAAAGCTGTCTTTTCCAAACATTCCATGTACCCCCATCCATTCCCTACAAACATTGTGACCTAAACTATAGCATAAACTGTATGTTCTAGCTAGGCAATCTCTCAAGCAACGAATCTCTCAAAACCCCGATGGAAGCATAAGAGGATTTTTTTTCCCTACAGCTCCATTGCCACGTCGCTTTTTTTCCAAGCGCGGGGGGAAGTGTTATGGTACGTTTTTAGAGCAACAGGGAGCGCCAACGCGAGTCCCTAAAAACAAACCGCTGCGGGCAACAACTCGTTGCTCCCCGCTGTTTCCTGTTACCTACCTCCTCTCCCCTCGGCATTCCGGCACGCTCCGCCGCGCCGCCCAGTCGAGTAGTACAAGCCGTCTCAGGCGCACGTGACACTCCTCCGCGAACTATACAGTTCGCGGCTAACTAGCCCGATCAAATTAAACGCAGTAACATCTGCAATGTAATTAAAGTACATACGAGTGTTAGCGCTGGTGTTCTACCATGCCTGTGAACTTCGGGACCTGTCCTAGGCTCGGGATGAGCCCTGCTGAACCCGAGAGCCGAAGGATTCTTCAATCACCATGTAAGCTGTCCTCTGATTTACCCTCTTTAATGTGTCCGTAACGATAGACTGTTTGAACTCTCGCGTAAAGCCACCACTCAGAAAGTTTCGTTGACAGGGATCATGAGATATAAACTCGATAGCTAGGTTTGTGTAACATGCATCACTTGAATTGAATTGTGCTGTAATAACCCTTGTACTGTGTTTGAATTTACAATACATGAGTCTATTAATTACATCCTGTTGTTAATCTGCTTCGGCAGGAGCCTTTCCCCAGTGAGTATTCCCAGACGATTGTGGGAGAGAGAAGGAGAGAGAGAGAGAGAGATCCCGACGCATTCGTGCGACCTGCCCTCTGAGATAGAGGGTACTTTTGTCTCTACCGTGAGCTGGCCTGGGGACATATTGTAGAGCAGTTATGCGTTCTGCCCATAACAACTGGCGCGCAACGTGGTTCATAACAAACTGTTTTTGAAAGATGATGAAATACGCTTTCAAATTTTATAATTCGAAATAAACATATAATTTTGTTTTTATTTTATTAATAACTAGCAGACCCGGCCACACGTTGCTGTGGCTAACGAAACACAACGCCATTTACCCAACCTTTATAAAATCCACACCATCCGCTCGCCAGCTGCCCGCTGCGCGCTGCCCTTTGCCTAAATTGAATATTTGAATTTCTTGGCTTTTCTCTACTATAATAAGCATTTATTATACACATAAACCTTCCTCTTAAATCACTCTATCTATTGGTGAAAACCGCATGAAAATCTGTTGCGTAGTTTAAAAGATTTATGCGCACATACATTTTGAGCGACTTCATTTTATACTATGTAATGATGATGATACCACAAAACTTAAATTTCTACTCATATAATTTGGCACTTACCTATCTTATTAAAAAAAAAACTCAAAAATGCATATGCAACAAAAATGTATTTTTGACCGATTATCTCTATCTCTACATATTATAAAGTCCCCCGCGCCATCTGTCTGTCTATTCGCGATAAACTCGAAAACTACTGAACGGATTTTCCTGCGGTTTTCACCAATATACAGAGTATTTCGTGAGGAAGGTTTAAGTATGCAATTTGTCAATGATTTGTGTAAATTGGTTGAAACATAACGATAATTGTTAGAAGTGTCGGAAATAAGTCCAGCCGCCTGGTAGCTTTCATCGAAAACGCTGCACAATCCTTTTGGGATATAACCAGGGCTGGGCAAAATACATGCTTTGCTGTAATTGAAATACAAATTACAAAATACTTTTTCGCATGTATTTAAAATACGAAATACAAAATACTTTCAAGTCATGTATTTGAAATACAAAATACAAAATACAGTATTTTAACCATTTTTTTCTTTCAAATACAAAATACAAAATACATTTGGTTTTGGTAGAACCTTTGGTTGCAATAAATTGTCATAAATGCCCTTATCTAAGGGTGCGTTTAAATAGAAGCAATGTTGAGCAGAGTGAAACAGAGACGTGCAAAAATTGACCAATCATATTGCTCAAAAGACACATCTCATCTCCGCTTCACTTGTAAAATTTGTGGTAAAGGACTCAGGTGTTAGGTAATATAATAATAATATATTATTATTATAACACGACATTTGTATAGCGCTATTTTGTTTTATTTCTAGTGACCGACCGAAGGTTCGGTTTCGGTTTCGTCAAGGTTCGGTAAAAAAATCTAGTTTCGGCATCAGTTTCGGTTTCGGCAGAAAATCTGCCGAACCTTCGGCCGCACCGAAACTCTGCATTTGTGAATTATCGCGTGCCGTTTGACTGACTTCCGGTGAGTTCGTGGCTCGTGTGTCATCCACCATCATCAACTGAGTTCGCTGGCCGGTCCGGCGTGCTTGTATTGTGAGTTTATGTAATCACAAACTTCAATTATTTTTATTTATTTCATTCTAATTTTAATTTTATTTAACAAGTGTAAATTAAAATTAAAATCTAATCTCCTTCAACGGAAGCGATCTTCTGAATAGTCCCTCCTTTGATGTGCTTGGTGTAAGGCCCTCCGTTCATGGAGATACTTACAATCTTCGTAATTGTGACGAAACCACAAGTACCCTGTTGATATACATACTACTTTTTAATGCTAGTCTCCGTACACGGCGCTATCCGAAATATACTATATAGTCACATGAGAACGGGTCGTTTCTATGACTCATTCTTGAGTTCAACAGCTCGGCTGTGGAACCCGGCCTCTATGTTTCCTCCCTCCTTCCTCTCCCCAAAAAGACCCTCCATACAGCATCTTCAAAGATGACATACGCCCTGAGGGAAATTATTTTTCTCTGGGTCTCTCATGTGGAGTTAATGTAAAAAAATGTTGTGATTGTAAACGCAATTAAAATTATAGTACTCAATTTATGAGGTCCTTACTTTATAGTGAATAAAAGTGTAAAAAATAAGCCGAATTTCAGTAAACAATAGATTTTTAACATGTCTAAAAAAGTTTCGGTTTCGGTTTCGGCCGAAACTGAGAAAGATATCGAATATTCGGTTTCGTTTTCGGTAGAAAATCCTGTTTCGGTCGGACACTAGTTATTTCACTTCAAGTGCGCTCTACTGTAATTAACTTAAAAATAGTTTAGTATTCAGTCAAATTATTCCTATAGTGCTTGATCTAATACTATGACACAAAAATGTACAATACAAAGCAATGACAAGCATTACATAATATGATACAAATATGATAGAAAATGTACAATAACAGTGCTATTATAGCACAGGACGTGTTGCCAACTCTAAATATTAATACACATAACATATAGCTCTGGATTCTAGCGTTTTTAGTCTACGTATTATCTATGTCAGTTTATTTTTCATTATCATTATTAAGATCGCTAAATGTATTTGAAAATGTATTTTGAAGCCATAAGTATTTGAAATACAAATTACAAAATACCTCAGCCCCATGTAATTGAAATACCAATTACAAAATACATTTTTAGGAAGTAATTGAAATACAAATACAAAATACGTATTTGTATTTCAAATACGTATTTCAATTACAAGTATTTCAAATACTGCCCAGCCCTGGATATAACAAAACAATTAATGGTGGGATATTCCTCTTTTATAGATCTACAAAAAAGTCCGCGAAGGCATATATCTATCTTTTACGGATAGCTTACTATACACATTATATCTAAAATGCAATTGATAAGAATAATAAGATAAGAAGATAGAATGCGTATAGTAAAAGATAGATATATGCCATCGCGGACTTTTTTGTAGATCTATAAAAGAGGAATATCCCACCAAGCGTTGTTTTGTTATATCCCAAAAGGATTAGGCAGCGTTTTCGATGAAAGCTACCAGGCGGCTGGAATTTTTCCGACACTTCTAACAATTATCGTTATGTTTCAACCAATTTACACAAATCCTTGATAAATTACATACGTAAACCTTCCTCACGAAACACTCTATCTATTGGTGAAAACCGCATGAAAATCCGTTCAGTAGTTTTCGAGTTTATCGCGAACAGACAGACAGACAGACAGACAGACAGAAAGACGGCGCGGGGGACTTTACTTTATAATATGTAGAGATAAAAAAGGTTTAAAAATAGCCCACCTTAAGTTTTTTTCTAATTAAAATTACGATAACGAAAAAGATAAAAGCACTTACATATTTTATGAGACAATTAAATCTAAATGGATTTATTGTGTTGTGTGTATCATACGTGTGAGTTGACATGTTTGTAAATAATAATGTTTAAAATGTTAGATATATCGCTTGCTGAGGTTTGATTTGTACTCCTGTATTTTTGAGTTTCTTTAAGCAGTAAATACAAAAAAGGATGTGTTAGTTCGTTCAAAATTCAATAAAAAATGTTGGTCTTTTACCTATAGATAGATTTACCTACACATTTTTTTTAAATATTTATTACAGTCAGTTTGAAATAAAGGAAACAAATATATAATTTTTTTAAACTTCAAAACTTTTTATTTTTATTTTCAACTTTATAAAACCTTAAATTGTAATATTTAATTACATGAAGACAATATTAGCGAAACTTCAACCCAAGGCTTCAGGCCCAACTTCATAGTACAAAAAAAAGTGCAAAAATCACTTACTTCGCAATTTTTGCAATAAAATAAAAGCACTTAGAAAAAAAACCAACAACGCTAAAGGCTTTGTACCAGTTCACATAAGGAAAAAGGTTGAAGCAAACGTTTTACGTATGAGAAAAGCTATAGTTTGAGCAGTAAATTACAGAAAAGAGCAAGAAAACACGGCACAAAGTGATAAAGTAAAAAATCTGAAAATGGACAAAAAAATGCCGCAAACCATGTTTTTGGTGATCATACAAAATGTTCGTCATACTATTGCAAGTCGGAGAAGTATACTAATGATCCAAATTTAGTAAGCGATCTTCAAGATTGTGGAACAGGACTGATATTCAACAATTATTGTCGTCTCTAATAGCAAATGCAGAAAGTCTTATTATTAACGTGACAAATAACACTGTGGAGCAATTCAACAACGTTATAGCCAAATTTATAGGCGGAAAAAGAGCAAATTTTACAAAAATGGGATAACTTCAGCAGTTGAGCTTCTTGAGCAGTAACTTCGTGGAATAGTGAAATGACAACCCATTCACGAATACAAAAAAAATCCAAGGCCACAGTCCTGGCAACTACACGAAGCATTTTATTGAAAGAAAACGACGTTCGAAGGAGACAATACAGAGGTGTCGAAAAATAAAACTAAGGTATTACGAAAACACGACAGAAAAGAGAAAAAAAGTTGCAGGGCCTGATGAAAATTATGGTCAATTGGAATTAGATCCAGATATGCCAGCTGAATTATTTGAAACGATAAAGAGGAATTTTTCAAAGAATTATCTCCATCGAATAAGGATGAACTCGAAAGGAATACGGTGGGCCAAAGCAATAATAATTTGTGGACAATTGAAAGGCGTAAGCGGCTTACAGCTTCTAACTTTGGACAAAAATATGTAAGCTACGGCCAAAAACTTCAGTTGCGAGAGTATTAAACTCGCTACTGTACTCGCCATTTAAAGGAAATATGGCCACAAATTATGGGAAAGAAAATGAAAACCAAGCAATTGAGCAATTTACAAAAGAAACAAAATTAGAGGTATTCGCCTGTGGACTATTTATCGATGAAAACAAAAACTTTTTAGCGGCAAGTCCGGATGGCCTTTTTGGCAAGGATTCTATAATTGAAGTGAAATGCCCATATAGTATAGTAAATATGTCACCAGAAGAAGGATTTGAACAAAAAAAATTGATAACTGTAAAATTGAAGACAATGCTTCAACATTAAAACGGAATCACAATTACTTCTACCAAGTACAAGGCCAGTTACACATTACTCGTCGTAAATACTGTTATTTTGTCGTGTGGAGTCCTAAAGGTTTGCCGTATGAAAAAATTGAAAGGGACGATTCAATCTGGCAAAAAATTGAACCACTGTTAGAAAAACTTCTACCACCAATGCCTTTTACCAGAAACAATTGACGGTCGCATATCAAGAAATTTACCGGCGAGAGAAAGATCTAAATCATAAATTGTTTAAAATTCATTGTATAGTGGTAAAAAATTTTGTACAATAAAGTGTTTACAAACAAAAAATTTCAATTAATCACTGAAGGCAATGTAAGCGACTCTCAACTAAAAATTTGAAACAGATTTTTTTTAAAAACATAAACCTCACATTGGAGGCACCGAGGAAAAATAATCGCTCAGGGACTTTGTTGGAGAAGTTGTTGGACATCATTGGAGAAGCTGTGTGGAGGGTATTTTTAGGATAAGGAAGGAAAGGAAGTTTTGGGTAGGGAAAAGGTAGGTAAAAGTATGAAATGATGGTGGAGAGTCCAGCTGTAGAGATCAAAAGATCTTCCTCTTCCAGTTTCTCCCAATCCGGCCCGCCACGCAGTAAGTGGACAAAATTATCCGCCACCAAAACCCATGCAGACCTCATCCGTGAACCCGGGAACCCAGGCTCTGTCACCAAACATAGAGGACCACTTGCGGTGACCAAGTGGCGGGGGTGTTGGTTATCCAATAAATGGTTCCCGGGGCGATGGTACCTAAAACGCCTCCCAAATTGAAAATTTATTATAGTACTTGACATAAAAAAATTTAATTTTGCACAATTTTAGTATGAAAGCTCGGTCAGTATTGGTATACCGCGATGAGTCACTAAACAGAAAAAAAACGAATAAAAAATATCGATTACTCGGGCAAGGACAACACTAGTCTACCGATAAAATTCTTTACATCACTACTTCGCATTATATGTATGTATTTGTCAAAACCCACGTTCCCCGGCCCCCCTCAGGAGAAATGAGCGAAAGGGACACCTGCACGTCGGGCCGAAAATACCTAAATAAAATCTTCGAAATCGATGTTTTGTATTCCCCATTTTTCTTCTCCAAAACTGGACGGATTTAAAAAATTTTTTTCACTAACTGTATTAAAAGAAAATATTCTATGTCGGTACGTTTTGCTTTTTTTCAAAATACATTGTTTAGTTTGTATACTGAACGTTTTTTGACGGCGTTTAAATTAGGCAATTTTATTCATTTTTGGAAGGTCGTAACTTCTATGAGAAGTAAATTATCAAAAAAAACAAAACGTACCGACACGCTAGTGGTCAATATCTATATTATGTAAAAAAAAATTTTGCTCTAGGGTCAAAATCCAGAGAGATAAACGGGGAATACGTTTGTATAGAAAAGCGCAGCTAGTATTTCCTCTTAATAAAAAAAATCCATTCATCGTTTGCTTAAGAATAATTACCAAAAATACACCCTTGTACCGCGCACTAACCGTGGTGTGCTGCCTTACTAGTAAAAATATAAAAACAAATAGTACTATTTCAAAATTTGAGTTAACCTAACTTTTCAACATTTTGGCTCTGTGAAAATCGTCTGAAAATTGTTATTTTTGTCGTAAGCCGCCAATTTTCGCCTTACTTTTCTTGTTATTCTACTAAAGTGTACGTTTGTAAGAGAACAATCTGAAGTAGGTTACGGTTTTCAAGCCAAGTCTTCCCTTATCTCAACTGATTTTTGCATTTATGTTTCTCAATTAATTATTTAATAACTCCTTGACACTCCGACCACCATATATTGTCAGCGATTTATAAAAATGTACTTAAGTCATTAAAACATCTTAATCAATTATCTTTTCAATCTTTTTATCCAACAAATGATATCCAACTACACCAGCGCTAACTGCTTCGAGCTTTCTAGATTATCTACCAGCCATTTAACATTTACCGTACAGCTTACCCCTTCCCTTCGCACGTTCTTGAGAGAAGTAACTCTGAAGACTAATTAACGGAAAATAAGGTCATTTCCGGAAATAAACTCGTCCTTCGTCAACCGTGAGTAATGACCTCATTTTTAACACACACATAATTTCCTCATTCTGGCAAACTTTTTCTTCTTTTTTCCACATTAAAGGTCGACGCAAAGTGCCCTAGAATAATTCAAATGTCGTCCCCTCGTGGAGTGTACCGTTTTCCTCAAAATTCTCCTTTATTAAATCTCTTTTTCTATCGTTGACTTACCATCTACTTTAAGAAGTAAAGTCTCTTGAATGGGCTTGTTTTCTTTCTTTTTCCGTCAGGCCGCGCTTATATTTTGTCAGTAGGTCAGAATATTTCCGCTTTGCAATAAAATCCAAATAAATGGAATATTTCCTTAAACTAAAACCTGTTTTTGAAAGGTGATGGAATTTGCTTTTAATTTATATTATTAGAATGCAAAAATAAAAAAGTTTCAAAAATGGCTCACCTTACGTTTTTTTCAACTAAAATTACCGATAACGAAAAACATACACGCATCACCTCACTTTTTTGTCGTTTCATGTAAAAATAATGAATAAAAAAAATCACAAAGTTTTTTAATTTTTGGTTTCGTAAAGGGGTATATTTTATTTTATTTTTATTTTGTGATGTTTTATCTTTCTAACGTCGTTTCGATAATATTTTTCACTGTGATAGTAAGGGAGATATAACGATTTCTAAGAAACCTGTACGAATTGTTCCCAAAAGGGAACAAGATATTAAGGGAGACAAAATGATTTCTAAGAAACCTGTACGAATTGTTCCCAAAAGGGAACAAGATATTAAGGGAGACAAAATGATTTCTAAGAAACCTGTACGAATTGTTCCCAAAAGGGAACAAGATATTAAGGGAGACAAAATGATTTCTTAGAAACCTGTACGAATTGTTCCCAAAAGGGAACAAGATATTAAGGGAGACAAAATGATTTCTAAGAAACCTGTACGAATTGTTCCCAGAAGGGAACAAGATATTAAGGGAGACAAAATGATTTCTAAGAAACCTGTACGAATTGTTCCCAAAAGGGAACAAGATATTAAGGGAGACAAAATGATTTCTTAGAAACCTGTACGAATTGTTCCCAAAAGGGAACAATATATTAAGGGAGACAAAATGATTTCTAAGAAACCTGTACGAATTGTTCCCAAAAGGGAACAAGATATTAAGGGAGGCAAAATGATTTCTAAGAAACCTGTACGAATTGTTCCCAAAAGGGAACAAGATATTAAGGGAGGCAAAATGATTTCTAAGAAACCTGTATGAATTGTTCCCAAAAGCGAACAAATTAGCTTGGGGGATAAATCTATATTCTGGAAGCTTTTCTGTCGTTTCATCCCTTTTAGTTAAATCAAACGATCGTTCTCCCTGCGTAACCCTGATGTGCTCGGTCTTCCACGTACAATTTTCTTACATTTGCTGATACTATATTATCACACTGACACATTGATTTTTTGACTGAGAAGAATTACGAACGTATCCAATTATTTTCCACTAGGGCGTAGCGGGATGAATCTGCTCAATTGATTTCAGTTTCCTCCATTTTCTCTTTCCGACTCTGTCAACTTGGCGGTCATTTATGCGTTTTCCCATTCGGAGTGAAGTTCAGATTGAAAATTATAAGCTCGCCGGAGATTTGTGCCCGCATTACTATTATTCCTTGTGTCCGTTCAGACTTCAGATCCACCACTTAAACGCTTATGTATCGAGGAAGCTTTAAAATGCACTGACCGTGAAAGGGGAGCCCCGTTAATAGGTGCTTAAATACTTATTCCGTCGACTGCGCGACAAACGGAATCCATAAACGCCAGCAAATGATTTAGAAGGTCCGGGTGTTGGTTATGTAAGGTTCAAAATTCGTGTATTTTATGCGTTTAAGATCTAAAAGTGTGCTTCATGACGAATGGGTAATTAAAATCAAAGTAGACATAAAAAATTTCAGTTTTCTTGACTTATTGGTGCATTCAATTACATTGGCGTTTGCCATAATACAGTCGTTTTAACATACATATCTAAATAATTGTCAATTTGGGAGGCACGTATGGGTACCATTTACTTGAAGACCAACACCGCAGCCACAGGTCACCCCAACTAGTACGCTAATTTTGGTAACTTAGAAGGGTGCCCGGGTTCATAGGATGAGCTTTGTCTAGGTCTCGGCAGTGGATTCGTTTGCCCACCAACTGCATGGCAGGCAGGATCGGGAAAGACTGGTTGAGGTAGACCTTTTGATCTTTCCAGCAGGACTCTTTCGGAACATCGCCTTGCACCGCTATGGGAGGATTGGATTCATGTCCGTTTCTCCTGGACACACTCCCCCCCACATTCCTACCCACCCCTCAAATCTTTTTCCTTCCCAGAACTTCCTCATCTTTCCTACAAGACCCTCCACACAGGATCCCCAAAGGAGAATTATTTTCCTCAGGGCCTCCTATGTGGAGCTAATGTAAAAAAAGGTATTCCCAAGTGGTTCGCTAAGTTTGGTGACTTGAAACTTGAATGGGTGTTCGGGTTCACGGGGTAAGATTTGTCTGGGTCTTGGCGGCCGATACGTCTGTCGGCGGCGGATTGTCATGCGTTAACTGCGTGACCTGACCCCTAGATTCCTACTACCCTGTATTCATTTTTTCTTCCCAGAACTTCGTTGAACATGAACATGCAAATGACGTAGACCCCGAAGGGAATTATTTTCTTTGGGGACTCCTCTGTGGGTCTAATATTAAAAATCATGATAATAACACATACGTAAAATGTTTAAAAAAAAAAGCTCTATAATATTTTTTCTGTCTTTTAACACGAATACATATTTCGCTTTCCCGGCTTTCGGAATGTGCGTTATTTGCTATTATCTCTATTCAGAAATGTACACTTTTGTAGTTCTTCTTTTGAGTGTGATTTATCGCCGCTCATAATAGCAGCAAGAAATGTTAATAACGTTGAAATGTTTTTATGCGTTTACAAAAGTCTTTCAAGATTATACTATTAATTTAAAAGTTTGCCATAATAATTAAGAGTTGCACGATTGTGTTGTTTTTATTGGCTCGTCTCAAGAAGTAGTCTGCTAGACCAGCAAATATGTCATTTTAGTGAGAGTCTGACAAGATTAATATCTTGCTCAGCCGTCATTCAGGCATCGGCTCACTAATGTGAGTTTTGTTTTCAGGAAGCGTGGAAATCATAACTGGGTCAGTTGTGGGAAAGTAGGTTTCCCTGTTGCTAGAGACTTTGGTAGGGAACTTTTTTTGAATGTCGGATGGAGTACCATTAGTTTTAGAATACCTATACTAGTTTTTATAGTCTGCCTTTTTTTAAGATTTCAAAATCGATCAAACAATGGCGTCTCTCTTTTTGAAATACAGAAATTTCAATGCTTACAATGGTCGACATTGTGATGTGAATATAGTGGCGACCTCGAAATGCTGGCCGAGTAAAGTGTGACCAGATTTTTTACATTAGTGTAATGTCCACTACTACTGCTGTCTTCGTGATGGCAGTTACCAGATTGGATATGTGGACCAACAATTATATGGGCGAATATTGGTGTAGGTAGTACACTAGTAAAGATGTAACTGGTTACTGTAGGTATTTATTAGGAGAGCTGCCAAATGCAAAAGAGGACGAATCTAGCATACATCGCCTTATATAGATTCGCGTAAGCACTCTATCTCGCTTGCACTCATACAATAACATACAGACATTACACCCCCACACTTAAACAATAATTACATGATATTTATATTTCAACCTAACTTATATAATCTTAAATTTCTACATATTTTATTATATTTTATTAACATATATATTTTCTCTCATGTAATTATACAAACTTATTTTTTTTTGTTTTTAAACTCTTTTTTTTTCATATCACTTTGGATAGCGTGGGCGTGGTTGTGGTCTGGAACGCAGTCTCCCTTCCCATGGTGGCTGCGATCTGCAAAGAACAGGGGAATTAGTATTGGTCCTGTCCACGTCTGAGAGTGGACCAAAGTCCAACACATTATCAGAATAGTCACTCTCCCCCCACCTAACCTTTCTATCAGAAAGCTGATCGTGGTGTCTTTTCCAAACCTGGCCTGTTGAATGTATCTTAACCAAATAGGTTCTACTCCCTAATCTTTTGATAATAGTACCCAAAATCCAATTATTCTTTTTACTTCTAAAGTCTTTGGTCAAAACTTTTGATCCCAAATCAAAGAATTTTTTAAATTTTCTTCCCCGGTAATATTTTTTTTGACTGTTTTGACTCGCTACCATTTTATTTTTCATTTTATCATCAATTTTTTTAAAATCACTACACTTGTCATTATTCATTTTCGGAACAACCGTGTTAAAAATTGAACGAATTTTTCTACCTAACATCAATACACTAGGTTCAATTCCCGTACATAATGAAGGTGTATTCCTAATATCGATTAAAAATGACAATAATTTATCGTCCAGATCTCTTGGAAATCTGTTGTTCACTAATATTTTTTTTAAAAAATTTTTAACTGTTTTGACAGCATTTTCAGCCAAGCCATTTGAAGCTGGGTGCTAAACTGCTGACGTCATATGTTGAATATTAAATTCACGACAAAATTCCTGAAATAAAGCTGACGTGAAAGCTGTTCCATTATCACTAACAATTTTCTCCGGTATACCAAAGTTAGAAAACATTTTCTTTAATATTTTGATTGCACTAACTGAGTCTACCGTTGGTACTATTTGACAATCAACCCACTTTGTAGTAGCGTCTACCACCACAAAAAAATTTAAATTACCGAACGGACCTAGATGGTCTATGTGAATACGATTCCAAACTAAATTATTCACTGGCCAACTCGCCAATTGTACTTTGGACGGAGTAGGTAAACATACTGCACACCTAGTACACTGTTTTACCTCCTTCTCTATATCAGCATTTATACCTAACCAGAAAAAATAATTTCTTGCTAAACTTTTCGATTTCACAATACCCAGGTGCGAACGGTGAATAAATTTTAAAACTGATTCTTTTAACTCCACTGGTACTACCAGTTTACTATCATAAAACAAACATGCATCATGAGTTGATAACTTATCTCTAATATGCCAAAATTTTAATAAATCAGAATTTAAGTTTTTTTTTTCAGGCCACCCTGTATTCACATAATTTACAATCTCTGAAATAACTAAATCCTTACCCGAACTCCGTTTAAATATTTCCGGATTTATTTCCGTTTCCACAGAAATATTATTTAACCGTTCTATTTCCAAACTATCGATATCGGCATCGTTAATTATATCTAAGAAATAATGATTATCCTCGTATTCCTCTATATTATTATTACTCCGTTGCATCGGTAATCTTGACAAAAAATCCGCTTTATTGTCGTCCGATTTGATATACTCAATCGTATAATCAAACGTCTGCAGGATCAGGGCATAACGTTGCAATCGGTTTACTGCTAGAATAGGTACCTGCTTATTTGTATCTAGAATATGTACAAGTGGTTTATTGTCGCAAGACAGAATGAACCTATTTCCATACAAATATTGAAAGAATCTTTTTAAACCGAATACGATTGCGCACGCTTCTTTATCCAAAATCGAATATTTCCGTTCGGTTTCCGATAAAGTCCTACTTGCAAATGCAATTGGGCGTTCTATCCCGTTATCATACTTGTGACAAAGCATTACCGATATCCCGATATTGCTGGCGTCCGTGATGAGTTTCAAAGGGATACTGGGATTGAAGTGAACTAGAATTTTTTCCGACATTAATTGTTTTTTAACAAAATTGAAAGCATCACTACATTCTTCTGACCACACAAATACGGTTCCCTTTTTCAATAAATTATAGAGTGGCGACAGAGTGTCTGATATATTCCGTAAAAACATTCTATAATACGAGATTACTCCCAACAAACTTCTTAATTCTGACACATTCCTCGGGACTGCCAAATTTCTAATCGCTTCTACTTTACTCTCTAACGGCATTATGCCTTCCTGTGAGATTTTAAAACCTAAGTATTCAATTTCCGGTACATAAAAATAACATTTTTGGTCATTTACGGTCAGACCATGATCATTTAATTTCTTAATTACCGCGTCACATACCGAATTTAATTCTTCTTTCGAATTACCAAATAATAATATATCGTCTAAAAATACACGCACATTTTTTAAACCACCGACTATAGTAGCTATGACTTGCATAAAAATCGCCGGGCTCGTCGTAAGCCCAAATGGTAACACTTTATAAGCAAATAGACCTATGTGAGTTGAAATAACACATAGTTTTTTTGAACTTTCATTCAAAGCAATCTGGGAAAAAGCATTTTTTAAATCAATTTTTGCGAAGTGTTTCGCGCCATTTAACGAAGAAATTAAATCTTCCACTCTAGGTAACGGAAACTTTAAAGGTGCTAACATTGGATTCAAAGTGTTTTTGAAATCTGTACAAATCCTAATCGTACCATCTTTTTTTTTAACAATAACAATTGGACTTGCCATTTCACTAATTTCAACTTTCTCAATAACGTCGTCGTCCACCATTTTTAGCAATTCCTTTTCCACTAGCTCCCGCAAACAATACGGAATGGGTCTCGGGTTAACGAACCTTGGTTTAAAATCTGACTTAACCTCAATATTAGCTTCGTAATTTTTTAATCTACCCGGTTTATCCGAAAACACGTTAGGGTATTTTAATTTTAACAACTCGCGAATATTAATATCTGCAACACTTTTTTTAACCAGATTAATTCCGTGCAAGGTAATATCAAAACACTTAAGAAATTTCCTACCCACAATACACGAACTTCCATTATTGATTATTATAAATTCGGTCGGTACGCATTTATTTTTAAATTCCACGTTACAAATAATTTTACCCAAAACATTTAGAGATTTATTATCATAACCGAATAACTTAATATCACACACCATTAATTTCTTTTCACTAAAATATCTATTAAACATTTCATATGGTAACGCATTTATACTGGCACCCGTATCTACCATAACCTGTAACATAATATTATCTACACATACATTTAAAAGCAATGGATCACAGTTATTATCTCCTTGTGAAACAGTATTTACCACATTATCAGCGCGCTTCGTATAATGCGAGCGGTATTTACCACTTGATTTGTTTTTACAAGTCGAGCTAGCGTGCCCCACCTTCTTACAAAAATGACATTGTAACTTATTGTTGTGCCAACAATCTTTTTGCACATGATTATTTTTACCACAAATGAAACATGACATATTATTATTTATCTTACGGGGTGATTTACTACGCACTTTGCCATCCTTATAACGGCTTACCTGCCTAGATTTATCGAAGTTATTAACTGAATTTAAATTCGACTTTGTACTTTCCATATTTAAAACATGTTCCCACGTAGAAGCCAAGTTAATGCATTCTACAAAAGATTTGTTCAAGCCCTCCATAAAAAGTTTGTGCCTCATTTTCTCATTGAACACGCCAATAATAAATATATCTTTCAAACACGATTCTAATCTTGCTTCAAAGTTACATGACAAACTAATATTTTTAAGCTTCGCGGCAAACTCTTTAATAGATTCATTAGCCGATTGTTTACATTTATAGAATATTTCCCGTGATTCATAAATATTGTGTATGGGCTTACAATGGGAATCTAGTAGTTTACACAAATCCTCAAATGAGGTTTCCGACACTTTTTTTGGAAAACACAAATCGCTTAACAATGAAAAGGTATCTTCGGTGAGATTATTCAGAAGGAACGCTCTTTTACGTTCTGGCGACAAAATTTTCTCATCATATAATATGAGCGCTTGGTCCAGTCTCTCCTTGAACAGGGACCACACTCCTGTCTTATGACAGAATGCCCCCAGACTTTTACAAATCGCCTCCATCGGGAATAAGAGCTGAAACAAATTTTGATTAGAAAACTTATCTCAGCGCTTCCGGGTGAATCCGCTCCAGAACCGACCTCGCCGCTCCAAAGTGACTCCCCACACAGCTTCCGGATCTCCGTCACCAGCCGTCTCTTTCGACCGCTGATCGCCCGTGTCCGTCTCCCTGCAGCTACAGAATCCAGCCCTTTGTCCGGTCCCGCTTGAATAGCTGCAGCGACAGAATCTGAGCCCTTGCCCCAGATTCCGGCTCCTTCCGCAGATGGTTGTCTTGTCTCTTGTCACCGTCTTCTTCTTCCTGCATGCAATGCTAACATGCCAACGCCAAATGCTCCCTCAATATTCTGCGGATGCAGGCTCTAATGCTCGTCTTAGATTGTAGACACATGAGGTGGCGTCTTCTTCCATGCAACAATTTTTTCCTATTGTCGCACACTGCGCTCTTCCTTAATCTTCACTTCATTTAATTTTCGCCTTCGGGTTCTTTAATTTCCGTGGCTGCGCCAGTTGTAATGTCCACTACTACTGCTGTCTTCGTGATGGCAGTTACCAGATTGGATATGTGGACCAACAATTATATGGGCGAATATTGGTGTAGGTAGTACACTAGTAAAGATGTAACTGGTTACTGTAGGTATTTATTAGGAGAGCTGCCAAATGCAAAAGAGGACGAATCTAGCATACATCGCCTTATATAGATTCGCGCAAGCACTCTATCTCGCTTGCACTCATACAATAACATACAGACATTACAATTAGCTTCACACAGGAGGAAAATAATTCCGCTCAGGGCATATGTCATCTTTGGGGACAAGGAAGGGGAGGCAGTTCTGCGAAGGAAAAGGGTATTAGGAGTTAGTAGGAATCTGGGGGTCAGTGTTTCCAGGAGTAACAGATATATGAATCCAACCTTTCACTGCGGTGCAAGGCGATTTATGAAAGAATACTGCTGGAGGTATTAAAGGGTTTACCTCGATCAGTCTCCCGATCCGGCATGCTAATCAGCTGGAGCATAAACCCGAGCACTCCTGCTAAGTCACCAAACGTAGCGAATCACTTGGGGCGACTTGTGGCAGAGGTGTTGGTTATACAATAAATGGTTCCCGTGGCGGCGTTACCCGTACCCTCCTAACTATCGTCGACATTGTGATGTGAATATAGTGGCGGCCTCAAAATTTTGGCCAGTTAAAAGTTGTGCAAAATTTCACCATTATATGGTTTTTGTGTGACAGATTTTACTGTTTATAGATTTTAAAATAAAATAAATAAAAATAATTGTAGCTCTTGAACAAAGTTCGCGAGCACGTGCATGGGTTAGGAACACAGCTTTCGTTTGGTTGAGATTTGAGATCAAACGTCATCTCTATCTATTTAAAGCCTTAGAAGCCATATGTCGTGAGATAACAGTGCATATTGAAACTTTTTCAATATGATGCAGCGTGTTTAACACGGTATTTCTCTTTGAGCTTGGCATCCTCTTCCCGTTATGAAGCTCGTCTGCTTCCCCGCTGCACATTTCTCCACGAAAGCACGTCGATTTGTCAAACTCGTCTGCCGAAACGGCAACCAAATGCTTTCACTCCTTCTGATCTTCAACGCGCAAACTGCCCGTAGCGAGCTTACTCAATTTAGGCACCGTGCAAAAAGCGAAAGTTTAAAACATGGGACGGAGTATTCATGTGAAGAGTGATTAGGATTATTTGTCATTTTCTCGCGGTGCTTGCGTCGATCTCGCGCTGGATGGTGCTTTATATATTAGCTGTACCCTTTTGGCAGCGCCAGAGCAGTTGAAATGGGGCCAAATAACGCGGAGGATTTCCTACATTTCTTTCCGCAGTGCCACGCAATACGGCACCAATTTATGACGCGGTCATCTTGCCGAACATTCGCTCTCAGCCCTGTCTGTAGCTGTACCCAACCCTGCTTCACCTGACGTGGAAATATGTGTACTATTTTACGGATGATTAAAAGTGCCTGTCATGATCGAATGCTGCCAAAGATAAAAGCCAAGTAGGTACTCCCGTGAATCACTCATTTTCCTTGCGACTTCTTGTAGCGGTGTGTGAAGGTAAAGTAAAAAAAAACGCCACACAATATTTGACTATTATTATCCACTGAAAATATTTTTATTTCCTCTCTTAATTACTTCCATATATCTTAAAAATTTCGCACTTTTCAAACCGAGGGATAGCGTTGACACTGTCCCAATTTTATTTTAAATTTCAAACTGTCATTGTGTGAAATAACATTTTAGGAATATTTACAGCTTAATGTCGTATGGGGATTGTCGCTTTCCGACAAAATGACCAAGATATTCTTCCCAAAGCGCCAAAAGCAACAAGCTATTTTAACTTTCAAACATTCTTTAGACGAAAAAAACATGTTTTCTTTTAATTACCAAAAATATACTATGATTTAATATTTTATCCGTAATATATATTATAATGTAATACGTACGTACTTAATCTGATAAAATGACATGGATAGTGTTTCTTTTATATGTTGGGCACCATTGTTTTAAATTAAGAAAGGGACCCTCGGATGGTTTGTCCAGGTGAAGCGAATGAACGAAGTGTAAGGAGAATAAATGACGCAAATGTGAATGGTTGAATATGTCGGGGACTCTCGAGGAAGACATGGCACGATCAACTAAATCAGATACTTGAGTCCGGCCATTTCAGGAGTCAGAATAATACAAGAGTACTTAAGATACGATGTTTGAATGTGAATGAGGCAAAGAGTGAGTGCTAAGATCGAGTTGCTTAGCAATCCGTCTTCTCTGTCTACCCCTGCGGAAAACGACGTGATGGTTAGTTAGTTAGTTGTTTGTTTTAAAGGCCATCGGGAAATCTTCGTTAACTTTTTTTTTATTAATTCATCTTTATTAATTAAATAAAATTGGTGATGTACTGTGCCTGTCTTACTAAGAACTTATGTTGAGAGCAGGCGCAGTTAAACATAAGCAATTTTCACAGAAATAAAAATAACAACAGCAATATTTGATTTTAAATAAAAGACAATAGACAATCATCGTCATACCTTTGGGAATACAGACTTATAAATAAGTTTTAGTAAAATCGCTGATGCTTGATCTGTCTTGGTTGATGATTCAAGCCCCGGTGTCTGACTTGTATTTCAAATAATTTGTGTTCTGTCTAATGGCCGGTGGAAGCGCATTGTACAGCTTAGTTGCAAAGTATCTAAAAAATTTAGGCCAAAAGTTGTTTTAGCGAAAGGGATAAGTGGGATAAGTAAAAAACTAGGCTCTTTGGTTCTAGCATCTATATCAGTTTGGACATCGACAAAATCAGTTCTGTGTTTGAAGAGATACGCTAGTATGTTTTTGGCGTATAGTTGCCTAATGTCCAAAACACAGATTCTCCTAAAGATTTCATCCGAACTACTTGTGATCGGTATTTTTAGAATAATCTTTATAATTAGTTTCTAAGCTTTAAGAATCGGATCAATGGCGTTAGCTTTTGCTCCTCCCCATGCTATAATACCGTACTCGATTAAAAATGGACGTAATAAATTGCATCTTCTAAATTTGAAAATAATAAGCTAATGTGTATGCCCAAAATATCTAGCTGCCTATTTGCCATTCCTTCTATCTTTGATGAGATACGCGTCTTTAGTCGTCCTCTGAATGCCGACTATTCAATTTAAGCCCTATGATGACTCCTAGATTGCTAGCCAGGCCTGAAACACCGAATCGATTTAATAATATGTAAAACGAATAAATTTACGTTAGCATTTTCGCCGACCGTGAAAATCTAACATCTTGTAAACTTAGAGCCTACTGTAAACAGCTTGGTAGAAAACTCCCTAATTATATCGATGATGGACGGTAGATTCCTGGTATTCACCAGGGAAGGGGAATCATGAATGGGCTTTGCATAAAATAATATAATGTATTATGTATGTAATAAAATGCCAACGGGAGAGATCGACGCGACTGAGGGCGTGTTTGTTCGTAGCGTGTTGTATGTTTTGAAGTTTCACGGCAATGTTTACAGTTGCGGCGGCCGACGAGAAAACTTCGCAGTTTTCTGCCTAACCGCAAAATGCCTTATCTACGTAATCATTATTATTACTAGCAGTTAACAACCAGCTGCCGATTGTTCGGTTTGGCCCCCTGGGTGACTCTTTACCACACTAAATGTAAAAAAATCTTTTGAACCCACTGAATTTGAATATAGCCATTTTAAATGTCTTCATCTATGTTTAGTGATCAGATCTGAATAGCTAGCTAATTCCCAACCTTCTCTAATGGGGTATTTCCACAAACGAGGGTTTCTGTTGAAAATGTACGAAATATTTAAAGATCGTTTTTTAGATTTTAATCGTCGTACTAAAAATGTTTGTTTTATACGTTTTCATTCAATATTTTTGATTTTAAAAACGGTCTAAAACTGTTAAAATCAAAACGGCCCATGGTTTGAAAATCGGAATGTGACGTCACAAACGTCGCTCAGCTGAGCCAGCATAAATTAAGACTGTCAGTGAGCGTCCACTGTGTTATGACGTCACACGATAGCCCCGCCCCAAATTATCGTTTTGGCGGTAATTCAAAAATGGGAAACTTACTCGCTGTAGAAATTTTATTCGTCAATATAAAAATAAAATTAAAATGCTGTAATCATCGTAATTTTTTGCATAATTTTTTAAGAAATAAAAAACGTGGAAATACTCCATTGAAGATTTCAGAGTTTAAAATACCTCATTGAAGATTTCAGAGTTTTACTGTTTCGGGCAGTTTGTAACTCTTTTGCGTTAATCTCCTAATATTTCTGTATTTATCGTGCCACTTGTTTATCTTCTTTTTTTATTACTATTTACAAGTACAACTTAACCTCGCTAATTAGGTATTTAGTTATGTTGACCGTGTTGTGAATGTACCTAACCAGTTAATGAAATTAAGAAGGTTTATTTTTCACCGACGTGGCACACGATTACCTATTTTAGTAAGTGCCAGATTGACATTTTGTCCAAAATTACCCCGCTATGTTTGACGTTTTACGTCAAAAATGATCGAGTACATTTCGGCCTAATTGAATTATTATATTCGAGTCGTAAAATACGCAACCTTCCGATTCCACAGGGGTTACAGAAAAATAATTCTGTAAGATGTTTAACAGTGTTAGATCTCACGTGCGAGTTTGCGTTTTTTAGCGGGACATTGCGATCAGGTATAAACTAACTTCCTAGATAGATACCTTCCCCTTTGCACAGCCGATGGGCGTGTATGATGCCCAAATGAGGCTTTAAGGATTCTGAATTTTGTGAATATGGAATTCGTAAAAACTACATCATATTTAATACAGAAGAATACTACAGAAAAACTACGGAGACAAAGGTAGAAAAATGTCCATTCAATTAGTTTCAAGGAGACACATCTGTGCTGATTCAAGGGACTCTTGAAGTTGTCGACTGACTAAATAACTTCTGCATCCCGTCAACTCTCCTCCACCATACGCAGAGGAGAAATCTCTTCTGAATTTTAAGCGAAGGAGGTCCGATTACCATAGGACCTTTGGGAGGACAAATGATAAGTTTATTACATTTCAAGACAAAACAATGGGCTAACGCCAACATTTTGTTCGGAGCCTATTCACATTTTTTTCAGTATCTTCTCAAGAAATGTTACATAAAATATATGGTTTATAGGTAGTAATGGTATGTCAGTACTTAAATACCTACCTACTTTAGTATTTAAGTACCTACTGACAAGTCTTATGATTTTAAAGAAAATTTTGGTTATGATTTATAAAATAAGATAAAATTAAAAAAAATGTTTACTGTTCACAGAACTAATAGTCTTATGTCGTCTTTAGTAATACTATTGATTTCAACGTTTGAGATCCACAGAGCCCTTTGACAGAAATTCGTGGAATAATGATAAAAAAAAAACGCTGCGGTGTCTATTTACGATTTAGCGTGCCACGCTTATTCTTAATATCCCATTCTGTAAATAATAATTATCGCACACACTTCCTTTGCACAACGTTTTTAAATTCTTAGAAATTCCTTTGTTTATGCTGCGCTGACTATTTTGTTCATTGAAAAGCCACATGGTTTTAGTGAGTTATTTATATAACTTATTTTTATATTATTTCTAGCTCGCTGAGGCAATTTTGATTGAGGTGTTGTATAAACTGACAGTTTTATCATTCTGGTTGTGATCTAGTAGTGAACTTCTAGAACGCCTGTTATACTTATGGAGTGTGAATACGTGTGGAGTGTGGAACAACCGACACGAGACGCAATTTAATTATTGCTTTTGCAGATTTTTTGACACGAAGATTATTTTACAATATATTTGGAATAGATTTCAAATTACGTTACTTTGGTTGAATAGGGTTTTAACTTTCTTTAACCCTCTGCCTTATTCTGAGATATGAGTGTCAAGGGCGATTTTTTATAATCCACCGATTTAATTAAGTTTCACTTTTGGCCACCGAGGACGAGAAAAACCTTTTTAAGCTACGTTTAAATTTTGAATGATGGTCGTACACCAGGGCGACACTGAGAATATCTTCCACTCTGAAACGTGCCGTAAATATATATTTTTTATTATTTTTAATGTTTGAATTGTGAAATAACAAAATTCAAAGAAATAACATTACTTACGCACGCCGGGATATGAACCAGTGACCTTCTGATTGCTAATCGAGAGCCTTACCATCGACCACGTACATCACTAACAAAATGTCCAGTGATTTATCACTAGTCTGAGCTAGTATTATGATATAATTATGTGCCATCTTGTGTCCAAGAATGTGTAAATTATGGTAAAATTTTCATCTCGTCCAGTTAACGTTCGGCTTGGCCGTCCGCGCGGCTGCCGGCTGCCGGCTGCCGGCTGCGGTCTTCACGCCATATGGCGGATACCGCGCAACAACAATCCTGCGAACATTTCCCCAAACAACCAACACAGCACGAGCGTGATTGCACGTCCATATATTACACATACACGCCCATCACTCTCTGGTGTGCGTGTTGTGTATGTATCCTTATATCTGGGTCTAGGGCAATACGATCGCCTAACTCCTAATTCATGGAAGGAAGGTGTTTTCACGACTTGCGACTTGTTTGTTTTTCGATGATGAGCTTTTTCCTATTATGACAGGCGTATAAACCGCTGGTTAATCCAACCAACTTGTGCATTATATCTATCTATTGGTGTGTGCGGCTTACCACACTAGGAAGAACTAATCCACTACAATATTAAAACCGCACAGTTAAATCTACACTCCCTATGTCCCTATGATGAAACAAAAACAGATTACGAAATATGAGGAACGTTTTCGCAAATAAAAATATTCACCCATGTTTATTTTTTTTATTTGATTCTTATATTCTATGTAGATGTCTACGAAATGGCTATTTCAGATTTTCAATAATCAATTTACTAACCTGCTTTATGCGTAATAGAAAATGATTTTTTTTTACGTTAACTCCACACTAGATGCCTGAGGAAAATAATTTCCCTTAGGGCCTATGTCATCTTAGGGGATGCTTTTTCATCTTAGGGAATGGAGGTGGTGGAGGGTATTTAGGACAGGAGGGAGAGGATGTTCTGAAAAGGAAAAGGGTATGAGGGGTCGGTAGGAATATGTGACCTACGTATAAATCCATCCCTCCATCAATTGCGGTGCAAGACGACGGGTTGAGAGAGTCCGGCTAGAGAAGAATTTTCGCAAAATGAAATGTCTACATACCTACTTTCATATAAAAGCGAAATAACTTGGTAGATATATGATGTTATTATCTTATTTCAATGTATAGTATGTATAGACCCCCAGTTACATAAAATAGAAACTCTATTTCTGATTCCATATCAAAAATTTTACCTATCAACCAGTAGGTTTTATCAGTATATATATTTTTTAATTTTTTTTGGGGGATTTGGGTACTTTGAAAGATAAAGCAAACATAAATTTATGTTTTTATTGAAAACCGTAATTTTATTGTAGTCAATACGCTTTTTGAAAACTTTTGTTTTTCAAATATGTTCTTGGTTATTTATATTTTGTCATAATTCGCATTTTCGACTTCTTTTTAAATAAAGATGGCTTTTCACAAATGATTTGGGTTTTCTATTATTCATCATGTCTAACAGTTAATTGAATCTGCATTATCACGAAATATTCACTTCAAACTTTAAAAGTTTTGTAAATATTTCTCTTTGTGAAAACGCTCCTCCAATGTCAAAGAAAAGAAAAGAGAGTCAACCGTTTGGTTTATGGTTAGCAGTTTATGAAAATTAGTTCAGAATAAATTCTCCGAAAACCCAAAAAAGATTGAAAATCCCTTAGGAAAGTACCAACATGGAAATAAAATTTTAAGATTTTGCAAAAAATGAGTTACACGGTTTTCAGCTGCTGCTTTCAATTAAATTCGTTTGTTCCGAAAACTCCCATAAAAATGATAAGAAAACGAGACAAACCTGTTTTAGTATTTGACCAAGTAACATCGAAATAAAATTTCAAGATTTTACAAAGAAATTCGTTATTTGTCAAGTGCTTATTTGATCATTTTGATTCTCATCCATCCATTCAATTTGTAAATGACTTCATTCAACATTTCATTGAAATTAATGCATAGATTCAACAGCCTCTTAATCTTAAGAACATTCAACAAATTCTGTAAACTTTTTCGTTGGGAAAGCATTATTTAAAAGCATTTTACCTGGTCGCCTACCAATGCATATGTTTCAACACATGGCAATCGTTGAATAAAACTAGAGACTTCTTTTAGTGTGATCTTCTTTGAATATTTGCTGTTATGGCCGAGTGTATTGGGAAAATCTTTTCCGAGTTGTTGATCGTTTAAACTGCCACCTACTCATGTTGTCATCTTTAATGTGTTTAACGCTTTCTTGGTTGGTCCTCTGACGTCCGAGTCTTGCGGGAAGACCTTATAGAGGTTGATGTATTGTTGTTTGACTGTGCGATGTTTGATGGTTCCGAGATTACTATTATTACAGCTATCGTTAATGTTTGTTTAGTTTGTTTCTAACTGACGCAGATCTGATAGTGATTCATCTTCGTCGGTCAGCTAGCTTTTAGTGTTTCAATAAACACCAGTTCCTCGAGAAACAATCGCTTAAGGCCGAATTATAACATCTTGGAGGAATCAGAGAATAATCGGTCGGCTCTTTTTTATTGTTAATAAATTAAATGTTACGGATTGATTCGAGGATGGTGGAAAATTCATTGATAATGGGAGAGTGTTCACTTTTATGTTTCGCATGGTTATCTTCATTATCGACAGCTTGACTGTTTTATCTCTCGGTCTCTAGAATAGCTGCTTGCATGGCTATGGTCATTGTTCATGTCATGGTGGGGAGAACCATTTTATTCCATAGAATCGCGTCGAATATCAACTTATTATCCTACGGTCCGGTGACATTTAAACAACTATAGCTGATGCAAAAAAAGCACATTAGTGTTTTTTTTTAATTTTTTAAAAAAATTTTATAACTCTAAGTACACTGTCATCCTCTTTCTCTTGTGTGATTCTTATTTTTTAACATTTTGAAGGTATATTTTTCTGTATGTTTTTTTTACATTAACACACGAGGCTCAGAGGAAAAAAATCCCTCAGAGTGTCTTTTTATGGAAAGGAAGGAGAGGAAAAGTTCTGGTAAGCAATAAGGTTTGGGGGTGGGTAAGAAACTGGGGTTCAATGTGTCCAGGAACAACGGACGTATGAATCCATCCCTTCCACCGCGGTTCAAAGTCCGAGTCGAGAGTCCGGCTGGAGAGGTCAAAAGGTCTCCCTAAATCAGTCTCTCCTGATCCTGCCTGTCACTCGTTAGGCGGGTAAACACATTGGTCGCCAAGACCTAGACAAATCTCACCCTATGAACCCGGGCACCCCTGCTAAGTCACCAAACGTAGCGAACCACTTTGGGTGACCTACGGCAGAGGTGTTGGTATTAATTTCTGATTCTGTAGTAGGTACCTACCTAAAACCGATGTCATTAAATTTTTTGTGTTTTTTTTTTGCTTTAAATTGAATTGAAAGTCGGAGACTAATATTTTTTATTATTGATTTAACGATCCGCAGTCCGCACAGCATCCCGCGGATAATACAGGCGTTGATAAAAATGATTTCACCCAGAACTGATTGTAATACGTAAAAAAGATTTCCCAGCTAATCTTGTGGGCGGTGTTTTTGGGTGAAGAGCCGCATTACACTTAATCACTCGATAATAAAAAAGTGTCAATTTTTCGCTGTCCTTCGGTATTTTCTAACAATTCCGACCGACACAGATACAAGCCAAGAAGCCAGAAGCAGTCGAGACCGAACACGTAATATGAATAGCGAACACATAATAAATATATTATATTGAAAATTTAACGCGTGTAGAAGAAGAGCTTGCGTCCCTGTCTGTGATTAATGTCATTATTATTCCCAGACATTTCCCGCATAACTACCACACGGAACATGGTCGCCACTAACTTATGCCCTAGTGAGCCATTATTTCCCCGCCGCCCTGTGGTCTCAATGACCGATCCAACTGCACTTTATTATTTGCTTTAGGTACTTATAATATTTTTATGACTCGTATAATTATTATGAATCCTTTTGTTTATTGAACTAAATTTATCATTTTTTAACTTAACTGGTCTGTTTTCATGCGATTCGGCAATAAAACCTCTTAAATAAATGCTAACTAACTAACTAAATAACCATCACACCTTTTAGGCAGAGAGGACGGACCGCCAAACAACTCGGTCTTGGCACATACTCTTCTAGTATTCTGATTCTTGACATGGCTCGACTAAAGTATACTTCTTTATATAGTATAGTACTCAAATAAATGTTGAATTAAAAAAAATCTGAACTGTAAACCAAAAATAAATTATTCATCAAATTTTTAAAATAATTTTCTTGCAAAATATGCTCCGTGCACGGAAACAATAATGTGGGGATAAAAGGGTTTAATTTTTCTTTTCTTTGCAATTCTTGACCGAATGTTCTGCAAAGGCATTGCACATTTTTTAATCAATCGTAGTGAGGACTAGTTCAGACTACTGCAACTTGTCTAAAAAAATCATCAAAAATGGTGATGGAGGGAGGTTCTAATTTTATCCAACTTAATAATACTCAGACGTATGTTCTATATAAGGAAATAATAATTCACACAGGAAAATGCGGGAAAAAGTTTTCCCGGTCCAAATCAGTTAAACTTTACTTTAATAATTGAACAAAAAACACAGTTTACGTAAGTAGGTGGTGGTGGCGGAGAAGGGTACAATCATTAACTTCTAGCAGTCCTTGCGGGGTCCGGGGTGACGACATAGAAAAAGTTTTATTGGAACTTAGGTAAGGAGGTATTCTGTATTATTTCGAAAAAATTGTCATTTATAAAACATGGAATTTTATAATTAAATGCAGTTGGTTTTGTTTTTGGGGCGTCAGTGCGCCGCCCCGTACCTACCTCGAAGCCGGTTCTGTGTCAGGTGTTCTAAAGATATCGGAAAGAGCTATCTCCTACGGAAATTCGTGCAACAGCTTGCCCTGCAGTGACGACGGAAACTTGGCTACGATTTTGTGTCTTTCTTTAATTTTGATTCATAATTTTGGTGTCTGGCACAGATTCAATTATATTGTTAAAATGAACTAAATCTCTTAATGTCTGTCAACCTGGTATCTTATATTTGGTTTCGAAATACCAAGAACTGAAATCATACCTCAATTGGATACTTTGAATTTTTCGAATGAATTTTTGCTGAGCGTTTTTGGTCTACCTCATAATAATATTTGGATAATTTGTAGAACGCCAGTTTTTTGAAAAATCACCTCAAGGGCGTTGTACAATTTATTGTGGGTTCTTAGACTCTAATCTAATTTTATTATTTACAAACAGTTACAGAAAACATGTAAACACATCTCGCAGGTGTTACTTTTGATGAACATACTTTTATTAGAAAGTTTATGCTTGGAGAAAATACGACTTTGCACGCAAAAGACACTATGTTCAAAACACTGGACATTGCCTGATTTTACATTTCCTGACCTTCTATCACTGTTAATATTACATTTGTGAGAAGATATTGGCAAAAGTAGAGTTGATGGACTGGAGAATTTAGGACTAGAGAATATTTATGAAATGACCGTAGCAATTTTGATACGAGTGAATTGTTGTTGAACATGCGGACTGAAGGTCGCCTCGATGATAGCCAACTTTCGATAGAAGAGGGCATTAGAAGATGACGAAAGAAGTAATACACCTTTTTAAAGTATTTTTTAAGTTTAAAAAGAATTGGAAGTTTATCTTACACTGTGGGTATATGTGAAATGAATGTCTACGGAAATAATGGCTAACTAGCAATTAATCGGTTTAAGGATTTTGAATTTCTGCATTATTCCATAATCAAACATACAAATTTTGGTTGCAAGTCTGTAGGTTAGTATTGTAAATCTGGTTCAATGTACTCGTATACTTGTGTTTTGAATTTAAATATCATTTTCAAAATTGCAATTGATTTTGTCAAAAATTCAAAAACAAGCGTTAGAGTATCTACCTACCTATCTATAATTTGATATTTTTTCCCAGAAAATTGTTTTATTTCTATATTTGAAATGTGTATGTGTTTTGTTTTTAGATATATCTTGTCCCTTTGCAAGTAAAGTTAGATTTTTGATTTTTCAAGGTTAAGCACTTTTTAGCTAACATATCAATCCTACAATTATAATATTCTGTAATTTTTGACGGGTCTGCACAATTTTTTCCCATTTCTTCCCGCTACGAGCGCCGGCACGCCGGCTGCGCTGTTTTCCATTACTTCACCGTTTATAGGACATGAACGTAAACCAAACAACCTAAAGCTAAAGCATCCAACCGACCAAACATACTCTCGCCGGTCGATTGTGTTGAGGAGGTTCGGCTTCCCGTTGTCGGGTCTTGGGACTCTGAACTGTTTACGTTCAAAACGGGAACGCGGTTTGCGCAAAATAGACTTTGTTCGCCGCTCTAAGGGAAATCCTAAACAATTGGCCCGTTTGTGGAGCCAGCTAGATCCATCGTTAAATTGCCAGGTGTACATTAAATCATTGTTGTGATCCGCACCCAACGTTTTATGGCTAAATAAGTTTTATATGTGAAAATGGGTGGAAGTTTACTGGCTAAACTTTGTATATAATATAAGTATTTTTTTATGTGAAAGCTTCCAGTCAAGACGCGTAGAAAGAATAACCATCTGGTCTAACTTTGGTGGTTTCATTTTATTTGATTATTCATTTAGAAATATTGTTTATCGACATATTTAGTATAATGTGAATAAGAAGTGCTAAAGATTTTATCTTCTTGATTTCTCGTCGCCTTAGTTCTTAATTGTCCAAACGACCACTGGAAAATTTTACAGCAGGAGAAGGTTTTCTTTTCCGTAAAGGTAAAAGTCTCATTAGTTTAAATAATTCTTAGTTAATTGATTAACTCCCATTTTTTATACTTTATTTTTAATTTTAAAGTGGAAATTGAACAACAATTAAAATGGTTGTTTGGACAATTAAGAATTAGGGCGACGTTCTGACAACCAGTGAAACGATAAAAGTAATCCCGTCACTACGATGTCAGTCGCGGGAAAATTTGCGATTCGGATGACATCGCGCACAAACATTAAAACGGATAGTCATTTATAAACACCTGTTTGGCTTATTATAAGTAGTTTTAATAAGTAATAAATAGTAATTCGTGTTCTTAAGGCGCCGCTACCCGAATTTCTACCGATTTATTACATATCTCCCTTAACATTTGAAGTTTTTAAGCTCTTAAAAAAATATATGTTATTTTTTAAGATAATATCTAGACGCGTTCCACGCCGAAACGCAAATTATATAAAATTCCCTCGATAGAAAAAATTGCAAAATATGCTTCGAAAATTATTATAAACACATTTGTTTCAGTTATTTTGCAAGTTATAGTTGTGAAAAAAATCACCATGTTTCTTTAAATGATACTTAAGATACCTTCAATGAGATTTTTGCTCTATTTTAAAGGAGTCGTGTTTTATTAAACATTTTCGCAATTTTCGCATCGATTTTATCGTTTTAAATATTAGCACGCTCCTCTAACATTCGTAATTACATATATCTCCATCTTATTTTTGAGCGCGGATGCGGGGCCTTAAAGTAGGTAATTAATCCATGTTCCAAGTCCTAACAAATCAGTGCCCCTTGGTGTACCGGTCTCACCGGGACAGGAGTACTCCTGGCTGGGGTGGTACAATCGTATCGTATCGTATCGTATCAGCAAACGACAGGCATAGTCCAGCCATTGAAATCTATAGAAAATCACAGAAATTAGATAGCCGCTAACGCACGACGGACGACTTCCGAAATCCGACGGATTTGTCTTAATTGTTTCGTAACGCTAACTTAACGCAAAAGATAACACAAAAAATTTTGTTATCTTTTGAGTTAAGTTAGTTAACAAAATCACCCTTCAAAGCAGATATTGTCGGAAGAGGTAGGTAACGAAATGATACCGAAATTAAAATTTGCACATTTTGTACTAATTTTTTCTTGTTTTTTTTTTGGTTTTTTAAGTATTTGTTTATGTTGCACGTAATGCATATTTAAGTCTTATTTTAGTTTGTAAAATCCGATTTCTATACATATTTGATTACAATTCCTCCGGAAGCTTTCAATTAGATATGTCGAAAACATCCATTTGGTCGGTGATTTTATATTATTTGATTATTCATTAATAAGACCACGTGTAATCAACACATTGTAAGATTAGTGAACAGAGGTGCCAGAGATTTTATCTCCCGAAGTGCAAACAAACCATTCCATTTGCCACTTGCGAATTAGAAATGGGCAATTACCACAGCTCGCCACTCGCCACTCGTGAGGTGGAAATGTCATACCAGACACTGCTTCAGAAAAACACTTCGCTTTTAAAACGAGTGCTTATATCAAAGAGAAACAATTCAAGATTTAATGCTTGTACAATTTGCAATAAATGTCTATACCTAATAATATCTTTGTATGCCGAGTGAGTAGTCGCCAAGGGTGTGTGTGTCATCTTGGGAAATAGCTATCTCTATATATAGGGTGCTGATAAAATATTTCAAAATGGTCTGCAGTAGTTTGGTTAAAACTAGCATTTCGTCTCCCCGAAAGTAAACGACTCTGGATAAAATATGTTTTCCTACAATATTAACTTTTGAACAGCATATCTGATTTTATGAAACGATAAAAACTCTGGAACTGTGAGTTCTGACGTCATATTCAGAAGCATCCTTTAAAATTTAAACCAACTGACTTCTAACTTCAATTTGGGAGGCCACCTCTCCAATGGCTACCGCCGCCCCGGACAAATCAACAACACCACTGCCATAGGTCACTACAAGTGATTCGCAAAGATGCGCGGATTCATGGCATGAGGTTTATCTAGGTCTTGGCGGCGTTTGCGTCTATCCGCCAACTCCATGGCGGGTCAGATCGGTAGACACAATTTGAGGGAGACCTTTTGAACTCTCTAGCCGGACTATCTCGACCCATCGCCTTGCACCGTAGTGGGAGGGATAGATTCATACGCCTGTCGCTCCTTAACACACTGCCCCTTCTATCCATCTATCGTACCCGTTTACTTAAAAAGACCCTCCACACGGCATCCCTGAGATGAAATACGCACTAAGGGAAATTATTTTCCTCATGGCTTCCTTTGTGGAGGTAAAAAAAAACAAAAAATACAAGAAATAGGTCAGGTCTCCATGTTGTTTGTTCGGTATTTTTCAATTATTTAAAAAGAATAAAGATTTCGACAAAGAGCGTTTAATTCTCGGTCAAAGCCAGATACTAAAACTAAATAATTGTCAGTGTAATGGCCTCCTTTTTATTTATTTATTTTTGCTTCGTTTCCATACCCACATTAAATCGTTGAAATGCATCAGTCGTATCACTAGGCGAATTTTCCTTCAGTCGCTGCATTTAACATCCAGGGCGCGCCGAGTAAACGCGTCGATTGGATAACAATTGAAGACGGGATGTTTGCTCTCAACAGTGATTACCCACCAGTGACCAGGGGCAGATAACCGAGAGGATACGAAGAACAGAATACGGTTGCCCCCCTGCCGCTGTTGACTGCTCGCGTGGGCCACAATCGGGCAAATGTAAATAATCGATCTTGCGGCTTGCGAGATTATCGGAGCCATTAATCCGGAGGCTGGGATTCGTGGATTGGCAGGTGCCAAGTTGAATTATTATCCAATTTGCCGTTTTGTGATGACTGCATTAACGATCGAGTTGTAAATCTATTTGTTAGATTTCACGGTCGGTGTTGCAAATAAATACACTGTCGATTGTTTTATTGACTATATTAGAATTCTAAACACTGTAGTGGAATGTTTCAACATAATTATTACCTTGTCTATCGATTTTTAAAACATCCGCTTAGAAAAAGGCCTTGTCTTTAGATGTTGAATTCGGGGCTTGAAGAGGAGACCAAGTAGGCATGAAGAAGCTTTTATAAAGTTTATAAATTTTTAAATATTTTTTCATAAATCCTAAAAAAGGGATAGTCTGTAAAATATACGTTGATTCATTGCTAATGTAGCACTATAATCAATCCACATGATTTTTTTAATGTGGGCGGGAAATTTGCAAATCGAACGCCTGGAAACGATTTTTTTTATTATTGACGCGATCGCTCCGATGGTTATGATCACTTTATATCAGTGTTCTCTGCTCCTCCATCCCTTTTAGGTTATTTTCTAAACATCCGGGTTTGATTGTATAACAATACAAAAAAGTTTTGCAACCTTTGTAATCTTTTAGAATTCGATTATGCATATTTTTTAAGTAAAACTTCGTTAGCACCGTTGTGATTTGAAACTGAAATGGAAATGACACATAGATTTATAGGATTTAGCCTGCGAGAGTATGAGATAGAATCAAACCTTACCGAATTGGCTAATTTGATTATGAGCTCGCTTTTCAAGGCTCCTATTAGTTGAGATTGTGTGGGCGAAGGTTTCGCTTCTACCGCGTGTGAACTGCACTCGATAATTTTTTTTTTATTTGGAGCATGCTTTATGATTTTTGAACGGATATAATCAACAAAAATTATTTGCTCCAAGGTCCTAGTTTATTGATTCTAGTAATAATAATGATGATTTATACAGCGCCGTTTTTGTGAAAAATCACCTCAAGGGCGTTGTACAAGGGTACATCGGTTACCAATCCATAAAAGAAAATCATTTAACCGTTTCTGCGGAAAATAGTAATTAGGGACTTAGTATAATTCTATTCTGAAGAAAATGCAGACTTTCATTAGATGTGCTGTTTCCGAGCCAGTTTTCAAGGCCGGGAGTAAAAATATGATTGTGTAGGGGGCGTTTGATGTTTATTTTGCGAGCAAACTCATCACTTAGTCGGTTTTACTGACCGCCTTGGATATTTATACAATTATTATTATTTGACATGTACTAGTGCATGAACTTGGCGTGTTTTTCCGCCAAATTTTCTATTTTGCTAAATTGCTACACGCAAAAATTACCATTTAGAAGGTCATTTTTTTGCTTTGGCGCCTCTTTCTTGTAACTGGTTGCAAAATGTCTATTGCGCTTTCTTCTATTGGTACGACTTTACCAAATTAATGAATTAATAACACCGGAACACATTCTTCATCGCAAAGTAAACAAATTGGATTCCGGATTGTGTTGATATTGCATAATCATAATTTTACACTTTTATATATTTCTAGTTTTTGTGCTTCCATTCATCAGCCTTGTTTAAAGTTAGTGTGCTATTGCCGACTCCACAGGTACTAACTACACTCAAACTAAACACGATTAATTCATACATGCCTACACACGCTTCCCTACTTAGTTAGTAATTATTTGTTTTATCGGATCAATGGTTGAATCCGAACCAAGCTGAGTATGCATTTATATAATTTATTTACAGCTTGTAGCATTTTAAATCAGCACCTAATCTATTTAGAGTAGTTTCCAGAGCACTGAAATGCAGAATGTAGATCACTTTTAAGTTTTCACAGTAAACGCATTGCGAGCACGCTGGCAATTCTCCATTCTCCATTGAAAATATCTCATCCTGACACTACTAAAACTGACACTAGTAGCTTTATAGAAATGGTCGGGCTTTCTGTTTTAATGAGAATCTGAGGTCTGGCAATACTTGTAAATCTACTATATTTAACATTGTTTACTCGCTGATTTCTATAGGTGAACTAGTTCCATTCTCCCTATCCATCCCTTTTTTGTGTTCCTAAATAGTATTATTTTATAACCGTTCTATAGGTGAACTAGTTCCATTCTCCCTATCCATCCCTTTTTTGTGTTCCTAAATAGTATTATTTTATAACCGTTCTATAAGTGAACTAGTTCCATTCTCCCTATCCATCCCTTTTTTGTGTTCCTAAATAATATAATTTTATAACGTTTTAGTATTTAATAATATGTAACCTAGTATTTTATTGTTCCAAAATAAAACTGTGAAAAAAACAAACGTCGTTTAATAACGTGTTATTTATTATTTTTGGCAGGCAGTCCATCGCCAGCTTATTTTAATGTAAATGTCATATTGTGGAAGGAAAATTTTGTTTTATTCTAAAAATAATTTAGACACGTAATTTGCTTGCATTTTCTTGCTCTTGTAAATGTTTTTTTCTTACGGGATGACAACTAGGAGATAGAGTAGTATTATATTAATCTTTTTCGTATTTTCATAACAGTCGTAGAACATCTTCTATCTTCGGGTGATGCACCACGGCGTGTAAAACTCGGGATCAGGTTTCTAATAATAACACCCCTTAGGGGCCATCCATAAATTACGTCACACGAATTTCATGATTTTTTTACCCCCCCCCCGTCCCTATCACACATCGTCACATTTGTGAGACCCCTCCCCCCAGCATGACGTCACATATTTTGCAACTTTACATGTAAAAATAATATTTGGTAATATTTTAAAGGTTTTTCGACAACATTTTATATTGTCACGGTTACATTTGCCACAACGGAGGGGGCGTAACGGGATGCCACGACGGAGGGGGTGCGCAACGGAGGGGACGTAACGGGATGCCACGACGGAGGGGGTGCGCAACGGAGGGGGCGTAATGGGATAGGGAATTTTTTTTTGTGGCATTCACGTGTTTCGCAGTCGTTTTGTGCATGTGACGTCACAAAGCAAGCCACTTGTAATATATAGGTATAGATTAAATGTGTAAATGAGTCTGTACAAAAATCATCCACAAATCATTATTAATAAAGCTCACGACCCCCCCCCATATCCCTTGTCACAAAATGTCACACTTCTCTACTCCCCCCCCCCCCCCCTTATGGTGTGACGTAATTTATGGGTGGTTCCTTATGTAGACGGTGATAAGGTTTACATTCCAGCTTAACACCAATTTTTATTTTTATTTTGGCTCAAATATTTAAATGTTTTACGATCATTTTCTAAAGAATTTAATTTTTCATATTATACAATAAAACCATAACCGAAAATGGGTTCGTAAGTAAGAGATTTTGAACTGTAAAGGAGTTTTTATAGGCCTCAATAAAAATACTCGATTATTTCAAAAGCAAATAAGTGTTCTACTTGCAGTTTTTAATTCAAGCATCTAAAATATTTCTAAGCCATCTAATTTTCAAATATAAATCAAATTATTTTGCATTGCTTGGCTAAGTGTGTTTTGTAGTGTAAAACTAAACGAATTGTAAAGCGGCATTAATCAGTCGTCATACTTCTTGAATTTGTCTGTTGTGCTAATAATTAATCGTCTCTTTAGGCATTAGGCGTACTTCCTAGGTACGTGCTAGCCTCCCAGACTGCGGGTGCTCCTCTAGCATCTGTTTTCAGACCTAGACTGGTCGTGCATGTGAATTAATAAGTTGTCTCGAGTGAACAGCTGTGCGGACAGACAATGGCCCTTCTTGAGCCGGGAAATAGATGTTTCATCTGCTTGTTCCACTTGGGAAATTTTGCCAGTCCTTAAATTTAGAATTATGACAACTGTTTGTTTTATATTCTGGCTGAATGTTTCATAATTCGGTTGATGCAACTTCCAGCCTTTTGTTTTTAACCCGTTTAGTCCCAGGAGGTCCCAGCTTACATAGGTATAAATCATTGTGTCTGCCTTTATTACTGTGATGGTGGGAATTATGATCTCAACGGTGTTAGAAAGAGAAAATTTCACGCTTTATATTTAAATCTAGAATGTAACCGTAGAAAAAATAAAATGTGCACCTTTATGAAATCAAACTTTCCGATAACAATTTGAGAAAAATATAAAATTTGGAAAATTTTTGTTTATTATATTTTTACGACACGAAAAAAACGTGAGGTGTTAACAACTTTTATAATACATTTGCCTAATAACATATGTGTGTGCTTTATTTTCTCTTTTTGAAGTGAAACTTCTTTAGCACCGTTGTGATTTGAAATTCGATGAAACGTAAACGACACTAAAAAGAGACAAACACATGTGCCAGAAAATAGATAGAATGAAACCTTACCGCATTGGCTGCTTTGATTATGACCTCACTTTTCAAGGCTCCTATTGGTTGAGATTGTGTGGGTGAAGGTTTCACTTCTACCGCATTGAACTGCGCTTTTTTTTCGTTGTCAGTAATTTTAAATCGAAGCCATTTGCAAACATATTTCACCACCCTTTCAAAACAGTTTTTAGTTTTTGGACATGTTCGGAAATATTCAATTTATTTGGATTTTATGGCAAAGCGGAAATATTTTGACCTTCTGACAAAATACGCCCCATTCCTGAGGGGTTAAAACCTTCGCCAAAAGCTCCCGTTGTCTGATCTCCATGTTTTCAAGACTGGTTTTTATATAATGTATGCGATAG
Source organism: Limnephilus marmoratus (assembly GCA_917880885.1). Taxonomy (NCBI): domain Eukaryota; kingdom Metazoa; phylum Arthropoda; class Insecta; order Trichoptera; family Limnephilidae; genus Limnephilus; species Limnephilus marmoratus. The sequence goes on along the minus strand of OU862916.1, from coordinate 40,381,783 downwards.
CTGTCAGTCAGATAGGTAGTTGATATCTGTAAGATAAGCTAATGACTGTTTTATTAACGTAACGGGCCACACATGGCTAGATTTAACCTACGTGTTTTTTTGTTCGTAATTGGTATCGGAGAAACTAGTTTTATGAGTTCAAGTTATCAAGTTTTAAGTTTAACTTCAGGCTGTTTAGACCGTTTAGAACACTATCGCAAACTAAAAGTTATAATTAATTGTTTCTACATATATCTTAGATAATACTAGTGTGGTGTTTTTTTAGGGTCAGGTTGGTATGTCAAAATAAGTTTTACGAGAATGATTAGACCTAACTTTGCCGTTATGACATTTTTGTTTTGTTACACCTCGGGTACATAATTCATTCCGATGGCATCGGTTCTATGCCAACTCAGAATTAAGTCAACTCAACTACTCTTCGAAAAGTCATTAAAAGCTGTGAAAAAAATATTGGAAAATATCCCATAACCTAATCCAAGTGTCGGAATTTGCGGCCCGCTTTTCATAGGCGTCTGCGGCTCTTCAGACATTAATTGCAATTTCACCTCTTCTCAACCAGCCTTATGAGAAGGAGCCGATGAACGAACTTTGACTCGATCAGCATCAGTGTTACCAACTCAGCTCATGGAACGCTTGATTTATTGAATGAGTCTTCTGAAGTACGAGAATGGTTTCGGAACTTTCGGAACACAAGGCTGGTTTAAGGTTTAAAGTTAACTTATCCGGAACTAGAATTTTAAGGAATCTATGCGTAAGTCTGTTTATAGTTTTAAGTGGGCAGAAGTGTGATATTACAGTAGAATGTAGATAACACAAAGCAAATCCTAATTATCGTTCCACCACATATACCACGGCACGATTACCACCCCGCCCCCCTTGCCCCGTTAAAATATGGCTCTCTGATATATTTGTTATCCTGTTTCTTTGAAAAATTGGCTCTTCACACTTGACAAACTGCCGACCCCTGACCTAATCTAACGTAACCTATTTAACCAATTTTTACATCACTTTTAATGAATTTTCAAAGGAGGTGATGAGTTGATTTCATTCCGAGTTGTCCGGTCACCATCATGTTGTCGCGAAGATAACGGTATGAACTTTCTATAATATTTCGTATTTACTTTTCCTCTATCGGCAACCTTATCCGAATGATACGCCCCTTATAGCCCATTCACACCATTCATTTATCGTTCATTTCGTGATTTCATTCAGCCTCTTTCCCTCGAAATGAACCGTGTGAACACGAAAGTGAATAGAGACAGTTCCGAATGAAGCATTCCAACAATGTTGGAATGCTTCCTTCGGCACTGTTCACTCGCAACCGGAATTTAACATCACGTGACCCGAATGATGTGTGTGAACACTCAAGTGAACAGTCTTTCACTCGCAAATTAGTCGGCCGAAATGTTCTGGTGTGAGGACGAGTAGCCGGAGCGGCTTAAACGTCAAAATGCTCCGTTTAGTTCGCTTTTCGAAATAACTCCTACACGTCTCATAGAAATCGTTGTTTCTCCCTTACTATCATAGTGAAAAATATGATCTAAACGGCATTGGAAAGAGAAAATAATGCTCTATATATTCAATATAACAATTAACCACAAAATAATACGAATGTACACTTCTATGGAACCAAAGTCTCTGATCGAATTTGAAAAAATAATTATGAAACATTGTGAATTTTTTATAAATTATTTTTATATGAAACGACAAAAAAGTGAGGTGATAGAAACGTTTATAATTTACTTGTCTAACAAAATAAGTGTGTGTTTTTATATATTTTTTGTTACCAGTAATTTTAGTTAGAATAAAAGCAAGTAGAGCCATTTTTTAAACTTTTAAAAGTTTACATTAAAAATTATTCTATTTAAAAAATTACGTGGTTATTTCTAATAACAAATTTTAAAAGCATATTTCATCACCTTTCCAAAACAGTTTTTAGTTTTTGGATACGTTAATAAATATTCCATTTATATGGGTTTTATTGCAAGCCGAGGCCTATTTTGGAATAAAAATATTTTCATGGTGCAAAAATACTGGTAGATATCAGTTTTCAGGTTATTATTTAACCATATGTTCATTTTATGGTGCAGAAATTTATTTACTGTTTACAAGAATCGTAAATATTCCCGAACTTAGCCGTCAGCGCCGGACGAATTCCAATGCGGCCGCGACTACTCTCGACGACTTCGTAGCGAGAATGTCGAGTGAACTCTTCCTTCGAAGGAAGCGTGTGAACACTCGGTGAAACGAGAATGGAACATTTCATCGAGTAAACCTTCATCCGAGTGAACCTTGTGACTTCAGCTTTAGTACTTAGCGCCCTCGAACGAGAGTAATGTTTGTACTTACATGATGATGTTTATCAAAGATTGTGCTGAAAGCACTTTTCTCTGGAAATTGTTCTATTTCAACTCTGCCTTGATCTAAATATCTATCTTTGCATTCAGATGAACCTAGCTGTGTAGACTTGCAGCTTGATGTTTTTATGACTCGGATTCATAATGCACGCTTCTGTCTAATTCCCTATAAAATTGATTTACGACAATGTTTTCACTTTTCCACAGTAATAAATAAAGACTGGAGTCAGACTATGTCTATTGCTCTCTAATCTACACGTTTGGTTGCATAATACATGCATTTGGTTGAGATATTCTCCAGTGCATTATTTATCTATGTGTCGGTTTCATCTCCGAGGAATGCATCAGACGCTATTTGGATTGTGTTATAATCAAATGTAAATAATATTAATGGCAAAATATGGCGTTTAGTTTACTGCCATTTGTGTTCCTTGTAAATAAATGGACGTCCCAAATAATAACCTGAAAGGAATGTATTTGGATTACGTCTATCGATGTTTATGTTAATAGCATTCATGATTGATTTCCCAAATCACGCCAGACGTATTAAATGCTCCATATTGAACTATTGAGATAACCAAGCTACATTTATTACAACATTGTTATTGTCTTTGCGGATATTAGTATAGTTTTGAAGTGAAAACTAACCGGTTCCAATATAATACGATAAATCTACGGTCACATGCAAGTCTGTAGTCTAGTTGTACAAAGCGCCAGACGAACATTAGCGGTCAGACGTTCAATGGACCAAGGGTCGAACCCTATCAAATCAAAAAATATTTTTGTAAAATCAACATCTATTCTTCAAACCACTCCAAAAACGACATCTAGCGACTCCGAAGAAGAAGACACAAATACTAATAAGATGAGCAGATGTATAGGAAAAGGTGGACTGGAATTCGACGACAAAAATATGAAAAACAAAATCATCCTTCACATTGATAAAAAAAGTGCTTCGTTGTCTCTCCTCACTCTTGTCTACTTTAGTTTTCTGAAGGTTTCACTTCTACCGCGTGTGAATCACACACTCTGTTTTTTTTTTACAGAATCTATTTCCCTAGGAACTTTTAATACAAATAGGAACACTAGCAGACCCGGCCACACGTTGCTGTGGCTAACGAAACACAACGCCATTACCCAACCTTTATAAAATCCACACCACCCGCCGCTTGCCAGCTGCCCGCTGCCTGAATTGAATATTTGAATTTCTCGGCTTTTCTCTACCATAATAAGCATGTACTTACTCTAGGACATCTATTTTCCAATTTCTTCCGTAGAACGAATTTCAAAAGTGACTATTATAGTACGGCCCGCCAGCCGTTTTAAATCGCACAAAAATATGTTTTCTGTGAATTTCTCGGCTTTTATCTAATATAATTTACATGTATTATACATATAAACATTCCTCTTCAATCACTATATCTATTGGTGAAAACCGTATGAAAATCCGTTACGTAGTTTAAAAGATTAACGCGCACATACATTTTGGGTGACTTCATTTTATACTATGTAATGATAATGATATAATTTACATGTATTATACATATAAACATTCCTCTTCAATCACTATATCTATTGGTGAAAACCGTATGAAAATCCGTTACGTAGTTTAAAAGATTAACGCGCACATACATTTTGGGTGACTTCATTTTATACTATGTAATGATGATGATGTAATGATAATGATTTAAATCTAAATATCTGCATTTTATCAAAATTCATTAAGGATGGTTGTTTCAAAAAATTTTAACGATTTAATAAAATTTTTGAAGTTAATATTCACGTTCTGTGTATGTTGTATTTATGATTTAAAGAGATTCCCATTTCTAGTTCCATCATATAAATATGGCAGAGTAGTTGCTTCATAAAACTGAAATAATCAAAGAACTTGAATAGATCTTTCACAGAAAGTGACAATATTTGATGAATTGTATTGAAGTGATACGGATTTTGGGTCACGAGTTTTTGATTGTCTCGAAAATGCATAATCGAAAAAAAAATTACATGAAGTCAGAGTCCGAAGTCACTTGCCAAAATCGTGGGTTAAGAAACCGATCGGATATATAATTTTGTTAGCGCTTTCGTTTGCTGACGTTGCGCTTGTTCGTGCGCTAATGCAAAAAAATCGAATAAACATTTACATCCAACTCTCAACATTACGGTGGAGGTGCAAGGGCGTTAAAAGACACCTACCATACTTTCTATTATATGAAAAGTACCTAACTATCCAGACTCTGTAGTTTTATAATACTAAAAAAAATAAAACTTCGGAATTCATACCCTTTGTATTTTTTTTCCTTTGGGGGTAGGAAGGAGAAAGCAAGTAATCGGCCTTTTTAAATCAATAATGTGTTTTTGTTCTAAAGGCTTTTGAAACTGCATTCATCTTCTGTTTTGAGATAGAGATTTTTCTTAGACTTGGAAACATTGACCAAGTTATGCTTTGCCCTCTGACGTGGCCTTACCCCCCTAACACATCAGAATTAATTCGATTGCTATCCATGCAAAATGAAAACAATTTGATGGTGCTAATTTCAATAGTGCTTCTTTCGATTTGAGAGGCGGGTTTGGGTACCACCGCCCCGGGAACCATTTATTGGATAACCCACACTTCTGCCCTCTCCCCTCTCACGCGAACCCCCCTCCCGCGATCCCCCACTCTCCTGCGTTCAATATATTCAGTCTCGGTACATTCAAACCACCTAGAAACATTTTCAAGCCACCTAATGCAATTTATTTTCATTTTCCATATATTACAAACATTCATGTTTTTATATTATAAGAGAACAATCAATCAAACTTGGTACCTAACATAGGTACCTATTTAAAATAAATATATATTTTTTTATTAGATTAAAAGTATTCGATTTTGTTAGTTATTAGTTATTACCAAAGATGTTATTATCATAGGTTAGTACTTCGATTAAGTTCATTAATTTAAAGAGTTAATTCGAAAATTTAATTTTTATTTAACAATCGATGGTTTGTAAAATGTCATTCTCATATTGTGATATTATTGACAGTTTCGTAAAAAAATTTGTAATGATTAAGAAAACTCATGTATTGTCATGTAGTTGTAATAATCCAGAAACCTTCGCAAGGCTGGAAAGAAGGCATTTTGAAAGTTTCAAAAATTTCCTACGCTTAATATAGTAATGCGTACACAACTCACATACATAGAAACAAACATGTATTGATTTTTATATATTATATGTACATATAGATTAAGAAAATATTACATTTTAATGTAAGGAAAACAAATTTCAAAGTACCCCACATAATAGAGAATATATTGTCACAAGAATATTCTCGGTAAATCTGTGTAATGGGTAGTAAATCACTTTGGGCGCATAAATTGAAATTCGCCGGGGGTAAATAGAATCTTATAAATAAATCGTCTCAACGTGGCCTAACCACCTTTTCAAAATTGTCATGATCGCCGAAACAGCTATTACAATAGTAATACAAAAAGGAAAATACTATCATAACTTTATCGTCATATTCGTTTAATAAACACCTTATTTTTATATGATTTTATTTCTTTTACAATAATTATTTTTTGACACATTAATATATTTAATTTATTGAATTTTATTCTTGAAATATTAATCAGAGTATTGTCAATAAATTGACGGACGCTTTGGTTTCTTTTAATCGGGTTTGGTTTATCGTCCATTACTATTGATTGAACTGGTACGGCGTGGGATCGCGCCCAAAGGTTAAGTCGTTAACCACCGATGGATCATCTCGTTGGCAGTTCGATTATCCGCGCATCTGTTGCTTTGTGTCTGTTGTTTTTTTATGATCGCTAACTTTATTATTTTTTAAATATAAGTTTTATTTTAAAGGAATGTAGGTATAACATTATAATGTTTAATATTTATAAAAAATATTATTTAATTTTTTTCGTTTTTTTTTACGTGGATAACACTATTTGGTCAACACCGTGGCAAATAGTATTTGTCTTTCGTAGAGGGTGTTCAGCACGGTCGTACACGAAGGATTGTAACCAGCGAATCCTTAACATATTTGGAGTACTAAAAGTGGAGGTCATTTTGCTATCCAATGTTTTTTTCAGTCACACGTCTTTACGTCTCCACTGATCACACTCCTACATGTCGCGACGGGATCACGTGATACGCGCGCTGTTTCGTGTGTTACCGTGCTGTTGGGACGAGACGGAGTGCTTATCGCGAGAACCGCTAGGCTCTACCCGATTAGGACTATGTGCTGCTCACTTGCGATTTGTGAATGAAAAATATTTTTATTGTTTTTAGTTTAAAAAAAATTTCGGACAGCAAAATTACATCTACATTTTTACTCCAAATTTGCTCAGGATTTGCTGGTTGATATCCTTCTGGTATGTGCTGTTACTCCCTGCATATTTTACTTTTGCGCAAAACGACGGCACAATAATAAGATAATTAAATTATCTGATTATTTTATTTATGCCGTTATTATTGAAACTTTTTTGGAGAACGTATATTTTTCTTCTCTAGTTTTTATTTTATTGTTATAAAATCAATTTCATAATTAAAACAACAAAAAAACTTGATAATAATATCACTAATGCCTGCGTTCAGAAGAGATCCAGAAATCTGCTCCACTAAACAAGACAAACTTTATACTGGCTAAAAAAGACGCTTCGCTGGTTTTTACGCCCTCTCTGAATGCAGTTTGCGAAGTATCCTGTAAATCTCTCATTCAGATTCATTAACCATTTCGCTACGGAGGCCGTCATCTGTATTACCTTACTATGCCATTCACCAGATTCGATGATGAAGCAGGCATATTACCAAACAATCGTATTATAGGTATTATAACAATGCTTCGCACACACTCCCGGCATTATGCGAATTGCGCGATTACGTCTCGCCTTTTGGCTTACGAATCCATTTTGCCGTTATTGCTAGCTTGGATTTAGAGCTAATTCGCTTAATGGTCCGATGTGTAAATGTACGCGGGACAGTCGGCCAAGCGTTCATTTACTGAATAATGCCGAAGATGTTTGGGCGCCAACTCGTTAATTTTATTGTCTTTAACCCCTCAAAATTCGGGCGCATTTTGTCAGTAGGTAAAAATATTACCACTTTGAAATAAAATCAAAATAACTGGAATATTTGTGAAATTATCCGAAAACTAAAAACTGTTTTCGAAAGGTGATGAAATTCGCTTCCAAATTGTATTATTAGAAATAACCATGTAATTTTAAAATGTTTATTTCTTCAAGAAAGTTCTGCTATATAATTATTATTACGCTTGACACCTGTTTCGCCTTCTGAAGGCATTATAAAACTGTGGTCATACCACTTACAGACGATGAATTTATAATATTTCTAAATAGGTATTTACGATGACTGATTTCTGAGTAAAATGACTGAAATTATTAATGGTTATCCTTTTAAAGTTTCCCCAGTTAATGCATCTTTTAAATTCGACTGAAGAACTTGTTTTTATATCTATAAATTGTAAAATATTTCTATTATTAATGAATATATTAAAGAAATAAAAATTTAAAATGGTGTTCTGCAAATTAAACTTAATTAAGTAGGTACAATATATATTTTTTTAAATATATGGGCATTTCTCCACTAATTGGAAAATAGCTGTCCCAGGTAAATTTTATATAGTAGATCTTAATATTACCGAGTTCTTTGTATTGATAACGACAATATGTTAGCTATTCTTGGCATGCTATAGCTCATACAGTAAAATAATATTGTAATATTAATTTAAATGCACTTCAAACACCTCAATTCACAGTCCCCTGTCGTGTCCCATTTCCGAAATTACAAGTCTTATGACAAATATTCATTTTCAGTATCATTACTGCGTCAGTTAAAAGTGTATAAATAGTACTAGAATATAGTAAGCATCTTTGCAATACACAATCATATTTTTAAAATAACAATTTATTTAAGAAAACAGTTATCAAATGTTGTCCTCAATTTTTTTGAACAGTCCCCTGTTACAATTTGAAAATTGCACCGAAATCGCACTATGCATTGGCGCGGTAGTTTATATCGTGAAACAGAACGAAATCGGTGTGATATTCGTTCGGTTGTAGAGCTATGTGGGCTGACGCCATCGTATGCATTTTCACAGCCACGCTTGTAAGTGAACTACGTGTCTAGACCGCTAGTTGAACAGTCCCCTGGTAAGCATTTTACTTATAGTTTTAAGTAATAAAATTACGATTTTTTTTTAAAATAATTACTTATCGAGAATGCAATCACGCTTGCTTCTTGATTTTGAATTGATTTAAAATGGTTTTATGCTAGAAAAGTTTCTATGCAAAAATAACAGTCCCCTGGGCACAGTCCCCTGTCATTTTTATGTCACAGGGGACTGTTCTATACCACAGGGGACTGTTTCTTTTAGGTATCTTCAAGTTTTACCTGCCATATTGCACAATACAAACATTTCGTTTAATATTATTTTTATAGCAGGTAATACTCCATAATACCACATAAAAAGAATTCAGCGAAAACAAGGGAAGAAATATTAGATCGAAAATGCATAGCTGCACGTTTGAGATACTAACGACTTAAAAATGACACACAGAAAAGAGAAGAAATGAAAGAAAAAGGCACAAGAAAATTAGTTAAGGACATGAGTAGTCGTGAGCAGAAGGCTCCAAGAAAAACTTGGAGAGAGCATTGTTCTACCTATCGCGCAAAGAAAAAAGTTTTGAAAGCAGTTACAAATACTTTTGTTAAGGAAAATATGCCTGATTCAGTGTATTCCGCATCAGCTTTTCCGGTGCCTTTGAGATTGCCAGATAATGCATTAACTATAACTATAGCTAAAATCAATAAACGTGGAATATCGTTATGGTCAAATAGATTATGAGGAAGGTAAACTAACAATAACTTGTATGAAAATTTGTGACGATAAGTCACACTTTTAGAGTTAACGAAAATGATGTTTCTGATGTTTCTTTTGCACAAATACTGGAAAAGTGACCAAATCCAGATCTAATCTTAAAAGGGAAAAGATATTATTATTACTTTCCATCAGCTGTACCGGTTTTAGAGAAATAATTTAATTTTAATATTTTCTGGAACTGCAATATGATGACTGATTTTGTATATAATTACAACTGGTTACTATTAAAGGTTAAATATTTCAAAGTATTATTGTCAAGTCATAATGTTGATTGTGATATTAGAAAGCAAGTTAATATTTTTTAGTATTAATTTTACAAGTCAATAAAGAGTGAAGCAAAGATTGTTTACTTAAGAAGTTTTAATAAATTTAATACAAGTGTTCTGTAGAATTAAGAAAGTTCATAACATGTTTTATTTGTTTAGAAATTGTTGTTTTATCAGTCCATAATACAGATGGTAATAGTTATAATAAATAGAAACAAAGACTGATTGCTTATATTCAATAAACATATGTTTTTTATTTCATATAAATACTCCTCTGAATTATATAACAGTCCCCTGTCAATATTTTTCGTAAAATTTACCATAAACCAAAAATTAAGAGGAAAATGTGTGAGATTTATGTAAATATATATTTCATTTATTAATGCCTTTCCATGTATGTACATATTTTCTTAATTATTAACAAAAATATGCTTGGGACAGTGTTGTATGGGCCAGTTTCCAATTAGTAGAGAAATACCCATATGTATATGTTACCGTAAAAGTCCGAATATTGGTAAATCTTAAGATTTTCCGGTAAACCCTAAGATTTACCAACTCTTAATGGTAAAAGTCCGACCCGTTCTATAATAATCATCGTTCACCAACCTAACCTAACCTAACATGTACTAAATTCTAATGGTAAAAGCCCGAAAAAATCGTTTCTTATTTAAATATTATAAACGTTTTTTTCAGGCTTTTACCATTAGAATTTAGTACATGTTAGGTTAGGTTAGGTTGGTGAACGATGATTATAGAACGGTTCGGACTTTTACCATTAAGAGTTGGTAAATCTTAGGATTTACCGGAAAATCTTAGGATTTACCGTAGTTCGGGCTTTTACAGTAACATATATATTTTTTAAATTTGAATTTTCTATTTTATTTAATTTCTATTTTTCTTTAAAATATTTTTTTTCTTTATTTTAAACTTTTATGTATTTCTTAATTTTTATTTAGTACGTTTAATTATTATCTGTTTAAATAAAATAGTATTTATTAATTCCTATTTAAAATATTAAATGTTTGACTACCACAACAAGGGCATTGGCCTAGTGTGGTAGCAAAAAAAACAAAAAATCTGTAACCAATTTATGAAATAAAAATAAAAATATCGTTTTGTAATGCAAATTTTAAAAAGTTTTAAAAATGTCTCTCCTTACTTTTTTTCTAACTAAAATCGCAGATAATGAGAAAAAAAACACATATTTTATCAGACAAATGAAATATGAAAGTTATTTGTATCTCTCTTTTTTTGTCGTTTCATGTAAAAAAATTCAGAAAAGTTTCATAATTTTTTTCAAATTCCGGTCGGAAACTTTAGAGTCGTAAAGGGGTACATTTGAAAAATTTTGGGTTTAACTTTTGGATTTGAATAAAAAGCTTGTTGTTTTCTCTTTTTAATGCCGTTTAGATCATACCTACGTCTCACTTTGACAGTAAGGGAGTTACAACGATTTCTGTGAGACATGTGAGCTGGGACAAATATGGTCTTCTGTGATTAAACGGGTTAATCCTTTGCTGTTCCTAAGTCCCCGATAGTAAAGCTCGCTTCGCCGACTATTTAGCGTGTAAAGTTCACCGGATGATGTTATTATTGCTAGTTTTGCGAATTGTGTTGGGCCAAATTGGCGAATTTTATGAACAACAACTTATTTGAAATGGTCACGTAATTTTGAGATGCTTCGTAGGCACATGTGAATAAGTCGTTAAAACGAGCTGCGTTGTGATTTTACAGTTTGATATAAAATTAAACTGCATGTTTTGTAGGCTTACGCAATATTGTGTAGAAATGCATGATAATAAATGGAATGAAAAATAGCAATTTTATACCGTGTTGATATTTTGTTTTATGTTTTTATTGCAATATTTTCAGTGCAATTATGTGACACCAGTGAAAACTTGGTTCTTTTTTTTTACATGTGCTCCACACAGGAGGCTCTGAGGAAAATAATTTCCCTGAGGGCCTATGTCATCTTTGGGGATGCTGTGTGGAGGGTTTTTTAGGGAAAGAAAGGAGAGGAGAGTTCTGGGAAGGAAAATGGTTTAAGGGGTGGGTGGGAATCTAGTGTTCAGTGTGTCCTGGTCATCCACCTCCAAGACTTAGACACACCTCATCCCATGAACCGGGGCACCCCTGCTAAATCACCAAACGTAGCGAACCACTTGGGGTGACCTATGGCAGAGGTGTTGGTTACCCAATAAAGGTTCCCGGGGCGGCGGTACCCATTCCCGCCTCCCAAATTGGTTCTATTGCAATTGGGATATTTTAATTCTAATTTAAAAGATACTTAAAATAATTTTCTATTAAAACATACTTATCCGCAGAGTTACGGACAGAAATTATTATTTTTGGTAATAAAAAATTGCCAATATCTGAATGCATCAGTCATCCGTCATTCAACGATTTCGGAAATAAGACACTGCTAAAAATCATGCTGTTTCGATTCGCTTCTGATACATAAAATGGTTTCCACTCCAAATTACAGGGGTTCTCATTATTATCATGTTCTCCTGATTCACTATACATCATCATGGCTCATGGCAGTCATAACCTGCAAGCTGCACTCCGAAACAATTACAGGGTTTCTAACCGCGAAGCGCCTCTTTCAGAAATCCTTCTCCCCTGGATAACGTGACTAAGAAGTCAGAATTGCTTACCCTCTTCGTTCAAGGTATTTTGAGAACGTACTTGTATACTGTATATCCACTCCACATGTCCTCAAAAGATTTTCATCATTTTTACACGTGTATTATTTTTAAGTGTTTTTCCCCTCTTCCATTGCGTAACGCGCTTAACTTGTATTAATACGTCTATTTAGACGTAACCGACATTCTAATTTATACCCTCGTTAACACCCCCGGTCCCGGCGACATTTTTAGTCTTAAAAAATGTTTATAGTATTTTTTCAATTTCTGACGGCGATTTGGCTCTAGGAGTTTTTGTAGACAAATTAATGGCATTTTTTTTTCTAAGCTATCGAACGCCCGTGAAAATCCAATGGACAGGAGTATAAATATAACTTATAGCTTGGTGTGAGACGTCAGAGGAAAATGGCGAACCTTGACCGTGACTGCTTCTATACACAAGAATTAAGTATACACCCACTGGGTTGGTAATAAACGTTTCTTTTTATTTCAATAAATTCTCTTTTTATAGCTTTTCTTAAAATATAAGTTAAAGAAAATACGCCGAATCGCCTATCTTCTGCTTTGCAAATTTATTTTATTTCGTCACTAATTTATTATGTAACTGAGGCTTCGCCCAATTTTAGCGCTATTTTTTTCTTAATCAACAATAATTAAACTCGACAGACAATTCGACTAAGATTTCCCGATTTTAAAATATTAAAATGAATGTCACGGTAAACATTTAAATATTTAATAATTCTACGTTAAAATTGTGTTTTCCCAAATTGATGACACCAGGAATGTGCTTTTGAGCCACTTTTTAACGTAACATTCGCTTATTTTGATTGGTAAGAGCGGCTGTTAATATTTATATGATGCTTTCATATTTATTTGAGTTAAATCATCATAACTTATCATAAAAAATATCAGTTCTCAAATAAATCCCTGTCGCCAGCAAAATTTTACCCCAGGTACATTTTTTTATGCGGAATTTTTTTCTTCCTTATATTTTTAACTCTTTTTTTCCGGCGGCGTTGCACATCGTATGGAGATCGCGAATTATTTTCAAGGGCAACTCGCCAGGCCGATTTACCGTTGACGGGCTGCCCACGCGATGCGAAACAACTATGTATATACAAAGTCGGGCTGGTAATTGATGGCGCTATTTTCCCTTTTACTCTAGTAAAATAAATGTATTTTTTCTTTATATTCAGCTAAGAATTTCGACTGCGCTGAGGTAATATGGTTTCCTGGCTTCCCAGCCCGCGTGTTCGTAAATACGCGACGCGTTATCCATTCGTGATATTTTGGTAGCGCTCGGCAAGTAGTTTGTTTAGTAGTAAATACCAGACTTGCTGAACGCTAACACATCAGTTATTTACGAGACTGCATGTGCCATTATATGCTTCCATAAAAAAAAAATGCGTGTTTTATGTGAACTATCGGAAAGCTACGAATGTAAACCAATAGTTGACAATTAAGTGTATTGTATTTTGACAAAATTAATGTTTAAAAAAGGTGTTGAGAAGTAAGTAAAAATTTTCAAAGTTTTTTTTGTATGCGTACGAGATTATAAATCCCATTTTATATCTTACCTAACCTAATAATTCATATGCTACCATATGTTCGAAGTATCGTAAATAACTGACGTGTTAGCGTCCGACACGTCTGGTATTTAAGAAGCTATTTCGTGCATTTACCGAGCGCCTGAGCGTTGTCGAAATATCCCGAATGGATGACGCGTCGGGTATTTACGAAAATGCTCCCAGGCCGCTCAAGCGGAGGGTATTTATTACTTACAATTTATACCTATTATTTGGGGCGAATTTCCCTAATGGTTTGTATTTTTAATGTATTTGATTTTGGTTTGAGGACGATTCGAAGAGGCAAGGGTAGTAAGAAACTTTTTCAATTCACAAACAACTTAATGATTTGTTTCTTTTAACATGATTCTCACACTAGGGGTGTTTGATGGAAAATTTTCCCAGCATTGTAAACATCAAAAGATTTGTAAATATTGACGTGGTTCGCAATTCTCTTTAGTCTTAATAAGGATTTGTATATTTTAACACGTTTCATATTTCTCCGTCGTGTAAGATGATAACCGGCGTTGCGGTAGCCTATTTCAATAAAAGAACGAATTAACTTCAAGATGATTTTTCATAATTATTTGTACATTTTTACACTGTTCATATTTTGTTAAATAAAATAATTGACGTCTTTATTAATTGATGGCCTCTCGAGAGACCTCCTGGAGACTAATAGCAGAAGGTTTTGCGCTGGCAGGCGGCCATGGCTACTTAAAAGTGGATTAATTTTATGACACTATTTATTTAAAAAAATCAGTTTTTTCTCAATCCTTGTTCCTATTTTGTTTAACCCAAAAATTTTCCTCTGTAATTCGGCCTATATAATTTTTGCTCTCGGCCTTCCAGTAATTTTCAACAATATTATTTTGCAATAAATGGCCGGAGATTTATCGGTCATTAGCGTTTCTTTATTAGTCTGGTTTAGAATTTAATATGTTTAATCCTTTTTAAAATTCAATGTAATAATTATAAATAAAGCGTCTTGAATGCATCACATTACACGTACGCCCGCAATGCCTAATTCCGAGTTTTAACCCTTTCATTACCAGTGTTCTTCCTCAGAAACATGTTTTTTTTCTGAGGTTGCAATCTTTTTTCCAGCAACAAATACCGTAAATACAATGACAGACTCCGTTTCTGCTGTTTTGCTTGTACCGTAATCCATTATTATTTTTTATTTTATCTTTATATTTATGCATATTGATACACTGTATACGAAAGTTTTTTTTAAAATAGTTATTGTGTTATTTTTTTCTTTACTAATAAAAATTTATCCTTTGAAGTCTGAAAATAATAAATTTGAAAAAATAATCTAAATTATAAAAGAAAGAAAATATACCTATACCAATAAAAAGCTAATTGTTCGAGGTGTTATCGAACATAAAATGTGATCTGTATGTGGAAACAAAAGTGTGGTGCTGAAAGGGTTAACCGGATTTATTAACTTGACTAGTTAGCGCTCTGCTGGTCGGTATTAACGATGTCGGCAGATAACTCTCAATCACTTTGTATGCATTTGTGTAAAACTGGCCAGTTTCTCTAAAGGAGTCGTTCAACTGTTGGAGAATTCTGGATTTAAAATCAAATTGTGCCATTGTAGTCCTCCGATGATTGCAACCAAACCGAGAAACTTTCTACCCGTCATACGCTTCACAATATTTTACGGCGTTCAATTTGAGCTATCTCAGACTGAATCAGGGTTCCACTACAACTCAACAAAGTGGCATCATTTTTAATGACTTTTCAGAGGAGATGTAGAAGTTGCGTATTGTTGAGTTGTCCGGTCACCCTGAATAAAAATGATTGGTTGTCATAAAACGTATTATTTTATGCTTGAAATTTTTTATTTGTTATTGATTTTATTGCTACTTTAATTGAAAGAACATTGGATCTGTGAGGGCGTGATTAACTTAAAATGACAGAGCATAGATGTGTCGACTGCAAATACATGAAAAAAAAATATTAAAAAAATACGAACTAATTAAACATCGAAAACGTATCTTTTAAAACAATTTAAAGGGGCGGATGTCGAAAGTAGGAAAAATCACATTTCAAAATATAAACATGGCTACCGCCTGAACTAATGAAAAATAGCGCGCCAAGCCTGTAATGTCAACAATTTTCCGTTCTTGATAGGGAGGAGAACTTTCTAAATTCTTTTTTTGTGCAAATATGCGTACTGTATGAAAGGGTTAAATTTAATATATTTTTTTATCTCTGTAATTGAAAATACGGTACCTATCTAAGTTTTGATCGATATCTGGGTGTGTGCTTACCCTACTGTACCCCATTCCCAGATCTATTTTTTTGTAACCAAAAAAGTGAAGTTATTAAACCAAAACAAATTGAAATAAAAAAAATACGAAAGTAAGTTAAGTTATTAAGTTCAAAATCTGCTTTTCTACACGAAATGAGAGAGAGAGCTGTTATTAACCTGTAATCCGCACTGCATTCCAAAAGTCATCAAGAAAAAAAACATGGACAAGAACATAGTATTTATAAAATATGTTTTTTGTAAGTCCAGTTAGAAACAAGGATTTCATCATTAATTCCCAGAGGATGGAAACAATATGGAGTATAAAAAGGGACCGTGCTGTGTTCGGATACCAATCTAAATATATCCACCGATATATAAGTACAAGTAGGTATGAATCTCGGGAAGAATTTAAAACACAGGAAATGCCATAAGTTGTACCGAACGACACTTATAAATACCGCTTCAAGAATGTCCTAAGTAAATATTTGTTTTTGTTTTCCTTTCCTTATTCTTTATAACGTAGCGAAATTCCATCACAATAGCGGAATAACTTTATTAGTCACCATTGATGATTGTATAGCTTGTGTCGCTCTCCCTAGAGAGAAAAAAATGGCCTTATTTTTAAACGCCCGGGGTCTCAAAAGTTTTGTATGATCTGTAGCTATTCAAAAACGTAAAAATAAATGAAATTATTGTTCACTATTAGCCCGCTAAAATGGCCGGAAGTTTAAAAAAAAAAATTGATTTCGTGATTTGGAAAAAAAAATAAAACAAAGGGTCCATATTTTATATTTTGTACCAAACTTAAATTTTTATTCCATAACTGCAGTACAAAGAACGCAAAAAATTTTTTTTTGAATCGTATGTGATGTGTTTGTTAAAAATATAAAAGGGGAAAATAACAATTTTTCTGGATAAAATCAGTATTTTTTGACTTACTTTTATTCACAAACTTGATTTTTTTTTCTTAATTTTTTCACCTATACGCATTTTTTAATAACAAACTATCGTTGAAAGGTAAAACTATTGAAAAAAAATTATAAAATATATATATTTTTTTAAGTATTAGGTTTAAGTATTATTTTCTGATTATCAATTCATTTTAGCGGGCTAATAACCATTAAAAAAAAAAATTTAAATGCAGTTCTCATTTTCTTTTTAAGACACAACTTTTGAGACCCCGGGCGTTTCTGAATTCAAAAGTTGAAATAATTGACACACCCTACCGTATAGCTCTATATATACCTATGCCACAATCGTTTAAAAAAGATAAAACTACCAACTGTCACGAAGGTACATCGTTCTATTTGTACGTTCTATATAAAACTATCTTAAAAACTTTTATTATTTGACTGTCTTGTTTTAACTCGACCATTTTGCATTTCGCCTGTTTGTAAATTAGTTTGTACGTTCCGGTTCCGTTTCAAGATAGTGGCCGTTTTAATGTTTTAGTTAAAAAAAATATGTTTTAGTTAGAAATTGTAACTTTTCTTCATTGTTATCAAGTTTAATTTGTATAACTCCATTTTAGGTATATTCAATAATTTTATTTATAATTTTTAAATTTTTTATTTATAAAAAAGTTCTGCTGTTAAACTGTCGGTTTGATAATGAACTCTAAAAAAAAAGAAATCGTTGTGTTTATGTGGACTTTCTTTTTCGAATTTTTTCAATTTTTATTATGGTGGCTTACTGCCTGAAGAAAGTTTTGGAAAAAGATTTGTCACTGAGATTGTGACGTTTCTTAGGACAAATTGTATAATTCCTAATTTTGCATTTAAAAAATGCATAAAATGTATTATGGCTTATAATTAAGTAGGTCAGTATTTAAGTAGCAAATCTAATGATTTCAGAAGAAATTTTAATTTGATTTATTAAATAAGAAAAAATTGGAAAAATAGTTTTTTGTTCACATAACTAACACAGGGTCTGAATTGCCTGAAAACCGCCATGCCACACGAGGTTAACCAAAACCTCCTAGACGACCTAGATCACACTAGGAGGTTTTGGGTTAACCATCTTATTAGGTTTATGATATTCTATTAAAATGTAGTTTTATCGGCGGCGAAAGCCTTTCTTATTATCTATGTTTGGCTAGCAGTTTTTTTTTTCAAAATCCGTAGTTTTGATATCATTCCAAATCGTTTTCCCGAAATAATTGGCACGATCAAACTCACCAATCTTGTTAACACAGTCGTCGCGGAATGCTTGGCACGTCCAATATCTAATGACCGCTGTAATTGTGAATACGGTAGTGTTATTAATCATCTTTCTAAAAATCATTTAAATAAGCTGTCAATACTTAATTATAACCCGTAAATTCTTGTAAAACTTTCAGTTGTTTTCATGAACTTTATTTTCTTTTTTCCTTTGGGCAGTGCAGATTTTAAGATAGAATTTTCTCAATATTCTGGTAATTTATTACTGTTCTGTTATATTGCACTTGTCGCAAGATTCGCAGGCCGGGAATCAACACCCCATCACCCCGAGAGGTTCGCTACGTTAGGTGTCTTCGCAGGGGTGCCCTTGTTTATAGGGTGAGGCTTGTCTAGGTCTTGGCAGCGGATGCGTTTTCCCACATATTGCATGCGATCGGAAGAGACTCGTTGAGGGAGATTTTTTGACCGTTCATCTGGGAGGAATGTATTCTTACATCCGTTACTCCTGAACATACTGACCCCCAGATTCCTATCCACCCCTCGTACCTTTTTCCTTCCCAGAATTCTCACTCTTCACCTCTTTTTCAGGAGACGTGAATATTCTTATTAGCAGGTACTGTTGTATGTATGTTGTACAATGCAATGTACATATTTTATGTAACCACGTATGTTAAAATATTGCTATGTAATTTATTGAAAAAAAGTGACAAATCGTGAAAAACAAAGTTTTTTTTACCATAATATCTACATCTATTTTCAAATGCCTTTTTTTTGCTTTGAATGAGGATTGAACCTTTCTTCCCATAAACTGGAGTCGACCAATCGGTCCAAATCCCGATTGTATAAGACCGAAATTTATTGCGTTTATTAACTGCTGTAACGTCATCGAATTTAGAAAAATGCGTGTACGTCCGCGCGATTGCCACCAAAATTTGATAGATTGCATTATCAGTGGCAACGAGTCTATCAGCTCGATTTAATGTCGGGAAACGGGTTAATTTCCACTTCAAATATATATATTCAAATATATATTCCGCTTCATTCATTCAAGAAAACAAAAGTGAAGTTCAAATAGATGTATTTAAAAAGCAACAATTATTATTGTGAACTAGCTGGTCCCCGGCGTGCGTTGCAATTCAAAGAAATAAATTGATTCTCCTTGCACGTTTTTCCCGTGCGTCCATGTTGCCTTCCACCTTCCCCGCCTTCCCCTTCCCTCGTATCTTCCCTCTCCGTGAACCCCACCTCCCCCGTTTCCCTCCCCCTGCCTTTCCTCCTTGCCGCTAAAATATATGAAATACATACATTTATATAAATTTCATAACGCCAGAGCTTACCATTATATACAGGCTGATGTCATTCTGATGTTTGAGCTATATTATTAGTAAAGTTTCATTAAAATCCATTCAATAGTTTTTGCGTGAAAGAGTAACAAACACATACATCAATGCAAACTTTCGCGTTTATAATATTAGTAACAGAAGAATTATTGCTCTGCTAATATTTGAATTTGATTTACGAGCTGCGAACGTAGGTCACTTATTATTAAGAAATTGGCAAACAAACTAATACTTGTCTGGATATACATGTTTTATTAGTTTTAAAATTATATCCTGCGGCGTGTTAAACTTATTTTTAATCTGGAATACTTAATACACGAATTTGTTTTATTTTTTATATAATAATCGAGTAATATGGGTATAATCGCATTTACATAAACAACTCCTGTTTGATTATTGCGGTCTTGGCAAAGAATAAAGTGCGAAATATGATTATGTCCGCTAGATGTCATCTTTTCGCTTGTAATAATATTAATTGTGCCGGGGAACGGACGAACGACGCGAGCGACCTTTTCTTGCCCACGCGGCTGTTGTAACAACAATCCCCGCTTTTTACTTTGCTTTCTGAGAATGTAATGCACGAGAATCGAGAGCTAAATGCAGCATCAGCACTAGTGCAAAGTCTTCTCTAGTTAGATTGCATTGTTTCTACTTTGTCCTGGGTGTTCTTGTGTCTTGTTAGATTTTTAACTTTGTTATTCTCTCCTTTGTAGTGTTTAGATAGGTTTGATCGGTTTCGCGTTGTTGATTTTCAATTAAGGTCAGTCTAAATTATTTTCGTTAGTGATAAAGTTTTTTTCCGCATTTTCAGGTTTATCAAAAGTCAATGTCTGCCAATGGGCTTTTGCGTCAATGTTATCGAAAAGCTCTCTATAATTTATACGACAGCACATATTTCCTCAGTATTTGATCATTTAATGTCTAAAAGTTCAATATTCTTAATAAATCTTAATGATCTCATTAACATTTAGTGAAAATAAATCACTTTGTATGCAACCAACGGTTTCTTCGCTAGGATAAATGCGTAATCAAAATGAATGAATTAATAATTATAATTATTGCATTTTAATTTTCATTATAAGAAACTGGGGGGTAAAGTTCGGTTTGGGGGCGGCGTTCCTAGATAATAAAACTAGTTATTTTTATACTAACTATGGGCCGGAAAATCCGAATCTGAAAGAATTAGGCGTCGGCAAGCAATATTAACTGAATTACACGACTTTAAAATTTTGTATAAACACAAAGGAAAACCAGCCATTTTGAATGCATTGACACTACAAGTCATAGAAAAACAAGAAAGATGTTACACCACATAAAATTAAGTGTTGCCATTAAGCAATAATATCAATAACTAATTTAAGTAATTATTTTTTATAAATTTTATTCACTTTTGTATCACAAACCATGTTACATAAACCTAGCGTAGCCGCTAAACTATTTGAAAACTGGGATGTTTTCTTGCCTTGACGCGAGTAGGCGCTATGAAGGGGGCACTTTCTTTTCTATCACAAACCATGTAACACAAACCCAGCGTAGCCGCTAAACTACTTGAAAACTGGGATGTTTTCTTGCCTTGACGCGAGCAGGCGGTATAAAGGGGCACAAACCATGTTACACAAACCTAGCGTTAGGTTAGGTTAGGTTAGGTTAGGTTAGGTTAGGTTAGGTTAGGTTAGGTTAGGTTAGGTTAGGTTAGGTTAGGTTAGGTTAGGTTAGGTTAGGTTAGGTTAGGTTAGGTTAGGTTAGGTTAGGTTAGGTTAGGTTACGCATTTTTAAGACTACGAATTTTCATACTTTTGGTGTAAGAATACGGCCGTTGAGATAGTCATAATTCATCAGGTTAATGTGTTATGTGATGAATTATCATGTGAGGAAGTATCGTGTCGGAAAGTTTTACGTTATTGATATTTTTGCTTAATGGCAACAATATCAATAACGTTTTTCTTGTTTTTTTCTTGTTTTTCTATGACTTATAGTGTCAATGCATTCAAAATGGCTGGTTTTCCTTTGTGTTTATACAAAATTTTAAAGTCGTGTAATTCAGTTCATATTGCTTGCCGACGCCTAATTCTTTCAGATTCGGATTTTCCGGCCCATAATTAGTATAAAAAAATAAAAAAAATTATCTAGGAACGCCGCCCCTAAACCGATTTTTTCCAAACTGGGTTTCGAAACATGTCGATTATTTAGATTAAATAGTAGTGTACGCAAAGTGATTTATTTTCATTACATTAAAATGACGCCACTAAGTGAATTTGCGATTATTGAAGAAGTCATTAACATTTCTACAGCTTGCAATAAAAATAACTTCACTTTTCGCTAATGAGCGAAAAACAACTGCTTTAGATGTAGATTGGTTTAAATTCGCCATACTCGTATATATGTTATGAGCCCTAATTATAATATTTTTGAAGTAAAAACTTTTAAAAGCACCGTTGTGCTTTGAAACTCGATAAAACGAAAGCGAGCGATACTAAAAAGAGACGAACACATACATCTATAGGAAGCCTGCAGAGAATGAGATAGCTCTGTGGGTGGGCGTATCAGACTTTCAGGGTGGCGGTAGGAGACCCAGAGAAACCCATCTCACCCCATCCCATACTAGTACGCCCCCCCCCCCCGTTGTGGAAACTCAACTCATCCCATCGATCCCATCCTGTCCCATCCCATTACGCCCCCTCCGTTGTGGAGCCTGCGGTGGGCAAAAAAAGGTTGAGAATCTAGCGCGGACCCCCTAGTGTTGTTCAGTGAGCCCAACTCAATTTTAATTTTCCATGAATGATCCTGGGGGTCCGTACGGACCACTTTGGGAACCACTGGTCTAGTGGTATGAAGAGCCTGACGAACCTTAGCGGCCAGACATTCAGCGGACAAAGGGTCGAATCCTACAAAATCCAAAAAAAAAAAAACTTTTAAAATCAATACGCAAATTTCAAACCACTCCAAAATGAACAGGAAAAGAAAACGTCATTTAACGACTCCGAAAAGATAACACAAATATTTATAAAATGACCAAATGTATAGGAAAAGGTGCACTGGAATCTGGAATTCGATGACAAAAATATGGAAAAAAATCAATAATCAATAACATTGATAAAAAAAGTGCTTCTTGTCTACTTTAGTTTTCTGAAGGTTTCACTTCTACTACGTGTGAATTGCACACTTAACCCGTAATAACGCGTTTTTTCAACTTTGAAGGCATGATTATCACTCATTCCACAATATTTCCATATTTTCGAAATGGAATAATATTAAACTAGACTGTTCACCACAGTAGTTGGTGCAACAACTTGATCTAATTTACATATATATTCCTTAATTGAAGAGAGATCTTTGCCGGCCTTAGACGTCAATCGAACTTTGCGGACTGTAGAGGCTAGAGGCATGCTCCAGGAATAGAAAGCTGTATGCAGATTGCGTAACACATCTCTTCCAGATAACTCCATAAACCAACCGGCTAAACCAACACACATACTCCTACATTCAGATTACATTTGCCCAATCGTCAATATGGCCACTGCAGCCGGTTGCGGGATTTGATTTGGCACAGCGAATTCCACAACTATTATTATTTAAGATGAAACAAACGGATATTAGAACAAAATTGTGATATGAGAAAAATTGAGCGCAAAATACTAACTAACTAATGTAGGCAAATAGCATAGACCGCAGCTCTATATTGAAACGTGTTCCTTTAGTGCCAATAAACAAAAATATTGCACACCGTGTATGAAAATGCGTAAGTGTATAAGTAAAATTCGTCGTGTTGCTATTTTTTTATTTTTTTTTTTTTTTATTTTAAATACATAAACGGCTATACTGCCTTTTATAAATAAACATATAGGAGAGTACAAAAGTAAGAAAAATAATATCATTACATAATAATAGTTTTAAACTTAAAAATAACATACAATTATTTTGTGTATCACAACAAAAAAGAACAATCATAAATATCAACATTTCATTTCAACATGTCCATATTGCGTATATAAAGTTACATTATGGAAAAATAATTTTTGAGTGCATGTTTATATTGCGCTAATTTTAAGAAATACATGTCGCCGATGTTAGCATATTCATTTCCCAAAATATGTAATCGACTGATTGGTGAGTAATAATGTGATAATGTATGTGTGTTATTATAGTAGAACGGTAGAGTCAGTTATTTTTATTTTGTTATTTTGAGAGATTTTGTTATTGACCTTTATTTCTTTGTTTATTAAGACATACACAGCACGTTACAAATTATAAGGTACATTACATTAAATGATTACATGGTTATTGTATCTTTTTTGACGGTGTCGTGGTCGAGGGGTAAGGCTTTTGATTCGCAATCCGAAGGTCGCAGGATTAAATCCCGGCGTGTCCAAATGAATTTTATTTGATTAATTTTGTTAATTCACAATTAATTAATTAATTAAAAAATAATATTTAGTGTATTTGCGGCACATTCCAGAGTGGAACATACTCTTAGTATCGCCCTGGTGTAAAGCCAGGTACTTCTCAAATTCCTCTTCCCCATTTCCTCCCCTTCCCCACTACCTTTAGCCTCACAACGTACCCATTTGGGGATGCCGTAGTCCTACTGGCTACAGAAGTGCGGTACTTACATTAAAAAAAAACCTGTTATGTAAGTTCATAGAATATCAGTAGGTTATTTCGCCTGAGAATGGTTCTTAAAGCTTATCTAGTGAATGTTGCAATAATATTATTTGTTGTTATTTCATTTGCATAGTTAAGTAGGTCAACTAGCGTTGAAAATTGTACATTATTATCATTCGCTTACCTGATAAATAATTATTATTTATATTTTATTTATCAGCCAAAATAGATATCTAACATCAAAGATTTTATCAAAACCGATATTGCTTGTCTTTTATTTTCCTCTTAAAATTGTTTGGTTGTTTGTACTTTTGTTATAAACTGATTAAGTATGCATTTCCAATGGTACGATGCTGATTGTCTTTTATTTTAAACGTAATGTTGTTGTTATTTGTATTTTTGTTTTAAACAGCTTATGTTTTAAACTGCGCCAGATCTCAACAAAGGGGTTCCTATTGAGTCAGGCATAGCACATCACTAATTATTGTAACCTTCGATCAAGTATATCCTTGGTCGAAGATTGTAACATAATTAATAAAGACGAATAATAAATAAATTTAACATCTCACTTGTGGTTTGTTTCCTTCTGCCTTGTGGTATAGAAAAAGTCTTGTGACGAATTTGACATTTATGTAGCAATTTTTTTTTTTAATGCTATCTGTCTAGCGGATTTTTTAACCTATCTATATGTGGTTTTATAATGAACAAAATATTTATTAATCGCTTTGAGGCAATGGCAGTATTTCTTTTAGACTTTTCACATTAATTATATTTTCTGGATCTGACAGGAAAATCGTTGCGGTATCGGATTGCAAACTACGACAATCCTAATCTACAAAACCAACATATTGCATTAATTTTTTTCGCTTATCTTATATTTCATATGCATTATATTATTCTGCCGGACTCGCGGCTACGTGTCTTCCGCCGTATGTAATTAGCAATTATTACTATTGGTATTGTAGCTACGTACGTGTGTGATTAAATCACGTCTGTTTGTTATAACTTATTATGAAGCAGACTGCTAATTGCACCAGGTCAATTGCTCCAGGCGTTCGGCCATTAACCACAGCAATTGCGCAATACCATCCAATCCTCTTCAGATTTCTTCAGTCTTCAGTCCCAGCCTCGACGAGTGTCTCTCGGACAAAGGAACAAAAGTTCATCTTACTTATATGGAATAAGGTGTTTCGATCTATTGGCGCCGAACCAGCCATTCCCACCATGTCCATGTGATTTGGAAAGCAGCTTTCTCCTAATCGACCATAATTTCGTTTTGAATTGAATTGTATTCGTTGTATATTTTTAAAGCTTTTGTGTGTCAGATATAAGACGTCAAAAGTTATAACATGGTTCAATATCGTCTATCGCATATCTTATCATAGTAGTGACGAGAATTCAGAAATTTTTTATTGTAAGGAATTAAGATTATTTTACATGTTTAGTGCTCCTTTATCATATTACACCCCTTCGGTCGGAAAAAATCATTTCTCAAAATAGTGGAGGCAAGAAAATTTTCAGCCTACATACGAGTGATGACCATGGAAAGAGTTACTATGGTGACTTTAAAATAAAACATTGGAAAGAAAGGAAGCAACTTACCTAGCAATTGATAGAATATGCCTAAAAGAAAAAATGTTTAAATAAAATTGAGCCGTGAAAATGCACGTTCGCGACACGGTATTACCAAAACCAACGGACTACCATCACGTTTCTTGGAAATCTAAAACCAAACCAATCAAAATTTTACAAACTCCATTGCTAATAATACCAAATATGAATTCATTTTATTCGTTTTTGTGTGTGATGGGAGTTACTCAAGTTATAGCTGATGTTACTGATTTGATAAGCAGATTGCCTTTAGAAATCGCATCCATTGTCTTCAGAAAACTTGATGAAAAATCTTTGCTATCGGCATCCAAGGTTGACCCCGTGTGGTCTGCAGTCATCAAGGGAGATAAGGTTCTAAGGACCAGACTTCGCAGATACGTGCGTTCGTCTAGGCTCTGTGATCCTCTTAACCTTCGGCGTTTCAATACTGAAGAACATTTGGCCAAGAAAACCTCCAATTCGACGTTTGTTGCTAGTGCTACCTTTGGTTTCAACGCCCTGAAAACTTTTGGACCCGGGGCCAGTAGGCCTCTGAAACGTAAGATGGATGATGATTGTTCCACCATAATTCAAAAGAAGAAATTGATAAGATTTTAAATTGTTAATTGTATCTTGTATAATATGTATGTTTAAGTGCTTTAATAAATAATAGTAGTAAATAACACAACTCGCATTCCTTGAAACTATTAAAACAGTATAATTTTTTTTATTCAAGAACAGAGAAGAATATCACATTAATTTAAACTTTCGCCTTCTCAAGGCCTTACCAAAGTATTATAATATCAGTCTAAAAGTAAAAGTGTCATAGTATCAGTAAACAAAATAGAGTGCAATTCACATGCGGTAGAAGTGCAACCTTCAGAAAACTAAAGTAGGCAAGAATGGGTACGCTACAAAGCACCGCACAAAGAGGAGACCGATTAAGTATAATCGGTAATCGGTAATGAAATAGTAATTTCAATCTCTCGCAGGCTAATTTCTATAGATTATAGATGTATGCACGGACATATGAATATATCTGGACCTGCCCTAAGTGATAAAAACGTATTATTTCCCCCTCGCCATGGAACCGGCTGGAGCTCCTCCTTGGCGCCAGTTCGCCCCATGTGGAGGGGATAGAGAATCGCTTGAATCTAAAATGTGTGACGTCATCATTCTTGCCGTGGGCAGCGCGAAGCTAACATCTATACATTTAACGAAAAAATAACACGCCAAAACAGTAGCTTGTGCTATACAACATACCTACATATCAGTGTGCACATAAATGTGGGCGGTTCCTTAGTGTGCTCGTCGCTGGTTACAGGGGTAAGTAAATTATGAAACATTTGTAAAAGTGTCTTAACTAAACACGGCAAAAAAATATTGCTATGTGAAAACGGGCGAATCTTTTTGGGGTGTACATTTGGCCTACGCAAATATTTTATTATCGTGGCAAGCAATTCGCGCTCCCATGTAAAAAGGTCTATTCATTCAAAGCAGATTTTGCTTTTAAGAACTAAATGATGATATTATAATGCGAGATGCCTATATACTGTCAGATTAATTTTTCAACCAATGACAGTCATCTTCCCCTCTTCGTACCGCCATAGTTGATTTTTCCCCTCACCTGTTATTTCTGGTCTATTGAATTTGGATGTCTATGGATGTATGCGTTTGTGTCTTTTTAGTGCCGCTCTTTTTCGTTTCATGGAGTTTCAAATCACAACGGTGCACTTCTTTAACTCAAAGAAGTTTAACTTTAAAAAATCTGTTTTGCACATCACTCGTACTTTTCATTTGTTAACCGAGATTTTCTATTTATCATTTTTTCTGATAAAATTATTTTTATCAATTTAATCAATCTATAAAGGTCTGCTTAAAATACTGATTTCCTCTACTCTAATAAAACATAATATTATGGTAACGGTTTCCTGTGAATCACAGTGTTTATAGATAATAATTGGTGTTTATTTTCCTTTGTTATTACTTGTATATCAGTGCGCACTCGTACGTACATCGTGCACAACGGTAGCTTAGTGCAAGTATTAAACTGCCGATTAACACGTTACTAGTACAATGATGAATTATCGCTGCAGTGGGTTCCAAGAAACTCTCCTCACATCATCAGAACTGACCTGCAGATAGTGCAGATATCTCTAATATATTATTAACATGAAGTTTTTGCTATCATAAAATGGTGGCTTTACCTACACAATAACGCCAATGAAATATTATTATTAGCGGCAAATTAAATGTGCACTTCGGAGCGACAGCACCACGCAGAAAAGTAAAGTCCAAAAGTAAGGTAACGGTTTCCATCGCAGTTCATTTTGAGAGTTTACCGTCGTCGCTCCAAAGAGTAAAACCAGGCAGAGGTCGTATCCACGTCATCATCTAACATTCGATAGGAACGTGTCTTAACCATCTTCTTAAAATATTGATGAGTGACAAATACCATTATTTTATAATCGATGGGACCTTTACAATTTTTTTTTTTGTGGGAATCAAAATAAAAACGCGAGATAAAAAACAAATTTTATTTATTTATAAGCACATAGATTGTGAACTGCATTGTTGAGTCACCAGATCTATTAGAAAGGATTGCATTTCGTTGCCCCGAACGCAACACCAGATCGAATACCCTATTTTTATACAACCTTTCAAATCGAAATATGCACAAAATTCTTTGCTCGGACGTATCTGCAAATCTTACAACGCCCTAAGAGATATCGATATTTTCCACTGTACCCTTGAAACGTTTAAAATTAAATTAACCTTACAATGTACTTAAACCAAAACTATTATTCCTTTATTATTTCTTTATTGTTTACTTTTTTTCACTAACTTTTTACTAATATTATAACATATCTATCAATATCTACTTGCTTCCTATTCTGTAACCATTTCTTTTTTTAAATCATAAGTGGAACTTCACTATTATACATTCACTATTAAATGTAAAATGAATGTGTATTTACAACTTTGTGTTTCCTAAATAAACTTAATAGTCTAAGATCCCTAGAACAACGACCTTCACCGAGATGTTTATTTGATGAAACGTATTTAATATTTAATTTAATATGTCAATAAATATATTGCATATGGGTTGCCTAACAAATTTTAGTCCAGGGTATGATTAATTAATAATTTAAAAAAAAAATTTTTTTAAACATTTCACCGGTTTAATTATTGAATTAAAATTAAATGAAATTAAAGATTATTTCATTATGAACACGATGGTATCAAAATAATACACACATAAATAATTAATTGATTAAAAAAAAAATTTAATAACTATTCCTCTATTTTAATAATAAACTACTCCAAAATGATGCACAGCATATACGAGTATATCGCTATCCTTTTCATTTTCAAGAACAAATAGCATGCGCACTCTCTTTCTTTAAATGGACGGACTTCTGCTATGCTGTGTCTTCTTCTGTCGCATGGGATAGCTGGTTGGGACTTCTCAGTCGCACACATTCACGCAAACCGGTGAAATGTTTTAAGTTTTTTTTTTTAAATTATTAATTAATCATACTCTGGACTAAAATTTGTTAGGCAACCCATATGTAATATATTTATTGACATATCAAATTAAATATAAAATACGTTTCATCAAATAAACATCTCGGTGAATGTCGTTGTTCTAGGGATCCTATACTATAAATAAATAAATAAAATAAAATGTCGAATTAAATATTAATTTCTTCTTCAAATTTCGCGTACGTTAATTTATCCATTCAATAAAAAAAATCGGTATTTGCCTTTTCATATTGAGCGCCAACTTAAAAAAAGTGTCACCACGTCAGGAGTTATTAGCTAGAAGATGCAGGAAGCCTTTTTTGCTTTTAGTACGAACAGGACAATAGATAACCATAACATTAACATAGAACCAGATTCGATTTTGGTATTATCTATTATGCATTCTGATGCAGGCTTCGACCAAGTATATACGCTCTACGCAGGCTATTAGGCAGCGTGCAGTTTAACCTCTGATTTAGGGGTGGAATTAGTACCTACATCTAATGCGGAAGCCTCACGCTATATTTTTATTAATTTTATGCACTCTACATCTAACTAACCCACACTGTTTTATTACCCCACTCCTTAACACACGTTAGTTTAACATTATTTCATTATAATACATGTTTGTTTCCTTGAATCCATTTGCCATTCGCCACCTGTGGGTGCAGATTCTCGTTTATTCACCTCTTGTTGAGTTCTTCAACCTTTCCGGCGCTGAGATGACATTATATATATTGATTGCCCATTTCTCACTATCGTAATACAATTTTTATTATGAATAAAGTATTAATGTCTGAAAAGTCTACTAAAGAAAAAGTTATTTTTTGTTAGACAGCTTTAGATAACTACGAAAAATTCCAAGGAATATGCCCAATTGCTAAAAATACCGGACTTGGCAATAAAAAAATGCATTTAAGAATAATTTGTACTCGCTCAATGAAAATTTGAAACAGAATAGATTTTATAAGCACTTGCTTAGCAAGCTAAATACTTGGCTTAAATCGGGCTCTATGGCAACACGGTACGATATTTGGGACCTGAGGCCTGTTTTACCGCCTTACTTTATTTTCAATATTGCGATTGCTTTAGTCCCTATAGCTCAGAGTGACCTAGACTCACATAAAACGCTACTGGGTTTAAATTAAGCTTCTATACTATAATTGTAGAGGTTGGAGAATATCCCCCTTGTCAATATTTAATATTATTGTTAATTTACTTTCAAGCAATGATGGTATACGATATTTATAGATAAGTGAATAATTGTTACTGAATTTATTATAAACTACTTTACATTGTATTATTGCGATGGAAATGTTAAGTACTTGATATAAAATGATTAACCATTGACTTCTAGATCATTCTCCTTTGCACACTGCCTCCTCTGCAATCTGTTTAGCGAATCGGCGCCCCAGGCACACGTTGCGCCCACGTGCCCGAGCAGGTTTTTCCTCCCACGCTTTTCATAACAAACAACCTACCTATCGACGGTTATACATCGGCTGTCTTGTTTACCGGCGCAACCGGAGTTGACGTAATCGCTTATTCGAGTGCGATCTTACCGGTATCTACTAGACCGGTGCTCAACCGTGTTTTGTTTGGGATGCAACCGCAAACAGTCAACCACTACCAGTGTCACGAGGAAGGTGGCTAGGACTGGTCATGTTGTATGACTGCCCGATCACAACAAACACCTCGTCTCGCCAACCTCTGCGCTCCGGGTGGCGAATCCATCAATAACACTTACTAAATATACTGATTGCATCATTTCTCTCAGGTGTGCGAGTGCTTAATTTCTATTGAAGGTTGTTAGGTTTTTTGGAATCGTCGAACATGTGGTGTGCGGTCGAACCTCGTGATGTGATTAACACACATATCTGTGAATTCGTTAAGCGATGCTCGTGAGGCAATCACTAGTGAGAAAAACACAGTAGTTGTTGATTCGTTGTTGTCAACAACGCGCATTAAAAACCCTGCAACTGTTGTTATTAACATTCCGGTCATGTTCTCCGCGTATTGTGTTACGGTGTCTTTTTGTGCGATCTGTAATAATATAATGTGACAGAAACCTTTGTCCGACCAGGAGTGCATACAGTGCCAAGTGTAGCGTGTACCCAGGAATGATAAGTTAATATCGTATTTCCATTCCAGTGAAAGCTCGAAACTGAAACCTGGAATTCAGCACGCATTTTATCGTAACAGATTATTTATTATGTGTAGTGTTGTGTTGTATGTTATTTCCCTCTCCACTGTTTGACATCTTTCGGTGTCGTGACACGAAAGCTTCCTCTGAAAGCTTCTTCGGTTAGCAGTGTGAAGTGTGTCGGGCTATTTTAATCTGGACCCGCGTTGGCTTGATCTGTGGCCGGTCTAGCGGATAACTTCCCGCTTTAGCAGTAATAATATTATTCTATCGGAGACGCCGCGGCCGGCGACAAGGAGTGGAGTGAGACATCCTAGGCTCTGCTCCATGCCCCACCTGCTGCTGCCGTTTGCTATTACTTCCGTGTTGTCTAGCCGTAATGAAACTGCTTGCGATTCTTCATCTACATATTTCGATATAATGTAAGTAAATATTTATAAAATAAACCTGCACCATTTTTAGTTTACTATGAGACTCAACTCTATGTTTGCCCCAATTCGATTCCTGGAGATAAAAAAGTGTATGGTACGGCACTACCATAAAATCGCTACTTTTCTTTCGTCGTCATTCTTTTTACGTCGTTTCTAATTATTGGTTTATACTGAGAATGTCACCTATGGTATAAGGTACTTACCAGTAGATTGTAATGTACATTTCACTTCTGATCATTGGTTTATACTGAGAATGTCACCTACGAGTATGTTACTAGGTAGATATTAATGTACATTTCACTCATTATTTCTGAATATTGTTTTATAGACTGAGAATGTCACTTATGTTACTAGGTATATACTAGTGTACGTTTGGCTGACTATTTATGTGTAGTATTCGATTGCCGAATCAATCAGACTAATTTATGTGTGGTCAATAATAATTATATAGTAAAGTATCCCTAAGATGATTCTTACAAAGTAAGATGATTACTTACACTTAACACCGTAGAAAACAGGTGTATTCATACAAGTCGTTTCATTTATTGGCACAAATTTTCAAGATTGAATAAAATAAACAACAATGTGCAGAAAATCTTATTTTGCACGACGTGCAGTAAGTATAAACAATCACTCCTACCACAATTATGTAGCTTGCTTCAAAAAGTCCAATGGTAGTTTTTCGTTGTATGTATTAAGTATATATTTTTAATTGAATTCTAAAATAACATTTCTATTTAGAGAAAGGATTATTTGGTTTTCAGGGCCCAATGTTGTTACACTGGAAAATTTCCTTTCTTAAAATTAAAACTTGCTAAAAGGAGCAAATTTTGAGCCTCGTGTACTTAGAAAACTAACATTGGCTCTTTTAGAATCAAGCCATAGATTTCATGGAAGGTGAAAAGAGTGCTTTGTGAAATAAAATTATACTTTTCAAATAGATGCGTAGTATAAGGCAGATACCTAAATAATGTATGTAAGCATTTAATTTACACGTGGAAATAAACCATCAGATAAGATTAATATAAGTGCAAAATACATAGTATACTATTAATTATTCAGTAAGTTGCCCTGCCATAGAAACATAAATAAGAACACCGAGACGCTGAAAAATAGTAAAATGCAGCAGCATAATCGACTCGAGGACAGATAAAAAGACTTGTGCAATGCGGAGATAACTTCAATCTGTTTCTTCTTAGGGTAATGGATATTTCTTCGGTTTGTCACACTGATTTGTCTGTAGGGAAGCCACCCCTACAACCTACAAATTTAAAGATTCTGAAATAATATTTTTATTTTTATATGAAAATAAAATACTTTGTATTCACCACCATTTGATCAAATTAATTGACATGTTTCGACACCAATGGTTTCTTTTTGTTTATCATGACGAAGAAAGCATTGATTTTTATCGCTTATTGTATTATCCTGACGAAGAAACCATTGGTTTTTATCGCTTATTGTTTTATCCTGACGAAGAAACCATTGGTTTTTTATCGCTTATTGTTTTTATCCTGACGAAGAAACCATTGGTTTTATCGCTTATTGTTTTATCCTGACGAAGAAACCATTGGTTTTTTATCGCTTATTGTTTTATCCTGACGAAGAAACCATTGGTTTTATCGCTTATTGTTTTATCTTGACGAAGAAACCATCAATTTCGAAACGTGTTGATTATAGTGATGTGTACAAAGTATTATATTTTCGTACAATTAAAATGACGCCACAAACTAAATTTTCGATTTTTGTAAAAGGTATTTTTTATATTTATTATTTGTTCGTACGGCATTCAGAAGAGATTTGTTTTATGTTTCAATCTGAATTCTGTTCATTTTTATATTCTGCGTTCTGTTGGGAGTTTGTTCCACGCTAATATACAAACATATTTAAAAAGAACCCAGTTCACAAATCAACGCTTTTCTAAAGGTCGGTGTTTTTATTATGGTAGTACTTAAGTTATTCCGTGTTTATTGAGTTACGACTTGTACCCTTTTCCTTATTGACTCTCGCGTCATCTTTTCCAAATTGACGTATTATTTGGAAATGACGGAGTGTTTATGATTTCGGACTAAGGTTTGTCACATATTTATATTATCAATGAACAAGTTTCCCTGCTATTATTAAATGGACGAGGCGGCTGCCAAGGCGAACGGTGTCATAAAAAACTATTGAATGGTTATTGGCGAGAATTCAAGTGGAAGGATGCCCCATTTCGTGCTGTAATACCCTATCAGTACTAAGGACCAGTTGTTTCACAGAATTCGATCATTTCATCAAGTTTATAAGTTAATATAATGAATAACTTATTACTTTGTATAAAACCACTATATTTAAAACAATATCAACATGTTTCGACAACAATGTTGTCTTCATCAGGATATGTTACTATGATAAATGAAAAACAAGTATAGACAATACTTGTTATACTTTTTTTTTGTCTATACTTGTTTTTCATTTATCATAGTAACATATCCTGATGAAGACAACATTGTTGTCGAAACATGTTGATATTGTTTTAAATATAGTGGTTTTATACAAAGTAATAAGTTATTCATTATATGAAAAATGATGCCACAAAATAAATTTGCGAAGTTTGAAGAAGTAATTATAAGTTAATATTCAATTTCTGTTTAAACTTTATTCAAGTAGCCCATATTGAATAACACAAAATAAATAGTAACTTTGAAATTCATGAATTGTACAAGTTCTGTAAAACAACTGGCCATAAGTATTTACAGGAATAATAACGTTTAATTCTATATTTATTTCGTATTGTGTTCTGTACATTTGTTGTTGTTTTTTCGTACGGACGCGGGTCATTAGCAGTATATACTTTGATTAGATATATTATACAGTTTAGTAAGGTTATCGTCAGTTCTTTTTCTTTCTTATAAATATCTTCGTTGCCATGTCATTAATCATTATACTTGTGATAGACCATTTTGTGATAGTTGTACTTCCAGTGGTATCATGGCATGTCAAAGTCAAACAGCTTTATGCTTTATACAGACTGCAAAGATAGAAATTCTACCAAGATATTTGAAAACAGAGAAGGCACAAGTTTTTTAACCAAGTACTTTTTT
Organism: Limnephilus marmoratus; assembly: GCA_917880885.1. NCBI lineage: Eukaryota > Metazoa > Arthropoda > Insecta > Trichoptera > Limnephilidae > Limnephilus > Limnephilus marmoratus. The sequence continues at coordinate 40,346,926 of OU862916.1, read as the reverse complement.
TTAATATTTACCTACATACATTTTTTTGTACTGCTCTGTTTGTAAGATGTAGGATAATCTTTGATTAAAATTTGATTTGTTGTATAATTTCTAGAAACAATATACGGCAATCCTTTCTACGAATGTATACATTTTTTACGTTAACTCCATACAGGAGTGTGTTGGAGGTCTTTTTAAGGCGAGGAAGGGGAAGAAGTTCTGGAAAGGAAAAAAGTATGAGGAGTGTGTAGGAAAGGGGGCCAGTTTGTCCAGGATTACGTATTCATGCACCCTTTCAACTGCGGTGCAAAGCGATGGGTCGAGAGAGTTCAACTGGAGAGGTCAAAAGGTCTGCCTCAACCAGTCTCTCTTGATCCTGCCCGCCATGTAGTAGGTGAGCAGTCGCCAAGATCTAGACAAATCTCACCCCATGTACCCGAGCACTCCTTTTAAGTCACCAAACGTAGTGAACCGAGGCGAACACGGGTACGGGGGTGATGGCATTTCCGCCTTGCAAATAGAATGATCTTTTCAAGACCCACGTTCATTACTTCATTTCTACAAAGGCCCTCCACACAGCGAAATTGACAATCTACAAACCTCTATTTTCTTTGAAGGCAATCAATTATTTTTGATTTGACAATATGTACGCGTTTAATTGTAATGTTCTTTAATTTAGCGGTGGTTTATTGGTAATTATAAAGGATTCAAGTAGTATTGTATTTATGTCAATAGTAGCGACTGTTTACTAAGGCTTCTAGAATGGATCTGAGAGCGGCGGGGCCCGTCAGTTAGGCTTTCGCCACACTTGACGGAAATTCCGTCGCGGAACTTCCGCGGGAGTCAATCCGTTGTCATCGTTGCAGCCACACTGAATATTTAGTGGCGGATTATCAGTCGACTGCCAACGCTTATACAGTATGGTCGTAATGGATCCGATAGAAGTGATAGCTATTTATGAGGCATTAAAAGAAGAAAAAAAAAGAAAATATTGGGTTCATCCCATAAATACTCTTCGATTAGAAATTGGGCAATTTCATACCTTGTATATGCAACTAAGATATTATCCAGATAAAGAATTCGAATATTATCGAATGTCCATACAATCGTTTGATGTATTGCTGAATTTAACGAAGGACTATAAATATTACCAAGCAAAATACAAAACCTAGAACTAAAAAAAAAAAAACTAACAAACTCTATTTTGCACTTCGATAATAAATCGTTCAGTGTCGAACATCGTGTGCGTGCGTCGTCGCCGCGTGATATCCGCCGAATGTGGCGCGATGCATACAAATACTTGGAATGCGACTTTGCCGATCTTCCGCCGACGGAAGATCGGTGCGCGGAGGACGGAACAGACGCGAGAGTCGGCGGTCCGCCGCGGAGCGACCGATTGTCCGCGACGGAACGACCGATCTTCCGCGTAGTGTGCCCGCTATTTGTAATTTATACGCAATTACATGTATTGGCGTTCCGTCGCGGAAGTTACGCGACGGAATTTCCGTCAAGTGTGGCGCTAGCCTTATTCTCTTGTATCGAGAGCCCGCTCGTCAATCTTCGGAAACCAGAACGTTTCCGAGCGGCGATGATATACGGCGCGTTTAATCAATTAGACAATTCCTTCCTTTCACATCACTAATTTTAAGTAAAATCAGAATAAGTGGTGTTGTTTATAATAAAATTGTTTTTTTCCGTAATATTATTTTCTTTTAAATTTCACAGTTCTATAAATCGTGCACCCCTAAGAATTCTCTACAAAGTTGATTGGGCATGAATTAGGAACACTTATAAGTAATAGCAATAGCCGTAATAACATTAACCTTTCCGAACATAGGCGTGATCTCCAGATGATAGTGTTTTGTGTGAGCAACCTTTGCGCCATGTGCTTTGATCTGGCGTATCTGCCATAGCGGGGTCAATCAATCGTTCAACAGACCAATCAATCAAACGGCGCGTAGTTCTGGCGGTGGTGAGATTATAACCAGAACTTTTATTTCGCAAACCTAAAGAGACATTATGAGGTAAACTTGTATTGCGTACTTCGTTTGGATTCAATGAAATCATTACTCATTGCTTTCTTTAGAAATCAGCTTCATGGCCACTAAATCCCAGGCGTCTGGTAGATCTGACCTCTGACTGATCGAAATTGAGACTTCGAAAATGTTATCCTTATACAATATACAATTGTATAAGGATTCGTCGCATGAATCTCTGTAAACATCAGAAATGCGCAATTTTCTTTTAGGTGACACGAAGGATTTAATCTGATTTGATACTGAAGGCACAGATACATCAGGACACAGAAATTACTTTCGTATTTTGTAATTTGTATAAGAAGTTTCAAATCTTCTTCCCACTCATTTTCTGTTTAAGTGGTGGTTTTTGGAGATTTCAAAACCAATGTGCATTTGAGATGAGATAGTGAGGTTCGCGGCACGGAAATGCTACCACCGACTTCAGATTGAATGAAATGTTTTGATTGAATGCCTGGCATATTTTTCAGCCTTTCCCATTTATCATCCAATATGACCCTTTAACTTCTTCTTTTCCTACTAATATGAAGAGGGATTTTCTTTAAATTTTCATCTATATTTTCATGAAGCGGTCTCTTTCCGCATTTTTCCGTCTTTCTGTCATTTTAACCCATGTTTCTATAAAAAAGGATATATAATATAAACACCCTTATTAAATATAAATTACCAATCATACAAAGCATATATTATTATTCAAGACATAACAAAACAATAAAATATACGATAAATGACACAATAAGGGTAGTCGTCAAAGAGTTACACCAATTGCGTCAACGTTTGAGTCAACGAAAAAAAATTGAGTCAACGTTTATTTCACATCAGCTAACATTATACTCGTAAAAATGATTGATTTAAGTTTGCTTTTGATTTCTTCTTTCTTTTACAAAGTTTCAAAACGTTAGTACCTTATTACTATGAAGAACACAAACTTTTATATCTTTTTGCACCGCGGGTGCAACAAGCTAACAGTGACTTCTTGTAGTGAATGATGCTTAATAAATAACAAAAAGTACTTACATCTTTCGACATATAAATATAAATAAATATAGTCACTACACGTTTAGCAATAAAATATAACCTCAAACTATCGGTAACAGCTGTTTCGCGCCAGTGTTGTACGGTGTGATTTTGCAGTTTAGGTATACATCGATTCTTCGAAAGATAATGTTTCCAAGCGCGCTAAAAATTTCAATATGAAGTAAAATCAATTTTTTTTTTATTATTAAATAGTGACTTTCTTCTTTGTACTGATATCAAAAAAGGAACAAATACTGAGATTTAAAAATGAATGTCGAGAATCGCCTATAGCGGAATCGCACCAATAATGGAAATTATTATCTTAGTGGGGAGAGGCTTATCAGTGAAGTCTTTTTTGTTTCTGGATGTAATTTCTCCCTGTTAATATGACGTCTAACACTGCTGGCATGTCACTTCATATTATTTTAATTATTTATAATAATATATTTGTTATTATTATAAACATGTTCAACATGTCTTTGTTTAAACCATATTTAATAATAAATATCAATTTATTTTTCAAAACCAATTGTTCATTCATCAGGATACAAATTATAGGTACATGAAAAATTATAATGAGATATAAGCATAGACAAAAAATAATAGCCAAGAAAATTAGTTACGAAAAAAAGAAATTCATTAAGTATTACCTAAAAATATATATTTTTTATTTAAATTTTTATTCCAGCAGGACTGGGAGGATAGTGCAATCCCAGTCTGCCATATTGCATAAACTGCAGTACAATAATATTTTACAGAGTAAATAAAAATCTAAAAGAAATAAAATATGATAACGTATTACGTAGGTACCTACCTAATGAAAACAATTAATGAAAATAAAATTCGAACATAAAAAACAAAAAATTAAGCATAAAATTAAAAGTAAAATAAAATTAAACAGATTAAAATAAAAAAAAAATATATTTGTTTTTTTCGATCGTCCATCAGGTAGGTCGCCTCATCACCACATTATACAATAATAATTTGGATTTATTTAACAAAAATTTGAATAGTGGTTTAAATGAATTCATATTATCAATTCTGAATATATTAAATAAAATTATCAAGTTTAATACTTAATTTATAACTAGCGCAATCCCACGAAAATCACAGTATGTTATAATTTCAATTTTGAAAAAGACATTTAAAATATTAAATTATAGTTCGGTAGGTAGATACCTATTTTATTACTTGCTTGATTTTTTGACAAACTCAGTTCCAATTTTGAAAATGACACATTCATTGACAAAATTCAATGCAAATCCAAGTTCTAGAGTTTATTGACCCAGAGTTACGAACAGATGCACAACCTAAATTAATATTTTTAAATTCGTACATCTGTTTGAATTTCGATTTTGTATTCTTGATTGAATGAATAAATGAAATTGGAACTAGAAATTAACATATTTCCCGACATCTGATCTAGCTGAAACTCGGCAGATAGACTCTTTTTCGATTCCACTATATATTAGATTCAAGCACTCCATATTTGAGTTAGGTTGTTTCCCAAATCTTACCATTTTTCTCCAAATGCTCGGGATGCAGAAGTTATGTTGTGTAATTACTATTCATAATACCGATAATAACTCTGCCACGTGTCTTACAGTCACATACAGTGTAGGCACGTTCTGGAAGATAACTGATACAATGTTCCACTCTGTCATCATTACTCATTACAGTAGAATGAACGACTCAATATAGGTATTTTTACAAATATGACTTACCTAATTAATTAGATATGGAATCACCTGGGCTCTTATGTGCGCAATGTGAAGGTTTAACCCATGTTTTGAAACTATGGGTTAACTCTGTTTAAAGTGACTTAACTGTTTTTGAGTACTTATTTGCTAAAATTTAAATTTGGGTCAACAACTGTTACATTTATGTACATTGTAGGTACCTGCTTCATTATTTATATGCATAGAGTTTGTTTACACACGGACATAATGTATTGTGCTTTGTTGCTAATCCAAAAATCCATTGTTGTACCGTAACAATTGTCGAAACGTACGCCCTTTTAGAGAAGGTAATAAATTGACCCACCTGCAAACACGAATTCTCTTTACTTACATTCGTTTCACATTTTATTTACGTTTATGCTTATTTTTCCCCGTGCTTTCATAAAAAAATGCATTAATTAAATGAAAATAACAAACTTTGTTGACGCCACTATTATAAAAAATATCTACGGGTTTCGAAACCAAAATTTTCTTCATTGAATCATTCATCAAGCCAAAACCAAAGTGTACTTTGCATTTGCATCCTGATAAAGAAACATTTAGTTTTGAAAAATTTTGTTAATTCAAATCCCGACGTGCGGAAGTTTGATTGAATTGTGTTCACAATTTGATTATTAAAAATAATATATATTTGCGGCACATCTCAGAGTGGAAGATACTCTCAGTATCGCCCTGGTGTAAGACCACCATTCAGAATTGAAACGTTGGTTGAAATGGCTTTAGCCGTGTTTAGTGACCTGGTAGCTAGATAGTTCCCCATCTTCCTCTTTCCCTCCTCCTTCCCCTTCCCACTATCCTCACCCTCACAAAATATCCCGTAATATCACTGGCTTCAGACGGGAGCAGTTGGGACTCTAATGCGGTATTCACATAAAACGACATTTGTTATTGCAATGATGCCGCAAAGTCAATTTGCAATTATTGAAGAAATAAATACACTAGGTACTCACCCTTAGATTAAATTAGCGTTCTTGTGGCGCATTAGTTGTAAAATTGCTGAAACACTTAAATCCGCACAACCCGTTTTCCCATATTAGATCAGATCAGAGCACATTATAAACATGCACTGATTATTTATTTAAGTCCTTGAATTGGTTTTATGACCGCTGCGTGGAGGCTTTTGAACCGGTTTTGTGACAACATGGGAATTGCCGTTGACATCTTTAATAGCCCAGTGAAATCAATTCATCTGTCCCTCACTCCTCATTCCTGGTGCTCTTTGTTTAGAATTATAATCTATAATATAACTGACGCAAGAACGTAATATCAAATGGTGCTTCTATATTCTACTGTCATTGAAATGAGCAGATTACGTGTTATCATGATCATACTTAAAATCATTCTCGTGACCTGCAATTTTGTACTGAATATCGCTGTGACCGGGGTGATATTATAAAGACGATAATTTTAGTTTGAAATAATAGCTTTTCTTTAAATAAAAAAAAAATAATTAAAACACCTCATCAAAATTCGCAGAACATCTCTTAGTTCCTCTTAAAAACAGCAAGCCTAAACCTTTACATATGGAAAGAAAAGGTCTTAGAGTGGGGAGGATACTACGAAGTACCGCATGAACACCACTTAATCACGCGTTCTACGTTTCTAAAATCTGCTTACAAGTTCTTGCTTCTACTAGCCCCTTCTTCTGGCTTTAACTTGCTTCGTCACGCTTCCTTGCAAAATATATTGAGAAATAAGAAAAGATCCCCCTCCCCCCCCCCTGTGCAAAAGACGTATTTAGTTTTGGAGGGAGATAGTATCAAAAGCTTTTAAAAGAAAAAAAAAAGAGAAGAGAAAGATAAATTTTCTTGAACAATTAGTAATCAATAAACGAACGAATGACCGCAATATAACGCTAAATAACAAAGTAAGGAAATTATTTATTCCCCACTCCTTAGAATGTTTACAAAGCCTAAACAATATAACGCACTTAAATGAGTCGTAGCAGTAACGTCATTATTAAGTGATTAAGAAAAACCTTAAAATTTAGTGCGGGGAAAACAGATTCCGAAATGCTCCCTGTAATAGAGTGTCTACTGTCTCAATAAGTTTCTCAGCAAATTGGTTTAACCGGTAATAAATTTATTTACACACCTTCAAAAATTGACATTAAGAGCGTGTTCACACACAGCTATAATATGCGTGGGATGGCGTATTTCAGCATATCGCTCGCCATATATTCCAATTGGGAATGTACGGCGAGCGATATGCCGAAATACGCCATCCCACGCATATTATAGCTGTGTGTGAACACGCTCTAAGAATCGTATAAATAAGTCGTCTCAAAGTGGTTTAGCCACAGTTTGAAAATGGCCTTGTAAGCCGAAACAGCTTTAACAAAAATAAAAACTAAAATACTTGCAGAACTTGATTATAACTTTTTATATGTTTTTTTTATTAAATTAAAAAAAAATTAAATGGAGTTCTACGAAACACAAAAACAATTAATATCTAATAATTAATAAAATAATATCGTTGTTGATGTATTTTACACGATTTCATCAAGATTTTTCATGTAGAGAAGTTACGGCTTTTCTTGCCAGGGTTTTTAGATCGAAGGAAACTGACGAACGTAAATATTTCTCATGGCGAGCAAAAAACTGAAATTTCGGCCTCTGTAACATCTGGTCTAGTGGAAGATGGCTTTGTACGCCGAAATAGCTGTCACAACAACAAAAAACTGAAATACGTGCAGAACTTAATATTAGCATAATAAATTTTGCTTTATTTAAAATCAAATCGCATCAACTCAATAACAATAAATGATTTTGTAGATCTACGTGTTCGTACGGTATGTATTCTGAAAGCTTTCAAATGGTGACCGGAGAAAGCTATGATAATATTGTTAAATAGTGACACTGCTTGACTTATGAACTCTCCATATTCATATTACACACATTGGTTACGTGCGTAAGCAATGCGGTATTGATTTGCAGATTTTTTGCCTGCTTTATTGTGCTTTACATAGCTTTCGTATATCTTTTTTATAGACAAATCAAGACATGACAATACAATTATGAACGTTAATAAAATGGTTGTTACCGCCACCATAATTTCAGCTCAGGAATCTTCCGCTAAATGAGCTAGAGCTAGAGCTATAAACACCAGCAATCTAGGTAACCTGCCGTGATCAACCAATACTTGTTTCAATATTTGATTTCTTACCACCGCGCGCTGTGCAATATCTATTCACTTTATCGACGCATTAAATTCAATATGCTAGATCTGAAAACCTTTAACATATGTAGCATGTTTGTTTTGGTCCCTTTCATTTGTATTTATTTTATTTATATCTAAGCAAATCAATCGTCCATAAATAAACAATGCGGAGTTCTACGTGGCCGTACGTTTACTAATATTTGGTTCAGTGGGCACGTTGTATGAATGAGTCCGCCTTGTCAATCGACAATACGTTTAGCGTAATTTATATTTGGGTTTGGTTGCGTAACCTTTTCCCAGCCTTGGTCGTTGTACCTTTGAAAAGCTGCGGCTCCGTCGCACGACCAAATGCTTGCTTGCTCAGAATTGAACGAAAATGTATTTTTTTATAAAATCCTTTACATCGTTTAATGTCGTGTTCCACCAAATAAATGCAACACATTTAAGTTTGTAATAATGTAACAAGTTAGTTGTAAATGCGCCATTTGTGTCATCTTTTGTTTGATGAGATAACTCTCTCTTTCATACTGCCCCCTTTAGATATCTAATTTTTCTTTAATATTTTTGACATACTGAATTTACAAATAAATAGGAATCCGCTCTTTACGAGTATTGTATTTAAAGTTATATTTTCTTGTCTTTAAAATGTAACGCCAATTTCTGATTATTTGTAAACTTTATATCTTTCCGCCGGGGAGGGTCCCACCTTTCCGTCCGTGTAAAGCCTCCCGGAGGCTTATAGGCTAAATAAATTTCACCCTTCCGCCCTTAATGGGACGCTCCACCGGATATTGAGTTATTCCTCGGGTATTACAGGCTTTCTCCGAAAACAAATAATGGAGAAGATCCGGAAACGGGCATTTGTCCAATCTATTTGGTATCTATATATTTTTACGACAGGATGCCGGCTAATTTGTGAATTAATTATTATTTATCTAGCCTAACTTCTTGTTGTAAATGGTATATTTGGCAGTACTAGATACTTATCTGTAACCAATATCGCGCTTTTTATCTTGTTCAATTTCACATGTAATCCTCTTAACATTGGTCATCGCAAATTTGAGTTATCCTACACACAACGCATGTTTTGTTCGGCATCGTTGAATATTCGTTCTGCAAGGTTTTTTGTTCTGCGTCGAGGATTAATTCTCCTAAGTCACCTGGCTGTTTTATGATCAGTTCTGAATTGCCAAACTTCCTCCCCACTTTCCAAATAACAATATTCGTAGATACTATTTTGCGGTGTTCAATTTTATTCCCGATATATTTATTTATTGTTAATAATAATCCATTCCGTCAAAGTTTTAAGTAGGTTCCTAGTTTATCGTTTAAATTGAATGATAAATGAATTAAACGCCGTGACCTACGTGAAACATTGATATGTAAAGTTTAGTAATTCTTAAAAAAATCTGCATGGGCGTTAACGACCCACGCGGGAGCATATTTAATTCCGACAATGGCAGCCCCACAAAGACAAGCCTCCAGTACATCTTACAACCTTGAATTTTCTAATAATTTTTATCCAATCTGTCTTTAATTAAAATTATTAATTCGTGAGGTGTAATACATTTGTTTATTTTGTTTAATAAACACAATCATATGTATTTGTTAATATGAACAAGACTTCTGGAAAGGGACTTGGATCTATTTTGGTGAATTATCTTTTGTGAAGCTATTAGCGCAACTAGGGAAATGAAGAAGTTGGCACATACTTTAGGGTTGAGTCTCTATCTTCTAAGCTTATATCTTTGACGGTCTTAAATTCCGGATGCTTGCCATAGTCTTCCAACTTCGAAATGTCGGTAGTTGGAAAGCATTTAATAGTATTAAACCTTCTGCGGTTAATGCTGCTAGAGTTCTAAATTATAAATATACGGGTAAACATGTTTGTGTAAAAGCGAAACTTTTTACCAATAGCACTCTCATCCTTTCCTCGGTACTTTGCTTCAATTAGCTTATCTGACGCATGAGGCTGTTGTTATTCTGATAAGGGAAGCTAGCGAAATTAGACAGTTCACACTCTGCTAGAGTGCTTTCGGAAATGAATACAATATTAGATCGCCGAATATCCCTCGGTGAGTTCGTACCTATTACCGATATACTTGGGATTCTCTCCTTTTGTTAAGTAATTTCCAATTATTTCCTTGTCTGGCCATCCCCTACCCCCACACCCTCCATTTCTTCATACTAGACATGATTAGATAAAAGCATTTTCCACTCGTTCCGTGGTCTTCCTCTTCCATTCTTCTTTCCCCTAGTAACACATTATTATTATTTTTGGGAAATTTAATATAATACCTTTCAGTAATTTATTACCTCTATTTTGAATAATTTTCTAAAGTGTGTTTTTATGCGTAATTTAAAGTTTTCAATGCCAGTTAACACACCTTAGATTCATACAGTTCATTCTAAGAATGTGGATCCCACGCGTTAATTGCTATTTGCCTGAATTTAACATAATATCATTCGTGCGGGGTTCAACCAGCCTCTTAGTTAGACGCATCAGCCTTGGCCGACCTTAGCACAATTTTCCTTTCGGGAATATTTTCCCTCATGCAGGAATCAGCCATTATGTATGATCGATGAGTGCCTTTGGATACCAAACGGAAATTTTAAAGTTCAAATCTTTTCGCGATTTGTAGCCAGACAAGCTTAAAGAAGATGTTATGTGAATATCTTATAATTCACGTTGAAACGGCAATTATTACGTGCAAAATGGCGTAAGGAGCCATATGATGTGGCTAGCTGAGAGGGAAGAAGACGGGATGAATACAACTGCGTACTTTTCTATTAATAGAGCGCCAAATCCTGTTCAAGACAGAATATGTCCACAGTTGAATTCACTACGCCTTCTTCCTAGAACGACGGAGAGCATTTAATTCTTCCCAGGGAGCGTGGGCACTATGACAATCACTTCTTTACTCATCATTAGGAACTACAGTGTATCGATATGAAATAACAAAGAGATTTGAATCAATATTTTCTATATTTACAATATCGAACATTTAAAACAATACGGTATTATAAACCAATTTTACAAGGGAAAAAAATACACTACTGAAAACTCACCCCTGTATTGCGACCATGACCTTGAAAACTAGCTAATTCGGATTAAGTGCCTGCGGGCAGGTATGATGCACGTAGTGGAGCTTGGTGCTTCGTCCAGCATCCAAGAGGTGGTCCTGATGTGATCCTGCTGAGGTCGCGATGCCAAACCCCCCTGGGAGCATCAGGACGATGAGAAATGATCCGGTGTATTGCGCCAGCCTGGCCAGCAGTATGATGCCCGTCCTACGAGGCCATCAAGCCCAAATAGATGGATGCCTACGGGATTTGTTGACAGACGGAGTCGGCGACGAATCCGGGGTTGCGGTGAACCGGAACGGTCTGTTCTGCGTATCAAAATCAAGTACGCGGGTTTTTATATGAACGCCTCAGTAGGCGGCGGATGTTAAAGTTAAAACTCCGAACACTAATTAAATAAACTTCGCCGTGGCTTGCGAGGTGTAGCGGGAGTCCATGTTCGCCACTTGCACTTTCCCAGTCGCCAGATCAGCTAGATAAACGGCATTACTTATTCTCGTCGCACGAGGCGCCGACGGCCATTGATGAACCGAAAACTTCGTTAATTCCGGGCCGAACAATTCGGATCTTTAGGTTAATCCCGTTATTTACACATAAGGTACGGATCTCTTTGCAACGCGGAGTCGTATTGTTCCGGTATATTTTACATTATAAAACTTAAATCGCTAGGTGACTGTGCCCGAGAAAAACACGGCGTCCTCCCGTGTTCTCTCTCGTCCAGAGTGCCGTTTCAAAAACAAAACCCGTTTCCGCTCAGTCTGCCAACCTGCCGAGTATCTCGAATAAACTATTACCATCCTTCAAATAAAGGTACCTGCCTATCCGAGTAATAAATTAAAGTAATTTATATGTAATGATGCATCCACATCATAACATTACCCCCCTCGCCACAAAAATGTTCGCCCACGAACATAACAACTAATAAGGTTCCTACCCCTAATCTAAAAAAAAGGTCGGTCACAGGGCCTAAAAAAAATTATTCAAACATATTCTAGCAATCATTAGTAGACAGCAGTAAAAAAAAAAAAATGATTAGTAGATCAAACATAGATTAAATAGTAATAGCGAATGGGTGTGCCGCAACTCCGATCGCACTCCATCATGCGTAAGGCGCGATGGACGGGCTTGCGATGCAACCATTCTTATTTAAACATAGCTTACAACTAAAAGAACTTAAAACTAAAAGAACTTAATATTAAGAACATGGTGAACTAATGTTCCGTGAACGGGGTCCGTAAACACCCACAGCATTGAAGATACTGGGTGAAGAACGGCTGACTTATGTCTTGGACTACCGTTAACGTTACATAAACCGCATAATCATCATTAATTATGTAAGTTTAAACACTAATCAGTGGACAACACATCCTTAACTTATCTATACCTTTGTGTGTCCAGCACAAAAATTATACACAACCATATGCATTAATGCATCACTGACCCATAATAGGGTTTTAGAAAGCCATTTAGGCAACACTTTAGGGTGCAAGCAACCCTCACTTCACTGAATTTACGTCCCTTTTAGGAAAAATAAAATTGTTCACTACGAAGAGTTTCCTATTCTACCTAAATCGGTCGTACGGGTGAGTGTATGAAGTAAAGTAGCATCATAGGTACTAAAACTAATCAATAAATTTAACAAAATAATATGTATATTACTAAACTATTCTCTTTGTATATTCGCAAGCATATAAGTGGTTACTACGTGTTGAACTTACAATATTTCTCAGAATTTATTTATATTTGAAAACAGTCATGTTTCATATTGAAAGAGATAAACAAAAAGAAAACAATGCTCAAAACACATAGAGGTGTAGGACTGGCATCCCTGTGTGTTTCGAGACAAAACTTAATAATAAATACAAAATTTAATAACCATGAACGCAGTTCAATGGGATGTACCCTGAACACAATTGGAAGTGGGCATGTGTTCCAATTGTATTCGAGGTTAACAAACGTAATATAAAACAAATTATGTCATTCATCCCGTTTGCTTGCTCGTGCTCAGTCCAAAAAAAAAAAAAAATGTTACTAAATTAATTTCGAATAAATAACAATAAATAATTACGCCTAACGAAAGTAAGAACTTATAAAACAACTCGAGTTAATCTTACTAGAGTGGATTTTGATTGCAATGAATCATAAATACTACATGAGTTTGCATAAACGCACCCCCTCCAAAAACATGAACGAACAAAAAGAAATATTCCTGTGACAGGACTTTGACTGTCAGAATGTCGGGTCGTTTCAACTCGGTTGATCAGGCCGGGTTAAAACTCCCAAGCATTAAATATTAACTAGTAAATAAGATAATTTGCAGTATTCGGTAGGGATGGCCAGACCCTCCGAAGTATTGCCACAATAAGACTATACTGGTATATTATTTGATTTTACTATATCCTTCACATGAAAATCACCCGCAACTTTTCCGTTTAAGTCTGCAAGCGTATAGATTAGATTGGATTTTTTCTTTACTACCACATTCTGAACAAACCGAGGTGCCAATTTCTGTGCGAAATAATTCAATGCGTTAGATTGTGCAAAATTTCTCCGCCACACCACATCACCAACCTGATAGGTGATGTGTTTTCTGCGCAGGTTGTAATGGTCAGCTCCTTTTTGATAAGCTTTAAGAAGAGCATTCGAGACTTGCTCGTAAATCGAAGACAACTCTTCTAGTTTCTGTGCATAAGCTTTAGGTTGAGCACCCACTTGCGAATTGGATTCCTCATCCGCTATTGGATTACGGTGCAGATCACCGTCCAGTATCTGCTCCCGACCGTGCATCAGGAAATAAGGTGTATAACCTGTAGCGCAGTTTACCGTGTTATTCATAGCCGATTGAACTTGCGGAAGAAATTTGGACCAATTTCGGTGGTCTGATTCAACAAGGATCGATAACGCCGTACCCAAGGTTTGATTATAACGTTCGACTACATTGTTTTGAGGCGTATAAGACGAATTGTAAAATGGTGGTGGTATGTTATAACTACTAAGTAAGTCCTTAAATTCTTTCGAAACAAATTGACGACCATTATCACAGACGATAGTTCGTGGTACGCCGTGAACAAGAAAGATGTTTTCTTCTAAGATTTTAATTATGCTTCTCGCGGTGCCATTGCGCAGCGGAAATAGCCATGTAAATTTAGAAAAAACGTCTACACATGATAAGATTACGGTAAAACCTGAGTAACTCCTAGGTAAAGGACCTACTAAATCTATCGACAACATTTGCAAGGGTCGTGTGACCTTTTTTGGGTTTGAAGAGATGCCGTTAGGTGGGGCTGTACTTATTTTGTGGGCCTTGCAGACTGTACAACGATTAACAAATTGCTTAACATCCTTATACATATTAGGCCAATAGTAACGCAATTGCACCTTTTTATAGGTTTTGAATACCCCAGGATGACAAGCTCGCGAAGACTCGTGTAAATTTGAAAGAATTGCCTGTCTACCTTCCTGCGGAACTACCCTCTTCCAGGCAGTATCCTCGCACAGAGCTAGACTAGTCTTTGTGTGTCGGAACAATTCATTATTACGCATTTGAAAGTTCTGGAAACGTTGTGGAAAATCTTGGCATCCTTTCCAGGCTTTCAAATACCACGTATCCTTTGTATGTTCAGTGTCCACACCTGATAATACGGCAAGGTCCATTCGTGATAGCACGTCTGGAACAACATGTTGTGTCCCTTTGCGATGGACAACGTCAAAAGAAAATTGCGAAAGGCGAGAGCTCCACCGTGCAAGACGGCCACTAGGGTTGGACAAGGACCCCAGCCATTTCAAGCTTGAGTGGTCAGTAACTACTGAAAAATGAGCTCCTTCTATATACGGTCTAAAGTGAGTCACCGAGTCTAGCACAGCTAAGAGTTCCCGTTCAGTGATGCCATAATTTCTTTCATGAACGTTTAAGCAACGTGAGTAATAAGCGATGGGATGCTCTTGCCCGTCTACGTCTTGGATCAAAACTCCTCCAATCCCTGCGGAGCTCGCGTCGCAATGGATAGAGAAAGGCCTGGTGAAATCCGGGCAGCATAAAACTGGAGCCGTAGTCAACGCGCGTTTTAAATCTTTAAAAGCAGTTTCAGCTTCCTGAGACCACTTGAAATTGCTAATTCCATTTTTAGAACCTGTGAGTTTAGTAAGAGGGGCAGCTATTCCCGAAAATCCTTTAATGAACCTTCTAAAGTAACCGCACAAACCAATGAATGCCCGGATTTGTTTTGCATTTTTTGGGACTGGGAAATTTTTGATGCTTTCTATTTTTATTGGATCCGTACGGAGACCCTGCGAATCTACTAAATACCCTAAATATTTAAGTTCTGATTTGCAAAACTCGGATTTTTTTAAGTTTATGGTAAGACCTGCGTCTCGCAAACGTTCGTATACACGGTTTAATAGATTAAGATGTGACTCCAAATCTTCTGATATTAAGATCAAATCATCCAGATAGCAAAAAGCATTATCGTCGAATTCCGGACCAAAAAGAACATCTGCCAGTCTTTGCAACTCACTAGGGGCGTTTTTCAGTCCGAAAGGCATACGGGTGAACTCAAACAAACCCCGTCCAGGGACGACGAAAGCTGTTTTCTCACAAGAGTCCTTGTCTAAGGCAATTTGCCAAAAAGCCTTTGAAAGGTCTATAGAAGAGACGTACCTAGCTCCACCTAGCTTGTCTAGAATCCGCGATATATATGGCAAAGGGTACGCGTCGCGAATCGTGACATTATTGATTTTGCGAGAGTCTAAGCAAAAACGACCGGTACCGTCTTTTTTTGTAACGATTAATACTGGACTCGACCATGGAGAACGTGAGGGACGTATTACTCCTAATTTTAGCATTTCATCCACTTCTAATTCTAATTGTTTTTGTCTTGCTGGAGACAAAGGATAATACCTTTGTTTGATCGGAGGCCCTGTTGTATTAATCTTGTGTTTGACTAAATGCGTCAGGCCTAAGCCACGCTTCTCGAAAGAAATCGATTCAAATTTTTTAATAATAGCAGAGAGTGCCTGATTCTCTGAGGGACTTAAGGAAGAGGCTGGCTGAATTGCCCGCAACCCATTAATTTTGTTTTCCGAAGTAGGACCAATAGCTTTTGAAAACAGCTCCGGTGCGATATGGAACTGCTTCCAAAAGTCTATACCTAGGATAAACGATGGTGACAATGTCGGGATGACGTAGAAAAGTATTGTATGGGTAATTGATTTGTACGTCACCGGCAACGACATTGTACCCAGGACTGGCTGATTCGCACCGTCCGCTGTTGATACACTAAAATTAACCTTAACTAATTCTATACCTAACTTAATAAAAATCTTATAACTATCACCTCCCAAACACGATAATGAGGCGCCACTGTCCAACAGTGCGCTGTAAAAATTGTTAAATATATATACATTTGCATAAGGACGACCATCGTTTTCAATCTCCATCCCCTGTGGCAGTGGGCCCACTGTTCCAGGTGATGGGACTGAGAGAAACTGATGGACTAGTCGGAGCCAACTCTTCCATTCCCGATTCCTCTGCGCATAGGATGGGACGTGGTAAGAGAGACTCCGCCCTAGTTTTCCGACTTGTTATTATTAATTCTTCCTTTAACCGCTCCCACTTTTGGATTATTTCCCGCTGCGGCTTTTCTTCTACAGTCCGCTACAACATGTCCCGGTTTCTTACAATAAAGACAAAATTGATTCCTAACAATGGTTCTAGAAGTTCCTTCGGTATTTAGACTATTTCCATTGAAAGAAGACGGAGGTTTGTTATTGTTGTAACCCGCATTGGTGTTACTGTAGTTACGCCCAGCATGACTATAACTATTGCCATTAGAAGATTGTTTATAATTATTATAAGAAAACCCTGTACGTTTATAAGTACCGGTATTATTGTTTGACAAAGTTTTATTGGTAGGCCCAAATCTCTCTTCTTTATTAGTAGTATAGTTATTGCTTTTTTCAAATTTGTTTGAAAAAGAAGAAGAAGAAGTAGCAAATTCCTCCGGTGGTGTCGCATAAGACTCTAAGTTTCCTGCGTAAGTTGTTAACTGTTCGAATGTAAAAATATCTCTAGAAACTAATAAGTTAGTGTACATTGGAAGCAAAGCCTTTTTGGCAAGCCGCAAAAGTTCCTGCTCAGGAAGTTTAGCTTCTAGCATGTTATTTAGAGATTTCATTCTAAGTGAAAACTCAAGGACTGACATACCTTTTGGTTGCGTCATGTTGAAAAGTTTTACTTTTAAGTCCGTTTGTAGGTCATTTGCCTCAAATTGATTGATCAAAAGTTTAGACAGCTCGTCCCATTTCAAGTCCGGATGATATATTGACCTGAACCAAAGTAGTGCTAGTCCATCTAACAGATCAGGAAAAACGCGAACTAAATTATCCTGACTAAAATTTTTCGTCCTACATTTTTCTTCAATCAACAAGAGAAATTCTCTTATGCTCGATTTTCCATCAAATTTTATCTTCCAATTTTCCACATTGATGGTGGGTGATTCTCTATAAATAATTTTTGTGTGTTTAATTATTGTAGGGTTGTCAACGGTCTGGTTCTCAGAATCCGAATCTGAAGAATCCATATCTGTTTCTGATATTGTTGGCATCTTAAGTGCCTTATTAAATGCACGCGCCTGCGAGCGCAACGCGTGAGAGGTGGGTGCCGGTTCAAGAGAACGACTTGATAATTGTTTTATGAGATCCTCTTTAGAGGCGTTGTTGATGTTTGGGATAGGAGTTGACATTGTTAAAACAATTGGATAAAATAATAAAATAATGAAAAGTTGTTGTTAATGTTAATAATTATTGTTGATGTTATTTTTGTTGACGTATAATATAGATTGTTGATGATAAGTAGAACAAACCAAAAAAAAAGAAAAAATTTTAAATAATGAAAGAATGGAAAAAAAAAAAAAAAAAAAAAAAAAAATTTTTTTTTTTTTTTTTAGCAACCCTGTATTTTGTGGCAACCTTGACATCCAAAGTAATTCTGGCGTAGGTATTTTACTGAATTTACCACCGAAATTCCAAGCATAATTTCAAAAAAGAATAATCCAAAAAAAAATATTTTTTCAATAAAAGAAAAATATTCCAACAATTTAGTTAAATATGTCAAACTATTCCACCACTCTCAATAATCGATGTATTATTGTTTGAATTTGAATGTTGTTGATTAATTATGACCATCCTTTATGTATGATGATGTTTTAAGGAATAAATTATAAATTTAATCTCATTAAATAACAATCCCTTCATTATACTACACTTGTTAAATAATTAATAATTCTAACTAATTCACTTAAATTCATAACAAGAATTCTAGTTTGATGTAAACCCATCTGTCACTATTGACATTCGCTTGTCTGAAATAAACAGCAATTGACACTTACGATGTTTACCTTTTAAATTGCCTCTATTTTGAAGCATAGACAATAACTATTTTTTTTTTAAATAAACATATGTAATTTTCTTTTATCATAGAAGAAATATTGTCTATGGTGATACCCGACGCTTCTATGAAAATAATATTTCAAATATTGAGGTTAAGTTGACGTATTGACATTTAAAACATAACCTGTATTACATGTCTACTGAGCACGAGAAACACCAAAATACATGACATAATTATACGTAAATTGCAACACTCCGTATTGCAAAGGACATTGTTGTATTTGAATTATAACGAGACACCATTGCACCATTAAATTAATGAATATTATTATGAAATTACAGTATCATACTGTTTTAAATCTCTGTGATAAAATAGCAAGTTGTAAAACGAGATTTTAGTTGATCGATTTGATGAATATAATTGTGAGTAAAGAATGTGTCTTTATACGAGCAACCCACGTTAAAGGCGTCAAATGTTATGTGAATATCTTATAATTCACGTTGAAACGGCAATTATTACGTGCAAAATGGCGTAAGGAGCCATATGATGTGGCTAGCTGAGAGGGAAGAAGACGGGATGAATACAACTGCGTACTTTTCTATTAATAGAGCGCCAAATCCTGTTCAAGACAGAATATGTCCACAGTTGAATTCACTACGCCTTCTTCCTAGAACGACGGAGAGCATTTAATTCTTCCCAGGGAGCGTGGGCACTATGACAATCACTTCTTTACTCATCATTAGGAACTACAGTGTATCGATATGAAATAACAAAGAGATTTGAATCAATATTTTCTATATTTACAATATCGAACATTTAAAACAATACGGTATTATAAACCAATTTTACAAGGGAAAAAAATACACTACTGAAAACTCACCCCTGTATTGCGACCATGACCTTGAAAACTAGCTAATTCGGATTAAGTGCCTGCGGGCAGGTATGATGCACGTAGTGGAGCTTGGTGCTTCGTCCAGCATCCAAGAGGTGGTCCTGATGTGATCCTGCTGAGGTCGCGATGCCAAACCCCCCTGGGAGCATCAGGACGATGAGAAATGATCCGGTGTATTGCGCCAGCCTGGCCAGCAGTATGATGCCCGTCCTACGAGGCCATCAAGCCCAAATAGATGGATGCCTACGGGATTTGTTGACAGACGGAGTCGGCGACGAATCCGGGGTTGCGGTGAACCGGAACGGTCTGTTCTGCGTATCAAAATCAAGTACGCGGGTTTTTATATGAACGCCTCAGTAGGCGGCGGATGTTAAAGTTAAAACTCCGAACACTAATTAAATAAACTTCGCCGTGGCTTGCGAGGTGTAGCGGGAGTCCATGTTCGCCACTTGCACTTTCCCAGTCGCCAGATCAGCTAGATAAACGGCATTACTTATTCTCGTCGCACGAGGCGCCGACGGCCATTGATGAACCGAAAACTTCGTTAATTCCGGGCCGAACAATTCGGATCTTTAGGTTAATCCCGTTATTTACACATAAGGTACGGATCTCTTTGCAACGCGGAGTCGTATTGTTCCGGTATATTTTACATTATAAAACTTAAATCGCTAGGTGACTGTGCCCGAGAAAAACACGGCGTCCTCCCGTGTTCTCTCTCGTCCAGAGTGCCGTTTCAAAAACAAAACCCGTTTCCGCTCAGTCTGCCAACCTGCCGAGTATCTCGAATAAACTATTACCATCCTTCAAATAAAGGTACCTGCCTATCCGAGTAATAAATTAAAGTAATTTATATGTAATGATGCATCCACATCATAACATTACCCCCCTCGCCACAAAAATGTTCGCCCACGAACATAACAACTAATAAGGTTCCTACCCCTAATCTAAAAAAAAGGTCGGTCACAGGGCCTAAAAAAAATTATTCAAACATATTCTAGCAATCATTAGTAGACAGCAGTAAAAAAAAAAAAATGATTAGTAGATCAAACATAGATTAAATAGTAATAGCGAATGGGTGTGCCGCAACTCCGATCGCACTCCATCATGCGTAAGGCGCGATGGACGGGCTTGCGATGCAACCATTCTTATTTAAACATAGCTTACAACTAAAAGAACTTAAAACTAAAAGAACTTAATATTAAGAACATGGTGAACTAATGTTCCGTGAACGGGGTCCGTAAACACCCACAGCATTGAAGATACTGGGTGAAGAACGGCTGACTTATGTCTTGGACTACCGTTAACGTTACATAAACCGCATAATCATCATTAATTATGTAAGTTTAAACACTAATCAGTGGACAACACATCCTTAACTTATCTATACCTTTGTGTGTCCAGCACAAAAATTATACACAACCATATGCATTAATGCATCACTGACCCATAATAGGGTTTTAGAAAGCCATTTAGGCAACACTTTAGGGTGCAAGCAACCCTCACTTCACTGAATTTACGTCCCTTTTAGGAAAAATAAAATTGTTCACTACGAAGAGTTTCCTATTCTACCTAAATCGGTCGTACGGGTGAGTGTATGAAGTAAAGTAGCATCATAGGTACTAAAACTAATCAATAAATTTAACAAAATAATATGTATATTACTAAACTATTCTCTTTGTATATTCGCAAGCATATAAGTGGTTACTACGTGTTGAACTTACAATATTTCTCAGAATTTATTTATATTTGAAAACAGTCATGTTTCATATTGAAAGAGATAAACAAAAAGAAAACAATGCTCAAAACACATAGAGGTGTAGGACTGGCATCCCTGTGTGTTTCGAGACAAAACTTAATAATAAATACAAAATTTAATAACCATGAACGCAGTTCAATGGGATGTACCCTGAACACAATTGGAAGTGGGCATGTGTTCCAATTGTATTCGAGGTTAACAAACGTAATATAAAACAAATTATGTCATTCATCCCGTTTGCTTGCTCGTGCTCAGTCCAAAAAAAAAAAAAAATGTTACTAAATTAATTTCGAATAAATAACAATAAATAATTACGCCTAACGAAAGTAAGAACTTATAAAACAACTCGAGTTAATCTTACTAGAGTGGATTTTGATTGCAATGAATCATAAATACTACATGAGTTTGCATAAACGCACCCCCTCCAAAAACATGAACGAACAAAAAGAAATATTCCTGTGACAGGACTTTGACTGTCAGAATGTCGGGTCGTTTCAACTCGGTTGATCAGGCCGGGTTAAAACTCCCAAGCATTAAATATTAACTAGTAAATAAGATAATTTGCAGTATTCGGTAGGGATGGCCAGACCCTCCGAAGTATTGCCACAATAAGACTATACTGGTATATTATTTGATTTTACTATATCCTTCACATGAAAATCACCCGCAACTTTTCCGTTTAAGTCTGCAAGCGTATAGATTAGATTGGATTTTTTCTTTACTACCACATTCTGAACAAACCGAGGTGCCAATTTCTGTGCGAAATAATTCAATGCGTTAGATTGTGCAAAATTTCTCCGCCACACCACATCACCAACCTGATAGGTGATGTGTTTTCTGCGCAGGTTGTAATGGTCAGCTCCTTTTTGATAAGCTTTAAGAAGAGCATTCGAGACTTGCTCGTAAATCGAAGACAACTCTTCTAGTTTCTGTGCATAAGCTTTAGGTTGAGCACCCACTTGCGAATTGGATTCCTCATCCGCTATTGGATTACGGTGCAGATCACCGTCCAGTATCTGCTCCCGACCGTGCATCAGGAAATAAGGTGTATAACCTGTAGCGCAGTTTACCGTGTTATTCATAGCCGATTGAACTTGCGGAAGAAATTTGGACCAATTTCGGTGGTCTGATTCAACAAGGATCGATAACGCCGTACCCAAGGTTTGATTATAACGTTCGACTACATTGTTTTGAGGCGTATAAGACGAATTGTAAAATGGTGGTGGTATGTTATAACTACTAAGTAAGTCCTTAAATTCTTTCGAAACAAATTGACGACCATTATCACAGACGATAGTTCGTGGTACGCCGTGAACAAGAAAGATGTTTTCTTCTAAGATTTTAATTATGCTTCTCGCGGTGCCATTGCGCAGCGGAAATAGCCATGTAAATTTAGAAAAAACGTCTACACATGATAAGATTACGGTAAAACCTGAGTAACTCCTAGGTAAAGGACCTACTAAATCTATCGACAACATTTGCAAGGGTCGTGTGACCTTTTTTGGGTTTGAAGAGATGCCGTTAGGTGGGGCTGTACTTATTTTGTGGGCCTTGCAGACTGTACAACGATTAACAAATTGCTTAACATCCTTATACATATTAGGCCAATAGTAACGCAATTGCACCTTTTTATAGGTTTTGAATACCCCAGGATGACAAGCTCGCGAAGACTCGTGTAAATTTGAAAGAATTGCCTGTCTACCTTCCTGCGGAACTACCCTCTTCCAGGCAGTATCCTCGCACAGAGCTAGACTAGTCTTTGTGTGTCGGAACAATTCATTATTACGCATTTGAAAGTTCTGGAAACGTTGTGGAAAATCTTGGCATCCTTTCCAGGCTTTCAAATACCACGTATCCTTTGTATGTTCAGTGTCCACACCTGATAATACGGCAAGGTCCATTCGTGATAGCACGTCTGGAACAACATGTTGTGTCCCTTTGCGATGGACAACGTCAAAAGAAAATTGCGAAAGGCGAGAGCTCCACCGTGCAAGACGGCCACTAGGGTTGGACAAGGACCCCAGCCATTTCAAGCTTGAGTGGTCAGTAACTACTGAAAAATGAGCTCCTTCTATATACGGTCTAAAGTGAGTCACCGAGTCTAGCACAGCTAAGAGTTCCCGTTCAGTGATGCCATAATTTCTTTCATGAACGTTTAAGCAACGTGAGTAATAAGCGATGGGATGCTCTTGCCCGTCTACGTCTTGGATCAAAACTCCTCCAATCCCTGCGGAGCTCGCGTCGCAATGGATAGAGAAAGGCCTGGTGAAATCCGGGCAGCATAAAACTGGAGCCGTAGTCAACGCGCGTTTTAAATCTTTAAAAGCAGTTTCAGCTTCCTGAGACCACTTGAAATTGCTAATTCCATTTTTAGAACCTGTGAGTTTAGTAAGAGGGGCAGCTATTCCCGAAAATCCTTTAATGAACCTTCTAAAGTAACCGCACAAACCAATGAATGCCCGGATTTGTTTTGCATTTTTTGGGACTGGGAAATTTTTGATGCTTTCTATTTTTATTGGATCCGTACGGAGACCCTGCGAATCTACTAAATACCCTAAATATTTAAGTTCTGATTTGCAAAACTCGGATTTTTTTAAGTTTATGGTAAGACCTGCGTCTCGCAAACGTTCGTATACACGGTTTAATAGATTAAGATGTGACTCCAAATCTTCTGATATTAAGATCAAATCATCCAGATAGCAAAAAGCATTATCGTCGAATTCCGGACCAAAAAGAACATCTGCCAGTCTTTGCAACTCACTAGGGGCGTTTTTCAGTCCGAAAGGCATACGGGTGAACTCAAACAAACCCCGTCCAGGGACGACGAAAGCTGTTTTCTCACAAGAGTCCTTGTCTAAGGCAATTTGCCAAAAAGCCTTTGAAAGGTCTATAGAAGAGACGTACCTAGCTCCACCTAGCTTGTCTAGAATCCGCGATATATATGGCAAAGGGTACGCGTCGCGAATCGTGACATTATTGATTTTGCGAGAGTCTAAGCAAAAACGACCGGTACCGTCTTTTTTTGTAACGATTAATACTGGACTCGACCATGGAGAACGTGAGGGACGTATTACTCCTAATTTTAGCATTTCATCCACTTCTAATTCTAATTGTTTTTGTCTTGCTGGAGACAAAGGATAATACCTTTGTTTGATCGGAGGCCCTGTTGTATTAATCTTGTGTTTGACTAAATGCGTCAGGCCTAAGCCACGCTTCTCGAAAGAAATCGATTCAAATTTTTTAATAATAGCAGAGAGTGCCTGATTCTCTGAGGGACTTAAGGAAGAGGCTGGCTGAATTGCCCGCAACCCATTAATTTTGTTTTCCGAAGTAGGACCAATAGCTTTTGAAAACAGCTCCGGTGCGATATGGAACTGCTTCCAAAAGTCTATACCTAGGATAAACGATGGTGACAATGTCGGGATGACGTAGAAAAGTATTGTATGGGTAATTGATTTGTACGTCACCGGCAACGACATTGTACCCAGGACTGGCTGATTCGCACCGTCCGCTGTTGATACACTAAAATTAACCTTAACTAATTCTATACCTAACTTAATAAAAATCTTATAACTATCACCTCCCAAACACGATAATGAGGCGCCACTGTCCAACAGTGCGCTGTAAAAATTGTTAAATATATATACATTTGCATAAGGACGACCATCGTTTTCAATCTCCATCCCCTGTGGCAGTGGGCCCACTGTTCCAGGTGATGGGACTGAGAGAAACTGATGGACTAGTCGGAGCCAACTCTTCCATTCCCGATTCCTCTGCGCATAGGATGGGACGTGGTAAGAGAGACTCCGCCCTAGTTTTCCGACTTGTTATTATTAATTCTTCCTTTAACCGCTCCCACTTTTGGATTATTTCCCGCTGCGGCTTTTCTTCTACAGTCCGCTACAACATGTCCCGGTTTCTTACAATAAAGACAAAATTGATTCCTAACAATGGTTCTAGAAGTTCCTTCGGTATTTAGACTATTTCCATTGAAAGAAGACGGAGGTTTGTTATTGTTGTAACCCGCATTGGTGTTACTGTAGTTACGCCCAGCATGACTATAACTATTGCCATTAGAAGATTGTTTATAATTATTATAAGAAAACCCTGTACGTTTATAAGTACCGGTATTATTGTTTGACAAAGTTTTATTGGTAGGCCCAAATCTCTCTTCTTTATTAGTAGTATAGTTATTGCTTTTTTCAAATTTGTTTGAAAAAGAAGAAGAAGAAGTAGCAAATTCCTCCGGTGGTGTCGCATAAGACTCTAAGTTTCCTGCGTAAGTTGTTAACTGTTCGAATGTAAAAATATCTCTAGAAACTAATAAGTTAGTGTACATTGGAAGCAAAGCCTTTTTGGCAAGCCGCAAAAGTTCCTGCTCAGGAAGTTTAGCTTCTAGCATGTTATTTAGAGATTTCATTCTAAGTGAAAACTCAAGGACTGACATACCTTTTGGTTGCGTCATGTTGAAAAGTTTTACTTTTAAGTCCGTTTGTAGGTCATTTGCCTCAAATTGATTGATCAAAAGTTTAGACAGCTCGTCCCATTTCAAGTCCGGATGATATATTGACCTGAACCAAAGTAGTGCTAGTCCATCTAACAGATCAGGAAAAACGCGAACTAAATTATCCTGACTAAAATTTTTCGTCCTACATTTTTCTTCAATCAACAAGAGAAATTCTCTTATGCTCGATTTTCCATCAAATTTTATCTTCCAATTTTCCACATTGATGGTGGGTGATTCTCTATAAATAATTTTTGTGTGTTTAATTATTGTAGGGTTGTCAACGGTCTGGTTCTCAGAATCCGAATCTGAAGAATCCATATCTGTTTCTGATATTGTTGGCATCTTAAGTGCCTTATTAAATGCACGCGCCTGCGAGCGCAACGCGTGAGAGGTGGGTGCCGGTTCAAGAGAACGACTTGATAATTGTTTTATGAGATCCTCTTTAGAGGCGTTGTTGATGTTTGGGATAGGAGTTGACATTGTTAAAACAATTGGATAAAATAATAAAATAATGAAAAGTTGTTGTTAATGTTAATAATTATTGTTGATGTTATTTTTGTTGACGTATAATATAGATTGTTGATGATAAGTAGAACAAACCAAAAAAAAGAAAAAATTTTAAATAATGAAAGAATGGAAAAAAAAAAAAAAAAAAAAAAAATTTTTTTTTTTTTTTTTAGCAACCCTGTATTTTGTGGCAACCTTGACATCCAAAGTAATTCTGGCGTAGGTATTTTACTGAATTTACCACCGAAATTCCAAGCATAATTTCAAAAAAGAATAATCCAAAAAAAAATATTTTTTCAATAAAAGAAAAATATTCCAACAATTTAGTTAAATATGTCAAACTATTCCACCACTCTCAATAATCGATGTATTATTGTTTGAATTTGAATGTTGTTGATTAATTATGACCATCCTTTATGTATGATGATGTTTTAAGGAATAAATTATAAATTTAATCTCATTAAATAACAATCCCTTCATTATACTACACTTGTTAAATAATTAATAATTCTAACTAATTCACTTAAATTCATAACAAGAATTCTAGTTTGATGTAAACCCATCTGTCACTATTGACATTCGCTTGTCTGAAATAAACAGCAATTGACACTTACGATGTTTACCTTTTAAATTGCCTCTATTTTGAAGCATAGACAATAACTATTTTTTTTTTAAATAAACATATGTAATTTTCTTTTATCATAGAAGAAATATTGTCTATGGTGATACCCGACGCTTCTATGAAAATAATATTTCAAATATTGAGGTTAAGTTGACGTATTGACATTTAAAACATAACCTGTATTACATGTCTACTGAGCACGAGAAACACCAAAATACATGACATAATTATACGTAAATTGCAACACTCCGTATTGCAAAGGACATTGTTGTATTTGAATTATAACGAGACACCATTGCACCATTAAATTAATGAATATTATTATGAAATTACAGTATCATACTGTTTTAAATCTCTGTGATAAAATAGCAAGTTGTAAAACGAGATTTTAGTTGATCGATTTGATGAATATAATTGTGAGTAAAGAATGTGTCTTTATACGAGCAACCCACGTTAAAGGCGTCAAATGTTATGTGAATATCTTATAATTCACGTTGAAACGGCAATTATTACGTGCAAAATGGCGTAAGGAGCCATATGATGTGGCTAGCTGAGAGGGAAGAAGACGGGATGAATACAACTGCGTACTTTTCTATTAATAGAGCGCCAAATCCTGTTCAAGACAGAATATGTCCACAGTTGAATTCACTACGCCTTCTTCCTAGAACGACGGAGAGCATTTAATTCTTCCCAGGGAGCGTGGGCACTATGACAATCACTTCTTTACTCATCATTAGGAACTACAGTGTATCGATATGAAATAACAAAGAGATTTGAATCAATATTTTCTATATTTACAATATCGAACATTTAAAACAATACGGTATTATAAACCAATTTTACAAGGGAAAAAAATACACTACTGAAAACTCACCCCTGTATTGCGACCATGACCTTGAAAACTAGCTAATTCGGATTAAGTGCCTGCGGGCAGGTATGATGCACGTAGTGGAGCTTGGTGCTTCGTCCAGCATCCAAGAGGTGGTCCTGATGTGATCCTGCTGAGGTCGCGATGCCAAACCCCCCTGGGAGCATCAGGACGATGAGAAATGATCCGGTGTATTGCGCCAGCCTGGCCAGCAGTATGATGCCCGTCCTACGAGGCCATCAAGCCCAAATAGATGGATGCCTACGGGATTTGTTGACAGACGGAGTCGGCGACGAATCCGGGGTTGCGGTGAACCGGAACGGTCTGTTCTGCGTATCAAAATCAAGTACGCGGGTTTTTATATGAACGCCTCAGTAGGCGGCGGATGTTAAAGTTAAAACTCCGAACACTAATTAAATAAACTTCGCCGTGGCTTGCGAGGTGTAGCGGGAGTCCATGTTCGCCACTTGCACTTTCCCAGTCGCCAGATCAGCTAGATAAACGGCATTACTTATTCTCGTCGCACGAGGCGCCGACGGCCATTGATGAACCGAAAACTTCGTTAATTCCGGGCCGAACAATTCGGATCTTTAGGTTAATCCCGTTATTTACACATAAGGTACGGATCTCTTTGCAACGCGGAGTCGTATTGTTCCGGTATATTTTACATTATAAAACTTAAATCGCTAGGTGACTGTGCCCGAGAAAAACACGGCGTCCTCCCGTGTTCTCTCTCGTCCAGAGTGCCGTTTCAAAAACAAAACCCGTTTCCGCTCAGTCTGCCAACCTGCCGAGTATCTCGAATAAACTATTACCATCCTTCAAATAAAGGTACCTGCCTATCCGAGTAATAAATTAAAGTAATTTATATGTAATGATGCATCCACATCATAACAAAGATTAGTAGTTTAACAATATCTGCTACCAACGTATTTAGATGACTTGTTGCTACGGTTACCTCAATTTAATTTATTGTATTTGTGTGATGATTCCGATGACAAATCAAATCTCATTGACAACGCATGATACAGGTTAATATTTCATGCCTTTGCTTTGCATCTCTTAGTTACATTTGTATGCAATTATATGTCTTCTTACATTTGTACCGTCATGTTATGTATGCTCACAGTCCTTACATACAACCAGTAATCACTTCTTGTGGTTGATGATCTTCCATCGTAATATCGACACGGATTTATGATTGCATTCTAATCGTCTCAGCTACTTAGATTAATAAAGCGATTCAGGTATTAACGACGCCATCAATCAATAAATAAACCAGGAAACTACAAGTGTTCCATGTCCTACCAAACAAACAATCTTAACAATATGATTGAACTGGTATGGTATGGACTGTTTTTTCTTTTTTAAATATTTAAAATGCCTGTCTAATTTTCGCTCGATTTTCTTTTTGAAGGTCGCCCTAGCTCTCTCATAACAAAACAATTTTTGAGTGAGCGTCAAAATTGATTGTAATAGTTTATTTTTCTTGGATTTATTTTCTATTCAGATGCCACGTGTGCCGTGATTAAATAGTTAGATGTTTATTGTGGGAAGGTACCAGGAACCCAGAGTTGTGACGTAGAATCATGATGCTGGATGCCCGGAGTCTATCGTCATCAATATCTAAATGAATATCGCAAGCCTCGCGTGGGAAGGCTGCCATAGTCACTACAGTGACTCGGCACCGACGTGAAGCAAGATAATGTAAACTAGATACTGTGTCTCTGTATCTACTGTGTCTTTGTATCTACTAACTAGATACTGTGTCTTTGTATCTACCTGTGGACGCCGTGGATCGTCATCAAGGTTATGCGATTTGATATGTGTAGTGTGTAATGAATACGGATTGCGGTGGCGTTTTAATAAGACCTAGTTAAAATAAATCCTCTCGACATTGTTAGAATTTCCAAGAAAGCAAAACGTTAACTAGTCCGGTCTTTTATTTCGTGAAGGTTTCAATGTTATATTGTGTTGTTAAGGACATTGATAAATCTTTTTGGATGGTGTCCTCGAGAAATTGCTTCTAGTCTTTCACCGCATTGTCTCGCCTGAGACATATCATGACATCAGGTCCCGTTAATAATAATAATAGTATTCGGATGATTTTTGAAAAATAACTTTATATATGCGCACGAGCACAATACAAACACGGAACCTCGAAATAAATTAAACGACTTTTCTTCGTAACAAGAAACAAATTCTAAAATTTATCGTTACAGGAGAATAACATACACGTATGGATCCGTTTGCAAAACGGAGGACATTCATCGAAAAGATGCCCAAATACCAGACCATGTGGCAGTCCAATGATCCAGGGAGGATTAAGACCTTGCTTTTGACTGAAGGGGCGGCGAAAAATAGTCTTTGCCTATTACTGAAACCAAAGCGACTGACGAAGATAATGTTAGTGAGTGTTCGCCCATCCAGTAATCAAACTCTGCATCACACATTATTATTGTGGTGTAGGTACTGTTGTTTTCTTTGATGAACAATACTACTCTGTAGTAGGGCAAATGCTCACTGAAGGTACCCATCTATTGATCGGATGTGATCGGCTATCTTCGTAACCGAACAGGCGACAGGTGTCTCTCTCTTACAGTACAACGATTGACCTCTGGTGAGACACCTTAAAACTACATATAACTACCTGCTCTAAAGACATCTGTTGAGAGACATTGAAACTACATACATATTCACATTCACTACAGTTATAATTTTGATTTGGTTTCAGTTTTGGAATCTAAATATGTTTATTTAAAAAAAAAAATCTTTGCTTGTTGTCACACGGCGCACCCTTGAGACACCACACAGTCTCGAGTAATAAACTAATATGGATTTTGTTGTAGTTATAAAAATAATTAACAACTGCTTATGGTGGCATGTTGATGAAATGTTAATTGTATACACATAGTAACACGACATGTACGGTGTTACCTCCGCCGTAGAGGGCGCGTGCATTGTTCTCTAATTTCAGCGATCTATCTTGTATGCAGACATTGCGGACGCACCAGCGCTATAAGATAAAGAGATTAACATTAACATTATTGGCAGTTTCCTCCCATTCTGTCGATGCGGCTGATGAGAGCTGACGTCGATACTTGTTATAAGCTACGTGAGAAATTTAACGTGCCTCGTAGAATGTGACGCGAGATGGTTGGAGTTTTGTTTTGATTTTAATGAGTGGGATGAGTTTTGGCTCTGAACCCGTTTGTTCCCAACCGCTTCGAACCAGTGAGACTATGGCATCCCCGATTGGAGTATGTTGAAGGTGGTGGGGAAGGGAAGGAGATGCAAAATAGGATGGTGGGGAAGTACCTGGCAATTCAGATCTGGTCACCAAACATGCCTAAAGCCGTTTCAAACAATGTTTCAATTCTAAATTATGACCTTACATCAGGGCACTACTGAGAGTATCTTCCATTCTGGAACGTGTCGCTAATGGTGACTGGACAACCCAGAATGAAATCAAATCAGAACCTCATTTGAAAAGTGATCAAAAGAAAATATATTAAAAAATGGTTAAATAGGTTACGTTAGGTTAGGGTTATGGGCTATTTTAAAATTGTTTTTTTCGTAGCTTTTAATGACTTTTCAAAGAAGTGTTGAATTAGTTTGATTCTGAGTTGGCATGGAACCGTCGCTTATAACTTATATTTTTTTTAAATGCTAATTATAATTATATATTATAATCAAATAAAATTTACTTGTGCACGCCGGGATTGAGTCCGCAACTTTCGCATTGCTAGTCGAAAGCCTTACTCCCCGACCGCGGAGGCTCTTACTATTATATGTGTTTTAAATATTACACAACTGATCAAAAAGTATTTACCAGTTGTGTAAAATTTAAAAACTTTTATTAGTAAGGCCCTATGTGTAATATATTATTTGCAGAATTTTAAATGTAATGCGTTCCTACATATAATATATTCACTGTCTTGGAGGTCTAGTCCGACTGCCTTAGAATTGTCAACATTATCGTCTGCTAATCGTCTTTTGCCAACATGCCCGTAATTGCATTGACTTTTTTGACAGTTGTAATCGACTAAAAGCTACTTATTTTACAGAACCTAGATTATTGATAGACAACTTATTAATATAATAACATTAGTTAGGTATCTAACCTTCTCCCTTTTCTCATGAGTGTCCTACTCTTTGTAGTTTAATTGGATCTCTCGAGTGAGTGGTGAATGCGAAGTTGACATCCGGTTTCCCATCCGAAGGCGAATTACCTAAGTGCGAGCGTATGTGTGTATGGGGTTGGGTGGGTGGCACTACCTGTAACTCCCACGAACCTATCATTATTTCATTCAACTTGTTTTTGTTTGACAACGGGTACACAATTTCGTAACGACTGTGCATTATAAATTAGCATTACTTATTATCATTATTTAATTATGCGCGAGCAAAGATGACGTTTGGTATCGACCATTTTACCGTGTACCAAACTGACCGCAAACGAATATTTTCTGGTTATGAAGCGTCATTGTAAACAACGATCTAATTTCCAGGAAAAAATGTTCACATAATTGTTTGGACAGTAGGTAATAAAAACTATTGGTCAACTGTTAACAAATATTTATATAATCATCTCCTGTGCAATTGTTTTGTCGGTGGTACTAGATAATCGTTTATCGCCATTAGCAGTACCTTGATAATGTTTATGTAGAATTTGCGTAAAACTTTGGAAATTTTTAATTTTTACGTTGTTGATTTGAGATCAACAAGTGATTGCGATATTTGACCACACCCTAGATATTAATTTATTTCTTCTTCTTCTTCTTCGATGGCGCTACAGCCCATATTGAGCTTTGGCCTCCTGCAACAGTCGCCTCCAACTCCTCCTGTCCTCAGCGGCTGACTTCCAATTTGGTACCTGGAGAAGCTGTGCTGCATCCCCTCTTACTTCGTCTTCCCACTTTTCTCTTTCCACCTGGGTGTCCAGTCAAAATTCTTTTTGGGACGCGTGTATCCGGCATTCTCTGTACATGCCCAGCCCATCTCAGCCTGAGGAGTCTCATATGTGTTGAGATGCTAGGTGCCTTATATATATTATACAATTCTGTATTGTGCCGGATGCGCCACTGTTCACCCTCTTTCACGGGTCCACATATTCTTCTCAGCACTTTTCTTTCAAAAGTATCCAGCATTCAAAAGTATACAAATTTTTACAGTTTACATAAATAATAGGTACCAGTAGGTAATATAAAAAAAGTAAATAATCAGTAATCGTATGTAAATGGGTTAGTAGTACCTAGTATTTTGTGAATACCTCTCTCTCTGTGCTGAGGTGTTCTCATTTTTTTTATGTGAATACCTCGCAAGATTCCCAGCTGCTCCCGTCTGGAGCCAGTGAGACTTTGGCATCCCCAATTGGGCTATGTTGTGAGGCTATCATTTTGGGTAGAATTTTCTCTTTTTGACGCTCCTTGATGCTGTGTTAATCTTCTTTGCCTCACAATACGGTCGGAAAATGTTCCCTTTTAATTAAAATAATAAATGAATGTTTTTATATTGCAGAGTCGACGCACAGCCCCGGTTCGGAGGGCGGGTCGTGGCGCGTGACCCTCGACGAGGACCTCGTGCAGACCCTGAGCGCCATCTTCCCGTGGTTCGGCGCCCCGGCCATGGGCGGCCAAGGGGGCGGGGGCGGCGGACCGGCGGGCGCTGCGGGGGCTGCCCCTCCGCCCCCGCCCCCGCCGCCACCGCCGCCGCCGCAGCTGGACCCGGCCGGCGCGCGCCCGCACGCTCAGCGCCCCCAGCACGCCCCGCACGCTCAGCACGCCGCCCAGCGCGGCCAGCGCGTGTCCCCGCCCAAAGCGCAAGTGGACGCTAGTCCGCTGCAGCACGCGATGGACAAGAACAAGGAGTGTGAGTATTCCCTTCAATACATTCTTTTGAACACATTCTTAATAATAATATTTGGATGATTTGTGTAGCGCTGTATTCGTGAAAAATCACCTCAAGGGCGCTGTACAAACTTATAATACATTTCTACAATCTTATTTCTAATTACAAACCATTATAACAACTTATGGCTAAAATTGCATCCACCGGTTCATCGGTCACCGATACGAAACTATGTGTACAATGATTTGACCAATAAACGCGATGCTGCGTAAAAATGTACTATACAGGCAGAAAGTATACAGAACCGTACTTACCTGGGAGGTCACTTGAGATTAGCACTGTTATTGTTTATTTAGAGAAATTCAGGTACAGTTCGCACGCAGAGAACATAATTGGGAACTATAATATATAATAAGTTCTTTAATGAGCGTATTTTGGGAGCAAAAGCAAAATTCTATGATGGGTGGTACAACAGTTCAAAGATTTGATCGGAAGATTTACCTTTCTAAATGTGTTTCGTTCCTCGGTAAGAGAAAAGGTTAATTAATACACTCCGGTTAGTTAAATTAATACACTCCGGCGAGACTACCCTAGAGAGCCCGAGCGAGAGAGTTTCTTCGACTGCGCTTCGTCCTGTGTCGGTTTTTTACCATTTTTGTAGAAGGGAGGAAACACGGGCCGGCAAATGGTCCCACAGCCAAACTGTTAAAGTTCTGCCGAGCTGGTGCCGAAGGGATCAATGACGCTAGTTCTTCGGAGCATTTTCCATTTAAAATGACAGCATTCCCACCTGGCGCCTGTACTCTAAACTCTAACTGTAGTTCGTTTGTTGAGATGTAGGAATCTGTCAATTTCATTATATTTGTGCGCTGCCACCACTGTTTGGCATACTCAAGATAGACAATGTATTATCCCAGTAAAATTTTATAAATACAGTCGAGCAGATTATTTTGCTAACTGATATCTACGTAGGTTTGTATCTTGCTTGCATCCGTGTTATTAGTACTTAACCTAACGATTTCTAATGAATCTTGTCGTTTTGGCAAACCTCGAAGCTGTTCTTCTATTGTGGCGCTGCTAAGTTCTTACTCATCCGCGACACTTGTCATTTGGCACTTTTGCTTTAAGCTTTACATTCCTGGCTGCTATTTTCATCTTTGCACTTTGGTTTAACCAGTCCACAGACATATCACACTTCATCTTCCGTATAAATATTAATTTCATTATATTAGGCACAATAAACCTTCGAAAATGGTGTAAAATTGCACTTTTTGCTAGCTCTTACCACCCAAGATTCTTAACCTCGAACATGCCTAGAAATCTATTGAGGATATGCTAGTAGCTCACAGCACTTGCATAGATTTTATGGTACTTTCAACCGTAAAAAATGCTCCTAGCATCCTAAAATATATTTTATTCGCTTGGCGAGGAAATTATAAATCTTAATGTTCTTGTAGCTTGTCGTTTCATCTCTTGCAAATGTGTTTATTTTATGTGTGAAAAAGCGCGTCTCGGTTTCATGTGAGATGTCATATTTCCGATTTTCAAAAGTCATAGTAGATACTGTATCTATTTATAGGAAAACCTCATACGCCTAATTTATATTGTGAAGAACGCTTATTATTTAACTGAAAAATGTAATAAAACTTATGAACATTTTCGTATGAAGACATTATATAATTTTTTAAATAAAACTAGAGAAATAAAACGTTTATCTGAATACAAGGAGGCTACCTTGGGGAAATTATATAGGACATACTTGACTTACTTTAACCAGTGATTCCTGACATTATTTTGAGTAAAAAATGTAAATGAAATCTCGGACTCCGGTGAGTTTTTCGATGAATTGTTTTTTTTTTTCAAAAATTTCAAAAAAACAATAAAATTCTTTCACATGTCGTCGCTGGTCACTCAGCCGAATAACCGCCCAACCTATACTCACACCGCCCAACTGTCCAACAACTATTATTTTTTTATGTTTTAGTAGAGAAAAAAACATTAAAATTATCACCGAAGAACAAAATTTCACTTACATTTTTTACAACAAATAATCTCAGGAATCACTGTTAAATTAATTCAAGTATGTCCCTTAACACCCTGTATTCATATTTTATTTGAACACATAACACATCTGTTAAGACACAGAAATTACATTTTGCTAAAGACAATTAGTTTTTACGAAAATGTATCAGCCGGCGTACCGCGGGCAATTGTCATTTTACACCTGGCATTTCATGGGTTAAAAGCCAGTGGAACCTTTGACATCCTCAATATAAGGAAATATCACGAATCATGAGGTTTACAGATAAGTACGGGAGAGGGAAGAGTAATGAAAGTTGAATGGTTGAAAGAGTTTAGTTGCGAAGTTAATTTAGTTACGAAGTTAATTTAGTTACGAAGTTAATTAAGTTACATTCAGATTTGGTTACTGAAAGTATTTTAGAGTTAGGTCCGTTATTTAGTTTTTAATGCTTTTATTTTCGGGGTAAAATCTACTAAAAGTATAATGCATCCATCCATTCGGTATTAAAAAAAATAATATAAAATTTGTAGGGCATGATATCTAACCATGCATTGACTTCTACGAATGCTGCTTTAGATATCCACCGGAAAATCGTGTTGCGATGTCGCTAAACGAACCATCTTTATTTCCTGTGTTGTTATTCTCAATCGTTTATTATCTATTAAAAAATAAAATAATTAACCGTACTCATCATATCTCGCGGTACCCGGCAGATTTGCACCAGTAAAGCACGTGACAGTTCCGTCTCGTGTCCATCGCTTCCGACGCACGTCCGGCCGGCTGCACCGCTATCCGACGCCGCGTCTTCCGCATGACAATGCGATCCTCCGGTTCTCTAGTCTCTTACTTCCGTCAACACCGCAGTCCTTTGGGCCCGGCTGTGGCAGCGCGGATAGTCGGCGCGTATCCTTGACGGCAAATTGACGCGAAATTATAAATAATTATTGAATATTTTCTTTCGACCGGTAATAGCAGTCCATTATTTTGTTGTGTGGAAGACTGAAGACTGACAGCTGTAGCTTGTGATATTAATATTAATGTTTTTTCGAAATGATTAATTAAACCTTTACAGTTTATAATTATTAATATACTAAGTGTGTTCAGTGATTTTTGAAGTGATAACTTCTTTAGCGCCGTTGTGATTTGAAACTCGATGAAACTGAAAGAGCGACACTAAAAAGAGACAAACACATACATCTACAGGATTTAGCCTGCGAAAGAATGAGATAGACTAAACTGTGTCCTCTTTGTTCCGGTGCTAATCTATCGAATTCCTTTTGGTGCGGTGCTTCGTAGAATAAAATGTTAAATAATTTTTAAACTTGGTAAAAATATTATAACAAATAAACCCTGCAATTATCCTACTCCTGATACTCAATATTCGTCTCATTCTCTCGAAGTTTACTTTTCTCATGGTTTCACTTCTACCGCGTGTGAACTGCGCACTCTGATTTTTTTGGTATTTCGCACATCTCGTAGAAAATTTTCTATTTTACGTTTTATCTCTGAAAAGTAAAATAATTATCTATGCCCCATGGAAACCGTATTTAAGTTAGACCATTCCATCACCGAAGATGTCGCTAGTACCTTTTTTTGACGGGACCGCTTGTTCATCATTCATTCAATTGTTGTCACTCTCCTGTAAAATTAACTTTTTTGACTTAACGACACTTTTCAACGGGATTTGTGTTTTTTTTTTACATGAGCTCCACACAGGAAAATAATTTCCCTCAGGGCCTATGTCATCTTTGAGGATGCTGTGTGGAGGGTTTTTTTTTAAGGAAAGGAAGGAGAGGAGAGTTCTGGGAAGGAAAAGGGTTTAAGGGGTGGGTAGGAATCTGGGGTTCAGTATGTCCTGGTCATCCGCCTCCAAGACCTAGACAAACTTCACCCCATGAACCCGGGCACCCCTGCTAAATCACCAAACGTAGCTAACCACACGGGGTGACCTATGGCGGAGGTGTTGGTTATCAATAAAGGTTCCCGGGGCGGCGGTACCATTCCCGCCTCCCAAATTGAAATTGTTTATCCATTTTGCAAAAATAAATTAAATGCAGCGCGCTGAATGTGCTGAGCCATTATAAAATTGGCAAACTTATGCATTAGCAATCACTTTAATAATGCCTTCGAAGAACAAAGCTGTTTTAATGACTGGCAAAACTTAATAATATTTATGAAATGTTTAATTTCAGTTATAAAAAATTGTTTGATGTTGGTGTAAAAATAACGATTCCATAACATGCAGTCATTTTGTACGTATCGTGGTTTTGTTCAACAAAATAATATTGATTTTGTCGACGGCTCTAGTGCACTTATAATGTCTTGAACGTGCTTTACTTCGAATCAACAATGAAAGAATGTAAGTATTCGTACTTGTATCATAATACAAATTTTGCATAATGTACATTAATTGTTATACGTTTATTTAACGTCCTTGTACTTTACGACAAACGTTAAACCGGAGAGGTTGACGGTCTTTATTTGATTCCATGACAATTCAGAATCAACTCAACTCTACACCTCTTTGAAAAGTCTTTCCCGTTTAAGAGGAATATAAACGCTAGAAATATGTCGAATCTCATGCCTGCAAAATTTTAAAATCGAGCGTCTTTTTGCACGAGGCTAGTAAGCGAAAAAGTGGTTTTTATTTATTTTGTGCATAATTTTATAAGAACGAAAAAAAG
Organism: Limnephilus marmoratus; assembly: GCA_917880885.1. NCBI lineage: Eukaryota > Metazoa > Arthropoda > Insecta > Trichoptera > Limnephilidae > Limnephilus > Limnephilus marmoratus. The sequence goes on along the minus strand of OU862916.1, from coordinate 40,308,816 downwards.
TTAGAACATAGATAAAGTCAAAAATAGTCTTATCCGTAAAGGGGTATTTTTTAAAAATTGTTACTTACATTACTTCATAGTTAAGTCATGAGAAAACATTTTTTTTAGTGGTTTACGCTTATATTTTTTGTTACGTAAATAATAATTTTATTGTAATTCCAATACATATATAAAGTAGTTAAAGCTTCAATTTATCCGTAGCATATTTTTTGATGTTTATACTGTAAGCCGATTCGTCGTAAAGATTAATCAAAATAGTATCTACATAGGATTTCACATATATATTCATCTTAACCGCAGGAGACCATATTGGTCCCAGCTCACGTAGGTCTCATAGAAATCGTTGTTTCCCCCTTACTATTACAGTGAGAAATATGATCTAAACGGTATTGGAGCGAGAAAACAATATATATTCGAATCTAAAAGTTAATCACAAAATGATTAAAATGTACACTTTTAAGAAACCAAAATTTTCCGACCTCAATTCGATAAAAAATTTTGAAACTTTATGAATTTGTTTAGAATAATTTTACATGAAACGACAAAAAAGGGTGGTGACTATAACATTTATAAATTTCATTTTTCTAATAAAATATGTGAGTTTTTTTAATTGTTATCAGCTTTAATTTGTAGAACTCCATTATAATTTTTACTTTTTTTTATAATCAATAATATTATTATTAAATTCTTAAAAACAGTTTATTTTTAAACAAATTCTGCTGTGGAATTATTATTACGCGAGACAGCTGTTTCGCCTTCTGAAGGCACTATCAGACAGTTTCGCCTTCAGAAGGCGAAGCAGCTGTCACGCGTAATAATAATTACACAGCAGAACTTGTTTAAAAATAAACTGTTTTTATTAATTTAGTAATAATATTATTGATTACATGAAAAAATAAATAAATAATAAAAATAAATATGTGTGTTTTAGTTAGAAAAAATTCACTTTTCTAATAAAATATGAGTGTGTTTTAGTTGAAAAAAAAACGCAAGGTGAAGAACTTTAAAAACTTTTTAAAGTTTACATATAAAATTGTAATATTTTAAAAATTACGTGGTTTCTTTTAATAATAAAACTTGAATAAGCGTATTTGATCACCTTTCAAAAACAGTTTTTACTTTTTGGATTCGTTCACAAATATTCCGTTTATTTGGATTTTATTGCACAACGGAAATATTTTAACCCTCTGACCATATATGGTGGAGGCGTGAGGTTGTTTAAGATAATTTAGCTTTAGTTTGTAGTTATTTTCTAGCTCTGTAAAGAGACCTTGAAATGTCATATTTTTACCTGCTGACAAAGTACGTCCGATTTTTGAAGGGTTAACAGCTAGGGATTTTTTTTTGAAAAATAGTTCATAACCTTACGGCTAGGTTCTAACCTAACGTAACCTATTTAACCAATTTTTTCCATCACTTTTAATGACTTCAAAGGAGGTGTTGAGTTTAATTCATTCTGAGTTGTCCGGTCATCCTTTATTTAGTCTGTTACTGTATTTGAGTATGAAATTACTGCGTTTTATAAATATATGCATTTCGCAAGACCTTATCCAGTCTACATTAATTTATTTTCTGGCCCACTTCGAATAGTAAACAAGGCAGTTTTTCACGTTAATGCGACACCTATAATAATTCGAATCATCAACTGAATTTATGCAATTCCAAATTAGTTAAGTGTCTATGATGAAGTTGTAAAAGTAAAATATAACTTATATTATTTATTTATTCATTTTGGAATTTCACGGCCGGCTGGGCTTTTACATGTTATTTTATTATTTATTACAAAGAACATCTAAATAAGCACAACAAAATCAAAATCAAGCAAAAAAAATCAAAAACAAAATAGAAGGCAAATTCAAAAACAACATTTAAAACAAAAATAAAGTAAAAAACAAAATAACTAAATACTCCACCATGCAAGATGGAAAAATATTATACAAGGTAAAATACAATACATTGGTAAGATATGTCGAAGCAGAACTACGTAGTAAATAGTTGTAATAAATTAAATTAATTTTGATGTTCTTCTTTCCGATAAATTGGGTAATGACTTATTTATATTTGGGAAATTACTAAGTTAAACAAATAATAATACTCCATTCTTCAAATAAGTTAAATTTTGTTTTGTTTTTAACAACTAATTACAATAATTCTAGACACATTATCAAAATAATAAAATTGTTTGATTGTTGATAAATACTTATAATTACATAACACCTTAGTAACACCTTAGTAGAACTTACAACTTATTGTTTTTTTTTTTTTTACATTCACATTGTAATTTAAGAACTTATGATATAATATAGCATTTAAAAAAATGTACACTACTCTTCCAGACACAAGCTAATGCTTCCATGGAAGAGTGGTATTAATTAAGATATTTGAACATGAACATGTACGCAAATTATTACATCATCTAAATGTACATTATATTTTATACGCTAAAATAAAAAAAAATATATAAAAAAAAATGATATGTTATATATATTAACAACATCTTTATAATGATTACCCAAATTTTGTATACGGCGAACTGGGGGTACAATTGTGATTCTGTGTTGGAGTTGTCACAATAGAACGGTAGATATTGCCTCGATGTTGGTTTACAAGGTATATGTAAAGAAATCAAGTATAATAGTTCAGGGCTGTCAATTATTGAATTTATGATTTTATATAAACATTTTAGGTCACCAACTATTCTACGTTCAGATAATTACAACATATTGAGTGGACATAGTAGAAAATCATAGTTGACACATTCCCTTGTAATCCATTCTGTAACCCATTCTGAAATTAATAAATCTTAAGAATTTATTTTGATTTCGTTATATCGTAAGCTAATGACTAGCGTAACTAGGTGCCCACACTGTCGAGTTGTACTCAATTTGACTCCTGGACTCTATATCAACCTGGAATAAATCGTGCTAGTTGTTACAATTTTTTTCTCCCTTTTAACCAAAATAAAATACTTGCGGAACTTAATAATTTTGATACTTAAATAAATTTGATTTACTTTAAAGTAAAAAAGTTAAATATTCTATATAACTAACATAGTCAGATAATTTAATGGTGTCATAATATTCGCTGGCAATATATAAATAGATTTATTTCTCATCCCGAGAATTAGCAGTCGAAGGATTTATCGAATCTCCAATCAATCGTATTTTTGTTTTAATTTGTATAATTTCCCCAAGTTTGCCTATTTTTTATTTTGTACTAGCGGATTCCCGGCATGCCACTTATATAAAGAAATTGTTTCTACCTGCGTGTTCTTTCCCATACGTCCTCGTTCCGCTTCAGCCTTCTCTTCCCCTCCCGCGTCTCCTCCCGCTTTCTCCCTCCACCTTCCCCCTCTTTCCTTTCCCTCCGCCACTTCCATATTCCCGTCACCCTCTCCCGTTCCCTCCCTGCCGCTAAACTATATGAAATACACTCATTTTTCAAACAATTAGCGCACCACCTATTGCAAAATTTTAATACAAATTTAGTGACGTGAAAGCTCACCAGTGTATAGGTATAGGAACCATCAGGCGTGTGCACAACAACTCGCTAAAGTTTCATTGCCATCGGATCTATAGTATAGGAAACAATTTCATTACAGCAGTGCTCACTATTATATCTAGAAACTATCAGTCATGCGCGCATCAAATAATCAGGTTTAGGAGTACATATGGGACAAAGAAACATTAATTTTTATTTATTAAGACGCCGGAAGATTCGCTCCTCAAGGGCAATTTCAATATTATTATTTTTTTTTATATTAGCTCCACGTAGGAAAATAATTTCCCTCCCTATGTCATCTTTGGGGATGCTGGGTGAAGGGTCTTTTTAGGAAAGGAAGGAGAAAAAGTTCTTGGGTCAGTGTGTCCAGGAATGACGGAGTGAATGTGAATATGAATCCATCCCTATGATCCCAACACTATGATATGACGACCTCCGTAGTCCAGTGGGTAAGACTCTTGACTCACAATCCGGAGGTCGCGGGTTCGAACCCGGCATGCGCAAATAAATTTTATTTGATTAATTTGTGTTATTTCACAATTAATTCATTTAAAATAATATATAGTATATTTGCGGCATGTTCCAGAGTGGAAGATACTATCAGTATCGCCCTGGTGTAAGACCACCATTCAGAATTGAAACGTTGCTTGAAAATGGCTTTAGCCGTGTTTGGTGACCAGATCTGAATAGCCAGGTACTTCCCAACCATCCTCTTCCCCTCCTCCTTCCCCTCCCAACTACCTTCAGCCTCACAACATACCCCAATTGGGGATGCCATAGTCTCACTGACTCCAGACGGGAGCAGTTGAGATTCTTGTGCGGTATTCACTGTAAAAAAAAAAAAAAAAAATCCCTCTTCGGCGCAAGGCAATGTTCCGAGAGAGTTCTGTTAGAGAGGCCAAAAGGTCTCACTCAACCAGTCTCTCGATCCGGCCCGCCACGCAGTAGGTAGGCAAGCGTAACTGCCGCTAAGACCCGGACAACCCCAAAAACCCAAAATTTAATGCCAGTTATTGCTAACATCTCTCGTTTTGAAAGGGGGCGTAAATCTGCGCCCGCTGTGTGATACGAAATCGTCCCGCCCGACTGCCGGTCTAACCGACTGCCGGCTCATAGGAATATTTTAGCGATACTCCAATAATAACATTTTTGTTGTGACGGGCAAATAAAAAGTTTCACTAAACGAGCGGGAGGCACCGATATCATAATCGCGCAGCCATTGCCAAGATTCTTCAGAATGATCGGTCGTTCTCATAACGATCGAGATTATCAATCAATTATCAAGTCAGGCCGTGCTAATAATAATAATACAAAGAATACTAACGGATCGGCATTATTTAATCCGCGCGGCATTCGTTCATTGCTCCGAGACGTGCCGGGACTGCGAAGAAAACGAAATTTCGGCTGCCATGTGCCAAGGAAAACAGCTGACGGCGCGCGGCCATCTTGGATTGGAGCGCGACGCGAGCGCTGCCTGGCGCCGGAAAATCCCCCAATTAAAATAATGCTTAGGGATCCCTTTGATTTTTTTCACTCAAACATGTTACTCGTGGAATACCAAATTTTTTTGTATATTATCATTTTTCATTTTGATAATTTGAAAAATATGGCTATAATTTCGTGAGTATTATTTGAGTACACAATGTATTTATTGACTTGAAGTTAACTTCACAACAAAGGTATTGAAATATAACTACACGCTATCGAATTCTAAAATCAAATCAAAAAGCCAAACAACGGACTATTGCATTTTTTAAACAAACATCACAAATTTCAGACATTTTTTTTAACAATTAATTGTTTGTAATATTTTTCTAAACTTCAGTACAGATGGAAAAAAGTTTTACGTGCAATATATGTTGCTGCTTTTGATATTGGGGCTGAGAGAGCAAAATACCCCTTGGTGACTTTTGACTACGAAAGGTGCCCGGGTTCCCGGGTTGAGGTTTTTCTAGATCTTAGCGGCGAAAGAGTTTTTCTACCAACTGCGTGGCGGTCGGGATCGGGAGAGACTTGTTGAGGGAGGCCTTTTGACCTCTCCCGCTGGACTCTGTCGACCCATCGCCTTTCACCACAGTGGGAAGGATCGATTCATACGTCCGTCTCTTCTGGACTTATTGACCCCCAGATTCCTACCTACCCCTTATATTTTTCCTTCTCAGAACTTCCTCTCCTCCTTTCCCTAAAAATATATTAATAACCTCATACATAGGTAAAGAAAGTCGCTCTCAATGTAACTAAGACAGATAGATAGACTGATAGCCTTTAATAAATCTACAAAAATGTCAAATCTACAAGCGTGACTTTTCCTGTACCACAAGGCAGAAGGAAACAAACCGCAAGTTTGAAGCTATATTTATTTTATTATTTATCTTTGTTAATTCTGTTACAATTGTGATGTGCTGTCTCACTAGGTCCGTCACTCCTGTACATATTTACCTCCAGATTCGTACCCACCCCTCATTCCCTATTCCTTCCCAGACCTTCCTCTCTTTCTTTTCCTTAAAAATACCCTCCACACAGCATCCCCAAAGATGACTGTAGGCCCTTGTAAAATGTAGGCCCTGAGGATTTTTTTCCTCGAGGCCTTCTGTGTGGAGCTAATGTAAAAAAGTTTGTTCGTCTTTTCAGTCACTTCGTTTATCCGTTAGTTCCTTTTTAACCCCCGACGCAAAAGGAGAGGTGTTATAAGTTTGACGTGTCTGTGTGTCTGTCTCCACCATCGTAGCTCCTAAACGAATGGATCGATTATGATGCGGTTTTTTCTTGTTTGAAAGCTAACGTGATCGAGATGGTTCTTAGCTACAATTCGTGAAAAATCTGTTCAGTCGTTTCAAGGTCATTCGGCATGATTGGAATTATTTTAGATTATACCTTATTATACTTAGAAAGTTTTGAAAATTGTACGCCATTATTATTTTAAATTTTAATTATTTTCTCTCTACTAGTTGTAAAAGTGTTATCGTGTTTTTTCATGGGTACAAATACTCGTAGTATAGGAATATTTTTTTTTGCTTTGATTCATAAATTAATCAGTTATTTGTTTTCATAAAATTATTATCTATGTAGGGAAAAATATAATACATCCTTAAATGTCTATGAATCATCAAGATAACATGTAATCTACATAAGTAATTTTATTGTGTTGAACGTTCAACTAATCATTGTTTTTGTCCACAGCCCTGAAGGTGAAGTTGATGCTGAGGAGACCCCTGAACCAGCTGGTCGCCCAAGGCATCATGCCACGTAAGTACTTTATTTATTAATATACAGATTGACAAGAATTTTAGGTCAGCCCAATTGAACCATGTGGCACGCCCCATCCCGTTCACTTCTATCTAATTGCCAATCAATATCAAACGTTTATTTTACAGCAAAAATTCACGTATCAAACAATACGAGTAATTTGATGTTCTTTTGTTTAGTCACTACTTATGCTTTTAAAAATGGAAAATATTTATATTCGAATATAACCTACTTCGATCGCGTTCTACAGGATGGGTAATGTTGAGCGGATTTGAAAAAATCACAAAAAACTAATAGTCTTATTGACAAAAAAAAAAATTTATTCGTGGAAAAAAATATGGAAAATGTATTTTAAAAATTACATCATCAATGTGTGACCTATCTCGACGCAAAGACTAGTTTTTTTATTTTTTTTTTAATTTTTTTTTATTTATTTATTTATTTATTCCATTTTTACAATTTTACAAAGTTAGGTATAAGTACAATTATTTTTTTAATTATGTACATGTAATGCAAATATTTTTTAATGGTGGTAATAATACCTCTCTAATTGAGAATTTCTCGTGTTTAGGGAGGGAGTACTAACACAATTGATATTTTGATATATGTTTAATTGATGCTACCATAAGCGTATTTATGAAAAAATAAAATAAAAACAACATGTATGTAAAATTATATACCTGTGCACTATTTTAGGAAAAAAGTTTTTTTTTTAATTATAAAATATAAAACCTGTGTACACATTGAAAATATAAGTGGGCGTAATATAACACAAACATGAAATTACTTAGGGGTGAAATGTATTTTAATTTTTTTCTTAAAAATTTTATAATTTTTTTCGGATTGAATATCTTTAGGGAGTTCGTTAAAGCATTTTATGGCTGAGTATGTGTAATGGTGTTGGGCCGTTGTAGTATTAAGTTTAGGGATTATTATTTGTCCTGTTGTTCTCGGCCTGGAGCTAAATGACTTTATTGTTAGTTTGTCTTTATGGATTTGAAGTAATGCATTTTTTTGATAGATTCTGTTTATTTGTAAAACTATGAATTCATCGAATATTTTTTGAGTTGAATAGTCTAAAGGTTTTTTTAGAATAATTTTGATGAGTCTTCTATGTACTATTTCAAGTGGGGCTAAGTTGGTTTTATACGCTCCTCCCCAACCTATTATTCCGTATTGCAGAACTGATTGGGCTAATGCATAGTAAACCTTCAGTAGTATAGATTTATGAAGTATATTTCTTAGTTTGAGGAATACGTAAAAAAGTTTACGTATTCTGTTTATAGTTTGTGCAATATGTTCTGTCCATTTAATATGTTGGTCTATTATTATGCCTAAATATTTAATGTTGTTCTTTTTTGAAATTTTTGTGCATTTAGATGAGTTGCAGTTGTCAGTATAATTTTTACAAGAGCTATGAATAGTTATATTGGAATTTATAATTGGAAGGAATTTATAATTGAACCTGGAGCGCAAATCTGCAACGACTCTGCGTGGAATGTGTACTCTACTTTCAAGTATCACCATAGAAAGAACTCAAAGTATGGAATTCTGCGAGGCCATGGAAATCCCCTCGGCGCGATATCACTTTTCTTGGGAACATCTCGTTTACAACTGCCATTGATTCGTTAGGCTGGCCGCATACATCAGGTTTTTCCATCCGATTGTCTGATCAGACAACCGGAAGATCTTCGCGCCATACATTTCTTATGAAAGCCCACACACATCCTATTCGAAAACAGGATCGGTAATAAAAATAGGCCACACCCTTCCGCGCCGGCCGTCCAATCCGGTCTGAAAAAGGGCGTGGCCCCGGTTCTATTACCTATTAGGTTTTCGAATCGGATGTGTGCGGTGTTTATCCGATGCGATTGTCTGACCAGACAACCGGAAAGCAAAACCTGATGTATGCTCTCAGCCTTAGAAGTATGGCACGTCGCGCCATCTTGTTGAAACCAAACCCTGGTGTTATAAAATTCAAATTGATGCAGCTGCGGATAGAAAAAATCTCGTAACATTTTTGTGTGTCAATCTGAATTCACAGTCACGGATTCTCCTCGCTGGTTTTCAAAGAAATAAGTACCGATAATTCCATGGGATCAAATTGCTGCCCAAACTACGACTTTTGGCGAATGTAGAAGCTGTTGATGTTTTGATTTTGGATGTTCTGCTGCCCAATAACGACAATTTTATTTATTTACATACCCATTTAGGTTAAAATTGTTGTTTAGACTTCGAAAGCGTTCCGAAATTGTTACGACAAAAGCGCTGAGTTTCCGTGAACCTAACTACAGATCCCCATTTCCCGCGCCCTCGTCCGCGGCGCCACTTGACTACAGTAATGTTTTGCAATTCGTACATCTTTACGGCCCACCCTGTAGGTACGAATCATCTATCCACTAAAAAAAATCAATAACCTTATTTCGAGTTTAATGTTCAAATATATTTGAATTATCTTTCTAACTTGACCTTGCTACAATCTAGGTACCTACCCGCTACTTAAAACTTCTGTTAAGCAGGTACTTATAATTTCATCGGTCGTTTTATCTTTAATTCCCGGCAGTAAAAATACGTTATACATAATGTCCCTCTCTCTCTCTCTCCTTTTAATATAATGCGATAAAATAATGTCGGGAGCTTTTCAAATAAGCTCTAATTTATTTCAACACTTGGGAATGTTTTGGCGGCTATTTTTGGACGCGCCGGGTAACCAACCAACCAACTGCAGGTATTACGTAGAAGAAACCGACAAATCGTTAGGAGACTGGAATCATTCTAGTCTAGTGGTGTGCATATTCGAAATATGTCTCTTTAATTGAGTGCCGTTTCGAACCCCCCTACTCCCCCCCTCAAAGTTGACGAAAAGTTACTTATTTTTGTCCCCGCTCTCTCCCAAGTGGTAATCGGCTTTTTTGGGGAATGTTGTCAGTCTAAGGGCCGGTATTTCAGTTTTTTTAAACCCTATTTTCAAAGGTTAGATAAGTCTTTGGTTTAAACGTTGGTCAAGTTGCTATTGGGTAGGTTTCCTGACAACCCAATCCGACTTAAAACAAATTCTGGGGTAGTTCTGATTTTTTTCTTAAGTGTGTTTTCTGGAATGCTGATTGCGAATCCGAGTTTTGCCAACAAAATAATGTTTGGAATTTGAATTATAGCCGAAAAAACATTAAAAAGACGTTTATCTTTTTATTATGACTCAAAAACTATCGACTTTTGGAAAAAACAACATTCTAAGCTAAAAATAATCTACATAAATCTGATCACTGCTCTAAAGATGTGTAATTTCAACATTTTCATTAATAATTATCGATTTGAAAAATACCATATTCCGAGACGGTTCATTGGAAACCGCCACTGTCTGACTGTGCCCAACGTTGCCTGGCGTGATGTCAACGCCGCCGATTTCAGGAATAAAAACGAATATATATATTCGTCAACATAAAAATACCTTCATTACTGTATTTAAAAAAAATTATATTTAGATAAGCTGACAATAATCTATTGCTAGTTCAAGTTGAAAATGATGCCTGGTATTATGTGAGTATTTTTTCAATATGCATAAAATACCTTGATTTATGCCAATCTCTCTTATAAGATCGGTGTCCGGAAGATTCTGTAAATAATTTAGATTTATTTGCTCGCCGAAAAAACAACTAGTACCTACCTATAAGTTTTGATAATATAGTCGGAAAACTCAATAAAAGTCAACGGCTCTCCAATTTTATCACTTTAATTTGATTTACGATTAATATTTTTGGTAATGCTAAATCGAAACAGATATAAATTACAAATTATTGACTTATGAGTACCTATGCGAAGAAATTATTTTTCATTCAAAATCGAGTTCATCGATTATAAAAGAAATTAATATTGTACCTGCGGATGAATTGGCCTGTTTTTGTAGATACGAAGGATACCAGGTATGTAAATTAACGACATCGGTTTCTTTCAAATTGGTATTGATTTACGGATTATCTGATCAATGTGTGTGTCTAGTGTGTCGTGACGCCCACTGAAGATGACTCCATTTAATAATTCCCGGTCGAGCCGGGTCGTATATATTATTATTTCATCCTAGTTCCTACTGCATTCGCGTTGTACTATATTATCACAGCGAGCGGAGACGGCAAATTATTTTTCTCGTCGTTGACGATTTAAAACATATTATTTTTAAACCGACGGATTCTCTCGTGAAAATTTTGTTAAGCGGGCTTTTATTATGTTTTGACCAAAGTTTCGGTTGTAAAAAATGTTTCTGTCGTTTAAAAATACCATTTGACAATGTCAATTCAGATACATCAATTTTAACTTTTTTTTTGATTATTTAAATAGTACTTAACTTTATTTATTACATTTTTATCGAGGACTTAATTAGCAGAGGATTGCACCCGTGACGCCTGGGCGGGAACTCGACGCATTTGTCCACTCGACTGCTAACCGGTCATACACACCATTGAAACATTTGCAATATTCTATCGTATGATGGAAGGGTTTAGTGGAACGAGTGTTTAATTGAATATTATTATTACTATTGGTGACTATTGCTACTATTGGTGATTAACAAATATATGTACTATTATTGGTTATTAACAAATTTTTATATTTGGTGATAACCGATATTGAATATTATTACTACTTTTTTTTACATGAGCTCCACACAGGATGCCCTGAAAAAATAATTTCCCTCAAGGCCTATGTCATCTTTGGGAATGCTGTGTGGAGGGTTTTGTTAAGGAAAGAAAGGAGAGGAGAGTTCTGGGATGGAAAAGAGTTTAAGGGATGGGTAGGAATATGGGGTTCAGTGTGTCCTGGTCATCCGCTTCCAAGACCTAGACAAACCTCACCCATGACTACTATTGGTGATTAACAAATTTTTATATTTGGTGATAACCGATATTGAATATTATTACTACTATTGGTGATTAACAAATTTTTACTATCGGCGATTAACCGATATTAAATATTATTACGGTGATTAACCAATTTTTTGTTACTGTTTTTCACTTCGTTGTTTGTGACACCTCACAATAGCACCCCTGTGTGTATTATACACAATCAGGGGAGCTACAACGTCAGGCGTAATGATTTTGGGCACGTTGTTATCTCTGTAAATAAAATATTAAAATCATCTGAAATTTTCGATCCCAAGTATTGCAACGTTCCTGGATATAAGTAGCTTACATGATTCGCCTACTACCGCTGTTGTTTGTCAACAAACTTAACACCCACAATGTTTTGTTGTTTTAAGTCCAAGATAAATATTCCATGTCTCAAAATTTCATATTTGCAAAAAAAGTTTCCTGCGACAAAAATACAAAGTTGAAAAAAATTCACAGCGTTCTGATGCATGAACTTTTTCTCCATAACAACTTTTGTTGAATAATAATTATTACTTCAACTGTTGAAGGGCGCTGAATGCTGTTGAATGCTTGACAAGTAATGTGCCCGTTTACACGCCACATTCGCCGCTGTCCTTTGTGGCCCAGCGCCGCGCACCGGTTTCACAATGGCAGTCGTCAGAGACACTCCTTCCTACGCTCAAATATTTTGATAATTTTCCATTTATTTTCAAAACAAAAGCAATCCTCTGAAGACGACGCAACAGCTTCGGTTAAGTTTATAAATAAATAAAATAATGGTTTCTGTTTTATCAACGAATAATAAAGTCAGTTATTTCGCTCTGAGAAATGTTTGCGTGTTTTCTTAACCGTATTCTAGCGGAGTTTGTAATAAATTTCAGTCGAGACAACTCCATTGGATGTTATGCAATGTTGTTCAGGCTAATTTACGATGCGCTTTGGCAGCATTTTTAAATACTCTTATACCAAGTTAGTTTCCTAGTAGAGTAGAGTGCACCCGTTTCTCTAAATTTATATTTGCAATAAATATTTCTAAGTTGATTCGTTTGTAATATGTGTTTTAAAATGGGTTAAAAAAAATCGAGTGCAGCTTACACGCGGTAGAGGTTTACCACGGTTTTACCAAAACAATCTTAACCAATACTTGAAAAGTGAAGTCATAATCAAAGCGACCAATGAGCGCAGAGCTCGCATAATTTCCGTTTCATATCCCAGCCAATAAGAGCCTTTAAAAGTGACATCATTATCAAAGCGGCCGATGAGTGCGGTTGATGCGTAGCAGATGCACTAATCGTTATTTCCGTTTCATCCGAAATCCAAATCACAGCCGTGCTACAAAAGTTTCACTACAAAAACTTTTGATGCTATTGTAATGTTAGCTACCTTAGGCAATATTTTTCACGAAATTTGTTTTCTTATCGAACCAATGAAAATACGGCGTTTTGTCAGATATCTTGATAGATAAATGCATATTTTTAAGCTCAATAATCCATGATGGAAACGATTTTGCGAGCTTAAAATAGTTGTTTATAATTTTGAGTGACGCATATGGGTACCACCGCCCCAGATACCATTTATTGGATAACCAATACCCCTGCCTGGTTCGCTACATTTGGTGGCCTAGTAGTGGTGCCAGGGTTCATGCGGTGAGGTTTGTCTAGGTACCTCTCCAGCAGGACTCTCTCGACCCATCGTCTTGCACCGCAGTGGGAGGGATGGATTCATACGTCCGTCAATCCTGGACACACCCCAGATTTCAACCCACCCTTTTATACCTTTTTCCTTCCCAAACATTTCTCTCCTTTCTTTTCTTAAAAAACGCACCACGCAATCATTCCCAAAGATGATAAACGCCCTCGCGAAAATTATTTTCCTGGTTGCCTCCTGTGTGGAGCTATTTTAAAAAAAATACCGTTGAATCATCCTATTAGACCTCTATCGGAAACGGACTCGTTTAGTATTAGTGTGAAATTGACATGGGCAAATTAATTCTCAATAGTTAATCGATGTACCTAGTCTGATTCACTTACAGCCGTTGTGTCCAACCTATGCTCAGCCGAGATCTCCGCTCAGCCCTGCTTAAATGCCCAAATACGCTGTGTCGAAACACAATGATCGTCCCACCACATTCAAATGTAAGGAAGGTAGCCGGGTGGATTAAAGTTGCTAAGGAAGACCTACTTATAAAAACTGACAACAGAGCGAACAAAAATCCGCGAAAACAATCGAGCTGTCAATGTCAATTAATTATCGTAATTATCTGTCATCAGTTCACTCTTTTGTCGGCTTTTTTATTTGGTTTTTCAATTTGAAATATGAATCCTATATTGAATATAGTGAATATGGTTGAATGGGCAGATATGCTTGACGATAATATTGGATTATATAGGCGGCGGCAAGATGCCGATATAAATTTTATGGAAGTATTAAATGACGGCGATTTTTATAACCGCTTTAGGATGACAAAAGCGTGTTTTTTTATATGTTTTGAGCCAAGTAGAAGATAATTTAACTTACGCAAGCGAAAGGTAAAGTTTTGACTTATTCGAGTGTCATTTTTGTAATAATATGTGGAATATAATTAGCACTTGTCGAGGACAATGTCATTCCAAGCAGCTTCTTTTGATTTTACAAGCGTAGCGTAGTTTGGGCCACCTGTCGCTTTCGACAAAATGACCTGCGACGAGGTAACTAGGTCTACAAGTCTCATTTTTTCGTTTGGCGTAAAATTTTTCGAACGCTTCGCCTTGTCCATTTTGAATACAAAATTTCAACTGATTCTAATGTCAAACTTCAAACGCACGTAAACAAAAAAGTAAGTCAATTAACACCTTATTTTTAACATATTAAATACGTTTGTTTTAAAAATATAAAATGTCGGTTTATGTATTACACTATTTAAAATAAAAATATATGTATTAATAATAAATAAAATTAATTAACGTTTCGGTATTAATTTAACATGTAAAGTTGCTAACTTGACGTCATTTTTTGGTGTACGAAAGCAAATGGGGCTACACACCGAGCGCTACGATCAAGTTGTTGGACACGGAGGCGTCTACTAATATCTACAGGAATTCCAAAAACTGAAAAAATCGAACTAATATCTATGAGAATCAAAGTGTTGACGAATATCTACAGCTCAAACTGTTGATTAATATCTATGAGAACCAAAGTGTTGACGAATATCTACAGCACTGGCAGAGGTTGGATTTGCAATTGTGTATAGCATATTGGAATAACGTAATATTGCGTATGCAGTTTAAAAAACTTCATTTATGTAAGTATATATGTAAAAATCCCTAATATCGGACTATTGGACACATTTAGCTGATTAGTCCAACCTATGCTCTGTAGATATTAGTTCAACCTAAGCTCTGTAGATATTAATCAACACTCTGAAGTTCGTAGATATTAGTTCAACATATGAGCTGTAGATATTCGTCAGACATACAGGCTGTAGATATTAGTATCTGGAGTCGTTGGACACAGCTAAAATGGAGCATTTTTCTAACATACCTTAGCTTAGCGGCGCAAGGCGCTAGGCTCAGCTTCACTCGGATTAATCATCCGAAAATGTTGGACACAACGGCTGTTAGTCTTGTGAATTAATTAATTTAATTCATTCTTTTAATTCATATAAAAAAATAGCATTGGAAATTGCGCTATTATTGTACCGCGCCTTTAAAATACGAATGCAAGGAATCAAGAACTAGTTCCGTTTCAAAATTGAGAATCAGACCGAATTAGATTGAATTTATTCATTTGATCATTCATTCAATTTCACCCATGTCTAGTGTGAAGTGTCTGTAGATTGCGTAATGTTTCTTGCGGTGTTTCGGCGTCGCGGCGCTACTGGAAATTTTGTCTCCGCGTCAGGCGTCGGGACGCTTTACATAAAAAAACTCGTGCAGCGAGATAACCGTGCTTTCTGTTATTATTTGGAAACGGGGTTTATTTAGTGATAATTAATTGCAACATATTATCCTGTTTTGTTTACTTACTTTGTTATATCTACGATAATAGGCGTGTAGGAGTGATTAGTCAGCGGTAGAGGTACCCAATTATTGGATATTTAGCTAGATCTTTACAGAGTGGATATCATCAGACAGGTCCCTATACGTACACCATACAGTCGGTATACAATTAAGATTTTTCCAATGATAAAATGATT
Organism: Limnephilus marmoratus; assembly: GCA_917880885.1. NCBI lineage: Eukaryota > Metazoa > Arthropoda > Insecta > Trichoptera > Limnephilidae > Limnephilus > Limnephilus marmoratus. The sequence continues at coordinate 40,293,036 of OU862916.1, read as the reverse complement.
TTAAAAAATCAACCCATAAAAACGAAGTTTTTTTTACTATAATACATCTATTTTCAATTTTCATAATATTGTGAAATTTTAGCCGGATTTTGGTCAATTTAAGAGAAATAATTTCTTGTGCGTGAATGCCATCAAAAGTCGACAGAATGCATTGTCATCGACAACGAGTCTGTCTGCCGAGTTTTTTTTAACTTGATCGGATGTCTGGAATTGGGTTAGTTACCACTTCCAAATTTGCATTCATTCGAGAAAACAAAATCGGAATTCAAATAGAAGTACTTAAAAATACTAATTTCGGTTATGAGTCTATCAGTCTAACTCTGGTTAAATGAATTATATTTTTTTAAATTTAAGTACCTATCACTATAAAAAAATGTCAATAATTTAAACAAGCCAGAAAATGTCTACCTATAATGTAATATGTTAGCAGAAAATGATTTTAATTCGAATTTTTTAAATTTGAACTGATTTGTCAAAAAATTAGACAAGCGATGAAATAGCTACCTACCTAGATTGTTAACAGAAAAATATTTTAATTAGATTTTTTAAAATTCGAACTACCTAATTTGTTTAAAAAATCAGACAAGCGATGAAGTACGTACCTATAACCTATAATGTAATATGTTAACCAAAAATTATTTTAATTCGATTTTTTAAAATTCGAACTAATTTGTTTTTGAGAGATTTTTTTATCAGAGAATTGTTTCAATTCTATATTTGAAATGTTTTGTTTAAATTTGGTTTGGTGAATCTTGATAAGTAAAGTGAGATTTCGTTTTTTCCCGCTTTTTAGCTAACTTGCAATAATTATCAATCCTACAATGATTACAATATTCGCAAATGTTAATCATGTTATAATAAGAAATCTTGTACCTACTGTAAATGTATGATTAATATGTATACAATAATTAATTTAAATAAAAAATAGATTTTTGAGTATTGGTCACCCCGCGGACAGCGTGGGCGTCCTTGTGGAATGTTGTTTACTGCCCAGACTTACTATTTCCCTCTCCCCGTCTCACTCCCCCACCCGCCCACCCACTCACCCATCCTATAATATCTATTATAGTGAGAGGAAAATTAACTTACTACGATAATCATTATTTCTCTCAAAACTATTATAGGGGCATCTACTAACTAAACAATAAGCAATGTCAAATTGATAGGATTTTTTTTTTACTTCTATTCAATTATATCCTGATAAATGTTGTAATATTTAAAAATTGAACTTTTGGTCTTCAATATAAAAATATATACCTAGAAACAGCTTTCATCACAAAACATACTCGTTTTATCTGTTTGCTCGTGAGGTAGTAAACATTCTAGCACTGTCAGGACTGATTATAATCTGCGTTATTGAGCTAGTCGAATTTAATGTTTCAAAGACCCAATCATGTCTGATTACGACTAAAATGACAATTAGTCTCCTGCAACGGAAGCAATCTTCCCAATACACAACTGCACAAATCGCAAGTGCACCCAACTATTGAATTTGGCATCCCCCGCTGATCTGGAGCCCCAAAACATCGGAAAAAAATCCTTAACTCTGCAGAAACGGGCTCTAATCTTAACAAGCGGATTGTAATTTTTTTAGAGCACAGGCTTAAGAATGGTATGATGTCCTTGTTCTACCGGTATTACAATGGAAGGTGCTCCGAGGAATTAGCGTCACAAATTTCTTCGGCACCAGTGCATAGTCGGGAAACACGCCAAACGCGCGCCCAACGTACACGGTTGACCTTTGTCACATGTAAATCATTTTACGCTTCGTTCTCCAGTTCAACAGCCCGGTTGTGGAACGATTTGCCTGCCTCTGTGTTTCCTTCCTCCTACAACACAGGTATCTTCAAGACCTATGTTCACCCCGTTCTCTCCTTAAAAAGCGCCTCCACACAGCACATTAAAGATGATCAAAACCCAGAGAGGAATTATTTTCCTCAGGGCCTCCTGTATGGAGGTAACATTAAAAAAATTTACTATGTGCCTTCACAGAATTTGTAGGTCAAATATAATGTAGATAACTATTTTTAGCTCGCATCGTCACATAATAACAATAATGAAACAGTTTTTAATTGTGTAAAAATATAATACAACGTTTTGTTAACTCCATATTTTCCAAAAAATGTAAATCGGGCGAACCCCAACTTAAAAAAATAAATAAAAGCTCAGTTTTATATCTAATGGTTTATTTGAAGACGTTTAGTTTAGAAAACGGAGTTTAAGGAACTTTAAATTATTTATCTATTATTTAATTATTTATTTATTATTTTATTTATTTTAATTTTTATTTATCTATTATTTAATTATTTAATTATTATTTTAAAGAGTGTGTGCCAAGACCGAGTTGTTTGGCGGTCTGTCCTCTCTGCCTACCCCTGCGAGAAACGGCGTGATGGTTAGTTAGTTAGCTAAATTATTTATTATGGATTATCTTTGAGATTTGAATTAATTTATTGTGGTTCCTGATTTTATAATTTATACATTTTTATAGCGCGGTTCTGTGATTTTTCTTCTCGAACGCATTATTATAGCAGATTAGTGCAGCGGGAATTCATTTGAACTACCTACTGTGTCATTTGTCAGCAACAATTTGAGTTCAATTTATTCGATTTTTGACTTAAAATTCTGTATTTTTTGCAACATCCAAAATGGTAACAATTGGCATAACACGCACTTCACTGCCAGGGCAATTTTCCACTAAATGCTTTCGTGGCCATTCTTCTGTCATCGTCAGTCGCGAGTTGGCAGTGGTCACCAGCGCACAGCGGCGGCCGGTGGTAAAAAACAGCCACTTCTTGCCAAAACTCCGCGGCCAAACACATCTGTCAGACCGTCTGCGGCGGCGTACGGCAGCTTCCTCGGCGCCACTGACTGTGCTTCTGCGTCAAGGAGCTTGTCAATGAAGATGTCGCTAACTCACAAAAGCGTCTCGGAGGAATTGGAATGGGTCAAAACACGCTTCTTTTGGGTGGCACCATGCTTTCCTCCTCGGCCCAAGTGAATGTTTAGTTGCTGTAGTATTTAATATATCTTCTATCTCTATACATATTATAAAGAAGAGTGTCTGTTGGGGCGTGGCTTTATTTCCTACAATTTTCTTCCGAGATTGTTGAAATTTTCCACAATTGATCTTCAACACAAAAGGCGGGTTACTGTCTACATGCAATTTCTAAAATCCACCACTTCGCCTTTTCCCACCCTTTGCTTTGAAGCAGAATTTTGATACTTATTGAGAAGAGGAAAGTGACTGTCTATTTAACAACGAACCCTAACTGGTTGGAATGAATTAAGGGGTCTATTATTGCTTGTGGTCGAAATCAACATCAAATTGTTCCGGCGGGGATACCTTTTGCTATTGTGGGAGGTAACCAGTTAGTGTGTCTGAGCAGTCTAAGGCGTTTGATTCGCTCCCTGGCGTCGCGGGTCCAATTTTCTACTAGCTTGGTCCTTCATCATTGCAAAAGCAAGATTTTCCGCTTTTAACATGGGGGTAGGGAGAATTGAAATATTGTTAGGTTGTTACACTGAAATACCGGCCCTGAGAGGATCAGACGATGCTAAAAGTAACAATGCCAAATGAACTCCAGTGCTGATACGTTTGAGATTTTCACGGCCAAAAGTATTTTTGTTATTAGTTTTTGGGGTATTATGCCGTGTTGCGCTACCTCCTTCTTTAGCCAACGTTTCGGACAGCGTTGCAGTGTCCATCATCAGCCCTGCACATCTGCCCTGATGATGGACACTGCAACGCTGTCCGAAATGTTGGCTAAAGAAGGAGGTAGCGCAACACGGCATAATACCTCAAAAACTAATAACAAAAAAAACTCCAATGCTAGTTAAATAGGCACATTTAAGGGTATTGTTTCTTATAAGCTAGTAAAGGATTATGAAAGAATCCATACTTTCTAATTGCATGTAGGTGCTTATTGTGAGTTTGCCGATTCAACTTTTTGGTCCTTTTTTGCATTAGCTCCATACCTATGTCATATTTGGGGATGTGTGAAGGATATTTTTAGGAAAGGAAGGACAGGAAGTTCTGGGAAGGAAAACGATATGAGGAAAGTAGGAATATGGGGTCGATGTGTCCAGGAGTGACGGACGTACGAATCCATCCCTCCCACTGAGGTATAAGGCGATGTTCCGAGAGGTCAAAAGGTCTCCCTCAACCAGTCTCTCCTGATCTGGCTTGCCACGCAATTTGTAGGCAGGTGCATCCGCCACCAAGACATGACAAACCGCACCTCATGAACCCGGGCACGCTTGCCAAATCATCAAATGAACGAACCACTTGGGGTGACCTAAGTTAGAGGTGTTGGTTATCCACTAAATAATCCCCGGGCGGCGGTACCGATGCCTGCCTCCTAAATTAATCTATCCAGGCAGATGGCAATAAAAACAATAAAAATTGGAGCTAAAAATATTATGAAATTTCATTTACACATGCTACGTATATTATTTACGAATTAAAAGGGAGTCAGCTGTAGCGATGGCGAAAATTCTGGCGAAGTAAAACCGCGAGTGCATCGTAAAAAATACAGCGTGTTTTCATATTTTTGTAGCACACCTTGTGTCGCCACCGTAACGATACTTTCCGCCTAGAATAGCGGGCGATGGTGGTGTTTTGACAAGTGTGCACGAATCTAGACACCCCGCGAATTGATTGGTTTCTTACATTGTATTACCGCACAATTATTACGAAATGCTCGCGCTATTTTTACCCCGTTTCGTGCTCTCAGGAATGTGCACTTTTTGTTGTACGGGTGTACAGGCACATCATTTTCTCGGCTCTCGGCTCTGCAGTGAGCGGTGGTCGTGTGGGCCTGAAAAAGTCGTAAAAGCTTCTCTTTTAGCCCGCCATCATAACTTGTTGCAACTTTTCGTGAGCCAACTATTTACTCTAGCCGGAATGACCAATTCCTTAGATACTTACTTTTGAATTATTAGCTCTTCATGCTATTGAAAATACTGTATTTTAAATAACCCGTTGCTTCCAAATTATAGTATTCTTTGTCTGACCGTTATAATGTACGTATGTCCCTATGTCTACGAACGTAAGCCACATAGATGTAAGTACATAATGATTGAGCAAAAAATATGCTTTTTCCTAGATTGAGTTTTTCGGGCTCAATATATGTTTTATTATGAACATTGTGAAGGGAGATGGAAGTAAACGGTGACCCGACAGTTGATCCCTCGACAGTTGGCCCCCAAAATTATAATTTTTATAAAATAATATGTTTTTGGTCTTTGTTTACCAATTTCCAACCTAAAATCGTTTTTAAAAATACCTTTGTACGGATATCAAAGGAATTTATTTACAGTGTTGATTTTTTGTAATTATACTCGTTCATTGGTATGTACATTTTACAGACAAGAACTTTTATCCTTGATGCATTTGAATGAAAATGGGTTGTACTTTTGTTATTCGGCGGTACATCCTCACTTCACACCTCTTCGGAGACATTAGTTATACATATTGTGTAAGTAATTATACCATATTTATCCTAAACCGACTGCATATTATATATGTACAGGTATATCGGGGGGCAACTGTCGGCGGATAAACTGTTAAGGAATCGAAGTAAACTTACCTAAACGTAATTTGTTCCAAGGAAAAATCCCATTTTTCAGCAGGTTTGTTTTTTACGTGGTTTCCATTACGAAATGAAGTAAATATTAACTTTCTCGAAATGGTTTTTTTTTTACTGGACCTAGAATTATTTTTATTATTGTTGAGAATGTTCTTTCTTATTTATTTCGTTGCATTTTTAAGTTGTAATTTTAGACAAATTTTCACGCCTTTTTTTCAAAGTGGTGTGGAACATATTATTATCCCGACATTTTGACAATGCACTTAAAATTCTCAGTGCTTCACTTGTCATCGGCAACAATAATAAATGCATTATTTGAATAATGTTTTTAATTTTTTTTTTCAAGTGATTTACGACAACCACTTCGAGTTACTAGGACATGCCATTAGATAAAGCGTCATAGAAAGATCGTCAGGACCACCGAGCTTGTACTATAAATGATTATTGTTACTACTACAGAGATTATTTTAGCCAAGGTCCCCTTCAGGGATTTAAAAATAATAATTTTGAATCTTTACGTAGTATAAAATAAAGTCGTTCCCGCTGTCCGTGCGCTTGGATCTTTTAAACTACGCAACGGATTTTCATGCGGTTTTCACCAATAGATGGAGTGATTCATGAGGATGGTTTTTAGGTAAATAATTTGTCAAGGTTTTGTGTAAATTGGTTGAAATATATAATATATCTGGCCAAGCGGCAGCGGGCAGCGGGCTGGCAAACGTGAGGTAGGTGTGGATTTGATTTGACAGATGGCGTTGGTTATAAAGGTTGTTTCGTTAGCCACAGCAACTGTGGCCGGGTCTGCTGGTATAATAAAGTGGCTAAGTAAATTGTAAAAAAAATTTTTTTTTTCGTTTTTACTCACTGAACAGAAAATCCATAAAACTACCTGTGATCTGTACTGATTTGAAATAACAAGACTTTTCAACTCCTCGGCCCTAAAAAGGTCAATGTCTTTGATTATCTGTTCAAGTAAAAATTTAGAAATTTGAAAGTTTCAATCAATTTCACCGAAAGTAAGATTAAATTGACCTTACTTAGGGCACACAGATACGCCCACAACACACTTGGTATATCTCGTGTAATTTAACTCATTATCATATTATTTACCGATACTTGGTATGTTCTTCCAGCTCTGAAGACTCCCCCGGCCTTCCACGAGCAGAGGAAGCAGCTGGAGCGCGCCAAGACGGGTGACCTGCTGAAGGCCAAGATCCAGAAGAGGCCCGACCGCCAGGAGTTGGAGCGGAGGCACATCCTGGAGCACCAGGTTTGTAAAGTACTGTTATTGCATCCAAATTATTCTTTATATGATATATCTTAACACTTGAGAGACTTTACTTTCATACTATTTTTTTATTATTATTATTTATTTTTAAATATTTACTACATACAGTAGAACCTCATTAATTCGGCACTTCAAAGGTCCATATTGCACATTCTAGATTATCTTCAGATAATCCACATTTTTAGTGCGGTAAAGTCTTTCCGCAGCTGTGAGATCTGTTGGTTGTTGTCCCCTTAAAATGGTGATATTTATTGAAAGCAAACACTTTGACCTGGACCCTGATTTATCAAATCAAAAAAAGCAAACAAATCAAATTGCATTGTTATTTGAAGGTCAGTACAGTCCAAATGGTTTTCCCTAACTTTTCATGTTTGGACTACTTCCTGCACGATGTTCTCATTTCTGCACAAGTGCAAGGCACGAAATATAACAATTTCTTAAAAATCACTGTATTTATTTGTCATTGTTACTAACTACTGGTTATTTATTTGTATTTTTTGTCATTCCAGGAAGGTCACGTAGACCCCAGCCTAGCTGAGAAGCAGCGCATGCTGAAGAAGGCGAGACTCGCCGATCAGCTCAACGACCAGTTGTCCCACAGGCCCGGGCCGTTAGAATTAATACAGAAGAATATCCTTCACACAGATGAACCGATCGAGAGGGCCGTCAAGGAAGGGCTGGTTCCCTTTAAGGCCACCTGCGAGGGATCACTCAGGCGACCCGAGCACCCGAGTAGTTATCAAACTGTGGAGGAAGACAGTCCTGTGGAAGATGGATCCCCGCCGCTTCAGATCGCTCCAAGTCCTCCCCCAGCTGCTACATTGGTGGTGACTTCAACACCTGTGCACTTCCACGCAGTTCTTCCCCCACCCACAATCTCCCTGGCTGATCTCTGCCAGAGCACCCTCCTCCCTCTAGCTCCTAGTCCTGTCAGTATTACCTCATCCACCTCCACCCTCTCCCCGCTGAGTTCAGCCGCCTCCCCTCCAGCCCCCATCACCCCGAGGCCTATGCCCTCCCCCTTGCACGTGAGCCACTCTCAGATACAACGGTCAGACGCACCGGGAAAAGATAAGAATCGAAAGAAGTCCAAACTAAAGGCTGCGCCTAAAGCGAGAACCATCAAGTTCCACGAATACAAGGGCCCGCCTAACGCCCACAAGTCTTCCTCCTCGCAAGGAGTTTCTTCAGCTTCGGCGGAGACGTCGTACGAGCTTCTCCTAAGGCAGCAGCAGCTGTTCCTCCAGTGGCAGTTGGAGTGGCAGCACAAGTATCCCCAGCTCATTCTGCCAGCGCCACAGAAGATCAGCTCGCACACCCCGCACATGATCCCTTCACCAGCTCCCAGCATGGCGCCAGATTCGCCTGAATCTTCCACTTCTTCGGTACATCCTCATCAGGTTTGTACACCTAACTATAAATAAACTGTTTTATTTCTGGTCATTTCTGAAGCTGTATTATAATGTTTTTTTTTGTTAACGCAGATTCCAACACCTCCACCCCCGCCGCCGACTGGTAGTCGCTTGGAAGAGATGAAGGTGTCTGACTTGAAGGAAGAACTCAAAAGAAGAAGCCTTCCAGTGTCCGGTGCCAAGCCTATTCTTATAGATCGCCTCCGGCCCTACCTCTCTGATTTCATGGCGCCTCCCTCTGAAGAATCACAAGACAAACTAAGTTCTAGTGTGGAGAGTTTAAACCATATCATGCAGTCGCCGGTCACTTCTCCTGAGAGCCAGAACGAAGCCATGGATGTGGAGTCACAGCCACCCACTCCTCAGCCGGTTCAGCAAACCGGGGAAGATATTGTGAGAGAACAGCAGAGGAAAATAGAAGAGTTGCAAAGGGAGTTACACAAGTCCCAGCTGCAGTTGCAACAGATCCGGGCACAGGCCCCGAGCACCCGACAGGAACCCTCGCCGCAGGACGCCGGCCACAACAGGAAGCTGGCCTTGCACCATCTCCAGGCCAAGATACAGTCCCATCAACTGGCTTTACACATCCAACAGCTGCAAGCCCTGCAGGCCTTACAGGGCCAAGGGAATGCGGCCGCGGAGAAGAGGCAACAGGAGCACAGAGAGTTCCAGCGGAGACACAGTCCCGGGCCCTCTCTTCCTCCCCCACAACCCCCTGCGCTCGTAAACGCCCCCACCCCCTCCCTGCAGGCGGTGGAACCTCCCCGCTACATGATATCCCCCAAGCCCGGCTCGGACCATCTACTCCAGCTCATCACCACGCAGGCAGGAGGGGAAGGTCTGAAGATGCAATTCACTATCAAAGAAGGAATCAACGGGCTAAATGGCCTGAACGGATTGAATGGATTGAATGGTCTCAATGGGAAAAAGAATGTAGGTCTCGTGTTAAACGGGGTCAAAGTAGTTCCAATTACAATTTTGCCTTCAAATCCTCCTCCTCAGTATGAAGAGGCCACGAGAAACAAAGCACCCCCTCCTCCTCCCCCACCTCCACTGCCTCCCCCCAGTAAGTCTCCGGCTCCGACCATCAAGAGCCAGACCGTGGACGATGTGCTGGAGATCCTGATAAAGAATGGAGAGCTGCCGGCCTCCGCAGCCCAGATTCCCCACCAGACCTCCCAGGACGCTCTCAACCAGAACACCGACTTCTTGAACAGTGAAAACAGTTTGAACTCTGACAGTCTTCTACATGACGAGAGTCAAAATGATATCTTGAACAGAAGCAACATCCATGACAACTTGCACGATTTGATTAATCACAATCAAATGCATTCAAATATGATAGATCATTCTAATTTACACAATGAATTCTTAAATCAAAATAGTTCGCACAGTGAAATCAGTCTCAGCCATAGTGACATGCAAAGTGATCTCCTAAATGAAAGTGATTCCCACAAAAACTTCCTCAACCAAAATAACCTAATGCTCAACCACCACCAGAATAGCCCCCACGAACATATCAACGAAAACAGTGTTCTGGACGAATTCATCAACGCCAACAGCATGGATTCAGTTCATCAAAACAGTTTGAGTGATTCCCTGATGGGTAACCATAGTGACTTTAGACATTTACCCGGATTGAACAATTGTCACACCACTCATGTTAAAGATGAAGATATGTCTCACGATTCTAGCAATCATATGAACGCTTTTGATTCTGTATCCAGTAGATTCTTAGGAGACGAGGGAGACAGCAACATGTTCAAGTCGGAGATCATATCGGAAGACTCGATGCCGCACGCGATGGGACACGACGAACTGAACAGCAAAGAAAACCAACACATGGACGAAGAGTTTAATTTGGAACAATTGCTCGGGGAGGACACCCACGATGGTTTGGATCTCAAGGAACTCGGGCTGGATCTGGAGGGCTTGGATTCAATGGATTTTGGCCAAAACGATTGCTCCGTTCAGAACCAGACTCCCGGGGGCAGCGAGGTGATGGAGCTGGACGAGTGGCTGGACAGCATGATGTCTCAGGGCAGTCAGCAGTGCGACCCTCTCCTGGGCGGGCCTCCGCGCCTTGCTTACAAGTCTGCCCCCACGCCTCGCCCTCCCCCGCACCTCTCTTGGTATAAATAGTGGAACTGTGTATTAAAACAGACATGACAAAATAATAATTGTGATTTGAATAGTTAAGAGATAAAATGGTGCTGAGTTCTCTATACGTTGTGGGATCGCCCGCAGACATATGTAAACAGAAATTATTAGCTTTTATAATGGGTAGTTGTATGAAGCTCGAAGGTGTTATGGACGAGTGAACACAGAACAGTAATGAGTGAACCCGTGCTCGGGACTTTAGACATTTTGACGGGAAGAGGAAGGCTAATAATTATAAATTGAATTAGCGTACAATATGATTGTATCGGAATTGATTAATAAGATTCTCCCTCTGTGTGTGTACTTAACCGTATTGCCATTAGTTTAAAGAAATAACGAAATGCTTCCAATATCATTAGTTTAAGTAACTTGGTGACCACTAATCAGTAAAGCAAAGCAACTAAACCACGTTGAGCTTGACACATAGTATGCGTGCTTAATACAATACATACATATTATGTTTGTTATGAACCTGTTTGAAAGTGATATACTTTAGATCGTTTAAAGCTCATCCGTCGTCCGATGATGAACAATTAGTTTGTAAGATTTTGCCACCAGTTTTCCATTCAGAATTTTATGAGTGTGTGTGATATATTAATATAATTTTAGCCAAAATGTAACTAAATTCTTATTTAAACATATTATTATTAATTATATTTATTAAATATATGTATAACAGTTTAGAAACACGGGTGACGCGTTCCATAGAAAGCGTGGATCCTTGTAATTGTTTAAAGGGAAATGATTGTTTAATTAACTGGAAGATTTTTGTTGCTGCATTCCTCCCAATTGACCAAGAGATATAGGAAGATTATTTTACATAATAATTATACCAACGCAGTGAGTGGAGTGGAGTGGAGTAATGTTCCCAGTCCGTGTTTATAATAGCATCTACTGTCTGCTACGCTAGGTCGGCTCCATTCACCCATCGAGACATTCCAATGTTAATAGAGAAACAAACAAACAAAACAAACGTTATTATGGTGGCACCAGTCATCCAGCATCCTCTCCTCTTTACTTACTTTACATACCCCCCCCCCCCCCCCCTCAGAGACTACATTACTATTCTACGCATTTAAAGATACAATCCCCTCCCTACCTTCGCTGATATCTCCTATTTGTAAAACAAATACTCAATTAGCGTATTGTCTCCTCTCCTATTGTCAGTTTCAAAACTGCATTTATCCACTCAAATGTAAAAACATTCATAATATATTTATTATAATTGATGTGATGTTTCAAATTGATTTCTAATAACCAGCTTTTCGATTTGTGATAATTTCCAGTTTGCCAAATTATTATTTTAATTATTTGTTATAATGTTTAAATACTCACGGATGACATTTCTTACTTCGCAAAACCTTGCATTATTTATGTTTTTATAAACCATTGAATGCTTTCCATCATCTTTAATATTATTTTATTCCATAATAATTATTTATTTATTTTTTGCCTTCTTAATTTTATTTTAGGGGTCGGACCAATTTTTTCTCAGAAATGTTTGAACACCTTTTGTTAGAAATTGTCTAAACCTTTGGCAGGTCTGTTTCCTGTCTTTTGGCTAAACTCTACTCTGCAGAATTATTCCTGTGCGCACCGCTGGTTCATGTATTTTCTTTGAATTTTATATCTTTCAAGTATCCCTTTCAATATTGTATTTTTATTAAATTGCTCAGAATATTACGCAGATTAGCCCAAGATTTACTTCACAATTTGTTTTGACCTAAAATTAACTTATACATTTTTGTTTGGTGTCTACGTTTGGTCAAAATAAAATGATGTTTGGATTTTGGGCGGGACCAGCTTGAATAGAAGTTTGAAAAAAAATAGAAAAGAATCTGTTATTATTATTTATTATTATACAATAGTTTATAATTTGTATTTATTCTATCCAAATAACATTAGGTTATATCTAATGTTAAAAACTATGTATTGGTTTTCCGAACCAATGGGCGTTTTACTAAAAGCCGAAACCTTCATACATATTTACATTCTAAATAATATAATATAATTATCTCAGTTTCTTCTTTTTGTCCACGGAATATGTAATTTAGTGGAAACTCCTACCTACTTAATATAGTGGAAAATGTAAAAAGAAAAAGCAATATAATTGCAGTTATTTGTAAGTGAGCGAAATTTTGTAAAAATGTGTAATCTCTCATAGTTTGGATGAATTTTCTTCCACATATTTGACAATCTGTAATAGGTAATAGACCCTTCTTTAGCGTACAATAAAAGTCAAACAACATCAAAAACTATTATTACATATTGCAATACATAATATATAATTGCTTAGCACAATCTAGAATAATTACATACAAATGAACACCGCTTTACTTTTATTGTAATCTCTCTAGTGCCAAAATCAAACTTTTATAATCAATCTATTTTGGTCTCAACTATTTATTAACTAGTTTAATAATAAACACAAAGGAATTGTTTTTCATTTTGTATTTGTAATGTTTTGGTATTTATTTTAATTCCCTATAATAACAATAATACATAACTCAAACTCGCTCTAAAATATTTCAATATGTCAATTTTATAAATTTCCAGTTGTTATATTAATATTAACGCAAAGTTTATTATTGTGTGATTTTCAAAATATCTGGGTTTTCTGGTTTTGAAATTCCAATCTGATTAAAAAATCAGAATGTCCCACAATTAATGTTACATTTATAAAAGCAAGATGCAAAAGTTTCGATACAACGCCTAGATTAAGGATTGTTGGGAATGCATCAGGTGTTTGGGTTTTTGAGTTGATTCCAAATAAAAGCCCAACGAACCCTCTACTCGCTCGGTAGGGAACTGTCTAACTAAATAAATTAGATAAAGTAGAAGAAGCTAGCAGAATCAGTAGATATGTTAATTGACTGACGAGTGAGATAAAATTTGCATGACAAATATTCAGTTACTTGTTACGTAAGGAGAACGTTATTATTTATGTAATAGAGGAAGGTATTTTCGTTTTTTTTTCTTGTGTAAATCAGTTAGGCCTTTTGTAATAATATTATTATGTATTACTATATTGTGTAAATGGACCGTGTACATATTGACCCCCCCTGCCTTTTACTTTTAAGAATATGTTGGAAAAATTATTATTTGATTTAAAATATACATTGTGTATGTTGTTGACATTGGTTGTTTTATTTATTCTCATTTTTTACCCATCTTTTGCCGACTTCTCCCTAGCGGATATTGAATATTTGCACTTGTTGAATACCACTTGACTCCATTTTATGGTATGTATTTGTAACCTTAAAAAATGGTCCTGGCATACTTAAAATATATTTTATTGGCAAAAAAATTAATATTCGGAATTCAAGTTGATTTTGCAGTTATGTATACAGGGTGTTAAGGGATGTACTTGACTTACTTTAACCAGTGATTCCTGACATTATTTGGAGTAAAAAATGTAAATGAAATTTTGGTCTCCGGTGACTTTTTTTGACGACTTTTTTTTTTTCAAAAAAATTTTCTTCAAATCAAACAAAAAAAAAAATTCTACTGCATGTCGTCACTGGTCACTCAACCGGGTGTCCGACGAACCCCTTACGCCGCCTCCAGCTGTTCAACAACTACCATTTTTTTATGTTTTTGTAGAAAAAAAAAAAAAAAAACATCAAAAAAGTCACCGGAGACAAAAGTTTCATTTACTTTTTTTACTCCAAATAATGTCAGGAATCAATGGTTAAAGTAAGTCAAGTACGTCCCTCAACACCCTGTATGTAAAAGTACCCTCAATCTACAACACTCAGATTACTCATAAACACCACCAAATCTATTATAATGCAGAAAAACTTGTAGTGAATTAAAGAAATTGTTGATGTTTTCTGGGTCACTAGTGGGATATTTAAAAATATCATACTACATTATGTACTGGACCGTTAAGCCTCCCGATGTTATTTTATAGCTTATTTAAGGGCCTTCGCTTATGGAGAAACTGATAAAAAATCAGTTGTCGTCGCAATTGCAAACAAACTCCTGAACAAAATCGATATTTTTCTGATCTGACATCGCAGATTACTCGAAAACTTGACAGTTCGTGAGCCGCTGCCACCTTGGCAACCTGTGAACAAGGCTACTGAAATACGACTGCCACGGTCGCTGCGGTCACCTTTTGTTCGGGAGGTTGATTGCGATTGCATCGACAACTGTTTTTTTTTTCAGTTTCTTCATGAGCACATGAAAAAACTAAAATAATGAATTTGATTTATGGTTACATTCGAATTTTGATTTCCTCATTATCTCAAAACTTAGTATTTGGAGGTGTCTAACTAATCAACTGGACGATCGACTTGACTTGATATTAAAATTTGAATCCAGCACTTTTTGTCAGATTGATGGCCAGCGCAGCGCATACATTTAAAAATCGCATCGGAACTCACTTGCTCACTTGCAATACGTCATTATTATAACCAAATGTAATATGAAAATAATGAAATAAATAAGTAGGTTTTTATGAAGCTGTTCACACTTGCTGTCTTGTTGTTCCGGCATGAGCCCCAATACACCCCAACCCCTCAATCTGTCCGCTTTCTAATCGCAAGGAAGCATGTTCGCAGCTTCTGCGTGTCTGCAGCTGCAAGGAAGCAGGCAAGTTGCATAATGAGTACGATAATGGGTAAGGAAATAAATCCCGAAAATGTAATCTCACCGATCCAAGATCAAGTTGTGCTGTGGGATAAAACAACAGAAGCATATAAAAATAATTCATTAATTTTATCGATGTCTGACATCCGATTTTTTTTCGCTCCCTTTTTAAAATGGAAGTAGGAAGGGGCGCGCTCATGGATTTGTGGATCGACAAATTAATTGGGGCTGGTGAAAAAGAACTAAATAGTTTTATTTTGATTCCAGGGTATAGTGCCTTTGAAATGATTTTTCACAAAAACCGCAATATACCAATTAACTGGATATTATTATTATTATAGACTGACAGAGAAATCGTGCATTTTCCATGCAAAATTCTCTCTTCAACAGTTCAAGATATTCATTCCATCAGTATGAAACACTGAAAACGGATTATTTCACAGAATTTGAACAATTCATCAAATTTCAAAGCTAATTTACAAGTTCTGGGAAAGTTCTGCTATTATTTCAGCCCTGTGAAGCAACTGTCCCATTATGATATATAAACATAACTGGAATGGAACTTTCGCAGAATTTTAAAAAGTTAACATTGAAATTTTATGAATTATGTGAATTCTACAAAACAACCCGTCTTAATCTAATGCCTTGATTTTGAAGTTGGAATATGGTTGGTTCCTAACGTGGTGTTTTATCCACTTCCTACCTTTGTCAATACATAGTTTGAAACTATTTGAAAAATGGAACAGAAGAAAGTGAAAAAATCGAGTTCTTTTGTTTTGATCTAAAAGAAAGGAAAGGATTGTCATTGTTGCTTGGTTTTAGTGTTGCTTTTTGTGAAGAAAATATAGTACGAAGTAGAGCAAAATAGATAAGTACATTAATACTTTACACCTGAAATTAAAATACTTACATAATGTGTCATCAGTCATCATCATCCATGAAAACCTGAGACATAGCAGTAAACCACACTACAATATTAGGTAAGTACCACGGGTTATATAATATGTGACATCATCATTTTAGTATCTCTTATGTTTTGTTTTTGTAATTTTCCTACAAGACATGTGTGAAGGAAGAGGATGATTGTCGATAATGTACATATTTATGACCTCTACCTGGGACTACTTTTACGTTGCAACAGTTCATTTTATTGTTCGTATTCTAATTGACAATATATGACGATATAAAAATAAATGCAAACATGTTTTGCAATATTTTTTCTTAAATTTCCTCTTCTTACTAGGTACTCCACTTTCCATGTGGAGAAGGTTCCTCCACTCCTAGCGGTTCTGTGCTGCGGACACCGATGTACCGGACGCCTATAATACTTGGTCACTCTATCTAGCACATTCCTCCGCTTCTTCTGCCTTCCACTTTGCCAGTGACTATGAGTTTTTCCAAGTTGGAGTTTGGCGATCACCATATCCAAAATTTCTTAAAACACGTATGCAGATATTTGAAAGCTTATTATGGCTACCTAGCTCTTCCAGAATGGACACGTTTGTGCGTCTGGCTGTCGATGGAATCCTGAGCATTTTTTCCAGCATCACATTTCGAGGGCGTCTATCCCCTTTCTTTCTAAGTGTCCATGTTTCCATACCACATAGAAATATGGGGAAAATCAACGCCCGTATGAGTTACGTCTTGGTGGTCTTCATTATGCCTCTATCACTCCATATCTTTCGCATTTTACAATTTTCTTAAATTTGAACATCACTTTGTATTTGGAGGTGACCGGACAACTCAACAATAAGCAACTTCATCCCTCCTTTGAAAAGTCATTAAAAGTGATAATATTCAAAAGGAATTCCAAAAATTGTAGAGAAATTTAAAATATTCCAGGTAAATGTCAAATTTTTTGTACCGAGTACCATCTCATTCTGCAATCTAGGGAAATTTTGATCGGAAATCTAGGGAAATAAAATTTTTGGGCATACCGTCATCACTGCACCGATGTCAACATTTCATTCTGGTTTTGTATGGATAGTGAGTTTTATTATATATTTTTTTTGGGGGAACGGGGCATTCATTATATCTGCTTTTTGCACAAGTTCAGGGCCGTTAAAGCTGGGTCCACACATGTTCTTTTGTCCGTTCCGTTCCTCCGTTCCGTATCAAAAACTCTGGACGCAAGTAAAAATAGCCCGTACCTCCGTGCGATCATCGGCATCCGCGTGTTCATTCCAGCGACAGAGAGAACGACCTGCGCATGCCGCGATCGCGTCCAGACTAGGGATGGACGATATACATCGATGTATTATAAACACTCGATGTATTGTAACGATGCATCGTATTAAAGCGATGTATTGTTAATTGTTAATACTTCAACATCGAATATATATCGATGTTTTTTATTCGATGCATCGAATACGAAAAGTTTTTTTTTTAACTTTTCTTTATTCATTGTGGTACTAATTAAGTTGCCAGTACGCGGTTTGTTATATTCCAACAAGCGATACGCAAAATACGGGGCTGTTTGTTTAATAAGAAGCGCTGCTTCCATTGTTTCAAAGTTCGACAACCCCCCCCCCCCCCCCGACGCGTGTTTTGATTTGTACCACCGAAATATAGGGAATTCCACATAAGAAATCAGAAATACATCGATGTATTGGAAACATCGATGTATTTCTCAATACATCGTATTAACATCGATGCAACCATTCGATGCATTACATCGGAAAAAACATCGATGTATTTTTTGAATGTCCATCCCTAGTCCAGACTGGCGCATGCCGCATACCCGTATCGTATCGCCTTTGAACGGGCCGAATAAACCGACTCCCGATGGATCGGGGCGTACCTCTACCCGTAACGTACCTCCGTAACACCGTACCGTTCCGAACGGGCGTCCAAACTAGCGGTCTTGATCGCGACGCTGTTACGGAACGGAGGAACGGAACGGACAAAAGAACATGTGTGGACCCAGCTTAAGACGGTTCCAAATAAACATGTTACCTACCGAAAAATATAACGGGAGACCATGATTGTCATATGGCAACGGCACGCGGCATCTCATTTGGTGTAAGGGAGATGAGAGAAAATTATTACTTTTTTCCTTTGGAGGAAGCGGACACACGCACATTGTTTTTCTCATCGTTTATCTCACTATTATTTCGTACGTAAGAAAGAGCTGCAGCTGTTGTGAAAAGGAACGTACGTTTATTGCCGTAACCATGGGAATTGTAAAAGCACCCAATAGCTGCCTTTATAATTGTGACGGCAACGACGTCTCCTTTCTTTAATGGGAGTGAAGAAGATGCAAAAAAATGATTACTTCTTTCCTTCAGAGCAGTGGTTCCCGACCTTTTTTTGACCAGGGACCACCATGACATTTATTTGTTCTCACAAGGTATAATAATGATAAACTGTTAATCGCGGAATTAAACGCGTCCTTGCAATTACTATTATTTTGGAATTCAATGTGGTCTTGTTGGACTTCTTCAGCTACTTCTCCATCAATTAATACCAAAAGGGTTATGAATCAGTTTCTGAATACCTTTCGATTTGGTTTTGTAGTAAATGAATAAATGTTTTGTGGACCTCATTTTAAATCTCGCGGACCACTTGTGGTCCACGGACCACTGGTTGGGAACCACTACTTTAGAGGAAGCAGCCTTACGTATATTATTTGCCTCACTATTATTTAGTGTGTAAGAAAGAGCTGCAGCATTATTATGATAAGGAACATACGTTTTTTGTCTTTTTTGTACCGTTGCCGTGCCGTAACCGTGCGAATTATAAAAGCATCCAAAGTGTGTGCATGGCACCGAACAAATAATCTCTAGAGTGTGATCTGCAGAGCGATTCTATATCTTTTGTGGGATCGAGATATATATCGAGTTAGATGTCAGATTTGTGTAATTTTCTATGACTGCCAATTGCTTTTTCTGTGGGTATCAGGCCAGCTTTGCCGATTTTAAATAGTTTAAAGCACGAAATACCATAAATATACATGACTATTTTTCCACTTAATGTATATTTAAAGTTGTATACCATAGTGGATAAAGTTTTTTATTAATAAAAATTGATAAACAATATACCTACATACAAATAATTATTTAATGGAATTCCACCGCGAATTGTCAATATCAAAAATAGAAATAATATTGAACACTTTTTTATTTTATTGAAGAAGATAATAATAATAATCTAAACGAAAATATGAAAGAGAACAAGACACAGAAAAACAGAAAAAGATAATAGCCAATATCATATTTAATTTTTTTTTTAGAATTAACAATATTATCTTCAACTAATATTATTTTCCATATCATAGGCAACTATCCTTTTTGTTGGAAACAATCATTCTAAGAATTGGTTTGTATCCTGGACGGCGTCACGGATAAATATATCCTATTTTAGATAAATGAAACAATGTTACTTTGTTTCAACCACTTGAATATTTGTTTAAAGCCGACCGGTTTCGGAACGACCGTTCCTTCCTCAGGGAAAATGTATACTGATTTGACAATTACAAAATAGTGGGTGGGAACAATGTATTATTACTAAGGATTGTGGTAGGGGTGGAGGCGTTGCTGGGGATTAATGAAGAGTGGGTGGGGGAACATATCCATGATTGAGCTGTAAGATAACATTTTTTGTTTGTTGATAATAGATTCATTATTTTTAATGATTTTTTTTATTTCCAAGGCTACTAAGTTATCTAAGAGTTTTCCTTCATGGTTAATATGAAGAATATTTATCCCCGTGTATTTTTCAAAACTATGGTTATTTTCAATGATATGGTTAGCGAACTCAGAAAAATTATTATTATTAAGACACCCTAAGGCTACGTCCGCATAGGCAGGTGGCTTGCTTAGCGCCTAGAGCCTAGATAGGTAGTAGATAGCCGCTTAGCATGTGTGAGAGAGGTTTTAGGGTGGCACACCTGTTTCCGGCCATACAAGAGCGAGACAGGTGATCCCGCATATAAAAGGAGATGCAGGCCTCTCCTCACTCTCTTTTCCAACCGCCAACACGTTAGTTAGGACGTATTTATAGCCATCATTACAATAAATATCCATATCGCCAATACGCGCATTTATTAATAAATAACCTCGCCTACACTCGAGTCTGTATTTAACAGTGGCGCAGCCTACGGTACACGATTCTGACAATACGGCAGATCGCGTAAAGAATCGACGCGCAAAAAAATTTGGCACAAAAATTTGGCAAAAATACGCGGTAACATTATTATTTCGGGTCGGTAAGAAAGGCCGGACCGAAATTATTCCAACACTTCACTGCAAGGAGTGAAGTGCAAGAAGACACTGGAGCCAGCCAGCTTTTCGGAAGGGGGAAGCACGGGAGGTCCAGCGTCAATCGACATCTCTGAGGGTCAAGGATCGGAGATCCAGGTCGCAGGAGTGATCTGGGGTAGCCATCGGTGTTACTGTGTGACGGGTCTGGAAGGAGCCATCAATTCACAGGGTCAAGGAGCAGTTTCCGGAGCAGGGTCCAGGGAGCAGACGGCAGAAGAAGAAGCCTCATTGGGAAGTTTTTGTTTTTCTGTTTTCTTTCTCTCTATTTGGGTACCTTCTGGGCATTGGGAACATGGAGTCTCGAGGATTGGAGTCCTTCAGTTTGCGTGACGGGAACTGGGAGAACTTCAAGGTCCGCCTCGATCAATTTCTCCTCGTGAATGATGAAAAGTTTGCATCGGATGATAAAAAAAAGGGCTATTTTCCTGAATGCATTGAAAGATGATTGTTTTTCCTTATTGGTTAATTTGTGCATTCCTAAAAAGGTAACAGATATTAAGTTAGAAGATTTGATATCTAAACTTGATGAGTATTGTTGTTCAACGAAATGTTTTTTTGAAGAGAGATCTAAGTTTTACAGTGCTAAACAAAGAAATGACGAATCAATCCGTGAGTTTGCAGTGCGGTTAAAGTCTCTTTCTACTAATTGCAAATTTGGGAATAGTTTATCAGTAAATTTAAGGGATTTCTTTGTTTTGGGTTGTAAACCAGGAAAGGTAAGGGAAAAATTATTTCTCGAGGGTGAATTACACTCGTTCGAAAAATGTTTACAAGTCGCCGAGTGCATTGACCTCGTAGCTTCAACTCAAGCGCAGTCCCGAGTTGATAATACGGTTTACGCTAATGTACAGCTCAAGGCCGGTCGACTCTCTTTTAATAATTCGCGTGTGAAAGACAGAGACGTGAAGCGTTTCGGGCATAGCAACAGGGCACGGTCACAGTCGCCAGCGAACGCTGTGAAACAAAATTGTACCGTTTGTGGTCACAATAATCACATCGCGACGGAATGTAGATATAAAAATTATTTATGTAAAATTTGCAGTACGAAGGGTCATCTCGCAAAACAGTGCAAGCGTTCCTCAACACGTAAGAGTGTGAATACTTTGTTGTCGGACACAAAGTTGGGTGAAGTTAATAGTGTCGAACCATTTTTTATTGAAGTTTCACTAGACGGGATCAAGAGTAAATTCATGGTAGATTCTGGAGCATCTTGTTGCGTAATTTCCAAGGAGTGTTATTTCAGTAAATTCAGTAGAATCAAGCTAGTGCACGAAGACATTAGTCTACGGGGTTTTGACAATACGCTCGTGAAAGTGGTAGGTACAATTACGCCACAAGTGGAATTTAACGGTCAGTGTCACAATTTGAAATTTGTTGTTGTCACAAGTGCTTCGTTATCGATAGTGGGGCGTGATTTTATGAATCTTTTTAACGTCGGGATTAACGGAATCGTAAACAGTATAAAACAGAATACTTTGAAGCAGCGATTAGTAAAAAAATTCCCGGAAGTTTTTACGGATAAACTAGGAAAATTTAATAAGTACGAAGTGAATTTAACTTTAAAAGAGACCGCTATTCCGATATTTCGTAATCACAGAGTTATGCCGTTCGCTTTGAAAGAAAAAGTCGAAAGGGAGTTAGATAGTTTACTGTCAGACGGTATTATAGAACAAGTCCAGTTTAGTGAGTTTGCAAGTCCAATTGTTCCAGTAATTAAGAAAAACGGTAGTATTAGATTATGTGGTGATTATAAATCGACAGTGAATAATCAGTTATTAGTTGACAAATATCCATTACCTAGGATAGAGGAGCTATTAACGAAAGTAAATGGTGGGAAAGTTTTTGCAAAAATCGATCTTAAATCGGCGTATAGTCAATTTGTTTTAAAAAAGGAGTGTAGGCGTTTTACAACAATCAATACCCATTTAGGATTGTTTCAGTATAAGCGGTTAGTGTACGGGTTATCTCCCGCGCCAGCTATATTTGCAAAGGCAATGGCAAATTGTTTGTCAGGATTACAGAACATGACGTTTTATTTGGATGATATTATCGTGATAGGGGAAGACGAAGACGATTTAGAGAAAAACGTATGTGTCGTGTTAGAAAGGTTGAAACATTGTAATCTAACAGTGAATAGTGACAAGTGTGAATTCAATTTAAAAGTTATTGAGTTTTTAGGTTATAAAATAAGTGAACAAGGGATTCAACCGTGTGAACGGAATAAAGAAGCCATTTTAAATGCACCAGCACCTAGTGATTTAAATAATTTAAGAAGTTTATTAGGTATGATTAGTTATTATCGTAATTTTATTCCAAATATGGCAAATATATTGTCACCATTATACGAATTACTTAAAAAAGATGTTAAGTTTCAATGGGGTACGGAACAAGAAAATAGTTTTGCGATAATTAAAAGAATATTAACTTCGGATAGGATTTTAACGCATTTTGACGAAAATATACCTGTGAAACTTGTCACAGATGGTAGTTTTAATGGGGTAGCAGCAACATTACTTCATAGGTTTCAAAATGGCGTAGAAAGACCGATTGGGTTCGCAAGCAGAACTTTAACTAAAGCGGAAAAGAATTATTCTATTCTAGATATTGAAGCAACAGCAATTATTTTTGGAATTAAGAAGTTTTATCAATATTTGTACGGCAGAGAATTTATTTTAGCTGTGGATAATCAGCCGTTAGTGAGAATTTTAGGTGAAAATAAAGAAGTACCTAAGATTGCCGCGTCAAGGTTACAGAGATATGCTATTATGTTAGGTTCGTTTAATTTTAAAATTGAATATGTAAAATCGAAAAATAATTGTTCAGACTTTCTGAGCAGGTGTCCGATTGAAAAGGTTAGCTGTGAAGATGAGATAGAGTCTGATTACATTAATTATTTCGAGAATAATGGGTTTAATTTGTCTTTAGACGTGATAAAAAGCGAAACCGAAAAGGATGATGTGTTAGGTCAAGTAAAAAATTTTCTTATCGAAGGTTGGCCAGCATCAGTAAAAAAGGCACAAAGTGGTAACTTTATTAGAATTTTTTGGGAAAAAAGGTTAGAATTGTCTTTGATAAATGGGTGTGTTTTATATCAACATAGGGTTGTTGTACCTGAGTCTTTAAGACAAGAGGTTTTAAAGATGTTACATAGATCTCACTTAGGGGTTTTTAAGACTAAAGGTATTGCAAAAAGCTTTGTCTGGTGGCCAAAAATTAATCAAGATTTGGAGAAAATAACGGAAAATTGTAGAGATTGTTTAGAAATTAAACCAGAATCACAAAAGAGTTCTTTAGCAGTGTGGCCATATGAACCTGAAGTATGGTTCAGGGTACATATTGATCATGGTAGTTTATATAACAAAAATTTTTTAGTGGTGGTAGACTCTTCTTCAAAGTGGATTGAGTGTCTGGAAGTAAACAGTCTGTCTTCAAAAGAAAATATCGAAATACTTCATAGATTATTTTCGCAATTTGGTTTTCCTGCAACTTTAGTTAGTGATAATGGTACGTGTTTTTGTTCTGAGGATTTTGAAAATTTTTGTAAGAAAAATGGGATAGAACATATCACTAG
Source organism: Limnephilus marmoratus (assembly GCA_917880885.1). NCBI lineage: Eukaryota > Metazoa > Arthropoda > Insecta > Trichoptera > Limnephilidae > Limnephilus > Limnephilus marmoratus. The sequence goes on along the minus strand of OU862916.1, from coordinate 40,269,160 downwards.
TCCAGTCAATCACCCTAGTAGCAACGGGCAAGCTGAAGCTACAGTAAAGACTTGTAAAAATTTCCTTAAAAAAATTTGTAAACATAATGGATTTCCTTCAGATTATAAAGAAAAGTTAGGTAACTTTTTAGCAGACTATAGGAATACAGTTCACGCAACAACAGGATGTGAGCCATCTGTATTATTAATGGGTAGAAAAATTAGAACAGTATTTGACTCTCTGATTCCAAGGAAAATTGAGGATAGAACGGGTAGTTCAGGTTCTACTCGACGAAACAAAGTAATAAAAAAGGTTACTCAGAGCCAAAACAATCAGAAAAGACAATATAAGGGTAGAGTTAAATCAGGTTTTAATATAGGTCAGAAAGTAATGACTAGAGATTTCAGATCTCAGGGTAATAGGTTATGGGTCCCTGGGGTTATTGTGGATAAAAAAGGTAGTAAAATATATTTCATAAAAATTAACAAGTCTAATATGGTGTGGAAAAGACATTTAGACCAGCTAAAGGAATTACATGTTTCATGGCAGGAGGAAGATAACCAGGAATTCGCGTCTGACACGTTGGAATTGTCGACGGACGAATTAGATCTCTCCGGTATGTTACGTAATAGAAGTGTCTCTAATTCTGTTTCTCCATGTTTCAGGTCTAACCCATGGCAAGGAAGGCTTCGGCCCAGGTGACAGCACTTCGCAGTCGAAATGGACAGAAATGGACAGAAGGGAAACAGAAAGAACAAAAACAAATGTTTTGTTAATTTTAAATGTAATGTGTTAATTTTAAATGTGAAATATGAAATATAAAATATATTGTATGAAATATGTAGCTATAGGTATCACTTATGTAGCCAGGATTCTCCCGTTTAAGTAGGGGAGGATGTGAGAGAGGTTTTAGGGTGGCACACCTGTTTCCGGCCATACAAGAGCGAGACAGGTGATCCCGCATATAAAAGGAGATGCAGGCCTCTCCTCACTCTCTTTTCCAACCGCCAACACGTTAGTTAGGACGTATTTATAGCCATCATTACAATAAATATCCATATCGCCAATACGCGCATTTATTAATAAATAACCTCGCCTACACTCGAGTCTGTATTTAACAGCATGTATCCAGGTAAACCAACGTGTTGGTTTTTTGCCACTAGGCTCTAGGCGCTAAAGCTGGGTCCACACATGTTCTTTTGTCCGTTCCGTTCCTCCGTTCCGTATCAGCGTCGCGATCAAGAATGCTAGTTTGGACGCCTGTTCGGAACGGTACGGTGTTACGGAGGGACGTTACGGGTAGAGGTACGCCCCTATCCATCGGGAGTCGGTTTTTTCGGCCCGTTCAAAGACGATACGATACGGGTATGCGCCAGTCTGGACGCGATCGCGGCATGCGCAGGTCGTTCTCTCTGGAATGGAATGAACACGCGATGATGCCGATGATCGCAGCGACGTTACGGAGGTACGGGCTATTTTTACTTGCGTCCAGAGTTTTTGATACGGAACGGAGGTACAGAACGGAGGAACGGAACGGACAAAAGAACATGTGTGGACCCAGCTTAAGCCAGCCGCCTGCCTGTGCGGACGTAGCCTAAATGTTCTTTGACTCTGCGGGATAGTCGAGTTAACATTTGAGTTAATATATTCCGGAATTAGTCAATTTATGGTCTTTATCTTTAGCGTTCATCAAAAATATCCTATTTTATTTTATTAAGTACTTTTTATTTGTTTACTTTATTTTAATTTTAATTTGATAAATATTTACCTAACCGCCGCGTTTCAACATGCACATATTATTTAGATAACACTTTGGTTTAACTTAATTACAACACGAGATAACCATTTACGCCGGGAGTAAAAGATGCATTAAAATTCCATCTTTAGTCAAAGATCTAAATTTCTCTCATGAAGCGAATCCCTTGCCGAAATTATGGATTTTTTTTTAGTAAGGATTTAACGTTTTTGAAAGCTTCGTTTCAATTTAAATACGCAAAAAACTACTTAATTAACCCAAACTAAGAACCTAAGAACCAAACTGTGCACGTACATGCTTATTGTAGTAATTGTTGAAACGAAGTGTAATTTATATAACCTGTGCCTGATAGTGCGGCGGTTAGGTACACTCACAATAATAAAAGAATTAAAAATAATTTGTGGCATGATACCTAACACCTCATTAATTATAGGCAAATACTAAAGAAATAATTATCTACTTATCCAAAATACTAATTTCGGTTGTTTTGTGACCTAGTTCAATGAACTCGAATTTAACTGTAATTTTCAAAATTGGAACTGATCATGTAAAGAATTCAGACAAGCAATAAAATACCTACCTATAAGTGGCTGAGTTGGCATCGCGTTTGGGTCCCACCCAGGCGTCGCGTGTTCGATACCTCGGCTGGCTAAATCCTCTATCAAGCATTAGACATAGAGTTATCACCTGTTGCTGTACCGTCTCTCTCCGGCTCGTCTAGGACAGTTAAAATGTTTCACCGAGGTGGTTACGGTAAAATCACTGATGAATTTTCCAAAATAAATTGGAAACTCGAATTTCAAAGTAAGGATACCGAAAAAGCCGTATTAGATTTTTACAATATCATAAATGACATTATTCGCAAATACATCCCCGAAAAAAAAAATTAACGGTAATTTAGAAAGGTTTCCCCCCTGGTACACTTTACCACTTATTAAAATTGTAAAAGAGAAATTAAAATATCACAAGAAATGGAAAAAATACAAGGACTTGGCTACCAATCATTTTCGGTACTGAGAAATCGTCAGAAGAAGATCTCGCTAGAATGTTATGAAAACTTCGTTATGACGGCAGAAGGTTCAATAAAAAGTCTAGCAAACAGTTCTGGTCATTTGTTAAATCAAAGCAATCCTCTTCCGATTTACCTAAGCAAATGTATCTTGGAGATATTTCCTGCAATGATGGACAATCCATATGCGACCATTTTAGTGATTATTTTAGATCAGTTTTTGTAGAAAATTCCAACCCTCGCCTCAATCTTACCGAGAATGATGACGACAACTCTAATCTACATATATACACTATTAACTTCAATCAATCATGTGTACTTAATTATTTAAAAAAACTTGATCCGAATAAAAGTGCGGGATCTGATTTAATTCCATCCATATTTTATGTAAAATGCCGGGACCAATTGGCTTATCCTCTCTCCTTGCTATTGAAAATGCCATTTGAAGAAGGCAACTTCCTAAACGTCTAGAAACAAGCACTCATTACACCAATCCACAAAAGCGGGGACAAAAATAACATCACCAACTACAGGCCCATCTCCAAACTCCCAATTGTCAGCAAGATCATGGAAAACATAGTTCTTGATCAACTTTTTCCAGCAGTACAAACAATCATATCTAAAAATCAACACGGCTTTTTCAGAAAAAAATGGGTCGAGAAAAACCTTCCGGAATACACAGATTTTATTTTAAATTCTATGGGTGGTAAAAACTAAGTGGACTCTATACGGATTTTTCAAAAGCCTTTGATAACATTAACATTGAACTGCTTCTGAAGAAACTGTTAAAAATCGGGATTAATGGTGACCTTCTCAGATGGATCAAATCATATGTAACAAACAGAAGTCAAGCAGTTAGAGCTAAGGGTTTCTCTTCGCGTTTTTACAATATACCTTCAGGAATCCCGCGAGGATCACATCTTGGACCTCTCTTGTTTATTTTATACATCAATGATATAGGTAAACGCTTTAAAAATTCCAAATTCCAAATTTTTGCGGATGACACTAAAATTTAAAAATAAATCACTAATATTAATGACAGCCTAGAATTGCAAGATGATATTAATAGGCTTGGAATATATTGTGCGAACAACCAACTGTTCCTTAACCTAGAAAAATGTAACACAATATCATTCACCAAAAGCATAAACGCCCTATATTTCCGTACAAAATCAATGACGTAGAGATAAAAAGATGTTGTGAAGTGAAGGACTTAGGAATAATTATGGACTCCGGAATGTCTTTCCGAACACATATGAATTCCATCTGTGACAGGGCATACACATTTCTAGGATTCATCATGAGAGTGACCAAACCATTCAGGTCACCACACGTAATCAAAATACTGTATGTCTCTTTTGTTCGCTCAATATTAGAATTCGGATCAGTCATACGGAATCCCCAATACAAAGTTAACATTGAAAGGTTAGAAAGAATTCAAAAAGAGATACTGAAACACCTAGACTTTAAATCCTTTCGAACATCAGAAAGCCTAATTAACATTCCATAATTTATCAACCTTAGAAGATAGAAGAAATATATCCGACCAGAAATTTCTATTCAAAATCATTAACAACGTTGTTGACACAACTATCTTCTAGAACACATTAATTTCCACTGTCCAATAAGAAACACAAGGTCAAACCAACTATTCCACATCCCACACTCAAAAACAAATTACACACAACATTAATTTTTCCGAAGGACGTGCACAAAATACAATGATATCTTTTACGACGCTGATATTTTCCATTTGTCCTCAGGCCAATTTATTAAATTCATAATAGAAAAAATCAAAACAAATTGTTAGTTATGAACTCTCCACCCCTGCTGTATGTTATTTATTTTTTTCATTTTCATTATGTTGGTTTTCCTTCTTTTTATAATAATAATAATATTTGGATGATTTACATATCCCACATGCTTTAATTTGTGTATTTTTTTTTCTTTCATTTCTGTTGTACATATATATTTTTTCTTTTTTTCTACCACTTTATGTTTTCTTTTATGTTTTGATATATAATTTTTTTTTTTTTACTTCTGTTGAACATATATACATATTTCCTCTCCCTCTCCAGCCGGATTCTCCCGACCCTTCGCCTTGCACCACAGTGTGAGGAATAGATTCATACGTCCGCCACTCCTGGCCACACTGACCCCCAGATTCCTACCCACCCCTCATACCTTTTTCCTTCCCATATCTTCTTCTCCTTCCTTTCCCTTAAAAAAACCCTCCACACAGCTTCCTCAAAGATGACGTAGGCCCCTAGGGAAATTGTTTTCCTCGGTGCCTCCTGAATGGAGCTAATGTAAAAAAAATCTATTTATAGGTATATAAGCCTCATAGTTTTATTTAAATTGTCACAGAAGAAGATAGAACTTTGCCTCGTATTTCTGGTCGGTAAGTAAAATTTTATTTTGGCGAGAATTTCAGGATTGTCAATGCAATTATTAATGATTTTATTTAATAGTTCAAGATCAGAGGTAATCGCCTATCTGACAGCGTAATTAAGTTGAGTTGTTTCATCAAAAGGACCTAGTTAATATTTTGAATTGGAATATTCAACTTAAAGTGAATAAATCTTAGAAATTTGTGCTGCACCCTTTCTATATTGTCTGAATGTGTTTTATACAATGGAGACCAAATGGGTGAATTATACTCTACATGGCTTTTTACTAAAGAAGTGTACAATATTTTAAAACATTCTAGTGACTTAAAATTACTTGCTGTTCTGCATATAAAACCAAGCATTTTTATAGCTCTTTTTGTTATTTCATTTACGTACAGAGTAAATGTTAACTTTTCATCAAATATAACACCAAAAGTCCCTGATCTGAGCGACTGGTGTCAATATTATATTATTTAAAGAGTATTCATAAGTTACATGACTTTGGATTTTATGAAAACGAATAACTTGGTACTTTTGAATATTAAGAAATGGCGTGTTGATCACACACCAATGAAAAAATTTATCTAAATTCCTCAAATTTCTCATTTTATAATAATTCTCTAACTTCTCCATCTTCTTCTTGTAACCCAATCTAACTATAAGTATATCATTTTCTTATTATAGAAGATCTGTGTGCATAGTATTAAGAGCAGGCAAAACATAAAATATCTTTATTTACTATCTAAGCAGCATTATATGTATAAGACTGATTACTGTGAACTATATATATCAATAATTCCTTAATTTACTAAAAATAACTTATCTTTTCCAATAATTCTTAACTTCTACACCTTATTCTTGTAATCCAATATAACTACATAAACTCTCTTATTGTAGGAGAATTTGTGTGGATAGTATCAATTAGTGAAAAAATTTCAACCTACACTAATGAATGTATATCCGCAAACTGTAAACTTCACCCTCCATAACACAGGGTCATCCCTAGCATGGAGGGTGAAATATCACAAAAAACTATATGTACTTTAAAAAAAAAAAAAAATTAGATTGTAAAATATGGCAATCCTCTACACTACGTATCATTTTATATATTTTTAAATCATCAGCGAAGAGTAAAACTTGTACATCTTTAAATATACCAACAGTGTCATTTATAAATAATAAAAAAAAGAATTGGTCCTAGGTGAGATCCTTGGGGAACCCCACTTGGGGCTTCGAAGATATAAGATTCTACAGAATTTATTTTAACACAAAGCTTTCTTTTACTAAGATATCTGTTAAACCAGTTCAATAAGGTTCCTTTAAAAGCTTTGGAAAAATCAGCCTGATGCTTAAGGACAAGAGAATCAGTTATATAATTTTCATAAATGATTAAGTTACTTAAAGTATTTCTACCCGTGATAAAATCGTGCTGTCTGGGAACAATCATATTATTGATTTGTTTTTTAAAGACATCTAGGACTAATGATTCAAAGAGTTTGGGAATAGCGGACAATATACATATTGGTCTGTAGTTTGATACATCGCTTTTATCACCCTTTTTGTGAATAGGCGTTAAAAACCTTTTTTCCACTGATCTGGAAAACACCATGATGACATGATGACAAAGACTTGTTAAATAGTATGAATAACGGGAAAGTCAAAGTGTTAATGCAAGATTTTAAATATACATATTGGAGGAAAACCATCCGGTCCAGCAGATTTTTTTGAATTATTATTCAAATGAATATGAATTATTCAAGAGAGTTTTTCTTGTAAAATTGAATATTTCTTTAGACTTTTATAAAAAGTCAATAATTCCTTATAAATAAAATCGGATATATTTATCCGTGACGCTATCCAGGTTACAAACAAATTGTTAGAATGATTGTTTCCATTAAAAAAGAGTAGTTGCCTATGATATGAAAAATAAATTAGTTGAAGATAATATTACACATCTGCCCTGATGATGGACACTGTAACGCTGTCCAAAACGTTGGCTAAAGAAGGAGGTAGCGCAACACGGCATAATATCCCAAAAACCAATAACAAAAATACTTTTAGCCGTGAAAATCTAAAATCGTATCTGACGAACCTCTATGGGGAGGAAGTTCACACAATGGTACGACGATTGGAGAATCTGAGGAAGCGAAGGAACCATTTATTGGGCAGCCTGGCTTTCCTCAAAAGATGTAACGAGGAATCGATCGTACCAATACACATCCGAATAAAAAGACATCGCATCCCGGAAAGCCGAGAGGGTATTTCAAAGAGCAGAAGCAGCGCTACTAAGGGAAAGAATCCACAATGTGCGCAGCGAACTGGATGGAATATCTCGGGAACTTTTTGATATACACCAGCATCTGAGTGCAACCCTTGTGGAAAAAGATTGGAAGAAAATTGATAACATGACTTACCAACAAGCTCAAAGATGTAAGCAATCAACAGATGCGAGACAAAAACAAAAGTTTGAGAGGCTCAACCAAGACGAAAAAGGCGTTCGAAAACAACTGGATCAAAATAAATTTGTTATTAACATTTCGACCCTAGCGTTGAGCCCAGATGCAACTTCAGTGCTTGCTAAGGGGATGAACTACGCAGTTGCCCCCAAAAAGATACCGGTGGAATCTATCGTATGTGGTGTAGAAACAGCACTACATGCAATGATGAAAGTCCACAAAATGTCAGAGTCGCAAGCAGAGAACATACGACAAGAGACTTGCCATATTTTGAAAAGGGCTAAAATACCCCGCCCAAATATAACAAAAGGAGAGTTTGCGGGTCTAAAAGAAATGCGCGCCAATGAGGATATCATGGTTCTGCCAGCCAACAAAGGAAACGCCACTGTCGTGATTAATATGGTGGACTACATTAAAAAGATGGAAGACCTCTTGTGCGATGCCGGCACGTATAAGAAAATTAAAAACAATCCCACTAACAAAATTGACCTGAAGATAAGGGAGTTAGTAAAAGCTTCCAGTATCAGGAAAGAGGATCAATCTGGGCTTTTTGTAAAAGCCTCCAGAATTCCTGCCCTGTACGGTCTTCCAAAAATGCATAAAAAGGATATCCAAATGAGACCGATCGTCAGTGCTATTGGTGCACCGACGTACAAACTTTCTCAATACTTCTCAAGATAAGATTACTGCAGCTGCAAACTGGGAAAACTGAATCTTGGATTAAGGATTCCACAGATCTGATCAAGAAGGTTAAGACTGAGAAAGGAGATATTTTGGTCAGTTTTGACGTTGAGTCCCTTTTCACGAATGTGCCTCTGGAAGATTCCACGAGGACGCTCAGAGAGATCTACGAGGAAGACATTTGTAAAATATTGGAACACTGCCTTAAAACGGGATATTTTGCATTCCAGGGTGAACTTTTTGAACAAGTGGAAGGAGTTTTTTTTTTTTTTTTTTACAGTGATACCGCACAAGAATCTCAACTGCTCCCGTCTGGAGCCAGTGAGACTATGGCATCCCCAATTGGGGTATGTTGTGAGGCTGAAGGTAGTGGGGAGGGGAAGGAGGTGGGGAAGAGGAAGGTTGGGAAGTACCTGGCTATTCAGATCTGGTCACTAAACACGGCTAAAGCCATTTTCAAGCAACGTTTCAATTCTGAATGGTGGTCTTACACCAGGGCGATACTAATAGTATCTTTCACTCTGGAACATGCCGCAAATATACTATATATTATTTTAAATGAATTAATTGTGAATATCACAAATTAATCAAATAAAATTTATTTGCGCATGCCGGGTTCGAACCCGCGACCTCCGGAATGTGAGTCAAGAGTCTTAACCACTGGACTACGGAGGTCGTTGGGAGTTGCGATGGGCAGTTCGTTGTCGCCAGTACTCGCCAACTTCTTTATGGAGAAGTTTGAGGAAATGGCACTCGACACAGCTTCGGCTGTTCCCAAAGTATGGTAGCGGTATGTCGACGATGTCTTCGCCATTTGGCCTCGTGGAACAGAGAAACTGAACGAATTTATGGACCATCTCAACTCACTCCACGTTAAAATTAAGTTCACAATGGAGCTAGAAAACGACTATAAGATCCTACCTTTTCTAGATGTGGAGGTGATGCGAAAAGAAGATGGTAGTCTAGGACACACAGTGAATAGAAAACCAACTCATACAAATCGGTATCTACATGCTGATTCCCATCACCACCCAGCGCAGAAGAGAGGACATATCCATACATTGGTGACCCGAGCGACCAGAATATGTGAAGAAACGAAAATCGGAGCAGAAATTACAAAACTGATCGATGCACTGGAGCATAACGGTTACCCAGCAATTCAGACAAGGCAAATCATAAGGGCCAAATTGAACAAGAGTCAAAGGGCTGCGCTTTCCTGCCTTACGTTCACAATGTGACCGACAGAATTGTCAGGCTATTGAAAAAAGAAAGCATCAAGACTGTCTTCGGAACCACGACAAAAATACGAGACTTTTTGAGGCCTGCAAAGACCAAGTTTCCTCTAGAAACAGATGGAGTGTACAAACTCAGCTGTTCTGGATGTGACAAGGTTTATGTAGGCCAGACAGAGCGGACGATCTCCAAAAGGTTATCAGAACACTTTCGTGCCTGTAAACTTGGCCACCCTGACAAATCGGCAATCGCCGAGCACTTAATCGAAACCGGCCATTACTTTGGATTTGTCCCTGGGGTCCTGGGAAGACCCAAAATTCATAGAGACCGCCTGATTACGGAGGCAATTGAAATTCACAAAAATCCTATAAATATTAATAGAGACGATGGAGCTAAGCTCAATAGTTCTCAGTAATTGACGGTTACATCAAGGCTAAACGGAAAAAAACATGTTGAAGTAGTAAGCTCGTAGAGGAGTGGAGCTGACGACACGGTATCGCTCCTAAGTAGATAAGTACAAACATCACCCCTAAGTATTACACATCTGCCCTGATGATGGACACCGTAACGCTGTCCGAAACGTTGGCTAAAGAAGGAGGTAGCGCAACACGACATAATATCCCAAAAACTAGTAACAAAAAAAGAAGATAATATTGTTAATTCTAAAATTTTAAATATGAGATTGACTATTATGACGGCTTGACAGTTCGAATTTCTGTTCGAATCCCAGTTCTGGGTTCGAATCCCAGTTCGCGAGCATTATCTTTTTTCTGTTTTTCTATGTCTTGTTCTCTTTCTATATTTATCTTCTTCTTCAATGAAAGAAAAAATAAGTTTAAACATTAAAATACTATTTTAACTTTAGAAATAAATAAAAAAAATTAAATCACAAATTAATTTGCAAAGCAGAAACATTTTGACCATCTGAAAAGTACGGCGGATTTCTGAAGAGCGGTTTGTGAATGTTGAAACGGGTGGAAAATAAATAAAATTAAGTAGTACATCATGAATAAAACTCTTGAAAAGAAAATGTCTAAATTGTTGTTTGTTTGTTTTTTTTTTCAATTTTCTTCAAAGTTCTGTTTCGTCTTGGAACCACCCACAACACACTTAACTACTACAAATCGGATTACATGGTTTATTTCTTCGGTGGCATGTTGTGTCTAGTCGACCCGGTGAGACTGTCGGCTGCCCCCGCTCCACAGGTGTGCCGCGTGGCGTGGGCCCGTGGTGTGTTATGTGGGTTATGTGCACGCGGCGTGGTGTGTCGTGGCGTGGCGTGGTGTGATGGTGTGTGGCGCCGGACGCGCGTGCGTGCCGCGTGCTGGTCGCGGGATCGATAGCTCACCTCTTTCGAGCCCGGCTAATTTGATAGATTGGATACTTACCTACTAACAGGGACCTAATTTTTTCTCAATTTTTCCGAGAAAAGGGGCTTCCAGGGCTTACGTGACACGTGTTAATTTTCAGGTTTTAATATTTTATAGTGTCATTATCATACATATTTTTTAATAATGCGATTTTACAGGTGTAGTAATCTTATTTTTTATGTGAATTTCGCACAAGAGTCCCAACAGGTCCCACAATGGCATCCCCAGTTGGAGTATGTTGTGAGCCTGAAGGTAGGGGGGAGGGGAAGGAGATGGGGAAGAGGAAGGTGGGTAAGTACCTGGCTATTCAGATCAAGTCACCAAAGACGGCTAAAGCCATTTCGAGCAACGCTTCAATTCTGAAAGGTAGTATAGGTAGTGTTATATACCAAAAGGATTAGGCAGCGTTTTCGGTGAAAGCTACCAGGCGGCTGGACTTTTTTCCGACACTTCTAACAATTATCGTTATGTTTTAACCAATTTACACAAATCATTGACAAATTACATACTTACTTAAACCTTCCTCACGAAATACTCTATATATTGGTGAAAACCGCATATGCATTTTTGAGTTTTTTTTTTTAATAAGATAGGTAAGTGCCAAATTATATGAGTAGAAATTTAAGTTTTGTGGTAGGTATCATCATTACATAGTATAAAATGAAGTCGCTCAAGATGTATGTGCGCATAGATCTTTTAAACTACGCAACAGATTTTCATGCGGTTTTCACCAATAGATAGAGTGATTTAAGAGGAAGGTTTATATGTATAATAAATGCTTATTATAGTAGAGAAAAGCCGAGAAATTCAAATATTCAATTTAGGCAACGGGCAGCGGGCAGCGGGCAGCTGGCGAGCGGATGGTGTGGATTTTATAAAGGTTGGGTAAATGGCGTTGTGTTTCGTTAGCCACAGCAACGTGTGGCCGGGTCTGCTAGTATTCCATAAAAAGATAAAACTTTTTTTTTTTTACTTTAATACATCTATTTTCAATCACTTCGTTCGATTAGTAATCGATTTGAAAGAAATGCGTATGGGTGCACGTGGATGTGAGAGCCACCAAAATATAGAATGCATTGTCATCCACAAAGAGTCTTTCTGTCGATCGGATGTCGGGAAGTGGGTTAATTTCCAGCACTTCTAAGATTTGCATTCAATCGTTCAAGAAAATATAATCGATAACCGATATACCGTTTTAGCAAAATAAAAACGAAAATTAAAATGATGTATAATATACATAGCTACTTAACGCCATTATTACTATTTTTGAGCATATCATCAATCGTAATCAAAAATACAAATTTCGGTTACGAGTCCGTCTGTCTGCATAACGTCTGTTCAAAGTTGGCTATCATGTTGGCTATGCGGACTTTGTTTACTGCGGCCCGGAACAGCTCTACGGTAGACTGGTCAAACCATTGTCTCAGGTTTTTCAGCCATGAGGTTCTCCTTCTTCCAGGCCCCGTCTTCCGGCATTCTTTCCCTGCATTATGAGATGCAGGATCTCACACTTCTCTGGATGTCTCATCACATGTCCAAGATATTGAAGTTTTTGGATGTTTATAGTTTTAATTACTTCCTTTTCTTTATTCATCCGAACCATAACATCTTCATTCTAACCCTATCCATCCAGCTTATTTTAAGTGTTCTTCTGTAGATCCGCATCTCGAATGCCTCGAGTCGCCTAATTGGTTCTTCAGTAAGCGTCCATGCTTCCATTCTATAAAATAATATCGAAATCACGTAGAATCTGACCATTCGCATTCGTAATCCAAGGTTGAGATCATGACTGCAGAACATTTTTCCCTACTTTAGACCACCGATAACAGGTATCTCGTTACAAAATTTTCAAAATTGATGTGTTAAGAATTCAAGAAGTATAGTGCCTACTGCTTATCTGTAACGCAGGGTGTTAAGGGATGTGTTTGACTTATTTTAACCAGTGATTCGCGACATTACTTGGAGTAGGTACAAGATGTTAATCAAATTTTTGTCTCCGGTGACATTTTTGAAGTTTTTTATCACCTAAAAACTTTAAAAAATCAGTGGATATTGAACGGTTGGGGAAGGAGTGAGGGGCTTATTTTATATTAATTTCATTTTAGTTTATTAGGGAAACAAATACATATATTAATAAGGTAATTACACATTACATGGTTACCAGCGAAGTTTCCGCAAAAATTAGATAAAAATCTTTAATGAAAACATAAAGTGGTAGAAAAAAAATATACAACAGAAATGAAAAATCACAAATTAAAGCATGTGGGATCTTCGATCAGATATCATACGTCAATGTGTGGGATAGATAAAATGAAGTTAGACTGTGAACCTATACAAAATTAATACACTTTCACATCATAAGGTAACGTTCAAGGATGAATGATTAGCCATTTGCCAGCGACCTTAAGGGGATGTTTCACAAAAAACGGCGCTATGTAAATCATCGAAATATTATTATTACAAAAAGAAGGAAAAACGACACAATGAGAATGAAAAAATAGCATACGCGGAGGGTTCGTAATTAACAATTTGTTTATCTTTTTTATTTTATCTATTATGAATTTAATAAATAGCCTGAGGACAGTTGGAAAATATCAGCGTCGTAAAAGATATCATTGTATTTTGTGCACGTCCTTCGGAGAAATCAACGTTGTGTGTAATTTGTTTAGAGGTTTATTTATTACTCGGCTGAGTGACCAGTGACATGAGAAAGACCATTTTTTTTGTTAAATTTTGAAGAACTAAAATGTCACCTAGAACAAAATTTCATTTACATTTTTCGCCCCGAATTATCTCAGGATCATCGGCTTAAGTTGTTAAATCTCACTTTTAGTACTTTGTAAAGTAGCCATTTTCTACGTGTATTAGCAAGATGGTTAGGTTGAATAAATGAAGTGCTATCTACTATTTAGATAGCAGTTTGCGTGGGAGGCTGTAAGTGGCAGATGCCAGCCAATTTCATCTCACCTCCGCTCACCACAAATCAACTTTGATTCGAATGGAACCTTGGACGCCAATCTTCGACTGTACAGTCGAAGAATGTCAATTTGCGGCAAGCATGAGACTCACCCTTCACGGCGTGGGCATTCTTAATGTAACATCCCTGGAAAGGAGTGGGGTGTTGGGCTATTGCCATTAAAACCCACTTTTAAATGAACATAAGCATAGTATATTGTTTAAAGGAATACTGGTAATAAATGACATATAAAAAGGACTCACCCGGGACCTTGAATCAATCTAATTCTAACTATCTACCAATTTACCCCCCCCCGGACTACAGCTGCGAGTAGAAGGCCCTTGTGGCCTCTCCCGGAGACGCCTGGTGTGAATTCCTACCGATTGGGAGGCCCAAACTCTCTCCATCAATCGGTAAAACTCCGCTCGACTATGACAGGCGGAATCCCATGACCCTCAGCGGGATGTCGATCCTCCTGCTTCCTCTCCTGGCCTCGGCTCTGGAGCCGAACGATCACCGATGGTGGGGACCCATGAACCTCTCCTGACTACCGGTCCTATCGCAAATGGTGGCGACACTCTTGCTCCTTTACGGCGCGAGTTCTCAAAAATGGCGAGCACCACGGGATTGTCGGCCGCGGGAAAATGATTAATGCCAGCGTAAACTACTTTATACCGACAGGATGGCTCTGCTCACTCCCGATTCCAATTTGTGAGCCCGGCCACAATAACATGCCGCCGAATTATTCCCGACTCGATTCAACACGATCTCACTCGCGATTTTGAGGGTTTTACTTTGAAAACCATTAATAAGATTTCACTAAAAATCAATTGTCGCCCGCGTATACTTTCTCAAATTCTTTTTTCGTATAATTAGCACATTTTACTCCCAATGTGTGACTCGTCGATTCCAAAGCGAGCCGCTCTCCTCGCTTCCAAATCAAAAGTCCGGAACCGGAACAACGCCCTCTCGCGCCTCTATAAACAACAAAATCCTGAGAGTGTCACCAACATTATCATTTTTTTAAAGTACTTGACGGAATAATACATTTTTAAGAATTGCTTCATAACAATACCCCCCTTCCCTCGAAAATGTTTGCCCTCAAACAATATTGAAAAACACCCATATAAACCTATACTGGCTAGACTGGTCCCGAGGAGTAACAAAAACAAACATTCAACCATTATAAATGAGCATCATAATTTGGAAAATAAAACTTATTTACTAACGGATAACAAAACTTACGAAGAATGGGTGTGCCGCAGCTCCAATCGCACCCATCGAGCGTGTAGCCGGATGGTTGAGCCTGCGATGCAGCCATTCTCGAACTTAAAGATAATTTAAGATAAAAGTAGCTTAATTACAAATTTAAGCAGATGTTACGTGAACGGAGTCAGCAAGCACCCACAGTATTGGAATACCGGGTGATGAGAAATTGACGAATGTCGAAGACTGCCGTTAGCGTTACATCTATAACAGAAAACATATTTGAACATAAATTGTATGAAAACTTATAGGTATAAAAAATATATATAATCTCCTTCTCAACACATCTATACAACTTAGCATTAAAGCTTCACTGACCCATAAATAGGGTGATTAGGCCAATCAGGCATCACTTTTTCTTTATTATTAGGGAGGCAAGCCAACCCTCACTTTTCACTGAGTCTACTTCTCCGTTGGAGATAACAACACACTTTGAATAAACTCTATCTATTCTAACTTACTCGGTCCTTGGGTGAATAATATTTAACCAACAACAATTATACATTGTAAAGGTAATTTTAATAGTGTACAACCACCGCATCGGATGGTGCCAAATAATTTTTAATAGTATACAACCAACGCATCGGATGGTGCCAAATAATTTTTTATTAGTATACAACCAACGCATTGGATGGTGCCAAATAATTTTTTAATAGTATACAACCAACGCATCGGATGGTGCCAAATAAAAAAACAACCAACTGTTTTAGAAGGTGTGATTTGTTAATAGATGTGCAGCTATATTTTAGTGCAGTCATTTAATATACGTTCATCTGTGTAGAAGACGTTTCAGTAATTACAGAACAATATTTTATGGCTTTCCCTATAAACCGTTGTTCAACCATATCGTACATAATATCAATGTTATAAGTCTCTTAGGACAATAATAATAGTATTCATTTAAAATCTATACAAATATATATATAACTATTTCCAACATTGGCTTAAAATGTGGAAGGATATTTAGAACCACATCGTCCCACATTATAAGTTGTCTAAAATCTTATAAATAAAGAGTACATAACCAGTGTCAAAACATATATATATATATTTTTTTTTTTGTATTATAAAGTGTTAATAGAATTAAAACGCTTTTTCAAAAGTAGAGGCTTAGCTGACGCAGCCCATGATTAAAGAGTAAAAATAATAGTTAAATATTTTACTATGAAAACAAAACAAAAATTGTATTTACTCCCAAGTTTAGTAATAAGTTATGTAACCTTAATGATGAAACCAAGTCTAATAGTGTCAATGCACTCCAGGTGAATAACTAAATTCTTTATTTCGAAGCCACTTTGAAAACAAAGAGTTACTACACTGGTATCTCTGTATTTTCTAAGTAAGTACAAACATAAAAAAAAACGGCATATAACATCTATGCACATAGTAAAAAATGATATACATGAAATACACGGAGATAGAGAGCGGATATGTCCGTGCATCCCATGATACAAAACTTACAACTAACAGAAAGAAAGTATGCCTGAAACACACGGAGATAGAGAGCGGGCAAGTCCGTGTATCTCAGGATACAAAACTTACAACTAACAAAAAGAAAGTATGCCTGAAACACACGGAGATAGAGAGCGGGCAAGTCCGTGTATCTCAGGATACAAAACTTACAACTAACAAAAAGAAAGTATGCCTGAAACACACGGAGATAGAGAGCGGGCAAGTCCGTGTATCTCAGGATACAAAACTTACAACTAACAAAACCTAAATAAATTCATCTGTTAAGCCGACATCCGAATTTGCGTCTGTTTTATCTTTAATACTATCGACAATTTATACACACACTCGCAGATATATAGTTTTAAATACATTCTCAACTCGAGCATTAGCACCAGAGTTGAGGATGTTATTGTAAGGAAACAAACCAGCATATCATTACCAACATCAAACTTATAAAACACCCCCGCGAAGTAAATAAACCATTTCCGTAGAAATGAACCTATGACAGGAGAAAAGACTGTCAGCATGTCGGGTCGTTTCAACTCGGTTGATCAGGCCGGGTTAAAACTCCCAAGCATCAAATATTAACTAACAGATATGATAATTTGCAGTACTCGGTAGGGATGGCCAGACCCTCCGAAGTATTGCCACAATAAGACTATACCGGTATATTATTTGATTTTACTATATCTTTCACATGAAAATCACCCGCAACTTTTCCGTTTAAGTCTGCAAGTGTATAAATTAAGTTGGATTTTTTCTTTACTACCACGTTCTGAACAAACCGGGGTGCCAATTTTTGTGCAAAATAATTCAATGCGTTAGATTGCGCAAAATTCCTCCGCCACACCACATCACCAACCTGATAGGTAATGTGTTTTCTGCGCAGGTTGTTGTAATGGTCAGCTCCTTTTTGAAAAGCTTTAAGAAGAGCATTCGAGACTTGCTCATAAACCGACGACAACTCTTCTAATTTCTGTGCATAAACTTTAGGTTGAGCACCAATTTGCGAACTGGTTTCCTCATCCGCTATTGGATTACGGTGCAGATCACCGTCTAGTATCTGCTCCCGACCATGCATCAGAAAATAAGGTGTATAACCTGTAGCGCAGTTTACCGTGTTATTCATCGCTGATTGAACTTGCGGAAGAAATTTAGACCAGTTTCGGTGGTCTGATTCAACTAAGATGGATAACGCCGTGCCCAGGGTTTGATTATAACGTTCGACTACGTTGTTTTGAGGCGTATAAGATGAATTGTAAAATGGTGGCGGCATGTTATAACTATTAAGTAATTCTTTAAATTCTTTCGAAACAAATTGACGACCATTATCACAGACGATAGTTCGTGGTACGCCGTGAACAAGAAAGATGTTTTCTTCTAAGATTTTTATTATGCTTCTCGCGGTGCCATTGCGCAGCGGAAATAGCCATGTAAATTTAGAAAAAACGTCTACACATGATAGGATTACGGTAAAACCTGAGTAACTCCTAGGTAAAGGACCTACTAAATCTATCGACAACATTTGCATGGGTCTTGCGACCTTTTTTGGGTTTGAGGAAATTCCGTTAGGTGGGGCTGTACTTATTTTGTGGGCCTTACAGACTGTACAACGATTAACAAATTGCTTAACATCCTTGTACATATTAGGCCAATAGTAACGCAATTGCACCTTTTTGTAGGTTTTGAATACCCCAGGATGACAAGCTCGCGAAGATTCGTGTAAATTAGATAGAATTGCCTGTCTACCTTCTTGCGGAACTACTTTTTTCCAGGCAGTATCCTCGCACAGAGCTAGACGAGTCTTTGTGTGTCGGAACAATTCATTATTACGTATTTGAAAGTTCTGGAATCGTTGTGGGAATTCTTTGCATCCTTTCCAAGCTTTCAAATACCACGTATCCTTTGTATTATCAATGTCCACACCTGATAATACGGCAAGGTCCATTCGTGAGAGTACGTCTGGAACAACATGCTGTGTCCCTTTGCGATGAACAACGTCAAAAGAAAATTGCGAAAGGCGAGAGCTCCACCGTGCAAGACGGCCACTAGGGTTAGACAAGGACCCTAGCCATTTCAAGCTTGAGTGGTCAGTAACTACCGTAAAATGAGCTCCTTCAATGTAGGGTCTAAAGTGCGTTACTGAATCCAGCACTGCTAAAAGTTCACGCTCCGTAATTCCGTAGTTGCGTTCGTGAGTGTTAAGGCAACGTGAATAGTACGCAATCGGGTGTTCGGCACCGTCTATATTCTGTATTAGGACACCCCCCACTCCTACAGAGCTTGCGTCGCAATGTATCGCGAACGGTTCTGAAAAGTTTGGGCAGCTTAAAACCGGAGCACTTATAAGGGCTTGTTTTAAATCGTTAAAAGCTTTTTCAGCTTCTGGTGTCCACTTGAAGTTACTGACACCGTTCTTTGAACCAGTAAGCTTCGTCAATGGAGCGGCTATACTCGAGAAGCCTTTGATAAAACGTCTAAAATACCCTGAAAGGCCAAGGAAAGCTCGGATTCCTTTCGCGTTTTTTGGAATTGGAAAATCCTTAATGCTTTCAATTTTCACCGGATCTGTGCGAAGTCCCTGTGAATCTACTAAGTATCCCAAGTACTTAAGCTCTGATCTACAGAACTCAGATTTTTTTTTTTTAATAGTGAGGCCCGCATTTCTCAGTCTTTCAAAAACTTTGTTAAGTAGTTTAATGTGAGAATCAAAATCCTCCGAAATTAAAATTAAATCGTCTAGATAACAGAAGGCGTTATCATCAAATTCTGGTCCAAACAAGGCGTCAGCCAGTCTTTGGAGTTCACTGGGTGCATTTTTTAACCCAAACGGCATACGAGTAAATTCGAAGAGTCCACGGCCCGGAACGACGAATGCTGTTTTCTCGCAGGAGTCTTTATCCAGCGCTACCTGCCAAAACGCCTTACTCAAATCTATTGAAGATACGTATCTTGCGCCACCCAGTTTGTCTAAGATCCGTGCGATATGAGGTAATGGGTAACTGTCTCTGATCGTTACGTTATTTAATTTTCTGGAGTCGAGGCAAAATCTCCCCGTACCATCCTTCTTTTGTACTATAATCACGGGGCTAGACCAAGGCGATCGAGAGGGGCGGATTACTCCTAAACTGAGCATCTCGTCCACTTCCGCGTCGAGTTGACGTTGTCTAGCCGGAGACAGAGGATAGTAGCGCTGCTTAATCGGAGGACCAGTTGTAATGATTTTATGCTTCACTAAATGTGTTAAACCCAAACCTTTTTTTCATAGGAAATAGAGTCAAATTTACTAACAATTTTCGAAAGAGCTCTGCTTTCGGAAACCGATAATGAAAAAGCAGGGCGAATTGCTCGTAATTCATTAATGTGACCCGCATGGTCAGGTTCGTGCACGTCTGGAAACAGTTCCAGTGCGATTCGAAACTGCTTCCAAAAGTTGACCCCAAAAATAAAATTAGGTGATAATGATGGAATGACGTAAAAGACAACCTCCCTTGTGATTGTATTGTATGTCACCGGCAAAGTTATAGTACCCAGAACAGACTGACTCGAGCCGTCGGCTGTTGTAACGCTAAAATCTACTTTAACTAATTCTACTCCTAAATCTAAAAATATCTTATAACTATCCCCCCCTAAACATGACAAAGAAGCACCACTGTCTAGCAATGCTTTATAATTATTATTTAGAACAAAAATGTCGGCATAAGGACGCTCATCCTCTGTACTATCCTTCTCCTGTGGCAGTGCGTCCACCGCTTGAGGAGACGGGCTAGAAAGGAATTGTTGCACTAGGCGGAGCCAACGCTTCCACTCCCTCTTTCTTTGTGCACAAGAAGGGGCGCGGTAAGATTGACTCGTTTCTAGTTTTTTGGATCTTTATTATATTTCTTATTGTTAATACTACTAACATGTGGTTTCCTATTATCGCTATCTTTTTTCCAACAATTTGTTATTGAATGACCTTTGATTTTGCAGTAAGTACAAACAAGAGATTTATTTTGTTGATTTATTGTATCCTGTTTAGGAAAATTATTCATATTGTTCGCCGTAGGTTTAGAATTCCTAGAAGGGTTAAAATTTTTTTTACGCACCAGATTTAAATGTCCGGGTTAAATTTTCCCCCCAAAAAAAAAAAAAAAAAAAAAAGAAGGAAAAACTAAACCCTTTCATACACTTCCCCAAATGATCATCTAGTGAATCCACGTTATGCAATTGCACTATATAAGTATTATAAATACAAAACAATACAAGAACAACATGTCAACCTACTAGAGACCAAATGGGAATATAATTCACCGACTCCAGATATTTTCATATCAGAGGGTTCGGCTCTGTGGCATTTCTAATTGAACCTATAAATCCTACTGATCCCTCAATATAAATATTTAAAAAATCTTTTGTAATCCTACATGTATTTAAAATTACTGCTTTTTGCATTTTTATATACAAATTCTTTGACAAATCTAATATGCTTAAATTTTGAATCAGATTCCTAGGTATTATGCCAGTGGCCGAAATAACAAATGGTAATATTTTTATAGTCCGAGAATGCCAAATTCTTTTAATCTCATTTCCTAAATCTGTGTATTTTCTAATTTTTTCAGAAACAGTTTTTTGAATATTACAGGAATTTGGAATAGCTACATCAATGATATAAGTTATTATTGTTATTATTATTGAATTGTTTGTATTATTGAAAGGCTTATTGTAACTATTGGAGAACGAATTAAATTTTTGAAGTTACCGGACTTATATTGAGTGTCTACTAATTTTGGAATTGCTGAGGACGTTGAGGCCTCAGTGTACGACTCGAGTTTAGCAGCGCACCTCGTAAGTTCCTCAAACGAACTAAAATCTCTGGATGACATCAAGTTAGCATACATAGGCAACAATGCTTTCATGGCTATCCGCAAAAGTTTAACCTCAGGAATTTTACAATCCAATTTATTGTTAAGCGCTTTAAGTCTCAAAGTGAATTCCAAAACTGACATTCCCTTGGGCTGTTTATAATTTAGAATCTCATTTTCCAGATCTAATTGCCTATCCTGTCCCTCAAATTGTTTTATTAATAAGCTGGATAGGTCATCCCATTCTAGGTCTGGACTATAAATTGACCTATACCATAGAAGTGCTAACCCGTCTAAAATATCACTGAAAGATTTAACTAAGTCTTTATGAGAAATATTGCGTGTCCTACAACGCTCTTCGACCAAAAGCAGAAAATCTCTTACGCAGCTTTTACCATCGTACTTGACATCCCAATTTGCAAGCCCCCGCGATGATGAGTCTTTATAAATAACCTTGGTATGTTTAATAACCGTGACCTTCTCCTCTGTTTCATTGTCAGAATCTAGATCCGAATTACTTTCCTCCATAACCACATCTAATGATTTCTTCATAGTTTTGTTAAAGGCGCGCGCTTGCGAACGCAACGCTTGGGCGGTGCCCTCCGGTTCGATGTATCGTGAAGTTAATTCCTTTATAAGTTCATCCTTGGATGCATTATTTACATTTGGAATCGGAGTAGACATTGTAACGGTAATGTAATAAGCTTGACACGAAAATACAATTGAAAAGAAATAGAAGAAAAGAAAATAAAATTACTATATTCTTTGTTTTTGATGTTGTTGTTATTGTTATTGCTGTTAATGTACGTTGTAATTGTACGTTGTCGTTGTTATTGCTATATTATTTTTTTTTAAATGTGTATGTTGCCCATTTAAATTAATATTTTTTTTCCCGTTAAATTAATATGTAAGTCGCTCATAAAAAAAATTTCATTTAAATTAATATGTAAGTAGCTCATTTAAAAAAAAAAATTTCTTTTAAATTAATATGTAAGTAGCTCATTTAAAAAAAAAAAATTTCATTTAAATTAATATGTAAGTAGCTCATTTAAATGAAAATTTAAAACGTCAGTTAGACATTAGTAAATAAACATTTTATAAGTATAATTTACAGTAGGTTTTGACAGGGCTTTAGACAAATTTTCCACTCGAAGCAAAAACAAAACACTCGCATTGTCATTAAAATCTCAATAAATATTTTAAACAATTGAATAATCTTCAATAATAACCCTCCATTACTATTTAATCACAAAATAAATTGACTTGTTTTCGGCTATCAGGTATTTTAACATGTAAACACAACAGTGTTTTAACATTAGCCCAAGTCATAGGTAAAAATGTCAACAAGAAACCGTCATAGACAATCCGAGGTATTCTTGTAGCAGCAAGCACTGATTGATTCCGAAAGGAAAAAAAATTATGTAGCTCTATGCAGCACATTTTCCATTGTCTATGGCCGATTTCAATGCATTAAACATACAACATGAAACTAACAATCCATTTTAGGTTATGGAATACAATAACATAGTGTTTCAATGAACATGCGAGTAAATGCAAACAGGAAATTCGGCTGAACAGATGAATATTATACAAAGCATAATTATACTACCCTGTGTATACCACAGACGACAAAAGAACAATCCAGGAATGTTACAAAATCGAGCCCAAAACAAACGCTTGGAGCGCCATTGTTAAATCTCACTTTTAGTACTTTGTAAAGTAGCTATTTTCTACGTGTATTAGCAAGATGGTTAGGTTGAATAAATGAAGTGCTATCTACTATTTAGATAGCAGTTTGCGTGGGAGGCTGTAAGTGGCAGATGCCAGCCAATTTCATCTCACCTCCGCTCACCACAAATCAACTTTGATTCGAATGGAACCTTGGACGCCAATCTTCGACTATACAGTCGAAGAATGTCAATTTGCGGCAAGCATGAGACTCACCCTTCACGGCGTGGGCATTCTTAATGTAACATCCCTGGAAAGGAGTGGGGTGTTGGGCTATTGCCATTAAAACCCACTTTTTAATGAACATAAGCATAGTATATTGTTTAAAGGAATACTGGTAATAAATGACATATAAAAAGGACTCACCCGGGACCTTGAATCAATCTAATTCTAACTATCTACCAATTTACCCCCCCCCGGACTGCAGCTGCGAGTAGAAGGCCCTTGTGGCCTCTCCCGGAGACGCCTGGTGTGAATTCCTACCGATTGGGAGGCCCAAACTCTCTCCATCAATCGGTAAAACTCCGCTCGACTATGACAGGCGGAATCCCATGACCCTCAGCGGGATGTCGATCCTCCTGCTTCCTCTCCTGGCCTCGGCTCTGGAGCCGAACGATCACCGATGGTGGGGACCCATGAACCTCTCCTGACTACCGGTCCTATCGCAAATGGTGGCGACACTCTTGCTCCTTTACGGCGCGAGTTCTCAAAAATGGCGAGCACCACGGGATTGTCGGCCGCGGGAAAATGATTATTGCCAGCGTAAACTACTTTATACCGACAGGATGGCTCTGCTCACTCCCGATTACAATTTGTGAGCCCGGCCACAATAACATGCCGCCGAATTATTCCCGACTCGATTCAACACGATCTCACTCGCGATTTTGAGGGTTTTACTTTGAAAACCATTAATAATATTTCACTAAAAATCAATTGTCGCCCGCGTATACTTTCTTAAATTCTTTTTTCGTATAATTAGCACATTTTACTCCCAATGTGTGACTCGTCGATTCCAAAGCGAGCCGCTCTCCTCGCTTCCAAATCAAAAGTCCGGAACCGGAACAATGCCCTCTCGCGCCTCTATAAACAACAAAATCCTGAGAGTGTCGCCAACATTATCATTTTTTTTAAAGTACTTGACGGAATAATACATTTTTAAGAATTGCTTCATAACAAAGTTAGGTACGTCCTTTGAATATTGTATGTATAATATATTTTTACCAGAAAATTATTTTAATTTTATACTTGAAGTGAGTTATTTTTTTGATTAATTTTCTTACGGTTAATCCTGACAAGTAAGTCAAATTGATTTTTTCAGTGTGTTTCGGCTTAGAGGTTATAATCTCTGGCAATTAACTTCTGCGTAAATACAATGGCAATAAATATAAAGGATAAGTCAAACTCACGGAAGAGGAGCAGGTTCTTCTGGAACGTAATTGTTTTCTTGATGATATCACCATTTAGTTGCAGTTCACTTTTTGTGATCTAACATAGATTTTCTTTTGAGTAATCCGATGGGTTCGTGAGACACGTCTGCGGAAGGTAAGGTCGTTAAGGGAGTTAGGGTGAGGAAATGAGCTGGGGTAAGGGACAATGGTTCTGATGGATCAGAACTCAGTTGAGATAAAGGACGAGAGTTTAACAAGGCTTCAATCTGAATCAAGACAGTGGACAATTCCTCATAAGTAAGGAGTTGCTCTCCTATCACTCGGTGTAAGTGCGTTTTCGCACTTTTCACATTGGCTTCCCAAATACCACCAAAATGGGGTGCGCTAGGTGGGTTAAATTTCCAATCGATTCGATATTCGGATAAAGTATGTAAAAATGCGTCTTTGAATTGTTCGGAGCCCAGGAAACGATAAAGATCATCTAAATATGACTTTGCACCGATGAAAGCAGTTCCATTATCTGAATATAGCGTACCACAAGGTCCCCGTCGTGCAATAAAACGCTTAAAAGCATTTAAAAAGCAATCCGTGCTGAGATCAGAAACGAGTTCAATATGCACTGCTCGAGTAACGAGACATATAAATAAACAAATGTAAGCCTTTAGCCGACGGGTTCCTCTTTGTCGATTCATTGTAATTGCGATAGGTCCCGCATGGTCTACACTAGTGTGGGCCGAATTTTTTTTCTTCCGAATTCCTTATGGCGCTAGTAATAAAAAGTTGTCTAGGTACCTAAAACATAAAAAAAAAATTGTTAAAAAAAAAACAAAAAATATCCTAAGGCTCCGGGGGTCCTTTGAAGTTTGAGAAAATATCGAAATATTTCCATTTTTTCAGCCCCTGCACAAAATATTCTGAAATAGTTTAAAGATATTCATTTATGAGATCTTGTTAAATAAAGTACATAGCTTCGATGTATATAACTATCATCTATTGTTTTTATAGCAATATGGCATTAAAACACCTCCGCTCGCAGTCCCAAAACCCGCCCGCGCTTGACGGCGCGCGCGCCGTATTGGCCGTTCCTTGGTCGACCAAGGACCCCCCATTTCGTGATATTGTTGTGTAGGTATCTAAAAGTTTTTTGAAAATAAGGGAAGAAGATTATTTGCCAACCATTTTGAAAGAAAGAATTGCAAACATTATTAAGGCATATAAACATAAGTATATAAACTTATTGAAGTCATAAAAATGCGGAAGAAATACAGTTTCCTTCCAAGAGTTTACAGAGTCTCTCCATAAAACACAAGCTCCCTACTGTTTGATATTAGTTATTGTAAATGTAAAGTCAATAAATGCAATTTATTAATGCAAGTTATAGACAATAAATTAAAGTTTCCCTTAAAGAAAAAAACCAAAGAGGTGAGAGAAAAATGTTTATCGGCAGTGTTGGTATACCGACTACGTAACAATTGGAAAAGCCCATGAAAAGAAAATGAAAACATCTTACCAAATCAACTGCACAGGTGTGAGAAAAAAAGCTTTAAAATTTGTAGACACTTTTTATCATTGTCTATCATTGCGTCATTATCTTCCACGTTAACATCAAAAACATCTTCTCCTGATGCAAAATCAAGTCGGCTACTTAAGACTAATAACACCGCCTTTCCGACAACAAGCGATTCTCCGTCTTTTACAGTTCTCTCCAAGATCTGTGACAGATTCAGGATATTGAATTGAGCTGGAGCAGCAATCGCTTC
Source organism: Limnephilus marmoratus (assembly GCA_917880885.1). NCBI lineage: Eukaryota > Metazoa > Arthropoda > Insecta > Trichoptera > Limnephilidae > Limnephilus > Limnephilus marmoratus. Next base: position 40,242,891 of record OU862916.1, on the reverse strand, counting down.
TGCCGTCATAAATGATTTCAACATAATCACGCAGGATAATAATAATAAAGTAATAGACAAAAATAGACAGCGTCGCGGACGTCTGCGTGCCAGATCTGTACTCATCAAAGCTAGGTGCATAAACTAAGTGGATTATTTTTTGTTGGTCGAAAGAACAAGAACTAAGCTAACATAAAAAGACACAAATACTATAAAAACACAGTACTTGAAGAACCCATATCGATTATCGTGGAATCAGGATCTCATTTCTCGTAGCATTTTACGCCTAGGCCAGGCACTGCCGTAAACATAGTCAAACCAATAATGGAATATTTTGCTCGTCAAAACATTTCACTCTACCATTTAAAAGCAATTGCGTGTGATGGCACAAATTTTAATACGGTAACAACTGGTGATTCGAACGATGAAGAAACACTTGAATGGACCGGTACAGTTGCTGATCTGCTTTTTTCATTGCAACGAGCTGCTTCTACGCCTTTCGTTTATGAAGTCGGATGGTACAACCACCGGACCTCGTGGTTTTTCCGGATCCGTAGGTTCGACTTTTCATAATTGCCATAATTTACCGGTACAATCTTTTTTCAAATTGATGTTGAGTATTCAACATCAAAATTTAAGCACCAATCAAAAATACTTGCTTGATATTTTCAAAGCAGTTTTCAGCAGACGGTGTCCTCCTGAAATTGCCAAAAGAACCCCGGAGTGATTCCTACAGTGAGTCGAATCTAACGATTGTATATTGGAAGCCCAATGCCATCAGAAAATTTTGTTATGTTAGCCACGTTTTTCATGAGGGCATACTTTGCTAGGTGGTTTGATATAAAACTGCATGCGTCGTGCAAAAAGATGCAAGGCGTGCTTTTAGCATGATTAAATATTCGCGCTATCTTCCGGACGAATTAAAAGCAATAATTAATCCGGCGATGCAGCGAAACACTTACTTCGCTCATCCTGAAAATTTACTGTTGTCAATGATAACCGATGAATCACGAAGAACTTGGAATAAGGCATTTATTGAAAGCCAGAGAGTTATCCGGACTGAAAACCGAACATTTAAAGTACCCACATTGAATTTTGATGCACAATCTTACTTTGATATAATATTTACGCTTTTAGATACGCCAATCACGTATCCTCCCATTTTGGAAGATGTAACGGAAGAAGAATTAGAAGAACTTAACCTAACTTCAGAAGTCAGCTCCATTTTCATCAACTTTGACAGGTTCCCCTAACTTACACAATCTGTAGAACTGTAGAACAATCTGTAGAACGTGACTGAAATATCTTCGAAAGTGTGTGGCAAAAAGAACAGGGAAGGCTTTATAACTACAACAATAAACTCTAGGAAAAATATGCCAAAAATCGTAAAAAAACGTGATTTTCAACGGGAATAATTGATCACATTTAATTGTTCATGATTAATGTAATAATTATGATAGTAATTTTTAATATTGCGACTGCTTTAATAGTAAATAAATTAATATCGAGAATTTTTTAATTGCAACTCTTTCATTTCCTTACTACTTGGAAATAATTCACAAAAATATATATTTTAATCATTTTTCGAACGCTTCGGGGAACCTCGAAACGATAATATAATTTTTTTATTTTTTTTTTTATTAACACCAAAGACCTAAAACAACTTTTTATCACTAGCGCTCAAGGAAATAAGACAATTTTTTTTTCGCCATACAGTTGCGGCCCACACTAGTCTACACCCGTATGTAAAAATGGCTTTGATTGTTTAACACGGCACGCGGGTAAATCCGCCATCATAGGAAAATTGGATTTTGGATTATTTTTGAAACAGGTATTGCAAAGGTGTACACGTTTTCTAATCATGTTTCTAGCGGAAAGTATCCAATAATTCTGTCGAATTAAGGACATTAAAAGCTGCGGTCCAGCATGTAGATATTTCTTATGGTAATAGTCGACTATGATGGTTGTGACGTGTTCCTTACTTGGTAACAAAATCGGATGTTGAGATTATAGCTGGATTCGGATGCGGATGCGGATGCGGATGAGGATGCGGATGCGGATGCTGATGCTGATGCGGATGCGGATGCGGATGCGGGTGCGGATGCGGATGCTGATGCGGATGCGGATGCGGATGCGGATGCGGATGCGGATGCGGATGCGGATGCGGATGCGGATGCGGATGCGGATGCGGATGCGGATGCGGATGCGGATGCGGATGCGGATGCGGATGCGGATGCGGATGCGGATGCGGATGCGGATGCGGATGCGGATGCGGATGCGGATGCGGATGCGGATGCGGATGCGGATGCGGATGCGGATGCGGATGCGGATGCGGATGCGGATGCGGAATATAATAACCTTGATCTAGCTTCCTGTCGGGATTAACCTGGGATAAATAACCCCTTTTGCGGTACTCCAGTATCACGTTATTATATTTTTGTCTCAGGGATGGTGATGCGGTTAATCGCCTTTCTAGCATTAAAAAGCGACGTGATGCTACTTGATAAGAATCTCCTAGTACTTCTGGACGATCTTTAAATGGTAGGCTAACTATGTATCTACCGGACTGATCTCTGATTGTAGATTGATCGTACATTGCATCACATTCCTTTTCTTCCGGTGATTGTAGCTCACACTCCGTGACCTCTTCCAACTGCCAAAATTTTGCAAGGAGTTCCTCAACCGATGGCTCTGTGATTGTACAAAATGTTTTACCAAGTGCGTAAGAACTTTCGTGAGTAGGTGCGTTTCCTATTATTATATACCCCAAGCTAGTTTCGATTGCACTTGGTAATAACCGAGAGCCCTTTACCTTACCCGGTAGTATTATTTGTCCAAATAAATTGGCACCGATGATTGCATCGATGACACCTGGAACAGGGCCGGATCTACGAAATCTGGCGCCCTGTGCAGTAGGTACAGATGGCGCCCCCCCCTACATTTTTATTTTGATTAAAAATTGGTTCACCCCAATTTTTTTATTTAATTATTTTTTTTACACTAATTTATCAAATAAAATCAAGACATATAAAGGGTGTAACTTTTCAAAGTGACTTGGCGGTAGCTCTCACACTTGTTTTTTTTAAAGACAGAATCGCCAGCAGCCCTATACTCTCTGAATCTATTGGGTAAACATAAAATTATGGTGCTATTTTATTAATTTTAGGAAAAACTCTTTTTGCAAGTTATGCTTTAAAATAATACAACGAATTGTATGTTTGTGCCCGTACCATGATTTAAAATATAGGTTACGAGACGATGCGGGTGGTTTCGCTGAACTAGGTCCAATTAGACATTCTTGAGATTTACTGCGTTTATGTATATACCCAACGCGAATAAATAGAAAAAGGAAATACAAATACGTTCTCACGGCAACGTACAACACAAGAATAGCATCTACAGTTTCTGACTAATAAGAATATAACCTCAAATTTGTACCTTGCATTTCCCCTGTGTTAAGCGAACAAACACCAGACAAACACTAAACACTGACGTATGGTATCAACGGCTTACGAAAGACGCTTACATTGACACCGTAAAATAACAAATCCAACAAATCTAATAGATATTAATTATACATTTAACGAACTTCAAATAATATGTCAAATCAATGATGAAACATGAAACTGTCAACACGTAACACGTTGCAACCTGCAAATCCTACAAACCTAAATCGTACAAAATAAAACAATAGCGAGCGTACGCTGACTAAAATTGTCAGTTCGGTTTGTTTGATTATCTAGAACAAAAGTACGGCGCTGTGATTGGTTATTGAATTTGGATCGCACCCATTCGTCGTAAAAGACGGTAAAAGATATATGGAAAAATAGATCTTACGTTTAAACTAAATATATGGAATTTGTAAAAAAAATTCTGTAAATGACTATAAATTCGTAAGCCGTTGATACCAACCTGATGCATGCGCATTCTGTTTCTTTGGAAAGTGTTGCTAGAGCGTAATAATTATTTCGTACTATGGGTAATTTTTACACGATTCAGGGAATATTATAACAAAATTTTAATACAATATTTATTTTCTCACGGCGCCCCTTCGGAGTTGGTGCCAGGTTTTTGCACGTTTTTGAACGTATGGCAGATCCGGCGCTGACCTGGAAGGTGGAATTTGTCATCGGCTAGTGGTAATTCGTTTAAGTAAGATAAAGCATTTATATCTATAGAAGATGCCGGCAACTGGGTTGTAATGCGATCCACGACTAACGGTCGAATGGAGAAAGATGTTTTATTATTAAAACGCGATTCAAACTTTAAATTTGCAATTCCTTTAATACTTTGAGAAATATCTCCTATGCCTCTAATAGTTGCGTGATTGCGATTTGGGAATAACCGCAAACCAAGACGTTTGCAACATTCCGTTGTAATAAAGTCGTTTTGCGATGCACTATCAATTAAAACGCGAATTTTCTGATAATTATTCCTAGAATCGAGAACGTTAATCGATGCGGTACCTAATAATATTGTTTGATTTTGAGAAAAAGCGTTTGAATCTCTATTATTCAGAGTAGGGTAGACTGGGGACGATTGAAACAAGTTATGATTGAAACATCTCAATTTACTCGAAAACTATAATACCTAAGAGTTTGATACAACACTCGCAACTCCGTCAGGTCTGTTGGGAGGTTTCTACAAAAGCGCACTAGCCGGCGAGTGACTCAATCGTGCGTAGGGGACATTATTGGATTTCGCACTAAAAAGTAAATATTTACGACATTTTTGTTTATATTATAACTAATAATAACTCATTTTACTCTCGCAGCTTCACGAAATGTTTTATTACATTCTCTTCTTTATCTATTTTAGAGTATTTATAATACATTTGCATGGCGTTAATGTCTATTTATCAGGGTTATTTTTGACTTTGAAGTAGAAAATGCAGCGTGGGGATGTTTGAAACAACTTGTGTGGGGATGATTGCAACGTTTCAATCATAACCATGTTTCAATCGTCCACACCGAGAGAAAATTTTTAAATTAAAATGAAAAAAGGTCAGAAATTCAATTCATTACGTCTCCACACTAGACGTATTTCTGTGATCTTGAATATATTTTTTTACATGTATACCACACAAGAGTCCCAACTGCTCCCGTCTGGAGCCAGTGGGACTATGGCATCCCCATATGTCAGAAATTCAAATCATTAAGTCTTTCCACTAGATGTACTTCTGTGATCTTGAATATATATATTTTTTTACATGTATATCGCACAAGAGTCCCAACTGCTCCCGTGTGAAGCCAGTGGGACTATGGCATCCCCAATTGGGGTATGTTTGGGGCTGAAGGTAATGGGGAAGGGAAGGAGATGGGGAAGAGGGAGGTGGGGAAGTACCTGGCTATTCAGATCTGGTCACCAAACACGGCTAACGCCATTTCAAGCAACGTTTCAATTCTGAAAGGTGGTCTTACACCAGGGCGGTACTGAGAGTATCTTCCACTCTGAAACGTGCCGCAAATATACTATATATTATTTTAAGTTAATAAATTGTGAAATAACACAAATTAATCAAATAAAATTTATTTGCCACGCCGGGATTCGATCCCGCGACCTTCGAAGTGCTAGTCAAGAGCCTTACCGCTGGACTACGCCGAATATGGATGGAACTTTTTGAAAAATGGAGTATGGCACAAGCAACAAGTTTAAATTGACATAATATTGATGAATTCTTCAACAATTTAGCGAACAAGGACATCTATAACATAGATGAGATCGGTGTCACAACTGTTCAAAAACCTAAACGGGTTGTAGCCAGGAGAGGAACTCGGCAAGTAGGTGCCGAACGAGGAACTCTCGTAACTGTCTGTAGCAGCAAACGTAATTGGCAACTCAATTCCGCCGATGCTCATATTCCCACGTGTCAATTAAGCCATTTCTTAAAAGATGGTCCGATTGGTAGTATCGGTACCGCAAACATATCTGGCTGGATGCAAGAAGAATTTTACCAAATTTCTGATTCATTTTCAAAGCCATACCATTCCGTCTATAGACTACAAAGTTCTTTTACAACTTCATAATCATTCATCGCGGTCGAATCCTATGAAATCAAAAAAAAAATTGTAAAATCAATATTTAATCTTCAAACCATTCCAAAATGAATAGGCTAGAGAAAACTACATCTAACGACTCTGAAGAAGAAACCACAAATACGAGTAAGGTGACCAAATGTATAGGAAAAGGTGCACTGGAATCCGACGAAAATCTGAAAAAAATCATCCTTCACATTGATAAAAAAATATGCTTCGTAGTCTCTCCACTCTTGTCTAATTTAGATTTCTGTATGTTTCACTTCTACCGCATGTGAATTGCATTCTCAGATTTTTCTTTTGTTTTAATTTGGGAGGCGGAAATGGGTACCGCCGCCCCGGGAACCTTTATTGGATAACTAACACGTCTGCCATAGGTCACCCCAAGTGGTTCGCTACGTTTGGTGATTTAGCAGGGGTGCCCGGGTTCATGGGGTGAGGTTTGTCTAGGTCTTGGAGGCGGATGACCAGGACATACTGAACCCAAGATTCCTACCCACCCCTTAAACCCCTTTCCTTCCCAGAACTCTCCTCTCCTTCCTCTCTTTAAAAAAACCCTCCACACAGCATCATAGGTGAGCATAAAGATGACGTAGGCCCTGAGGGAAATTATGTTCCTCAGGGCCTCCTGTCTCCACACAGGAGGCCCTGAGGAACATAATTAATGTAAAAAAAAATAGATATCTACTATTTATACTTGTTTAATAGATTTTAATGCCCCTTAACCGATTATTATGGTTTTTTGGTCTAAAATATTACCCTATTTTGTATAATGATGTCACATCGCAAACCACAAAATCAATTATTTTATATTTTTTCGACTTCTTAATTGTTGAATTTTAAACAGAAAAAATGCTCTCAATTCAAAGGTAAATTCTACATTGTTATGATTGAAACAGTGTGATGGTTGAAACAAGCACTTTTGTATGAAAGCAAAAAACTTATTTTTTATATCGTTCTACTCTGCTCCACGATAATTTCGTAGTAAAACTATGTTGATTATGCCAAATACTCCTAGTAAGTATAACTAAGAGCTCTAAAACACAAATAATAAGAAATTGTAGCGCGCCGTTTTTAAGCTTGCCACTACACCATCTCTTTCCCCCGTACAGCGCCATCCTGCTCACCCACCCCTAAGCAAACCAGGATGCGCCGACGCCTTCTGCGCATCTCCCACCCTCGAGCCGCTACATAAACCACACCCCGCAACAAGGAATGGGCTATATAACAGGCCGCGCGCCCTAAATTAGTCAGTTCGTCTGCAGCTCGCTCTTGGCTAGTACGCTCTCTTAGTTGCGCTTCGTCCTCTGGCACGACCCTCTAAGGAGTATTCTACTACCATAAGTAAAGCACCAACCAGACCCCCGACTGCTGCCTTAGTTGCGCTTCGTCCTATGGTACGACCCTCTAAGCAGAACCACAGTCAGCTTTTGTTGTTCCCAAAGCCTAACGGCAAGGTTTCCTCCGATCCCTTGCTCAGTTAATTAGTGAATTGATACATTGTGACTATTTTTACCATATTATGTGATCTGTGAACTTACTTTCTTAAATAAATAACCTTTTACCAACAATTGTGTTATAAAATATATTTAAAGTTGTTTTATTTCAAGACATTTATGTTTGTAATTTTTAAAATACTTGTAATATTTTTAATCACTATTCGTGATCTCATTGAGTACTGTTTTAATAATGAAAATGCTTAACATTGATTAAAATTACTTCAATTATTCCAAAGATATTTAGAGTGTTTCAATTATCCTCACATACTGTTTCAATCGTCCACACTATGGGGATAATTGAAACAGATTTCCCCATCGTCTTTAAGTGGTTATTGTAGCTTACCTGTACGAGTTGTGACCATACAATAAAAATAATTTGATAACTAGATAGATCATAGAACATCTAGTATAAACATTTTATCCATAAATATAAACGAAATATTACTACAAATAGTTAAAGTAAAAGTGTTTCAACCATCCCCACTCTACCCTACATAATGTGACATTATCTGACTGATTTTCCGATTCATTTTCTGGATTTTCCGATAGATCCTCTTCGTTATCGTTAGTGGAATTGTGCGAGGTGATGTCAAAATGTAATAAAGAGTGATGTTTTTGATTACAATACTTGCACCTGTTTTCCGATTTACATGTTTTGGAAAAGTGCATTTTACTAAGGCAATTTCTACATAAGTTTTGTTTTTTTATTTGTTAAACTAACAAATGCCTGGCTGTACTGTTTCTTAAGGGAATTTTTCTCAATACGCTGTTGTGATTTGTGACATTCTGACAATGTTGACGTTCTTTGTAATATCTTAGCTTGTTCCCGCAAAAATGTTATGAACTCCTGGTATGAAGGTGTCTCTGACTTTCTGATCGATGATTCGAATGCTACAGCTGTTTCTTTGTCTAGTTTTTGAGTCCCTATAAAAAGGAAGAAACATTGTAATAAATTAGGAATTTTTAATTGTTGCAATGCTGAAATTGAGGAGTGAAATTCGTCTATGAAAGCTTCTAAATCCAATGCAGTCGGTATTGTTATTGGTTTTATGTTTAAAATTTTATCAAAATAATAAATTGCGTTTGCCCTTGTATCTTCGTATTTTTCAATCAATGTTTCCCAAATAAGATGGTAATTTTCCGCTGTGGTTGGAATTCCGGCACAGATATTTAACGCCTTTCCCGACAAAGTACTTATCAAATATTGAATTTTTTCCGTGTCGGAAAGGTCTGAATTTTCACGAATTAATTTTTTGAAGGTGTCGTGAAAAATTCTCCATCCCATTATATTTCCATCAAATGATGGCAAAGTTAATTTTGGCAACTTGACATTGAGATTTGATTTATCTAACTTCGAATGCGTTTCAGATAACTCACTTGTATTGTCACATGTCTGTTTTGCGGTTAACTGGATTACAGAATATAAATCATCAAATGATTGTTCCATTTGAAAGTTAGGAATAAAATCTGAATTTATTTGCATTTTTAAATCATTAATTTTATTTACTAATTGCATAAACTCTTTTCTGATCTCCAATAGCAACGCTGCATTGGCACAAAATATGTTTTTTGAATTAGATGATTTCAAACCCTTTATGCTATCATAAATTCTCTGAATCCTTGCAAATTGTGAATTCTGCCTCGCTTCCAATAATTTAATGTCTCGTTCCATTTTGGAGACGTTTGATTCATCCGGCATATTGACAATTTATTTGTTAATTATAATAGGCTGAAGATTATTTCGTGATGACGTACGTACGACCTATCTCAACTACCCACGATAAATTTATATGCAATGAAATACGTGCGCAAATGTTTTCAAGTAAAAATGCGCGCTGGTTCTTTACACATCCAGGCTAGATTGGACCATAATGTTTCGGCTTAGAGGTTATAATCTCTGGCAATTAACTTCTGCGTAAATACAATGGCAATAAATATAAAGGGTAAGTCAAACTCACGGAAGAGGAGCAGGTTCTTCTGGAACGTAATTGTTTTCTTGATGAGATCACCATTTAGTTGCAGTTCACTTTTTAAAAACTGAATCATCTGAATTATTGTTAATGCTAATAGTTTTGCAAGAATGCGCTGCGACAAGATAGTTGCGGTAGTTTTATGCGAGTTAGGTATAACTATGACTGCGTCCGGCTGTGATGATTGTTAACATTAACTTCGAGCATTGAATAATCTCGATATAATCGGAATCGTGACAGACGGGAAAAAACACGGGGAGCGGGGGAAAGGAGATATTTATTGCCATAGGAAATAAATAATACTTAAGTCCAAAATAAACACATAAGCAATCCGCCGAGTGCAGCCAATATACTAGGCGCGAACACAGTGATTTTCAAGGGTTTGCGCTTTTCCATTTTCAAGAAAGTGTTAATGTGAACTGGTGCGGTCCCCTGTTTTTCACTCATAATAATCATAAAACAAAGCAAAAATTGCCGTCCTACTAATTATGACTACTTTAAAGCTATATATCACTCCACAATATGTAAGCCACATGCGCGAATTATTTTATTTTTATTATATTAGCTTCGTGACAGCAGTAAACATTACGGTATTTCACATATAAAACAACTCTATACCTACCTAGTATCTGTAAGTAGTTTCGACATGATAATCGTAAATTGCGCCTTAAAAAATGCGGCATGCAACACGCGCAACATTTGTGTTATGAGGATTGCGTTTCACAGGAGCATTACATTCCGAAATATTGGCGCACCTAGCTTTTACGGTAGGTTACGTTTCAGGGACCCACTGTCAGTCTTTTTCTATGATTTATTAGATGCATAATACTAGAATATTTTATTTGAGAAGCAATTAGTTTTACAAATGACAAATTATTAAGGTTTAAAAAAAATGAACAATTTATTAAAGATTTTATTGGAATTTGTTTATTTTTTAGATTTATTATTTTTGTCTTCTTCTCCCCTCTGGGAGGAATGGATTCATACGCCTGTCACTCCTGGACACACAGACCCCCAGATTCCTACCCACTCTTAATACCCTTTTCCTTCCCAGAACTTCCGCTCCTTCCTTTCCTAAAAAGACCCTCCACACAGCGTCCTCAAAAATGACAAAGGCCCCGAGGAGGATTACTTTTCTCAGCAACGGCCTATTAACTAATGTAAAAAAGAAAACTTTATCGCCGTGTCTGAACTAGCACTAACAGACACGGCGATAACCGCGCGATTGATAAAATCGTGCGGTTTGAACCGCAAAAATGTCGACTGTTCAAACATCGGCGGTTAGTTAGCGATTAGCGATCAGTTTCAAGATGGAAGTCGAAGAGGAACTAGCGTGTCTGTGGCTGCTCCAGAAAAAAAATAAAGAAAAGAAGGAAAACGCAGTATTGGGTGCACCCAATATTAAGGGATCGACTGGCCACATGGCCAATTCGTAACGCTATATCCCAATTTAAGAATGTTTGAGAGGAAATTTTTTGACTATTTAAGAATGTCAATAAAATCTTTTGATGAACTAATTGAACTAATCAGGGAAGATATTTCGAGCTCAGAGCGAAGAAAAACTCAGGCGCGCTCTCGTTGTGACGTGTTGATCGCGCGGTGCCCGCAACAGGCGCAACACTACTGAACACAGAGGAAGATCTCCATAGTAATAAAACCGCGCGGGCGCCGCACGATTCTATTTTCTAGCGGTTGAGTAGCGGTGACCGCGCGGTTGGACTAACCGCGCGCTTATGTCTGAATGATTATATAAATACCTGAGTATTTCTCAAAAAAAGTGTACATTTTGGAAAAATAAAGTGTGCCTAGAAACAGTTAAAAAATTACACATGTTTTTAATTAATCACACAAAAAAAAATATGAACCATTTTGTAGAATAAATATTAGAAATGATGAAATAATTTTACTTTGTATAAACCACTTATTTGATGTGCAAATCCGACCGGTTTCGGAACAAACGTTCCTTCGTCAGGGAAAGCTTATACTAATTTGACAGTTTCGAACAATGTTTTATTATGGTAGGGGTGGAGCTGTTGCTAGATAATAATGTAGATTGGGTAGGTAGGTATTAGTGTAGAGTGGGTGGGTAGGGGAACAAATCCATGATTGGGCTATATGACAATATTTTTTGTTTGTTGATAATAGATTCATTATTTTTAAGGGATTTTTTAATTTCCAAGGCTTCTAAGTTATCTAAACGTTTTCCTTTATGATTAATATGAAGAATATTTATAAATATTTAGAATATTTATGCTAACCATATCATTGAAAATAACCATAGTTTTGAAAAAAATACAGGGATAAATATTCTTCATATTAATCATAAAGGAAAACGTTTAGATAACTTAGAAGCCTTGGAAATTAAAAAATCCCTTAAAAATAATGAATCTATTATCAACAAACAAAAAATATTGTCATATAGCCAAATCATGGATTTGTTCCCCTACCCACCCACTCTACACTAATACCTACCTACCCAATCTACATTATTATCTAGCAACAGCTCCACCCCTACCATAATAAAACATTGTTCGAAACTGTCAAATTAGTATAAGCTTTCCCTGACGAAGGAAAGTTTGTTCCGAAACCGGTCGGATTTGCACATCAAATAAGTGGTTTATACAAAGTAAAATTATTTCATTATTCTATAATGGATAACCACAAAGTAATAGCTACATTCAAAAATATAAATATTAGGCTTTAAAATAACGAATAATAAACATTACAATCGTGTTAATTCGCAAATATATATATATTTTAAAAAATAACGATTTTTACCTTCCATACAAAATAAAATTGCCACCTTACCTACTTCATGTGTTTGTACTTCATAAAATGCGATAATAACGTTATAATATATGAATTTTTGTAAGTTTTAGGGTCTTAATTAAACGTAGTTTCTGTACAAAGTAATTTTTTTATGGGGTTTCATAGTAAATTAATAATTTATGCACAAAAATGAAAATGAGACATAGTCATTTACTTTTTAGTTACTACTCTTTAGTTACATTTTATTTCTACTTTCACCGTAATTTCTGAACACATTTGTTAAATTTTACAAGGGCAACACTAGCTTCTTTCTGGTTAGTTGTTGGTCTGACGTCTCCGCCATAACATTAATTGTTTAAATCAGTAACAACGTGTTTCTTTAGTGGGACTACAATTTCGTAACAGGAAATATTAAAGCCTTTTTTTCACAAAACGGTAAGTTTTTTTTAATCATATTTTTGTAATACGTGCAGTATGAACATTGCTAAGCTTACATATTTACAGTTTTAAATTTTATCAAACCATTGACTTTTATAACCCCATTTTGTCTAATTCTTCTTACAATTTCGTAACTTTTATTATGAATTTCGTAACGTAACGAAAAAGTACAATATAAAGCTGAGTGTATACAGTTACAACCTGATTTTTATTTTATTTATTATAAAGACATAGTAATACAATATGACAGAAAAAATAAAAATATTTTATCGAAAAAAGAAGAGTCCCAATAAACTATTTTAAGTAGTTTGTCAATGGGTGCTTTTACTTTGAAGATATAAATAAACTTATTTTACTTTATTATGCAGTTAGAATTTTTTGTGTCAGAGTCTAATACAAATGATTTCTTTCGGCCAGCCAATTCTTCAACATAATATTTGTTTTACCATTTGTACATGTTTTAATTTCGGTAAGTAACATATTTAAGCAATTAGGTATCATGTGGTCCAGCGTTATTTTTCCATATTTGTTTAAATTCTCAGGATAAGAATACTATATTGTAAGTGTGTCTGTAAGTATGTAAGTTGTCCCTTTCAAATTGAAAGCATTTTTATGAATTAGTGCCTCAAGCTTTTATAAAATCTTATTTAAATAAAAATACATATATTATTTACTCTTTTAATCCTGGCTATAAGATTAGTTTTTTAAGGAATTTTAGGAATTTTAGGAATGAAATGTCCCCAAAAACCAATGCCGGAAGGCAAAAAGCTTCTTAGAAGATTATTAGAAGATTGAATCAAATTAATTATTCATCCTAGACTTGCAGAAAAGTCAATAGATGTCGCGTATTAAAAATAAAATGGATAAAAAAAATTATCCAGACACTATCTAGATTGCATTTAGTTCGAGTTGAATCTTGCAATCATATTATGTAAAGATAAAGTTCTTAGTCGAAGTATGATACAATTAAAAGTGACCGAATTTCAAAGTGGGTTCCGTAGCTCAATTGGTAGAGCTCTTTCCATGTAAGCAAAGGGTCCTGGGTTCGTGTCCCAGCGGAGCCAATATTTTTTCTGATTTTTCTGTCTCAGATTTTTGACTGAGTTTCGCTAATATTGTCTTCATTTAATTAAAGAATATTAGAAGTTTCTTAGGAGAAACTTTACCAAATGTATCCATGGCAGAAAAAGAGAAGGTAAAAAAATTGCTAATTTTGCTAAATTTAATTACAGATTCTTTAAAGAGTTTAATAAAATAGATCCCAGAGAAAAGAAAGTACTAAAAAAGTAGCTACAAACCAAATTGTAAATAAACATAAATTAAAAATAGCTATTTCGATAGTGATTCAAATTAATAAATTTTTAAATGTTTTAACAGTGCCTGTTCTTTAATTTCTACAGATTAGTTGAATATTGTGTTAGGTACTTAAAATTGGGAAGCTGATAATTTTATTAAAAAAAACATTAATTAATACTCATTAATTATTATTTAAAACCCTTGCAATAGATACAACAAGTATTTGGGTCGTGAGTTTATTTATGTTTGTAGTAAAGTAATACAATAAATAAAAAAAGTAAAGGATGATTACGTACATTTAAAAAAGACAATATTTTTTTTAAATAAATAAATAATAAAAAATAAATAAAAATAAATTTAAAAATTTTGTTTTGTATATAACAAGCTTTATGTTTACTATTTAGTGACATCTTAGGACTATTTCGTAACAATATTTCGTAACAACCTTTTCGTTACGTACATTTATTTTGAGAAATACTCACCTGCGTAAATAAGACCCACGCGGTTCCCGTGCGATTCTCAAATCGCGTGGTTCCCGCCGTGTCTGAACTAGCACTTGTATGAACTTTTTTGGTACCTTACAACAATTCTTGTACCCTTTTTTCAAATTATAATTATTATTCTTACCCACAATTTTTTTTTACCCATTTATGCCGACTAGATACAATCATGAATCAAATTATTTTGTTGAAAATTATAAACCTTCCTGTCAACACTGTGATGAATGGTAACTTCCAATTTACGAGAAAGCCCACGGGAATTTTTTTTAAGATGAAAAGTGCAGTACTACGACATCTGTATGGTCAAATTCAAACTTGCTCGAAAATAGAGGTATTTTTAAGTTGTTTGATGTATTATAATTACCTTAAATATACACAGATGGTGATGAGATCGATATTTAACGGGAACCCCAGGTTTAGGGACGATTTTAAACGCGAGAGTTGAGACAACCAATTAAATAGCAGGGAAAGCAATTAAAAATCAACTCAGCCTATCAGCAAGAAGGGGGTCGTGCCCATTTTGAACACAAAGGATTGTACTTTGACCCTAGTGATTAGTGAAGAAATTTATGGTCCAGACGTTCCCACAGAGATCAGGGTTGAATGAACTAAGAAATAAATATCGAATTATTCAAGGTTTTTAGTACAACGAACCCAAGTAATGTTATTAATAAAGGGTACCTTCAAGGGGTCGGGAGACCTTAGTTTCGAGTGCATTAGGGCGTTTTTAGTTGCGGAAAACACACTTGGATAACGATAAAAAAATTTATCAGTAATATATTGAGGGGAAAACGCGGGGACAACGGGGCATGCAATGCGGGGGGGATTTTCAATTATAGAATAAGTACATATGACGGCTGAGAGGCAAAATTCGAGGAAAAACGTACTAGAGGAAAATGAATATACATAACACAATGGAAAATTATTGTTATCAATTCTAGACGGAACGGAGTGATTAGGAAAGCGAATTGGGAAGGAAAATTCAAAAAAATTTTAGAGTTTAAGGATTGAACAAGAGGACGAAACAAGGGTTTGGTGCAGTAGCAGATGCTTGGAAAGGAATTGGAATAACATACCTAGGGGGGGGTGGAAATACTGCAAACATTGCGATAGATTAATTCATAAAAAGGAGTCATTTTACGTAATTAAAATAGTGATCATAACATAAAGTTACACGAGACTGCAAGGGAAAATGAGATATTTCAAAGGTTGTCGACCCCATATGTATATTGTTGATATAAACAAGGAATATTCGAACATGCCTTTTGTTTATTTAAGGCCCATTATCCATTAAAAAGGGTCATAAAAATTAACGTTGCTCTTACCTAGTATTTAGATTATAGAATTTCCGTAAAATTTAATTATAAACACATTAAAATGGATTTATCGCCAGGTATGTAGAAATCGTAACGTATACACACGTCAGGGCTTGCAGTTTATGGGATTTTGAGCGAGAGAGAGATGGAAAATTGGGCGGAATTTGATCGAAGTAGTTAACTTGACAGATATTCCAGGATAGGAATAGTTAGTGGGCCGGAAAAACACCATAAATAATATATCAAAAAAGGAAAAAAGGGTTTTAGCGGGAGATGGAATCACGGCAAAAAGGCAAACGTCAAATTTCAATAAGGGATCATTGGGTTAGGAGTGGGGGGAGAGAACGAAAAACCGACATAACCGGAAAACTCAGATAAGGAAATGGGAAAAACTCAAAAACGTTATAAGTAGAGTAGATACTGAACCAGGATATGTTTCCTTATTAACAACGAAGGGAAAATCATTTAAGAATAGTTGTTAAAACACCGTTACTTGAAGGAAATTTAGGTGGGAAAAGCGAAAAGTTGAATATGCCACATAAATAATGGAAATACGGTTCTGAGACATAATTGCTTACGTAGACTAGGGGAAAAGAAATGAATTTCGTGGAAATTCATACAGGACAACTAGCGTTTAAAACTAGAAGACCGAAAAATCTACGTTTCGCAAATAGGTATGCCAATTTAGAGTATAGTTTTAGCAGATCACTTATGGGCATGTTTCAAACTGAGAAAAAAAAACAAGATTAAAACCATGTTTATAAAACATATTATGAAGACAGAAGACATGTGGGAAAATGGGCAAACTGGATGGCAGCTTACTAAGTCCGGGACTAAAAACCTTAGAAAAGCGAGACAAAGTTGTGGGACGAACCGAGATTTAAGAAGAGGAAAAATCGAAAGATCTTATGTAGGGACAAACGATAACGAGATGGGGTTTTCAAAAAATTTCGAGTGATTACAGATTATAATTCCTCGTCAAGGAATATACGATTATGCCCTTTTGGAGCTGTGATGGGTATAAATTAGCGTGTTTGGGATTATTCGGGAAGTCCTTCGACAACTGGCAAGGTTGCTTAAAACGTCGCGCGTGTCGTGAGAATTACCCTGGTGATTAATTAATAGAGTTTAGAATCAGTTCATACTTTGAAAATACAGTGGAAAAATAGCATCAGTTTTACACTTTAAAAATACAGTGGAAAAATAGCATCAGTTTTACACTTTAAAAATACAGTGGAAAAATAGCGTCAGTTTTATACTTTAAAATTCAGTGGTAAAATAGAGTCTACAATCAGTTTTATACTTTGATAAAACAGAGAGTGGAGTGTCCGGGTACTGATAATTGATTTATAATAATAATAATTTAACGGAGTGTATGATCTTATAATAAATCTAAAAAATCAGTGTTTGCAATAGCCTCCGATTCAAAAAAAATCTAATAATTAATTAATTAATAAAAAAATTCAATGCGGAAGGAATTTAATAGAGTGTTTGAATTGATTTAAATTTGTTCTATGAAGGTTAAAATAAAGTTATTTAGTCCGAGGTTATATAAAGAAAATTACAGTCTAATAAGTTTCATTAAATAAAAATTTACGTTAAGTCGAAAGTTGGAAATTTTATTACGAGATATTAATTATCGTTAGGTGACAACGCAATAATAATAATTGATCTGAAATCTGGAAAATACTTAGCCGAAGTTTAAATGAATAATCCAAGTGATTAATTTGCTGCTAAACGAAAGTGTTATAAAATAAAGTGGAAGTGGTTCTTTCAGTTCTGTTGTAATTTGAGTGACGAATAATATTTAGTTATTCGTTATAAAAGGATTCTAATTAAATTGGAAAAATAAATAAAACTTAAATATTTTATAAAGTGGAATAATACAAATTTAAAGAAAATTCAAATTAATAAATTAATTTATTAAAGAGTAAATAGGTATAGATATATATCGAATAATAAAATAATATTCGAGCGAACGATTATTAAGAATCGATTCTCTTCTTTAGATTGAAATCAAATATGGGAGAAGAGGGGGGGGGGGGGGAGGTATGGGTTGTCGGGGTTAATTAGGTAGCATCGTTCTTCTTCGATAATAACGGCAGATAATAAAGGAAAATGTGAGGATTTTTACATCAGAGATCTATTCAAAGGAGAAAGGAAGGAGATGAATTCCGGATCTTGTAGGATTAAATCGTTAAAAGTGGGAAACCGAAATAAAAGTGCGATAAGTTACACAGGTAGTCTGGATGCTCTAATAAAATTCATATCGATGATATTACCCGATGGAGCTGAATTTAAGACATTAGAGCTTTGGTGAGTCCTTACAATATTTAAGCTTTTACAGGTTCCTGTGGATATCCTGACACTGATGAACGTAACGCCAAGTAAGGGTAAGTTAATAACTAACCAATTTATTAGCATTCGCATGTCACACCTCCCATACAGAATGAAATGTTGCTAAACAAATACTTAACACAAAATTAGATAAGTAAATACCTATTTGCCTCCTTTCACTAGCATGATTAGGGTAAGTTTATATGACCTTCGATAGTGTACCAAAAATTTCGATTTGAGTTCAACGTCTTCCATTGACCCAGTCACCTAAATTCCATTAACGAATAAACAAAACAAAACTTAACGTCAGGGACAAGTTTATCAATTATAGCTTGCGATGAAATCTGCGGTAAAAATGTGACGACGACATTGACGCTAAATTCACTCAATCCTAAACGACTTAACTGTACTAGAGCGATCGCCAATAGGTAGCATTGTTTTAGCATGCAAAATTTTCGCAAAGTAAGGTACTGCGACTAGCTTCAAACTCTAAGAGAGCTCATCACAATTATTCAGGAGGTCATTGATTCAATGACAACTTGATTTATCTCATTTTTAAATCTTTCTTATAGGAAGTAGGTATCCAAGAACCCATAAATACCCATTATCCTAAATACCTAACACACGAGGAGCTAGTGACCTCATTTAAACAACACTGGTGTTCAAATACTCATACAGTCCTGAATCCTAACTTGTCTTCGAATGTAAGCTTCAAGGCTTCTGTATGTAGGTATAAGCCATCTGGAAATGTAAGTGTCAACCTTTCTCGAACGGACGGCTTTGATCTTGTGGCGGTATTGTCGAGGTGGGCATGCGGGGAAGAGGAAGGACGTATGCGGACAGTACGCTGACGCGGCATTAAAGCCACAGGTTATTTACATACCGTGAGTCTTGTCGAACCTGAAAGCAAACATAAGGTTCACGAGGTGAGTTTTATGTCAGCTAGTCAGAGGTGGAGTGTAACGCTGGGTCGGTCACGTGGGAGGAAGGATCTGCCCGTCACAAGCTTACGCCACATTTAACGGATAGAGGCATGATAAGGGAAGACATGAAATACCCCTTCTAGACTCAGTAGAGTTAAATTCAATCCGGCGGAGATGGAAGTCGGAGTGAGGCAGAAAAACGGCATGAAGACTTGGTATTCCCCCATCTGGCGTGAAGAGCCCCTTTCGTAACAAGAGACGCTCGTCGAAGAGAGTAAAACTCGGACTTAAGGATAAGCTTAGCAAACGTATTCGGGAGAATCCGGTTTGAAATTGTTGTTCATCGGTTTTCACTTGGTTAGCGGAGGAGCCGACTTTTCAGCAAACATATTATCCCCCTCCCCATACCCATCCATTCCTGCTCTTTCAACAATTTTGCGAATACTAACCAATAACACTAACTATGACTACAAACACATTATGTTAGGGGAAGCTGCAGGCAAGGACTCCAATTGAGAAAACCGGACTCTCGAATATGAACATTCTACACTGGTAAGATAAGGGTTTTTATTTTTTGAAATGATGTAATTTGTTAACTGTTGTTTATGTTATCGATGTATCAGCGGTGATAGGAAGAATTAAATAAACACACTAAATTCCTACGGAAATCAAATAGACACAAAGTCTAAGGTGGGGTTAGTTTATCAAACTCGGTAAAAGATACTCAAATAATAATAATTAATAAATCGGAAGATTCTCACCCTTTCTCTAAAAGAATCTATGGGTTACCACACGTAATACATTATCTTCTCTACATATGTGTGCATATTAAGTATGCAAACAGATGTAAAATCTAAAACAAAAAATACACAACGCAGATTATAGAAATAATGTGAACTAAAATCTTAAATCTTGATTACTGTGAAAAAATCGCAGGGATTTAAGAAGATAGGGTAGGTTTAGCTAGATTATAAAGTATAGGGGTTTAGAAATCACGAGCCTGAGGTAGAAATAAACCGAAAGGAGGGTTGAGTCAGGCCATCATACCTAGTGGTGTGATCAGTAGGACATAAGGGTAGAATTATGAGCGTGGCTACGAGACAGGAGCTACGAGATTTAAACTACGAGGTAGAAGCTTAGAAAAGTAAATCAGCTAGGTAGGGTTCATCACAATTGGTGTCAAAAGCCAGGGTGGCGGACCATTACAACTGTTGCCGCGGACCAGGAGAGTAAAGGTTACAAGTTGAGAGAATTCTGAGATATTATAAAAATAAAATAAAATGAACAAATAAATGAAATTATAATTAATTGGAAAAAAAAAGTGAATATTTTAAACGAAAAGTGAAAAACGTGCCATTAAAACAACTTCAGATTACATAAAACAAGTGGAAAAAAAAATCGCATCATTAAATTATACAGTAGAAATATAACAATAAATCAAAAAAATAATTTAAACGAAAAGTGAAAAACGTGCCATTAAATCATCTTCATTAAACGTGAAACAAGTGAAAAAAAAAAAAAAACGTACCATTAAATAAAACAGTCGGAAAAAAAAAAATATTGAGTTATTATATACCAAATATTTTAAAACAAAAAGTGAAAAACGTGCCTTATACCAGATAAAAATCATAAATCTCATAACACCCAGGAATGTTGACCCAGATTTAGAAGGGTGGTGCGTATTGATAAACAAAAAAGCTGTTATATAAACAACATTGCATACCTCCGACGGACTAAAACACTCGAATTCAAATCAGTCAAATAACACTAATAATAAAACGCGGTTATGTAAACAAACAATTGAATAAACACTGTCGCGAGGAAGTGGTGATATGGTCACAAACACGTATGGTTGTGACAAGGTTTTGTGACCGAAATCTTTGTTATTGAACAACTCGAGATGTTACTGTGAAAGAAGAGATACTTACGATAGTTAATCAAATAACGTTGTTTATGTTAATAGTGGTCGAGGGTATTATTATTTCCTTCGAGTTGAAGGATTTTATAAATAAATACATCTTCAACATGGTGACATAAAAATAAATAAAATCAACATAACATACAAAGCAAAGGACGAATAAAAATAAAATAAAATATTTACACATAAATAAAGTGAGATTTTCAAATCGTTGCGTTCAAACGTGTAACAGGGATGGATTGGAGATACATCATTACATGGATGCCGGCTGAATAAATTAAAAATTTAGACTTACCGGGGGTTGGCATATTTCTCGGGTAACCGGATTATTTCCGATTTGCAATATAGAGCCAATAAGTGGAGCGGTTTAAAGCGCATCCGAATTTAGGAGGGGGTAACTTGTTTAAAACGGGGTTTAGGTACATTATACATTTGTGTATACGTGCAAATAAATAAATAAACAAACAAAGTCGGTGTGCAAAAAAAAAATGAAAAAAAAAAAATTGCGCAATTATATTTAGTATTTCGGAGTGGAAATAGTTAGTTTGGGTACAAGTGTTTTAGGAGCGGGGATTAAATCACCTGCGGTTAAACAAGTTGAATTATACCTAAACTGTTTTGAAGTGCAAGAATAAGTGTATAGGGATGCTTATGCGTGTGTGTGTATATAGAAAATATATATATATACATATGGATATGTAAATGTTTCAGAGAAAAAAAAAAATATACCTAAATAATAATAGAGGAAATGAGTGAACCGGGAAACGGGGAGGAAATCGAAGTAGGGATTATGGAAGGTACATGTGAAGTGCCTTCAGGACAGGACTTACGTGAGATTTTTAAAATGTCCCGGATGTCCAAGCTTCGAGTTGAGGATATGGGTGAGTTAGCGGGAGGCAGTTCTATAGGGCCAAGTGTAAATCAAAATAAAATTTCCCAAGGGGAGGGAACAGTACCTAAACGTGAGACAAATTCCGTTATAGAAAAGCTCCGGAAACTCAGTAAGGGAAAACAGAGGAAGAAAACGAAGAAAAAAGTAAAAATTGGAAAAGGTGTTTAAAGATTTCAATTAAAATTTTAATAGAAATAAAATAGAGTTAAGTGGAAAAAAAAAACAATATAACATAGAGTTCGGAAAAAAAAAAAAAAATATATATAAGAGTAAGCAAAGGAAAATTGGAAATTTAAATAAGTCAATCTCTGTCATCGGGTTTTAAAAGAAGGAAGGAATATGCCTAGGAATAAACGTTGTCCTGAGGCAGGACAGGAGAGGGAACGCATAGAATTTGTGGCCGCTGTCGAGAATGCTGCGAGTAACAATGTTCAGATGGATGTAGGGCAAATTACCCTAATTATACAGCAGGCCTTGGGTCCGTTGGTCAGCAAGATACAAGAAATGGAGAAACAAAGGGAGGTTATACCGGTGGCAACCACGACAGGGGAGGGAAGTACGGCGCGAAACGTACTTCAACTCGTAGAAATGATGCCCACGCAGGAAAAGCCCACGTTCAGCGGGGGAACTCAGAACCCAATAGCTTTTCTAGAGGACCTTAAGGATTATGCAAAACGTACGAATCGCACTGACATCATGATGGTAGTTAAGGAGAGTTTAAAAGGAGGTGCTAAAAGCTGGATGAAGCTCTATTCTAAACGTTGGAATAATATGGAAGATTTCGAAAGGGATTTTATTGCCAATTATTGGGGTGACATATGTCAGAAAAACATGAGACGGAGGCTATCAGATGCAGTATGGGAGCCAAAAAGGGGAGTCACCATGCTGGCGCACTTTGCGAAGTACTGGGAGCTCGCCAAAGCACTAAAAATCACCGACACACCATTAGGAGTAATTAATGAGATAATGAGGCATTTCCCGAAAGAAACCCAGGCATTGTGGTTTTCACGCGAGCAAGGAGATGAGTTGGACGCGGCGGAATTCCTGAGAAAATTGGATAATATGGTCTGCGCCCCGCAGGACAAAACTACAGAGAAGAGGGGTAGGGATGACAGGAATGGACACGACAACAGAGACCGTCGACACGCGATACGCCCGAAGGTTGGGGTTATTGAGGGAGCACCACAGGCAACGGGATGCAGGACGTGCTGCGGGCCAAGTACGCAACCAGCAGCTAGCAGTAAAACAGCACCAATCAGCGGGAAGGAGGTATGCAGAGTTGAAGATGCGGGAAACGACAGCGAGTCGGTCCAGGAGCTCTGAGGATTACGACTCCAGAAGAAATAAGAGCAGCGACGCCAAGACACAACGTAGCTTTAAAAATAATGTTGAAATATAATTGGGATGTAACAAAGGGTTTAGGGAAAAACGAACAAGGGATAACAGCTCCAATAAAAGCATGCAAGGCGGTACGCAGAGACGAGAGTGCAGATGATGAAAAAACGTATGAAAGGGAGGAAGTGACTGCGTGTGTGAACTCTTTGCAACAATTAAGCGACGTGTGGAACGCGGTGGAGATGTATGAAAATGACTTAGGAAGAGAATGCATCGGATTTAACACCGTATTTGAAGACGAGGATTATGAAGAGATAGGACGGGGAAGTACATTACCGCAATTACCAGAGGCTAGGGCTCACATACATGAGTTAAAGGTAAATTGTTTGATAGATACGGGTAGCCAAATAACGTGTATTGCGCAAGAATTTTGGGAATGTCATTTGAGCGATCAATCGCTATATCCAATCATGCCGGTAGCTTCAGTACAAATTAAGGGGGCTATGGGACAGAAAAGCCAGAAAATTTCACGGTTAGTACTAGTACCATTACGTTTTGGGGATATTCAAATCAACACATCATGTCTCATAGTATCAGGTTTAATAAGATCTATAATACTAGGGGTAAACTGGCTAGATAATTACTCGGCAGAAGTAAAGTGTGGGAAAAAGCGGGAATTGATAGTCACTACTGAGCGGGGAAGAAAAAAAATTAAATTAATAGATTCTGGGGTTGTGAGAAGTGAATTAGGAAAGCAGTTGAGTGAGGAAAACACAAATAGTGCAACCCAGTCGATAAACGTCATAGAGAATAACCAACTTTCGGATTTTGCGGAGGAGACTAAACAGCGAATTGCGGCAATGGTAGCTGGTTTGGAACTGGATGACGTCAAGAAGGAAAAATTAAAGGAGGTACTAGACAAACATAATCGAGTGTTCCTAGGTAAACCGGGGCTAACAAATATGTACATTCATGAAATAAAAATGATAGACGAAACGCCATTTGTAAAGAGGTCGTATCCGGTCCCCTTCGCGTATAGGAATAAGGTAGATGAAAAAATTGACGAATTAGAAGCTTTAGGCATAATCAGCCGGCGGGCGACTCCTTTCGCGAGTCCCTTAACCTATACAATGAAGAAGGACGGTACTGTGCGCATATTACTTGATGCTCGCGAATTAAATACGAGGATGTCCGGGGAAACGGAGAGACCACCACTTACATCGGAAATATTACAGCAATTCCACGGGGTTAAGCACGTAACTACTCTAGATTTGGAATCTGCTTATTTCCAGGTACCCTTATGTGAAAGTAGTCGTAAATACACCGGTTTCGTCTATAATGGCAAGTCTTACGTCTACAACGTATTACCGCAAGGACTGAAAACATCGGTTGGGAGCTTCTCCCGCGCCATGAATAAAATTCTGGGTAGTGAAATGAAGGCGTTTTGCACTAATTATTTAGACGACCTAGTCGTGTTCTCATCCGGAGATTTTGACGAGCACCTAAACCATCTAGATGCAGTTTTGGGAAGGTTACAAACAGCCAATATGACCTGCAAATTGGAAAAATGCCAATTTTTGTTCACGGAAGTAAAAATGTTAGGCCACATTATAACGCCTTATGGGATACTCATGGACCCAGGGAAAGTTTCGGCGATTAAGAACTTCCCAGCGCCTAAAAAAGTGAAGCAAGTAAGAGCATTTCTGGGGTTGTGCAATTATTACAGGAGGTTTGCAGATAAATATGGGGCTTTAACACAGGTATTATGCAATTTATTAAAAAAAAATAAGCCTTGGAGGTGGACTGCTGTAGAGCAGGAAGCATTTGAAAACGTAAAAACTTTATTCCTTGAGTCTGTGATATTAACTCATCACAACCCCAACAAAAATTATTATCTACAAACTGATAGTTCGGGGTTCGCCATCGGGTCCGAATTATATCAATTAGACGACGAGAATAATCATCATGTGATCGGTTTTGTTAGCAAATCACTAACCGGGGCCGAGTTAAAGTGGACCGTTTCCGAACAGGAGCTATATGCAATAATCTATTCGTTACGCAAATTCGAAACCTATCTGCGAGGCGCGCAGCTAATCATACGTACGGATCATCAGGCGTTATCGTTCTTAAAGACTTGGAAATTATACAGCGCTAGGGTGACACGGTGGATTTTATATTTAAACCAATTCAATTTTAAAGTCGAGTATGTAAAAGGCAAGGAAAACATCGGACCCGATATCTTGTCTCGCTATTCTCAGGATGCGGTAAATGTGCAGGAGGAAAAGGTAGTATGCCCTGAAGTGGCCGCATTTGCAGTGAGTGGGAAACAGTTAATAAAATCGCACTTAGAAAATCTAGAACAATTACAAAATCAAGATGAGTTTTTGGGAGAGGTGATAGAACATTTGGGAGGTAAGTCTCGCAAGACACCCACAAAAGGAGTGGCTAGGTATTTGAAAAACTACAAGTTAGGCGGTAAGACATTATATTACAAAACGAGAAATGACGGTACGGTATTAGCTATACCTAGTAATTTATCCGGAGATCTTATCAAACTGGTACATCAGGAAATTGGTCATGCGGGCGGGTTAAAGACGGTTCAAGCGTTGAAAAGTAGGTACTTCTGGCCGAAGATGTATAAACAAGTTAAATGGGTTGTGAAAGCTTGTCATCTCTGCCAATTAGCAAAGCGCGAAATTCGGCCAACGGTAGGACCGGGTAGGTCAATCCTAACGAAGAGGGTAGGAGAATTGGCCATGGCTGATTTATACGGGCCGTTGCCTAGGAGCATAGGGGGGGTGAGGTTTATTTTTGTGGTCCAAGACTCTTTCAGTAGATTCATTCAGTTGTATAAATTAAAGGTTGCCAACACTAGTACCGTATTGAAGTGCGTAGAACTTTTCATAAAACAGGTAAAGGTTGAGGCTATGTTAACAGACAACGGGTCTCAATTTTCCTCAAAGAAATGGAACCAAGGTCTGGAAAGGATGGGGATAAGGGTCATGCATACGTCGGTGCGAAATCCTGGACCAAACATCACGGAAAGGGTGAACAAGGAGTTGGGACGGATTTTTAGAATATACTGCCATGAAAAGCACACTAAGTGGCCAATGTTTCTAAAGGACATTCAAAGAACATATAATAACACAGTACATTGTACGACTGGATTTTCACCTAATGAGGTAGTATTTGGAAAACAGCCACAGTATAGCTTAGATAAATATATGCGTCAAAGTAACATACCTAAATTAACAGAAGAAGAGATTAGGAACGCGGTTCAAAAGAATCTAGTAAGAAACGCCGAAAAAAGACAGCAATTCTACAATATAAAGAAAAGGCTAGAGACATATGAGGTAGGAACATTTGTGAAACTCAAAAAGTACACTCAGTCAAATTTACTCAGGAAACATACAAAAAAATTCGCCCTTTTGTTTGACGGTCCGTTTGTTATAGCAGCTGTGCCCTATTCCAACAATTACACGCTGATGGATCCAAAAACAAAAGAGATACGAGGCGATTACAGTGCGATCCACCTAGCTAGATATTATTTTAATGAAACGGAAAAACAGCAGAAGGAAATACAGGTGATAGAAATTGACTAGAAAAAAGGCGAGGTTAGGATAGGTTAGGTTAGGTTAGGTGTAGAATAAGAAGAAGTGGGGATAGTTATTTTGCGAGATTTCGAAATTTTGTGTGATCATTGTTGATAAGGAAAAAAATAGACAAGTATAAGAAAAAAAAAAAAATGTAATTTAGAAACATTCGAAAAAAAAAAAAAGAGTTTTATTTAATCTATAATACCGTCCTTTAGGGATATTAGGAGGGATTTCACCATGTTATGTTATGTTGGGAAAAAAAGGGGAAGGATAGCGAGTTTAGAGAATAAAATAATATGTTATGCTTAGGGGGGGGAGACGGGAAAACAAAGGTTATTTAATTAAGAAATGTTAAAATACAGATTATGGCAAGGAGAGAAATACATATTAAGATGTTTCAGCTAAATGGCAACTAATTTTAGGCTTAGGAAACTATAAAATTAAGAATTCAACATTAGGTTTAGGAAAACGGAAACATAGAAGATTAAGAATCTAACCTTAGATTTAGTTTGTGTGACATTAGATTTTAGGAAATTACAAAAAAAAAATGTAACTTGAGATTTAGGAAAATAAAAGATTAAGATTGCAACGAAAATTTAAATAGCTTTGGGGTTTTCAAAGAAAAAAAGGGGGAGGAAGGAGACGTTCGAGTGAAGAAGCATGCTTGGGTGATAAAAGGGTAACCCACTGAACGAAGGGGATGAATTCGGACAGAAAGAGAGAGAAAAAAAAAAATTTAACACAGATAGGATAAGAAAAAAAAAGAAAAAAAAAAAAAAATTTCTTGAAAAAAAAAATATATCTTAATATAGTAACATGTAAACCAAATGAGGCACGGGCAAATTGCGAAGGAGTATAATAAATAGGGGTGCTCACATGAGTACAGTCAAAAAAAAAAAAAAAAACAACATCTAAAGAGAAAATTTTTTAACAACTGAATAACTTTCTGCAATTCACCGTAAATCATATGGTCAATAGGACCGCGAGATTGATTCAATCTTTGATTTGACCATGTACAGGAGGCTCTGGTCCAACAGGTTGGGGGTCACTGGGACACGCGAGTCGAGGGGCGTGCCCATTCAAAAAAAAAAAGAAAAGGATGTGTATGTGTGCATATATGTGTAATACGTGTATGTTCATATGCGCATTGTTGCCATTAAAACGTTCCTGCGAGAAAAATTCGTGTGGAATTCTAGAATCGCGAAAAAAAAAAAAAAAAAAAAAAATTCATATATATATGAATAAGGAAAATCAAAGATTGGAAACCGTCTCGATGAAGAAGAGGGAGTAAGGGTCATAGGGGGGAAGGTATAGGGGTAAGAATCTTAGGGGGGTAGGACAAAGAGTAGGGACAGCAACTGACGTAAGTTAGCCGACTTAAATAGGTCATTGGGTAGACTAGAGTAAATTGAAAAATGGTTCCAGCACAGAGGAACACCGAACAGGATTCTACGATAGGAAATAGTGAAAGTTAGGGGCGCACAACCAGTTAGAATTTCGAAAAAAAAAAATGCAAATAAGAATAAAGAAGACTTAAAGAAAAATTGTAGAAAATTAGATCGCCTATGTTTAGTTTTAATTCCATCAACTAACACTAGGAGGCGTGTTTACCGCTGGAATTATAACTATAGGGGGGCTGTGATGAATGGTAACTTCCAATTTACGAGAAAGCCCACGGGAATTTTTTTTAAGATGAAAAGTGCAGTACTACGACATCTGTATGGTCAAATTCAAACTTGCTCGAAAATAGAGGTATTTTTAAGTTGTTTGATGTATTATAATTACCTTAAATATACACAGATGGTGATGAGATCGATATTTAACGGGAACCCCAGGTTTAGGGACGATTTTAAACGCGAGAGTTGAGACAACCAATTAAATAGCAGGGAAAGCAATTAAAAATCAACTCAGCCTATCAGCAAGAAGGGGGTCGTGCCCATTTTGAACACAAAGGATTGTACTTTGACCCTAGTGATTAGTGAAGAAATTTATGGTCCAGACGTTCCCACAGAGATCAGGGTTGAATGAACTAAGAAATAAATATCGAATTATTCAAGGTTTTTAGTACAACGAACCCAAGTAATGTTATTAATAAAGGGTACCTTCAAGGGGTCGGGAGACCTTAGTTTCGAGTGCATTAGGGCGTTTTTAGTTGCGGAAAACACACTTGGATAACGATAAAAAAATTTATCAGTAATATATTGAGGGGAAAACGCGGGGACAACGGGGCATGCAATGCGGGGGGGATTTTCAATTATAGAATAAGTACATATGACGGCTGAGAGGCAAAATTCGAGGAAAAACGTACTAGAGGAAAATGAATATACATAACACAATGGAAAATTATTGTTATCAATTCTAGACGGAACGGAGTGATTAGGAAAGCGAATTGGGAAGGAAAATTCAAAAAAATTTTAGAGTTTAAGGATTGAACAAGAGGACGAAACAAGGGTTTGGTGCAGTAGCAGATGCTTGGAAAGGAATTGGAATAACATACCTAGGGGGGGGTGGAAATACTGCAAACATTGCGATAGATTAATTCATAAAAAGGAGTCATTTTACGTAATTAAAATAGTGATCATAACATAAAGTTACACGAGACTGCAAGGGAAAATGAGATATTTCAAAGGTTGTCGACCCCATATGTATATTGTTGATATAAACAAGGAATATTCGAACATGCCTTTTGTTTATTTAAGGCCCATTATCCATTAAAAAGGGTCATAAAAATTAACGTTGCTCTTACCTAGTATTTAGATTATAGAATTTCCGTAAAATTTAATTATAAACACATTAAAATGGATTTATCGCCAGGTATGTAGAAATCGTAACGTATACACACGTCAGGGCTTGCAGTTTATGGGATTTTGAGCGAGAGAGAGATGGAAAATTGGGCGGAATTTGATCGAAGTAGTTAACTTGACAGATATTCCAGGAAAGGAATAGTTAGTGGGCCGGAAAAACACCATAAATAATATATCAAAAAAGGAAAAAAGGGTTTTAGCGGGAGATGGAATCACGGCAAAAAGGCAAACGTCAAATTTCAATAAGGGATCATTGGGTTAGGAGTGGGGGGAGAGAACGAAAAACCGACATAACCGGAAAACTCAGATAAGGAAATGGGAAAAACTCAAAAACGTTATAAGTAGAGTAGATACGGAACCAGGATATGTTTCCTTATTAACAACGAAGGGAAAATCATTTAAGAATAGTTGTTAAAACACCGTTACTTGAAGGAAATTTAGGTGGGAAAAGCGAAAAGTTGAATATGCCACATAAATAATGGAAATACGGTTCTGAGACATAATTGCTTACGTAGACTAGGGGAAAAGAAATGAATTTCGTGGAAATTCATACAGGACAACTAGCGTTTAAAACTAGAAGACCGAAAAATCTACGTTTCGCAAATAGGTATGCCAATTTAGAGTATAGTTTTAGCAGATCACTTATGGGCATGTTTCAAACTGAGAAAAAAAAACAAGATTAAAACCATGTTTATAAAACATATTATGAAGACAGAAGACATGTGGGAAAATGGGCAAACTGGATGGCAGCTTACTAAGTCCGGGACTAAAAACCTTAGAAAAGCGAGACAAAGTTGTGGGACGAACCGAGATTTAAGAAGAGGAAAAATCGAAAGATCTTATGTAGGGACAAACGATAACGAGATGGGGTTTTCAAAAAATTTCGAGTGATTACAGATTATAATTCCTCGTCAAGGAATATACGATTATGCCCTTTTGGAGCTGTGATGGGTATAAATTAGCGTGTTTGGGATTATTCGGGAAGTCCTTCGACAACTGGCAAGGTTGCTTAAAACGTCGCGCGTGTCGTGAGAATTACCCTGGTGATTAATTAATAGAGTTTAGAATCAGTTCATACTTTGAAAATACAGTGGAAAAATAGCATCAGTTTTACACTTTAAAAATACAGTGGAAAAATAGCATCAGTTTTACACTTTAAAAATACAGTGGAAAAATAGCGTCAGTTTTATACTTTAAAATTCAGTGGTAAAATAGAGTCTACAATCAGTTTTATACTTTGATAAAACAGAGAGTGGAGTGTCCGGGTACTGATAATTGATTTATAATAATAATAATTTAACGGAGTGTATGATCTTATAATAAATCTAAAAAATCAGTGTTTGCAATAGCCTCCGATTCAAAAAAAATCTAATAATTAATTAATTAATAAAAAAATTCAATGCGGAAGGAATTTAATAGAGTGTTTGAATTGATTTAAATTTGTTCTATGAAGGTTAAAATAAAGTTATTTAGTCCGAGGTTATATAAAGAAAATTACAGTCTAATAAGTTTCATTAAATAAAAATTTACGTT
This sequence comes from Limnephilus marmoratus, assembly GCA_917880885.1. Lineage (NCBI taxonomy): Eukaryota > Metazoa > Arthropoda > Insecta > Trichoptera > Limnephilidae > Limnephilus > Limnephilus marmoratus. The sequence goes on along the minus strand of OU862916.1, from coordinate 40,211,751 downwards.
AAGTCGAAAGTTGGAAATTTTATTACGAGATATTAATTATCGTTAGGTGACAACGCAATAATAATAATTGATCTGAAATCTGGAAAATACTTAGCCGAAGTTTAAATGAATAATCCAAGTGATTAATTTGCTGCTAAACGAAAGTGTTATAAAATAAAGTGGAAGTGGTTCTTTCAGTTCTGTTGTAATTTGAGTGACGAATAATATTTAGTTATTCGTTATAAAAGGATTCTAATTAAATTGGAAAAATAAATAAAACTTAAATATTTTATAAAGTGGAATAATACAAATTTAAAGAAAATTCAAATTAATAAATTAATTTATTAAAGAGTAAATAGGTATAGATATATATCGAATAATAAAATAATATTCGAGCGAACGATTATTAAGAATCGATTCTCTTCTTTAGATTGAAATCAAATATGGGAGAAGAGGGGGGGGGGGGGGGGGTATGGATTGTCGGGGTTAATTAGGTAGCATCGTTCTTCTTCGATAATAACGGCAGATAATAAAGGAAAATGTGAGGATTTTTACATCAGAGATCTATTCAAAGGAGAAAGGAAGGAGATGAATTCCGGATCTTGTAGGATTAAATCGTTAAAAGTGGGAAACCGAAATAAAAGTGCGATAAGTTACACAGGTAGTCTGGATGCTCTAATAAAATTCATATCGATGATATTACCCGATGGAGCTGAATTTAAGACATTAGAGCTTTGGTGAGTCCTTACAATATTTAAGCTTTTACAGGTTCCTGTGGATATCCTGACACTGATGAACGTAACGCCAAGTAAGGGTAAGTTAATAACTAACCAATTTATTAGCATTCGCATGTCACACCTCCCATACAGAATGAAATGTTGCTAAACAAATACTTAATACAAAATTAGATAAGTAAATACCTATTTGCCTCCTTTCACTAGCATGATTAGGGTAAGTTTATATGACCTTCGATAGTGTACCAAAAATTTCGATTTGAGTTCAACGTCTTCCATTGACCCAGTCACCTAAATTCCATTAACGAATAAACAAAACAAAACTTAACGTCAGGGACAAGTTTATCAATTATAGCTTGCGATGAAATCTGCGGTAAAAATGTGACGACGACATTGACGCTAAATTCACTCAATCCTAAACGACTTAACTGTACTAGAGCGATCGCCAATAGGTAGCATTGTTTTAGCATGCAAAATTTTCGCAAAGTAAGGTACTGCGACTAGCTTCAAACTCTAAGAGAGCTCATCACAATTATTCAGGAGGTCATTGATTCAATGACAACTTGATTTATCTCATTTTTAAATCTTTCTTATAGGAAGTAGGTATCCAAGAACCCATAAATACCCATTATCCTAAATACCTAACACACGAGGAGCTAGTGACCTCATTTAAACAACACTGGTGTTCAAATACTCATACAGTCCTGAATCCTAACTTGTCTTCGAATGTAAGCTTCAAGGCTTCTGTATGTAGGTATAAGCCATCTGGAAATGTAAGTGTCAACCTTTCTCGAACGGACGGCTTTGATCTTGTGGCGGTATTGTCGAGGTGGGCATGCGGGGAAGAGGAAGGACGTATGCGGACAGTACGCTGACGCGGCATTAAAGCCACAGGTTATTTACATACCGTGAGTCTTGTCGAACCTGAAAGCAAACATAAGGTTCACGAGGTGAGTTTTATGTCAGCTAGTCAGAGGTGGAGTGTAACGCTGGGTCGGTCACGTGGGAGGAAGGATCTGCCCGTCACAAGCTTACGCCACATTTAACGGATAGAGGCATGATAAGGGAAGACATGAAATACCCCTTCTAGACTCAGTAGAGTTAAATTCAATCCGGCGGAGATGGAAGTCGGAGTGAGGCAGAAAAACGGCATGAAGACTTGGTATTCCCCCATCTGGCGTGAAGAGCCCCTTTCGTAACAAGAGACGCTCGTCGAAGAGAGTAAAACTCGGACTTAAGGATAAGCTTAGCAAACGTATTCGGGAGAATCCGGTTTGAAATTGTTGTTCATCGGTTTTCACTTGGTTAGCGGAGGAGCCGACTTTTCAGCAAACATATTATCCCCCTCCCCATACCCATCCATTCCTGCTCTTTCAACAATTTTGCGAATACTAACCAATAACACTAACTATGACTACAAACACATTATGTTAGGGGAAGCTGCAGGCAAGGACTCCAATTGAGAAAACCGGACTCTCGAATATGAACATTCTACACTGGTAAGATAAGGGTTTTTATTTTTTGAAATGATGTAATTTGTTAACTGTTGTTTATGTTATCGATGTATCAGCGGTGATAGGAAGAATTAAATAAACACACTAAATTCCTACGGAAATCAAATAGACACAAAGTCTAAGGTGGGGTTAGTTTATCAAACTCGGTAAAAGATACTCAAATAATAATAATTAATAAATCGGAAGATTCTCACCCTTTCTCTAAAAGAATCTATGGGTTACCACACGTAATACATTATCTTCTCTACATATGTGTGCATATTAAGTATGCAAACAGATGTAAAATCTAAAACAAAAAATACACAACGCAGATTATAGAAATAATGTGAACTAAAATCTTAAATCTTGATTACTGTGAAAAAATCGCAGGGATTTAAGAAGATAGGGTAGGTTTAGCTAGATTATAAAGTATAGGGGTTTAGAAATCACGAGCCTGAGGTAGAAATAAACCGAAAGGAGGGTTGAGTCAGGCCATCATACCTAGTGGTGTGATCAGTAGGACATAAGGGTAGAATTATGAGCGTGGCTACGAGACAGGAGCTACGAGATTTAAACTACGAGGTAGAAGCTTAGAAAAGTAAATCAGCTAGGTAGGGTTCATCACAATTGGTGTCAAAAGCCAGGGTGGCGGACCATTACAACACATATGTTGAATATATGGAGCCTTAGTTGACCTTACTTTTAGTCGACCGTGTCTAAATGCGAGTACATAATTGTCCATCGCGAGCTCGCGAGTTCAATGGTGAATGTGAGAACCAGCGGAATTGATGAAAGACAAGCGAAGGAAGAAAACCTGCAGGGTATGTCGGCATTCCTGATTATTCTCGGTTCTCTCCACTCTGCGGGTATCTTTTTTGTCCCCAACAACTTTAGTTTATTAAATCTTTTATGAAGGCTTACAAAACCATCAGTTCCAGTTCAAGCGAGCAGATAATATGCAGTTAATATGCGACATACTCTCAGAATTTGATTGGAACTACCTACATACTATATCGGAAGCAAATGACGCAGTTGCGTACTTAAATAATGTATTCTGAACTTAGTTAACTTAACTTAACTTGACTTAACTTAATTGACTTAACTTAACCTGACTTAACTTAACTTAACACTTTCTGCCAAAACAGGGATACATGTCTAATTTTATTATAAAGGTCAACATTTGCCTAAACCGTTTCTGTTACTGCTATTTGTATAATATAGTATGTTATATTACTTCATTTATTTGGAGGAAACATCATTTTTAAAAATCATTTTATTTTATTTTTAAACCTAACATTTATTTGTACAAAAATTGGTGTAAAATAATGTACCTACCAATATAACCACGCACATTTAGAATTCTCAACGTAACAAAAATCCTTTCTCATATGCTTACCATACCTACTCTTATTTTATATATTTATAATTACATACCTTTGTATTCTTTCATTATAATATGATTTCTATGTTTTATACTTTTCATATTATTTAATATTCTACTATATTTTTCCTAACTCTTTTATATTACTCTAGAGCAATTTACATTCTTTTATATTCTTTTGTATTATTTAATATTATATAATTTCATGTATATAATTTCTTAATTCTTTCACATTCTTCATATTTCATAAGAATGCACCTACTGTATAGAAAATCGACCACCACAACACGGGCATGTGCCTAGCATGGTGGTCGAAAATTCCCCTATGTGTGTAATGAAAAATTTAATGAATAAAGAAAACTTAAAAAAAAAATTTTAAAAAAATTATTCAGTATTTTTGAAATATGTGTTCCCATTAGGAAAAAATTATGTAAAAATGTAAATTATCCGGCGTGGTTCTCTAAAAAAATTATAGATAAATTAAAAAGCAAAGAATCGCACCGCAGAAGATATAAACCGCACAAGAATCAATCGGATTACTTGTTATTCTCTGCGATGCGATCCGAGCTTAAAAAAGATATAGCAATTGCAAAGCGTCAGTATTTAGAAAAAGTTCAGTATGGGATCAAAGATGATGTCAAATATTTTTGGGATTTTATTAAATCCCAAAAAGCAAATCCACATACCCAAATTAACTTGAGTGATAGAACGGAAACTTTTTCCGATCCCGAAATAGTAAGACAAAAATTTGCTGATTATTTCAAATCAGTGTACAGCCAGATAGCTCCTCAACTAAATCTAGACTTTACTCGAACCGAGAGGCCCTGGAATATTGGCAAAATCGGTCTTGAGCTAACCTGTCCAGAGGAAGTAGACTCCTGTACTCGAACTTTAAAGCTTGACAAGGCTGCAGGCCCAGACGGAATACCCCCTAATATAATTGCTCATATGTCAAAAACCATTTGTCAACCGCTAAGCTATATATTTAATCTTAGCATATCGACTGGTTGATTCCCTCATTCTTGGAAACTCACGCGTGTAAGCCCAATTTTCAAGGCTGGAGACAAGTCTGATATAAGGAATTACAGACCAGTAGCTGTACTGTCAACTATACCAAAAATATTTGAAATGATTATTTACAAGAAATTACATCACCAAATTATGCCATTTCTAGGAGAAAACCAACACGGTTTCATGCCAAGAAAATCCACGGTTTCAAATTTGTTAACATTTTCGTGATTGGTGGCCGTCGGACTGGACTCGAGACACCAAACAGATGTAGTGTATACGGATTTTGCCAAGGCTTTTGATCGAGTTGATCATGATATTTTATTACTTAAAATGTACAAACTTGGTTTCGATCAACAAACACTTATATTCTTCGCGTCCTATTTAAAATCCAGAAGTCAATATGTAATAATAAATGGACATGAATCTAAACAATTCCCAACGTTATCAGGTATTCCCCAAGGTTCAAACCTTGGTCCTTTGCTGTTCCTTATACTTATAGATGACATCCAGGTTTGTGTAAAATATTGCAAATGTCTTCTATTTGCAGATGACCTTAAACTTTTGATGGAAATAATCTGTTACTATGACTGCTTAAAAATGCAATCTGACCTTGATGCTATTGCAGAATGGTCAGTAAAAAACAAATTAGAATTCAATATAAAAAAAGTGTAACTATGACATATACCCGCTCCCAGAAGCCCATAGTTTTTGAATACAACATTAAAGGGAAAACATTATGCCGAGTCTATAGCTTTAAAGATCTCGGTCTCGTCTTTGATCCCAAACTGACATTCTCGGATCATATATCACGGCTCACTCCAGCGTGCTACAAACTCCTGGGTTTCATCATCAGAATATGTAAGCAATTTGATGACCCAGATGCAATGATAGCCATGTTCGATGGAGTCATAAGAAGTAAGCTGGAGTATGCTAGTGGTGTGTGGACTCCGCACCAAGCTAAATATATTAACATGCTAGAACAAATTCAGAAAAAGTTCCTTAGGTATGTCTATATGCGGATGAATGGAACGTACCCGAGATTCATGCACCATATGGAATTACTTGAGGCAACAGATAGATTTAGCTTGGAAACTAGACGTTATGCAAATCTTGCAATTCTTAGTTTTAACATAATCCATAATCGTATTGACAGCCCATTCCTCTTGGAATGTTATGGCTTATACATGCCTGAAAATTTCAGCCGTAGTCGTCGACACGACTTGTTCAAAATACCATACGGCAGAACAGATGTTCTAGCACAGCATAGCATGACAAGAGGAATGGTGCTGTGGAACGAATATCGGAAACACTAGATATATATAACTCTTCTTTAGATAGCCTTAAGATTTTTTTGTATAATAATCATCTTCCTAGGTGCTAAGACGGTCAAAATGAGAAAATTGTACAGTAATTGGATAAAAAATCTGTTGTACAATAAAAAAAAAAAAAAAATAAATAAATAAAAAAAAAAAAAGTCTCGTTAAAATGAAATTCCGCCATTTCCACTGTTTCTTCTTCTTCCTTGCGCTGTCCCAATTCATTGCCTAGGTAGGCTGTTGGGGTCGGCTCTTCTCGTTCTCAGGTTGTAATTTCTTCTGTTCTGAGTATCGCCTTCATCCAGGCCGTTTCTCTGAAGAATTTTGGAGCATTGAGTCATCTAGGAGTTCTTCGGTCTTCCTCTGGATGACTGTCGTTGAAGTTCCATAGACATTGCCTGCTTCACTGTGTGGTCTGATGGTCTTCGTCTTATGTGCCCATACCACCTCAACTGTCGTTCCTCCAGCTTACTATTTATGTCTGTGACACCCAGGCTACCACGAATGCGTGAATTTTGATCTTATCTTTTAGTGATACTCCTGCCGACCATCTAAGCATTCGCGTTTCTGCTGTTTCGAGTTGCCTAGAGTAGGAGTTGTACATAGTCCAGCATTCGGAGCCATACATTATTGCGGGTCTTACAATAGTCTGGTATATCGTTCCTTTAAGTTTTATAGGCATTTTGGAGTCACCCAATTATCCTGTTATGGATCTGAATTTAATCCATTCCACACCTATTCTATGGATGACATCCGCTGCACATCCTCCGTCTCTTTGGATTAGTGAGCCCAGACACTTAAATGAATCACAGTTGGCTAATGTTACTCCATCCAGTTGCATTCAAGGAGTTACAGCATTTATGTCTTCAAATAGCAAATACAAATATTCACTCTTTTTCCTGCTAATTTTTAGGCCATTAAGTCACAATGATTATCTGCTGTCAGTACTACATCATCTGCAAAAAGCATAGTCTTGAGAATACTGTTCATTTCTTGACTTGTTAGATAATTCATGACCATTATGAATAGTAGCGGGTTGAGGACAGATCCTTGGTGTACCCCCACTTTAATTGGAAATTTTGGTGATTTCCCTGATGTGCATCTTACTTGGGTTTCAACCTTTGTATACATATCTTGTATGGAGAGCACATATCCTTCTGGTACATTGTGGGCTCTCAATGCCGCCCATATCAGGCTTCGGGGTACCCTGTCAAATGCTTTTTCCAAGTCTATAAATACCATGTGCAAATCTTTTTTTGCATCTCGATGTTTTTCAACTATTATTCTGACTGTTTGAATAGCATCTATTGTTAATTTTCCCGACACAAAACCGCATTGATCGTCGGGTATTTTTACAATATTCCTTATTCGTGTGTTGATAATTCACTCGTACATTTTCATGGTGTGAGACATAAGCTTTTTCCCTCTATAATTGTCGCACTTCCTAGAGTCTCCTTTATTTTTGTAAAATGGAAGACGGTAACTCTGCCTAAAGTTTTCTGCCATTTCCACTGTTTCAAAATTAGAAATATCATTCACGTAATGAGACGAATAAGAAATGGAGAAAGAAGATTTTTTTGTTCGTTGCTGCGCAACCAAAGAGCGAATTTTGCCTGAGTCGCATGTTCCGACGCCTTTGGAAACCGTATTTATGTTTGTATGAAATATCCGTTGTGCGGGGTGGTTCACTTCAAAACCTTATGGTTTTGAAGTGAAATTTCTATAGCCCCGCTGTGATTCGGATTTCGGATGAACCGGAAATAACGATTACTGCACCTGCGACGTATCAACTGCGCTCATTGGCCGCTTTGATTATGATGTCACTTTTAAAGGCTCCTATTGGTTGAGATATGAAACGGAAATTAAGATGGGTCTGTGCTCATTGGTCGCTTTGATTATGACCTCACTTTTCAAGTATTGGTTGAGATTGTTTTGGTAAAATTTCGCTTCTACCGCGTGTTAAACTGCATTCCAATTTATTTTTAAATATGGAGTCTTGGCGAGCTGTTTATTTGTACGGGAAAGTAATGGGTGTTTTTTTAGCTGCATGAGAAGTTTCGATGGTTGTTGTTGTCTATGGTTTGACAGTTGAGAATATCAAATTGTGTTGAAATTTCTGTTCAGTAAGGTTTAGCAATTCATCATGAATCGTTTAACGCCAGAACAACGCTTCCAAATTATGGCAATTTAATTTATTTAAATTTAATTTACGATCAATTTATTGCAATATCAATTTAAGCCATAAAGCCTTAAGCCTTTAAGACTTAAAGCCTCTCGATTACTTTTTATGGGGCTATGTTATGTAAGTCATTGGTTTATGCCGACAAACCAGCAACTCTTGAAGCATTGGAAGCCAATATTCAAGCCACCATTGACGCCATACGGCAAGATTTTTTTTTAATTGTAGAAAATAGGTTTTTTTCTTGTTTACATTATACCTGCAAAACTACTGCAAGTAGCTTGTCGGCAGGAAAATAGTGTGGACAAAAACATAGTACAATACAAAATGTCTTACAATAGAAGAAAAAAATATTGCAAATTAATAAAATATATAATAAAAACATATATAAGTATAAAAAATAATATTATGTCTAAAAAATTAAAATTAAAAATGCACGAGGAGTCAGTCAGACGGAAATCATATTTAAAAAATAAATGCCATGAAATTTTCTACCAGATTATGATAATAAAAAAACATTCTCACAATATTTCTGTCTTGTATTTATATTTAAAGTTCTCAAGCTCTTAAAAAAACACCATATTCGACGAAGTAGTGGCTGGCTATTGAAACTCTGGTAATATTATAATCCAAGTAAATCTTGTTCGCCGTAGTTCTTCATTGGGATTCACTGCACAATCGCTCGTTAGAGAAAACCGACACTGCTAAAATTATGTAAAATTACTAACCTTGAAAAATACATTTTAATTGTTGCTAACGGATAAAGTTTCATGAAATCTAATAAAAACGAAGACGATTTCTTTGATTGAAACATCCGGTGGCGAAAGGTTCTTTTCGGTATCGTCTTCCAATATATTCTCTAGGAGTATATTATTTTCGTGGTCCGTTTTAGCGACGCACCATAAAGCAAGGCACGCCCCAGTAAGCAAGTGGTTTCGAATGTTCCGGTGTAAAACGGTTCCAAGAAGGTTAACATTCGGTCTACCTCTTGAAAAGCGCATCGATTCCTCTCGCCACCCTCACCCCCCCACCGCCCTTATATCTAGACAGGTACCATCCAATGGAAAATCGATTGCCCAACGAAGGCAGCTTTGCCGCAAATGAAACGGCAGAGATAATAAAGAAATGCTAATTAAAGTGTCCAACAAATAATGTGTTTTCTGTACCCTTATGCGTCATGTTAGTGATCTAGTCAGCTCGTAGTAATTTAAAAAAAATCAGAGTGTGCAATTCACACGCGGTAGAAGTGAAATACAATTAGATAAAAGTGGAGAGACTACGAAGCACTTTTTTTTATCAATGGGAAGGATGATTTTTTTCATATTTTTGTCGTCGAATTCGAATGCACTTTTTCCTATACATTTAGTCATCAATATTTGTGTTTTCTCCTTCGGATTCGCTAGATTTAGCTTTCTTTTATGTTTTCTTTACCTGTTCATTTTGGAGTAGTTTAAATATTGATTTTATAAAAATAAAAATATAATTTTTTGGTGTTCGTAGACATTGATCCTTGGTCCGCCGAATGCCTGGCCGCTATAACGTTTGTCAGTCGCTTTATACCACCTGTTTGGTATTGAAACAGTTTTTTAAAAACTAAATCCATATTCCCCAAGTCCTTCAGCAGCCATTTATTCCTTTATTTTTGTCGTCTCCTTTAAGTCCCTACTTATTTATTTCAAAAGGAAAATAAGAAGATGTTTTCATATCTACGTGGAACTCATTTCCAAATTGGAAAAAATTTTAAATTAGTTACTCTCTTGTTGTGTTGAAAAATCGCAGTGACATCGCTCACATCTCGCCATTGAACTCTCGCTAATAATCGCAAAATTACTAATCAATATAATCCCAAAGTGTCGGTAATTGTGACCTTACGTTGTGCCGTCATTGTGGGAAGCTGCCAGCACCACGATCGATCCTGAAACAGTGGAAGAAGCCATCAAAAGTAAGGGACTTACTCCTTCCATCTCCCAATTCCTGTGATTGAGTTTTCATAACGCTATCAATTGTCTTGTATTAGCATAATTAGATTTACAGTCCATTTCTTTCTCGTGTCGCGGCATCGGTCGTGACACCACTAGACCAAAAGAGATTTGCGTGGGACCGTGCATTTTTCGTATTATATTGGAAACTTAGTACCCGTGAAATAAATAAATATTTTATTGCTATCTCATTCTCTCGCAGGCTAAATCCTATGGATATATGTATCTGTCTTTTTTTGTGTCGCTAACTTCCGTTTTATCGAGTTTCAAATCACAACGGTGATGAAGAAGTTTTCACTTAGAAAATCCCCATAAATACCTTCTTGAAAGCGATAATTTTCCAGAAAAATTCTTACCTTGTACATAAACTAAGCGTAGATAGATACCTTTGTATATACGAGTATATAATAACATTGTAAGGAAGCGTTCATTATGCTGCGAACAAGCATTCCTTATTAGTGAAACATTGTTCTCCCAACTTCAATATCTGGACTCGCGGCAAACAAGGTCCTGAATTCTCGGCATAATCTCAAATTTAGAACATGTTTCAAGTGACTTCGCTCATTAAACTTTTGATTACCTTTATGATGAAAGAACCACAGGGGATGCGTACCAATCATATTGTGTTACAATTTGCGATGGTCACTCGGGACTTAATAGTGAACAACCCCTCATCCCTTGTACCCTCAGAGAATAAATTAAATACATTGCCTTTCACAAACATTTACCCACATTGTTGAGTGCAATAAACGTCTGGCTCTCTTATGTAGAGATGTAACAATCATTTCAACCAACAAGGGGATATTTAACAGAGTTTCATTTGGGTTCTGCCTTTCAATTATCCCTTGCTATTTCAATACACAATAGACTTAAGTTATTTTATATAACTTTGTAAAGCTCCCGAGAAGTGATATTTCACGTTAATGGCGTTGTTGAAATTAAACAAAAGTATTTAATAATTTAATTAATTAATTTCTCAGACTTCCACCGCGCTCTTCGCCATGTAAATGAATAAAAACAATTAATAACCTGATTCACCAAGATCACAGCAGTCGTTAGCTTCGGATTAGCGCAAAATGTTGTTAAAGCGGCTTAACAGATGGAGAAATTATCAGGGATGTTATTTAATTAATATTTTAAACTAAGGATTATGTTGTTATTTGTTATGTTTGTTCGTCTTCGAGAATCTGGTGATACAGAGTTTAAATAAGCGGGGATTGTTGCAATGATAAAGAAAATCGTAAATAAACACACGAAAACTGCAAATTTGATAATTATGAGTTGCGCGTGGGTGCACATAATCATAATAAAAAAAAAATAATACACAATAATGGCGTCATGTTCCCGTAAGAAATCAAGATAATTTTTTCAACTATTATGCGCAAGAGTTTAAATACATTATAAGTATATACATAAATAGCTACTGTTTGAACAATGTCCGGTCAGTGGCATCGCGTATGTGTCCCACCCAGGCGTCACGTATTCACTTCCTCGGCTGGCTAAGTTCCTCATCACGAAACAAGAAACATTTTCCGTTTATTGTGATGGCAGAAGGAGATTTTCAAATATTGTAAGGTCATTCGTAACCCGGGAATTACCGTATTTCTTTAAAAAGAGCTCTTTTTATTATCATATTGTGTGTTTTCATTTATTGTTTAGTTTGTTACAAAGGCGAGATTGTCTACGTTTCTTTTCAAAGTTTGCCTTTGCAGCTCCGTAATTCTGGGAATTCTTGCTCAACTTGTTGCAAAAATATCTCATTAGCCACATCAACAGAACGTGATATTTTTGCGTTTGCCACCATAAACATACATAACTTACGCGATTTGTGAGAAATATGTACAAAACACACCACAGAAAATTTTACTTTTCAATTTAGTTCGAAAATAGTTCGACAAAAACATTTCTGAAAATATGGATATAAATAGCCAATGCAAATTTGTGATTCTCAGAATTTTCCGAATGGAAACCCAAAACAATTCAATAAAAACAGTATTACTGTGTGGGGGTGGAATAATACAGCAAAAGCTATAAGGCAAAAAGTCACAAATCTAATAAATATTATTTAAACAAGTCCCTTTTTCGGGTAGAGTGGGTACTACAATATGTCTGTATTCAGATCTCCCCTTGCCCATAGATTGTCTCTTGTCCCTGCGTTTGAGAGATAAAAATACTAAAAATAGATTACTGTCACAAGTCACATTCGTTTTAATCCTGTCCGGTAAGGGTCGCAAAACGACCTACGTCGCGTCACTCGAAATCTGCCTCCGAATTCTCAGAATGCCTGATTCGCACGCAACCTTCAATCTGACGGTATTCGCGTATCATCTCAAACATACAGCCCTACGTACGTAAATTATACTAGTTAGCCATCCCTACAGGGGAGAGTCTTGCGTACAGAGCCCCAAGGCTGATCTATTTCATAGAATTGTTGAACGTTTGGACACTTTCTCTATTTTATGGTGGATGGAATAGAATGAATGTTGACGTTGATTCTACGTAACCACAAATAACTCAAACTGGCTGTTCAAAAGATTTTTAATATGGTTGACTGAAAAGAAAACAACAGATATTCGAAATATCCTAAATAACTAACACGAGTACATTAGACACATACTATATAATTTCCTCACGAAATTATATAATATCAAAATACACTTTAATTATCATGTTCCCACTGTATCTATACTTTCTTATTAATTTATGAAATATCACGCTCCTACTGTATTTACATTTATTTCCATGTGAATTTTAAATTACATATGCAATCTTTTTATGGAAATATATAAAGAAACAAAATTTAAATGTAATGATTTAATGTATTATAACAACATTATGTTTGTAAGCTTGTGTGTATATGCATATGTTTTTATATGTATACTTTTTAATTTTTAATTTAGTTTTATTTATTTTTTGATTTCTTATATTATTTTTTTATATTTTTATCTTTTAATATCCATGTCTACTTCGATACATATCTTTATCACTAAATAAAAATTGTTATTTACCCGCCTCGGAACAGACTTCGTCTAGTGAGGTGCGTAAAAGAAATCTGTACACAATGAAAATAAAATAAACGCCCGGGTTACCGACACTGAAACTGAACTGAACTGATTCTACACTGGATTTCTATTTCTATCAAGCTTTCTATGGCATGGAAAAGCCTGTTCTCACTGATGTATATCATAGATTCTATATAGTAGATTATAGATAACTATCTTTATGTAGATTATAGATGCTATGTAAAAGGGGGTGTGGGGTGACAATTGCTACACTGTAAATACAAGGGGTGTGTAGATAGGTATAATTCTCTTTTGTGTCAGGTTTTTACCACGAACTTTACAGATAAACCGAGCGCCAAAAAACTACCATTTATGCAGAATTATGCCCGTGGTGGGTAGATTCATAGACTCCATCTCAAGGCGTGGGCAAAATGTATGCGATCTCCAACTTATTAGGGTATTAAATAAAACATATATCTCATTTGTAACTTAAACTTAAAAATCGTATATTGTTTCAATAGTGATAGAATAACCTAGCTAAATTTCACCATTATTCCTAGCTGATCCGCGTCTCGGGGATCGCAACAGGATGACCAGCAAGTCTTCTAGTCGATTTACTTCCCGTGGATCGCCACAGGATGACCAGCACGACTTCTAGCTGATCCATGTCTCGTGGATCGCAATAGGATGATCAGCAAGAACGGCATCCTCCTGACACCTCCGCAGCATAGCAGAGCCTCATCCAAGCTAAGTAGAATTCCAGAGACGATGTTACGGGGCTTTCATAGCAAGCAAGTGGGACTGATAGTATTACTGTTCGTGTAATTGTTAATACAAACTGGTGAGCGTGATTTTAACACTCCACGCGATAAATGAGTCGATCTTATTGTCGGCACCCGACAAATACACTTCGGCGCGGCCCGTGTAACGCCAAACCATCATCGATCGCCATAATAATTTCAGTAAACTTCTCGAATATTTCGATCTACCGCAGAATCCAATTTCGCGACATTATTGATTACATACTTCGGTGCACTTTAACATCTCGTATCAGAGATCGTTTCACCAATTTTTTAACGCACCAACCGACTGAATTTTATAACTTCGTCCCTTATATTTAATTAAATCTATTTGACTGTCTCAACCATGATCTTGCCCAAGGATCATGCCAGCGAGAGTAGGTTTCCTCACCGGACCCGGAAAGAAAAAAAGGACCCCCTCTCTCACGACTCGTGGTGCCAGTCATCCCGTTGATAAATCATCATAAATTAATTAACTGAATAGTTCGTGCGGCTACGATCGATGTTATAAAGCAGTGTTCATATTTTAAAATAAGAAAATATAATAATTTTAACACTGCTTCATAACAATACAGATCGTTCATATAGATAAACCAATACAATAGATCTTCTAAGATTTTTAACACATAATTTTGATTAATATTACAATATTATTTTAACGAATAAATCACGTCTTTACACGAAAGTTATGGTTTTATTACAAAAACACGAAAAATCAAGAAAATCAACCTCGAAAAGTGTCCTGGTTAGTAAGTATCGGTCGTAGGATATTGACAGAGAGTTACACTATTCTACGAAGTGGTGTGATTACACGTAGAAATTTAGCAATGCAGCGTGCGTTGCGTCACCAAATTAGCAATGCAACGTGCGTTGGGTCACCACATTTAGCAATGCAGCGTACCTTCACCAAATGGACTTTGAAGGTGGCTTCCCCTCCGTCAACTCGTGGGCTGGTATTGCACAAACCGCTACAGAAAAATCAACTATCATAGAAACGCTAAAATAGCAAGTGACCGATACTACTTGCCGGTCGGTGCTGCCGGACTCTTCCCTACACATACACCTATACATGTTGAGTGAATATCAACCTTTATCTACATCGTGGGTTCCCTCGTCCTAGCACCCGACCAACCTATTATCTAGCCTAAATATATTCAGCCTAGAAACTCGTCTACATCTATTATGGCTGATGAATATTCTAAACATGTAGTCAGTAGCCTTTTTGTCGACCTGATGCGACGAGCTGAGTGGGAAAATCGAAGAGAAGTCCCCGTGATTGATATCTCTTTATTTTCATTCTGTTACTTCCTATTTAAGCTACACTTTTGTCGTGAAAAAAAGGTCGAGTTGTAAAGTGCACCCTTGTTTATTTTTATGGTATGAACCTAACTTATACTTATGCTGATGCCTTGTCGAAAAACCTTAGCGAGAGTGCTAGTTTTATTTACGGCACATGTCGGATTGCGTGGCCAAAGAAAAGGGTGTTTAATAAAAGTTTACAAAATTAAAATCACTTAGCGCAACAAAAAACTCAAATATATTTTATGATTGATGGCTTGAATATTTTTTCCTAATGGTTCCATGGCAGCTGATCCCCGACCTCTAGCCCGCCGGCATACTTATATACAATATGCAGTCAGTAGGGAAAATACGGTATATCTGCTTGCATAAAGTATAACTTAGTGTCCCCGGGAGGGAGGGTGAACCGTAGATTAACAAAAGTATTAAACATGTTTTCATTCAAATGCACCAAGGATAAAACAAATTTTCTATATACTGTATGTATCAGTGACTCGACAGTTAGCTCGCCGACAAATTGATCCGCTGAACAGTTGATACCCCAGACAGTTGATCCCTCTGCCAATTGATCCCTCGGAGAGTTGATCCCCTAAAGGTTTATTTCTGGTGTCATCCTCATTTTTAAAGTAAATATAAAGAGAAGGTATGCGGCCGTATAACCAAAGTCGATATATTTACATCCACAGGCGTTTTGAGCGAAAACCCGTTATACAAATATTTATACTAACATTATTTATAATGTCAGACCGAAACAGGACTTTCCACCGAAACCGAAACCGAAATTTTTTTAGACATGTTAAAAATCGATTGTTTACTGTTATTTGGCCTATTTTTTACACTTATTCAGACAGTTAACACGTGTTAAATTAAATAAATAAAAAATAATAATTGAAATAAGTGAAAAAATAATATTTTTTTACATTACTTCTATAAAAAAAAACAAAAATTATAAAAAATAACAAAACATGTTAATTACTTCTTATGTTAACAGTAAAAAATCAGTTTTTAACATGTCTAAAAAAGTTTCGGTTTCGGCAGATTTTCTGAAGCTGATGCAGAAACTAGATTTTTTTTGCCGAAATCGAACCTTCGGTCGGTCACTAAATATTTATACTAAGAGTCCGCGAAGGAGCATGTGGTGGGGGATATACGGTATATCATATTTTTACACAATTTTTTTACTATTTACTTTTTAAAACTACTACAATATTATTCTACTACCATCTTACTAAAATTTTAACGTCACAATATTGAGACATAATCCACGAAAAACTGCAAGACTTTTAGCCTTCTCAACATTTACAAGGTAGTTCATTGAACATTTATATATACCTTTATGATAAATATTTTTTTGTGTTCCCGAAAAATTTGTTTTTGGAAGCCTAAAATCGCTACAGTTTCTCGTAGGACAGCAATGAACTGTAACTAATTAATTAATTTAATTCGAAGATTTTTCAACAAATAATCTAGTAACATTTTATTTTTTAACTTATAAATAAATACTAGGGTATTGTCGACAAATCGTTGCCATACACTGAAGGTATTGAGTTGGTGTTGCATGGTTTTTATCCTAGTATATCTGCTGCAGCACAATATATAACTCAAGCCTCTGTTCTGAATTATTTTCATTCTTGTGTTTTATTGCTCAGAAGATTACACTTGTGCAGAAATTCAGGCGGGATGCTATAGTGGAAAACTAAATCTTTAGATATTTCAAATCGTACCGAAGAAATCTTAAATTGTACGTTTTCATTACCATTAAATCAGCATAATAAAAACATTTTTTCATCCACTCGTGGCTTTAATTCTGATTAGGTATTTCTGACCTCTTTCCCGAGGAAAAACAACAACTGGTACCCGTGTATAGTTGATTACTGATTACACTACCTCATGCTGCGCAATAGTTGCACGTGACTGTCAACAACCTGTCATCAGTCCCGCAGTCCGGCAGATAAGGGACCTACAGTCCTACATAATCAGTCGACGTCGACTGCATAAGTAAACGAAAATTATCAGGAGCTTCTAGCACAGTGAAATCGATAACTTCACAATATCGGATCGACAGGTGTAACTTCCGATAATTTTTTTATCGATGTCCCCAGCACATTGACATTCGAAATTAGCTGGGAATAAATAAGAAATTGATGTACTCTGGGAACACTGAAGGTATTTTACATGAATTGAAACTACGAAATGTCTCTTACCAAGAAATTACGTAAAAATATCAACGAATTGGCAATGTTGAATTGAAATACTAACCTTAATGTGCATTAGTAGTCCGCATTTACCTTTTTTGATACCAAACGGGAATAAATGTTAATCAGGTGATATTTCAACCACGTAAGTTTCTCAAAGATTGAACGGAATAAATTTTTCGCGTCTAATTTTTTTTTTTTTTTATTACTTTAGCACCTCACAGGAGGCTCTGAGGAAAATAATTTCTCGTGAACCTGGGCACCCCTGCTTATTTATTTATTTATTTGAGACACAAACAGGATATTTATAAAAAAAAATGTGGGTTATATATAATAAATTAAAATACAAATATAAATATCCCTAGACTAATGCGTCTGCAGTAATCACATTTGAATGTTTACAGAAGCAAACACATGAAAAACAATGCAAACTATTTTCGTTATTTGTTTTTGTGGTGTTATGCCGTGTTGCGCTACCACGTACTTTACCACTACTTTAGCCAACGTTTCGGACATCATTGCAGTGTCC
The DNA here is from genome assembly GCA_917880885.1 of Limnephilus marmoratus. Taxonomy (NCBI): domain Eukaryota; kingdom Metazoa; phylum Arthropoda; class Insecta; order Trichoptera; family Limnephilidae; genus Limnephilus; species Limnephilus marmoratus. The sequence goes on along the minus strand of OU862916.1, from coordinate 40,193,854 downwards.
ATCATCATGGCAGATCCGGCAGATCCGGTAGATGTGATCAAACACCGCAACGATGTCCGAAACGTTGGCTAAAGAGGTAGCGCAACACGGCATAACACCCCAAAAACAAATAACGAAAATGCTTTTAACCGTGAAAATCTTAAAACAATGCAAATTATTATTCATACATAACTTTTTTTTTATTTTTTTTTTATTTCATATATATCCCGTTAAACTACAGTTAAGTAGTTTGTCAACAGGATTTTTATTACAACTTTTTACAGATTACAACTTAGACCTTAATTTATACAATAACAATAAACTTACACATTAATAGTAAAACTAAATCGCCTAATACAAATTATTTCTACCTAGTAGCCATGTTTTCAGCAAATATCTGACTCTATTTGGAAATTCGCATTTCTTAATATTACCAGGTAGCATGTTATATATTTTAGGCACATTATACTCAAGGGTTCGCTGTCCGTATTTATTATTATGTTTAGGTACAAGCATGCCTTCATTCTTTGTGAACCTAGTATTGTGCCCATGTTCAACTTTCCTCTTATACTCAGAGTCAGATATGTGCTGAATCAATATTTTATACCATAATAAGGCCTGCACCGGCAAAACTGTTAAATTTTGATACAAAAGTGAAATGTTTCGTCTCTGCGAAAAAATATTTTTTTTAACTAGTAATTTAACGATAGAATTTTGTATTGATTGTGCGTAATTTAAATTTGTTTTGCAAGAATGTCCCCAAGTGGTTAATCCATATCTTAAAGTTGATTCCGCGAGTGACATGTAAATAATTCTTAAGGTAAAAAACTTAAAAAACTTAAATACAAAAATGAAATACATTATAAGTATATAATATTTATGAAGTATTTCCTGATATGCAATAAAACAACCATTTTTTTTTAGGTGCACAAAATCGTGGAGATATTTTTTGATTCATGTTAGATTATTTTCAAAAATATCTATGAAAGTGTGTATTTTAACAAGATCGTTGTATGATCGAGACATTCTAGACAGAGGATTAAAATATCCAGTATTATTAGTAAAAATTTCAATCCAGAATATGTTAAGGTTTCTGGTAGATTTGGGCCTGGCGTATAACTTGATTTGGTTGACTATGTTACTGTCTACATGATTATTCACAATTTTATATAGCATTAAGAGGAGATTTATGTTTCGTCTTTTAACCAGACTCTCTAATTTGAAATGTGTAAGTCTTTGTTCGTACCCGTCTAGAAGATGGTCGACACCTGATCGGTAAGACAAAATCCTGGACTGATTCGAGTCTAGATATCTGTGTAATATAATGTGGATTCCAGACTGTTGACCCGTATTCGGATTAAGGAATTGATTATAATTATTAGGCTATTGGAATTCTTAAACAGTTTGGTCGATCTTAAAATAAAACCAAGTAATTTATTTGATTTACTTAAAATGTATTCAATGTGTTGATTGAACGTTAGTTTGTTGTCAAATATAATTCTTAAATCTTTTATTGATTCAACTGTTTCTAGATTGTGACCACATATGCTATATGAATATAGAGTTTGGTTGGTGTTCTTGGTGAAATTTATAACTTTGCACTTAGCTATATTCAATTCCATTTCATCGTCAATACACCAGGTAGATATTGTGTTAAGGTCTTGTTGTAAGAGTTCACAATCTTTCATAGATTTAATTGCTTTATATAATTTGCGGTCATCAGCACGTAGAGAAAAATTACAGCGGACTTTGTATGTAAGGTCCTTAATAAAAATTAAGAAAAGTAAGGGTCCAAGGTGAGATCCTTGTGGTACGCTCGACGTAACTAATATTGAGGAAGAGTTAAAACCGTTGACAGTAACTAATTGACTTCTATGTGATAAATATGATTCTAACCAACGAAGCAGATTTTCCGTGAATGCCGATTTTATCCAGTTTATTCATTATGATAGAGTGACTAACTTTGTCAAAGGCCTTACTGAAATCGGCTAACACGGCATCTACTTGTGTTTTATTATTCATCGATTTACACAGAAAGTCCATATACTCGAGTAAATTAGTATTTGTGGATCTTTTAGCTACAAAGCCATGTTGAAAAGGACTAAGTATATGTATTACATGGTTAAAAATGGTTTTGTATACAATGGACTCGAATATTTTGCCAAAACAAGATAAAAGGCTGATAGGACGGTAGTTCGTTAGATCATTTATACTGCCAGATTTATGGATCGGAATGAAGTGGGAAACCTTCCACAGATCCAGAAATATCCGATTGTTCAGACTTTTGATGAATGTTTTGTGTAATGGTACTGCAAGCTGATCTGCACAATTTCGAATAAATAGTGGAGGAATTCCATCTGGGCGGAACCCTTATTGATATCAAGAGTGTTCAATTTCTCGTAAGTAAGTAAGTAGATAAAAGTTCACATGTATCTTCTCCATTTGTTGCTGATTTGTCGTGGATATGCATGATTTTGGGGAGAGAATTAGAAATTCTTTTCGAATTAATAAGGGTTGAAAGATTTTTGGGTTCCATGACAGTTCATCCTGCGACAATTCATCCGGCGACAGTTCATCCTGCGACTGTTCATCCGGCCGACAGTTCATCCTGCCGACAGTTCATCCTGCCGACAGTTCATCCCGCCGACAATTCATCCGGCGACAATTCATCCTGACAATTCAACCTAACCTAACCTAACCTAACCTATAAGTATAACCTATAAGTATAAGTGTACAAGACCTGTAGGCCTGCACAAAAACTGTAAACAATAAGCGCCGGTACACAGAGACGCCTGACAATTCCAATGTCTTGATAGAGATGTATTCTCGCTTTGACAGCTGTTGAAGTTCCGCACTAGAGTATCTGGTTAACGAAGCATCCATGCTGGGTATCTTCCGCCACGCATCGTGAGATGGAATGCTCTTGCATCGGAGTATGTAGGCTGCCCTGGACGCTGGTTGTGTATTATGTGAGATGGGCTGCGCTCCAGATGATGTATATTCTCGAGTTTGTTATGTATCCAAGGGAACAGAATCCTAGGCGGGGGCGGTCACAGCAACTCTTAAGTAGGCCGGCTTTTCATTGCATGGCGGTGGGTTGCTCGCATCCTAGGCTAGGGCAGTCGCAGCAACTCTTAAGTGAGCCGACTTCTCATTGCATGGCGGTGGGTCGTTAGCATCCTAGGCTAGGGCGGTCGCAGCCACTCACATCTTGATTAGCTCCAGGGTATCGGTCTGCATTCTATTGGGCGTGCTGCACGTGGGGTCATGATCAGGTAGGTCTGCGTTTAAAGGAGCCCAAGGATGGCCGTGGGGCTTAGGCGTTATCATCAGGGCAGAAAGATGCAAGGGGGCCCCGGGCTAGCAGCCCGGAGCCAGATGGTCAAGGGTAGCGCAGCGACTTCAAGGGCTTGGTAAGAATCAGCAAGTTCAAAGGAGTCCAAGGTTGGCCGGGGCTTCGGCGTTGTCTTCAGGGCAGAGAGATGCAAGGCTCGATGCAAGGAGGCCCCGGGCTAGCAGCCCGGAGCCAGATCGTCAAGGGTAGCGCAGCGACTTCAAGGGCTTGGTAAGAATCAGCAAGTTCAAAGGAGTCCAAGGATGGCCGGGGCTTCGGCGTTGTCTTCAGGGCAAAGAGATGCAAGGGGGCCCCGGGCTAGCAGCCCGGAGCAAGATGGTCAGGGCTCAGGCGTCAGCGTTTTGTAGGTATTATCCCATCAGGTGCTGGAGGTGAAAGAGTTGCGTCCTGGAGCCTCGGAAGGTGATGGCGATACTGACGTCTTGAGGTTCCAACTGGTGTCGGCGAGACTGACGAATTGAGCAGCGTTTCGATGTCGAGGATCTTGTGGTAGTAACTGTGTAGAGATGTTATTCCGATCGCTGATGGTGAAGACTGAATGCCAACTGCTTTCTTCGCAGACCTTTTATAGTGGCAGGTCTGTCGGTTTCACAATATTTTAAATTCATGCAATAATTTCTATTTCCGCGTGAGTCATCTCAGGTTGTTGTGCAACAAAATAATTTATATTTTTGGGAGCATGAATCACCTCATATTAAAGTGTTGAGAAATCAATATTTCGGGGACGCACCGTTCAAATGAAGAATATTTCCTCTTCGATAAAAATGCATGATATGAAATAACACGTTCGATATACTCCCTCCCGTGCAGCCGTGGCTGCACCCAGCTGTTTCGTCGAACGTGTCAGTCACCAACGATGTTCCGAGTTTCCGATGGAGGAGAGTTTGATCCCTGGTCGTATGGACTCTGGACTGGCTTATCAGGAAGTGAATAGGCGTCAGGAGACCGTCATCAGGTCATAGACTGTCAAGTCATTAATATGTGCGTGGGTGATCTGTCGTTCACAAAAATTTGACGCTCTGTAAGCGCCGTAAGTAGGGTATCTTTTTTGGTCATCTTCTCATTGAGTGTGATGTCAAGGAGTTGTTTCACGGATCGTGTTAACCTCCATCAAACTCCCCCCGTGTAAGGTTTTATTGGTGGTTAGCGACGCCAATTGATGCACGGCATTGCTTGGGAATTTGCGCGTCTGTGTCCTGGCTTTAATGCCACTAGGGTGCTTTTCATCTCGGAGTCAGCACCGTGAAATTTGGTCCCTTTTAATGGGCAACGGTCTCCCCCCATCTGAGGAGACATTGAAATGTACCGTTGTTCTGGAAGGGCTTGCTTGCTTTGGCTGCGTCGATGAGGACCACTGTTCCGACACTACTGCAGTTTTGACAGGGCTTCCAAGTTTGGACTATTGCTGCTTGGTTCCGGGGTGGGTTTCGTCGTACGGCTGTGGTGCGTGGTGTTGAGGCACGCTTGTAGGCCTTGTATGGAGCGTGAAAACCTATTATTGGTTCAATAACATATACATATGTAAATACACCTAAGTAAATAATGTAACTGTTGGTTTTCCAAATAAAATAAAATAAAAATAAAAAATAAAAAAAGTATCTGGTCGCTAGGTTATTTATCTCATGTGAATTGCCCGGGTCTGCTGCGCACTGGGAATTGTTCTACTCTTGTAATGAGGAATGTACCGCTGCTAGGTTCACCGGGGCGCCTTTGAGGCACACACGGACGCTGTGCGTGGCCCAGTATAGTTGGAAGTGCGGCTAGCATATGAGGCGGGCTGCGTTCCGGGTGCCATGTGGACTTGAGTCGCTGAATATCCGGCACCGGCATCCAAGGCCGGGACGGTCACAGCAAACTCGTGAGCAGGTTGGCTGGTCATAATCTGGCCGCGAGCTGCTGAATATCCGGCACCAGTATCCAAGACTGGGACGGTCGCAGCAAGCTCGTCAACTGGTTGGCTCACCATCATGTGGCCGTGAGCGGCTGAATATCCGGCACCAGCATCCAAGGCTGGGACGGTCACAGTAAGCTCGTCAACTGGTTGGCTCACTATCATGTGGCCGTGAGCGGCTGAATATCCGGCACCAGCATCCAAGGCTGGGACGGTCACAGCAAGCTCGTCAACTGGTTGGCTCACCATCATGTGGCCGTGAGCGGCTGAATATCCGGCACCAGCATCCAAGGCTGGGACGGTCACAGCAAGCTCGTCAACTGGTTGGCTCACCATCATGTGGCCGTGAGCGGCTGAATATCCGGCACCAGCATCCAAGGCTGGGACGGTCACAGCAAGCTCGTCAACTGGTTGGCTCACCATCATGTGGCCGTGAGCGGCTGAATATCCGGCACCAGCATCCAAGGCTGGGACGGTCACAGCAAGCTCGTCAACTGGTTGGCTCACCATCATGTGGCCGTGAGCGGCTGAATATCCGGCACCAGCATCCAAGGCTGGGACGGTCACAGCAAGCTCGTCAACTGGTTGGCTCACCATCATGTGGCCGTGAGCGGCTGAATATCCGGCACCAGCATCCAAGGCTGGGACGGTCACAGCAAGCTCGTCAACTGGTTGGCTCACCATCATGTGGCCGTGAGCGGCTGAATATCCGGCACCAGCATCCAAGGCTGGGACGGTCACAGCAAGCTCGTCAACTGGTTGGCTCACCATCATGTGGCCGTGAGCGGCTGAATATCCGGCACCAGCATCCAAGGCTGGGACGGTCACAGCAAGCTCGTCAACTGGTTGGCTCACCATCATGTGGCCGTGAGCGGCTGAATATCCGGCACCAGCATCCAAGGCTGGGACGGTCACAGCAAGCTCGTCAACTGGTTGGCTCACCATCATGTGGCCGTGAGCGGCTGAATATCCGGCACCAGCATCCAAGGCTGGGACGGTCACAGCAAGCTCGTCAACTGGTTGGCTCACCATCATGTGGCCGTGAGCGGCTGAATATCCGGCACCAGCATCCAAGGCTGGGACGGTCACAGCAAGCTCGTCAACTGGTTGGCTCACCATCATGTGGCCGTGAGCGGCTGAATATCCGGCACCAGCATCCAAGGCTGGGACGGTCACAGCAAACTCGTCAACTGGTTGGCTCACCATCATGTGGCCGTGAGCTGCTGAATATCCGGCACCAGCATCCAAGGCTGGGACGGTCGCAGCAAGCTCGTCAATCGGTTGGTTGGCCATTGTGTGGTATGCTTCTACCATTTTTGAAGCGATCTGAGCCAGTGGGTCGGCATCATGTTGCAACCATTCTTGGTTGTGCTGAGTGTGCCGAATTAAGTTTCTTAGGCACCCATCTCCAGTGCGGTATGTTTGTCAGTTCATCCATCTCATCCAGTATATTGGATACGAAGGCAGAGTAAGCGCGAGGGTAGACGGTTCGTTGGTCACTTTTATTAATTCTGACCGAGGACATTAGGCCAAGGGAGTCAAAGGCAACGTTTGATATCACCAACTTTCTCAGGCGCGTGTTTGCTACTGTCGGTGAGCCCTCTGTGAGTGATCCATTCCAGTGCGGTTTGTGATACTATCCGTAAAGTATTTTGATTTTTTTTTTTTTTTTTTTTTTTTTTTTCCTTTATTTTTTCCCAATTGTTACATTTGGCATATACAATATTATAAAAAAACATAAGAATAATGGGAACCCACTAAGGCGCAGCCTGTGCGTGGGTAATATAATACATTATATTATTGTACCTAGAAAGAAACAATACAGTGGCATATAATGAAAAATCGTCATTACATTTTGTCTGAACAGATTGGGTAAAAAGTGTATACACTAATAATAAAGTACAATAGGTATATATAAATATACATTCTTAGGTATTAGATAGAAAGGCAAATTTTTGAATAATGTAATAAAAATAATTTGAAAAACTAATTTATAAATAAAATAATACATATAAACTGAATTTCAACAGATTCAAGAGCTAGAAAACAGTTGTTAAAGTGATAACAAAAAAGGAGTAAAAAAAGTCCTAATCAAACTAAACTTTATAACAGACCAAACACCAGAAAATATTCGATTTATTATATTATTTACAATAATAAAAAATAGCATTTCCCCCAGATTTAAAAAAAGGAAACTTTTTAGTAAATATTTCAATAAACAGAGATTAAAATATATATTTGAGTATCGTTGTTCTGTGTGGTTACATATTTATAGCAGTGGTATATCATTTTTATCTTGAATACGAATGACTGGAGAATCATCGCTTTTTCTTAGCAAAACATGCCCGTTCTTGGTCCAAATATATTTAAATCCAATAGATTTCGTAGACTTGGCTAGCCAGAGAAGTTCCTTATTTGATGGCGTTAGTTTTTCATTAATGTAAATATTATCTGTGGAGTCCGAATAATTTATTTCTTTTGGGCTTAATACTCCTTTAGTTTTCTTCTTATTAATAACCCGGTCCTTTGATTCTTTTGTATTGAATTGAATACTAATTATATTTTTAGCAGGGTTGTTATAATAATTCACTATGGAGTTGTTTTTTATTAGGTCACTGCAGTCTAGAGTCTTTAACAGAAGTTCTATAGGATTTTTAATGTCTTCATTTTCCTTCACAGCAATTCCTTGAATTTCGATAGATGTCTCTAGCGTGCGCTGTTGAATGTTGTTGACAGAAGATTTAAGATATTTAATTTCTTTTTGCATTTCTTCCATTTTTGTGTCATTGTTTTTAAGGTAATCTTTAGTATTTTTTAGTTCGCCTTCAAAATCACAAATTTTATTTGAGCATGATTCCACTTTCTTGCCCAGATCTTGAATTTCTTTCATGATGTCCGAAAAAATTTTATTAAAATCATTTGTTAGAAATTTTTTTAGTTGTGCGTTTATTCTTTCACTCATTGTTTGAAGTAACTGTTCTTTGAAACGATCAAATTTTTGTTCGATTAGAGTATCACTTTTATCAATTTTTGGACGCATTATTATTATTTAATAAAAATATTTTATTATTTTTATTTAAACTGAGGTGACATCTATCGACGAAATCTTCTTTAGAAATAACTGTGCTCGGTAGGCAACAGCTGAAATGTTCCGTCACCAGTTGTGGTAGATATATAAAAACTTCAAGTTATTGAATTTTTATTTTATTTTATTAAAAGAATCGTATTAAAAAGACGTCGATGATTTGAGCACTCCAAAATGGTTTGAATGTCACTTTAAATCACTTTACACTTTATTTGAAGCACAGAAGGTTTTGTCAAAAAAATTCATTCGATTGAGGTCAGGGAGAAAAAAATGATGTTTTGTTGAAGAACTACCATTTAACAGCACAACAACATGAAGATGCATTAGTGGCTCATCCTGGGACTAAGGCTTATTGAAGTTACTGCTTATATTATTCAAAAACTCACGAAAACTTTATAAAAATAACAGAGATGTTTTGACAGCTGTTCACTGCTCTAGGTAGGTAGATAATGCCAGGGCTCACCAGTGTATTTGACACGTCGATTTGATTGTCACGCCCTTCCCGGGAGACCATCCGATGGGCATCGTCTTGCCCTAACAAGAGCTTCAGGGTGAAGGCTAGGCATCATTGGGCGTCTTGGATGAGTGCATGGCCTTGCAGCCGCTGCAAAGCGATGGCATCTCTACTCAGGCGTGATGTGTAGATCCGGCTCGAAGGACCAATTTGTACAAGACCTGTAGGCCTGCACAAAAACTGTAAACAATAAGCGCCGGTACACAGAGACGCCTGACAATTCCAATGTCTTGATAGAGATGTATTCTCGCTTTGACAGCTGTTGAAGTTCCGCACTAGAGTATCTGGTTAACGAAGCATCCATGCTGGGTATCTTCCGCCACGCATCGTGAGATGGAATGCTCTTGCATCGGAGTATGTAGGCTGCCCTGGACGCTGGTTGTGTATTATGTGAGATGGGCTGCGCTCCAGATGATGTATATTCTCGAGTTTGTTATGTATCCAAGGGAACAGAATCCTAGGCGGGGGCGGTCACAGCAACTCTTAAGTAAGCCGGCTTTTCATTGCATGGCGGTGGGTTGCTCGCATCCTAGGCTAGGGCAGTCGCAGCAACTCTTAAGTGAGCCGACTTCTCATTGCATGGCGGTGGGTCGTTAGCATCCTAGGCTAGGGCGGTCGCAGCCACTCACATCTTGATTAGCTCCAGGGTATCGGTCTGCATTCTATTGGGCGTGCTGCACGTGGGGTCATGATCAGGTAGGTCTGCGTTTAAAGGAGCCCAAGGATGGCCGTGGGGCTTAGGCGTTATCATCAGGGCAGAAAGATGCAAGGGGGCCCCGGGCTAGCAGCCCGGAGCCAGATGGTCAAGGGTAGCGCAGCGACTTCAAGGGCTTGGTAAGAATCAGCAAGTTCAAAGGAGTCCAAGGTTGGCCGGGGCTTCGGCGTTGTCTTCAGGGCAGAGAGATGCAAGGCTCGATGCAAGGAGGCCCCGGGCTAGCAGCCCGGAGCCAGATCGTCAAGGGTAGCGCAGCGACTTCAAGGGCTTGGTAAGAATCAGCAAGTTCAAAGGAGTCCAAGGATGGCCGGGGCTTCGGCGTTGTCTTCAGGGCAAAGAGATGCAAGGGGGCCCCGGGCTAGCAGCCCGGAGCAAGATGGTCAGGGCTCAGGCGTCAGCGTTTTGTAGGTATTATCCCATCAGGTGCTGGAGGTGAAAGAGTTGCGTCCTGGAGCCTCGGAAGGTGATGGCGATACTGACGTCTTGAGGTTCCAACTGGTGTCGGCGAGACTGACGAATTGAGCAGCGTTTCGATGTCGAGGATCTTGTGGTAGTAACTGTGTAGAGATGTTATTCCGATCGCTGATGGTGAAGACTGAATGCCAACTGCTTTCTTCGCAGACCTTTTATAGTGGCAGGTCTGTCGGTTTCACAATATTTTAAATTCATGCAATAATTTCTATTTCCGCGTGAGTCATCTCAGGTTGTTGTGCAACAAAATAATTTATATTTTTGGGAGCATGAATCACCTCATATTAAAGTGTTGAGAAATCAATATTTCGGGGACGCACCGTTCAAATGAAGAATATTTCCTCTTCGATAAAAATGCATGATATGAAATAACACGTTCGATATAATAAGTATGTCGTATTTTGTTATTCACGCATGCTTCTTCGGAGAGTCGAAATTATTGTTAGTAAAAATATTTTTACAGCGGATTTCCACTCAAGATGCCTTCAGATATAAGTATATCGATTTTGGTTGTACGGCCGTATATCCTCTTTGCATACTTACTTAATAAAAATCTTCTAAATGATCAGGCAGGATGAATTGTCGCCGGATGAATTGTCGGCGGGATGAACTGTCGGCAGGATGAACTGTCGGCAGGATGAACTGTCGGCCGGATGAACTGTCGCAGGATGAACTGTCGTCGGATGAATTGTCGCAGGACGAATTGTCGGGTCACCAGATTTTTGATACTGTTAGGGAGAGAATTTTCTATTGAATCTACAAGGGCTTTAAGGCATGTACGTATGGATACTTTTACTCTAGCCCTCAAAATAGAAAAACTGTCATAGTCATATTGATTTTTATGTTTTTTCCATTTCTTTCTAAACTTTTATTTTTCTCTGAGTCTTTTTGCTAAGTCACCAAACGTAACGAACCACTTGGGATGACCTATGGCAGATGTGTTGGTTATCCAATTAATGGTTACCGGAGCGGCGGTAACCATACCCATCTCCCAAATTATTGAATTATTTAAATCTATGGATCGCGTATGACTTCTTTCAATTCTAAGAGCTTCGTGGGTTGAACCCGGTTCATTAATAAGTCAGTAATTTTGCATAACGAACGATATAATCCAAATAAATGCGTATGTTGGCAGTTAAACTTCTCTGATAGTATGCAGTCCGAGCTAAAATTTATAAACCGTCGCGTCGACGTCGCGTCGCGCGTCGTCGATCGGAATATCTCTTACCAATTACCATGCATCACCAAGTTACTTGTAATACCATCCTAATCTAATCTTCATTCTTTATTTACATACTCGAATATGTGTTATTTACATTTGTGGAGATTTATTCTTTCCTATTAATACTGTTCATGTTTTACGCACGTTAAGTTAATTATTACCACCTATTTATTTATTTATATTATTTTGTTGAAATGTTACTATGTTTAGATTTAGATGTCGGCATTACTATGTGTTTTTAAAGTTTTAACAAAATTCTTGATTTTATGAAACTATATATATACATTCTACGATAAACTTGTAACAATTTCGAACAATTCTATTAAGATTTTTGGTTTATGATACTATGTACATTCCATGATAAACTTATAACAATTTTCAATAATTCTTTTCATATTTTTGGTTTTATGACATTATGTACATCTTATCCCCTTTTAGCAATTACCAATAATTCTTTTCAGAGTTATGGTTTTAACCTTTTAACAATTTACAATAATTTTATCTATATTCTGTATACTTATGTTTTTATGATTATGTGCATGCATGCGTATACATACGTGTACGTGTGTATGTATGCATATATATATATATATATATATATATATATATATATATATGTACCCGTCTCAAAACAGACATCGTCTAGTGAGGCGGGTTGCTTACTTGTTTGAATATGATAATGTTATTTCAATAAACGCCCGGGTTGCCGGCAATTAAAATTTAATTGTTGTCCGTGATCGCAAATATTGATAAATGACCATAGATGACGGATTTGGTCCATATCGTATTGATGGGTTTTATTGATCGTCCATGCTAGACCTGATACTCCTTTCAGAAATAATAGTCTACTTACCGATTGTTCACACTTGAAAATTATTTTTGAAGTGAAAACGTCTTTAGCACCGTTGTGATTTGAAACTCGATGAAACGAAAAAGCGTCACTAAACAAAGACAAACACATACATCAATTGGATTTAGCCTGCGAGAAAATGAGATAGAATAATCGGTCTCCTCTTTGTGCGGTGCTTCCCCACTCTTGTCTACTTTAGTTCTCTGAAGGTTTTACTTTTAACGCGTGTGGACTGAACACTTGTATTTTTTTTTAAAAATATTCCCGTTTGGCATTCAATGTCAGATTCGCTGTTTCAGAACATATTCCGAACTTTTTTTGAAAGCAGACAATTAGATAGAAACTATAAACAAACGGACATGTGAAGTGAAAAATAGTAACGCAAACATAACTGAAGTTTTGGCTATCACTTGCCGATAGTTTTTCCTTGTAATTTTATTTACCACGTCATACGAAACTAAAAAAACAATTTCGTTACGCAAATAGATATATGGGCCAAAATTGATCGATGATTGATGTTCTGCGTAGATTCAGAATAAAATATAATGACAGATTCAATTCATGAATAATTATACTCGTAGATGGCATTCATGCCCCGAAGATATATGAAAACAAAAATAATAATTGTGTAATCATATTCTCGTCCTTTTAATCAATTCGCTGAGTTACAAACAAACAAAAAAACTTTTTGGACTCATAAAATTCAAATGTAAGGGAAATGCACAATTGGTACAACAGGCAATTTACAATACAAACAGATGAAACACAGTTTATTGGAAAAGTATTGTAATTTTGTTTATGCAGGCAAATTCAAAGGGGCGCGCAAAGTTTGACGAAGTTCTTCAAAAGAACCAATGTTCAATAGCCAGACTTTCAATGGGTTTTCAATTCAAATTCTTTGGCAACATTAAATAGACGTATTGCCCGTATTATAAGTTCCTTTGGCCGTCCACGGACTGTAAAATATTCTATATAACTTTCCAAGTCTCATATTGCCCATGCAATTTTTTATTTGGTATCGCCGCCCCGGGAACCATTTATTGGATAACTAACACCCCTGCCATAGGTAACCCCAAGTGATTCGTTACGCTTGGTGACTTAGCAGGAATGCCCACGATCGATAGGTTTGTTCGGGTCTTGGCAGTGGATGCATCTGTCCACCTTCTGCGTGGCAGGCCGGATCGAGAGAGACTGGTTGAGGGAGACATTTTGACCTCTCCAGCCGGATTCTCTTGACCCATCGGCTTGCACCGCAGTGAAAAGGATGGATTTATACGTTCGTCACTCCTGGTCTCATTTACCCCCAGATTCCTACCCTGCCTCACACTCTTTCCTTTCCAGAATATCCTCTCCTTCCTTTCGTGAAAAAAACTCTCCACAGAGCATCCCCAAAGAAGACAAAGCCCATGAAGGTTTTTCCCCAGGGCCTCCTGTGTGGAGCTAATGAAAAAATAAACTTTCCAAGGATATTATTCTAAAACTATTTTCCGAATTGATAATATTTTTACGTTTTGTAAGTCACCTATTGGTTGCGTGCATAAATGATTTCTTTTTTAAATTAAAAAAAAAAATGATAAAAAGACACATCTTGTGTTTCTCTCCACGAAGATAGTGGGCTCCTTAAAAACGGTCTGACTATAATCAGTTCGACGAACTTCATGACGACTTGGTCGATCGGTCCGTTTCATACATATCTTAATTTTGGATTTTAGATCAGAATACCCAACCAAACTGAAAAATTATTCTTGTAATCAAAAGGTGTTTCAAATACCTAGTACGGATGTGAGCAACTTTATTTAGTTTTGCTTTAAATTATAAGATATAGGCCATTAAAGATTTTAATGTTTCATGACTTTAGAAGCAACTCAAACCTCAAGGGCGATTTCTCGCAAAAACGGCGCTCTTCAAATTATTCAATTATTATTATTATTATTAACTTTGGCAATTATTTGGGGAGTAAATGAAAATCAATAAAAAATAATTCGACCTTCAAGTCCCAGAGGTGCAAATATCTTTTTATGATTTTTCTGTTTCCAGATTTTCGATTGAGTTTCACTAATATTGTCTTCATTTAATTAAATATTCCAATTAGAGGTTTTACTAATAAAGTGAAGAAAAATAAAAATATTCAGAAATTAAAAACAGAAAAGTCAACAGATGTCGCATATTAAATAAAATGGATAAAGATTTATGCAGTCACCATCTAGATAGCATTTAGTTGAGGTTTGAATCTTGCAATCACACGTAAAGATAGCAGCCAATGAAATATGCGTTAAGAAAATGAGGATTCTTAGTCGAAGTATGATACAGTTAAAAATGACCTAATCGGATATCGACACATTGGCGCAATGGTTAGCGCATTTGCCCGGAAAGCGAAAGGTTCTGGGTTCGAGTCCCAGAGGTGCAAATATATTTTTTCTGATTTTTCTGTGTCCAGATTTTCGACTGAGTTTCGCCAATATTGTCTTCATTTAATTAAATTTTATTACTCAACCCAAAATGAGAAATGTTGTAATACTTTCTCTTTATGTAATCCCCGTTTCATCTCTGCACATGATGTAGCCAAATCACCTGTCTGTGAGAAGCAACAGAATGTGTATTGTAAAATGAAAAATTTCATTTGTTTTTCATATCAGGCTTTAAGGAATTTCATTCCACCGGCGATCCTCAATATTTCCTGTGAAGTATAAAGGACTGCATGCCACCCTTTACGAAGGGTAGAAAAATAACCAAATGATTTAAACATGAAATGAATTCCAGAAACTACGGTGAAATGAAACTGCCTCTTTCAAAACAAACTACATATAATATAATAGGTGTACTAAATTATACCAATCACTAACATGTCCATAATGAATCCACTAGTACGCTCATCTCCAGACAGTTTTTCACTAAATCATCAAGAACGTTAATAGTTTCTGAAGTTTATGGTAAAAAGATGGTTCAATGTGATACGTTTGTTACCTACATATTTGTTCTGGCTTAAGGGCTAGTGGAGAACGCTCAAGGTCCCATGGACTGACATGATCACCAACACAGAAATTCTCAGGCGGGCTAGAGCAGACAGAGAACTGCTTACATTGATAAAAATCCGGAAAATTTCATATCTGGGTCATATACTTCGAGGGGAGAAGTATCACTTGCTCCATTTAATATTGAAAGGCAAGATAGAGGGTCGCCGAGGGCCTGGTAGGTGACAAATGTCTTGGCTGTGAAATATACGAGAGTGGACTGGCATTAGAAGTGTGGAGGAGCTATTCCGGGCAGCGCAAGACCGAGAGACATTTTCAAGAGTGATCGCCAACGTCGGGGGGACCTGATAGGGCACATAAAGGAGGTAGGTAGGCTAGTATCAAGGGACGCGCCAATAGTACCAACCTTATATACGACAGGTGACAGGTGGTGTTGGTAGCTTCATACTACCAACAGAACGGTATTCACAGTTGTGGTGTTTACAATCAACACTATTTATTCTACGGAGGTACTTCTCAATAATAATAAGGACCTTGGTACAAACTGGTTTATTATGAATTTATATTATAATTTACAATAATTATACTATCTATTTATTTATTTATTTTGTAAGAAACAAACAACTTTTACATAATATTCAATGATAAATATATAAGGGGATCTACACACGACACTGCATGTAGTGACTGCGGCAGTGACTGCAGAGAGCGTGGACTGTCTCGTTTGTTAAAGGGCCGCTAGAACGAGATAGCGCTAGTTCGCTCAAACCCACACTCTCTGCAGTCACTGCCGCAGTCACTACATGCAGTGTCGTGTGTAGATCCCATAAGTGAATTGAAGTCAAGCCACAGACGTTTCTTATGCTAAAGTTCTTTGGAAATGAAGTTTTAATATCTTAAAATTAATTTTGGGTTATAGGAAGGGGAGAGGAAGAGGAATATAGGAAAAGGATAGGAGATGATCCCGATACATTCCATACTCTCATATTAATAATCGTTGCGATCGAACGCGTTACTTCGTATCGATATTTCTATAGGTTATTACTAAAAATGTCAATGTTGTGAAATTTTGTATTATATTGTGAACATACACGAGGAATTGCGGAATTTTTCTGATATTTGTTCTAAATGAGGGCAAATAAAATAAATCGGATTGTCGGGTTGATCTTGACGGAATATGAAAATTTAATAAGCTGTACTGGCTGTTAATTGAATCTCATCGGTAGGCTGGCGAAAGCCCTTGTCTACTGCCTACCCGCACTTGCACTGCGCACTCCGAGTGAAATAACACAAAACTGCCTTATATAAATACTATGTTATTAGGTATTATTATTACCTGCTGGTATTTGTAGGCCATTGATAGAAGCCTTTTCCCTGCTGGCATCTGTCGGCATTCGGCAGTCGATTCGATTCTTTTATAATTCGGCATCGAGCTCTTTCAATAAAAGAAAAAATGAGACGTCAATGTATATGGAACCTGTACCTGTACAATAATCTACCAATAGACATATCGTCGAAACAACTAAATAAACGTTACCACCACTGTTTCTCAGTTTAAGACAGAGTAAAAAATAAATTACTGAATTACGTTATTTAAAATTGAAACCTTCAAAACATACCTACCAAACGCAGATCACAACAGAATACGCCGCAGGCAATTTTTTTTATATTTGAGGTCAAATAACAAAAAAAAGCTATCGTTGTATCATCCTTAAATAATATCATTATTTTTGAAAAAAAAAAGGTTGTAATATTGGATAGTTGATCCAAAACCCGCTTGTATTTTGTAAACCAGAACTGAAACGGTTTAAAACTTCGATCCTAACACCTTGAAATTCGATTAGCTGATATTCTGTATTCTGTTACTGTTGATGTATAGGACGAGCTACCAAAAGTATTTTGTTGACCCGATTGGGATACAATCAAACACTATTTTGTAAGTTTTTCCTTACACCTCTTGGTAAATTTCAGATTTTTTAATGTTATTGGAAAATATTGTTAATTAATGATTTGCGCCTTGCTCCCGAATTAATCAAATTTCCCCCAGGTGGGGCGTGCGACCCAAGTTGAGAAACACTGAACTAAGGCATTCTATCTCTTTTGAGGTTATTATTTATAGTAAATTCACTTGGTTGTGTGCTTAATTTTTCATACAGGTATTTATTTACCTTCGCAATTCAGGGGGGAGTCTAGTCCGGCCGATTTTTTTAACGTGTGTCGTTCAAAGATAAAATTAATTTTCTAAATACTACTGATAATTTGATTTGGATATCTATATACAGATATAGCGGCCGCAAGCAGAGGTTCTGGTCAAATCGGCTGGAATCCAGGAGTCTTTGGAAATTACCTGAAATATGTAATTTAAAAAAAATTGTTATGGTACTCGTATTAAAGTAGAATGCACGTGAACTAAATTTTATGAAAAGTTGTTTATTCCAAAAATGGCGGTTAAAAAATGAAAATTGTCAAAAAAAATCAGCCTTAATTTTGCAATGACTTTGTCCTTTAATATTAATTTTTCCTATAATAATATATAAACACATCCCGCTATCATTGCTCAAGAAAAACTTAAATATGCTTTATGTAGAAAACCTTTAATATGCTTATATGCTAAAACATTAACTATGCTCTCTGGGGAAAACCTAGAATACGCTATCCCTATCCAAGGAAAACCTTGAATATGCTTATATGCTAAAACATTAAATATGCTCTCCGCGGACAACCTAGAATATGCTATTCATGGAAAACCTTGAATATGCTATCTATGGAAAACCTTGAAAAAGCCATCTATGGAAAACTAAAATACGTAATCCATTGATAGATAACGTTGAATATGCTTTCCATGGAAAACATTCAACGTGCTATCCATGCAAACCCTTGAATATGCTAAAAACCTTAAATATGCTCTACATAGATAAAATATCACAATACATAGATAAAATATCATAAGATATACACATAAGATATATATATATACAACGTGTCCGGAAACTCGTAGTACAAGCAGGAAACTGGTGAATCTACATCACATAGAGTACCCAAAAAATTTATTTTTTTCGATCTGAGCATTTCAGTTTTAATATTATTTTTTTTCTATTTTTCCATTTTTCGGCAACTAAAGGGTTAAAAAAACTTTTGAGCATTACACAGCTGAAATCAACCCCCTAGTGAACAATTTTTTCAAATTTAACCAAAAAAATTCCAACTTCGGACCCGATTTACTCGAAAACGAAAGCTCAAATCAAAAAAGTTATATCACCAATCGACTCCGAATGTGATATAGATTTACCAGTTTCCCGCTTGTACTACGAGTTTCCGGACACCGTGTATATAGAATAAGATATTTATCGGAAAAGAAATGTTTTACTTTGTTAATGATTATATTTGGGCTGTTATCGTTAGACCGTTATCGTTTAATATTTTAAGTTAATTGAGATTTTAGTGGGAAGAATTCAAATGTTCTCATATTTTTCATAACTTGAGAATGTTTGTATATATTGAAGAGATAAATCGAAGATACCATTGAAGAGATAAATCGACAGATGTGTATTCATGTGTCTGAAGTAAGCTCAGTTTTTCCTTACTTCTGATGAAATTAGTAAAACATGTAAAAAAATAAAAAATACCGTACCTCATGTTTTCTGTGAATAGCATATTTACGTTTTCCATGGATACCATATTCAAGGTTTTCCATTGATAGCGTCTAAATTGTTTTCTATAGATTGCTTATTAAAGATATTCCACGGATAGCACATTACATATTTAAAAAAAAAAATATATATTTAATGTTTTCCATGGACAGCATATTCAAGGTTTTCTATGGATAGCATATTCAAGGTTTTCCTTGGTTAACATATTCACTGTTTTCCATGGATAGCATAATCAAGGTTTTCCATTGAGAGCATATTCAATGTTTTCTATGAATATTCAAGTTTTTCCAAGGATACTATATTGAATATGAACTCCAGGGACGGGGCTTTTGCTTCATCAATTAATATAGGCTGCATGCAGGAAAAAAACATTTTCTAATTTTCATCAACATATGGGCACGAGAATTCATCGAGTTTGCCAAGTGGGATTGACAAAATATTCATGGGTGATCTTCATTCATAGATGTGCTATTGTAAGATTTGCGCGTTGATGGCACCACATTACAAGGGTTTGAGTGAAGCTGAATGTTCACTCTATACGAGTTATGCCTGTGGATCTCGATATTATACGTTTACTGAAACAAATAGCAAAGGTATTTCACAAAGGGACTTACGATAGTTTGATGGCAATCTTGCTCGGTTTGTGGATCCCTCGTGGTCGATTGGCTGTTTCTGGATGAACCACGGGCAGTTATTAGTTAGTTTTTATACGATGGGGATGAATTACCGGCGGTAAATTCACTATGCGAGTCATGATAGCTTGTCACGATATAAACGGTAAAGTTGACAGATGCGTTACGATGAGAAGACTGAAGAAAAACAAACACTTGTTTTGGCTCCTTAACAACGGCTGACAACCGGAAATTATCAGCCAATGTAAGCACCCAATATGCGAAATTCACCAATAGGTTTGAATTCTGACCTTTGTACGTGAATCAGAACAAACCTATCGAGATCTTATTAAGCGTTATGAAACAGCTATTATTATTTTTTACTCAAGACCATTGGTGATTGTTTTTTTGTGTCGTAAAGTGAGTATTTTTAATTTTTTTCTATATTCTCAAAAGGGGGAGGGGGGGGGACCGGGTTTGATCTGAACTGATCTCCAGGAGGCAGCAAACATATTTTGGTTAGGCCGCACGAATGTCCCTTGGGAAGTTTAGAGGGTGACTACTCTTACAATTCCATCAGCTACAGGATGAGAGGGTAGAACGCGGGCCATTCTCCACATAGCAGGAGGCTTCATTAAAAAAACGTTGAGCCAACACCAGCCCGAATAACGTGATGCCAAAGAAAATATTCCAGCAAATTGAATATTGTAATACGATGTTCAACTTCACGTTTTCAGTGTTTTTAGTCGTAGAGAAAACACATCGTGTACACTCGTGTCTGTTTTTATTAAATTTAAAACGCAGGTATAACTTGTTGGAGAGGAGAATATGATGATCACATTTTTAGTAAACTTGACAAACAATGGGAGTGACTTGTCACTTAAACATACAAATAAACAACCCGCTCGTGTGACACGTGGCGTCCCGTGTCGGCGAACTCGATTAAATTCTCCATGTGTTTTTTTTTTAACAGTACCTATACATATTTTAAAAAGACATACAGACATTTTTTGGTTATGAATAGCCTAAGGACGACTGAAAAGACGCATGTAATCCCTAGGTGTGTGATCTACACAGATTTGAAAGAAAACCGTTGTCGCCGATTTACATAAGATCTTTCGACTACTAGGGCCCAGCCAGTTAAATGACATAGTTTGATATTTGACGGCCTTGGCTGAGGGGTTAGGCTCTTGTCCAGCAATCCGAAGGTAGCGGATTCTAATCCGGCTTGCGCAAGTAATTTTTATTTGATTGAATTATGTTATTTCACAATATAATCATTTAAAATAATATAAGGTACCTATACTTGCGGCACGTTCCAGAGTGGAAGATACTCTCAGTATCACATTGGTGTAAGACCACCATTTAGAATGGAAACGTTGCTTGAAATGGCTTTAGTCGTGTTTGGTGACCAGATCTGGATAGCCAGGTTTTTCCCCACCTTCCTCTCCCCCATCTCCTTCTCCTCCCTACTATCTTCAAGCTCACAACTAACCCAATTGGGGATGGCACGGTATTTATTTACTTATACTTATTTATTTATTTATTTGCAAAAACATTGTAAAAACCAATACATTGCAAAAGCGGTACATATATATTATACATATATTTATATTTAAGATACAAATTAAAACATGAGTGATATTTCACGTTTAAACTCATTGTAGGACATATGGAAAATATCCATATTTCCTGCGAGGCAATTAATTTACCTAGTAATTCTTCCCAGGGGCATCACCATTGGAAAGTTAGTTCTGCGTCTGAGAAGAATCAAAAGCCTGTGTTGGCGGCCTCGCGTGAAATTATCCGGGACATGGAATCCTATTTTTGCCAGTATATCTGGTACCGATATAAAACCATTAAGCCATCAGTAGTAATGCGACATCTCTTCTGGAACCAAGGCTGCAAATACCCAACATTCCCGAGATAAATGCTGTTGGAAACAGCCATGGGTAAAAACCAAACTCTCTCATATAGAGGAATCGTAAAAATTTCTTTTGTATTGTCTCGACCATTTGTACATAGACGATGTCCTCTGCCCCCCATATCTGAGATCCACTCTCGAGAATGCTACGCACTAAGCTAAAGTAAAGCAGTCTTATAACTGTAAGATTGGTTAGTTCCTTTGAATTGTGTATGATAAAACCCAACATCTATCACTATCACTGGCTACAGGCGGTTGGGAGCAGTTGGTACTCTTGTTCGGTATTACGTTAAAACAACATGTGAAATTCACACACGGTAGAAGTGAAACCTTAAGAAGAAGAAGAAAACCAAAGTAAATAATGGTGAGGAGACTACGAAACACTGCACAAAGAGGAGACCGATAGGCTACGATGCACAGCATAAGAGGAGATTATTCTTGTTCTTTTGCAGGCTAAATATTGTTAAAGTATTTGATTGTCTCTTTTTAGTGTCGCTATTTTTGGTTTTACCGAGTTTCAAATCACAATGGTGCTGCTGTATTTATATTTGGCTTTTCTTTTTGGCACGTGGCTTCGTCTGTAATAATACATCCATTCAGCGTTTTATTGTCTAAGAGGATAAACGTTAAATTATGTAATTTCAGTGCTGAGCGGTAAGAGATTCGACCTTTAGCTGGCAGTCAATCTAATAATATATTGAATCAGTCTCTCCCTTGTGGCGCTCTGAACCAAATCCTACACACTTTACCCACATCTAGTATATGTGTGACTCAGTGGAGTGCAAGCCACGTAATCTTATTGGAGTTGACGCATCTTCCCTCCATTTGATCCCAAAGGATCTATGTAATGGGTTGATGCACTTACGGTTTGCAAACATAGCAAAAGTGGCTTTCCAAGAGATGTTATTACACATCCACCTGTAATCTGTTAATCTGACTTGATCAGTTTTTTATATTTTCTACTGTCTATTCAATAATCTCACAGAAACCTTTGGCATGCCCACTTCTTCACCTCAGATCCAACGAATTAATTGGATGTAACTTAAAAACGGCAAGAACTTCGAAGGAAAAAAATTGTAAATATTTGGACACGATGCACGATAAATAGGCACATTTTATTTAAAAAAAAAAACTGTTATATTAATGAGAAATAACTATTTCAGCTAGCGGAAATGGAAAATAATGCAATAAATTATAATACTTATTTCTTTAAAATTAAAAATTAATATTCATTTGGCGGACATTGTTATTGATAAGAAAGTTTTTGGCTATTTTTTTTCTTCTCTTATTTAACCCAAAAATCCAGAGAACCAAAAACTGGTTGTTACATTGAAAATCACCTACCTACTCATTTTTCTGCCAGTAGAGAACTCCAGTTAGGGATGTCGAAAGTGAAAAAAAAAATCTATATTTCGATATATTTATTTATTAAAATATCAATATCGACGTCGATATATCGAGGAAAAAATATCGATATATCGGTCAAATTTTTAAAGATTTCGCGTTTTTAAAATAATACTGTATTCTGCTCAATATTATCAATGGTAATTTTTATACACAATGTGTATTATTTAAATGTACAAATATCTCAATAAAAATGATGGTATTTTTAACAGTATTTATTTCTATTAGACAATAATTACAAAAATATAAAAAACTAAAAAGCTATCTTCTAACTAATATTTTTAAACCTTTTAATTGTATCACGCAAACCAGTATTTAATCTTAAGTATTCCAGAAATCTTCGTATTTTTTTTTTAAATTCACGAGAAGTTTTTTTTTTAAATATCCCAAATTTGTCGCATTAGTAAATGAAAAAATAAACTTAAAATCTTTAATACACACCTAATGGTATTGGATCCACGTTGAAAAAAGTTTGCCAGCAAGCGGTGTAAAAAGTTATCAGTCCCTAAATGTTATATAAAAAACGTTGTACTTTCACACGAACGTCCTGACTGCTCGGGAAGTCAATCTTTGCTGACGTGTTACGCAGCGACGAAACGTTTTGCTGAGTTCGGTAGTAGGGGGAAAGATGCGCTGGTATGTGATGTCAAGTTATAGAAACAAAATTTAATGGTCCCTGCAATTTGAAATTTCGATTTGTTTTCGACGCTCTCATATTAGTAAAACCATTGTGCGGCGGCCTGAAGTGACGCGGGACTCGGTCGCTCCAAAGTGTGCGTGTGGAAGGCGCTATGGGAGTGACTTTGTGGAAATGGCCGAAAATATCATACATTTCTATGCACTTACCTACACATATGAGATAGTATTGTAAGCTATTAATAGTTAAAATTTCAACCGCTAGATGTCACGAACCCGATACAGTTATTTTTTCCGTTCGTTCCTATACGGTTTTGGATTCTAGTGACTTTCGTTACATAAATATACAAAAATATCGTTTTTGATACAATTTTCGATAGTGGATATTTAATATCGATATATCGATATATCGGATCAAAATATATCGGCTAAATATTTTGAATTAAAAATATCGATATATCGATATTTTTTCAACAAGCCTAACTCCAGTTCCATTTTTATTTTTATTTTTTAAACAAAAATGACCTTCTAACTTAATACCAGAATAAATTTATTGTTATGGTTAGTTTTGATGGTTAAAATAATTTTCAAAGTTTTAATTTTTCGGTCTCCCAAAATCGCACTAAATCTGTGGTTGTCTATGCAACGTTACCAGTCTCAAAAAGGCAACGGTTTTTTCAATACGCGCTGTATTTTGTAGGAGAGTTGGGACGTATTCTTCAGTTTAATCGCCTTTAGTTTTGATAAATACTAGGTGTAATGTTAGCATCTTGTCACTGAAGTTATTGTATTGTGCCAACGTACAAAACTAAATCCATGACCGCATCTGATAAATATTTTACCGGTGATCAAAAACCTGCATTACTTCGAAAGAATCATTTTGATGCTAGTACAATAGTTTAAGTTATAATAACTAACAAACCATCACGCCGTTTCCCCGCAGAGGTAGGCAGAGAGGACGGACCGCCAAACAACTCGATCTTGGCACACACTCTTTGCCTCACTCACATTCATACATCGTCTCATACATTCTCTTCTAATATTCTGACTTTTTACATGGCCCGACTTCAGTATCTGATTCACTGATCGTGCCATGTCTTCCTCGGGCGTCCCCGACTTCTTCTACCATTCACATTTGCGTCGTATATTCTTCTTACACTACTTTCTTCGTTCGTTTGCTCTACATGCCCAAACCATCTGAGGGTCCCTTTCTTAATCTTACTCAGAATGCCTTACATTCTTTGCGGATATCCACATTTCTCACACGATCATACATTGTTTTACCACACATACGCCCCAGGGATCTCATTTCAACAGCATTCAGTTTACTTTCATCCTTCTTCCGCCGTTCCATGCCTCACTGCCATACATCAGGGTAGGTACCAGGACTCCATTGTGGACTGCTAGCTTCGTTTCTTTTGATAGTTTTTTTATTAGCGCCAACGGCATTCAGTCCTCTATCAATGGAGTAACCGGCATTCACCCTTCTTTCAATATCTCTATCAGCCTTCCCATCCCTTGTAAACCCACTACCCAGATACACAAACTCATCCACCTACTCCAAGTTTTGGAGCAGGTGGATGGCTCCAAGAATCGGAATAAATATTCGGTACAAATTTAACAAATTATATTTAAAGTTTGATTACACTTTGGTGAGGCAACTGCATATTTTGTTTTAAATTTACATGATTAATTCAATAATTTTTCCTTTGTGGTATATCTATGATGTTCGAATTATTATAATCAACAATTATATTATCTATGAATATGATATTATGTAAGCGGCTTATAATTGAAATATTATTGTGTATTGATTTTACACTAACTTCCCAATATCCTTTATAAATAATACACCTAAAACTATCGATCAATTGTACTTCCATCCTTAGGGTCTTCGGGTACGTTCCCCTACTTCCCACCTACTATCGTCAAGGCACAACCGAGAAACCGGCTAAAGGGCGCGGACGTTGAGATTCATTTACGGCAGACCGATCACCATACACATTCTGGCTGGTACTGCCAGATGACGAGAGAGGTATCCCACCCGACACAAGCGTTCTTCATATCACAATAATTGTTTTCATTATCTTTTCTTGCAGATGCTTGCAACATACGCAAGATGCCATTACCCTGCGAGCAGCCGCCTTTTATGTTTTTCTCTTATCTTTTTTAATTTGTTTATCCCTGACTTGCTGTATATTTTTCGCATTTTGTATATTATGTAAGCACTTGCATATTGTTTCCTAACACTGTATGCAGGGACACTGGAGGTCTAGATTCGTTCAAACTTAAATGTAGATTCGTTCTTTCAAAAAAATTAGAGTCTTTGCGAGAGCCTTGAAGGAGTAACCATCTGTTACTTATACCAGGGCGGGTAAGTGGTGGATACCTCCACTGTACATCAAGGTTTTAATTAATTTTATAAAATATTAATTATTGTAGTCGCCTGAATAATGATTCAATTCCATCAACACTGTGAAACAACAACAACGAAATCTTTTAAATAAAAAATAAAAATTAGTTTCATCCACGGTTAACGTGGATATCGTAGACTGTATACTGTAGATTGTAGATGTAGACCATAGATACACCACTCGCATAGACCGGTTCCGAGACCCGTGATGTCAGAATCAGCTGATTCAGTCGTATCAACGAAACAGTGCTTTTTTAATTTGAAGTGTTTTATTCATTTTTAAATGACGATTATAAATTCTGCATATAGTAATATATAATAATTTTAATTCGGAATAAGCGTTTATTGATTTATATGAGAATACATTTTTCAGCCATAATATTTTTCACAGGAGTTTCTTATTGTGGGGCCTTAATGAGAATAAATCAGAGATTCATACTTGTATATAAGTAGGCCTACGCCGTGCTCGTAGATGCTGAAGTAATTCGTAGCCCTACAATAAAATGTATTCGGTAAGCACCGTTTCCGTTGAAAAGGGGTGGAGGCGGTCGATACCGGTCCAACCCGCTGTCAGTCAAGCGTTCTACATACTTCCCATCCCATCCACCAAATAATAATACCTCTCCCCACCAAAGTCGTAAGTAAGACGTGTTAAAGGACAGGGGAAAGTATTTTTTAATGGAAACATACAGTTACATATTATTCACAATATGATGGTGAATGCGGAAATCGGTCATTTTTTAAATATGATTTTTAAAATATGATGTGGCCGGTGGAAAAGGCCGATTGCGGTACAGGCCTTGGAGCATGGGTTTCGAAGTGTCATATGGTCAAGTAACATTTTTTAAATGACAGTGATTGTTTTTGATACTCATTAATACTGCTGGTCTGTATGCCAAGTATATATTAATAAACAGAGTGATTAGAGTATTTTAAACGGTGAAGTTTACTTAGCGACAGCATTGACTCCGTAATTTGACGGTCGCGCGCCCAGGCCTGTTCTCTAGACAAGAGAGAGTGAGGAGGGAAGGGAAAATATATAGAGGAAAGTTTGAAAGTACCTGGCTATACAGATCTGGTCACTGACACCATATTAAGCTACGTAGGAAATATAATGACTTCATCAAGGAGGAAAAAACATAAAATTAAACTTGTCTTAAAAATGGTACTTTTAGGTTGGACTTGTGAGGCCATCGGCCAAGTACAATTGTTCTAACGGCAGATTTTAGTTTAATAGACTTTCTCAAGTTCTGGGAAAGTCCTTTGGTGTCCATTTCATCAACATCTTAAATTCATAAAAATTGTGCATCTTTATGAAAGCAATTTGAATAAATAATCAAAATAACTCCTTCCAAACCATATTATAATTTTTAAAAGTTATTTGCTGAACAGTTGGGAAAAGTATTGTTAGAATATTTAAATTCTCTACCGGCGATATATTGTGAAGGGAGAGGGGGTAGAAAAAGTGTGAGAGCAAGTACTAGCTACTCAGATATAGTCACTAAACACAGATTTAGTAACTTCAAGAAATACTTCGTTTTTTGAATGGATATCTCTCACCAGGACTAAGTTTTAAAAAATTTCTCTAAAAAATATACAAAATCGATGAATTACTTTTTAATGTTTTCTATAGTATCTATCTACTTATAAACATCAGGATCTAGAATAATCTGGAGCTTCTCCCATGGAGGTATCCTTTTTGTTCAATTTTGTTAAGATTTAAGAACTTTATCCTGCCTTACTTCGTAATATTAATTTTTATTAGTCATTAAACAAATTTTAAAAGGAGAGTTTCAGGGAAAGACGTGCAATTTGAGAAAACACGGTTAATTAATGCCAAGTTCGAGCACCGTAAATAATAAATTAACGCCTTTGAAGTGTCTAACTATGAGAATAAATTCACCTGCTTTAAGTCATTTGAAACACATTCAGAATGAAAAATTATTCTGGGCTTTGGACCGTGGATGGGCAGTGCTTCGCTAAAGTTTTAGAAAATTCCTAAACAGAATTATTAATAGAGTGCACTGGCGACCAAAATCCCAAACTCTTAGATTCTGGATTTCAGGATTGTTAATCACACTGAAAAATTAATAGAAAAGGGAAATGTTTATTAAAAACGCTAAAACCTGAAATTTTTTTATACAAAGTACTCTTCCTTCTTTCAGAAAGTTCCTAACACTGCATGTCATAAATAAGGTGTCTGGGGGGTAAAGAAGATTTATTTTGTGAGGACGTTTCCTTTTACAGAAAAATGTTTTTGTATAAAAAAAACACATTGAAATATCGAAAAAAAAAATCTTTTTACCGTCTAGTAGAATTTACCTCCCGAATTTGTGCATTAACTCTTGACAGACTAAGATGCCAAACATGCCATCCGTAACCATGGGGGTCGGCTGATGACATTAATTTTTTAATTGTAATTTTTTATTTTTTTGGACATTAAATTGTAATTTTAATTTTAATTTTATTACATTGTAATTTTTTATTTTTTGGACATTAAATTTTAAACCATAGAAATCACTTTTTTTATTTTTTTTTATTTGTTCATTTATTGGGCAGGGAATATAACCTATATTTGACAAAATATTTTTTCCTGCGATCTATGATTTTTTCACTTTTTTTTTAAACGGCAAATTATGTATTAATCCTTTGGGCAGGAATATCTAAAATACTAAAAACATATTTCATGTATTTAAGCAGATATAAGAAGGATAGTGATTTTGGGATCTACCTTTGGCCCAGATGGAGGCGGGAGAGTTAACTTGTGTATTTGTAATTTGTGCACTTAACCTCATATTACGACATGCACAATTGACAAAATAATAACCCGAAATTAAAAAAAAAGGTAAATTTTATTTTTTTATATATATTTATATAGATTTCTCACCATACATATGTTCTTATTTTTTTTTTACATACAAAAATATTAACCTCACTAGGACTAGCAGCCTGTATTGAGGTTAAATTTATAAATTTGAGTGGTGCATTTACACACAAATCACTAAAATACAAAAAAATCACTAAAATACAAAACACTACATCCAAAACACTAAAATATTATATGCGGAAAGTAAGAAATAACAATATTATATTGGTGACCAGATGGGTAATTTGTAACAATATAGACCATAAAACAAATCCTTAATTACTATACCCACCAAGAAACAAAGGTAGTTCAAAACAACTAGGGTGACACTCCGATTTTGACAAATGGGACTCAAATAAAATCTGGTTATTTAAAAAATATGTATGTATATATATATCTTATTATTTTAAAATATGTTTTTTTTTTTTATTATTTAAAAAAAGGCCAAGGATGAAAAAATAGTATGCCAATCCTCTGACAACACAAAAATCTTAACATTTTTTTTAAATTTCGCTAATGAATTGGAAGACTGTAATCTGGCAGAATATTAAACAGAAGTGGAGCCTGATATAAAAAGTTTCTTTGGCCAAAAGATGTTTTAGTACTTATTGCGACAAAGTTCATTCTTGAGCCAATTCTAGTGGTATGGATTTGTTGGGTTCTTTCTGCAGAATAAATATTGATAAAAAATTTACAAATTATTTTAGAGATGTACAGCTGTTTTATACTCATAACGTCAGATTCCTTGTAAAGAAGTTTCGATGGATAAAGAAATTTTTTTTTGTACATGACTTTAAGAATTAATTTGTGAGCAATATTTAGTGGCTCTACATTGGACTTTAGACAGGATCCCCAGCATATAATATTGTAAGAAAGTCGAGATTGTACTAAGGCATAATAGACAGATTTTAATTTATCTTTATCCAGTATATGACGAAGTTCTTAAAAAATATAGGTAAGTCTCCTGATATTTTTTGTTAACATGTCAATATGGTCATTCCATCTCAAATATTTATCAATATTTACACCTAGGTACCTTATACAGTCTACTCTTTCTAAAGGGTGGCAATTACAATTACAATTTTGCAGACAATTGTGTATAATTAGATTATGAGTGTTGGAAGGCTGACTTTTTGATGATATGCTAAAAGTTACATATTTTGTTTTTGATGTGTTCAAAGTTAAGATGTTATTATTTAGCCAACTCTTTACTATTCTTAATCCTGAATCACATTTGTCAAAAGCATCTTTCCAGGTTTTACCCTCAAATATTAAAGCAGTGTCGTCTGCGAAACTAACAATATTACCAGGAATATCTAAATTACACAAATCATTAATGTAGATTAAAAACAATATTGGTCCAAGTACACTACCTTGTGGAACCCCAAAAGAGATTTGTTTGCTAATGCTTAAATTATTATTTATCTCTACTTGTTGTGTTCTATCGCTAAGATAGGATTTGAACCAACTTAATGCTGTACTGGAATGTGAAATGCCAAGAGAAGATAATTTTTTGAGGAGTAATCCATGGGAAACCGTGTCAAATGCCTTTGATAGATCTAAAAACACAGCTAAGGCTTTGTTTCCATAATCAGGGCACTAGTGACTTTCGATAATACCCTCAATACTGCATCACTTGTTCCTTTATTTTCTCTGAAACCAAACTGATTGCTAGAGAGTAGTTTATTTGTTTCTAAGAATGATACCAATCTCGACTTAGCCAATCTCTCTATTACTTTTGAAAGCGTGTTGAGTAGGGATATAGGTCTATAATTATTGACATCTAGTTGATCTCCACCTTTAAAAAGAGGAATCACTTTAGCTTTCTTACAGTGAGAAGGGAACATCCCACTCTTGAAGCTAATATTAATAATATGAGATATGGGACCAGCTAATTCGGATACATGGAGTTTATATATCATAACACTTATAGAATCAATACCGCACGAGAAAGACATTTTTAAATCATTTATCACATTTGTCACTTCAGAAATGTTAGTTGGCTTAAAGTCAAAATTGTCTCCGGTAATTTGAAGTTCAGATTTAAAATCATTCACAAGATACGTCTCACTGGTTTTATTATCACTGCACAAATTGTTAGCGAAACTTGGACCAATATCACTGAAGAAGTCATTAATGTGATTAGTAATTATATTTGGACTCTCTTCTATTGAAGTAATAACATTATTAATTTTCAATTTTTTTATGGTAGTTTGTTCCTTTTTAAGGTTTATGGCCTCCTTTATAATTTTCCACTGTTGTTTAATGTTACCATTGACGTCATCTAATTTTCTTCTGAAATATGCTTGTTTTGTTGTTCGTATTATCCTAGAACACCAGTTTCGATATCGCTTATAATATTCAAGCAGTTCCAAGTTATAACTTTCTTTTCTACATCTGTTGTGCAATTTATCACGTGTTCTGAGGCATTTGATTAATCCAGCGTTTATCCATGGTTTTAGATGTTTCATAATATGTTTCTCTTTTTGTACTGACGTACAACTTTGCACATGGGTTTTCAAACATTTTATGAAATTATCAGTTGCCAGATTGACGTCATTTGTTGATAGAACTATATCCCAGGATTCCTCCTTTAATTTGGTCTTCAAGAGGTGGTTGTCAACAACAAATTTAGGTTTTACATTATTATTTGAAATATTATGTAGATTTAAGCTCATATACTTCATCAAAATTGCATAATGGTCTGTTATGCCAGTAGTAAAAGCAGCTCCTTGTGGTTCAAATTTTGATTTTGCCATAATATGATCAATGCAGCTAGATTTGTTAGGAGTTACTCTTGTTGGTGAGTTTATTATGGGCTTCAAACCATGAAACGCCAGAAGTGATAGGTATTTTTGTGTTTTTATGTTCTTCAAATCTAGGGTATCAATATTTAAGTCCCCACATAAGATAATCTCCTTATTTTGCAAGGATTCAGATGCAAGGAATTCATTCAATGAGTCGAGAAAGTTATCTATTTTAGTCTGGGATGGAGATCGATATACAGCTAATAAATATAAGGTATTGGATAATTACAAGAGTAAAGGATAGACAAAACAGAGATAAACATAAGAAAGAAAAAAATGACAAGCCAAGACAAGCTAAATGTCAAAATAGTTATAAAATGTATTCAATTGTTTATTGACCAACCAAAATCATTTGGACCGAAAAATCTAGGTCTTGACTTGAGTTTACCCGTCAACACATTCTGGTCGATGGTGAATAATATCCATAATTAGTTGAGTGACGATTGAGGAAGAGCTGTTATTATTATTATTTCAGAGAGTACGGGTATGTCGAAAGAGAAGCGTAGTAATAAAGTAGATGAATCAAAAACACAAATTTTAATTTTGAAGAAACAAATGAGATCAATTTTTTCCAGCGGTCTTCTAAAGGAGAAACAATTTCATCATAAGAGTTAGCTTCTTCCTAATCCTTGGCAATCCCCCTTAAGGCTCCGCAACGGGCTCGTAAAGAAGAAGATGGAGAGATGCGAAATTACGAATGTTAGAGGAGCGCGCTAACATTTACAGCGACAAAATCGATGCGAAAATTGCCAAAATGTTTAATAAAACACGACTCGTTTAAAATGGAGCAAACATATCGCGGGGAGCATCTTAAGTATCATTTAAAGAAACATTGTGAATTTTTTCACAAATATAATTTATAAGATAATAGAAACAGACTTGTTTTTAATAATTTTTGGAGCGATTTTGATTTTTTGCGATTTTTTTCTATCGAGGGAATTTCATATAATTTGCGTTTCGGCGCGGTCAGCATCTAGACATTATCTTCAAAAATAACATGTAATTTTTAAGAGCTTAAAAACTTCAAATGTTTAAGGGAGACATGAAAGAAATCGGTAGAAATTCGGGTTGCGGGCCCTTAAGAACCGATGTTGAACAGATACAAAATGATGAATATGGACAGCATAAAAAGGAGACCAAACGACACATGTATATTCATTTTATACACACGCATATAAAAAAAGATTAAAACATTTGCATTGAAAACCACGGCGTCTTATTGAAAAATTAGGCGCACTTCCAAATCCCACATCTGATCATGGAAATAACGTAAGGTTAGAAAAAATAGTTGCTCGGTTTAAGGAAAGATTTTTACAGAGTCGGTTAAATGAAAATCTATTCCATTTCTACAAATCTTTTGAGTAATTTACTTTTAATTTAAAATTCATCACTTCAGCGAATGCGAAGTGCGAGTTGAGGAAGGAAGGGAAGGAGAGATGAAGACAGGATGAACACTTGAGCGAGTAAAGGAAGAGAGTTATTGTCACGAGAAATCATTAGCTAATGCACCCGAGAAGCCTGTTTAGTATTTACATATTCGATAAGGCGCTGTGCATCGGGGCGAGAACTTCTACATTTCTACCACACCCACATTCCTATTTCCTATGCGCTTTGCAGTTCAAACGACTTTCAGGGAAGATAACCAACTGGTAAAGGTGATACCAAAATGACATTATTTAAAGACGGATTCAATTGAAAGCTTGTTATCTCTTGGTGTTTTTCGATTTATAGTATCGTATTTTTTGGGTTTTTACACATTGAAAGACAGGCGATATTTTATTTGAGGGACCGTAATACTGTGGTAGTGGCTTTGTTTGTAGGAATACGTCATTCGGTTTTGGCATATCCGTCCCTTCATTCAGGGAGATTTAAAACTGATGAAACATATTGACGATAAAGTAATATTATTATTATTAAATGTTTATTCCGGTATGTGGGGAGAATAGTGCAATCCCACACATTCCATAAGGGTTATAATTTATAATACATGAATAAAATATTTTAAAGAGAAAAAAAGCAGGTGAATATGGTTGTACATGAAATAAAGGTAATAATAAAAGAAAACAAGAAAAATAGTAATAATTGGCATTTAGGATTCTGTGACCACATTAGGAGCCAGTGTTTTTCTCCAGTGTGCATCAATGCTGGATGATGGAGTGAGGCTGTATAATGCCCATAGTATAAATAATAATAGTGTTTCATAAAATAATTTGGGTACCGCCGCCCCAAGAACCATTTATTGGATAACCAACACCTCTGCCATAAGTAACACGAAATGGTTCGCTATGTTTGATGACTAGGGGTGCCCGGGTCCATGTGGTGCGGTTTGTCTGGGTCTTGGCGGCGGATACGTCTGTCCACTGGCTGCATGGCAGGCCGGATCGGGAGAGAATGGTTGTGGGAGTCCCTTTGACTTCTCCAACCGTACTCTCTCGGAACATCACCTTGCACCGCAGTGGGAGGGATGGATTCATACGTCCGTCACTACTGGACACACTGACCCCCAGATTCCCAACCACCCCTAATACCCTTTTCCTTCCCAGAACTTCCTCTCCTTCCTATCCTAAAAAGACCCTCTAAGATGACATAGGCCCTGAGGCGAATTATTTTGCTCAGGGCCCCCAGTGTGAAGCTAATGTAAAAAAATTGTATCTACTGAAATTTTTATCAAAAATATATATAGTTTATTTTCCGAATTTATAGACCGACAGCTTTGGTCTGGAGCCCCAAAATACCTGAAAAAACCCTTAATTCAAGAAATAATATCGGTAATTTTTTGAGAAATGCTAAAGATAAAGACCATAAATTGACTAATTCCGGAATATATAAACTCAAATGTAATGATTGTCCCTCATTTTATATTGGAAAAACAACTAGTAATTTTGAAATCAGAATCAAAGAACATTTAAGGAGTCTTAATAATAATAATTTTTCTGAGTTCGCTAACCATATCATTGAAAATAACCATAGTTTTAAAAAAATACGGGGATAAATATTCTTCATATTAATCATAAAGGAAAACGTTTAGATAACTTAGAAGCCTTGGAAATAAAAAAAAATCCCTTAGAAATAATGAATCTATTATCAACAAATAAAAAATATTGTCTTATAGCCTAATCATGGATATGTTCCCCTACCCACCCACTCTTCATTAATACCTAGCAACGGCTCCACCCCTACCATAATAATACATTGTTCCCATCCATATTTCGAAACTGTCAAATTAGTATATCCTTGCCCTGAAGAAGGAACCCTCCGTAGTCCAGTGGGTAAGACTCTTGACTCACAATCCGGAGGTCGCGGGTTCGAACCCGGCATGCGAAAATAAATTTTATTTGATTAATTTGTGTTATTTCACAAATAATTCATTTAAATTAATATACAGTATATTTGCGTCATGTTCCAGAGTGGAAGATACTATTAGTATCGCCCTGGTGTAAGACCACCATTCAGAATTGAAACGTTGCTTGAAAATGGCTTTAGCCGTGTTTGGTGACCAGATCTGAATAGCCAGGTACTTCCCAACCTTCCTCTTCCCCACCTCCTTCCCCTCCCCACTACCTTCAGCCTCACAACATACCCCAATTGGGGATGCCATAGTCTCACTGATTCTTGTGCGGTGTTCACTGTAAAAAAAAAAAAAAAAAAAAAAACAAGGAACGGTCGTTCCGAAAGCGGTTGGCTTTACACAAATATATAAGTGGTTTAAACAAAGTTAAATTGTTTCATTTATTTAGAACAATAATTCATTGACGAAAAATGTTTTTCTTCCCCTCTCTAACAAAATCTTAGAGTGCAGCGGGAAACTCGGAACGCAAGGAAAACCCGAAATGGCCGGTCATTAAAAGTACCTACCGCCTGGTTAGATTCATTCCCCAAGTAACCAATAAAGGAAAATCTTTTATATCTCGTTGAACATTATTACTTTCTCGTGTTTACCAGAGCTTCTCCTGGTTCGTATAATGGCTCCGTGAGAACGCAAATTTTAAACAGACCTAGGATGGACAGAAATATCATTAATTAAAAAAAATATTTCTACAATAATAGAAATATCATTGTTTATTCAATTTTCTTATTAGAATCTCTATATCTTATAAGAACTTTTGAAAGTTATCCCCATCAATGTAATGTTATGTTATCTATATTTATATCACCTGTATTTTGTCAACGCTTATTTATGTAACCTACATTTTGTTTTTAACATATATTATGTAAGTAAGTCGAGGACGCCTAAGAAATATATGGCACGACCAAAAGAATCAGATACTTGAGTCGGGCCATGTCAAGAGTCAGAGAAATAGAAGAGCATGTATGAGACGATGCATGAATGTAAACAAGGCAAGAGGTGTGTGCCAAGACCGAGTTGTTTGGCGGACCGTCCTCTGCCTACCCCTGCGAGAATGGGCGTTTAAATAAATAAATTAAAATAAAAAAACTAACTAACTAACTAACTAACCATCACGCCGTTTCCCCGCAGGGGTAGGCAGAGAGGACGGATCGCCAAACATCCCGGTCTTGGCACACATTCCTTGCCTCGTTTACATTCATACAACGTCTCATACATTCTCTTCTATATTCTGACTCTTGACATGGCCCGACTCAAGAATCTGATTCACTTGGTCGTGCCATGTCTTTCTTGGGCGTCCTCGACTTCTTCTACCATTCACATTTGCGTCATATATTCTCATTACACTCCTTTCCTCGTTCATTCGCTCTACATGCCCAAACCATCGGAGCGTTCCTTTCTTGATCTTACTCATTACGCTTACATCAGCCTTGCATTCTTTGCGGATTTCCACATTTCTCACACGATCGTACATGGTTTTACCACACATACGCCTCAGGGATCTCATTTCTACAGCGTTCAGTCTACTTTCATCCTTCCTCTGCCAGTTCCATGCCTCACTGCCATACATCAGGGTAGGTACCAGTACTCCATTATGGACGGCTAGTTTCGCGTCTTTGGACAGTTTTTTGTTGGTGCCAACGGCGTTCAGTCCTCCATTAATAGAGTTACCTGCATTCACCCTTCTTTCAATATCTCTTAAAATAAAAGACCAATTTTCAAATAACACCAATTTTTTTTAACAAAAATGAAAAACTTATTATATAAACAAAAATTTTAACAAAACAAAAAACGACTTCAAAAAATGCACTAAAAAGTAAAAAAATAATTTCTATTCTTCTACAACTTCATAATCGACTTACTTTTTCTACTCATCAATATGTAGGTACGATTGTCATTTTTGGAGTCGGTGTCAGTCATGGAAGGTTTGTAACTACATACATAGTTATAGGTGAGATGAGCTTGTGTCGCACAAGCGACTTGACGAGACGAGAGCAGGGCCGCGGCGTGAGGGGAGCTGTCAAGTAAACACGCCGCGCCGGGCCGGGTACCTTTGCTAACACCGACTCCAAAAATAACAATCGTACCTACATATTGATGAGTAGAAAAAGTATGTCGATTATGAAGTTGTAGAAGAATAGAAATTATTTTTGTACTTTTTAGTGCATTTTTTGAAGTCGTTTTTTGTTTTGTTAAAATTTTTGTTTATTTTTTGATTTTTAGTGGATCCGAAGTACACTAATTTGTCTGAATATGGGTAGATCTACTAAACGTGCTGCTCATATGAGACAGACATAATTTGACCATAACGACATTAGGGTCAAATTAAGAGATTCGACCGAGTTTCGTTAATTTGCTCCTAAGAATTGAAGAGTTCCGTTACTTTGTCATCGATCCGATAATCAGAACCTAACCAAACTCTCACCAATCTATCCTCGAAGTACATCCTTTCCAATAAAAAAAGAATCATTGACATCGGTTGGCGTGATATTGAGTTATTCGTCCATTTGTCGCGCACATCCTTTATGCAAATTTAAAACTTACATGGTTTTCTCATGGATGCCATTGTCAGAACTAAACCAAATTAAAATGGGACCACATGGAAAGCACCAGCTTTCAAATAAAAAAAGAATCATCAAAATCGGTTCACCCAGTCGAAAGTTCTGAGGTAACAAACATAAAAAAAAAAAAAAAAAAAAAAAAAAAAAAATACAGTCGAATTGAGAACCTCCTCCTTTTTGAAGTCGTTTAAAAAGAAAGGTATTTTAATAAAAAATTGAACATTCATTTAGACTTTTTGAAAAAGGTTAAAAGGCGGCCCATATAAATAAATATCAGTTACAAACCAGTTCTTTGAACATTTGTTTCAATTTAAAAAGGTAGCAGACTGCCAAAAATATGGAAAAAAATTAGTCGAGGACATTGTCAATTCTGAATTTGAAATATAAGACAAAAATGACTCAAAAATAAGAGGTCTAAATGACTCAAAAATAAGAGGTTAAGGCATTCGTCCCCGTAAGATGAGAGATCCTGAATTCGAGTCCCAGTTGCGACCTTTAGCTTTTTATTTTTCTGTATCTTGTTCTTTTTCACATTTAGTCTTGTTACATTTTCATGTTTAGGTTTGTTAATATTATCTTAATCTTATATGATTATTTCATTTTATTAAACGAAGACAATATTAGCGAAATTCAATCGAAAATCTAGAGACTGAAAAAGATATCGGCACCTCTGGGACTCGAACCCAGGACCTTCTGCTTACATGGCAATAGCTCTACCAACTGAGCTAAGGTGTCTACAGTCAGCTAAGGTGTCTACAGGTAACTGTATCATACTTCGACTAAGAACTAGTAACATTGTCTTCATTTTCTTAACGCACGTATTATTGGCTGCTATCTTTATATATGATTGCAAGATTCAAATCCGAACCAAATGCTACGAGATAGATAGTGTCTGGAAAAAATTTTATCCATTTCATTTTTAATATGTGACATCTATTGACTTTTCTATAAGTATAGGATGAATATTTATTTTTATGTTTAATTTTATGAGTCAGAAGTGGGCGTTTATCGCTAGAAGAAGATTCGCCAGTTTTTCGATTGTGCAACTAATTTCCTGACATCGTGTGTAATAAAATAATTTTATGAATTATATCAAAATAACAAGTTCTAAAATTAAAAATTATGCTTGTTTTAATCTTCGTTGCAGACTTATAAAGAGATTTTAATATTAGCTGGTGGTTTATTCAGACGCAGCTGGTAGAAACTTAAAACTAAAAGCGACACCTGCAACTCGTCACGTTTCCTTGGCAGGCAAACAGAGTTTATAAAGCGTCTGACATTGCAGACACAAAAAAATATTTTTTAGCGATAATAACAGTGTATAAGTTTTAACTTTATGGTAATGTAAATATTATAAAGAAGACAGATATAATTTCTCTGTTTAAATTATAAACAACCTGCATGATTCGTCATTAATTAATCCAATTTATTTTAAACGAGAAACACCGAAACATTTTGGATCCATACTCCCAAGAATTCAATCACTTCTTTCAGAAGAAACTTTTACTTGCATGTACCTGAAGATCTCCTCACTTGAAGCAACTTTGTAAATTTTGTATCATGTAACTCGTGCATGGGCTCTATACATCAGTGACGGTCCAAGAGTTTTCAGTGAGATTGTCGATTGAAAAATTCGACTTTATTGATGTTATTACAGCTGAAAATGATTTTTTTTTAAATTTAAACCTTTTGGATGCGGCGCATCCCTAAACTAAAAGAATTCTGAAAATCTTCATACTATAATTGAAATTAAAAAAAAAAAAAATTGTTTCAGCTACAACAATGTCAACAAGGTCGAATTTTTCAATCTTACCACTCAAGCGCTACTGATGTAGATATATGCATATATATGTGTACAGTGACCCTAAGTCATCTTTGGGGATGCTGTGTGAAGAGTCTTTTTAGGGAAAGGAAGGAGATGAAGGAAGTCAAAGTTATGCAGGGCGGGTAGAAATTTGGGGGTTAATATGTTCAGGAATGACGGACGTATGAATCCATCCCTCCCACTGCGGTGCAAGGCGACGGTTTGAGAAAGTTAGGAGAGGTCGAAAGGTCTTCCTCAGTCTCATCCGCCACGGCCACACGTAGTGGGTGGGACCATATGTATGTATATACGTGTGTGTATATGTACGTAAATGTATATGAATTTGTCTGGTAATAATTGATTTTGAATATTTTAGTTTTATGTAGGTACTTGTAATTTCATTTATTTATTTATTTATTTAAGGAACATAAACAGTCTTAGTAACATAATATACATAAGAGGATGACAAAAAACAGACCAATTATTAATGTTCACAGATAGGTATTTAGAGACATAAAAGTAACTGAATTTATTATTACTTATTGTAACTGCTGTGAATCATTGCTGTAATTATATTGAAAGTATTAATTACTGTAATATTTTTGTAATGTGTTCTGTTGGCGAACCAATAAAAAAATAAATAATGAATTTGGATGTAGTTAGAAAACAGGAGGTAGTGGTACCTCCTGTTTTGCATCTGCAGACATTTTCAAGAGTGATCGCCAACGTCGGGGGGACCTGATACGGCACACAAAGAAGAAGAAGTGGTACCTGGATCTGAATAATAAGATACCCTAACATTCATCTTCCCCATCTTCTTCCCTTCCTTAATCCCTTTTGTCTCAACAATAATTACGGATGCCGTCCAACTAGGTAGTTTATTATTTTCTTTAATTACAAATGAGGTTTAACCCTTAGAACATTTTTGGGAAATATTTCTACAAGACGTCAAACACCCCCCTCTTTTCGTGATATTTCTTTCAACCTGATACGGAGTTATAAAATTCATTAATTTTGTATTACGTTGATGTAATACATGATTACAGTGTTAGAAATAGAGAACACCAGGCTTTCAGTTTGCATGCAAAGTTTACCAAAGTTGAAAAAAAAATCCCGAAAAAATTGGTAGATATATAATTGTGTAAAAAAAATTTTGCATATCAAAAATATTTGTAGAGGCCTGGAAATTTTTTAATAAATATTTTTATACCCAACGAAAAGAAAATAAGTGACAAAAACAGTTATTGCTTTATAATAATTTCGTTTAATTAAAAATGTTGCTCAATTTAATAAACTAACTAACTAACTAACTAACCATCACGCCATTTCCCCGCAGGGGTAGGCAGAGAGGACGGACCGCCAAACAACTCGGTCTTGGCACACACTCTTTGCCTCACTCACATTCATACATCGTCTCATACATACTCTTCTATTATTCTGACTTTTGACATGGCCCGTCTCAAGTATCTGATTCACTTGATCGTGCCATGTCTTCCTCGGGCGTCCCCGACTTCTTCTACCATTCACATTTGCATCATATATTCTTTTTACACTACTTTCTTCGCTCATTCGCTCTACGTGCCCAAACCATCTGAGGGTCCCTTTCTTAATTTTGCTCATTATACTTACATCAGCCTTACATTCTTTGCGGATATCCACATTTCTAACACGATCATACATGGTTTTACCACACATACGTCTCAGGGATCTCATTTCAACAGCATTCAGTTTACTTTCATCCTTCCTCTGCCAGTTCCATGCCTCACTGCCATACATCAGGGTAGGTACCAGGACTCCATTGTGGACTGCTAGCTTCGCTTTTTTTGACAGTTTTTTATTAGCGCCAACAGCATTCAGTCCTCCATTAATGGAGTTACCGGCATTTACCCTTCTTTCGATATCTCTATCAGCCTTCCCATCTCTCGTAAACATACTACCCAGATAAACAAACTCATCCACCTGCTCCAAGTATTCATCATTCACAAATATATCGCACACTGTTTTCGTACTCTCCCTTTCAAACACCATGACTTTAGACTTACTTACATTCATCATTAACTCATTCTTCATACATACTTCGTTCATCCTAGATACTAGAGACTGTAGATCTTCCATAGTGTTAGAGATCAGCACCGCATCATCAGCATACAACAGGCAACATACTTTCAGACTATTCAATTTCGCGCCCAATCCCACATCTTTCAATTCTTGCATACAATTATCCATGTATAGATTGAATAACCATGGTGACATTACGCAGCCTTGCTTAACACCTTTTGTGATGTCAAACCACCCCGTAAAATCACCGTTCACCCTAACACATGCAACGCTTCCCTCGTACAGAGACGCAATTGCCTGTATGAGATTTGCATTCACTCCATACTTGGACAACACCTTCCATAGCTTTTTCCTGTCGACTCGGTCGTACGCTTTTTGAAGATCTACAAAGGCGCAGAAAAGTTTCTGGTTTTTCGCCAGAAACTTCTCAGTGAGCATACGCAAGGAGAAAATCTGGTCCATGCATCCCCTTCCACTCATAAAGGCACCTTGCACATCCCATATTTTATCCTTTGTTTCCGTTCTTACCCTTTCAATCAATATTCTTCCATACAGCTTGCCGACAGAACTTAGCAGGCTAATAGCCCTATGATTCCCACATTCCATGCGTGACCCTTTACCTTTGTACAACGGCATGATTACAGCCCTCCTCCAATCTAATGGCGTGTAACCCTCCTCTAAACATTGATTAAAAAGTTTGCACAACCATGTGAGAATAATATGGCTATCTCCTTTAAAATATTCGGCAGCAATATTGTCGAAACCAACAGCCTTACCATTCTTCATGCATTTAATCGATTTTTTTATTTCATCCATACTGATTTTGATAACATTCACTCCGTCATCGTTCATTCCCGATTCAACGCTGGACTCACTATCACCCGAGTTGCTTTCGAAGACTTCCTCAAAATATTTCATCCATCTTTCTTTTATTTCTTCTTCATTCGTCAACATTCTTCCATCATTCGATTTTATCACTTTCATTCTTCCGTTCTCTGGGCCACTCCGGGACCTTTTGACTTCCTTCCAAAACAGTTTAATGTTTTCTTGGAAGTGTTTTGTCATTTTTATTCCCTCTTCATCTTCCAGGCGTTTCTTTCGTTCTTTCACTCCAACACTTACTCTTTTCTTGCATCCCTTGTATACTTCTTTCGCTCTATCTCTCTCTTCGCTTGAAGCACTGTCAGTCGCTATCAGACGTAACCAAGCTTTCTTTTTCTCTGAGACCAGTGCTTTGATCTCGTCATCCCACCATGCATCGCCTTTCTTCCTACCTTGCTTACTTATTCCACACACGTCTCTAGCAGATTCGCACAGACTAACCTTTATGTGGTTCCATGTTTCGTCTATGCTTAGACCGTCCATTTCTTTCGCATTCAATCTCATTTCTGCACATTTCTCATACTCACTTCTCACATAATCGTTTTGCAGTTTTTCTATTTTGACTCTTGTTGGAGCTGATACCGTTTTCACTTTAGAGCGCCATCCGCGAAAGAGGTTTACTCTTGATACCACCAGAAAGTGGTCAGTTTCAACCTCAGCCCCTCTGAAAACTCTTGTGTCCTCGGTAACGGCTCTCAACCTAGAGTCAATTACTACAAAATCAATTATTGATCTTTCATTTCCTCTTTCCCACGTATATTGGTGGATACCTTTATGATCGAAAAAGGTATTCGATACAAACAGGTTCCACTCTAAACATACTTCAAGTATTCTATTCCCATTTTCATTCGTCCTTTTATCCCCGAACTTACCTAAGGCT
Organism: Limnephilus marmoratus; assembly: GCA_917880885.1. Taxonomy (NCBI): domain Eukaryota; kingdom Metazoa; phylum Arthropoda; class Insecta; order Trichoptera; family Limnephilidae; genus Limnephilus; species Limnephilus marmoratus. Next base: position 40,150,958 of record OU862916.1, on the reverse strand, counting down.
GAATCAAATCCGTCACGTCCAATTCCCACCCACCCATTCAAATCGCCCGCCATTATAATCCTTTCATTCAAATTTTTTAATCTCATTACGTCGTTCACACCAGTCCAAAAATCATCTTTCACTTCGTTGCTTTCAGAATTAACAGGAGCATAGCAAATAACAAGAAACACCCTCAATTTAATAAATCTTTTTAAAATCTTTTTCTCGCGTTTTTTAGCTGCTTTAATAAACGACATTTTATTTTTAAATAGTTCAAATAAGCGAATTTATCCGTAATGGAATGTAATGCGAAAATATTTCGCGCGCGATTAACATTTTGACAGTTGCAAAATATCCGAGATTTTAAGGCTGAAAATGGTATTAAAATATTTTCTTTTACCGGGTTTAGGAGTAGTGAATATCCTGAACCAAAAATCACCCATGGAGATTGTTACCCAAAACATAATAATATTTGGATGATTTGCATGACGTTGTTTTTGTGAAAATTCAAGTCGCTGTACTCGTATGTAGAGCATTATGGAAAAGTTAATAATGTATTTGGTGGCGCCGGTTTGGTACTTAGATATTTATGAATTAATTGGTTTCATATTTGTAGTTAAATTGTCTAAAAATATGCAATACTATTCCTTCCTATTTCAATTTCCGAAACTCCAAAACCACGAACAGAACCTTAGTACCCTTATATTGGTCGAACGCCACGCAAGTATTTTGAATTTGTTTTGAAATTTATATACAGGATGTTAAGGGACGTACTTGACTTACTTTAACCAGTGATTCCTGACATTATTTGGAGTAAAAAATGTAAATAAAATTTTGGTCTCCGGTGACTTTTTGATGTTTTTTTTTTTTCTACAAAAATGTAAAAAAATGGTAGTTGTTGAACGGTTGGAGGTGGGATAAGGGGTTCGTAGGACACTCGGCTGGACCAGTAACAACATGCGGAAGAAATTTTTTTGTTGTTTGATTTTAAAGAAAAAAAAAATTGAAAAAAAAAAATCGTCAAAAAAAGTCACCGGAGACCAAAATATCATTAACATTTTTTACTTCAAATAATGTCAGGAATCACTGGTTAAGGTAAGTCAAGTACGTCCCTTAACACCCTGTATATAACATTTCTATAATGCTCTATCTTATTATTAACTTTCACCAGACAGACTATAATTATTATAACTAGGCTGCTTATGGCTGACATGTTCCACCGTTTCGTCGATCAGGAACATAATTATCATTTTTTCTCTTAATTTTAAAATCAAGTGTGCAAAATATAATCAAGAAGTATCAACATTCTGCATTACGCGTCAGAAGATAGGCTGGGGTGGTTTTTCGAAAGTTTACACACCTTCCATACAAGGTCATATTTGCAAAATTCATCAATCTCGGAATAAAACTGTTGATTAATTTTAAACCCACATCGGGACCTTCTTCTACATATAAAAATATAAAATAAAAGTATAAAATATAACAGATGTATGGCGGTGTTGTAGGACAATTCATCGACTGCAATTCACCGACCAAAATTCACCGTGAGGGAAATATTTTTTCCATTTATGTATGGAAGTGTGTACTCTTTACTGAAAACATTGTTTATATACTCCTTTATATGACTTTTACCTGCAACAGTAACAATAAGTAAGTATAAAACAGAATGCATTTAACCTAACCTAACTTGTGGGCGGTGAATTGTGGGCAGTCAATTGCGGGTGGTGAATTTAACGAGTACAATCTTGCGGCACGTTCCAAACTCGTACTTTCTCTCAGCATCGTCCTGGTAATATACCAAAATTCAGTACAGAAACGTTGCTTGAGAATCTAATAGCCGTTTCAAGTGACTCTCCTTTCCTTGTCCACTTCCTTCGGCGAAGCTTGATGTGAAATCACTATTTTCTATCAATGTTTACTACGAATCGGTTTACAGTATATGCACCAAAAATATGCTTCGGATAAATCTAAGACGTTTATATCGTTTCGCTTAAATAGATTAAAAACTAAATTGTTAATCACTTTATAAAAAAATTACAAGTGTGCAGTTCACAGGGAATAGAAGTGAAACCTTCAGAAAACTAAAGTAGACAAGCGTGGGGAAGCCACATAGCACCGCACAATGAGCAGACCGATTATACTATCTCATTCTCTAGCAGGCTACATCATGTAGATATATGTGTTTATCTCTTGTTAGTAAAACGGTGCTATAAATGCAAAAACGGTGAAAATATTTTCATTATATGTTTTTAGGGTGTTAAGTCGTATTGCGTATAAAGAAGGAGGTAGCGCAACACGTCATAAAACCCCAAAACGAAAATATTCGACCCCCATAACACAGGCATGAGCCCAGCATGGTGGTCGAAAAATCCACAAATGATTTAACCATCCAAAGCAATGAAAAAAAAAAATTAAAAATAAAAACTTTTGGTCGTCAAAATCTAAAAACGTATCGAATAAAAACGTTTTTTTTCTCATTAGAATCAATAAATAAATTTTATGGTTAAGATAATCTGTGACGGTTTCCCTTGATTATTTTTTTTATTTCTTATAAAATTATTCACAAAATAAAATAAAAAAACACCTTTGCGCTAAAATCGACCGTTTCTAGACTCCATTTGCCAAGCGATTTTTATGCTTATTACCTGTGTTCGTGGTGACATAAGGCACACTTAGAATAGACACGTTTTTGGTTTGAGTATTCCTCTTCACGCTTACGATAAACCTCAAATTCCATACTCCTATTGGCTCCAGCAGTATACTGGTCCCAGCGACAGATCGTATGTGATGTTATCTTTTTGTTTGTTTTTTGTTTTCAAACACGACACGTGAGAATAGAGAGGGCGAACGTCGATGCCGTCCGTTTAGGAACTCATGAAAAGTACGTGAACAATGTCAAATAATGATGTTGAAATGGAAGCGAGTGCTGCTTGGTTGAATCTGATGCTAAAGGGATGCTTTCAATTTGGCAGGCGGTTATGGGTACCGCCGCCCCAGGAACCATTTATTGGATAACCAACATCCCTGCCGTAGGTCACCCCAAGTGGTTCGTTACGTTTGGTTACTTTACAGGGGTGCCGGATTTCATGGGTCAGGTTTGTCGAGGTCTTGGCAGCGGTTTGCTCACCCACGGCCTGATCGGATGAGACTGGTTGAGGGAGACCTTTTGATTTTTCCAGCCGGACTCTTACGACTCGTCGTCTTGCCCCGCAGTGGGAGCAATGAATTCATTAATCCATCACTCCTGGACACATTGACCCTCATATCTTTTTCCTTCCCAGAACTTAATCTCCTTCATTTCCCTAAAAATACCCTCTACACAGCATCCCCAAAGGTGACATAGGCTCCGATGGAAATTGTTTTCCTCAGAGCCTCCTGTGGGGAGCTTCTGTAAAAACAAAATAAAGGGATAATACAATTATTTTGGTTTGGATTTTAAAATGGTCTGCACACTTCATCACTTGTTTAAATTTAAACGAGGGTTTTAGTGTTTATATTTAAACGAGGAATTTAGTGTTTATAGCACACTCTACACATATGGCAAGTGGTTACGTTATCACCTCACCTTTATAATGCTGCCTGGTACCTATTAAACCCGTGCGCTGGCTGGCTTGGGGGCGTGTTCCACTGAACAAACAATCCCCAGAGGCGTTTGTACGAATTTAGCTGGTAGTTATGTGAACAGTAGACGTCAGTTCAAAAAAATATGCTTCAATTTTCTCTGATAAATAAAATTACAACCAAAATTGCCTCTGAAATAGTGCAATTTGTAAGTTGGTACTTAAATACTAAATGGCATTTATTTTTTGTAATTTTCTTTCAAATAAGGAATCACGCAAATCGAAGAAACGTCAATATCTCAATTACAAATTTTATTTTCTAACTTTCTTCAGGCAAGTAGGCAACGTAATATCGAAAATTATGCTAACAAGAACGTCCAAATAAACTCGATAATTTCACATTTGAAACCCACCTTTATAAAAGTTTTTTTAAGTGAAAACTTCTTTACCACCGTTCTGATTTGAAACTCGATAAAAAGGAAACGAGCGACATTAAAAATAGGCATACACATACATATAGAATGAAACCTTACCGCATTGGCCGCTTTGATTATGAGCCAACTTTTCAATTGGTTGAGATTGTGTGGGTGAAGGTTTCACTTCTACCGCTGCACTCGATTTTTAAAAATATTATTTATCTAGAGTAATTTCAAAGGTCTTTTAAAACAAAAAAAAATGGTTTGACTGAGGATTGAACTTACATACCCACGGACTGGAGTCAACAACGCTACCAACTGAGTCAAATCCCGATTGGACCAGACCAAAATTTTGTGCGTATGTTAACTGCTGTAATGTAAATGAAATTCAGAGAAATGCGTATATGTCCTCAGAGAAATGCCTAAAGTCGAACACAGACATCAAACCAGAAGTAAGGGCAGAAATGACCTTTCTATTCCAACAAGCAACACACCAGCTTATCAAATGATATTTTCATACCTGAGACCGAGATTATATAACAAAATCCCTTCACAACTAAAACTGTGTGAAGTTTCATCCTTCGGTAAAAAAATAACAATATGGTTACAAGATTTAGGCAGGACAGAGTCCGGAATATTAAAAAATGTTATTTGATAATTATGTATGACGAGCAACTTATACCTACAGGGTGTCCGGGGGTAAAGTGTATTAACTTCGGGAGGTGATTCTACATTATGGTAGGAGTAAAAAAGATAAATTTATCTTGGAATTTATTGGAATTTCAGAAAAAGTTATTTATAACTTTTTCCGAAATTCCAACTTTTTTTTTCGCATACAAAAAGAGATACCTACTGAAAATCCTTAGTGTAAGGTAGCACTTACCCAAGTTAGCTTGCCGGACTCATTTGTTGCAACGTTGCTTGGTGTGATTTGGCCTGTATCCATGGAAACCGTTTGTAAACATAACAAGACCGAGAATTTAACGTTTATACAGATCGTATGTTTTAAACCAACTGTGAAAAGATAACTGCACTTAAATAACAATTGAAGACACGCTTTTAACGATTAAATTGTTATAAACTAATTGAACACTTAATTAATATCATCTCTTTTAACTAGTTTAAGAAATTTTCTAAATGTCCACCTTCAGCTTGTAAGCAAGCACATAAACGTAAAGTAATACTATTATCAATTCGTACGTTGTGGCGTATTTCATTAATGAATGTCTGCCCGTTCTTTGTTGGTAAAGTAAGGCATTTACCTAATATGTAATTCAATAACAAAATTACGCGGTATTGGCACAATAATTCAATGATAAAATTACGCACAAATAAACACCATTTTTACAGCTAGGCAGGTTAGGCTCGTCCACAACTAAGTAAACAAAAGTAAGTCTGAAAAAAACACGCACTGTATGAAGTTGTTTCTTTAAGTCAGTATTAATAAATACTTACTAGATAAAGACACATTAAATCAACAAGTTTTGACTAACAACAATAAAGTTTTTAAAGTGAAACACTACTACGCGAATAAAATTGTTACATTCGAATTCAACACTGACACTGAGCGCTTGGAGCGGGGTTTCGGCATTCGGCAACAGTGTAAAATAATAAAGCCGCCCATACACGCCGGTCTAATTTTATCTTTTTACCAGAAAACTACCCCTAAAAGTTGGAATTTCGAAAAAAGTTATTTATCTTTTTTACTTGTACTATCATGTAGGATCACCTCCCGAAGTTAATGCACTTTACCACCGGACACCCTGTATATTTCTTTTGTTTCCGAAATTTTTCTTTTCTTTTTATTTTTCTTTTTCTTACTATTTTTCGTGTTTAATCACTTCGAATACACTTTTTCTTGTTAATTAATTGATTCCAGAACCTATTACTCCACTGTATAATTATGTAAATGCAAATTGTGAAGCTTAACTTTACTTAACACTTTATGAATGATAATGTACCTACCAACCTAACATGAATAAGCTCATCAAATTTCATATACCCAGTAGAGGTGAATGATAATGTACCTACCAACCTAATATGAATAAACTCGCTCCAAAATCTTGTTTCAATGTAACAACAACAGGACTGAGTACACGAAACACTTGCTTTTACCTAGATTACATGAAGTTAGTAATAGATACGCAGATGTGGCGGATCTATTTAACTGCACGGAAGCTAGGTACAAGAAGGCTATTCTATCATATATTTTCAATCAATATTAATGTTATTTATACTATAGTATTGAATGTAATTGTAGCTCTTTGTGTCATTTATTAATCAAATGCCACAATTAACTTATAACTTAAAAAAAAATATATTTCTTATGTACCCACAAATAATATTTTGTGACATGTAATCTGTATTTATGGTATATTTATACCGTTAATAGTAAAAAAAAAATATGTCAATTTGACTGTCCTAGAACGGGATACCTTCATTTGGACAACATTATTTTTAAGAAATAAATTCCCGAATTGTGTATTTTAGTATTTAACAAACATTTTTTCGATAGAACCCTTACTTTTTTTTAAATCGACCCACAAAATATATTCTTTCTTTTGGGACACCCTGTATAACAGAAAATATGTATTGTATTTTAATGCTTTCAATGCAACCCTTCCGCCAGCTCATACTCCTTAACTTATTAAGGATAAAATGTTTGAGGAATATTAATGTGATTTAATTTTGGGGTATTATGCCTTGTTGGGCTACCTCCTTCTTTATCCTAAGCTTTGGTTGGCATTGCAGTGATTTTTTGCGATCTTCGATTACACATCTGCCCTGATGATGGACACTGTAATGCTGTCCGAAACGTTGTATAAAGAAGGAGGTAGCGCAAAACGTCACAATACCCCCAAAATTATTCAATATAATTCTTTTGGCCGTGAAATCGTGTTTGAGAATCGTTTTTTGTTCACTCTAATTAAAGGACAGAAAAAAAAATTGTATTGAAGGCATATAAAAAATGTTATTGAGTCTTATTATTTATTGATTGAAAATAGGTTTTCAGTGGGCATGCTGAATCTGTTCTACAGGTATTTTAATGGAGCCTGCTCTAACGAGTTAGCAATATTGATCCCCGGTACACCGATGCAGGTGCGTGAAACTTGCATGTAGGCTTCATGAGACGACCTTTTCATGTAAGTCAGATCGTATGTGGAACAAGCTACCGGCATCTGATTTTTCTCCTTCACATAAACCGGGCTTCTTCAAGATCCGCATTAATAAATCTCTTCCTATAGCCTCTCCCTTATACCGCCTCCCAACGCAGCCCAACCGGGTGGAAACACAGTTCCCTTGCCTTTTCACTGTACAAACAGGGGCGCTCTAGTGAGGTGTTACATAAATAAATAAAAATCAGTGTGTGCAATTCACACGCGGTAGAGGTGAAACCATCGGAAAACTAAAGCAGACAAGAATGGAAGGTTACGAAGCACCGCACAAAGAGGAGACCGATAGGCTACGAAATACCTTACAAAGAGGAAACCTAACTAACTAACTAATCATCACGCCGTTTCCCCGCAGGGGTAGGTAGAGAGGACGGGCCGCCAAACAACTCGATCTTGGCACACACTCTTTGCCTCGTTCACATTCACATTCATACATTGTCATCGTCAAAGAGGAGACCTGTAAGCTACAAAGCACCGCATAAAGAAGAGATCGATTATACTATCTCATTCTGTCGCAGTCTAAATCCTAAAGATGTTTCCGTTTCATCGAGTTTCAAATCACAACGGTGCTAAAGAATTTTTCACTTCTAAAAGAAATACGGAAAAAATAACGTTTTTCACGGATACGCCCAACACACATTTCTATCGGTTAATATTATCAGTGGATTATTCTCTCCACGATGTTCACTATTCGGTCTTCACATGGAAACTGTGATTTTCACATAATTATATGCAGCGGGTGGCGGCTGCTTGCGTAGAACACAATATAATATAGGTACTCTCCGTCTGTATTCGGTTTAGTTGCATTATTCTCCTCGGAGGGGTCTAGTTGCATTATTTCTGATATTAAGAATGTATCAATTTAAATTGGCAATTTCCTTGCACGTGATTACTGCGACCTTTATCCATAGTTTCATACATGCAACATTTACGTATTCATCTTTACAAAAATCATATTTTTTTCTAATTCCCTTTTCTCACACTTTAATTGTTTATTTCTTTTGCCCATTTCCTGCCCATTAAGAGGGCATTACCAGAGAAAACCGGAAATACGTCATTTTCAAAAAAGTTTTTAGACGTATTGACTCTTTTCCACAAAAAGATTGTTCTTTTATCTAGCGTTCGTATGTAATAAATTTTAAGAATTTTTTTTTAATTTTTTGTATAATAAGATTATTCCATAGTAGCCCAGTCAAGATGTACATCCGTGCTTGCAAAAGGTCCGGTCATTCTGATTTTTTTATATGTTGTTAGGACCTAAACCAGTAATAAAAAAAATTTTTGCAACTTCGAAAGTGCTGTGCGAGCGGCGGTGGACCCATAAAACCAAGAAATTTTCGGATTCTTTTCAGTTTTTGCTCAACATCTCAGTGAAGGAAGGGTCTGACCGGTATAGTTAGTATACATACTTTTAAAGTAGACTAAATTTGCTATAATTTGAGATCAAAGCGAGCTATATGCAGCCGTTGGTTTCCAAGATACAGTTCTTCGAAAATAGGACATTTTTCCCAAAAAGTGAAATTTTTTCGAAATGGTCACTTATTTTGTAAAATATTTTCTAAAATACGTATCCCACCAAATATTATATGAAATAAAATTGTAGTAAATTTAATTAGCTTTCATTTAAAACTAGATTGATATCTGTAGACCTAACGGTTCTCTCAAGAACGCCAGATAACCAAAAACAGTCATAGGTGGGTTTTGGGGGGAAATGCAAATAAACTGTTCTCACGTCTTTTCATGGTTTTATTGTGCTGTGAAGTAATTCCATTAGTCATCGTGGGGTTATCCTAAGTTAATAATATAATTACGACCATTTCAAATTTCAAGTACCCATTAGTACCTATACCCATGAGTCATCATGGGTTTATTTTATGGCATAATTATCGACCAGTATAACGACCTTAAGTCAAATTTAAACAATACAGTAATTGGGAAACTTACTTGACTCAAATTTAAAAGGACCATTAATATTTTAGCAAAATGTTTTCATTGTCCCCCCCCCCCCCTTGACCTCCTTACCCGCACTCGGCCCTTTCAGGGCAGCTTTCAGTGCGTTGCGAAATGTCTATCCGTCCGGGCGTGTGTTTCGTGTGTGGTGAGGACCTCGACACAGGTCCTGTTGTGATCATCAAAGAACGAGGAATTCGAGCACTAATTGAAGTGAGTCAAAAACGTGGCCTCGCAGAAAATAAAAATTTCCTCCAAAATTGCAACCAAGTCAGCGTTCATGATGCATGCAGGAAGAGATATACAGCTGTGCGTAACATTGAAGCCTCAGTTCGTCGAGGAGGAGACTCTGCTTCCCAACCGAAGACTCCATCGACAAGATTATCAAGTAGACTGGCTCCTACCTTGAAAGGGATTTGCTTTTTGTGTGGTGATGCTATCACTGAATAATTTCTCCAGCAGCAAAGCAAACTACCATTGGCAAGAAGGAATATGGTCCATACAGTTGAGAAGTTGGGCATAAGGCAAATTGTTTTAGATGCAGCTAAACGCCGAGGTGACGATTGGGGAAGGGCCATTGAGGAGCGCCTCCTCGACACTGACGACCTGGTTGCTGCTGACGGGACGTACCACAGAGTGTGCTACAGGAGCCTGTTTCAATTACCATCAGCTACTGGGAATAAGAAAGATTATCGTCCAGTTAGTAATACTGAAGAAGCAATGGAGTGTGTGTACGATTACCTAATGGAAAATAGTGATGAATGTCAGTTTTCTTTATCACACCTTCTGCAGCAAATAAAGGGTGATTGTATCCCTGATGTCAAAACAGCGAAAACTTACCTCGAAAAACGTTTTGGCGATGACGTAGTCATAGTGGAGACGGGCTCCAACAAAGGGACACGCATTATACCAACTACGTCCGAAACCACTTTGGGAAGAACGTCTCCATCGTTTTTGACGGCTACCCCGAAGATGCTACCAAAAAAACCCCAAAACAGCGGAAAGACTCCGGCACTACGCAGCTCATTCCAGCTACGAATTGACGTTGGATGAATCCACAGTAGTTCAAATTGCTCAAGAGCATGTATTGGGCAATGAGAACAATAAGAGACACCTTATAACTCTTCTCTGTGACGCCTTTCAGAAGGATGGAGTAGAAGTGGCTGTTGCCGAAGAAGATGCGGATCGAGAGATCGTCATGATGGCGCTTTCAAAAAGAGCGGTAGCCGATCGGATCGTCATAGTGGGAGAAGACGTCGACCTGCTCGTTCTTCTCAATGGTTTAGGTGCTGAAGGGACAAACGTCTATCTTGAGAAGAGCACCAAGGGTGAAGCTGGTTGCTGTCACTACTCTACAACCTCCTACAATCACCAGGGCTCCCGGCGATTACCAGGAACGGTACTATTCACCCACGCGTTTACCGGGTGCGATACCACCTCAGTACCGTTTGGCCAAGGAAAGACCAAAATCACCACACTTCTGAGCAAGAGTGAACCACCACCCCACAAGCAGGCATCAAGTGTCACAAGTAGTCATTTTTCTATGGACAACTGAACTCAATCAACAGCTGATTCTGACAGATCAAAATTTAATTAGCAAAGTAGTGACATTTTAGCACATTAATAGACTAATCATAGTCGAAACACTTAAAACAGTGAAATATTAAACATAATAACAGTGTATTTCATAGTGGTAGTGAAAAATAACTCTGTATCTTGCCCTGAAAAATTACGACAATTTACCGTCATTGTAAACCATAGACAATTTATGTTTTGAATTTGAATTTTCAAATCCTTGAATTTGTTCAAAGGTGTTTCGAAGTCATAGACAAATAAGTTAAGTTATAATCATTTTTAACTAAAGGGGTATTTCTGAACAACCGCAAGAAACCTACCCACAAACAAAGAAATAAAATGTCTAAATCACGCAAGGTTTGCAGTGCAAAGAAAGCGGCTTCCTCACCTCTAGCAGCCCCGCTCGGCCCTATGGATTCACCATCGGCGCATCAGTCAATAATAAATATTGACACTGACTCGCTCATCAATTTTTTCGAGTCGAAACTCGAAACCATGCGGACTGAAAACAAGAAAGCAATTGATGCAGTTCAGCTAAAATTAGATGCGCTGTCTAATGAATGGAAGGAGCAGTACGCAAAAATTCTGGAATGTGTGAGCGTTCTCCAAGAAAAAAACACCAACCTCCGGCAAGAAGTCCAGTCACTCCGTGATGCACACGATGAAATGGAGCAGCGCAGTAGGATGTGCAACATTGACATCCATGGCATTCCCGAGGCAAAGGGCGAAAATTTAATCACCCTTATAGATAAAATAGGATCCAAAATTAACGTCCCGCTTCCAAGTACCTGTGTGGTGTCAGCGCACCGCGTCGCTCGCGGTCACTCGTCACCCTCCAACCGTCCACGCAACATTGTCATACAGCTCTCCACAAAGCGTCTCCGTGATGATGTCATCGCTGCGGCAAGGACTCGCCGCGGCCTCACCACGGAACAATTAGGACTTGGTTCTCCAACCACCAATTTTTATATTAACGAGCACCTGACATTAAAAAATAAGATACTTTTTGCGAAAACCCGAACCGCAGGAAAAGCCAGCGGCTTTAAATATGTATGGGTGCGGAACGGCAGTATTCTAGCGAAGAGGAACGATCTCTCGAGGGTGGTCACCATTCGTCGTGAGGAAGACCTTCAAAAAATCTTCACACATGATCATCAAAATATATGACTCCTACCACAAAGGTGTTACTGCTGTCATCAATGCCCGTTTTCTCCCAATTTTCTCCACCCTTGCTTATTTATTTGTTTTTTTCAAAGCTATTTTATATTTCTGTTTACTGCGCAATACCCCTATAACTTTATATCAATATCATGTTTCTTGCATATTAATTCACTTTGTAAAATGTTGACATATCTTATACTCCTTAATCTAATGAGTAATCTATGTTTTATATGTAAATTCGATACCTTGTATGTCCCACATAACGTATCACTCCCGCGATTGTGGAATAAGTCAAAAGACACTCTTACTCTGGTGAAATGATCTCATCATCTATCTCCGTTTACTACCAGAACTGTGGTGGTATTAGGACCAAAACTCAGGGGCTATTAACTAATATATTATCGAATAATTATGACGTTATAGTGCTAGTTGAAACATGGCTTGTAGCAAGTGTAAATACGGCTGAATTCATAGATTCGCGATACACGGTGCTCAGACGGGATAGGGACCGTATACTTACTGGTAAGATGGACGGAGGCGGTGTGCTGATAGCAGTGCGCAAAGAGCTCGCAGCTTCCCGGCTCGATGAGTGGGAAAACAGTCAAATTGAACAAATCTTCGTATCTATTCCGGTAAGGTCTTTCAATCTCATCATATGTGCAGTATACATACCTCCTGTCTCGCCACCAACGATTTATGATATTTTCTCCAAAAACCTGGAATCTGTATTTTCATCTGAGCCAAATAATATGTTTTGCATAATAGGAGATATGAACCTACCTTCTCTTACTTGGTCATTTTCTGAAGGCTGCAGTCAAGGTCTCGCCTCCTCAAACACGGCTGCATCGCAAAATTTGCTTCAAACAATGTCATTGATGAACTTGCACCAATATAATTGTATACCTAACCATAATGAAAAATACTTAGACCTCATATTCTATAGTCGCGAAACAAATGTTACACGTAGCAACGACCCTCTGCTTTCAGAGGACAGACACCACCCAGCCCTTGAATTTGACATATCCCCCGCTCAACCAAAAATCAATTACAAAAAAGAGCGTAGGCGCAATTTCAGGAAAGCTGATTATACTCAGATTAATAACGACATTAATTGTATTGATTGGTTATCTGAAACCGCAAATTTATCAGCCGAATAAGCAGTTGATCGATTCTATTTAATAATGAACAATGTAATTGATAAGTTTATTCCAGTATTGGCACGACGAAATGACAAATTCCCCATATGGTTTACTCCCGAACTTATTAGTTTATCACGAAAAAAAGATAAAGTTTGGCTCAAATGGAAGACATATAAAGGTCTTTCTGACTATCGTAAATTTTCCTTCTTACGTGCTACATACAAAAAATTGGCTAGTGTGATGAATTGCATTAACCAACAGTGAAAATAAGAAAATATTGTAGCTTCCCACTTTAATTCAAAAAGAAAATACCAATTAATTATAAAACAGATACACCTGCGACATCTACCGGTTCAAAGTAAATTGAATTCTTGTTGACGATAGGGATCTACAATTAAGTAGATTGAGATGAGTATTGATGAAAAGAACACAGAGGGTGCTAGAAATCATCATTAATCAGCGTAATAATAAATAGTTGAAATCAACAGCCAATCAGGTCTAAACAGAAAGCTATAAATAACTAATGAAACCAATCACAGAATGGAAGGCGTAGCCAGATTTTGAACAAAGGAATGGACTTTGAACTAAGCAATTAATCAGAGATTTATGAGAAAGAATATCGTCACCGACCGAAAGATCAATACACTATAATGTAAACAGGGTCTCACGCTCGGTGCATTAGATTCGATGACCCCAAATTTAAGATATACAATCAGTACAATGAAGGTGTTGGCAACCGCCGTTAACGAGCAAATTAATCCACATTATGTTGGAAAAACTAGGCAAGAAAATAGCAAGAAAATTATGATCAAAGGAAGGTTAAAGAAAAGACGTGTAAAACGTAAGAAAAGCTACTGTAGGGTTATTCAGCCGTATAACGAGTACATAGAAAGTCAGGGAGACCAGATTGAAAGGAAAGTGTACATTTTACATTTAAAAGGAAGAAAAACGCTGGAAATTAGGGATGTCACTCTTGTAACGTCAGGGAAAACGATTTGAAAAGGAAATCTAATGGAAAAACTGGACGTTTAAACGGAAGTGTTTATTGAACAATATAAGATTTCGACTTAATTTTGCGTTTTCAGACGAGTTTAAATAGATATCGTTATATATTTGGAATAGGGAGGTCATACTGGTTGCATTGCGTTAGGTAAATCAAACAAAAAGGAATTGTTTTCCGTCAATTGTTTGACGAAAGTACTATGGAAGATAGGAAAGTTTGATGATAGACGTAAACATTATTTGAGTTGACGACCCCACACGTGATTTTGTTATTAAAACAATCAGAAAACGAACACGGTTTTAGGCGATTAAACCCATTTTAATGGCTTTTTGGACGATAAAAATTATCATTGGGCATAGGGACTGTTTATTCAAACTAAAAACGATTAGATTTTACGACCCTCGAATAAACGCTGAGTTATCGGTCGGTACATCGAAGTCCAGACATAAACACATGTCAAATTTTAAATTAATGTGAATTCAGGGAAGAAAGGGACGGAAGTTGGGGGAAGATCCATATGAAGTAATAAAAATTGACATATATTTAAGGGCCGAAGTGGAAGTATCTCCTATAAAAATGTGGTAAACGATATATTAATTAGTAACAAATAGAAAATGAAATTTTCTATTGAGGCAGCAAACATCGAAAAACGATACGTATATCAGAGTAATGTACGGTGAAACTATGGATGAATTGATACGGCCAAAGAAAGCAAAGAAAATCTTAAATTAACAATTAATAAAATAAATACGGCTGGAAATATAAAAAATCATATAATTGTGGAAAGCTACATGAGAATGAATGAGGAAGAGCAAAGGAAGAACATCGTGAATAAAAGGGAAATAAGGGAAAATATGAAAATTCAAGTCTACGACATAATTAGGGACAATACAGTTCAAAATTGAATTGATCCATATAGGTGGCGTGAGAATAAGAAGGAACTTAGAAAAAAGAAAACTGGAAAACGCACATTAAAGGTTTTTGGCTTGAGTTTTTCATGTTCTGGTAGCGATAAACAAAATTGAGAATTATATACAGTTTATTGAAGACGGACCTCTTACGAATTGAGAAAAAAAAAATAACTAAAAAATTATGAAATTCGAGCTAATTTTGTATAACCAACAGACAAAGGGTTGAGGGGCATTTTGACGTAATATCGCCGGTCCGATCCTGGAAAAATGTTTAAACGAGAGAGGGCATGAAGAAAATCATGAAAGGTGGAGCTAACAGCAGTTAAACAAAAAAGGCAGAATCGATATATGAAATCTCGAGTTGTTATAGGTTAAATTCGTGGATCAAAGATAGCTTAGATAGGCCATTCTAATCCTGAGAGGGGTTTAAAAGACAGGACTTAGTGAATTTTCGTGAGTCATCGGGGGTTTTGAAAAGCGGAAGTTTGTGAGACGTGACGTGACGTTTAAAGCGGTTATTAATTGAAAAATTGTCTAAGTGTTAAAAATTTTTATGACTCTGAAATAATTGGAGTCAAGGCAATAGAAGTGATTTCGGACTTAGTATAATCTAGTGTTAGATAAAATGCATTTTAACAGAAAGTTCTAAGTGTCCAAAGTTTGGTATTAAATTCAGTGTAAGAGATTAGTACCATTAATAATAATTAATTAGATTCAGTGAAGTGATTAAATCATAAATTTAAATTGTGTTAGTGAAAAGTGTGGTGTTGTATTTGGCAAATTTAAAAGCAGTGTTTAGTTAAATTTTAGGACTTAATACTGGAAAAAAAAAAAAAAAAACATATCAGTAATAGTTCCTTAAATAAAGTGAAAATCGAACGTAATAATTTATCACAGGATTAATCTAGTGTTAGATAAAGTAATAATAATAAATATGGACTTTGGAATAAATAATACAAATTATTAAGTGTTGTTAAATGAGATTGTGATAACTGGATAATAATTATTATTTCGGAAAGTTTGAATAAATAGTGAAATACGTTATCTTACTGCAAAATAAAAGAGTTCGGTGATACAAGAATTAAATAATAAAAATAAATAAAAAAATAATAAAATAAATTTGTTAAGTTAACCAACGGGTTTTGAAAATATAATACATTTTGATTGATAAAGATTAGTCATCAATTAATTCAGTTTAGAGTCAACGCAATAATGAAATAATGAATAAAGATGATTAATCTAGGTAGTTAGACAATAGCTGAATTAGGTAGAAAAAAAATATATAAAAGGTTTGTCGTGTTGAACCCGACAGGAGTGGACCTTTTGGGGTAAGTCCTTACAAAGTATAAAAATTTCTAGAGACATGAACGAGGCAGAGGGCAGCTGATCGTCGGTATAAAATTTTATATTATTATAACAAAATATTATTTGCTTAATATGTGATATGTAATTATATATAAAATATTATATATATAAAATAGATATATTTATATATATATATGTATATATATATATACCAAGAAAGTTTAATAAAAAGGAAACACATTTATATTAAAAAGTAAAGGTATCGATCTCGAATACCTATCTTTGCATTTATCCGTAACTATTTAAAATAGTTATGTGTTTGATAAATTTCCAAGTCAAAGTTTTGTATTTATTTAGTATATATATACTATTTATTATAACTTCAGCTAATATAAAATGATCAAAAAAATGAGTTATGATATTAGAATTTACCTCAACTATAATAAAATTATATATATATCTGTGTATTTATGTATCGAGACAAAGTATATGTATGCATTATAATTATATTTATCGGGGGAACAGGTTAGACCTCGGCGAAAAGGAAATTATCACTATTAAATTCAGAAGAAAAATTTAGGACCATAAATCTCACATTCAAGAATGTTTTAAAAACAAACATCTCATGTTTGGAATCTAGGTCACGAAGCCAGTGGGAATGTTTACATAATTGAAATGGTTTATAAAACAACTCGGTCATTGGGGCACTGGGTCAGATGCTTTTAAAGGAAGATGTACCTGGGTCTTTAATAGGTGGTTGATAGGTATTAGTATTATAGTAGGTTGGGTTATTATATAGGTTATTATATATTTATTAGGTAGTTGACAGGTATTAATATTAACTTGACAATGGGACAAAGCCAAGAAATTGCACAATTATAGAAAATTTTTAAGCACAATCTTTAACTTGAACATGAAGAGATAAATTTAGGATTGAACAATTTGAAAGTAATTAGATTTATTATAGGCTAGTCAAACAAAAGAACTTGAAGAGTATCATTGGACATTTGAGAAAAATTTTATGGATTAACTACTCTCCTAGGTAGCTAATAGGAACATCAAACCTTTGGAAAATCACGGGTTAGTTTAGAAGTGTATTGAAGAATTACATGGAATATTCGAGGAGAAAATTATAGAACAATTACTCTCGTAGGTATCAATCATTTACATGAAACAGTTGACAAATCACGGGATAGTCAAATAAAAGAGTATTGAAGAACTACATGGAATATTCGAGGAAAAATTTATAGAACAATTACTCTCGTAGGTATCAATCATTTACATGAAACAGTTGACAAATCACGGAATAGTCAAATATAAGAGTATTGAAGAATTACAAGGAAGATTCGAGTAAAATTTTGTGAGGTAATTACTCTCATAGACATCAATCATTTACAAGAAGCAGTTGGAAAATCACGGGATGGCCTAATAAAAAGTATCAATCAGTTACATGAGACAACTGGAAAATCACGGGATAGTAAAAAATTTTACCAAAAGTTGAACCTTGGGGGAAAATTTGGAAAACAGTTCAACAATAGGAGGCAGTGGTCGCTCCTTAAATACAAGGACCATTAACCAAACACATAATAGAGATGGCAATCTCTTAAATAAAATTGCCAACCAAACAAAACAAAAAGCTTGGAGTTTTGGCGAATCTCCAGAACATATCGCCAGATAATTGCTTATTATACTAGTATCTATTAATATTTCCCACTTTTAATATGTATATATTCGGTCATCGGTTAAGGTTTTGTGCAGAATTCCTTTCCACGAAATCCGAGCTCGGGATTTGAGACTGGCTAGACTCAAAATTGCGGGTTATAATCCTACCCAAACGTATGTTTACATATATATCTTTCTATGTACTGTACATTGGATGATGTGGACCCGCTTACAATTAGCGTTTTAGACTCGACAGAGTTACTCTCACATCATTTCTTGTACGTAGAGCGAGGATTCACGACCCGTAACTCTACACAACACCGTGAGTATATGATTGCATATAGGACGAAACCGGTTCGCCCTAAGTAAATAGTAGACCTTGGAGGAGATGGAATTTGGGGGTTTCGGGACTCGAGGAAAAGCCTGAATAGAGTACACGACGACATGGAAGATTGACAGAACAAGGTACTAAGACCCTCTGGAAAATCGCGTCGGCTGACTGTGCGAAGTTCTAGTTGATCTTTGACCATCCTGTTTACTTGCAGGAGGATAGGAGCCAAATTTTCGGCAGAAAAAGGGTATTCTGAGTTCGTCAAATTTGCAATCTATTAATTACATTAACCTACTAAACCCATCTTTATATGTACCTTATAGCAGCTGAATCGGATTGGAGAGATGACAAGCAGATACAAAACAATCATAATCAAATTTACTAACAATTAACCATTTGAGTCATACTTAATTATTTGTTCAATTAAACATGCGTAATTCGATTAGTACAGGTTATTTACGAGTTCGTTAGGATGTAGGAAAACATAATAAGCGACGGAGGAAAGTTAGTTCATTTAGAGAAACTATTTAAAGTTAGATTTGCAAGAGAGAGACCAATACAGTTTGAAACTCAACGCTCTGACTAGAATCAAGAAGTTACCACAAAGAATGAAAGTAATTAAAGTCCCATATCATAAATCAAAAAAATTACACAACGTTTGATGGAGTTTAATTACAACATAAATACGAAAATATTTACGTTCAAGGTCGTAAATAACGTATTAATTAGTTAAGTACATATATCTCTAAAGGTATGTAGTACAAGGGAGCTTTAAGTAAGCTTTCTGTAGTATCAAAGAAAATAAGGGTCCAATTTTCATGAAGGCTTGTGTGACGTAGGGAAGGAATTTTCCATCCCTACTACACACATGCAAAGCCTTAAAGATTTAAATATCGATCAGAGCCAAAAGAAAAGTTCAAGAAAACTTGAAGGGATGAAAGAATTCCAAAAATAGAAAAAAAAAATCAAAAGAGGTAGAAGAGAGAATTATTACGACTGGTGCCAAGTGCCCAGGAGTAGAAAAAGAAAACAAAATCAGAAAAAAAAGAGAGAGAGATTATCACACTAGTGAATCTCGAAAGTTATTTTTCGACAACATCGAAAGTTCATTGCAAAATAATATTAAATGTTTTTGGTCATACATATCCTCATTAAAATCATCTGATGGATATCCTGCTACTATGTCCTACGAAGGGCGCAAATCTAATGATGCCCAAGAAATCTGTAATATGTTCTCTGAGTTCTTCAAGTCAACATTTGAACCCTCCTCTATCAATGACTCAATTAACATTGACCAACTTGAGGCCTCGTTTCGGGACTCTGGACTTACGTACATTCACACCATTGAACTAACGGAACAAGAAGTGCTATCAAGTTTAAAGTCGTTAGATATAAACAAAGGTGCGGGTCACGATGGAATACCGGCGTTTTTCCTCAGATCTGCTGCGTCGTCACTGTATGTTCCACTTACCATAATATTTAATAAATGCCTGAGTAACGGGGTTTTCCCTGATAGGTGGAAGTTGGCTTATATTATACCAGTCTATAAGAGTGACTCACGTCAAAAAGTCGAAAACTATAGGCCAATATCCATTCTCTCGGCGATCCCTAAACTCTTGGAAAGACTTGTCCATGATAATATATATCCCCAGCTTGCCGCCAAAATTACAGAACAACAACACGGGTTTGTAAAAGGCAAGGATACAAAGCATGGATCGAGGCCACCAGGTAGATGCAATATACTGCGATTTCAAAAAAGCTTTCGACAAGGTTGACCACCTTATTCTTATTAAAAAAATTATGTTCAACGGAATTAGGGGAAACTTATTACGTTGGTTTGTCTCATATTTGACAAAAAGACAGCAAACTGTATCATTACGAGGACATACTTCTACGTGGGAACCAGTTACTTCTGGCGTACCACAGGGGTCAATCCTGGGTCCGCTGTTATTTATACTTTTTATTAACACTGTTATTAAATGTTTCATGCATTGTTTATTTCTTTTGTACGCCGATGATATAAAAATATTTGCCATTGTTAGGAATTTAAACGATTGTCTGCTCATCCAAAGCGACTTAGTAAGGTTCGAAGCATTTTGCAATGAAAACAAAATTTACCTAAGTTACAACAAATGTAAACAAATAAGCTTCACTAAAAATCACAACGCTATTATACACAATTATTGTATTGGTAACTATTTACTCGAGCGCGTTCACTGTATAAAAGATCTAGGCGTCCTTTTTGATTCTAAACTCCATTTCGATGCGCACATTGAGAATATTGTGAATAAAGCTTACCGCATGCTAGGGTTTGTCATCAGAAACAGCCGCGAATTTCGAAAATCTGAAACTTATCTTCTACTTTACTACACGCTGGTCCGTTCTCAACTTGAATACTGCACCTCCATATGGACACCACTTTACGGTGTCTATAAATACAACATTGAAAGTATTCAAAAGAAATTTCTGCAATACCTAAATTACAGAATGAGCGCACCTAAACGGGGGTACATAAATATGCTCTCGAATTATAACGTCTCCACTCTAACTAACCGGCGAACATACCTTGACCTCATGACGCTTTATAAAATCTGCAATAACGTAATCGACTGTCCTGACCTACTGAAACTAATAAACTTCAAAATACCACCCAGAGTAACAAGGCTTAACGACTTATTCCACATTAGCCGGACGCGTACAAATGCTGGTGTCAGGGATCCAATCAGAAGAATGTGCGAATCGTTTAATCTAAATCAAAACCTCAAGGATTCCGACTTATTTTTTGATACGCGCAGTACTTTTAGTAGAAAATTAAAGGCTGTTTTCCTACAAAGTACAATAACTTAGACATTACTTGGTTTATAATTTTAACTACCTTTCTTTTTTTAAATTTCTGTATGACATTATTTTTTATATATATATATATATTTGGTCTTACTATCAAAATTTTTCCAAAAACAATTAGTAAACTTTTATAAGGATATTGCGCATTTTTTTTCATCTCTCTATTTGTAAAATAATATTTACTTATGTATATACATACGTCTTTTCCGTATTTAAAGGTTAAAATATTTGTATGTTTTTATCTGCTGTTAATGTTAATTCGTGAGAAATAGTTTGGATGCAGGTGAATTCTCTATTAATTGTTTTGCATATTCTTGTCAATTGACATCTGTATCTGTTTTTTCTCCTTAATAAAAAAAAAAAAAAAAAAAAAAAAAAAAGTGCTTTGTGGCTCTATATGGGGATGACATCGCTAGGGATACTTTGGATTTCCTGAGGTATAAGACGTTTGTCACTTCAACAAGCATAAACCTCGCCCGTTTGCCACCGACGGAAGATGCCGCAGGCCACCATGCAGCAAGGGGCTACCTCCAAGTACAGAAGTGGCGAGGAATCAACTTGAATCCCACTGAACGGGGGTGGAAGCTATCTTCTCAAGGACTCACCCCCATCCCCACCACGATGGATCCTGCACCTCCTGCCCTTCTGCGAAAAATTTCATGTAAATGCAAGAAAGGATGCTCTGGGAGCTGCTCGTGCAGAAAGGCTGGGCTCCACTGCTCAGTCCTCTGTCAGTCATGCGGTGGAAAATTGTGCAATAACGTCCCGGATGTGGAGCTGAAATGCTCGGACGATGAAGATGACCCGACTACAGACTGGGCGCCTCTCCCAGCGTCCATCACAGATATCGAGACACCTTCTTCGTGCGAGCCTAAGCCCGGGCCATCTAAGATAAAAAGAAAGACATGATTTGGCAACCAAGACACAATACCTACATGATATATATTAGTTTTATTTTTTGTGTACATATAACTTGTCCTTACAGTAGGTACCATGATGTTTGCAGAAGCATTTTAGTATGTAGGTATATAAAACAATGTTTGTAGATGACGTAATTCTCGATAGATGTATTATCTTTTCTTTTTTTCATCAAAAATGTGTAAACAATAACAAAAAAAAATTGTAACTGTTTGATAAATAAAACCATAAAAAGACGTGAGAACAGTTTATTTGCATTTCCCCCCAAAACCCAACTATGACTGTTTTGGTTATCTGGCGTTCTTGAGAGAACCGTTAGGTCTACAGATATCAATCTAGTTTTAAATGAAAGCTAATTAAATTTACTACAATTTTATTTCATATAATATTTGACGTGGGATACGTGTTTTAGAAAATATTTTACAAAATAAGTGACCATTAGGAAAAATTTCACTTTTTGGAAAAAAATGGCCTATTTTCAAAGAACTGTATCTTGAAAACCAATGGCTGTATATAGCTTGCTTTAGTCTCAAATTGTAGCAAATTTAGTCTACTTTAAAAGTATGTATACTAACTATACCGGTCAGACCCTTCCTTCACTGAGATATTGAGCAAAAACTGAAAAAAATCCGAAAATTTCTTGGTTTTATGGGTCCACCGCCGCTCGCACAGCACTTTCGAAGTTGCAAATTTTTTTTTTTATTACTGGTTTAGGTCCTAACAACATATAAAAAATTCGGAATGACTGGACTTTTTGCAAGCACAACCCCCTTTTCATGTTTAACTTGACTGGACTATAGGTCGTTGGCAGATTTATTCAATTTTCAAAAAAGTTTTTGTATTATACCACAAACATTTCAAATAATAAAATCAGGCAGTAAAATAAATCAATACATTATCTAGCAAACGTATGTTTTAGAATTTTAATTTTAGTTTCAATAAAATCATTAAAAAATATGTACGTACATGTGTTTCTTGGCGAAAATTGGTCCGTTTGTGTATTTATTTGCGCACTTACAAACTAATATATTTCAAATTTTTTTAACATTTTATTAAATTTAGACATTATTGAAGAATGATAAATACTTATAATCAAAAAATATCTACAAAAAGTACATTATTTTAATAGTTTTATCATCACGCCTTTCAGCATTTTTGGATGAAGGTATAAATTAAAGCTAATTTGAATTGAAATAAATTCGATATTGAGTTATAATTTAAAAAAGCTGGTACGGAGAATAATTAATCTTTCTCACTGTAACCGCCCTGCACGATCGTAAGAACAACTTTCGACGAAATGTGGATTTTCGTCCGCTGGCTGGTTAAACGCTCTTAACCCAACATTTCTTTGTGAAATCACTCATGTTAAGAAACAATCTGTATTTGAGTGTTAAATAACTCAATTTGGAGAAATAATCTGTATTCGAGTGTAAAATAAATCATTTTCGAGAAGCAATCCGTATGTTAGTGTAAAATAATTACATTTTAAGAAACAAAGTTAATTTGATTTTGAAATTCAACTCGATTTGGAGAAACAATATGTGTTTGAGTGTAAAATATTTAAATTTGGAGAACAATCTGCATGTGAGTGTAAAATAACTCAATTTGGTGAAACAATATGTATTTGAGTGCAAAATAACTCAATTTGGAGATGCAAAATGTATTTGAGTGTAAAATAACTCATTTTACAGAAACCATCTTTATTTTAATGTAAAATAACTCAATTTGGAGAACCAATCAACAATCAACCAATTTTAATGAAAAATAACCAATTTGGGATGCAATCTGCTTTTGAGTGTAAAATAACTCAATTTACAGAAACCATCTTTATTTTAATGTAAAATAACTCAATTTGGAGAATCAATCTGTCCCTGAGTGTAAAATAACTCAATTTGGTAAAAAAATCTGTATTTATAATAAATAACTAGGAGAAACAAAAAATGTTATTGTTATAATTAAAATTATTGTTACAATTTGGGAGGCGGGAATGGGTACCGCCGCCCCGGGAACCTTTATTGGATAACCAACACCTCTGCCATAGGTCACCCCAAGTGGTTCGCTACGTATGGTGATTTAGCAGGGGTGCCCGGATTCATGGGGTGAGGTTTGTCTAGGTCTTGTAGGCGGATGACCAGGACATACTGAACCCCAGATTCCTACCCACCCCTTAACCCCTTTTCCTTCCTAGAACTCTCCTCTCCTTTCTTTCCTAAAAAAACCCTCCACACAGCATCCCCAAAGATGACATAGGCCCTGTGGGAAATTATTTTCCGCTGGGCCTCCTGTGTGGAGCTGATGTAAAAACAATAATAATATATAACTTCAAGAAACAATCTGTCATTGGATGTAAAATAACTTCATTGGTAGGAACAATCTGTTTTTGAGTGTAAAATAACTCAATTTGGAAATCTGAGAATCAGTATTAGAGCGTTAATATTTTCGATTTTCAACTTATTTCTTACATTTTTATTTTTTTTATTGAAATTTTTTTATTTTTTGGTACAGTACATACATAAACATAATGAAAGTATATAAAAAATAAAACTTAATACAATTATTAAATACAAATATACATATTTTTTAAAAATATTCTCCCGTAATAAGCAGATGCCTGTGTATACGGGAGGAAGTATTATTTGTTAGGTTATTTTGATTTAATTTTTTTGAAATTTAGTTTATTTATACATTTATACAACGTGTCCGGAAACTCGTAGTACAAGCGGGAAACTGGTGAATCTACATCACGTAGAGAACCCAAAAAACTTATTTTTTTCGATCTCAGCATTTCGATTTTAATATTATTTTTTTCTATTTTTCCATTTTTTCGGCAACTAAAGGGTTAAAAAAACTTTTGAGCCCGGTTTACCCTTCGATGCATTTTATAAGACATTACATAGCTGAAATCAATCCCCTAGTGAACAATTTTTTCAAATTTAACCAAAAAAATTCCAACTTCGGACCCGATTTACTCGAAAACGGAAGCTCAAATCGAAAAAAGTTATACCACAAAATCGACTCCAAATGTGATGTGGAGTCTCCAGTTTCCCGCTTGTACTACGAGTTTCCGGACACCTTGTATATGTATACATTTTTTAAAATTTTTATTTATTATTTTTTTTTTTTAGTTAAGGTTTTCAGTATATTTTTTTAATTGTGTTTTGAAATTTTTGAAACTGTCCTTAAGGGATCTTATATTTTCTGGTAATTTATTAAAGAAATTTGTTCCCAAGTATTTGTAGTTTTGTTGACCCAAAGTTTTTTTACAAATGGGAATTGGTAACATGTATTTTTGCCTGAGATTTACTGTGTTTTTGAAAGGTATGGTTTTGTTTAGGATATCCTCTTTGTAAACTTGTAAGGTTGAATGATACAGGAAGAGAGTATTTAATTTTCTGACTTTAAATTCTTTGAATATGAGTTCAGATGGATATAGAAATGATTTTTTTAATATTATTTTAATTATTAGTTTTTGCGCAATGTAGAGAGATTGTGTGTGAGTTTTATAGGCGCCACCCCATCCTATTATACCATATTGGATTATGGATTGACAGAATGCGAAGTACGTCATTCTCAGTAGTTCTTTACTTAGAATGTGTCTCAAACAGCTAAAAATATATGTCAACTTTCGTACTCTGTTTTTAAGAATGGTTATATGCGGTATCCATTTTAGACATTGGTCAATACGTATACAGACCTTTTCGATATTTTCAATACCTCACCGTCTTGCATCAAAGCAAAAATAATTAGTTATTTATGTAACTGATATGTTTGTAAAATGATAAATATTTGTTGTACTAATATGCATCGTATGTATGTACTGTATGTTATTCTATATATATAATGTTTGTAAATGTTCGATACACTTGTATTATGTATGTAATAGCCCTATGTACGGGCGTTTAAATAATAAATAAATAAATAAATAGTGATTCCTAGATATCTGGTTGAAGTTTTCATTTCAATATTAGTACCCAATACGTTACAGTGGTGTTGTTGAGTGTGTGGTGCAGAATGGATCCTTATGTTTATTTCATAAGGCGTGTTTGGTTTTTTTGTGAAAAATGGTATGTAATGTGTTTTTTTAGAGTTTAATGTTAGTAGGTTATTGTCAAACCATGTTTTTAATTCATTTATGTCTATATTAGCCTTTTTAGTCAGTTCTAACCATGTGTTTGCTTTTAGAAGAAGCACTGTGTCGTCTGCATATGAGATAATTTCCCCGTATTTAGCAACTTCATATATATCATTTACATATAATATGAACAAAAGTGGTCCTAGAACTGTGCCTTGTGGTATTGAGAAGTTACTACTTTCGGAATCACTTAGTTCATTTAATAATTTTACTTGTTGTGGTCTATTTTCCAAAAAGCTTATAATCCAAGATAGCACCAGTCCATTTATTCCAATTGATTTGATTTTTTTTATTAAGTTAGTATGAGATATACTATCAAATGCTTTTACATACAAAGTATTAACGTGGTTTCTACAAATAGAAGTCTAAGGAGTATCAGTAAATAGCGTCAATTGGTCGATTTTCATTTTCATTCTCAAACGTCGAATTAAAATCTACAAAATTTCAGCAGAAATTAATAAAGCACATAATAATAATAATAATATATATATATTATTATTATTATTATCCATATAGAGAAAGGCAAAATTGTAGATGGAGACGAGGGTATATTTAGAAATTTCAAAATTCAAAGTATGAAAGGGGATGAGGTTTATAAATATTTAGGATACCCGCAATCGAATAGATTAGATCACACTAGTATTAAAAATGATATTAGGATTAAATTTCAAACTAGGATCAGAAAAATTTTAAAATGCAATCTATCTGCTAAAAATTTAGTAAAAGCAATAAATACTTGGGCAATACCTCTACTAACGTACTCATTTGGCATAATTAAATGGTCCAATACAGATTTAGATAGTTTAGAACGATTAATTAGAACTACGTTAACAAAATTTAATTGCCATCATCCAAATTCAGCTATAGAACGAATTAATTTACCTAGAAATTTAGGAGGTAGAGGTGTAGTCAAAATAACATCTTTGAAACACAATCAGGTAGAAATGCTTAGAAATTTTTTCCATAGGAAAGCTAATAGCTCAGAAATGCACAAAATAATTTGCAAGGCAGATAGAAATATTACACCTTTAAATTTATATGACGAGAATGCCAACATTCTTATAAATACTAACCAGGAATTATTAGATTCCTGGTCAAATAAAATTATTCACGCAAAACACTTCAATTATCTCAACCAAACGTATGTTGACAAACTTTCGTCAAACAAATGGTTGAGTATTGGAGAGTTGAGCGCAGAAATAGAAGGATTTATGCTTGCCATTCAAGATAGAGTCATTAATACTAAAAATTATAGAAAGCATATAATCAAAGATATAAATCAAATTGATGATTTATGTAGAAAATGTTTGGCTTTTCCCGAAACTATAGAACATATTATATCGGGATGTTCTATATTAGCGCCTTCCGAGTATACATTTAGGCACAATCAGGTTTTAAAAATAATTCACCAAAGTTTGGTAATTAAACATAACTTGATTGATTGCCGTAATGTAGTACCTTATTATGAATATGAACCAAATTCATTTATAGAAAATGAATTTTATAAAATATATTATGATAAAACTATACTAACAGACAGAACAATTAGCCATAATAGACCTGATATAGTTTTACATGACAAAATTAAAAAAATAACTTATATCATTGATGTAGCTATTCCAAATTCCTGTAATATTCAAAAAACTGTTTCTGAAAAAATTAGAAAATACACAGATTTAGGAAATGAGATTAAAAGAATTTGGCATTCTCGGACTATAAAAATATTACCATTTGTTATTTCGGCCACTGGCATAATACCTAGGAATCTGATTCAAAATTTAAGCATATTAGATTTGTCAAAGAATTTGTATATAAAAATGCAAAAAGCAGTAATTTTAAATACATGTAGGATTACAAAAGATTTTTTAAATATTTATATTGAGGGATCAGTAGGATTTATAGGTTCAATTAGAAATGCCACAGAGCCGAACCCTCTGATATGAAAATATCTGGAGTCGGTGAATTATATTCCCATTTGGTCTCTAGTGGGTTGACATGTTGTTCTTGTATTGTTTTGTATTTATAATACTTATATAGTGCAATTGCATAACGTGGATTCACTAGATGATCATTTGGGGAAGTGTATGAAAGGGTTTAGTTTTTCCTTCTTTTTTTTTTTTTTTTTTGGGGGAAAATTTAACCCGGACATTTAAATCTGGTGAAAAATATTTTTTTTTTTTTTTTTTTTTTACTTCTTCAAACTTCGCAAATTTATTTTGTGGCATCATTTTTCATATAATGAATAACTTATTACTTTGTATAAAACCACTATTTTTAAAACAATATCAACATGTTTCGACAACAATGTTGTCTTCATCAGGATATGTTACTATGATAAATGATAAACAAGTATAGACAAATATTTATCATAGTATATTATTATCTTTATTTATTATCTTTATCATTTATCATAGTAACATATCCTGATGAAGACAACATTGTTGTCGAAACATGTTGATATTGTTTTAAAAATAGTGGTTTTATACAAAGTAATAAGTTATTCATTATATAATAATATATCTTTATTCCATGAAATTGGCAACATTACAACTAAAAAAGTACATGTTCAAGGTAGATTACATCAGTACAAAAAATAAAACAAATAGGAAGTAATGTAAGAACGGTTACACAGAAGTAGCATAATTATACAATATTTTTAGTTGTGCATAGCCTGCCTTACTAGGTGAACCTGCATTGAGGCAGAATTTTTTGTAAATTGTTTCTCACAATTTTATCTATGGTTTTTTATAAATGTATAATGTAGGTTTCTATACAGAAAAAACTTTATTTTAGTTTACATTATTGTTTATTTATTTATTTTTATTTTATTTATTCATTTCTATGCTCTTACATACAGTTAACAAATACAATGGCACACAGTTAATAAATGCAATGACAAAGACATAAGGCTGAAGTAAAACAAAAAATATTTTTAATATGAAGCATAGTAGGTAGTAGAGTGAAATTTGATCGGCAACTGAATGTAATTGGTTAAAACGAATGTAGTTAGTTATGGATTGTGAACACCTCACTGGGAGAACCTGTGCTGAGGTGTACACATGTATTATTTATTATGCCATCATAAGTGATAGCACAGTATCCCCCTTGAGACTCTCAAGGAGGACTCCGTAGTACCACTCATTGTGGCAGTATTGTACATTTTATTTTTTTATTTTTTTTTTTTTTATTTGTAAGAAACAAACAGCTTTTACATAATTACAGTGATAATATACAATATAAGGTGAGCTGAAGTCAAGCCACAGAAAAGTCTTATGCTAAAGTTAATTGGCAAAAAGTTTTATTATCTTAAAATTAATTTTAAGATATAGGAAGGGTAGAGGAAGAGGAATATAGGAAAAAAATAAGAGATGCTCCCGATACATTCCATACTCTCGTATTAATGATCGATCGTACGCGCTACTTCATATCGGTATTTAAGTTATTACTAAAAATGTCAAATCTGTGAAATTTTGTATTATATTGTTCACATACACGAGGAATTGGGGAATTTATTCTAATATTTGTTCTACAGGAGGGCAAATAAAATAAATCGGTTTGTCGGGTTGATCTTGACGATATATGAAAAATTACTAAATTGGTGAGCTCTGGCGAGTCCAGGCCATTATTTAGAATTTTAAACAATAAGATTTGATCGAAAATTAGACGCCGTGTTTGGAGGGAGTTGAAATTGTGAAATTTAATGGATTCCGTATAATTTGAGAAGTGTAAGTTAAGTTTATAATTTATGTGTTTAAAAATTTTTGTTTGAATTCTTTCTATTCTTTCAATATGGGCTTGGTAAAAAGGAGTCCTGTAAAAGACGTATCAGCGTCTTTACAAGACTGTAAAAAAGTACCGGGTTTTTAGTGCACGAACAGGATGGTGATGATGGAAACAAATAATAAAACTGACCTCCCGTGCACCCAGTGCCTGATGCGTGAAGGACACTGGATGTGCTTAATCCTCTGCCTGATTCTGGCACCTGGCGGTTGCCAAAGTAGGGCCGGCTCTTCTGGAGGAGTGTTGGCACCAGGACTGAAGACAGGCAGAGGACGGCGGGGGAGGCAGCTGAGTGATATAAACTTCCGAAGAATAATACACGAGTTGACTGTTAGAGATGAACTAAGTTATTTCGTGCCCTTATATACCCTAATCTGGGCAAAAAGGTGATCACGTGGTACATTTATGGGGTGGGAGGTTTGACCTCGCCCGTAAGTATAAGTACTGCGACTTTCTTGTCGCACTTCATTTTGCTGGTGTCGCTCAAGAAAGTGGTCGCTTAAAATTATTATTTTATAATAATTCTACAGGTTATAACATAGTGTTTACAAAGGATTCCTTAATTCTAACATTTGTACAAAGATATTTTCTATCCGTAGATTTTTAGTTCGATGAAATTGGGAATATTTTTAGAGATGTTTACCATTTGTTGGTAGGTATTTGATGTTAAGTTAAGCTTGCGAAGTGATGTGAAGAAGTTAGTATTTTCCCCAGGTTCCTCGTAAGACTGGCTACCGAAACCTGTATGTCTCGTCGTCTTACGAGGTTCCTGGATTTTTAAAATGGAAAAAGACTGTTTTTTGATCGGAAATTTTTGAAAAAAAAGTCCAAAATTTTTGCGCAAATGCAGATAGCGTTGGCAGTTTAAGAGTTTTGTTTTATTGTCCTACGGGGTGTGTAAATGAAGTTATGTTAATAAATGTGTTTTGTAAGGGCAGTCCGCTTGGCGGAGCAGCCGTTTCCGGTGAGCAAATTTGACGGCCCTTCTCAGGGCCGCCTGGTCGCCTTGGAGGCGAAATAATAATGAATTTAGAATGTTTCCCGGTGGCAACCTGGCAAACAAGCTTTATTTGTTGCACCGGGGCATTGTACATAAAGAAAAAGACATATTAATGATAAATTAAAATATGAGGGTGCGTAACACGTCGGTTACAAGTCCGATCGGTGTACAGTATTCCAAGTGCGGGCGAATATATGAAGTGTAAAGGGAATATAGAGTGTTTATGTTTCGGAAGGGTTTTGCTATACGAATTATAAATCCCAGCATTTTATTGGCTCTATTAATGACTTCATCAGTGTGTTGGATAAAGTTTAATTTAACATCCAGTGTTACTCTAAGGTCCCTGACGTAGTCTACTTCATTGATATGTGTGCCGTTCAATGTATATACAAAGGAAAATTTATTTTTATTGCGTGTAAACGTTAATTTATTGCAATTTGGGATGTTAATAACAAATTTGTTTGATTCACAATATACATAAAGACCAACCATCAAATCCAACATACTGTAAGAATAATGATAGTAAAATCTGTAGTAAAAGTGGTTAGGATGTCGAGTTCATCATAATTTTTGTTGGGAGAACGTATGTTTTGATTAAGTATAGTTAGTGAAGCCTCCGTCCACCTTTGTCCACCTCTGTCCACCTCTGTCCACCTATGTCTACCGATGTCCACCTTTGTCCACCTCTGTCCACCTCTGTCCATCACTGTCCACCTCTGTCTACTCTATCCACCACGATTTGACAATTGCGAGGTTTTTTTCAAGCTATTTAGCTCAGTTTAGGTAAATTAAGTAATTCACATGTATTTACGTGTGAATTACTTAATTTACCTAAACTGAGAACCTAATAACCTATTTTGTGTACGTAAATAGTTGTTTCTTGTAGTAATTGTTGAAATGAAGTGTGATTTCCAAAATATCTGCTTAAAAATGCGGCGGCTTATGGATTACCTACTTATTATTAACACAGGAAGGTACTTACATTATGTAGCAACGATCCTTTTGCAATCCAAAGCACACATCATCACCAAAATTGTTTAAAATTATCATCTTTCTAAAGAACAGTTAGCACAGAGCACAGAGGTTATTCGAACTTGTACGAAAGTGGGGTTAATTAAGCACCTTCTTGAAGGAACCACAGATTCATTACGGTTATGAGAGGAATGTCTTCAATAACCGTGTAAATTTCAATGTAATCCACAAACACGTACTTTGTTTGAATGTTACATTGACACAAAATGTTGTTAGCAATTCGATAATTGTCAAAACATGAAATCACACACATGCCAAACGTAAACAAAATCGGGTATTCCCTCACGCATTCAAGGGACTCGGCAGCAGAGAGACTCTGCATGCGTCTCATTCTAGCCGCAGTTTAACAAACGAGACAACGCTAGTGCAGTGCTAGTTCCGACACGAAATCCGCCCTAATCGCGGCCATCTTTTATACGTTATTCGCTCGCTTGTTTTGGCACGTGTGGATTGACCCGAGAGAAAGAGATGGTAATTTGGTTTTGGAATTTTTATAGTCCGGTAAAAATAGACATTAAAACAAAATTAAATTTCTGACCATTTTTGAAATGAAGAATTCTTTAGCACTGTTCTGATTTGAAACTCGATGAAACGAAAAATAGCGACACTAAAAAGAGACAAATACATCAATAGGATTTAGCCTGTGAGAGAGTG
This sequence comes from Limnephilus marmoratus, assembly GCA_917880885.1. Lineage (NCBI taxonomy): Eukaryota > Metazoa > Arthropoda > Insecta > Trichoptera > Limnephilidae > Limnephilus > Limnephilus marmoratus. The sequence goes on along the minus strand of OU862916.1, from coordinate 40,118,433 downwards.
AGATAGTATAATCGGTCTCCTCTTTGTCCGGTTCTTCTTAGCCTCCCAACTCTTGTCAACTTTAGTTTTCTGAAGGTTTCGCTCCTACCGCCTGTGACTTCTAATATTTTTGTTAGTAAGTACTACAAACTTTGAAGTATAAATACAAAAAAAACTTTTTCTTAATAATTAACGTACAACAGAATCACCAACGTTTACATTTGTTAAAATATACAATGTAATACATTATTTTAACAATAATAATATTGGTTTAAGGGTTGGCAACATTTTGTATGTGGCAACCCATTTTACTTCTTTTGTTTTTTTCTCTGTGCTCCAAGCGTTCTTCTCTTGTTTTCATGTAATACGTACATCTTAAAATAAAACCAGTTACTAAAGTGTTATATTTCTTTTTATTAACTCAGTAGATTACAACAGGTTATGGGGCCCAGACACATACACCTTGATGTATAATATAAAACATGCTGAGTTGTGGATAACTGCTGCAAAATGATTAACCGGCGAATTGAGGTTAAGTTGACACCACGCCGCGTGCATCCATTGTTTGCAGGAGGAAGGCAAAAAGAAATAGAAAAAACATCTTGTTAAGTGTAGTGATCAAGATGGAAGGAAACCAAAACGGGTTAAAACTGGAAGGTTCGAGAAACTGGAATGTTTGGAAGTTCCAGACTTCAGTGCTTTTGCGTGGACAAGGATGGTTCGATGTAGTTGAAGGCCGAAGTAAAAACCTGAAGAACAGGCACAGAAAATTCTTTGGGAAAACGAGGATGCGAAGGCTCAGACCTTAATAGTCACAAGGATGACAGAAAATGTTATGTTGCACATTATATCCTGTTCTACTTCTGCAGAAATGTGGAAAAAGTTGCAGTGTTTATGAACAAAAGACGGAGACTAGCATTCACATTGTTCAACAGCAATTTTTCCAGTACAAATACGAAAAAGGTACAGAAATGTCTGTGTTTTTGTCAAAAATCCAAGAAATGCAGAACCATTTAAAGCAAATGGGGGAAGAGATTTCTGAGAAATTTGTTATAACTAAAGTACTTATGTCGCTGCCAGAAGAATATAAACATTTTGTTTCGGCTTGGGAATCTGCCCCTGATGATAAGCAAACCTTGGACAACTTAGTGGCCAGGTTATTGATGGAGGAAGAAAGGCTTATGGATAAGAATAACGAACATCAGCAAACTTCATCATCGTCAGCTTTTTTAATGAAAAATAAAAAGACTGGGAAGTGTTTCAAATGTGGGAAAATAGGACATTTCCAGAGCGAATGTAAGAATAATAAAAATAATAGTGAAAAGAACGTAATTAAAAAATGTTTTTATTGCAATAAAGTTGGACACAACAAGAGTGAGTGCTGGTATAAGAAAGGAAAAGAGAAAAATGCATTTGTAGTACAACAAATACCTAAAGAACTTTATCAACAGTCAAAATGGTTGGTGGACACAGGTGCTAGTCAACATATGTATCACGATAAAAATCTGTTTTCGACATTTTCACCAGAAGTGTCACAAAAGTCTGTGATAATAGGTGATGATACTGAAATAAATGTTATTGGCTGCGGACAAGTGGAGCTAGAGGTATTCAATGGACACCAGTGGGTCGAGACAACCATAGATAATGTACTGTGTGTGCCAGACTTACAAATAAACTTATTATCTGTGAATTGTACGGCAGACAAAGGTTATGTCATGTTGACAGATCAAAACATTTGCAAGTTTTTCAAGAATAATAAAGTATGTGCGGTAGCAAATCATGTTGGAAATATGTTTATTATGGATGTTTGTTATAAATATAATTCTCTTCAGAATTGTCAAGGCTGCTTACAGGGTAAATCACACCGGCTGCCCTTTATGAACACTGAGACAAAACCTGTCTTTGAGGAATGCGATAGCTTAAACCTAGAGTCTGTAACAGAAACACTCAATAATGAAAACTGACAATAACCAGCAAGAGTTAGTAGAAGATGTTGTGAATGATCCAAACATTACAAATCAGATGTCAGATGATGAGCAGCACAGCTTATATGAACCTGAAGAAACAAGTGATGAAGACAGTGAACGCGATAGTGATAATACATTACAGCCAGCTTCTCCTCGTCGAACCAAACGTGTCAGAAAGGCACCACAATTCTATACTTGCCAAAATGTGTACACTGCAGAGACAGAACCAGGCACCTATAAGGAAGCTATGCAGAGGAGTGATGCCTGTCAGTGGGAAGAAGCTGTCAAACAAGAACTGAATACCCTCAAAGCAAATAATACTTGGACAGTGTGCGCTGTACCTCAAAAACAAAACATTATTAGTAGTAAGTGGGTATTCAAAATAAAGAAAGTTGATAATATTATCCAATATAAAGCAAGATTGGTTGCCAGAGGTTTTGAACAGAATGATGCATTAGATTTATATGAAATGTACTCACCTGTTGCCAAATTGTCAACATTTAGATTATTTGTTTCAGTTGCTACAAAATTAAAACTATCAATACATCAGATGGATGTCACTGGGGCCTTTTTATATGGGGATATAAAGGAAATTGTGTTTATTAAATTACCGGAAGGGGCGTATGATGGTTGTGATAATATTGTAAAACTAAATAAATCATTGTATGGGCTAAAAAATCCCCTAAATATTGGAATGAAAAATTTAACCATGTAATAAGTAAAGCAGGCTATGTAAAGTCAAAGAATGATCCTTGTTTGTTTACTAAGTGTAATGGAGAAAATCAAACTTATGTTTTATTGTATGTCGATGACCTCTTGATGTTTAGTAATAATGAACAGGAATTAAGTGATCTTAAATTAAAATTACACAATGCATTTGTAACGATATATTTACCTAATATCTTCCTTTACTTATCACCGCCATCTAAAAACTCTCAATATTTCTCTCGTATTCAATAAAAACAAGTGCAGACATGTGGGTAAATCAGTGTAAGAAAAGATGGATTATACCAGTAACAAAGATGAAACATTTATTTAAATACTTTCAACAATTATGGGTAGAGCATGATTAAATTGATTTAAATCTACAGGGGTGGTTGATTACCATAGGTAAGTCAAATTAATGTGAAAACTATAATCTCGGAACATGTGGGTCTCAATAAATGGAAGCATTATATTTGTTAATCCTGAAGGGTGCCTGTACGGATAACCGAACATATTTAGAAGGATTTAAATTAAATGCTAAGGATAATAAAATACCAAAGTTAAGCTATATTATCTCGTGATGATCCATTACTAATTATTAATTCGCTCACGTGTGTTTCGGCCATGACCTTTGGCGGCTTGTAGTTCAGCTGTCACACCATGAAACTCCCCAGAACCAACTGACGAACGTATCGAAACTTCTTCTCGATTCGCCCTCTACCGGCGCCTGTACATTTAAAGGCTGTCAAATTCATCAGGTACCCGCGTGGCTAGAAACTCCGTCTAAATTAGGCCAGTACTTGCCCAAACTGTTGCATTACCCCCATGGCCAAGAGAATTTTTGCAAAAAATTCCACTACGCCACCTGGCGTCAGAAATCCTGAAGAGCGAAGGTACCGCTGCCACCAAGAATTCCAAAGTGCTTAACGAGATTTGTGGTGAATGAGTTTGAACTTCTAGTGCCTTCCCAGCTGTGTCACTTCTCGTAATGTTCTTCCCAAATATGTAGAGATGAATTATCCTCAAGATGATGTTGTAAACCAGTAAGCCTCCCTCGATAATGATTCAGTGAAGCAGTGAATGAAACTTCAAACTGCCCAAATAATAAGGGCTCAAACCTCTGCTTATATCAGAGCCACAATCTGTAGGTTGATGCAAATAAGTGCTGATCCCTGTAGTTGAAGAAATCCATTTGATGCAGACCAATGCTTGGGTTAAACTTCTGCCTATTCAAGAGCAACTGAAAGTAGGTTGACATAAATAAGTGATGTGCCATGTTGTTGTAGAATTTCCCTTTAGACGCAGTCCAAATGCTTGTGTTAAAACTTCTGCCTATTCAAGAGCAACTGAAGGTAGGTTGACATAAATAAGTGATGTGCCATGTTGTTGTAGAATTTCCATTTGACGCAGTCCAAATGTTTGGGTTAAACTTCTGCCAATTCAAGAGCAACTGAAAGTCGGTTGACATAAATAAGTGATGTGCCATGTTATTCTAGAATTTCCCTTTTGACGCAGTCCAAATGTTTGGGTTAAAACTTCTGCCTATTCAAGAGCAACTGAAGGTAGGTTGACATAAATAAGTGATGTGCCATGTTGTTGTAGAATTTCCATTTGACGCAGTCCAAATGTTTGGGTTAAAACTTCCTCGAAGAACGTAGAAAACCACGTGAGCGAAAAATAATTACTGAGCTATCGTTAAGAGGAAACAATTACTACGTATTAAAGGTGAAATAAAAACTTATATAAAGCAAATATTTAGATTGAGCTAAAAATAATTTGACCTAAACATGAAAAGATATAAACAAAAGAAACTTGACTCTAAACCCACATTCCACTCAAAACTTATGGAAATATTTATCCAAAATACTGTTATAATACCATTGAAAATTTAATAACATCTAAAATCTTGCCACCTACCAATAAAAATTCCAAATTGTAGAAAACCAACCCCTCAAAAGAAAATAACATAAAGTTAAGGTAATGAAACAACCACTGACATCTGTTGAACAGCGGAGAAAGATGAATAATCCTGTCAATATTAAATGGTTGAGAACCCGGAATAAAACTCCAAGATTGTGTAAGAAAATATAAGAATTTAAATCAGTCATACAGTTCCATTTTAAAAGACAAACATGTGCCTTCAAATGAGTTCCGAGCTCTAGAACCGACTTAAAGTCACATGCCGTGTCAAAAAGGAACTGTGCAAGAATTGTTAAAAATTAACTGTAAAACTAAACATCTAATATTATGTACTCACTCTATAGAGATACTAATTAAATTTCCAATTAGAATGCATATATAATTAAAACTTATGAAATATGAATTGTTATTATTATTTTAATTTATTAATTGGTAATAATTATGTTACCCGAAGTAAATTTATACATTAACGTATGTCTCAAGAACTCGTTCCTGACTATTTGAAATCAACATGCAACGGAGCTTCCTAAAACTCAAAATAGATAGTTTCTGAGAACTTCTGAGATTATGCGCAAGTATCAAAGTAAGATTGTATGACTATAAACACAAATTATCCGTAAAGTTTCTCTATGGAGAATTATTTTAATAATTTGTGTAAAATAATCAATAAATTTAAATCTTATAAAATAAGAATACTGTTTTATCTGTATTTCTTTGAAGAATGCATCACCCGAGCTAACATTATTATAACATATATAAGTAAAGAAAACCCATTTCCTTGACTTGGAAAATTCCCATGCTGCGAAACTTCCTAAAGCTCCCAAATAGATTATTGTCAGCTTCTGAGGCTATTGATTATGTATAATTATCACCATGAAAATACATGTGGAATTTTCCAAGGTAGAAACCGTAAGCACGACACCATTCAAGTCAATAATTACTACATGTAACCATAAATTATCAACCATGTACAAAACCATGTAGTATCATTATAAACACAATTCATATTTTACAAATAGCAAGGTTTACCTACAGGGAAAGGAACCCACTAATTTTATCAGTTCAAAGCATGAGCGTAATGGCCAATTACCCCCATGCTCTGAAGGAAAATTTTCATATAAATTACAATATTCATATACTACACTAACTATCACAAATACAAAGGACAAACAACCACAAAACAATTAACATATAGCACTCAATGTGTGGACACAAGTTTCATGTCAAAGTCATGTCATCACATTGAATGTATTTTGCAAACATAAGGTCAAAATGCATGCAAAATTTTACTAACTATCGGTACTTTAGACCGAATTAAATCCCATTACGGAAAGATTCTATTTTCTTACTGAAAGGAAATAAATTAAACCGCTGACTCCTCAGCATGCTCAGACTTTAAAATGTCCTTCGCGTGGAAAATACCTAAAAGCCTCCCATCCATGTCAGCCAACTGGTATGCCACAGGGGAAATTTTCCGCACAACTTTACTTCTAATAAATTTTGGAGCCAGTTTAGCTGAAAAGTGTTTAGAAGCATCTGAAAGAACGAAAGACCTCCGCCACACTACGTCGCCTTCCGCGTACTGAACCTCCCTCCGACGAAGATCATATTGACGTTTGTTGCGTTCATACGACTGTCGCAAAGATGTGCGCACCTGTGAAAAAATATCATTTAACTCTTGCAAACCTGCAGCCCAGGAATCCCGTTCAGCAAATTTAATTTCCTCCGCGTTGAAGTCAGCTCCTATGTAGTCCTTCCCTGAAATGATAATTTCCCTGCCAAAATTGAGGAAGAAAGGAGTGTAACCAGTGACTTCGTGCACAGCAGTGTTGATCGCTAATTCTATCTCAGGTAAATAATTTGCCCACATTCTGTGGTCAGTGCCTACATATGAAGCGAGGGCAGAGACTAAAACCTTATTAACTCGCTCAACAGGATTGTTTTGAGGGTGATATCTACAGTTGTAGAAAAGGTGCCGAATGTGAAATTTGCTAACCAAAGCCTTCATGTCCCGAGATATGTACTGCGGACCATTATCTAACACAATAGTATCTGGCACTCCAAACTTGTAGAATATTTCATTTTCTAAAATACTAGCGATATTGCTACCCGTTGCCTTCCTTAGAGGGAATAGCCTAGTAAATTTGGAGAAAAAATCAGAAACTACTAACAAGTATGTATAGCCTTTTTTGTAAGAATTCGGATACGGACCCAGCAGATCTGTGGCAATCATCTGCCAAGGACGCTGCACCAACTTGGGATTTCCCATTAGCCCTGGCGGTAACAAATTGGTGCTTTTATACCCTAAGCAAATCTGACATTTACTAATGAACCGTTTGACATCAGCTGACATTTTAGGCCAATAATATTTAAGTTTAATCCTATTCAAGGTTTTCATAATCCCGAAGTGAGCACACACTGGAGGAACGTGGTGTTCTAAAATAATGTTCTTTATAACCTCCTTTGGCATAACTTCCTTCCAGTCATATGACCTGTGAAGAGCGTCCATGCTTTGGATGTGTTTAAAAATCCTATCATTTTCCACTTTCCAAGCTGAATATTTGTCCGGATTAGCTAAAATTTTCTCTCTAAGCCTGATGTACCACGAGTCGGAAGTACTAAACTTTTGCGCTAATGCGTTTACTTGTAGGGGATCACGCGATAACGCATCCGGAATGACATTGTCTTTACCCTTTCGGTGAATAATTTCAAAATTAAATTGCTGCAGTCTTACTGCCCAGCGTGCGAGTCGTCCACTGGGCGACTTTAATTGTGTTAACCATTTGAGACTATAGTGATCTGTAATTATTCTAACCGGAATAGGTGAACCCTCAATGAAACCTCTAAACTTTTCCAGAGCAAAAATCATAGCGTTTAACTCCCTCTCCGTTGTGGAGTGATTCCTCTCTTGTGCAGATAACGACCTTGAAATGAATGAAATCGGGTGCTCTATTTGATTTTCATCAAATTGACTTAAAACTGCCCCGAGGCCTACGCTCGATGCGTCACAACTAATAGTGAAAGGCTTACTAAAGTCAGGGCATGCGAGAACCGGAGCGTTAACTAGGATATTCTTTAATTTAACAAAAGCCGATTGCGCCTGTTGATTCCACGCAAACTTTTTCCCCGCGAATTCCTTCTTTGTTAAGTTGTGTAAAGGAGACGCAATAATTGAAAAGTTATGGATAAACCTTTTGTACCACGATAGCACCCCAATGAATCTACGTAGACTCTTTTGAGACGTAGGGGTGGGAAAATCCACAATTGCTTTTACTTTCTCGGGATCAGTGCGAAGCCCTTTACTGTCTACAATGAAACCTAAATATTTTAAAGAGTCCCTGCAGAAAACAGACTTTTCCACATTTATAGTAAGGCCTGCGGCTTGTAATTTCTGTTTCACTTGTCTTAGAAGTTCTATATGTTCTTCAAATGAAGAACTTATTATAATAATGTCATCCAGATAACAGAACACTTTGCCATCAAATTGTGGCCCTAGCACCTTGTCCATTAACCTCATCATGCGGGAACTCGCCCCGTGGAGGCCAAAAGGCATGGTCACAAAGTGAAACAATCCTCTTTTAGGGATTGTAAATGCGGTTTTTTCTTTTGAATTCTCTTCTAAAGGAATTTGAAAAAAAGTGTCATTCAAGTCTAGCGTTGTTAAATACCGAGCACCCCCCAAGCTATTCAAGATGTCAGAAATGAACGGTGTCGCGTAGGCGTCGCGTTTAGAGTTTGCGTTCAAAAGTCTACTATCAAGACATAACCGGTACGTGCCATTCTTTTTTGGTACTAAAACAATTGGATTATTCCACGCGCTATTGCTGGGTTCAACCACTCCCAAAGCTAACAGTCTGTCTAATTCCTTGTGTACCTGCGGAAGTAGGTGCGGTGAAATCGGATAAATGCGTTGCTTAATCGGAGAGCAATTACCTGTGTCAATGACATGCTTCTCTAAGGATGTTCTACCTAACCGATTACCCGAATAGGAAACATACTCCCGAATTACTTTATTTAAGACTGAGCGTTGCGAAATGGATAAGTTTTCTGCATTTTCTAAACCTATTACATCAGCTCTACACTGTGTTTTGACCGACTCCTTAGAAGCCATCAATTTTGATATTCTTGGACAAATATTGAAGATTTTCCAAAAATCACAGCCTAGAATAATGTTAGCATTTATCTGAGGCATAACCACAAAACTGAAAACCCTCTCTGTGTTATCAAAACGAATCGGTACCGTAATTTTATACGAACAAACAACAGAATGACCTGTAGCCGAAACTAAAGAAAACTTAGTGTCAAGCTTGGAAAGCTTGAAACCCAAATCTAAGAATTTCCTATGAAAATTGTTACCTAAAATGGAAATGTGAGAGCCCGAATCTAAAAGACCAGAAAAATTTAACCCTAAAACTTGAAAAGAAATGTGAGGACGGTTGTCCCTGTTTACCGCTCCCATCTCCTTTGAAGTATTTAAGTTTTTATAAAAATCTCTTACTACAGCCAGCCAGGAAGCCCATTCCCCGGACGTCTCCTCGGCGAGCGTCGACGTCTTAACGCCCGCTGTCTGGAACTCCGGGGTATTCAGTTTTTTGAACGGCGGCAGCCACAATCTGGAGACTTCAGTCCTGGTCTTCCGCAGCGGAAACAATGCACGCCCCTGGAAACGTTATTAGACGGGCTAAGATTATCATGGTTCATAAAACGACGGTTATTTCTAAAATTGGGATTGACATTTCCTGAATTATTATTATTCCTACCATTGTTCCTGTTATGTGAATTGTTATTCCTGACAAAATTTTGATTATTAGATGCAACAGTAGTAGAAGAAACCCTGTCACTGGAGCGGGTGTCCGCTAACTCAATCATTTTCCCAAGTTTTTTCAGAGTACTGATATCCGGAATTACCGATAGCGATAACTTTTGAATATATCTAGGCAACATATTACATTGTAAAATCTCCAATAATTCATCATCAGGTAATTTCGATGACAAACGATTATTTAAAATGAGAATGCGAGTAATAAAAGAGTTTAAATTCTCCTTCTGCATTTGAACGGTAGCTCTCAGTTGAGCCAACAGTCGCCTCTCGTGATCCAGAAACTCATATTCCTCTTTCAGAGCCACGACGATGTCAGACCATGATGCAAATGAGGAGCGATTTACTCTGTACCATAAGAGTGCATCACCAGAAAACAATTCAACAGCAGATGTAAAAAGTGAAACTTTACTCACATTTCGAGCTAGTGCGAGCTCTTCGATTCTCTCTATAAAATCGTGTACGCCAGCTGAGCCGTCAAAAGTAATGTTCCACTTGTGAACAGGAACCGACAAAGGGGACGAAACGGGAATCGATGCAGCTAAGTTATCACCAGGTTTCGCCATGTTGATTGTATCTGCTTTACTCCTTGTGACAATTGTATATTCCATAACCTAACTACAAAGGGATTATAAAACAAAAAGTTATTAGAACATGCGACAACACAAGATGTTACACCAATACTCGGAAATATTTCCCATGCATCTCAAGATAAAATTATAAATAAAATGTCGCCAGATAACTGGAGACGTTTGAAAAGCGCAAAAAAAACGCCGGTGAGTTGGTTCCTTTGCAAAGCAAAATTGTAAACTTAAAAACTACCGGGAGACACGTGTCTATGCAGGTGTTCAACAAGCCGCCGTTGACCACAACACACATGACGAACAACAAATCATCACGAGATAATACAAATGAAGGAACAATAAAATACACGAGCACATGTCCGAGACGCCACATTAAGTTCTTTTATAACGTTGGGCCCAGATTGTAACGATATATTTACCTAATATCTTCCTTTACTTATCACCGCCATCTAAAAACTCTCAATATTTCTCTCGTATTCAATAAAAACAAGTGCAGACATGTGGGTAAATCAGTGTAAGAAAAGACGGATTATACCAGTAACAAAGATGAAACATTTATTTAAATACTTTCAACAATTATGGGTAGAGCATGATTAAATTGATTTAAATCTACAGGGGTGGTTGATTACCATAGGTAAGTCAAATTAATGTGAAAACTATAATCTCGGAACATGTGGGTCTCAATAAATGGAAGCATTATATTTGTTAATCCTGAAGGGCGCCTGTACGGATAACCGAACATATTTAGAAGGATTTAAATTAAATGCTAAGGATAATAAAATACCAAAGTTAAGCTATATTATCTCGTGATGATCCATTACTAATTATTAATTCGCTCACGTGTGTTTCGGCCATGACCTTTGGCGGCTTGTAGTTCAGCTGTCACACCATGAAACTCCCCAGAACCAACTGACGAACGTATCGAAACTTCTTCTCGATTCGCCCTCTACCGGCGCCTGTACATTTAAAGGCTGTCAAATTCATCAGGTACCCGCGTGGCTAGAAACTCCGTCTAAATTAGGCCAGTACTTGCCCAAACTGTTGCAGATGAAAGATTTGGGACCAATTTCAAATTTTCTTGGTATCAGTGTTAAACAGAATTTGAAAGACGGTGTAACTGAATTATGTCAAAAATCTTATTTAGAAAATGTATTAAAAAGATTTAACTTGGAAAATTGCAAACCAATATCTACCCCTATTGATCAAAATTTTAATGTAAAAATCTTAGAATCTAAAGAATGTAAGTCTGACAAGGATATTGAAAACACTTGTAGGAAAATTATTGGAAGTTTAATGTATGCTGTCTTAGGCACTAGGCCAGACCTTTGAGTAGCTGTATCTATATTAAGTAGGTACCAAAATAATGCAAGTGATGTATTGTTGACTCATTTAAAAAGAATTTTAAGATATGTAAAATATACTCTAGATTATAAGCTGATTTTCAAATGTAATGATGATGGGCTTGTTGGGCATTGTGATGCAGATTGGGGTGGTGACACACGAGATAGAAAGTCTACCACTGGCTACTGTTTCAAGTTCTCCAATTGTCTTATATCGTGGTGTTCTAAGAAACAGTGTTCCGTAAGCTTATCATCAACCGAAGCAGAGTATGTTGCAGTCAGTATGGCGGCTAGTGAATCTTGTTGGCTGTCAAGTTTATTAAAAGACTTTAATAATATAAATGTTTGTCCTGTACCTATGTACAGTGATAACCAGTCTGCCATAATGGTTGCAAATACTGATAATATTAAAAGACTAAAACATATCGATAAATGTTATCATTTTGTTAAAGATTTTATTAAGGAATCTAAGATATGTTTAAAGTGTGTTAAGACTGAGGATCAAATAGCTGATTTACTAAGTAATTGAACAAAAATCTATTGTTTAAATTTATTACTCAATGTGGACTATACTAGCTAATGTAAGAATGTATTACATTGAGCGGGGGTGTTAAAATATACAATGTAATACATTATTTTTTAACCATAAAAATATTGGTTTAAGGGTTGGCAACATTTTGTATGTGGCAACCCATTTTAGTTCTTTTGTTTTTTTCTCTGTGCTCCAAGCTTTCTTCTCTTGTTTTCATGTAATACGTACATCTTAAAATAAAACCAGTTATTAAAGTGTTATATTTCTTTTTATTAATTCAGTAGATTACAACAACATTAATTAATGTGAAGGTTGGTGTTGCTTTTTTGCAACTAAATTAGTGATATTCAGGTTAATGTTACTACTACTAAGCTGTAATCTCAAATCGGATTACACTTGTAATATGTTTCTGATTTGAAACTCGATGAAACGAAAAATAGCGACACTAAAAAGAGACAAACACATCAATAGGAATCCTCTTTGTCCGGTGCTTCTTAGCCTCCCCACTCTTGTCTACTTTAGTTTTCTGAAGGTTTCGCTCCTACCGCCTGTGACTTCTAATATTTTTGTTAGTAAGTACTACAAACTTTGAATTACAAATACAAAAAAAAACTTTTTCTTAATAATTAACGTACAACAGAATCACCAACGCTTACATTAATTAATGTGAAGGTTGGTGTTGCCTTTTGCAACTAAATTAGTGATATTCAGGTTAATGTTACTACTACTAAGCTGTAATCTCAAATCGGATTGCACTTGCAATATGTTTCTGATTTGAAACTCGATGAAACGAAAAATAGCGACACTAAAAAGAGACAAACACATTAACACATACATCAATAGAATTTAGCCTGTGAGAGAGTGAGATAGTACAATCGGTTTCCTCTTTGTGCGGTGCTTCTTAGCCTCCCCACTCTTGTCTACTTTAGTTTTCTGAAGGTTTCGCTCCTACCGCCCGTGACTTCTAATATTTTTGTCAGTAAGTACTACAAACTTTGAAGTACAAATTAAAAAAAAAACTTTTTTTAATAATTAACGTACGTAGAATCACTAACGTTTACATTAATTAATGTGAAGGTTGGTGTTGCTTTTTTGCAAATAAATGAGTGATATTCAGGTTGATGTTACTACTATCTGTAATCTCAAATCGGATTGCACTTGCAATATGTTTTTATTATTATTTTTCGGGCTAACTTGACCGGACTACCGGATATACTGCGTGTATCTACGATCAGCTGTTTAACCGTGGAACGACCAAATATTTTATTTTTAAACTGAATTAAATGATGGGCAATTTCAAAATAATGCTTTAAATCCGGATTTCTTTGTTTGTTTTTCTTTTAAATAGTGTTTATTAATAAGGTACTATGATCGTCAGTAATAATTTACAAGAATTTGACCAAAAAAAATCAACTTCTGACTCGATTTACTCGAAAACGAAAGCTCAAATCAAAAAAAGTTATACCACAAAATCGACTCCAAATGTGATGTGGAGTCTCCAGTTTCCCGCTTGTACTACGAGTTTCCGGACACCTAGTATACATATTTTTTAAACTCTTTCTGTGTTTGACTCAGTTTGATGTTTTGTGGGAGAATGTTGAATATTTTCGTTATATTATGTTAACTAACTCTATTAAATTTCGTGGAACTTTGTGAAATCTTGAATTTGTCGATGAAAACTACTTTTGAAATATTTTGGAATCATTTAATTGATTTTTTAATAACGCTTTCGACGATGAACAATAAAATTTGTAATCTTTTTACCTATGGAAATAATTGACTAAAGAATCTTTAAGGTTCGTCATTATTTGTTTTTCGTCTGTTTTCGCTTTATTTTATTTATTTATTTGAGACACAAACAGGATATTTATAAAACATTTTTGTGGGTTAAATATAATAAATTAAAATACAAATATAAATATCCCTAGACTAATGTGTCTGCAGTAATCACATTTGAATTTTTACAGAAGCAAACACATGAAAAACAATGCAAGTATTATTTATACATAACTTAAAAAAAAACTAAATACAAAATTGAAATACATTATAAGTATACAATATTTATGAAGTATTTCCTGAGATGTAATAAAACAACAAAAAAAAAAATTTTTTTTAGGTGCACAAAAAGTGGAGATATTTTTTGAAACATGTTACATTATTTAGAAAAATATCTATGAAAGTGTGTATTTTAACAAGATCGTTGTATGATCGACACATTCTGGATGTACGATTAAAATATCCAGTATTATTGGTTTTTTTTCGTTATTTGTTTTTGGGGTGTTATGCTGTGTTGCGCAACATACTTCTTTAGCCAACGTTTCGGACATCGTTGCAGTGTCCATCATCAGGACAGATCCGGCAGATCCGGTAGATGTGTAATTTTTAGTCGTGAAGTGTGTGCTTATTTACTTCGAAGCGATACCGTGTCGCCAGCACCACTAACTTTCACCAGTACAAAATAATCGTGACAAGCAGTGGCGTCATCGCCGCGGAACGGAATAGAAAGTTCATTAAAACGTGGTATTTATGCTAGCCAGGGGCAAGTCCGTTTGCGAGATGCCGACGGAAGTGGCTCCATCTCTTAATGAAATCTAAAATTATAAATCACAATGGTAAGAATTTAAGAAAAAAAAAATTACAATGGTTAACTTTCACCAGTACAAAATAATCGTGACAAGCAGTGGCGTCATCGCCGCGGAACGGAATAGAAAGTTCATAAAAACGTGGTATTTGTGCTAGTCAGGGGCAAGTCCGTTTGCGAGACAAGACAAGGCAAATCATAAGAGCCAAATCTACACCAAACGAAACGAAACGGTCTGCAAAGGTCAGGGGCAAGTCCGTTTGCGAGATGCCGACCGAAGTGGCTCCATCTCTTAATGAATTCTAAAATTAGAAACCACAATGGTAAGAATTTAAGAAATAGAATTACAATGGTTAAAGCGAATTCAGTCAATATAAATCAAAATGGTTTACCACGAGCTGTCAATTACTGTATACTTAGACATGGTTTTTTGCTCTATTAATATTAAATGAATTTTACTAGAATTAGAATTACACTGGTTAAAGCGAATTTAGTCAATATAAAGTTATAACACAAAATGGTTTAGCACGAGCTGGCATTACTGTATACTTTTTTGTTTTTTACATGAGCTCCACACAGGAGGCCCTGAGGAAAATAATTTCCCTCAGGGCCTATGTCATCTTTGGGGATGCTGTGTGGAGGGTTTTTTTTAAGAAAAGGAAGGAGAGGAGAGTTCTGGGAAGGAAAATGGTTTAAGGGGTGGGTAGGAATATAGGGTACAGTGTGTTCAGGTCATCCGCCTCCAAGACCTAGACAAACCTCACCCCATGGACCCGGGCACCCCTGCTAAATCACCAAACGTAGCGAACCACTTGGGGTGACCTGTGGCAGAGGTGTTGGTTATCCAATAAAGGTTCCCGGGGCGGCGGTACCCATTCCCGCCTCCAAAATTGATATATAACTTAGACATTTTAGATACCAAGAGCTATTGAGCTTAGCTCCGTCGTCTCTATTAATATTAAAAGGGTTTTTGTAGATTTCAATTGCCTCCGTAATTAGGCGTGCTCTATAAGTTTTGGGTCTTCCCAAGACCTCAGGAACAAATCCAAAGTAATGGCCGGTTTCGATTAAGTGCTCAGCGATTGCCGATTTATCAGGGTGGCCGAGTTTGCAAGCACGAAAGTGTTCTGCTATCCTTTTGGAGATCGTCCGCTCTGTTTGGCCTACATAAACCTTGTCACATCCGGAATAGCTGAGTTTATACACTCCATCTGCTTCCAGAGGAAACTTAGTCTTTGCAGACCTCAGTAGGTCTTGAATTTTAGTTGTGGCGCCGAAGACAGTCTTGATGCTATCTTTTCTCAACAGCCTGGCGATTCTATCTGTCACATTGTGAACGTAAGGCAGGAAAGCGCAGCCTTTTAACTCTTGTTTAGCTCTGTCTTCGTTTGGTGTAGATTTGGCTCTTATGATTTGCCTTGTCTTGTCTCGCAAACGGACTTGCCCCTGACTAGCACAAATACCACGTTTTAATGAACTTTCTATTCCGTTCCGTGGCGATGACGCCACTGCTTGTCACGATTATTTTGTACTGGTGAAAGTTAGTGGTGCTGGCGACACGGTATCGCTTCGAAGTAAATAAGCACACACTTCACGACTAAAAATTACACATCTACCGGATCTGCCGGATCTGCGCTGATGATGGACACTGCAACGATGTCCGACACGTTGGCTAAAGAAGGAGGTAGCGCAACACGGCATAACACCCCAAAAACAAATAATGAAAATGCTTTAGGCCGTGAAAATCTTAAAACTTATCTCAGTATTATTGGTATTTTAATCCTATGTCTAATCGCTTATGGCCAGTTTTCGTACAAAAAAAAAATGATTTAGAGAATTTAAAAATAAACATAACTGATGTAATACAATATTTGGTGAAAACTTTTCATTATCCCTCCGGGATTATTTGGCGTGAAAATCCAGGATCCAGTCCTGTCACTAATATTTTATAAGTGGCTACATGTAAAAAATCCCCCCAATGCTACAACTCCGTGCTCTGTTGGGATTTTTTAATTGTGTAGGAAAATTTGAAGTGTAATAAACCAGTTGGAAGAACAAAGAATGTTCTTACACAATTTTTTTTTCAATAGTTTTTTTATGTGTTATGTGAATAACGCAAGAGTACTGACTTCAACCCAACCGTCTGAAGCCTGTGAGACTATGGCATCCCCAATTGGGATATGTGTGAGGCTGAAGGAAGGTAAGAGAGGATGGAGTTTTTTTAAATTTCTTTTAAAATAATTCCCCAGGGCCTATGTCGTCTTCGGGGATGCTGGGTTAAGGGTCTTTTAGAAAAGGACGGAGATGAAGTTCTGGGAAGGAAAAGGGTAGGAATTTGGGTGACAGTATGTCCAGGAGTGACGGACGGATGAACTCATTCCTCCCACTGCGATACAAGGCAATGTTTCGAAAGAGTATCGCTAGAGAAGTCAATGGGACTCCCTCAACCATTCTTTCCCGATCCGGTCTGCCATGCGGCGGATGCGTCTTCCATGGTGGCATAATATATAAAAATATAGAATTTTATCTGCAAATTATTTTTGCCGAGTACCTAAACTAAACGTTTTTTCCAACGTAAAGATTGTTGAGATTTTATTGGACCTTCCGTGGTGCTTATTCTGCGATGTTCTTAGTATTCACCCCCTCGATGCGAACTTTCCTGCGGCTTTTAGGGAATGCACTAAATATTTTATAGGAAAACTTTAACAACTCCTCTGCAGTGTATGCCTTTACGACTCTGTCATGATTTTATCAAAAGAAACATTATTCTGTTCGGAAGAAATCATAATAAGCTACCGCCATCATTTTTAGTAGAATAGAATGTTGTTAAACTTGACTGGTAAATGCAAAGGCTAAGGGTTGAAAACCAAGAGCAAGCAAATCAGATTCATAGTTTTATTTATGTAAAGTTATAATATTAAATTCACTGTTTATATACGACGCAACTTTAGAAATATCCCTTAAGAGGGCATTACCAGAGAAAGCCGGAAATACGTCATTTTCAAAAAAGTTTTTAGACGTATTGACTCTTTTCCACAAAAAATTATAAATGGATTTCGAAAGATTGTTCTTTTATCTAGCATAGTTATGTAATAAATTTTTTGATTTTTTTTTAATTTTTAGTATAATAAGGTTATTCCATAGGTCGTTGGCAGATTTGTTAAATTTTCAAAAAAGTTTTTGTATTATACCACACCCATTTCAAATAATGTAATCATGCAGTAAAATAAATCAATACATTATCTAGCAAAGTTATGTATTAGAATTTTAATTTTAGTTTCAATAAAATCATTAAAAAATATGTACGTACGTGTGTTTCTTGACGAAAATTGGTCCATTTGTGTATTTATTTGCGCACTTACAAACTAATATATTTCAGATTTTTTTAAAATACTTATTAAATTTAGACATTATTGAAAAATGATAAATACTTATAATCAAAAAATAACTACAAAAAGTACACTATTTTAATAGTTTTATCATCACGCCTTTCAGCATTTTTGGATGAAGGTATAAATTAAAGCTAATTTGGATTGAAATAAATTCGATATTGAGTTATAATTTAAAAAAGCTGGTACGGAGAATAATCAATCTTTCTCATTGTAACCGCCCTGCACGATCGGAAGAACAACTTTCGACGAAATGTGGATTTTCGTCCGCTGGCTGGTTAAACGCTCTTAAAAATCGGGCGTATTTAACAGTATATAAAAATATTTTCGCTTTATATAAAATTCAAATAAATGGAATATTTGTGAACGTAAAAAAAACGAAAAATTTTTCTCAAATGATCGTGAAATATGCTTTCAAATTATATTTTTTCAAACGTTAAAAAGATTTAAAAAAGGCTCACCTTGCGTTTTTCTGACTTAATTTTTTCTAAGACACAGGAGACCCTGATGAAAATAATTTCCCTCAGTGTCTTTTTCATCTAAGGGGATGCTGTATAGAGGGTTTTTATAAGGAAAGGAAGGAGAAGAAATTCTGGTAAGGAAATAGTTATGAGGAATGGGTCAGTGTTTCCAGGAGAGATGGACGTATGAATCTCTCCCTCCAACTGGGATGCAAGGCGGTGGGTCGAGAGGTTCTGGCTGAAGAGAATAAAAGACCTCCTTCATTCAGTCTCTCTTGATTCTGCCCACTCCGCAGTAGGTGGGCAGACGCATCGGCCGCCAAGACCCGGAAAAATCTCACCCATTGAACTAGGGCACCTCTGCTAAGTCACCAAACGTAGTGAACCTCTTAGGGTGACCTATGGGAGAGGTGTTGGTTATCCAATAAATATACCCGCCTTCCAATTACTGGTCATGAAAAAAAAACACTCACATTTTATTAGACAAATGAATTATAAAGGTTATTGTCACCTCACTTTTTTTGTTGATTCATGTAAAAATAATTCTTAATAATTTCACAAAATTTCTTTTATTTTTCAAATTGTGGTCGGAAACTTTGGTTTCATAAAGATGTACATTCCAATCATTTTGTTTTTAACTTTTAGAAATGAATAAAAAGCGTGTTGTTATCTCTTTCCAATACCGTTTAGATTTTAGACCATACTTCTGACTAAGACACGACGATTTCTTTGAGCTGAAAAAAAATTACTACAACAACAAAGTAAACAAATATAATTAAACACTCCCCCCCCTATACACACGTGCAAAGCTATTATTTATGTTATTTATAAAAGGGAAATACACAGTACACTTTTGTTAATAAATTAATATATTAACTCTTCAAACTTCGAAAGGACATTACTAGTAACAAACATCAGCCGCCAGGGACATATCTGACCCATGTTGGATTTATTATGAAAGTATTTTTACCATTTTCTCTGTAATGCGAAGATAAGTAATTTTTTCGCTGCTAGAAAGAGAAATAATTATTCTTTTCAGTTCGTTTTAAGTACTTGTACTTGATAGTACTCATACTTGATTTCACGGATAAAATCCTAGAAAGTGGACCATTACAAATTGGCGAGATTTTTCTGATGACAGTTGAAGGTTAAAAAATTACGTGGATTAAGTGTAAATGACAGTGAAGTGAAGTGACAGTTTTCTGACTAATTCCGTAAACAAATAATTCCCTGAATGCATGATAAATTAACTAAATATTAAATTCTCTCAAAATTGTTAACGTTTTAGGCCAAAATGTTTCGGTCCGTTTTTTGTGGTTTCGTAATTGATATTTCATTTTTGTAATTGATATTAAATTTAAAGTAGACAAAATTCAATTTGGGTGGCAGGTACTATAATTTATCTAATTTCGAAAATGGTGTTTTTAAGCAACTTCGAAAGTAAGAAATATAATAATATAGTACATTTAAAATACTCTTATCTAATAATTTCAATATCTTCTAATATATAAAATTCTCGTGTCACGGTGTTTGTTGCCATACTCCTCCGAAACGGCTGGACCAATTTTGATGAATTTTTTTATGCTTATATGTTAGGTCTGAGAATCGACCAACATCTATTTTTCATACCCCTAAAAGTAAAGGGTGTTCCACTACGAAGAAAATTATTTTCCCATACATTTTGTATGGAACGAATTCTCCTATTTTGAAAGAACTGCAGCAATATTGTAAGGGGTATAATATTGAACTGTGAACCGGGGGAGGGGGGAGGGGGGAGGGGGGAGGGGGGAGGGGGGTACGAAGTTCGCCGGATCAGCTAGTAATAATATAAAGCCGGTAATGTTTGCACCTAATTTCAGAGTGAAATAATCTCAGTATCTGCCCTGGTGAAAGTCCATCACTCAGAATAAAAACACGTGCTGCTTTAAATGTATATAATTTCATTTGAGAGTTTTCATTGCAACGCCTTTTATAAAATATTCTAAAGTGTACAGAAAACGGTAGAAAATGTTAAATAAAAATATCATTTTTTTGGTCGGTCGCACCAACACGTAGTGAACATTTTGTACGGTTATTTAAATTTTTGTCCACGAAATAAAATATCTCACGACTCCCCGGAGTTCGACACGCCTCCACCCCCTCATTTCACCCGTTCCCATATTACAAATGCATTAGACTCCGCAGGGTTATGCAGTGCAGAATACTTGCATGTTTATAATGGAGAATAACAGTTATAATAATATAATGATTACACTATTAATATAATTATAAATTTAAATTTTTTATGACAACTTTCTGTCTTGCCTCTTGATGTATCTGTTCTTCACCTGTGAATTTTGTAATATAGGAAATTTGGGAGGTGAGTATCGCCTCCCCGGGAACCATTTATTGGATAACCAACACCTCTGCCATAGGTCACCTCAAGTGCTTCGCTACGTTTAGTGATTTAGCGAGGGTGAGGTTTGTCGGGATCTTGACTGTGGATGTGTCTACGCACTCACTGTGTGGCAGGCTATTTGTGGAGAAACTGGTTGAGAGAGACCTTTTGACCACTCCAGCAGGACTCTCCCGGAACATCGTTTTGCACCGTAGTGGGAGAGTTTCATACGTCCATCGCTTCTGGACACACTGACACCCCCAGATTCTTACCCACCCCTTCCCTTTCTTTCCCAGAACTTTTTATCCTTCTTTTTACTAAAAATACTGTCCACACAGCAAAGATGACATAGGTCATAAAAAATCTGGAAAAAGCGGTGTCAAAGCATTCCGAGTCGTATACGGTTCACGTGCCGTTATTTAGAGATAGGTAAATAATAAATAAGAACACAAGAAACGCGATGGGGACTGTTTCGGAATCTAAAATTCCAGCGATTCGGACCTTAAATTTCAAATTCAGCAATCAGCTATCAGCACAAATTTAAAATCAAATGGAATGGAATATGCGATGTCCATCATACGATGTAAGAGAGATTGAGCACTGTATTTTCATTGGCTCTCTCGGGGTTAGGACAAAATGTATTAAGCCAGAGGCTACACCGGTTTTCATGTAAATATACTTGAAGGTATGTGCGTGTTATTTACCCAGTGCCTGTATACAACTGCATTACGAATTATAGCCGACGTGCAATTTCATTCGACGATTCTACCTTGAAATAATTACAGTCACAGCGCGTGGAGGCATTATAAGGCATCCCCAAGGTGGGGGAAAATAGGGAGATAACCTTTCTAAGAAAGATAAAAGATAACAAGATAAACATCGTAATAGTTAGGTCTGGTAAATCCACTGATCAACGGTACGGTAGCCTTTATATATCCAGGGCTCTATAAAAGGCTTACTGCAGGATTTCGTAAAATAAACGTTACCTGTAATAAAAATGCTTATTATTTTTTTACATTGGTTCCACACAGGAGGCAGAGAGAAAAATAGTTCTCCTCAGGGCATGTGTTATCTTTGAGGATGCTGTGTGGAGGTTCCAGGAAGTAAAAATTAAAAAAAGGTATGAGGTAGGAAACTGCGGATCAGTGCATTCGTGAGTGACGAACGTCTGAATCTATCCTTCCCATTGCGGTGTTAGGAGGGAGTCCTGCTGGAGAAGTCAAAAGGTCTCCCTCAACGAGTCTCTCCCGTACCGATCTACCATGCGTATGATGAGCAGACGCATTTGCAGCCAAGATCTGGACAAAAAACCTCAGCCCTTGTTAAATCACTAAACACAGTGAACAACTTGAGGTGATCTATCGCGGAGGTGATGGTAAACCAATAAATGTTTTACGAGCGGCGGTACCCGCACCCGCCTCCCAAATTGATCTGAAAACCAAGTAGGAAAGTGAACCAGATCTGTATTATCAGTTTCTCCTAACTTTCATTTCTTGTTTCTTCTCTCGTCCATTGCCTTCATCCATGCAAACGTTGACCTTTATAAGAGGTCTCAAAGTTCAACCAGCACCCTTCCGTTGCATTTTTCGAAATTGACCAAATCTAGGGCAGGTTTTTGACTTATTTATGGGAACATGATTTTTAATGTATTTATTCAAATGTCTCCTGAAGACATGTGTCATCTGTCAACACGTGTGGATGTGGATTATATTATATTTTAAGAAGGAAAGAAACAGGGATGACAAAAATACGCACGACTAACGGGCCGGGGTCGCCTGTTCCGAAAGAATTCGTCGGCATAACAATTCGCGCTTATGCGGCAAATGTCAGACGCTTACGGATGCTGGGCACGTGGGCGCGCCTAACATGTTGTGAAGTGATTCCAAATTGCTCTGCATATGAACGGCGACACGACAAAACATAAATACCTCTCTGCTTGGTGTTAAGGCTTGCTGGGTGAGAATAAATCATTCAAAGTGCTTTTAAATCCCTTTAAAAAAGTTAAAAAAATTGTCGAGGTTTTAAATTAAACGAAACTGCAATGCGTAGGTACTTATAGCCTAAAGGTGTTTACTTTATTTATGTGCGGGCTCTAGGAAGGAATTTATTAATGCGGGTCTTGAAGAGGACGCGAAAGAGGAAACACAGATGCCGATAGTTCGTTCCACATACGGAGTGAACTTATACAAAAAAGGGTCGAAGAAACGACCCGTTCTCATGAAGCCAACATCTACTCTGAGCGGATGTTCCGCTCGAGTCCGTCGTGTTTCACGCACGCGCACCGGTGCACCGCGGATTTAAGCTGCTAGCTCCTTGGAACAGGCTCCATTAAAATACCCGCAGAACAGACTCAGCAACATTGCGTCTGTGAATTAGGGATGGTAATCGGTTTGTTAACAATAGATTGTCAAGCAGCTCCCTACGGCCTACAGGGGTTTAATGTGCTTTTATGTGTGGCTTACTACCGATATTTCCTATCATTTCACTGTCGTGTGAATATCATTATTCTGAAGTATATAACTAAGCAGTATTTTGTACAAAACTAACCTATAGTTGGTAACCTTTTTTTGGCTATCTATGAAGCTTGCTAAAAAAAACCTCTCGAAATCACTGAACTACGACGCTGACGACTATCCTCGTCAGATTCTTGAGAAAATTGTGTCCAGTTCACACGCGGTAGAAGTGAAACCTTCAGAAAACTAAAGTAAAAAAGAGTGGGGAGAACAATTAATCTATCTCATTCTCTCGCAGACTAAATCCTACAGGTTTACGAGTATGTGTTTGTAGCTTTGTAGTGTAATTTTTTCGTTTCATCGAGTTTCAAATCACAACGGTGTTAAAGAAGTTTTCACTTCAATAAAGATGGCGTTATTCGCAACTCGCTGAAAAAAAGTCTCCGATGAGAATGAAGCTTAAGGCTTCACTCAATGAAGGTTATTAGGGGTAACTATTTATATACCTGTTTCTCCTCAATCAGCGGATTCCTAGGGGATTCTTTCCGCCCCCGACCACCTCACTCCCCCATCAAATATTTCCCTTATTAGCTCCGAGGGTTGGGAGCGCTCCCAAGTGATTTGTTTTTCAAAATTCTTTTCATTCTTTTACATCCTGTGTAAAAATGTGTTATGCTAAACATTTCATGAAAAATGTATTTTACTGCACAGTGAAAAGGGCTGAAAACTTCTTTGACGCGGCATTACATAAAATTGAAATTTTGGAAAAATTATGTGATTATTAATGGTGTTGGTATTCAAAAATTTTCCCTTCGTTAAAATGGTATTGTTATTATTGTTATTAAAATATGTTGTTATTCAATTTATAAAAAAAAAGTTAATTTTTACAAACGTTTAAGTTCTGCTACGGGTGACAGACAGAAGGTTTCGCCTTCTTAAGTCATTATCAATCTGTGAAAACCTTTAGAAGGTGAAATAGACAGAATAAGAAGAATCCACGTACACAAGTAGGCATTTCACTTTCTTTAAATGCTAAGAGGGTTATTAAAAATAATATTAATTTTTCAAAAGAAGCAAACACATTGTGACTTGACATTTTAAATGAATAAAAAGGAAATACTTTGTTTTACGTCACTTTACTTTACCCTCCACACAGCATCCCAGATGACATAGGCCCTGAGAGAAATTATTTTTCTCAGGGCCTCCTGTGTGGAGTTAATGTAAAAAAAAAAAAATGCCCTCATATATCCCGACATTTTAAGAAAATCTGTTCAAACTTTTTCAAATTCACAACCTTGCATCTTTGAGTTTTTGAGATACATACTGGCAGATTAAGTTGAATTGTAACGTATTATGCTTTCCTCTTTAAAACAATACTTGGTTTACTGAAATCGAATATTTAGTTTCTGACACATGATCCCGTTTTCGGATACGTGTCGAATCCGGTAAGTAGAAAATCGTGGGTTCACTATGCGCATGTGCAATTAGCGATGTCCAGCCGCAGACGAATGTCATAGCAGAACCGGCTCAAACTTTCAACACTTATATATTAAGTTTATTTTTATTAATTGAATTTAAAAATTCTGTTTTTTTAGTGCGATTGCGCTCCCAAACCCAGCATCGATTTAAAAGACGTTTCCACAACAAAAATAATTTATAATACAGCACGATCAGGAGAGTAGGGTGAATTTTGAATAACCTTCAAACCGATATCTTTACAAGCCTATTTTGTAAAGTTTGCAGTCCAATGACGATGGTTCTAGCGGCCTGTAATTTTGAATAACCTTCAAACCGAGCTCCTTGCAAGCCTATTTTGTAAAGTTTGCAGTCCAATGACGATGGTTCTAGCGAACTGTAATTTTGAATAACTTTCAAACCGAGCTCTTTGCAAGCCTATTTTGTAATGTTTGCAGTCCAATGACGATGGTTCTAGCGGCCTGTAATTTTTAATATCCCCATTTTAACATAGTAAATTAAATTTGTTACAATATGTGTTTTGTTTTATTATTACATACTTTAATTTATATCAACAACTTCATTTAAAAAACAATCTTTACAAAATAAACTAAGCTATAAAACGAAAAAAGCCACGAGTTTATTCCCACCGAGCTTACTTACCCATTACGAAAAATAATCATGGTTTGTTGATTCATGAAGCATTCTGTTTAAAACAAAATGTCTAACAATTTAATATAGTGTTCCCAGTCAGAGCTCGTATGCACGTCATAACGATTAACCAATAAGTTTGTAATTACTTCTTCGATCTTTGCAAATTAATATTTGTTTTCATTTAACCCGTCTGCTTGGTTCAATATATTCGCACCTCACAATCCAGAAGCCTCAGTTTCAGAACCGTCACTTTGGATCGAGATTGAAAGAGAGAAAATATCTATGCAAGATAGCCTTCATATTTTAAGAACAATAAGAAGCATTATTTTGTTCTCTTTCTGGTTAAAAGAAAAATACATTATGTTTGCACTAGAGGAAGAGAGATATATAGCTTATAAAATGTACTAGCTGACCCGGTCACGCATTGCTGTGGCTAATAAAACACAACGTCATCTACTGCTGGTTATCCAACCTTTATAAACACCGCCGTCTTTGAGTTTATCGCGAAGAGACAGACAGATGCCGCGGAGGACTTTAATTTATAATACGTAGAGATGGTGTGAAAGATTATAATAATGTGCATGAAACGCTTGGGGTAACTAACGTATTTAAGTTAATAAGGATTAATACTGTATCCGTCTAAATAACTTTTCAATTACCGCAATGTACGTTACCATTTTTTTAGAAGATAGAATGGGTATATTAAGTTATCCGTAAAAGAATGATATATGCCTTCGCGGACTTTTTTGTAGATCTATAAAAGAGGAATATCCCACCATGCATTGTTTTGTTATATCCCAAAAGGATTAGGCAGCGTTTTCGATGAAATCTACCAGGCGGATTGACTTTTTCCGACACTTCTAACAATAATCGTTATGTTTCAACCATTTTTCACAAATCCTTGACAAATTACATACCTAAACCTTCCTCACGAAACACTCTATCTATTGGTGAAAACCGCATGAAAATCCGTTCAGTAGTTTTCGAGTTTATTGCGAACAGACAGACAGACAGACAGATAGACAGACAACGCGGGGGACTTTAATTTATAATATGTAGAGATGTAGAGAAGGTCGCTCGGGACGTTTTTGGTCTTATGAAAGTATAACGCGATTATGTGTTTTGGGATGTATTTATTCCTAAACAAGCAGACGGGTTTTAATTAAGTGTGTAATTAATGTTTAATATCTACTTCACCGTGTGCGAATCCTATTACCATCATGTGCGTTTTAATAAATGAGGCATTTAATCTTTTTAAGCTTGTTTTTATAACTGTTACAAATACAAATAATTAATTGTTACACAATTCAAAGAAATATATGTTCGCTCAATGTCTACAGGAAAATGTTTAAGACATTCGATATTCTGGTAAATGCTATCTTAGACGTGAGGACGAAATTTTTTATGGATGATTTTTAGGACGATCGTCAGTGACGTCCATTCAATCTCTGCCTGGGACTAGTACACAATGGAAGCTTGTATTTTAATGTCTTATTTTAACTCCCCGGCCAGGTGCCAGCTCTCATTACAAGTCTTTATTATCTTTACCAAATTAAGTTAAAAGGTTGGGATACCGCCAACCCATTTACGGTAGTTTTTGGCACATCTATCAACAAAGGGAATTTCTTCTCTGAATCGTACGAAAATTGTGCTTCGTTAATTTTTGCAGGGGTCGGCAGAGATTATAGCATCACACAAATATTATTATAGTAAATAAATTCCTTCCTCCATATCCACACTGTAAAGTTATTTTGTTTTTGTATACTTTACAATTATAATGTTTTTTTATGTAGAGAATGTATTAAATAATAATAACAACAAATTTAATACAAAAATTCTCCTTTACAAGATCTTCTAAATCCCAACCAAAGGTTAAAATACCCGTAGCATAAGGAAGATTACAAGAACTGCGATATGAGCGTGTTTTGTGACCGAAAAGTCTGAACAATAAAGCCTTAAATTTTTAATATAAATTGTGTTTTATAGTCTCTATGAAATTCAAATTGGGTGACGATATACCATATCGGTCAAGTGTAAGAGAGACATAACGCATTCTAAAAGGGCTAGAAACAGAACGTCAGTGCCGACATTGGTTTCCGTTCAAATATACATTGAAGGTATTTATATTGTACCCTATAATAATACCCTTGAAGGGTGAAAGCCAAATATAAAGTACCTAAATACATTGAAGTTGGGTTTTAAATAAATATAATATAACATATATAAACATTAGAGATATGATTTGAGATTTTCATGACCAAAAGCATTATAGTGATATATTTTTAGGGTAACATGCTTTGTTGACTTCCTCTTTAGCCAACATTTCGATTCCATTAAACATCTGCCCTGATAATGGACACTGTAATGTTGTTCGAAATGTTGGCATAATAAGGAGGTAGCGCAATACGGCATAATATCCCAAATCACTACAAAATATACCAAATATTCAAATGGTGTGATAATATTCAAAATATTTTTCAACAGAATGGAATATTGTTTTATTTTATTTTATTTATTTTTTATTTTTATTTTTGCAGAAACAAACAGTACATTATTCATTATTACATAATGGGAAATATTTACAAAGTTATAAAATTAATAATACAATAATTGGTACCAATGACATGTCGCTGTTATATACTTATATTTTTGGGTGATAAATAATACATTATACCTAAATTAAGTTAGTAACTTATTGAAGGAGAGGGGTGTGGGAGAGTGTTTGTATGTGTGTAAATGAGGGTGTGAGAGGGTGTGTGGATGTGTGTGTTATGTGTGCGAGTTCAAAAATGTTTTTCTTAAATAGAGGGAGGGAATCAAAAAATATATCGGTATTTGTGGTTTTTTGAATAGAGTTGAAACTTTAAACGATGCGGGAAATGGGGGAGTTGGCTGCAGCGTTCGTATTATTACTGGTTGTGTAAAAAAGGTTGGTGTGGCGAGTTCTTTTAGATTGGATGTTAAAATTTATTTGGGATAGAAGTTCTGGGCAGTCTATTTCGTTATGTATAATTTTATGGAGAAATGTCATGTCAGCTACCGTTCGCCTGGATTTCAGGGATTGGAGAGTGCAGATGTAATTATTGTTGTATTTATAACCGAGATACTTAATAAATTTATTTTGTATGCGCTCTATGTTATTGACGTATTGGGTGTATTTGGGATTCCAGACAGGCGATTCAAATTCCAGTGTACTTCTGACTAGTGAGGAGTAAAGCATTACTAGAGTATGTGGATTTCTAAATAATTTACTCAGACGTAGTATAAAACCCAACATTTTGTAAGATCTATCGGTGATATTATTATTATTAATTATTTCTTCGAAAAAGATCTTTAAAAAAACATTACAAATTTGATAATAGGTACTTTGACCTTTTCGAACATCCAATATTCTTGTATAATAATTGTACACTTCACACTAATTATTTTCTAGGAAATTGTGATAAACTTGTATGGCTTTTCTTTTATAAAAAATTACAATGAATATTTAAGGTGTATACAATTATTATACTCCATATCTCACTGATAAAATAAATTTTAAGGACAATGGTTTTTCAAAATTGGTTATTTAATTTTTCTCGCAACTAAATATAAAGTAAATGTATTCAATACGTAAGTTTCGGCTTTGATTAAAATTTCAGTGGCAGTAATAGGTATACAATTTTCAAATTGGAATAATTTCGACGCTGGAAAGGAAAAATGGTTAAAGCGCGATACAGTTGTGACATTAAAGACGAACACACAATATGTTCATGAAATGAAGTTGTGTTCATCAAATCAAGTTTTAAAGAGTTTCCCGGAATATTGAAGTGGGAAATTCTAGAAAGCTTGATTTATATAGCTTATTGTGTAGGTTCATTTTTAATGTCACAACTGTATGGCACTTTAGCCATTTTTCCTTTGCAACGCCGATTTGATAAATAAAACGGTGTACCTAATAGTCATTTTTTCCAAATAGATCGATTTTAAACACTTCTTAAACATATTAAATAAAATACGGCTTGTGTTATTTAAAGTTTTTATATTTTTTATTGGGAATACAGAATAAGAGTTTCAACTGCGCGGAGCCAATGGTACTATGGCATCCCCAAATGGTCTACGTTGTGAGGCTGATTCGGGAGGGGAAGTAAATGGGGAAGAGTAAGTTGAAAAGTATGTGGCTATTTAGATTTGGTTACTAAACGTGGCTACTTCAGGCAACGTTTGATTATGAATGGTGCAGAACTTGAGATACTAATAAGGCCCAGATGCTTCGTGGAAATTCAAATGTAACATTTTCATAAATGGCCATTTTGTTTTTTTGATATTTGAAAGGTCCCTGTCATAAACCGATTCTAGGTGCGTTTCACTTTTCTATCAAATTCTAAGAAACAAGCTGACAAGTTTCAACATCATCATTGTCCTCTTCTGCTGATCACAATATGTTCAAAGCTGAAACGGACTTAGGACGGTTTTTTTTTACAAAATTTGAACAATTCATCAAATTTCAAAATTAATATTCAAGTTCTGTGTGAGTTCTAATCATGTCCTGTTCTTATTTCATTATGAGTGGGTTGTTTCTCAAATCTAGAATAGTAACAGCAATTCAATAGGTCTTACAGAGGCCTTGAACGTCAGACGGATTGTTAAAAAAAAAATTTGAACAATTCATCACACATTTGAGATCAATATTCCGTTCTGTGTAAATTCTATTCAAGTTCTGTGATTATTTCAGTTTTTTGAAGCAACTGGCCTATAATGATATAATAACAGAACTTGAATAGAACATACACAGAAAGCGAAAATTGACGTCAAATATTTGATGAATTGTTATTTTTTTTTTAAATAACCCTTTCTTAATTTTTGTTGTTTGTTTTTGGGGGTGTTATGCCGTGTTACGCTACCTCCTCCTTTAGCCAACGTTTTGGACAGCGTTACAGTGTCCATCATCAGGGCAGATGTGATGATGATGGACATTGTAACGCTATCCGAAACGTTGGCTAAAGGAGGAGGTAGCGTAACAACACGGCATAACACCCCAAAAACAAACAACAAAAATACTTTTGGCCGTGAAAATCTAAAATATCACCCTTTCCTAATGTTCAAGACCTGTCTGTGTGTGTAAGGTCTATTGAAGTTCAGCCCACACAAAAGGTCATGAGGAAAATAATTTCCTTTCGGGCCCTCACGGCATCTTTGGGGACCCTGTGCGGAGGGTCTTTTAAGGAAAGAAGGAAAGGAAAAAGACATGAAGGGTGGGTAGGAATCTGGGGGTCAGTGTGTCCAGGAGTAATGGAGTGACATGAATCCATTCCTCCCACTGTGATGGATTCTTCAAAAGAGTCCTGCTGGAGAGGTCAGAACACCTACCTCAACCGGTCTCTCTCATTCTGGCCCGCCACACAGCAGGTGGGCAAGCCGCCAAGACCCGGACAAACCTCACATCATGAATCCGGGCACTCCTACTATGTTTGAATATAGACTTGCAAACTGAGAAGCAAAAGTGTCATAAACAACGCCAAAAATCTATAAAAATACGTGTTTCAGAAAGAACATAAAAAGAACACGTGAACATTATTAGACTTATTAGTCTAGTCACGTCAAACGCTAAAAACTTAAAGCTCGGCACTAAATCTTCGGCAAAGACTACACAAGAGCTTACTTGTGTTGATTATTTGCCCTTTCAGTCAAATTTGTGTTACTCTGTCAACTTGGTTGTCATTTAGATTGGGTTGAGTAAATTCTCAATGAAATAACAACCTTCAAGGCAGATCTTATCACCTTATGAGAAAACAGGTTTGCATGCATTGATATGTGCACATTGATGCCTTCTAAATGTATTGTAATGTACGAGTTTGTAGATAGCAGCGTAATAATTTATTTGAAGAGGGCCTATTCTGAGATGCAGCAAATTGCTGACTACCTCTTTGACTGCCGATTTTTTGTTTTGTTTTTTACTTAAATGATTTGATAAAAACCTTAAAAAACTGATTTTAAATCTACGAAAATCTCAATTACTCGTAAAAACCATTTACAACTTTCTTCGATGTTTGCCATTATTACGATAAAGGCATAAACTTGTTTAAACTGCTTTCTTTCGACATATTATTTTTTTTCGTGGGTCCTGAGAAAAATAATTTCTCTCAGGGCCTATGCCATCTTTGGGGATGATGTATCTTTATGTGGAAAGGAAGGAGTGAACCTGGGTCTTGAAGAGATCCATGTTATATGTGAGAAAGATACAGATGCCGGCAAAAAATTTCACAGCCGAGCTGTCGAACTCAAGAACGACCATTGAGAACGACACGTAGAAACGAGCGGTTATCATGAATCAATGACTTTTTTCCTCGGAGCATTTTCCCTTGAAATGCCGGTAGAACAAGGACAACATTTCCCGCCTGCACTCCGTTTGTTAACAATATGAGAATCTATTAAGAACCGCTCGTTTCCGTACAGAAAAATTAAAATAAATGTATTAAAGATGCAAAATAATCTGACTATTGTCGTAAAAAAATAACAAATAACAATACATTTCGTTAATTATTTCCCTCTTTGTTCTGTTCTACCTTTCCTAAGCAGAGAGTCGTGGTTCAAAGGCTATTTTAAAAATACTATGTTCCAGAAATCCATTGTTAATTGTTAAGATTTAAACGGGCAGCACGTTACGCATAGAGAAAGTTCATATAATTGCCCTTACATAACTATGCCTGCAATAAATTTTACGAAGTGGAGTTGTATTAACTCAGTTTAGGTATGTTTTATAAGTTACCAGGCTAAATACCTTAGCTTTTATGTTATCGAATTCTGGTCAGCGTTTTAGGCATATCTTATTCCTTTGGAGATATTTGAAAAAATTGACAATTTACTGGCAGTGTAGTGGTGGTGACATGGTTGCTTCTGTTCAAGCGATATTCGTGGTATTTTAAAACCATCTAACTACAAATTTTATTCAAAACCCTTTTATAAAATAATCAAAAACAAACAGGAGCCTTATCATGAAAAAAATATAGGTATAACTAAACACAAGCGGTGAATAAGAAACTGAAGTGAGAAAAACTTGTGCAAAGGAATCACTGTTGATGGCAAGATTTTAATGAGAAAAATAAAGTGACTTTCTGTTTTGTAATTAAGATGCATCGCAAAAGCCAACCTATCGCCTTTATTTCAATGAAAACCATTCGTTTGTTCTACATCTTATAATGTTTGTTTACAACATGTTGTCTTAACAAATGACAACACTTAAATGAGCTGTTCAAGTCGGCACAAAATGTATTCTCCTGAAGCCTTTAAATTAACAATCGCAACAGTTGTTTTTGACGTCAAAGCGATGAGGGTTTCAGACAACATTTAAAATGTTTAACATCACATTGTGATCCACGTTCCTCCATTTAGCTAAAAAGCTTCGGGGTAATGGTTTCTTTCTTTACTTAAAAATCATTATGTAAAATTGTTAACATTGTGAAAATTAAATTCTGATTATCTTTTGAGATACAATAATTCAATGTGAAAAAATAACATTTTTTTTTAATTAACTCCACACAGGAGGCCCTGCAGAAAATAATTTCCCTCGGGGCCTATGTCATCTGAGATGCTGTGTGAAGGGTCTTTTTGATGAGAGGATGTAATGAACATTGGTCTTGAAGAGACTCATGTTGTAGGAAGGAGGAGACACAGAGCCGAGCTGTGTAACACAAGAACGAGTCGAATAAGCGACCCGTTCTCATGTCACAATTGTCATCCGTGTACATATGTTGGGCATGCGTTTGGCGTGTTTCCCGACTATGCACTGGTGCCGAAGAGATCAATGACACTAGTTCCTAGGAGCATCTTCCATTGTAACACCAGTAGAACAGTACCAGCATTCCCACCCGACGCCTGTGCTCTAAAGATTGCAATCCGTCTGTTAAGATGGGAGAATCTATCAAACGGACCGCCCTTTTTTACATAGAGTCGAGGGTAATTTTCAGGTATTTTGGAGCTCCAGACCAGAGGTGGCTGCCAAATTCAACCGTGGGGCGCACTTGTGATTTTGTACAGGGTTAGCAGTTGTGTACTATTAAAGTACGCTGTACAGTACGCGGGCGCTGTACAGTACGCCCAGTTTTTGAGAGGCTAACTTTATGATTGTGGCTATTCATCTAAATATCTTTATAATTGTGGCTATTCATCTAAATATAAGATCGTTGAAAAAGAATTTTAATTCATTTATTGCACAAGTAAACGACGTTCTGCAGTTTATAGATGTAATTTTTCTAACGGAAATAAATATTAAAAACGAAATAATACCTATGTTCAATATACCAAACTTCACATCGATTGCAAATACTCGAGAGAATAGAAGAGGAGGGGGATTAATCATGTACTTAAAAAACCATCATACTTTTAAGAAAACAAACATTTCTTTTAAAAGCTGCGAGACAATATCTGGAGAAATCACCACCGTTTATCAAGATGTCATAAATATACTTGCAGTTTATCGTCCGCCGAGCAGCAACAAGAAAATATACTTGAAGGAACTAAAACAAATATTACAATTAACTTCATCTGATTCAAACTACTTGTATTGTGGTGATATTAACTTGAATTTATTGGATACCAAAAATAGTGTAATTACAGAATATCAAAATCTACTCAGTGAAAATGGTTTAGAAAATGTAATATTAGATGTGACTCGGGATGAAATTTTAAACGGAAAAAATGTGTATTCATGTATTGATCATATTGCAATTCGCAACCGTAATAACACTGTATTTTCATGTATTGTGACTAACAAAATATCCGACCATTATATAACAGGAGTTGCAATAGGTAAAGAGGTACTTACAAAGGATTTAAATAAAAAAATTGAAATTATTGATAATAAATTGGTATATTCGAAATTAAAACTAGTAAATTGGGGGAAATTATTACAAACTGAATGTCCTTCAGAACTGTACTATAATTTAAAAAATATTTTTGATAATATATATGCTTCCTCGAAAAAAGAAAAATTATTTGAAAATAATCTTAGGCACAACAACCCATGGGTGACTGAAGAAATTAAGAACATGATTAAAAAAAGAGATTATCTTTACAGAAAATGCAGGAATAGCCCAAATAACCCGGTATTTCGTTTAGAATATACGCGATATAGAAACAAAACAAACAAACATATTAATATTACTAAAAACACGTTCCATAAAAACGTAATAAATAGCTTAAACGGCAACCCGAGGAAACTCTGGGATGAAATAAATAATCTAATAGGTAAACCTAAACAAAATTTAGATAAAATAATCCTTCAACATATGGGAAGTCAAGGAGATACAAAGTTTTTATGCGATAAATTTGCCACAACATTTGTAAATGAAATAAAAGACATAAGACATAATTGTACTAAAAAATTCCTAGATCGTAACACGTATACAACTCCTGCTATTATGTCGATGAGATTTAGACCTGTATCACAAAAAGATGTTAAAAAAATTATTAATGATATGGATGTTAAAAAATCAGAAGGCAATGACCAAATAAGAATAAAAGACCTGAAGTTAATTGCTGATAATATAATCCCAGTACTGACTAAACTAATTAACCTTTGTGTTAGTAAAAGTATCATGCCTGACGAACTTAAAACATCCATCATCAGACCTATATATAAATCAGGAAACCACAAAGATTTCACAAACTATCGACCAATAGCGATTCTCTCGTGTATTGATAAAATTATTGAAAGGGCTATCTTTAATCAAATACAAAATTTTATAGAAAAAAATAGAATCATAAATCCCATACAGTACGGATTTCAAAAACAAAAAAGTACTACACAATTACTTTCTAAATTCACTGACCATATAAATTGTCATTTGAATGAAAAATATTATGTAGGCATAATTTTTATAGATTTTAAAAAGGCCTTTGACACATTGGACCATGAAACATTACTAAGGGCAATGGAGGAATGTGGTATTAGAGGTCCTTTAAATAAATTTTTTAAAAATTATTTGTTTAATAGAAAAATTAAAGTTAAAATTGACGGAATTTTAAGTGATGAAATGTTGGCAAACACTGGGGTAGCTACGGGATCGATATCGGGACCTACGTGTTATATTATGCAAGTAAACAGTCTACCAAACGTAATAAAACGTTGTAAATGCTACATGTTTGCAGACGATACTTGCATCATATGTGCTGACAAAAATCCACAAAAAATTCAGGAAATTTTACAAACAGACCTAAATAATATAATAAAATGGTCCCACGACAATGGCATTATTATCAACGCAAAAAAAACCAAATACATGCTTATACATTCACCACATGCAAACTGTCAGGATAAGGAATTGCACATTAAAAGTCATTCATATGATTGCTTACACACAAAAAACCAATCCCTGCAGTGTAATTGCCCAAACATAGAAAAAGTGTACCAATATACATACCTTGGTCTTACAATAGATGTCAATTTTAACTGGTCAATTCATATTGAAAATGTATGTAATAGATTAAGATCTATATTAGGGAAATTTTATCACCTAAAAAACTTTGTT
The DNA here is from genome assembly GCA_917880885.1 of Limnephilus marmoratus. Classification (NCBI taxonomy): domain Eukaryota; kingdom Metazoa; phylum Arthropoda; class Insecta; order Trichoptera; family Limnephilidae; genus Limnephilus; species Limnephilus marmoratus. Next base: position 40,082,709 of record OU862916.1, on the reverse strand, counting down.
AATAAAAATATATTATACTGTACATATAACGCATTAGCAGAATCAATTATAGGATACGGAATAAATAGTTACGGATTAACGTACAAAACGTACTTAAATAAAATAGAACAACTACAAATCCGTTTCCTAAAATTGATATCAGGCAAAAAAAAAATTCAATTATGTGATGGCGATTATAAAAAAATGTTCTCCTTGTGTAATGTGCTCTCTATACATAGTAGGGTAGATTACCAATTAACTCTAGATGAATTCTGGAATACAGAATTCAAAAAACCTGTAAACCATAACTACCCCACTAGGCATAGAGAAGCAGAAATGTTTATTATTAATAAATCTCAAAATGTATACGGTGATAGAACAAAAAGGCATAAAATTCCGCAAATATTTAATGCATTACCTGAAAATATTAAAAACGAGACATCATATTCAAAAATCAAAACTAAAGTTAGATCATTCCACTTCAATAGAATATGAAAACTAAAATATTGTATAAAAATACCTAAATCTATGAAAAACAAATAATATTTTGATCGAATAGGTATAGACCTAGTTCTTTTAACCATTGTTCAAAATAAAATTTATGTTACAATAAGCATTATAATAATTAGTTAAGTATTTTAATATTAAGTATTATATTATTAAATAATTACTATATATGTATTAAGCACCAAGATATCAAACATTTTATATGTTGTAAGTAAATAAATTGGAAAAATGAGAGATTTCTTACAATCAAACTGATTGATCAGTTTTGTAAGATTTAAGTAAGAGAAATTATTGTACAATTAATAACTAAATAAACATATTAAAAAAAAAAAAAAAATGAGCACATTGTCGAAATCGTTAATTGTTAGAGTCGCGATGTTTGAAAAATGTAAATGTACAGAAAATCTTTTCCACTCGGCTCACGTAGTGTTCGGGAAGATTCCTGTCATTTTCCTTATTCATACCCACAGCTAGTCCCCCTACCTACATATGTGAAATCACAAGGTCATTGACAATCTTCGAAGTGACAGCAATGATCAGTGCTCACTGTACCCATTGAGTTCTTTGATAAAATTAGGAGTCATGTACTTTAATATGTAATATAAATACATTTGTGTATACGTTCAAAAATTTCAAATTGATTGTCAAGCGAGGATATTAAACGATAAAATTTTGGATTTTGACGTTTTTAAAATGTATGTAACATTCTAAAAATTTAAATTACATTTTTTTTCAGCACACGTAATGCATTTATGCCGTCGTTCTTAGAGTAGATGGTGGTGTAATGGTCAGCATTGTTGCCCTCCAATCAGTTGTCCTTCAAGCGGGGTTTTAAAGCTAAATGCTCGTCTTACGCCAAGGCGATATTTAGAGTATCTTCCACCCAGGAAAGTGCCACAAATATACTACATATTTATTTTTTTAAATGAATAAACAAATTAAATAAATAAAATTAATTTTCACAAGCCGGGATTTGAACCCGCGACCTCCGGAATGCTAATCGAGAAATTTACCCCTGGACTACACAGTCCGCCAACAATGAATGCAAATAATCCTCTAATTGTAATCATGCTATTTAAATCATGTTTGATGACTAACTAAAACAATCGCGATATTTCTGTTGGCGAAAAAATATTTCTAATTTTTAAATTTTTACTTTTATTATTTAAAAAAAATGTTTCATATCCCGCGATTTTTCACGGGTCGCTTGTTTCAAAATAAATAATTACATGGTATTATATTGCCTAGACGCAAGGGGTTAACTGCTGCTAATAAGGGAACAGATATTTTTAGTTTCGGACAAGCAAACTTTCTACAAGCTTGAACAAAAATAAAAACAATGTACAGCCATATACACGAGTTGGTTTTAATCACTTTTTCAGTGGAGTTAGTTGGTTAGAGCAAAAATGGTTTGTTGAGGTAAGACCGTCTAATATAAGGTCAGGTTAGGTCGGCTTAGTTAGGAAAGGTCCCGGGTTTAATACGGTGGTCAAAAGGTCACGATTGGAATTTATTTGTTTTGTTCTGAATGTTATGCTTAGGGAACGTACCCATACTACGTGACACGTTTAGGGGGGGGGGGGGTCTTCAAAATGTCACGCTCCATACAAATGAGCGGCGGGTTGCTTAGGATTTTGGTCACCGGGGGGGGGGGGGGGGGTTAAAAATTGCAAAAAGTTGGTCACGTAGTATGGGTACGTTCCCTTACATTTAGAATAAATATGTAGAGATTTTTTTAAGCCACGATCTAACTGGAGATATCGTACTTGCGCACAAAGAGATTCCAGAAAATATGACTTTTGATGTTAGGCTGTCAGTGTCTGTTTAAGCTACTTTGAGAAAAGATGCATTTATTGTGCAACATATATTTTTAGTGTGGGAATGTGAACAATATGTATGCCACTGTAAAAGCCCGTAAATTGGTAAATCTTAGGATTTTCTGAAAAATCTTAAGATTTACCGTAGTTCCGGCTTTTACAGTAATGTATACATTTTAAAATTAAACAAACCGTAAAAGCCCGTAAATTGGTAAATCTTAGTTAATTGGTTAATTAAAATTAAAAAAAAAAATTTTAAATGTAAGTTAAAATTAAAAATGTACGCAGTAGAAAATTTAAAAAAAAGTATACGAATTAAATACGTAATAAGTATTAGAGAACGCCTGGAACGTTTCGGTGAGACCCAAACGGTTGCACTGGACATCTCCAAGGCCTTTGACCGGGTTTGGCACCGAGGACTTGTCAACAAACTGCTTTCTTACGGACTTCCCGCATCCTTGTGTACGTGGATTGCCGACTTCTTGAGGGGGAGGTCGATTCAGACGGTAGTCGATGGTTTCACCTCTTCCTCACACTCGATAAATGCTGGCGTCCCGCAGGGATCGGTTCTGTCTCCAACTTTGTTTTTGTTGCACATCAACGACCTTTTGTCATGTGCACCAATTCACTGTTATGCGGATGACAGTACAGTTCATGATAGCTTTTTGTTTGACAAGCCCCCAAAGGGCTCACAAACTCCAACAGCTCGTAGGGCTTTGAAGCAAAGAATGGACGGCTACCTCGAAAGTGTTTTCTCTTGGGGTAAAAATAATCTCGTTGAATTTAATGTTTCAAAGACCCAATCTTGTCTGATTACGTCCAAAAGGGATCGAAATGAAAATCTAGTCTCTTTCAACGGAAGCAATCTTCCGAACAGGCCCTCCATTGATATGCTTGGTGTAACCCTAAGTGACCAGCTCAGGTATGGGGGCTCCATTGAAGCCAGAGTAAAGCTAGCCTCCCAAAAACTGGGCGTACTGTACAGGGCCCGCAGATACTTTAATAGTACACAACTGCTAACCTTGTACAAATCACAAGTACGCCCCACGGTTGAATTTGGCAGCCATCTCTGGTCTGGAGCTCCAAAATACCTGAAAAATACCCTCGACTCTGTGCAGAAACGGGCGGTCCGTTTGATAGATTCTCCCATCTTAACAGACGGATTGCAATCTTTAGAGCACAGGCGTCGGGTGGGAATGCTATCCTTGTTCTACCGGTATTACAATGGAAGATGCTCCGAGGAACTAGCATCATTGATCCCTTCGGCACCGGTGCATAGTCGGGAAACACGCCAAACGCGTGCCCAACATTTGTACACGGTTGACATTTGTCACATGAGAACGGGTCGTTTCTTCGACTCGTTCTTGTGTTCAACAGCTCGGCTGTGGAATGATTTGCCGGCCTCTGTGTTTCCTCCTTCCTACAACATGGGTCTCTTCAAGACCAATGTTCATTCCTTCCTCTCCTCAAAAAGACCCTCCACACAGCATCCCAGATGACATAGGCCCTGAGGGAAATTATTTTCCTCAGGGCCTCCTGTGTGGAGTTAATGTAAAAAAAAAAAAAGAGATGTAAGTTATAAAATGTAAAAAAGTGCAGTTTATATTGTTTATGTTTATATTGCAGCACACGAATTGGATTCATTCTAAGCTTCGACCGAAGGACAATGATTTTAATAGTAATAAATAAATAAAAAAGTTTATAGGCTCGTCAATTATTTGACTACTTACAATGGGGTAATCGTTAGACCAATGGAGATTCCTCGCTTGGAACAACACTGAGATATTTATCGAGGACAATGGATATGTATTTATTATTAAAAATACATCGCAGGCCTTTCCTCGGCGCAATTCCTGGCAAAGAGCCTCCCGGCCCGGTGAATAAAAGAGAATGGAAAATAATTACCACGCGAAGCTTTGAGTGGCATTCTCTTTGAGGACAGGAATACGGGCACCAAGTCTTCCGACGATGAGATGGATTACATGATTTGCTGTCATTTTTTTTGTAAATTTCTCGGGAATTTTTCTAAAATGTAAGTTAGTTGTTTTGAATTCTCATATAAGAAAATTGAGCAGACAGAAGTATTATCCATGGATCATGAGAAATATTATACAGATAATGATTTAGACACTTTTCTATAAGACGTTATATTAATTCGATAGTTTGCAACAATTTAACAACAATCCCCGATATTCATGAAGTGACACGTTGACGCAATTATCTAGCGGCTCGTAAGTGCACTGGCGATAGTGTTGGAAACTTTGGGAGTTGGTCGAAGAGTTCCTGTGAGTACCACGACAACCAAATAGGCCACTTGCATCACATTTTTAAATTTTTTTTCCGGTTAAGGCAAATATTCTAAGACATTCCGTATATATATATTTTTAATCGTATTTTTGAAACCCTGGCGATTTTTTGAAAATTTCAATCCGATAAATCAGACCATTTTTTATAAACCGGAAAGATGGGACAAATTTTATGGGTGCGAAAAAAGATGATTACATAGCCGAAAATCATTTTAAAAAAGAACGTTTTCCACACGAACGGTACAGGAGAATAACGAGGCATACCAAAAATATTACATCCCATAAATATTTTTTTCCTTGATCCATCTTATTGATCATAAATCATTATAATGTTCAACGTCTATATTACTAAATCCAATGTAATATACTTGTACTTGTAAATAATAATAATAATATAATGTTTGGCTTTTCCGGAAACTATAGAACATATTATATCGGGATGTTCTGTATTAGCGCCGTCCGAGTATACATTTAGGCACAATCAGGTTTTAAAAATAATTCACCAAAGTTTGGTAACATAACTTGAATGATTGGCGTAATATAGTACCATATTATGAATATGAACCAAATTCATTTTTACAAAAATTAGAAAATGAATTTTATAAAATATATTATGATAAAACTATACTCACAGACAGTACTTAGACCTTATAGTCATAATAGACCTGATATAGTTTTACATGACAAAATTAAAAAAAAAAATCATTGATGTAGCTATTCCAAATTCCTGTAATATTCAAAAAACTGTTTCTGAAAAAAAAGAAAATAAACATATTTAGGAAATGAGATTAAAAGAATTTGGCATTCTCAGTCCATAAAAATATTACCATTAGTTATTTCCGCTACTGGCATTATACCTAGGTCTCCAATTCAAAATTTAGTCATATTAGATTTGACAAAGAATTTATATTATATAAAAATGCAAAAATCATGGTGCGTTTCCATGCTTGCTAAGTCTCGGCAAGCGTCCACAAGCGCCAACGTGTAAACAGGTCGTTTGGCTTGGTTTGCGTAGGCTTGCAAGAGCTTACGAGAGCTTGCCGCCGATCCAGTTGGAGTCGGATCCAGCGGCAAGCTTCGGCAAACGCTCAGTGGAACTTTTGAACTGGCGGCGAATGCACGCCGTTTTTGCTATCGTTTGTGCGCGTTTAGTTCTTTTTTTAAAAATGAGTAGCTGGTCGAACGAAGAAAGTTTATCGTTTCTGGAATATACATCGCCACACTGGCGATATATATGTCATACTCTCAGAATCGCCCTTTTTTTCTTTTTGCATTAACTCCACACATTTTTGAGATTTTTTTTGTACATTAGCTCTACACAGGGGGCCCTGAAGAAAATAATTCCCCTCATGGATTATGTCATCTTTAGGGTTGCTGTGTGTAGGAAAGAGAGGAGAGGATGTTGTGAGAAGGAAAGGGGTATTAGGGGTGGGTAGGAATCTGGGGGTCAAAGGGACTCCTTCAACCATTGTCTCCCGATGCCATGCGGCTGATGGGCATTCTCATCCGCCACCAAGACCCGGAAAAACCTCACCCCTTGAACCCGGACACCTCTGCCAAGTCACCAAACGTAGCGAACCACTTAAGGTGACCTATGGCAGAGGTGTTGGTTATCCAATAAATGTTCCCAGAGCGGCGGTACCCATACCCACCTTCCAAATTGAAATGGATCCATGCTGTAGGAGGGAGGACACACAGAATCTGTATCATCCACCATCTTCGTGGTCGTCGAGCTTACCTTGTTTTTGTTACACTTTGCTTGTATTTCAAATAAAAGTATGATTAACCAAACGCAATAGCCGATACAAGTTCGGCGTCCGCCTCCGCCAGGCTCGGGTGTAGGTAGCGCACTGACGCATTCACAAGCATGTAAACGACTTCCAAATGCCAAGCGAGATTTGTGGACGCTCAGAGCTTGTGGAGGCTTGCCGAGCCTTGGCAAGCATGGAAACGCAACATTAAATACATGTAGGATTACAAAAGATTTTTAAAATATTTATATTGAGGGATCAGTAGGATTTATAGGTTCAGTTAGGAGTTCCACAGAGCCGAACCCTCTGATATGAAAATATCTGGAGTCGGTGAATTTTTTTCCCATTTGGTCTCTGGTAGGTTGACATGTTGTTCTTGTATTGTTTTGTATTTATAATACTTATATAGTGCAATTGCATAGCGTGGATTGACTAGATGATTATTTGGGAATAGTGTGAAAGGGTTTAGTTTTTCCTGTGGGCAAAATTTAACCCGGACATTTAAAAAAATATTTTAAAATTTGATTTTGTTAAAATCAACACCATTACCATTATACCTCTAAAACCATGCAGACAACATTAATGTACGGGGTTCTCTTCACAACATCTGTCAAAAAGTCAAAGCAAATGATAACGTTAAGTTCGTAGAGAACAAACAATAAATCTAGTGAACGTTAAATGTCAAATTCAAAAATTCGTACGAAATCAAAGTGTTGCTATATTAAAAAAATAAATCAGTGTGGAATTTTTCAAAATTAATAGGAACATTTTCGGAGACGGGACATTTTCATGCAGTGACGTCATGAGCCCAAATAATGGTTTTTTTATTTAAAAAGAAAAAAAAAACTGTACATTTCTAAAAATTTTTTCCAACATTTTCGTAATCTTAGTTAAAAAATCTATCCACACGATTTTTTCCAAGTCGTTATGAAATCAATGCAAGCGGCCTATTGTGGTGTGCAAACAGGTCGACGTAACGCGGGAAGAGATGAAGGAATGACTACCATTCTAACATAAAGTGAGCCGATATTACCAAATTATTGGGATGTTATTTATTTTAAATTTGGTTTACTGTTTATTAATTTTTGAAGTGAAGTTTTTTAGCGCCGTTGTTATTTGAAACTCGATGAAACGGAAACGAGCGATACATCTTTAGGATTAAGTATGCGAGAGAATGAGATAGACTATCGGTGTCCTCTTCGGGCGATGCTTCGAAGCCTATCGGCCTCCTCTTTGTGCGATGCTTCGTAGAATAAAATGTAAAATAATTTTTAAACTTGGTAACAATGTTTTAATAAATAAACCCTTCAATTATCCTAATCCAGATACTCAGCATTCGTCTGATTCTCTCGAAGTTTGGTTTTTTGGAGGTTTCACTTCTACCGTGTGTACTGTATACAGTGGCATAGCTAGCATGTGTGGTACCCGGGGCGGATAACGTGGTATCACCCCCCCCCCCAATTTCGACTCACAAATGTGTAGAAAATTGGTTTATCCTGTGGGGGAGGGAGGGGGGGGGGGGGTGGCTAGAAAATTTCAGAAATAGGCTATTTTCGTCAATAAAAAGACCGCAGGCACAATATTCTCCCCGTTTCGGGACATTCCACAAGGAGCCATAGGGCTATGAAGATATGAATAACACCGTATTCAATATTTTTGCAACAATGTCCTTCGTAATTTTTTAACGGTCGGGAGTAGTCTCACCCCACCGCCGGGGCGGTCCGCCTCCCCCCCTCGCTACGCCACTGACTGTATATTAGTGCGGAACGAAATTTTTTTTTTTCTAATTTTTATTTGGAATAGTTGTATTAAGTTGCCAATTGCTATCAATTACCTCAATTAAAAATATAAAAAATATCAGACAACGGTAAAAGCCCCCGCCAAGACCTTGAACATTTACAAAAACGACAGTTTTGGGGCTATTTGCGCATCCTACAAAACAGTACAGAATTTATTAAAATAGGTTTATTTTATTAAATGACGTATTTAAATATAGTTAACTAGCTGTTGCAATCAAATATTTCATTATTGGCGCTGTGATAAAGGAGTAAAGTGCGGGACGAAGCGGGGGGCGGCACGTGACAATCTAAGAAGTGTAGTGTTTTGTTTAAAGGATAATTGTCTCAAAGTGAAGGGTCGCGCGTCATTTATATTCACGAGTACTTGTTGATAAACGTTTTTTAAGTGATTTAACATGACTTCTACAAGACAAACGTTAAAATGTCCGATATTTGGTAAAAGTGCAGATTTGAAAGAGAATATCCTACCTACCTATGAAAATGTGATGGAATTCTATGAATAGGTTCGACAAGACTTAAAAGTAAGGAATAACACATCAAAAGAACCTACGTTTTTGGAAATTGCCGAAATAATTGGAACAAAAATTGAAGAATTGTGGATAAAATCTTCTATTCCAATTGTCACACACAAACGAGTCTTACAGTTACTAAAAAGTTATCACTCGAAAGTGTTATGAATTTGTAAGCTGTACTTGTTTGAGCAAAAAAGTGCCAAAAGAGGAACAAATGTTTTTAGAAGACCAACGCACTAACAGGCTAAAACTGTTTTAAAAGGATCAAAGAGGTTTAGAGTGATTGTACAAGAGGAACATATTTCGATTATAAAAGAACCAGGTTCTATTTATATTGGGTATGTGGTTCCAACATCGGGGAGTGCAAAAAATATTGAAAGAGTTTTCAACAGCTCTTTAACGACTGAAAAGATATCACTAGAGGGTTTAATGGTTGTTGGCTGTGATGGAACAAACACAAATGCAGGGAAACAGACTATCTCGACCATTGCAATGGATAATTTGTCTCATACACGCTGAGTGTGTTACCATTGAGGCATTTGTTTATTTATTTGGATGGCCCTACTGCAGGACCTAAATCATTTGCAGGTCAAATTGGTAAAGCATTAGAGATATGCAAGACGCTGCCGTTGGACAACTTTGAGAAGATAGAAGGTGAACTACCTCCACAAATATCCAAAGATCTCAGTACAGACCAGAAATATTTACAAGAAATTACTACTGTTGTCATAAAGGGGTCCTGTTCTCCTGATTTATTACAGAGAAGCCCAGGTAATCTATCCCATGCTCGCTGGTTGACGAGAGCTAATCGTATACTACGTTTGAATATTTCTATGGAAAATCTACAACAAAATCTTGTGACTTTAGCAAATCATACGCTCCTGACTGGTTTGCTATCAAAACACATTCATCCTGCAAAGATGGTTCAAATCATTTATGAAAGCTCGTGAACAGCACTCGATATTTGTCTAACTAGTTGTTAGCGATAGTGGACCCTGTTATAATTCGAAACACTTGCGTTGCTCATCCAGAAAACTTGTTGTTGAGTAAGATTCACGTAAGCACATTAGAGAACCCGCTGCAAGACGCATTTTAAAGGCTCGTCAAGTTAATAAAAAATCTGTTTGGCGCATGTTTGAGGTGCCAAAAGTGGACTTAAATGCACGTTCTTACATAGACATGATTGACTGGCAACAAAATATATACAAACCCCCAATACTGATGAATATTTCCGATAAGCAGTTACAAGATCTTATAGAAAATGGAGAAGATACAGTGTTGGAGTTTATGAGAATGCCTTGCCACACCCAGGCTGTGGAAAGATTTGTAAAAGTTGTGACAAAAGCAGCTCTAAGTGTATGCGATAAGACAAGACAAGAGGGATTCGTGAAATCTAAATTAGCATCTCGAAAGCTCATACCAAGGTTTGAGACGAAAATGGATTTTTGTCATAAAAAATGATGTTATTCATACCTACATAACTTTCTGAACCTGTGTGTACTTTTGAAATAAATGATTTTATTGGTTAAAATCTACTTTAATTTTATCATTTAATTCATAAAATATTATATTTACTTATTATTTTTTTATAGGGTGGATAATACAAAACGTCCATAAAAACTTAAAAAATTAAATTTCAAGCCTATGGCGGGGGCTCAAGCTGTATAGCTAGCTAAATTGAAGAGTGTTATTTACAATTATATAAAGCAACTTTTACATGGTATTCCAATTCGAAATTCGAAAAAAAAAAAATTTTCATACAAAAGTGTTCCACCCTACTGTATATATCATTTTATTGAGAACTGGCGCCCAATAATACTTTAAACATGATTATAATCTGATACGTTTTAAGATTTTCACGGCCAAAAGTATTTTCGTTATATATTTTTGTTATGTGGTGTTATGCCGTGTTGCGCTACCTCCTTCTTTAGCCATGATTATAATCTAATTCTCGCAGACTTTTTTTGAGCTACCTAACATGTCAATTTTTTTATTAAGCCAGACTAAACACGAGTGTTTAGTCTGGCAATTTTTTTATTACACATGTCAACATTTAAACAAGTCAATTTTTTTATTAAGCCAGACTAAACTTTTTATTAAGCCAGACTAAAGGATGAATGAAGTATGTATAAAGAATGAGTTAATGATGAATGTAAGTAAGTCTAAAGTCATGGTGTTTGAAAGAGAGAGTACGAAAACAGTATGCAACATAGTTGTAAATGATGAATACTTGGAGCAGGTGGATGAGTTTGTGTATCTGGGTAGTATGTTTACGAGAGATGGGAAGGCTGATAGAGATATTGAAAGAAGGGTGAATGCCGGTAACTCCATTAATGGTGGATTGAATGCCGTTGGAGCTAATAAAAAACTGTCAAAAGAAGCGAAGCTAGCAGTCCACAATGGAGTCCTGGTACCTACCCTGATGTATGGCAGTGAGGCATGGAACTGGCAGAGGAAGGATGAAAGTAAACTGAATGCTGTTGAAATGAGATCCCTGAGACGTATGTGTGGTAAAACAATGTACGATCGTGTGAGAAATGTGGATATCCGCAAAGAATGTAAGGCTGAAGTAAGCATAATGAGTAAGATTAAGAAAGGGACCCTCAGATGGTTTGGGCACGTAGAGCGAATGAACGAAGAAAGTAGTGTAAGAAGAATATACGACGCGAATGTGAATGGTAGAAGAAGTCGGGGACGCCCGAGGAAGACATGGCACGATCAAGTGAATCAAATACTTGAGTCGGGCCATGTCAAAAGTCAGAATATTAGAAGAGAATGTATGAGACGATGTATGAATGTGAGTGAGGCAAAGAGTGTGTGCCAAGACCGAGTTGTTTGGCGGTCCGTCCTCTCTGCCTACCCCTGCGGGAAACGGCGTGATGGTTAGTTAGTTAGTTAGTTATTTATATTTTCCAAAGTTAAATCAGCTAAAATATTTTCTTACAAGTTGATAGAGGTTCAAGTCGAATGTTGAGATTTTTGAGGTTATTCATTTTTCTATTGTGTATTCTGGGTAAGTATTTGGCCATTTTCGCCAAAATTGGTAAATATTTTTATAATTTTTATGCTTTCCGTTGCATTACTTTCACGTTTTATTTTTAAGTTTCCTCCAGCTTATCGTAAGTCGGTATTTTTTTTCAGTGCAGAAATTATGGAATTTACTACCGTAATATTATGTGCTTCTCATTGCCCAGAATACTAATGGAGGGTTGTAATGTGGATTATTCATTGGACATGTAATAAATAAAAATAAATTAAAATGTTTTAACAGTAATAAAATTGTTTATAATTTTATAAACTATTCCCATTTAAGATGAATATATACGTGAAATCCAATAATAGATACTATTTTGATTAATCTTTACGACGAATCGGCTTACAGTACGAACATAAAAAATATGCTACGGATGAATCGAAGCTTTTACTAGCTTTTCTATGTATTGGAATTACAATAAAATTATTACTTACGTAACAAAAAATATAAGCGTAAACCACCAAAAAAAATAATTTTTTCATGACTTAACTATGAAGTAAAACAAGAAACAATTTTTAAAAAATACCCCTTTATGGCTAAGACTATTTTTGAGGTTTTCCATGTTCTAACTTTTTTTCGTTCTTATAAAATTATGCATAAAATAAATAAATAACCTCTTTTTCGCTTACTAGCCTCATGCAAAAGACGCTTGATTTAAAAATTTTGCAGGCATATGATTCGAAATATTTCTAGCGTTTATATTCCTCTTAAAGTCCCTAAAAATTGTGTTAAAAATAAATAACATGGTCGCGGAATGGAATTAACGGATTCCGTACCAGAAATGTTAAACATGATTTTTTTCAAGGTTGGTCGAAATTTGCGAGAAAACTGTATGTCTTCCAAAATTATAATATTTACGCTATTTTAAACCACCACATTAATCTTACACACCTAAAATTATTTACAAAATCAGACTCTGTTTCAATAAATGTAGAATTGGGTCACAGTAGGTAGTTTGGTGACCAGACCTGAATAGCCGGGAACTTCCTCACCTTCCTCTTCCCCATACTTTTACCCTCCCACTACCTTTACAATATACTCCAATTGGGGATGCCATAGTCTCACTGGTTCCAGACTGGAGCAGCTGGGACTTTTGTCCGGGTTTTTTTTTTCATGCGCTCCAAGCATATTTGGGGATGCTGTGTGGAGGGTTTTTTTAAGGAAAGGAAGGAGAGGAGAGTTCTGGGAAGGAAAAGGATTTATGGGGTGGGTAGGAATCTGGGGTTCAGTATGTCCTGGTCATCCGCCTTCAAGACCTAGACAAACCTCACCCCATGAACCCGGGCACCCCCGCTAAATCACCAAACGTAGCGAACCACTTGAGGTGACCTATGGCAGAGGTGTTGGTTATCCAAAAAAGGTTCCCGAGGCGGCGGTACCCATTCCCGCCTCCCAAATTGTGTATTCACATAAAAAAAACCACCCTTTCATTTAAATAATAATAATTAATAAATTATATTTATAGATTCTAGAACAAAATATAGTTAATTAATAAATTTGTATTTTAAAAAATCAAGCCATTATATATTTTTTTACTATTCTTCAATTTTTAACCTAATGACACCATCTATTGGACCGGCTAGAAGCCAATTTCAAAGAACTTTTTTTGGTTTGACTGGGGTTTGAACCTTCTTTCCCAGGGACTGGTTCTTAAACTGCTGTGAACTTTTGAAATATCTTTTCAAACTTTAAAAACAAATATTTTTTTCGGTTTGACTTAGGATTGAACCTGCTTCCCAGAGACTGGATCCAACATCGCCAATACTTAAGCCAAATTCTAATTGGATTCGGTGCAGGCCTTATCACGGTATAAACTATTGATTCGGCATATATCTGACCCTGAATTTAAGATAAAAGCGGAATATGAACATAAATAGGTACACAAAGAATAAAGCAATGCTTGTTCCAAAATATAAAAATAAATACGGATAGTGAACCCTGGAATATAACTTACCCAAAATATTCAACATGTTACCAAGTAATATAAAAAAATTCTAGACGGCTTTATTGATCGAAGCATCGCATAGATTCAGATGTATGATGAAAACGTGGCTACTAACTAGCGATACATTATACTCGTGTGTCACGTGTGTTTAAAGTGACAGTCTATACAGTTATATTATAACTAGTAATAATATTATAATATTGTACCTGAACAAACATTGTAATTGAATAAACATTGTAATTAAACGTTAACATCCATAATTGTAAACATTGTAAATCTACTTTAACATCCTATTGACCAACGGGATTGTGCTTTGAAAAGCAATAAAAAAAAGGAAATTGTACCGATATTTATTTCCTATATACTGCTGTAAATTTTAAAATATAATGTGACAAATTTCAAAAAAATGCAATGGGGCCGTGAGTGCTATCAAAATAATGCATTGTTGTCGACAACGAGTTTACCTGCCGAGTTTCGGCTCGATCGGATGTCGGAAAGTGGGTTAATTTCCACTTCCAAGATTCCATTTAATTAATTAATACATTCAACCAAGAAAACGAAATTGAAATTCAACCCACGAGTAGATGTATTTAAAAATATGTAATTTTCCAATATTCCGTTACACGAATCCATTATAAAGCCAATGTGCGCTTTTATAATTACCGTGACGTTTCACGGTTATGGTACCGTGACGGCAAAAAAGGAAATAAATATACGTTCCTTACCGCTAAAAGATTATGGTGAGACACACAAAACATGCGTGACTTTTTCCACTTTTTTGCGACGGGAATGGCGTTCCATTTTCTTTAAATGTGTCAAGGAGATGTATGATAAAGATTGAATGTTTCCTTTGGGGGGGTGCAGACATACGTTCATCGTTTGTCTCATTTTCGAGTATCGTTACTTAGTGTGTATGAAAGAGCTGCAGCATTATATGTTTAAGAACAAAAGAAAAACCATCAGCGCATTTCAACCTTATTGGTATATCAGTAATGCAAGCGTAAATCGGTCGTTTGTAATTTAAATTTCATCCCAATTTAAATTACATCCACAATCTAATTCAGCACTTCAACACCACATCAGACCTGCACACAAATCACCCGGAAGGATTGTTTTTATTAGCTGGAGACTACAATATACCCAAACTAAACTGGAAGTTAACCGAAGGGCAAGACCAATTAGAACCAATTTTTCCAGAAGACACTGCTAGCCGTGCCTTGGTAGACTTCCTTTCATTCACCCAACTACACCAATTCAATACTGTAATCAATACAAACAAACGAATCCTTGATTTAATCATGACAAATATTTCAAAATGTAGTATAACCCACTGTACCGAACCTCTGACGCCTGAAGATTCACATCACAGAGCATTAGACATAGAGTTATCACCTGTTACTGTACCGTCTCTCTCCGGCTAGTCTAGGACAGTTAAAATGTTTCACCGAGGTGATTACGGTAAAATCACCGATGAATTATCTAAAATAAATTGGAAACTCGAATTTCAAGGTAAGGATACCGAAAAGGCCGTATTAGATTTTTACAATATCATAAATGACATTATTCGCAAATACATCCCGAAAAAAAAATTAACGGTAATTTAGAAAGGTTTCCCCCCTGGTACACTTTACTGCTTATTAAAATTGTAAAAGAAAAATTAAAATATCACAAGAAATGGAAAAAATACAATAACTTAGCTGACTACCAATCATTCTCTGTACTGAGAAATCGTCAGATCGCTAGAATGTTATGAAAACTTCATTACGACGGCAGAAGATTCAATAAAAAAGTGTAGCAAACAGTTCTGGTCATTTGTTAAATCAAAGCAATCCTCTTCCGATTTACCTAAGCAAATGTATCTTGGTGATATTTCCTGCAATGATGGACAATCCATATGGGACCATTTTAGTGATTATTTTAGATCAGTTTTTGTAGAAAATTCCAACCCTCGCCTCAATCTTACTGAGAATGGTGACGACAACTCTAATCTACATATACACACTATTAACTTCAATCAATCATGTGTACTTAGTTATTTAAAAAAACTTGATCCGAATAAAAGTGCGGGATCTGATTTAATTCCATCCATATTTTATGTAAAATGCCGGGACCAATTGGCTTATCCTCTCTCCTTGCTATTCAAAATGTCATTTGAAGAAGGCAACTTCCCCAACGTCTGGAAACAAGCACTCATTACACCAATCCACAAAAGCGGGGACAAAAATAACATCACCAACTACAGGCCCATCTCCAAACTCCCAATTGTCAGCAAGATCATGGAAAACATAGTTCTTGATCAACTTTTTCCAGCAGTACAAACAATCAT
Source organism: Limnephilus marmoratus (assembly GCA_917880885.1). Taxonomy (NCBI): domain Eukaryota; kingdom Metazoa; phylum Arthropoda; class Insecta; order Trichoptera; family Limnephilidae; genus Limnephilus; species Limnephilus marmoratus. Next base: position 40,066,733 of record OU862916.1, on the reverse strand, counting down.
ATCCAAAAATCAACACGGCTTTTTCAGAAAACGGTCGGTCGAGACAAACCTTCTGGAATACACAGATTTTATTTTAAATTCTATGGGTGGTAAAAATCAAGTGGACTCTATCTATACGGATTTTTCAAAAGCCTTTGATAAAATTAACATTGAACTGCTTCTGGAGAAACTGTTAAAAATCGGGATTAAGGGTGACCTTCTCAGATGGATCAAATCGTATGTGACAAACAGAAGTCAAGCAGTTAGAGCTAAGGGTTTCTCCTCTCGTTTTTTCAATTTCCCGTCAGGAATCCCACAAGGATCACATCTCGGACCTCTCTTGTTTATTTTATATATCAATGATATGAGTGAATGCTTTAAAAATTCCAAATTCCAAATTTTTGCTGATGACACTAAAATTTACAAAAAAATCACTAATATTAATGACAGCCTAGAATTGCAAGATGATATTAATAGGCTTGGAATATATTGTGCGAACAACCAACTGTTTCTTAACCTAGAAAAATGTAACACAATATCATTCACCAGAAGCATAAATCCTCTAATATTTCCGTACAAAATCAATGACGTAGAGATAAAAAGATGTTGTGAAGTGAAGGACTTAGGAATAATTATGGACTCCGGAATGTCTTTTCGAACACATATAAATTCCATCTGTGACAGGGCATACAAACTTCTAGGATTTTTCATAAGAGTGACCAAACCATTCAGGTCACCACACGTAATCAAAATACTGTATGTCTCTTTTGTTCGCTCAATATTAGAATTCGGATCAGTCATATGGAATCCCCAATACAAAGTTAACATTGAAAGGTTAGAAAGAATTCAAAAAAAGATACTGAAACACCTAGACTTTAAATCCTTTCGAACATCAGAAAGCCTAAAAGACTCATTAACATTCCATAATTTATCAACCTTAGAAGATAGAAGAAATATATCCGACCAGAAATTTCTATTCAAAATTATTAACAACGTTGTTGACAACAACTATCTTCTGGAACACATTAATTTCCACTGTCCAATAAGAAACACAAGGTCAAACCAACTATTCCACATCCCACACTCAAAAACAAATTACACACAACATTCATTTCTCCGAAGGACGTGCACAAAATACAATGATATCTTTTACGACGCTGATATTTTCCATTTGTCCTCAGGCCAATTTATTAAATTCATAATAGAAAAAATCAAAATAAATTGTTAATTATGAACTCTCCACCCCTGCTGCATGTTTTCCTTCTTTTTATAATAATAATAATATTTGGATGATTTACATATCCCACATGCTTTAATTTGTGTATTTTTTTTTTCATTTCTGTTGTACATATATATTTTTTTTCTTTTTTTCTACCACTTTATGTTTTCTTTTATGTTTTAATCTATGTTTATATATATTATAAATTTTAGCGGAAACTTCGCTGGTTAATGCAACCATGTAATTAATATGTTACTCTATTATGAAAATATGTATAACTGTTTGTTTCCTTAATAAACTAAAATAAAAAAAAAAATAAAAAAATCCCATCCAAGTGCTTTTTTGATCCTTTTTATTTTACATTTCATCGTTGACTGAACGTAGTGAGTTTTTACTCGACCACCATCTGGTATACAGTAATAAATAATTTAGACTCGGCACATGACGGGATAATGGATATTTCTTTGAAATGTGATATGATTATAAATTAAGTTGGTAGGTATTCAAGTACTAACTTAAAAATCTTAAGATTACTGAGAAAATTTTGGTTTCGATTTATTAAATTAAATAACAGAAAATGAGACACATTTTTTGGAGGTGATGTCTACTTTAACTACTGGCATAACTGTTTACAAAACTACGACAGGTAGAATAAAATTATATAATAAAATAATATTGCATAACCAACACTTCTGCAACAGGATAACCTCAAGTAGTTTTAGTCGCAACTTTTTTTGACTTACCGGGGGTACTTCATCTGGTGTGGTATGTTTACGTCTTGGCGGCTGTTGGTTGGCGGGTCAGATCGGGAGAGGCCGGATTGCATATTTACAATCCCTACCGCGTTTCAGTCGCTTTAAATTTTCAATATCAAAATTTTAATATTTAGAAATCAAATTATTAATTTCTAACATACACATTGGAAAGATTATTTTATCTAGATTTTAGAACAATTTTTGTTTTTGCAAAGTGATAAAAAATTATCAATATAGAGGTGTATTTACAATATATGGGAATAATATTAAAATTTAAATATTTAGAAATATAATTATTATTTTCTAACATACACATAAGAAAGATTATTTTATCTAGATTTTAGATCAATTTTTGTTTTTGCAATGTGATAAAAAATAACCAATACAGAGGTATATTTATAATGTAAATTGTCGTTACCGCGACTGAATCGGTATAGGTTTTGTAAATACGCGGCCGGATTGAGGAGAAACATTTTTCAACCTCTCTATCTCTCTCGACCCATCGTCTTGCACCGCAGTGGGAGGGATTGATTCATACTTTCGTCACTCCTGGACATTATTCCTACCTACCGCTCTTACCTTTTACCTTTTCAGAACTTCCTCTCCTTACTCCTTTCCTTAAAATAACCTTCAGCATCCCCAATAGGCCTTTGACAAAATACTTTTACTCAGGGCGTTCCTTGAGGGATTGTCGTAAAATATAAAAAAATATATATTTCAGAAATAATTGCCAAAGTGGCCTCTAAAAGCTTGTAGATACTTTCAATGTTTCATAATACATAATTTAAAACAAAAATAAATAAAATAGCTCACATCCGTACTAGAAATTTTTTGTACTCACCTTTCTTGAATGTTTTGGCCTCTAATCCAAAATTAACATTGCGCAACCGTTCCTCATAAGTCGTTTTTTATATTTCTTGATATGAAAAATAATTACTACATATTTTATTCATTTTGGTCATTTACTAGGTAACAATTTCTAGCCTTCCTAGTTCCTAATGTAAGTACGTTACTTTAATTAAAAATACAATAAATATTTTCAAAACAAAAAATGTACTTCTAACTTTTACATAAAAGGCAATGGCTCCTTTTTAGCCAGCTCCCACCCCACTCCGTCTGTCTCTTATCGTTAAAGCCTGCACTTTTACTGTCCCGTTATCTATTTGATTGTCAAGTCTCGCCGCCCGCCACCTCGGGCCAGAAGTGGTGAGGAGTGTGAAGTGTGAAGCGTGGAGTGGCCAGGTGCGATAGTGTCAAGTGTCACGATCCCGAGGAGCACTCCTGATGTTACAGGTAGTGTAGTGAGTACATTACACGGATAGATTAGCGCCCGTGCCGCTCATGCAAAGTACTGGACTTTAATTCTTTGTACGCGGATGACACAACAGTTGGGTTGCGAGCGACCGTGCTCCATACGCGGACGTCAAAACAATTGTTGTCTTGCTAACACGTCCCAATGTACAGGAGCACCTAGCATCGAAACGTCTCACGTTTAATTCTCCGTAGTAAGCGTTCAAAAAGAAGAAGAATAATGTTTGAAAGGAAGATATTTTGTCAATGTTTGGCGGAGCGCGCTAATATTAAAAAATTAATACGTGTAAGCGAATATAGTTAATAAAGCGTGACTTATTTAAGAACTTACTTATTTTGACTTATTTGAAGAATTCGACGAATGCCTTAGGTAGCATTTATTAAAACACGGTGAATTTTGTCATATTTGTGATAGGGATGTCGAAAGTGAAAAAAAAAATCGATATTTCGATATATCGATATTTATTAAAATATCAATATCGACGTCGATATATTGAGGAAAAAATATCGATATATCGGTCAAATTTTTAAAGATTTTGCGTTTTTAAAATAATACTGCATTCTGCTCAATATTATCAATGGTAATTTTTATACACAATGTGTATTATTTAAATGTACAAAGATCTCAATAAAAATGATGGTATTTTTAACAGTATTTATTTCTATGAGACAATAATTACAAAAATATAAAAAACTAAAAAGCTATCTTCTAACTAATATTTTTAAACCTTTTTATTGTATCAGGCAAACCAGTATTTATCCTTAATCTTAAGTATTCCAGAAATCTTCGTATTTTTTTTTAAAATTCACGAGAAATGAAAAAATAAACTTAAAATCTTTAATACACACCTAATGGTATTGGATCCACGTTGAAAAAAGTTTGCCAGCAAGCGGTGTAAAAAGTTATCAGTCCCTAAATGTTATATAAAAAACGTTGTACTTTCACACGAACGTCCTGACTGCTCGGGAAGTCAATCTTTGCTGACGTGTTACGCAGCGACGAAACGTTTTCCTGAGTTCGGTAATAGGGGGAAAGATGCGCTGGTATGTGATGTCAAGTTATAGAAACAAAATTTAATGGTCCCTGCAATTTGAAATTTCGATTTGTTTTCGACGCTCTCCTATTAGTAAAACCATTGTGCGGCGGCCTGAAGTGACGCGGGACTCGGTCGCTCCAAAGTGTGCGTGTGGAAGGCGCATATATCGGCTAAAAATATCGATATTTTGAATTAAAAATATCGATATATCGATATTTTTTCAACAAGCCTAATTTGTGACATGTTAAATAACAGAACCAGACGTGTTTAAATAATTTTCAGAGCATTTGCTTTATCTACTTGGTGTTATTTTTTTTGGGTATGTTATTTTTCCTATCGAGAGAATTTCATTAATTAATTTTTCAGCTCGGCAAACGTACAGAGATTATCTAAAAGTAGCATTATACGAGTATTCATATTAAAATAGAAATTTGGAATGTGGGGTCTTAAATCTAATATTGAAACATTTAGGGGCAAGTCTTTAATCGCCCGTCTTATTTGACATTTTTTATAGGAACATTTTTCTTTTACCAAAGTCTATAACCGATAAATTAACCGTTAAAAGTCTCTTCTTCCAAATTAAGAAATAATGAAAAATTATAGTAAGAAAAGATTTTTTTGGCTGAAGTGTGATTTTTACCAACGTAAATGGCCCAGAGATGCATATCAAATTGATTATCTGTTCAAGAAAAAATTTCGACCAATTACTGAAAAAAACTGTTTTTAATTTGAGTACCGCACAAGAGTCCCAACTGCTCCCGTCTGAAGCCAGTGAGACTATGGCATCACTAATTGGGTATTTTGTAAGGCTGAAAGTAGTGGGGAGGGAAAGGCGATTGGGAAGAGGAAGGTGGGGAAGTACCTGGCTATTCAGGTCACCACACATAGATAATTTTAATAATAATTAACATTTCAAGCAATGTTTCAATTCTGAATGGAAGTCTTACACCCGGGTGACCATCGTACCCAAACCATGAAGTTGTACCAAAGAAGTCGCTGAAAACCCTCTATTCGTAACCTAGTTCTCTCAGCACAGGATCTCCTAGTGATGAGGACTAAGAAAATATTCTTAATTTTTTTTGTATTTATATTTCATACATAACTTCTTAAAAAGTTTAAATTATAATACGGTAATTTTTGTTTTTTAATATTTTTTTCAAGCTCATTACAAGTAGGGAAAAATTAACCTTTCTTCGGGCAAACTGAAACGATCACGTTAAGAAAACACACTTCCATCTGTTTGGGTCTTCAGTGTTTTGATTAGCGTACTTGTAAATCGTGGAATAATTGAAATTATTTTTAATTTAATCAATGAAATATGCGATAAAAATATATATTACGTATATTCACGCGCAGGATTTCAAGGCGGCAGCCTATGAGTCTATGAGCCCACACCACAAAGGGGCCAGAACTACACATTGATTAGACGTATTTATTTATTTAACGCCAAGGGGGTTTTCACATGTTTGGTAGTACAATTAATTAATGACAGATGATTTTTAAACAGATAAAGAAAAAATAAAAATAAAATTAAATAAAAAATGCACACAAGTCACAAAAATACAAAAATTCAGCGATTTGATAGGTTTTCAAAAATACAGATATGTTTAGGAATAGTTTTGGAATAAGTTTTTTACAAGATCCACAAAATTCGCTAAGTTTATGTTAAATATGTCACCTAAGTACTGTTTTCACATAGTGTGAAATCGTTGACTCGGAGAGTGGGGAATATAGTTCCGCATATGAATGCTACAGTAGAATAGTGTTTTTTGTCGTGTAGTTACTGTCGGTATTCGTAAGTTTATGAGTTGCAGGAGTTCGCAACAGTCGAACTTAGAGTTAAGTATTTTGAATAAATAATAAAGTCGTTTATTTAACGTCTGTCTTCTAGTGTGTGTATTTTTTGAATATTTAATAATAAATTATATTTTAAGTCTTCTATTGCGGTACTGGAAAGATCTCCAATAAAGATAAAAACCAATATAAAGAACGACTGCACTAAAAATTAAATTTTATATCACTACATAAAAACTGATTTCGTATAGAGTAAAAAAAAATCAATGTTTGTGCACACCAAATAAACTAATTATCATACTATTTTACAGTAAAGCCAATAATATCAAACAAATAGTAAAATAAATACTAACTCCGGCAACTCCAATGCCGTGTTTTTCATTGCACGCATCTGTATCCCCTCTGCCGTGTTGAAAATAATTAAAAATTTTATCTCATCATTTCATCACAAATACGGTGTTAAGGCCTATTCACGTACAGGCGATATTCACTGCCGCTGTGGGTAGCGAAAACTGAGTGGGTTTGCGGTAATTTCTGCGGTAGTTTAAACCTAGGCGGATTTCGCGTCTGCCATGATTTGTACCGTCCGTGAATAAAATAAATACATACATTTAATCTTGCATGACCATTGTAATGGAAAGCGATAGCCCCTGTTTCGCAAAACAGGCGAAAAAGATCGCCCATTGTCGGGGTTCTAATTTCGCGCTTGCCGCGGACGCTCTTACAAATACATACATACCCGGCGAAATCCTGCTCGATGTTTTTCGCTACCCACAGCGGAAGCAAAAATCGCTTATATCTGAATATGCCAATTTGGCCGGCGGGTATGGGTACCATCGCGCCGGGAACCGTTTATTGGATAACCAACACTGCCGTAGGTCAACCCAAGTGGTTCTATACGTTTGGTGACATAGCAACGGTGCCCGGGTTCACGGGGTGAGGTTGGTCCGAGCTGTACTAGACGTTTGAAACTAAATATAATAGGGAGCTGGCCACAATGACACGCCAATGGAGTTTCGTACGCCAGTGGATTTTGGAACGCCACTGGTCTTTTAAATGAATTTACTACTTTGACAAAAAATGCTTCTAGGTATAATGGCAAAACTGATTTTAGTACTGGATTAAAATAAATATTTTTCACTTTGGAGACTGTGGGAGACTGGGGTTTTTAGGTTACTGGGATACTGGGATAGGTAAACTGAATCTAAGACTGACTAAAACACTTTAAAAGAGGTTTGAACTTGGAGACTGTTGGTATCTTGAGTTGGTATCTTTCTTCTTGGCTGATAGTTTTGAACTGACTTCCTACCGGTTTGACTTCTATTTTTATAGGGCAAACTCAGGTCGGACTTTTGGGGGACAGAACCTCCTTAATTTTTCTAAGGTACTTGTTTTAGGTAATTTCCCTGGTCGCTACGATTGGAAGTCAGCTGTGTCAAAATTATGTGTGATAGTTTTTGCCATGATCTTACCAACTTAGGATACCAAAGTCTCACATCATTTTTATTGTGTTTACAAGAAAAGGTACAAGTATACATATGTGATATAAGGTACAATTTTAAACAGTAAATATTTTTCTTAAAGTGCAACAATCACTGATAGACGTCAGTTTTTGGGTTGTTTTTGTAGCATATACTCATTTTTAGGTGATGATGTTTATTTCTTGATCCAAATTATTCCCAATTTCTCGAAATTGAGCTCCAAATTTTTCGGAACATGAATTCGCTGTCGTAAATATTCACGATTCAGATTTTTCCTTTGTTCAGAATTGACCAATAGTGGCTCGGCTGGTCGCATGGTGGGGGTGACGTAAATAGACAGCCAATTCCTTGGCGTTGATCATTGCTGTCTAGACTCCCTTGTGGAAGTATTAGGTAGTTATTTAGATGTGTTTTCCAGTCCAATGAGGCTGCCGCACGTATTCATTATCAATTTCATTAATGTTTTCAATTGATTAGTTAGTTAAAGGACATAATTGCGTTGTAGACAAATCATTTGGAAGGGGCATCACATGCACATTGTTCCGCTAGCCAATAGCAGCACTCAGATTGTCGTGCTCGCGGCACGGTACTCTGTGACAGCGTAAATTCCAATCTTGAATTTCCAGGGTTGTCATATGCTTTCGCGCACTCGTTCAATGCACACGTATTCCTATGACACGTTCGATATACTCCCCTCAGTGCAGTCTCGACTGTGCTCAGCTACTTCGTCGGGCGTGTCCTTTTCCGATGTCTGAGTTTTGAATCGGGTGTCTTCGCAGAGGGTACAGTTTCATCAGTTGCTGGCGTGGCAGGCAGAATGACGGCGATTTTGACTGCCGGCCTTACGTATATCCCAGTACTGGTTTGGATCCGGGCAGTTCTGACTTGTCCATCAGCTGCAGGTATTGCTTCGATGATACGGCCACGTGGCCAACTGTTTCGAGGCAGTGCTGGGTCCATGATGATCACTAGGTCATCCTTCTTAATTGGTGTAGTTGGATGGTGCCATTTTTGCCGGACAGCCATGGTAGGTAGGTATTCCCGCAGCCATCGCCTCCAGAAGGTGTCTGCAAGTTGTTGTCCGATGCGCCACTGGCGGCGTAGGCATGTTTCCTCTTCTTTTTTGTCGTAGAAGGATAATTGGGGGCGCTTCCCGGCTGACCCTAGCAAAAAGTGGTTGGGTGTTAAAGGTTCTTCATCACGTGGGTTAACTGAAATGTGGGTGAGTGGACGATTATTTACCACAAACTCAGCTTCTGCAAGTGCGGTGCGTAGCGTTTCTTCTTTTGGTGCTCTTTCCTTTAGTGTAGCGCTTAGGGCTTTCTTTACTGATCGTACTAATCTTTCCCAAGCTCCCCCCATGTGCGGACTTAGTGGTGGTATGAAGTGCCACTCGATGCCCTGGGTAGCTATTGCCTCAATCATTCTGGCGTCTTGACTTATTGACAGCAAGGCGTCCCTCATCTCGGTGTCAGCTCCGTGAAAGTTTGTCCCGTTATCCGAGTATATGGCTGCTGGTTGTCCTCTGCGGGCGGTCATTCTTTGTAGGGCCATGATGGCCGAGTCAGCAGTCAGTGAAGCGGCTAGTTCTAGGTGAATGGCGCGTGTCGAGAGGCAGGTGAAGATGGCTCCATATCGTTTTTCTCGATGCTTACCGACCGTGATAGCCATAGGGCCGAAATAATCAAGCCCGCAGTGTGTGAATGGGCGGACGTGATGCATCAGGCGGGGTGGTGGTAATGCGCCCATCAGAGGTGGAGTCGGTTTGCTGCGTCGTATGAAGCAAGTGGGGCAGGCGTGCGTTATCTTCCTGCTTGTTGTGCGTAGTCGTATTATGAAGAAATGATTGCGTATTTCTGCTACTGTTTTCTCAGTACTAGGATGATCCGCCTTTTTGTGGTAGTGACTGATCAGAAGTCGAGTGTAGGATTCGTCGCCGTCCAGTATTATGGGAGTTCGGGCCACAATCTTTGTTCTTTCCAAGGCTTGTAGTCGGGTCCCCATTCGTAGTAGGTCATCTGGTCCAAAGAAGGGGTTCAGGGAGTTGAGGCGGCTGCCAGCAGGCAGTTTTTTACCTTGTCGGATGATGTGTAGATCAGTTGTAAAAGCGTTTTCCTGGGACCTTTTGATCCATCTGTGTTCTGCTGCTTTTATCTCCTCGGCTAGTAGTGGGCCTTCTACTGGTTTATTGGGCCCCATCTTGCATCGTCTGATAAATCGGAGGATCCAAGCTGTGGAGCGAATCAGCCGATGCCATGAGGAGAACCGCTCTACTGATGGGAGTGCTTCGCCCCTGGTGGACACAAGGCCAACGTAGTGAGGTTTGACTTCTAGTGTCAGGTCGTCAGGCCTGTGGGCGGGTGCCCGTTCTTTTGGCCACGCACCCTCCGGGGAAGTGAGAAAGGCTGGGCCAGTAAACCATCTTCCTTCTGGTGTTAAGTCTGGCACCTCTAAGTCTCGCGTTCCTATGTCAGCGGGATTGAGTTTTGTGGGTACCCATTTCCAGTCGGGTATGTTGGTTAGTTCGTCTATTTCGCCCAATCGGTTTGCCACAAAGGTTGAGTAGGAGCGTGGGTCGGTGCGTAACCAGCATAGTACAGTTGTGGAGTCTGTCCAGAAGCAGGTGCGGGATATCAGGGCTTTGCTTTCTTTTTGGATCGTCTGGGCTAGTCTCGCTGCTATGAGGGCGGCTTGAAGCTCGAGGCGTGGAATGGAGAGAGGCTTCAGTGGCGCTACCTTGCATTTACTTGCAAGGAATGTTACTCGTAAGGATCTATCTATTTTTTCGGTGAAGTAGGCCACGGCACAGCAAGCTTGCTCCGATGCATCGCAGAAAAGGTGTAGTGTTACGTTGTTTAGTTTGTTGTAGAGGCAACGTCTCGGGATTGAGATGCTGTTCGTGTGCAACAGGTTTAGCCAGTCTGTCCATCTCTGGGCATGTTCAGGGGCAATGGGTTCATCCCAGCCGACGCTTGAGCGCCACACTGCTTGCAGTAGTATCTTGGATCTGATGGTAAGGCAGGCAACGAAGCCGACTGGGTCGAAGATCTTCATTACTATGGATAATAGTTGCCGCTTGGTAGGTTGTGTGGCCGTGTCGTGGGAGATTGCCTCACGAAATGAGTACAGGAAGCGGTCTGTGGTGGGGTCCCAGATTAAACCAAGCACTCGCTCTGTTTCCGGACCTCCGCTGCTGATTTGTATCGTGGAGCTGGCACGGTCTTCTATAGGTACACTAGCTAGGGCCGCCGGGCTGTTGGACGCCCAATTTGTCAAGTGGAACCCTCCTTTCGTGAGCAGGGCACTTACACTTTGGGCGAGTGCAGCAGCTTCATTGGGTGTGTCTGCTGCATCTAGGTAATCGTCCATGTAGAACTTGGTGCGTACGGCTTTTGCGGCGGCCGGGTACTCGTGCTCGTATGTTTCAGCCACTTTATTTCGGACGAATTGGGCACTGCTTGGGGAACAGGTGGCTCCGAACATCATCGATGACATTTGATAGGTGTCTGGTTCGTGATGGGGTGATGTCCTCCACAGGAATAGCTGGGACGACTGATCTTCTCGCCTTATTTTTATTTGCAGGAACATTTCTTTGATGTCTGCAGCAATAGCGATGTTTCCTTCCCGGAAGCGTATTATATTCCCCAGGAGGGAGGACAGCAGATCAGGACCAGTAAGCAGCTGGTCGTTGAGGGAGGTTCCTCGGCATCGGCTTGCGGCATCGAACACCACTCTGATTTTTCCTGGCTTATTTGGGTTGATTACTGCAAAGTGGGGCAGGTACCATTTGCGAGGTGTGGTGGTGGAAGCTTCATGGCTTGATAACTTCTTGGCGTAGCCTTTGTTGATAAGTTGATTTATTTTGTCATTGTAGGCCACTGCTAGATTTTTGTCTTTTTCTAGCTTTTTCTCCAGGGACAGAAGTCGTTTCAGCGCACACTGCCGATTATCAGGTAGCGTGGCTTCTGGATTGCGCCATAGTAGACCGGTTTCCCACCTTCCTACAGGAAGAGGACGGGTAGTTGCATTCATAAGTGCAATTGCCTGTTGTTCGCTTGCATTGACTCTGGTGGCTGATGTTACTCCGAGGGAGTCGATGGCGAAGTTGGTTTTTACTAGCTCCCTCAACTGTATGTCTGCGGCCGTTTCTGGTTGTAGTGCCAAAGTGGTGGTCGTGTTATTATCTCTGGGGTTGACTCCCCCATGAGCGATCCATCCTAGTGCGGTGCGTGATGCTATTCGCGTAGTATCATTGCATTCACGAACTTCCCTTGACACGATCAGGTGAGCGTTATCTTGGCCTATTAGCAGCTTCGGGACAACCGACCTTCCTTGGATCTGTTGCTCCGGCAGGTTGAGGTTGCTTATTGTGCTGGCAGATATGTGGAATGTATTACTGTTGCCTGCACCTCGTATTCTTAGTCTCACTCGTTGGGAGAGATTGTCGGAGGTGCACATTCCTTTCGCGCCGTGGATTCGCAGTCCGTGAACTGGGCCGTTTGCTCCGACTTGTATTGCGGTGTCAGTGTCGACAAGTGTTACTGTGGATCCTTCATCCAGGAGAGCGAACACTGACACTTCTTCTTTGTTTGGAGCGCTTAATATGACTGGCGCAATTTTTAATAGTACTCTCTGTCCGGAGTCCTGGCGTCACAAGTTGACATTTTCCACGGCGCTTTTTCGTACGAACTCGGGATTATGTAGCAGGGGGTGGTGTGGGGATCTGCAATCCCCTACTTTGCACCATTGGTTTATTTTGCAGCTTCGTGAGTGGTGTTTTTCTAAGCACTTGCGGCATAATCTTCCCATGCGTACAGTTTCCCATCGGAGTTCAACATCTTTGGCTGCGAATTCTTTGCATTCGCGGGTTTTATGATTGCCGCCACATTGGGCGCAGCTTTCATCAGCTGTTTTTCTTTTTCGGCTCGGTCCAGGGTAAGTATGTTCCTCGTTTACTTTGCGTTTTATGGGGGCGATCTTTTCTTTTGGGCCATCCCTGATTTCTTCTTGATGTCCGGCATGTATTTGCTCATGGCTCGGTAGAAGGCGTGGTCGAGATCGTATGTGGTCCACCATCCCACTGTTTGGAATTGCGTTTGAAACCTCTTTCAGAAAGGCAGCGAGCTGGGTTATGGTAGCCGGAGAGTGTTGTTTGCGGATCTCGATTAGCCATGCCAGCCGCAGGGAACTCGGCATTTTGTCAGTGACGTCATTCAGTAATGCAGGATTGGTGAGATAACCTTCGGTTTTCAGGATCCGGAGAGATGCCACCAGGTTTTGTACCGTCCCGGAGAAATCTGCCAGGTCCTCGAGTGATACCTCGGTCGTGAGGTAAGGTAGTTTTTTAACCTTGTCTAGCATAAATTTTGCTATGGAGTTAGCGCTGCCGTATCGCTGCTCGAGGACGCTGATGATCTCTGGGACTTGCGCAGGATCCATTAGTAGGGGACCCACGGTATCTCGTGCCTTGCCTTTGAGGGCGCGCTGCAGCCGAATGAGATTTTCGCTCGGAGTCATTTGGCAGGTGGCGGTGGATTGAGCGTACTGTGCCTTCCAGGTGGGCCACTCGAGGGGATCTCCGGAGAAGGTAGGCAAATCTTTTGCTGTGGATTGCCTGGCGATGAGGGCAGCCATTCTTGAATCATCTTCTAATGTGCGGGGGCTATCTTGCGTTCTGGAAGAGCGGAGCGCCTCCGCCATCACCGAGGCGATCTGGGCCAGTGGGTCGTTGCCATGCTGCAACCATTCTCGGGTGTGCCGTGCTGTCTGATTGGCTGTGTGCGGTGGTGTAAATAATGGGGAATCCTGGCCGGAGGAGGCTGGCTGATGCTGGTACCCTGCTGTGTTGTAAAGTGGGCGCTCGGGTCCGATATGGCTGTATTCGGCCGTAGGGATGTTCTTTGCAGGGCCCGTCAGTAGTGTGTACTCTTGGGTGGCGGCGGCGGCGTATCCGGTTGGATCGGTTACAGCAAATTCATTGGTAGGCTGACCGGCTGGTGTGTCCATTTGAGTAGTTGCATATCTCGTTGCAAACTCTTCGGCCGGCTTGTGAACTTGAGTGGCATATCTCGTTGCAAACTCATTAGTAGAAGGGCCGGTTGGTGCATGCACTTGAGTAGTTGCGTATCTCGTTGCAAACTCTTCGGCTGGCTTATGTACTTGAGTGGCATATCTCGTTGCGAACTCATTAGTAGAAGAGCCGGTTGGTGCGTGCACTTGAGTTGTTGCATATCTCGTTGCAAACTCTCCGGTAGACGGGCCGTCTGACGTGTGTACTCGAGTGGCATATCTCGTTGCGAACTCGTTCGTAGACGGACCGGTTGGTGCCTGGGTTTGAATTACTACCTGACCGAGGTTGGCTCGCAGGGTCGGGCTGGTTGGTGCGGGCTCCTGGGTAGGTTGGCTGACTGCTTGGCGTGTTGCAGCGTTCAGGGCTCTGAGCAGATTGGCTGTCTGCTTGGCGTGACGTCTGTCCCGAATGCGCATCTCTCGGCGCAGCAATCGCAGGGAGTCTTCAGTTGATTCAGAAGTTGTTTTACTGCTTTTACTGTTGGATCCGTGGAGGCTCTCGGCGACACATTCTGGAGCAGGTTGGTCAAGAGTGATGAGGTCAGGGTTCCTGGCAGGGTTCGCACCGGATAGATCGTGGCGGGTTCCGCTGGATGGCGTCTCATCGGTGTCTACGGTGCGTGGGCCCGGGGTCTGACGGGGTGCCACTGGCATGTTTCGGCTTGTTCCCGGGGCGTTAGGTTTAGACAGCGATATTTCGGAAGGTGTCGGGGTCTTACGGCCACTGCGAAGAGACGGCATTTCCACTGGGTAAGACTGAAGGCGTGTTATGTGTAGATCCGGCTCGAAGGACCAAATGTACTAGACGTTTGAAACTAAATATAATAGGGAGCTGGCCACAATGACACGCCAATGGAGTTTCGTACGCCAGTGGATTTTGGAACGCCACTGGTCTTTTAAATGAATTTACTACTTTGACAAAAAATGCTTCTAGGTATAATGGCAAAACTGATTTTAGTACTGGATTAAAATAAATATTTTTCACTTTGGAGACTGTGGGAGACTGGGGTTTTTAGGTTACTGGGATACTGGGATAGGTAAACTGAATCTAAGACTGACTAAAACACTTTAAAAGAGGTTTGAACTTGGAGACTGTTGGTATCTTGAGTTGGTATCTTTCTTCTTGGCTGATAGTTTTGAACTGACTTCCTACCGGTTTGACTTCTATTTTTATAGGGCAAACTCAGGTCGGACTTTTGGGGGACAGAACCTCCTTAATTTTTCTAAGGTACTTGTTTTAGGTAATTTCCCTGGTCGCTACGATTGGAAGTCAGCTGTGTCAAAATTATGTGTGATAGTTTTTGCCATGATCTTACCAACTTAGGATACCAAAGTCTCACATCATTTTTATTGTGTTTACAAGAAAAGGTACAAGTATACATATGTGATATAAGGTACAATTTTAAACAGTAAATATTTTTCTTAAAGTGCAACAATCACTGATAGACGTCAGTTTTTGGGTTGTTTTTGTAGCATATACTCATTTTTAGGTGATGATGTTTATTTCTTGATCCAAATTATTCCCAATTTCTCGAAATTGAGCTCCAAATTTTTCGGAACATGAATTCGCTGTCGTAAATATTCACGATTCAGATTTTTCCTTTGTTCAGAATTGACCAATAGTGGCTCGGCTGGTCGCATGGTGGGGGTGACGTAAATAGACAGCCAATTCCTTGGCGTTGATCATTGCTGTCTAGACTCCCTTGTGGAAGTATTAGGTAGTTATTTAGATGTGTTTTCCAGTCCAATGAGGCTGCCGCACGTATTCATTATCAATTTCATTAATGTTTTCAATTGATTAGTTAGTTAAAGGACATAATTGCGTTGTAGACAAATCATTTGGAAGGGGCATCACATGCACATTGTTCCGCTAGCCAATAGCAGCACTCAGATTGTCGTGCTCGCGGCACGGTACTCTGTGACAGCGTAAATTCCAATCTTGAATTTCCAGGGTTGTCATATGCTTTCGCGCACTCGTTCAATGCACACGTATTCCTATGACACGTTCGATATACGAGCCTTGGCGGTGGATGCGTCTGCCGACCAACTGCGTGGCAGGCCCGATCGGGGTAGACTGGTTGCGGGAGACCTTTTGATTTCTCCATGGCATTCTTGGAACACCGCCCGCCTCGAACCGCAGTAGGAGAGTTGGATTCATACATCCGTTACTCCTGGATACTCTTACCCCCAGATTCCTCCCCACGCCTTATACCTTTTACCTTCCTTTTTAAAAATATCCCCCTCACAGCAACTCCAAAAATGACATTGGCCCTGAGGGAAATTATTTTCGTAAGGACCTCCTTTGTGGAGCTAATGTAAAAAAAAACATTGCAAAATGTAATAATAAACGTGAACGTTTATTATTACATTTTGCATTTTTTTGGTTTTTAGATCAAAAATTTCTCGGAAACGCGATTTTGCTAGTTAATTTTCAAAAAAAATCCTGGATGGCTTCCCTTTTCACTGGGAATTTTGGATTTTGCCCCCAGAAGGGCCTGCGAGATAGGTGCAGTCTAGGGCCTACAAATCCTAAATACGGCTCTGGGACTACTACTTTTAATATCACGTCATTGATGGACCGGCCCAACATTGTTACATGAATATACTCGTATTTATATAGTGAAGTAAAAAACATTTTTTAAATGAATGTACGAGTATATTTCATTTTGAAACCAGATGCCAAAATGGTTCGAATTTCGAGAAAATGCATTTTGTATTATGCCCTTACGCTGCTGCCTACAGATTAAACTAGGTTTATCTTTTATTACAAAATTACCTGGTGTAATTTACTTCACGATTCACTAATCACTCGGAAAAACAATCGGACACGTGTCGAGACTATGAGATCTCCTGAGCAGACAGAGGATATTTGTGTGAATCAATGAATTTACTCCCTTTAATTCCGCTGGCAATCAAGGGGAGCAATTTCCTTTGCGGGCTGATTGGTACCTCACTACTTGTCAATAACCAAGTTAATGTATATACACTTGAAGCTCACAATTCCTTGAAAAAATATGACAAATATTATTATTCTGACTTAAAATTAATGATTTATGAATTTAAAAACAAAGTCATGTCACTTGACTGGAAGATTTTTTCAATTCTCACTATTCTTGATGCTGAATGTGGCTTACATAAGAACCAACAAAAAAGAACTCTTTTTTAAAACACAATATAAATGATAATAATATGCTGTTATTGAAACTAAGGACGGTGTTTGGACAATTCATCAAATTTCAAAGTCAAAATTCAAGTTCGATTATTATTTATTCTCGAGCCGGTTGTTTCACAGCACTTCGATAAACACGAACTTGAATAGGACTTTCACAGAACTTAAATATTAACTTTGAAATTTGAGCAATTGATCAAATTTTTGGAGAATTTTAAAGTTCTGTGTAAGTTCTATTCAAGTTATATTATTATTTCATTACAGGCCAGTTGGTTCACCATCCTTAGTCCATCCAGCTTTTAATAATAAAATTTGTAGATGGAACTAAATTACAAATATTTTCAATTACACTAAAATAATCATATGAATTTTTTAATGTAGTATTTATTTCTGAATATAATTTACGTTTAACGCAGCTGGCGCTAATAATGGCGTGTTTCAATGTGGCGAAGCTAGCAGTCCACAATTGTGTGCCGTTACTAACTCTGATGTACGTAAAGGAATGGCAGAAAAATAATGAAAGTAATGAAAGCTGGAAAATTGAGAGCCTTAAGGTGAATGTGTGGTAAATCCATGCATGACCGTGTGAAAAATATGGATATCCGCAAAGAATGCAAGGCTGATGTAAGCGTAATTAGTAAGATTAAAAAAAGGACGCTTAGATAATTTGGACATATGGGTAGATTAACAAATAGAATAATGTGGAGAATATATGACGACGAATGTGTATGATAGAAGAAATCGGGGATGCCGAGGATGTCATTGCACGATCACCTGAATGAAGTAGATACTAGTTGGGTCATTTAAAGTCAGAATAACAGAAGAATATGTGTGAGACGATGTATAAATGTGATTGAAGCAATGAGTGTGTGCCACAAAATGGAAGATATTATTATAGTGATTGTTATATATATAAGTATAGTAATATGTTATTAATTATCCTTTGATCCTTTCAGCACTTTCATAATCGGGAAATACGCCAAACGCGCACCCAACGTAATATGATTGACATTTGTCACATAGGAACGGGTCGCTTCTACGACTCGTTCTTGAGATCAACAGCTTAACATAGGTCTATTCAGGGCCTCCTGTGTGGAGTAAATATAAAAAATACCGAGTTGTTTGGTGCTTCGAGTCTGCCTACCCCTGCAGGGAGACTGTGTGATGGTTAGTTAGTCAGTTATAATAATTTCTAAACCGCTTAGAATCATCCTTCTCCCGCCGTTATTGTATTTTAGCAGGGAATAACCAATGCAAGAAACACATGACAGACATATGTTATAAAGTCAATATTTTCCCAGGACAGTGAATGTCGTTCTTGACTCTTACATTTGAATTAATTTATTAAAAGTTGAGAACGTGCAGCAATATAATTTATTAAAGGCAACACAACAATCATGAATTCATCGCCAACTCGCGATGTTTCCGCACTCCAGAAGGTGGAAAACATCCTCGGGTCCTAGCGGGGGGAGGGGTGAGTTAGGAGGGAAGCTCTAGGAGAGGGGTTAGGGGAAGAGGTGGGGAAGACACGTCCCTCCGGCCCTTTCATAGAAACGTTTCAGTCGTTTTCAAACCTCCGAGCTGATAGCATCGACATTCGCTCCCGATAGCCAATCAACACAGCCAGCGCGAGACACCCAATCAGATAAACGCGTTTAAATTCACCGCCGCGTTCCAAATTGAATAAATCAAACGGTGGAAAATTCGAAAAATTCTCCCCCCAGGAAAATGTTTTGCCCAATTCAACGTGAAAACGTTTCAAATGAGAATTTCAAGTAGTGGACGTACTTAGTCTGTTTATTTCGTGGTTAACTTTGTGTTGTTGTTTGAAGACAAGTGTGACTTTGTTTCTTGTTGTTTTGAAGTGGATGGATTTTAAATTTTTAACCAGCACAATTCATGGGAATTAGGTAAGTTCAAAATTATAAAGTTTAAACAATTTCTGATATTTCTCACACGCTGTTTAAGACATTTTTTAAAATTAAATTAGTTTCCATGTGTACACTTTCAAAGTTTAAAACAATGTATTTTTGAAAATATACTCGTATATAGCCACTCTATTTTTATTCAGTTTGTATGTAATAAACCACTGAGGATCCACTTTTAGATATGAAAACATCAAACCTTGATAAATTTTATGAAATGCTTTTTTTTTAATAAAATATATTATGTTAATATTTATATCTAAGATGATGAAAAATGTTCAATTTGTTATAATATAAAGCATGATAACAAATTAATGATAGTCGTAGGTGTTCTGAGAGGACTTTTGGTGATGGATGCAACAGTATGCGTAAAAACCTAGAATATTCCGTTTGCTAATAAAACTTGTTTATAATTTGTTTTGTTTACTCTTGTTATTCGTAAAGTATCAATTTTGTATGATGTAGGTTTCAACAATGAACTTAATCTGAAGCTTCGAATTTAATCACCAAAGAAGACCATAATTATCGCTTTATTTATGGAATTCTTTATTTTTAAATTTAAGGTAAAATAAATTAAATAATTATGTCACTGAGTTCTTTCAGTACTTTAATAGAAAAAATGTATCTTTCGTAATTTTATTTGATATTTTAATACCATACCTTTTATCCAGATGAAAAAGCCAATGTTTTAAAAAATGTTGATATTTATTATTGAAAAATGGTTAACAGAGCATTTTACTATCTTAAACCAATCAAATGCCTTGTAAACCATGAAAATTGTTATATTGAACTCGAACCCGGTTTCGCTCGTACTAGGCTTTATCAGTAAAATTTTAAAAGAAAAATACAACAATGTTACAAAGAGACAACAATGAATTAATTTTCTCTTTGCTCTATGCTTTCTTTTTAATAATTTTTATAAAACATTTTATTAATTTTATTATATTTTCTAGTTGGTTAGGAACCACGTTGTTGTTGTAAATTGAACAAAAAAATTAAGTAAGAATAAACTATTTTTATTTTTAACTTAATAAGTAAAACCTTATTGTTTTCATTTAATTAAATAAACTATTTTCGTTTTTCATACCTCGCTGGTCCCTTTTGCCTAAAGCCAATGAGATTGATAATTTGAGGAAGATTGTGAGAGTTGTGGTCGAGGGGTAAGGCTATTGACTAGCAATCCGGAGGTCGCGGATATGAATCCCGACATTCGCAAGTTATATATTATTTAATTATGTTGTGTTACTTCACAATTTATTTATTAGAAATAATAATATATGGTATGTTTCGGCACATTCCAGAGTTGAAGATACTTAGAGTATCGCCCTGGTGTAAGACCACCATTCAGAATTGAAATGTTAGTTGAAATGGTTTAAGCCGCGTTTGGCGACCAGATCTGTTTAGCTAGGTACTTCTTACCTTTCTCTACACAATTTAATTCCCCTCCCCTTTACCTTCAGCCCTACAGCAAACTAATTCGGAATGCCGTAGTCTCAGTCAGTCTCCAGATGGTTTGAAGCGGATTGTTATCAATTGGGATCAATTTAAATATATGGTAGGACGGTATTGGTACCCCCACCCGGGAGCCATTTATTTGATACAACTAAACTACAAGTAACACATGTTACTTTTAGATTTTAGTTATGTATTGTACTGCCCCGAAGAAGCTACTTTTATACCGAAATCCGGTCTGCATTAAGTGTAAAAATAAATGGAATGTTGGCGAAGTTATTGTCTTATTTCAAACTATCTGGGGTACCTGGTTTCGTTCAGGGAATTGATATGAAATTGAACTGACCTAGGAATGCGTAGCCCCACCCATTCAAAAAAGGCTTCGAATGCTCCACAATATTCCAGAACTTTCTATAACATTTGAGAGTGCTCTGGAATGTTCCACGATGATCTGAGATGTTCTGGGAATTTTCTGAAACTTCCAGACTATTCCCGAATATTCCAGAATGTTCCGGGATGTTCTGGATTGTTGTGGAATGCACTTGAATACATACTCTCAAGTGTTCTGGACTGTTCTACAGGACGAAATTTCCAGCCCTTATATCTTCAAAAGCACATTCAGGTAAAAACGGGAACCTTCTTCAAGGATAAGGGATATAGGGCTACCACACCATACAACTCCCTTGACTCGTTTCTGAGTTTTAGTGGCATGCATATTGTATACTCTCTTTTACAGTATCTATTGATTACAATGTCACATAACAGAACGTCTGCTTCATACGAACTAATATAATTTCTTCTTCTACTGCTTTAAAAGCCTTCTGGCGTCCAGTTTTGTACAAGATCACCATATTTTTTTCGGATTTATTGATAGGTGGCGGCTGTTGCCCTTCGGTTCTTCTTAGATTGTCAGCCAATTATATCTACGGGAGAAGACAGGTTCACTTTTCCATCTAACTAAAAAGGTCGTCATAAAAACCAACCGCTTGAAACTATTCATCATTGAATCCCATTTAACGATGCTAGTGGTAAAATAAAGACCAGAACCCTGTAGTGTGATAGTTAAGATATGTTAAAATTCACTTTTGACATTTCTAAATATCTTTTTACTGTTTTTTTATAACCCAAAGTTACTATTTTTGAAGTACCGCCGAAAAGATACGAGAAGAAAATTGTCATTAGTCTACCTGGAGACCTCTGTAACTCTGGGGCAGGTGGGAAGGGTAGAAACTGCGAGATTTGAATTTATGAGACGTGAAAATATGACAATGTAGTAACCGTAGAGGCTCTACGCCACCAACCCCCCTTCCCGACCCCCTTTAGGCACCTTTTCTGCCTCATTTTTTAGAATAAGTGTTGAAATACCGGCGTGTCCCGAACGTAATTTTCAAAAAATACAACGGGAAACATTTTTCAGGATCTATTAACTATTCGGCATGAAATAATAATGCACACAATTTTGTTCTGTAATAAACATAAAAAAAATTTAAATTCTTTAATTGTTCAATTTGGAGGGCGGTTACGGGTACCGCCGCCCCAGAAACTGTTAATTGGACAACAAACACTCCTGCCGAGGGTCACCCTAAGCGGTTCGCTACGTATGGTGGTTTAGCAGAGGTGCCCGGTTCAGGGGTTAAGTTTGCTTATGTCTTGGCGGAGTATGCGTTTTCCCACCTATTGCGTGGCAGGCTGGACCCTACGTTCTCTCCGGTCGGACTCTCTCGACCCATCGCCTTGTACTGCGGTGGCAGGGATGGATTCATACGTCCGTCTTTCCTAGACCCATTTGACCACCAGATTCCTACCCACCGCTCATCCCTTTTACTTCTCATAACTTCTTCTCCTTCCTTTCCCTAAACAGACCCTCCACACAGCATCCTCAAAGATGACATAGGTCCCGAGGGTAATTTTTTTTTCTCAGGGCCTCTTGTGTAGAGCTAATGTAAAAAAAATATTATCAACTATTTGAAAGATTGCTCCACAAAGGATTCCACGAGAAAAATAATTTCCCTCAGGGCCTATGTTATCCTTGAGGATGCTGTGTGGAGGATCTTTTTAGTAAAGGAAGGAGAGGAAGTAATTTGAAGCAAAAAGGTGTGAGGGGTGGGTATCTGGAGGTGGCATAGATGTGTTTACGAGTAATAGACGTATGAATCCATCTCTCACATCGCCGGCGCCATGCATGTCGATGCTCTGAGTGAGTCCTGCTGGAGAGGTCAAATGTCACAGCCAATCTATCCCGATCAGGCCTGCCACGCAGTTGGTGGTATACCCGCCTTCCAAATTGATTTTTTTTTTTACATTAACTCCACACAGGAGGCCCTGAGGAAAATAATTTCCCTCAGGGCCTATGTCATCTGGGATGCTGTGTGGAGGGTCTTTTTGAGGAGAGGAAGGAATGAACATTGGTCTTGAAGAGATCCATGTTGTAGGAAGGAGGAAACACAGAGGCCGGCAAATCATTCCACAGCCGAGCTGTTGAACACAAGAACGAGTCGAAGAAACGACCCGTTCTCATGTGACAAATGTCAACCGTGTACAAATGTTGGGCACGCGTTTGGCGTGTTTCCCGACTATGCACCGGTGCCGAAGGGATCAACGATGCTATTCCTCGGAGCATCCTCCATTGTAATACCGGTAGAACAAGGATAGCATTCCCACCCGATGCCTGTGCTCTAAAGATTGCAATCCGTCTGTTAAGATGGGAGAATCTATCAAACGGACCGCCCGTTTCTGCACAGAGTCGAGGGTATTTTTCAGGTATTTTGGAGCTCCAGACCAGAGATGGCTGCCAAATTCAACCGTGGGGCGTTCTTGTGATAAATAGAATTGCGGATAATTTTAAAAAGAGTATTTTTTTTAAACATATTTTATTGTTTTTCATAAAGCTTTCACTCTGTAGAACTCCTTGTATCTTTTTGTTAAAATTTAAAATTAATCGATTTTAAAACAGATAAGATTTGAGATTTTCACAGCGAAAACAATTATCGTGATTTTTTGGTAACTAAACCGTGTCGTGCTTCCTCCTTCCTTAGCTAACGTTTCGGAGAGCTTTGCATTGTCCATCAGGGCAAATATCGTGTGCAGAGCAGGGCATATCACATCTGCCCTGATGATGGCATGTTGCGACCAGGCCGCTCGCCCGCTCATTCTCGCCGGGACTGCCCCGTGATAGTGGGACAAACTGCCCCCAATATCTTTCTTTTTATATTTTTTCTTTGGTTTTAATCATACTTACACCTGTAAATATTTTTCTTTTTATTTATTATTTCACTCAACTAGATGCTGAACCAACAGGCGAACTATTTTTATATTGTTAATTACTGCAAATGTAAGTATGCATACATTTTACTTTTTTACTAACAATCATGCATGCAGGGACATTGGAGGGTCTAGATTCATTTCAAAATAAATGTAGCTTCCTTTTTACAAAAAATTAGAGTCCTGACGTGTGCGGCTAAGGAGGTTAAACAATCAGTTTCCTCACACAGCCGTGGGAAAGTGGTGGGTCCCCTCCAATGCCCTGATGATGGACACTGTCTCGCTGTCCGATTCGTTGGCTAAATACTGAGAAAGCACCGCAACACGGTACAATAACCCGAAAATTAGTCATTTTTAGGGTGCAGGTTAAAAATCACGCAACAGTTTTGCTTTCCAATAAACATTTTGAAAAGAAATTTCTTTTGAATCTACAATGTCCTATATTTGAATGATTGGATATGAGTTTTTATTGAATTTCGGTTCGCGGATAATATTGCGTGTTAACAGATAAAACGTGTTAGCTCCAAGCAAATAGGGAAATTAATATATCTCGTTACCACAAACACATTTACATTAATATTCTTTGTTCTATGCTCAAAGAGCTTTAGCTGGAAAACTTATATTTGATTATGAAAGGTGATAGGCAATTTAGAATATTGGATGAAATAGTACAGAGTACCTATACAAAAATTATATACGTTTTGTTTTTGATATAATCTTCTTAAACAAATGTGTTGTATTTTATTTACCAACTAGTGCAACCCCATGAAAAATCAACTGCATATTATAATAGAGAACTCCAGTCCAATTTTTTAATTTTTTTTTATGAATAATGACCTTCTAACTTAAATAACTGCGTTTTTGTTTTTATTTTTAGAGTTAGTTTTAATAGTTAAAATAATTGTCAAAGTTTTAATTTTTCAGACCCCCCGGAAATATGGTAAATCGTGTGACGTCATCACTCCCGAAAAATTAGTATGGGATTGGGCAATCAGCTGGTCTACTGCCGACATTTTGAAATCCGTTCTTCCGTCGTTCGAAGTATTCTCCCTAGAAGAAGCATTACTTTTTTCATTCATTATTTTTTTTGTGCAGTATTTTTTCAATATTTTAAATAATAGAGATACCTCTATTTTTGATACTGAATTATTTAGGCTTAAATATCGTTTCAATAAATACTACAACTAAATCTCTATAAACAGTACGAAATAAAGAATAACATGAAATGTTGTTAATACTGATGGCTTGTGCCATACCTACATGTCAATTGATAATTGATTTCAATACAATGTGATACAATGACTGGTGACGCGTGACGTCAGCACTAACCATTCTATCGTACCAACTTTACAGTGTATTTTAACGAGATGTTAAAAAATGCACTTTTTAATATTTTTTTACGAACACTACGTTTAATATTACAAAAAAAACTTATATATTCAGAATCAGCTTTTATTGGACTGTGTGAACATATTTTTTTAAAGTCATAATATTTTTCACTGGAGTTCCTTATTGAAGGTTTTGTTAAGCTATAATGAGCACAATAAATGCACGCTTTCTAATGAAAAATTAAAATAATTATCTCTTATAATTATTAATAAGGCGATAGGTTAAGAGTATCGGGCTGGCGCGGTCTAGGCTGGGTAATAGCATTCTCTCCCGATCCGGTCCACCATGCAGTAGGCAAACGCATTCGCCGCCAAGACAAGATAAACCTTATCCCATAAACCCGGGCACCCTTGCTAAGTCACCAAATGTAGCGAACTGCTTTTTTATTTATTGGCTCGCCAACAAAATAAATCACATTACAATTATTACATTAATTTACATTTTTAATACTTATAGGTATAGCGATGATTCCAATTATATGTGAGCACTTGTGGTTACCTATGGATGGCAGGGGTGTTGGTTATCCAGTGATTGACGGCCGGCGTAGTTCAGTGGTAAGGCTCTAGACTCGCACTCCGAAGGTCGCGGGATCGAATCCCGGCGTGGCAAATAAATTTTATTTGATTAGTTTGTGTTATTTCACGTTTTATTAATCTAAAATAATATGCAGTATATTTGCGGCACGTTCCAGAGTGGAAGATACTCTCAGTATCACCATTCAGAATTGAAACGTTGCTTGAAATGACTTCTGCCGTGTTTGGTGACCAGATCTGAGTAGCCCTGTACTTCCCCTTTCTCTTCCCTATCTCCTTCCCCTTCTTACTACCATCAGCCTCACAACATACCCCAATTGGGAATGCCATAGTCCCACTGGCTCCAGACGGGAGCAGTTGGGACTCTTGTGCGGTATTCATGTAAAAAAAAGGTTCCCGGAGCGGCGGTACGCATACCTTCCTTCCAAATGAATGGAAATGCCTGTTTTCGGGTAGTTGGGACTCTTGTCCAGTATTTGCATAAAAATAACTAAGGATCTCACCAATCTGTCATTGAAGTAGATAATAATGGCGTTGTAAAAAAATCCATTATCACTGCATAATAACGTCGTCAACGCTTTAACCATTCCGACATTTTTAATATCTGTCATTTCTCACAGGTCGTGGCTTGCGTGCCGGTTCGTATCAAATATTAATGTACTTATTTAATCAGGTCAGTTACTATTTCATATTATTCCAGATATCACATTGGACATGCAATAACGCAAAATACATTACCCCCGGTGCCAAACGGAATTCACAACACCCTTAACATGACTTATTCATTGCAATAATATTATATTATTATGACTTGTTATTTTGATAATCCGGGTAGTGTAGAACTTCTATAAATATCTTGAGCACGCGATGTAAAGTAGCATTTTAACCCCTCAGGTCTCGAGCATATTCTGTAAGAAGGTAACAGTATTTCCACCTTTCAATAAAATCCAAACAAATGGAATATTCCTGGACGTATCCGAAAACTAAAGACTGTTTTTGAAAGGTGATATAATACGCTTTCAAATTTTATTATTAGAAAAAACGGCTCACCTTACACTTTTTCTAATTAAAATTACGGAAGAATCTAAAAACCATCACATATTTTATTAGACAAATATATTTTGAATGTTATTGTCACCTCATTTTTTTATCGTTTTATGTAAAAATAAGCAATGAAAAAAAAACAGTGTGTGCAATTCACACGCGGTAGAAGTGAAACCTTAACTCGAAGAAAAAAAAAACTAGATTAGACAAGAGTGGGAAAACTACAAAGCACCGCACAAAGAGAAGACCGATTATACTATCTCATTCTCTCGCAAGCTAAATCCTATAGATATTCATAGCAACATACGGTATAGTGGGATGGGGTGGTTGTGCTGAATCCATTATTAGACCAATTATTTTAGTTCAAAAACTAATTCTGAGAATTATATTTAAATGTCAACCTACCCACCCGTCCAATGAACACTTTGCAAAAATCAGAGTCTTAGATATTCGACAGCTATTTACTAAGATAAGCATATGTTATATATGCCAAAATAATCTACTGGTGGCCCCACAACATCAAGCACACACACGCTTCTTAGCAAACCTGGGTTGCGTGGTCCCTAAAACTCAAACTTCTTTCGCTCAACGACAATTCTGGTATATCGCTCCTAAAATGTATAATGCTTTGAGTGTCGATATAAAGTCACATAATTCTAAATCTCTCTTTAAATCCCGTATCGATCATTGGATATTTGAAAAGGGAAGAGATTTCTTCAAACAACACATGAGAGCTTAATATTACAATAAAAAACAAATAATATTAATATTAATTAAAAAAATATTACAAATTTAATTAATCAATTACTTTAACTTAATATTGCATTTAAAAAAAATCAAACAAAAAATTACTTTCTCTAACACTCTTTCCAATTTCTTTCATAGAACGAATATCAAAAATGACTACAAACATGTACTCTCGTGCAGAAGATTACTTACCAAATTTTATTTCTATTTTTATTTCAAGAGGAATAATGCTCACCAATGTTTATATCATCTTCTTTAAATTTTCTTTATTTCTTAGATAACTTGCAATTCTTATATTTTTATCTGTTTTTAGTTTTATTTATCCCTAAATATGTTATTTTTTCTTTTCTCTTCTTATATTTTATTATCTGTTTATACAAAATTATATTACATGTATGACTACCACAACACGGGCAATAGCCTAGTTTGGTAGTCAAAAATGGCCAAAAATGTAACATTTAATCATTTATGAAATAATAAAAAAAAAAAAAAAATAATAATAAAATATGTGTTTGTCTCTTTTTAGTATTTTTAGTTTAATCGAGTTTCAAATCACAACGGTGATAAAGAAGTTTTCACTTCAAAAATTCAAAAATTTCTTAGATTTTTGAAAATCAAATTGCAAAATGTATTCGGAAACTTTGCATTTTTAAAATTGCATTCGGAAACTTTGGTTGTGTGTACATGTTAATTCTTCTGTGGTTAACTTTTAGATTTGATTATAAAGCCTGGTGTTTTCTCTTTCTACTACCTTCAGATCATATTTTTCATGACAGTAAGGAAGACGCAACGATTTCTTTGAGATATATATGAACTGTTCCCAAAAGCGAACAAATTGGCGTTAGGAGTTATTAGAACTTGCTGCTAAGAAAACAAACCCCTTTAAACCTTTCGCTTAAGAGTAGCTTGTCAACTTATAATCCTATTTTAGTAGTTAACGTTGAAATTATCGCAAATTATTTTAATGCCTAAGAAAATGAGTATGCGTTTGAATACAGCCACGTTTAAAAAAAATATGGTATTGCATGCAACAGCGGCCATTGTCAGCAATTTAAATTAATGGTAGACGTTTTTCCATTACTTTCTACTTTTAACAGGACTAGCTTTTACGGAGGGCCACTGAAGAGATTATCCATAGAAATGCGATCATCGTCGATGTGAAAGGAAACTAAAGTTATTAATTTACAAAGATCAACTCCTAGGTCTTAGAGAGAAGACAGACAGTCTATTTGGGAGGTTGATATGGGAAACATTTATTGAATAACTAACACCTCTGCCATAGGTCACTAAAGTGGTCCGCTGCATTTGGTGACTTAGCAGGTGTGCCCGGTTTTATGGGATGATGTTTGTTTTGGTCTTGGTGGCGGATGCAACTGCCCACAAATTGCGTGGCAGGCCAGATCTGGAGAGATTGAGGGAGACTTTTTGGCCTCTCCAGCAGAACTCTCTCGGAGCATCCCAATGGGAGGAATTGATAAATACGTCCGTAACTCCTGGACACATTAACCCAAGACTCCCTCGTGCCTTTTTCATTCCAAGAACCACCTTTCCATCCCTTCCTAAAAGGAAATTGGGCGAACGATCTTGTTTTTAAACACTAGATTGGGAAAAAAAATTGTTTACTGCAATTTGTTAAACATGTAACTCAGATATCGCAATTCAGTATGAAAGTCGCCGCGCGTTGACAGTAAGTCATCATTATTAGGTATATTTATTATGTTTTAAATTTTGTTTATTTATTGGCGACGCCAATAGGCATCGTCGATTTTTTTACTGTGGGTGAAATGTAGAAGCAGGTATTTAAGTATGCTTATTGCTTTTGTACACATTATCGCAATATTTGTATTGTAATTTGAATTGCATTGCATTGTTGTAGGTTCACGCCAATAGTGCTAAGCATAAAAAGATGGTGTCAGCCAAAAAGACTTCAAGGTGCATGGACACTTTTTTCATAATGAAAGATACTAAGAAAGAAATTTCGATCGTAAATGCAGAAATAGCATAAGTTTATTACCATGTAAATCATGGTTTGAGTTTTTAGACTGCTTGGGAAAAAAATTTCATAAAATAATTCCCGATAGTCCAATAACTGCAAAAATGACATGTGGGTGTATAAAGGCTTCGGCAATCACACACAGTGTTATAGGACCCTATTCACAGGAAAAGTTGTTATCTGATTTAAAAGAATCTCATTATTTTTCAGTAGTAGTAGAAATGTCCAGGAAAAGATAAGCCCGTATCTGGCAACCCTATGTATAGAGCTAATGTAAAAAAAGATAGTAGAATTTAAAAAAAGATAGTAAATACCAATCTGCATATAGAAGGTTTCACTCAACGGAAACTGGATTACTACGTGTTTTGTCAGACATAACTCTTGCTATCGAGTCGGGAAAACTGGCACTCCTTTCAGTCTTGGACATGAGTGCCGCTTTTGATACGATCGACCATGATTTTCTTATTAAACGATTAGAAGAATCCTTTGGTTTAAATGGCGGCGTTAAAAGCTGGCTGACATCGTACTTGGGTAACCGTATACAAGCCGTAAAGGTAGGGAAAAACCAATCAAAATATGCAACCCTTTCATCTGGAGTACCCCAGGGGTCTGTTCTGGGCCCACTTCTTTTCATCCTCTTCACAAATGATGTCGCTAAAATAATCGAATCATTTGGCCTTCTATCTCACTGCTACGCTGATGACCAACAAGTTTACTTTTACTGCTTACCAGAGGAAGTAGACAGTCTAAAAACTCGCATAATTGAGTGTCTAGAAGCAATTACCCGCTGGATGACCTCAAATAGATTAAAACTAAATCCGTCAAAGACTGAGTTTCTTTGGACCGCCACAAGCAGACGTCAGCATAACATTGATAACTCCCCAATAGCCATTTCAGGAAGCGACATCACTCCAAAGACTTGTATAAAACTACTGGGTGTCAATCTGGACGCTGACTTTTCCCTTAAAACCCAAGTGAACAGAACCGTAAGCACGGGATTTTTTCAATTAAGACAAATTAAAGCAGTAAGGAGAAACTTGCCAACAGAGGCGACTAAATTACTAGTCAATTCGTATGTGGTTTCACGTTTAGATTATTGCAACGGAATATATGCAAGTCTTCCAAAATATCAAATTAACAAATTACAATCCGTTTTCAACGCTGCGGCAAGACTTATCACCGGCGTATCAAAATATTCCCATATTTCAGAGCATCTCAAAAATCTACACTGGCTTAAATGTCCTGAAAGGATCCAGTTTAAGCTCTGCTGGATGGTATTTAAGTCCCTTAATGGAATGGCTCCGGCTTACTTATCGGAATTGTGTATTCCAGAAATTTCCAATCATCGACAGTCAACCCTGAGGTCAGCAGCGTCATCAGCTATCGGAAGGTTAAAGGAACCAAAGCGCACACCAGATACTAAGTTCGGTGAGCGCGCTTTCGGAGTGTCAGGACCTAAAGCCTGGAACGGACTGCCACATGACTTAAGAATGATCACAGACGCGGCGGAATTTAGAGCTAGACTTAAAACTCACCTTTTCAGACAGTCGTATCCATAAACTCAAAATCTTTCACCTTCACTTTCAAAGCCCGCGACACCGTAAATAACTAACCTATAAAAACATGGAAAAAAAAAAAATATGTAAGCGTTTGTGAAGGTCATTTCATGAACATTCTCCAGCCCTAAAGATTCCGAAATTCCTCAGTATTTTAAAATAAATACCAACTATACTTTTGCCACTAATCTCCAATAGTCCTAAATTCTCCAGTACTTTAAAATAAATACCTCTACTTTTCTATTCACAAATGTAATAGGTACTAACAGCGATGAGGGTAGCAAATAATGTAAAATCACGCAATGTCCAGTGTGTTAACTGTAATGTCCTCCGCGTGCAAGGCCGTATCTTCTCCAAGCATAAACTTATAATTAAAGTGTGTTTACCGGAAGTGACCTGCCAGGTAAGTATATTTCTGTATCCATTTGTAAATAGTAAAATCAGTTAGAAATTAAGCATTCCTAATAAATTGTACAGCGCCCTTGAGGTGATTTTTCACAAAAACGGCGCTTTATAAATTATCCAATTATTATTATTATTATTATTAATTTCACAACATTTTTAATACTATTGGATGTCGTCTTTTGGAAACTCCCCCATTTTACTCATATGCTCTTTTGATATTTGAAAGCTGACCTTAGTTACACCTACTTCCGGCTTGTCTCAAAAATGGAATTAATTGTTTTTGCGACCTTTAGGTTTTTCCTATTTTCATTACTGATCGCTTTTCCGATAAACGCGTTGTGTTGGGTGGTCTGTTTAAAACTAGACTACTGTTTTTTACAAAATATTTTAGGATAACTATTATATTATTTTTTTATTAGACCAACTCTCGTTTCATAACTTTAGAATTCCCTTTTCGTCCAGGTAAGACGAGAGGTTCTGGGTTCGAGTCCCAGTTGCGACCGTTATCTCTTTATTTTTCTGTCTTGTTTTCTTTTATATTTTCGTTTAGATTATTAATGTTGTCTTCTTTTTCAATGATACTTAACATATTATGTGATAAATAATTCAGTATTCGATGGGTTACAATTTGCAAATTTTTTTTTACATTAGATGCACATAGGAGGCCCCTTTGCAAAATAATTCCCATCATGGTCTATGCCATATTTGGGGATGCCGTGTGGAGGGCAGTGGCGGCTCGTGACTTTTGGGTGTGCTAGAGTGCTGATATTAAAAAAATGGCATTATTGATGTTGTTGTAGCCGAAAAAAAATTTTTTTTTTTGAAAATCAATTTTTTGTATGAAAAATTTCAAGAAGTTTCAGTTTGGTGGTGCGCCGCACCGATTTCCTGAAAAATCTTCATACAAAACACCAATTTTTGAAAAAAAAAAAAATATTTTTCGCATACGACAACATCCATGATGCCATTTTTTTAATATTAGCACCCTAGCCAACCAAAAGTCACGAGCCGCCACTGGTGGAGGGTAGTTTTGGGAATGCAAGGAGAGGAAGTACTGAGAAAAAGGTAAGAGGGGAGGGTAGGAATCTGGGGGTTTGTGTGTCCAGAAGTGACGAATATATAAACCTGCCACGCAGTTGGCGGACAGACGCACCCGCCGCCAAGAACCGGACAAACCTCACCCCATGAATCCGGGAACCCCTGCAATGTCACCAAAAGTAGCGAACCACTTGTAGTGACCTATGGCAGAGGTGTTGGTTATCCAATAAATGGTCCTCATTCAGCAATATGAAAATACGGTTTAAATCAGAATAATTCATTCCTATTACGGTATTTCTACTAAAAAAAAGTGAGAACCGCACAACAGTCCCATTTGTTGACAACCGTCTGGGGCCAGTGAAGCTATTACTATGACATTCCGAATTTGGGGTATGTTATGAGGCTGTAGGTATTGAGGATGAGGAGGGGAAGGTAATGGTAGCGAAGTACCTGGCTATTCAGATCTGTAATAACGGCTAAAGCCATTTCAAGAAACGTTTTGATTCTGAAAGTTGATTTTACAATAGGGCGAAACCCACTGTAAGTATCTTCCACTCTGGAAAGTGCCCGCAAATATACAATAAATTATTTTAAATAAATAAAATAGTGAAATAAAATAAATTAATCTGGGTTTTTTTTAGGTTGAAGGTAGTGGGAAGGAGAAGGAGATGGGGAAGAGGAGGGTGGGAAAATACCTGGATATTCAGATCTGATCACCAAACACAGCTAAAGCCATTTCAAGCAACGTTTCAATTCTGAATTGGGTACTTACACCAGGGCGATACTGAGAGTATAGAACATGCCTTTCGAACCGTGCCCTTCGGAATGTGCCGATACTTAGAGAATCATTCAGGAGCGTGCCGCAAATACATAACATATAATTTGAAATGATTTTTTTGTGAAATAACACAAATTAATCAATAAAAATTATTTACGCACGCCGGGATTCGATCCCGTGACCTTCGGATTGCGAGTCAAGAGCCTTACCACTGGACTACGGAGGCCGATAGTTGGAACTCCTGTGCGGTATTCACACATAAAAACGAGTGTGATTTAGACCACACGACAAGTGAAACTTCACTAACTTATATCTCCCTCTCAACTTCCGTTCGCCTCGCCCGACCGTTCGCCTCGCCCGATCACACTTTTCATAACGCTCTCGTCACGCATTCACCAGCTTACTCCCCAAGTCAAGCGTGCGTAAAGGCCCCACCGTTCGCCTCGCCCGATCACACTTTTCGTAACGCTCTCGTCACGCATTCACCGGCTTACTCCCCAAGTCAAGCGCGCGAAAAGAAGTTTTGCTTAAAAATATATATATTGGTGAATTAAAAGGATATGAATAAAAGATTTCTGTATGGTTTTACGCATGGCGCAATGCTATTATACTTCAAATGGTATGAAAGGTGAGATAATTCAGGTGTACACTCTGCACAAGAGTATCTATTTTAGGGCACCGTCTAGACGAGGTGCTAAATTGTGATGCCTGTGACGGGTACCTACCTCGTCAGATTATTCACGATCTTATCTTCGATAATAGTTGAGTACCCTCAGCACGTGTTAAACAGCTCTCAGTTAAGCCAAAATTATCAAATAATGTTTAAAAATAAAGTATAACATAATATAATGTCAATGAAAACGTGTAACTAAAATAATTATTTAACTGACGATACAGGCCACTTTTTTTCTCGTATGGTGGGGGGTCAGAGGGGGACATCTAGATCTCATCAATCCCGCCAGGGAATGGATGGAGCGGGCATTCCTTGACCATATGTTTGGTGATCTGCACCGCACAGCATTCACACATCGCCGACTCTTTAAGTCCCCATCTATGCATCATGTGAGCACAACGGCTATGGGAATACCTTATCCTATTGATGGCGTACCAGAGTTTGCGAGGCAATGAGAACCCAGGATGTCCATCAGATCAAACATTTTTTCTATTAGCCGAAAAATCAAACATTTTTTTATACAGACGGTCGGCCGCCAGCGGTAAGGCTCTTGACTCGCAATCCGAAAGTCGTAGGATCGAATCCCGGCATGTCAAATATATTTCATTTAATTAATTTGTATTATTTCACAATTTATTCAATTAAAATAATATATAGTATATTTGCGGCACATTCCAGAGTGGAAGATACTCTCAGTATCGCCCTGATGTAAGAACACCATTCAGAATTGAAACGTTGCTTGAAATGGTTTTAGCCGTGTTTGATGACCAGATCTGAATATCCAAGGACTCCCCCACCTTCCTCTTTCCTATCTCCTTCCCCTCCCCACTACCTTCAGTCTCAAAACATACCCCAATTGGGACGCCATAGTCTCACTGGCTCCAGACGGGAGCAGTTGGAAGTCTTGTGCGGTATTCATATAAAAAATATATATATGTATGAATGCGAAAAAAAAAAGTTTAGAATAAAAATTGTAAACCGCTATTGTAAAACGCCATGTAACGTTTTTGTAATTGTAAAAATTTTAAAGTTTACGTCATAATATCTGTCAAAATGAAATGAAACATGATTTCAAATGCTAAAAACTTCAATTTGTTATATTAAAAAAAAAGTGATGGTTTTATTTCAGTTTTCGGGGGAGTAAAAACGACAGTGCCAGCAACAGTTTGGTAAAATACCTATTATTCAAATTTCTCGACGACCAGGTTTCCTCTTAAGTGGATCGTTCGCGATTTCAAACAAATCTTAATTTTGGATTTGAGATCATAAGACCCAACCAAACTAAAAAAATATTTTTTTAAATCAAAAGGTATATCAAATATCTAGTACAGATGTGAGTTACTTTCTTTATTTTTGCTTAAATTTTCTAATATATAAAATTCTCGTGTCACGGTGTTTGTTACCATACTCCTCCGAAACGGCTGGACCAATTTTGATGAAATTTTGTGTGCTTATCTGGTAGGTCTGAGAATCGACCAACAACTATTTTTCATACCCCTAAAAGTAAAGGGTGTTCCACTCCGAAGAAAATTATTTTCCCCATACATTTTGTATGGAACGAATTCTCCTATTTTGAAAGAACTGCAGCAATATTGTAAGAGGTATAATATTAAAATGTGAACCGGGGGAGGGGGGAGGGGGGAGGGGGGAGGGGGGAAAGGGGAAAGGAACTCAGGAAGGGGGGGTTAGCGGGACGGGGGAAGGGGAGAAGTGGAGTGGGGAGAGGGAGAGGGAACGCAGGGAGATACAATTTAGATCAAGGTACGGTATACGCAGGGAGAAACAATGTAGATCAATTCAGCTAATAAGTTGACAACAGTTTTTGATTCTGAGGCGGTACGAAGTTCGCCGGATCAGCTAGTTTATTATAATATGTCATTAAATATTTAAATGTTTCATTATTTTGGAGGCAACTTGGGCAATTATTTTTGGGTAAATGATGAATATTAAAAAAATAATTTTACTATGATTTCAAACAAATCTTAATTTTGGATTTGAGATCATAATACCCAACCAAACTAAAAAAATATTTTTTTAAATCAAAAGGTATATCAAATATCTAGTACGGATGTGAGTTACTTTCTTTATTTTTGCTTAAATTTATTATAATATGTCATTAAATATTTAAATGTTTCATGATTTTGGAGGCAACTTGGGCAATTATTTTTGGGTAAATGATGAATATTAAAAAAAATAATTTTACTATGTTTATTGTAAAAGTGTGATGAATTATGAAATAAAAAATTAAGATTTTTATGAAACGGGCCGAAATGTGACGCGCAAACGTTCCTCTTAACTGTCAGCCCTAAAGTTTAAGTTTAGACTTACGGAATTTAAAACTTCGTTTGTTTGAAAGCACCATAAAACATAATATGACAATTGGTAAGGCAGTTTGAATTTCTGATAGAAGTTCTAAATTTTTTTGTAAAAATATGCAAAAAGTGATTAAGATTTTTTTTTCCAACGAGGTTATGCGTTTTGCTCCAAAATCATTTTAGATGTTTTTTATTCATCAATACTCATGTTTTTTTTACTTTAGCTCCACACAGGAAACACTGACGAAAATAATTCCCCCTCAAAGCTTTCATTATATTTGGGGATACTGTGAGAGGGTCGTTTTGGGAAGGAAGGAAATGTTCTGGAAAGAAAAAATGTATGAGGAGCGGGGAGTAATCTGGGGATCAGTGGTTCAGGAGCGATGGATATATGAATCCACTCCTACAACTGTCGAGCAAGACAATATTTCGAGAGAATCCTTCAGGAGATCCAGCGGGTCATGCAGTTTGTGGGCAGACGCATCTGTCGTCAAGAGCCGGACAAACCTCATGAACCCAGACACGGGCTAAATCACAAATGTAGCGAACCACTTACGGTGATCTTTGGAAGAGGTGTTGGTTACCAAAAGAATGGCGGCAGTGCCCGTATCAGCCTCCCAAATTGTAACATTTTTTACACAGGTTTGTCATCGACAAAAACTTCTTGACATAAATCAGGTCTTACGTCTTATTGTTAAACTTCTGTAATGGAAATATTCATCGTTTCATATCGCCTGTTTAGTACATTATATACATCGGAGTTGATTGTTTTAGTAAAGTGTCGTGTGGAGGAAACGTGTCCCATAATACCACCCTGCGAGGCAGGAGGGGGGGTCGCCACCCGTCCGGTACAGAAACAAGGGTAGTAAGTACTCAACTAGCGTGATACTACGTGCGGCTACACTATTTTTACTGTATATGCCACTATAATGCCGCGAAAGCCATTTTGTTTAGCTACTGTGAAAAGTGAAATACTGATTCAATATTGTTGCCAATAAGTAAACTACGGATAGCTTCATTGATTTATTTTATTTTTTAGTGTTATGCTTCGTCCTTATGATGAAAGCAATAAAATGTTTTATTATGGCAACCGTCAAAGATAATACATACATTTTCATATTATAGATTTCATCACCCGCTTGTCATAATAATTTCCTTACTGAAATAATAAATATTCTGGCACAAAATTGCAAATATCTTGTGATAAATAATAATAATAATAATTAAATAATAGAGCTGTGAGTGCAATACTCTGCCATGTAAATGTAAATCTACATATTTAGATTTACACGAATAAAATTGAATATAAGATAATAAGAAAGTAAACATATTTAGCGCTTGTACTACGGTGGTTTGAGGTAAATTCTTCATGAACGGTGCGGGGGCACGCCCTGCCGAGAGTGTTTTCCAATCTCCGGTAGCGCTGACTCGTCCCATGCACCCTTCCCCCTGCGAACATTTGAACGTCGTTGCATCACCAAAGGAGGGCGAACAGCGAACAGGTTATACTGTACGGGGAGTGTGTTCACAACGCCTTGTGTGTAAGCGTCGTACGTAGTTCGCTAGTATGAAAGCTCATGCATAGTTGCTTCTTCACCGGAGGATTGCACCTGTTGAATCTCCTGGCGTGTAGGCTCGCAAGCTCAGTACTCTTCTTTTGCGTTCTATGTCATTTTTATCACTTAGGTCACCAGTGACGACATGCCCCAAATATTTTATTTAACTGCAGATTTTGATATTGGCTCCGCCGACACTTCTGGGCTGAATGAGAGCAGGACCAGTATTTGCTAAATATCAGCAGCGGTGATTTATTTAGCACTTACATCAGCCCAGAACTATCAATATATACTTCGAATATGGCCAGAACTTTTCTCTTTGCTCTTACCGATGGAGCTAGTATGACCACGTCGTCTGCACAACTAATATTTTTCTAGCATACCCCGGCAATATGGCAATCGAATCTTGTTTTTTTCAGTGTGCTACTAAGCGCATCCATATATACGTTGAACAGCACAGGGGATATTGAGCCTTCTTATCTAACGCTGCATTTTAATTTAGCTGAAATAATGGGTTATCATTCCATCTGACAAAGTTTTCTGTTGGTTGTACCACAAAGAAGTGCAGTTCCATTACGCTGTGCAAAAAACCAGACCGAAATGTTGAATTTAAATAAATATAAAAGATCATCTTAGTCTGCAAGATACATGAAATAAAGAAGAACACAAAATACGCGATTTGGTCGTGTAACGTGATTCAAAAATCAGACAATGCCTTGCTTAAATTTCATAATAATTTCATAATAATTAAAGATCTGCATATTATGCAGATCTTTAATTTCGATCAAATGCGATGGCGACATACATATGATGTCAGCCAAGTGTAATGGGAGGGTCAGCGGGTGCTAAATGAGCTAGAACCAAAAGGTTCAAAGTTAGGGGCGACTTTAGTTTTCATTAAAACCTTATATTCGTATTCATTTTTAAATAAATATGAACGGTCTAAATTTTAATGGTCAATACGTCATCTTTGGGGCTGCTGGAAAAAGGGTCTAAAAGGGATAAAAGTAAGGATCAATCTATCGGAGAAAACGAAATTAATGTTGAAACACAAGTCATCCTGCATTCGAGTTGCAAAGAAGGTTAAAAGGTAGAAATGGTCTCCCTTTTCATCAAAAGTTTCAACCACGTGCGGAATGTTGGACCTTTTTCTTCCTTTACTCAATTCAATTTCTACCTGCTTCACAACATTTCCAAATACTGAAGGTTCCTAGCAGTTGATGTATTGAATAACAAATGTACCACGCTTGCACAATTTGTCACACATTATAATTTTTATTTAATTTAAATTTTTTTATTATTGTATAAAAATTGCATACAATTGGTATTTATTACTCGCTAAGCTACTGCAAGTAGCTTGTCAGCAGGAGATTAGTTCCACAGATTAGTTACAACAACAAATTAATAATCATAAACGCATTATTAACGAATATAATGTATAAACACATTTTGGGTTCAGCACTCCAAAATGGTCCCGATAATCACTTTGTAGTCTGCTAATTACACAGGCTATAAATGATTTATCTGTAAATTTTGTATGGGAAATGTGTAAGGTTTGCAGTGACAAAAATTCTCAAACCGTAATACTTAATTAAATTCCATGAAATCAAACCTAAAACACGATCATTTCTGTTTTCTGTTCTGTACATTAGTCCTGCGTGAAATCAGGTTCAATGTACTCCAATTTTCTTTGAATCATTTTAAAAATTGGAACTTATTCTATGAACTTACTCGTATAATACAGTAAAACGAAGAAATTATACAATTTTTATTCATGTTATTTTTAATGTGTATTTCTTTTTTAGAAATTTGTTAGTTTTAATCATGACAAGAAAAGTTATATTTCATGATTTTTCAAGGGTCTGCTCCTTTTCCACTTTCAAGAAAGCGATATTAACTAGATTTTCATAAGCTAAATTAATGAATGTCTTTCCAATTTGTCAAAAAAAAAGATTATTATTTTATTTAATAAAATGACAATATGTTTAAAAACACATTGATCCTGGGACAAATATTTTCTTAATACTTTCACCTACGATAATTGTGCAATTTAAAAAACAGTTGCAGCATTTTCAAACTTTTTACCTATAATTCCAGTACGTATTTCATATAGAACCTAAAAACTCAAAGTCTAAGAATTTTTTCACCAGAAATCTGACACATTTTTCTAATTGCCCGTATAGAATTTACAGATTTACATTAGTATTTCTTAGGTCAGCAGACTAAAAAGTGTGTATTTTTGGGGCCTGCTATGAAAAGTTTGTCATACGAAGCTTTGACCCCGTGTTCATTGACTTCTTCGATTCCAATAAATTTGATTATTTAATAAATTTTGCACTAAACCAAAATAACAAGTAATTTTTAATTTCCTCATTGTGTTAAGAAATGAATAAAATGACATTAAACGAAAATCAAAATTACACCATTATGATATAATAAGAACGTGTATAAAACAAGTTAAATTTATAACTAGTTATGTGAATATCTACGTTCACAGTTTCAATATCTTTCAACAGATGTCATTAATGTAGTTATATGTTGTTTTAATGTGTCTCAACAAGGGTCAGTAAAGTTGTAGTATATGAGAGAGACAAAGGGTTAATGCCGTTTGGGTGTTTCCGAACTGATCTGATCGACAGGTACTACTACAAAGATACTACTCAATGCATCCTTTAGAACGGACGTTAATTCCAGTGAAAATCATAAATCATCGACACTCCCGATCAACCGAGTTCTATTGTTCATCAGAGAAAACAAAAATACACCACAATAATAGAAATAACAACAAAAAAGTTAATCTTGACGTGTCAGAAAACGCTGTATCATGGACAATACATGTTACAATTTATTAGAGTTCTCTCGACTACCTATGCTAGGATATTGCATGTAACATGCTAGTTGTTCAAATATTATGTAGTATAGTAACTACAACAGCACACTATGCAGAAAAACAAAACGTTAAAATCGTATTTTTTTTTAATAACTAACGTAGGTATTTTATAGAAAATGGAAATTAAAATATGTTAAATGAAGATAGATTGAAATACATGACAATTGTATTAATTATATTGGGTATATGTATGAGATAAAAATTAAAAAACCAAAAATTGTAAAAGTAGTACAAACTTTGTAAATTTTGGTGGGTACCCATATGTGTGATCTTAAACAAGTAATAACTTTTCTAGATAAGTATCTAGGACGGATTGTTTCACAGAATTTGAACAATTCATTAAATTTCAAAGTTCCGTGAATGTTCTATTCAAGTTCAGTTTTTATAACAATATGGGCTTCATAAAACTGAAATAATAACAGAACATTAATAGAACTTTTACAGAACAGGAAAATTATTTTATCTTTGATGAATTGTTTTAAATGAATTGTTGATACAAACCGTCCTTAATTTTATGGTCAGATTGTCATTTAGTGATACGAATTTAGTTCCATTTGAAATAAGTGACATGAAATTGAAAAATAAGTGACAAGAAATTGTAAAACGATATAAAATTGTTTTTTGAAGTGAAAACTTCTTTAGCACTGTTGTGAATTGAAACTCGGTGAAACGAAAAAGCGACACTAAAAAGAGACAAACATCTATAGGAACCTGCGAGAGAATGAGATAGAATAATCGGTTTCCTCTTTATGCGGTGCTTAGTAGCCTAACAGTACTCTCTTAGTGCGGTGCTTCGTAGCCTCCTCACTATTGCCTACTTTAATTTTCTGAAGGTTTCACTTCTACAGCGTGTGAACTGAACAATTGTAATTTTTTTTAAAGTTAGGAACTCATGAAATCTTTAAAAGATTACCACATTCAAATATTCAATGTTGAACACGGATATAAAAATAAATATAGTTATTATTTGAGTTAATTTAATTGCGAGTTAACTACTTGCAGTGAGCAGTTGCAGTACAGCAGAGGGTACATGGTAAGGACCTCTTGGCCTCCTACTGCCTCTCATTAAGAGGAGAGTCCAAATGACCAAGCCACTAGTTGGTGGTTACAGCGATGGTTAAACGCTAACGAGAAAAGCCCTCGATGATTGCACATTATTAGGTACGGTAATTACATTCTGAGGTTTTGGTTGCGAACTTCAATCATTTCCACATATTTCATGACCGTAAAATTATAAGCAGAAACGCGATATTTAAAAATGTTACATTTATAAAATATTTAAAGGTTAGGTTTTTCAAAATTAGTAACATTTGATTGGATATTCGATTTTTCCTGTCGATTTTTTCCAAAAGGTAAGTATTACAGTTTTATATTTATAAGTTCAATGATAATTTTTTTTTTTTTTTTTTAAATCCTTTATTTTTCCCAATTTTACATTTTATGGTTACATATTTTAGATATAATAAAAATAATGGGAACCCACTAAGGCGCAGCCTGTGCGTGAGTAATGTTATAGTTAAATATATTTTATTTTAGTACCTAGAAAAAACAAACAGTGGTAGGTATATGAAGCAAAAACATTATTAAAATTTGTTTAAACAGTTTGTACAAAAAGTGTGTTCAATAGTGTACAAGGTAATAATTAGTGTATAGTGTAATAACAGTTATAAGTGTAAAGTTTGTGAGAAACATAAACTGATATAAAATTAAATTAATAGAGTTTTTACATCTGTATGGTTCAGCCATATTTTTAATTCTTTTATGTAATGCGGAAGTTTAGTTGCAACTTGTATATTTTTTGGTAAAAGGTTAAAAGTGCGAGGTCCAATAAAACTACTGTGAGTTTGCATTTGTTTTGTGTTTGTTTGAGGGGTATAGAATACATTATTATTTCTAATGTTTGTTCTGTTTTCATTTTTTTCGAATTTGTTTCTGTTTTTATAGATATATTTCATAGTTTGCAGTATAAATAGTTTACGGAGACTGAATAGTTTAGATTCTTTGTATAAAGCATCTGTTGAAAATGTTTTAATTCTATTAAACATAACTTTGACAATATAATTTTGAGTTGTTTGTAAAGGTTTTATAAAAACATCAAGCGCACCACCCCATCCTATTATTCCGTACATGAGTGAAGATTGCACCAGAGAAAAATAAATCATTTTCAATTTGTCAATATTCAATACTTCTTTAAGTCTGTAAAATATGTACGTAAGATATCTCAATTTAGAAACGGTATTATTAATTTGTTAATAATAGTCAGTGCAAATCTATCTAAGTGCCTTGTCACACAGTCCATTTTTCATTCACATTCATATACAAGGTATCTAGAAATTCAAAGTAAGACTGGGAAACTGGTGGATCTACGTCACATTTTGAGTCAATTTTGCAAAATAACTTTTAGATTCGAACTTTCGATTGAGAGTACGAGTTAAAATTTAAAAAATCGGTTGTTGGGAGGTTTATAATACTTCCTGTTGAATGATTTTACATCAAAGTGTACACCAGGCTCCAAAAGATTTTTTTTGACCCTCCAGTTACTGAAAAAATTGAAAAAGTTTATAAAAATAAAATCGAAATGCTCAGTTCGAAAAAAAAAAGTTTCTTGGGTTTTTCTACGTGATATTGATTCACCATTTTATCTCCTTTTACCACGAGATTCTGGATACCGTGTATAAACTTCCCAAGCATAGATTATTCGACTTATTATTCCGACACTTAACATGATTGAGCCGCCTCGAGTTCTTGGTTTGCTGGTTCAGGACATGCCTTCCTGGGACATTGCCGA
The DNA here is from genome assembly GCA_917880885.1 of Limnephilus marmoratus. Lineage (NCBI taxonomy): Eukaryota > Metazoa > Arthropoda > Insecta > Trichoptera > Limnephilidae > Limnephilus > Limnephilus marmoratus. Next base: position 40,023,576 of record OU862916.1, on the reverse strand, counting down.
CTCGCTTAAGATAGATGGATTGTCATAATGGTTATTCTTTCCCGTAACAGTGGATTGAATGCACCAGCTTTTTCAGGGTTTACTTTTTGTCTTCGCATTTACTTTTAGTTACTTAGAGATTGATTTTGTTTCAATATCCCTATTTATGAGTCAAATAGTTTAGTCAAATAGTGAGTATTTTAGTAACTTAACACAACAAATTTAGTAGAGATGTTTAGTCAGTGGTTTAGTAGTGTCAATCCATATTTTTTTTCTGGCGAGTAGCACCGTATGTCACTGTTAACTGGCTAAACCACTGAACAAGTTCGAAGTCATTAATTTAATAAAGTTTATTAGTGGTTGCAGAAATGTCGTATCGCTGGTGGGAAAATGCTGCTCTAAAATTATTTCATTTTTCTGGTTTTTATCCATTTTCGTATCCATAGTTTTTTTTAACTTTCATCTCACTAATTTCTTCTTCTACCTATCTTAAAATATCAATTACAATTAGTTTAATTAGCCTATTTACTTGTTCATCTTCCAATGCGCCTCTGACTAATGTACACTACTCGACCGTAATGTGAACGCTTTTGGTCAGACACATGGCTACTCAACTAAACTACTAGCCTAGTCCGACAAACCTTGAGGTCAAGTTGTTAGAACCTCCGTCATATATGACGTCGTCAATTCGGAAATTAGCGCCAATTTGTTCCCTTTTTTACATTTGAACAATTTGGGACACTTAAATATCATGAAATTAACATGGTGATCAAAATACAACCGGTGTACGTACAACTGAACCTTATTTGTTAAAATGGTGTTAGTTGCCCTAATAATGTAATATTTTTGTTAATAATAGATTTTTTTGGGTAATTATTAATACATGATTAATTCGTGATACAAGATGATTACTTAATAAAGCGTTCTGAAGGCACATCTTAAAAATGATTTAGGAATTACAACTTTGAATAAACATTTGTTTCTCCATGAATTTAATGATTTGAATATGTGAAAACTGGAAGTTAACCAACATTAAAAATACATTTTGAAACTTAACGCGGATCGTTTCAATGCGCCATTTTCATGAAAACGGAAAATATAATCAATCACCCACTCGCCATCCCAAATAAAAATCATATTGCATCATAGAATTTCAGAAATTTTACTTCAAATCTAATACAAACATTAAAAAACAGGAAATGCAAAAAAAACCTTCACATTTCAACGTTTCTTTTGCTGAATCTCCTCTACGCGTAGGAAATCCTTCTGATCAACTGTTGAACCAAATTTTTGGCTGAACACTCCTCAAATGCACAAATACAACTTCCTCTCTCTTTCCAGCGCAATTCTCCGACCAACGGGCGAATCGAGCGTTACTAAACTAATCGCTTCGCTGATCAGAGACTCAGATTGACCGATCGAAAAGTTGGGAACAACGGCCGTTAATATTCTGTAATAGAATTTTTGCTGAAATTTTATCGTTTATCGTGACGGCAATACATTACAAGCTTGTATAATAATATTTTAACTTTTTTTTTAACTATTGCAGGTTGCTTGTCAATGCAATGTCACATTTGGAAAATATAGAATTTTGATCATGAAAGAAATTGAAATGAAAGAAAGAAATAAGAGGAATGAGCGAGCACTGGACGTTTTTGAAAGAAAAATTTTGAGGCGCGTCTTCGTACCGGTCCTAGAAAATGAATTTTGGCGCAGACGTTATAACAATGAGCTCTATACTTTGTTTAAGGAGCTAAACGCCGCAAAATTTATAAAATTGGGAAGACTTCGGTGGCTGGGTCATGTGGAGAGAATGACCGAGCATCAAGCACCAAAGTCCCTGCTGAACTCAAGACCAATAGGGCGAAGGAACCTGGGAAGGCCAAGACTAAGATGGAGCGACAACGTCCTCAAAGACATATCTATCTTGGAGCTTCCAAACTGGAGAGAGCTGGCACAAAACCGAGATGAGTGGGGGAAGACTCTTGAGGAGGCCAAGACCCACCAGGGGTTGTAGAGCCAATAGTGATGTTGATGATGAAAGAAATTATTACATAACTATCGCCAAATCGCGAAAAATCACGGGATATTGTACTAATTGTCGGATTGATTATTGCATGTTAGCAAAGAAGTGCAGACCCTTAAAAATCACGAAAACTGCTTTGACTACTTGTCAAGATTAAGCACAAGAAATTTAAACAAAACCAAACACTAAAGCAATTGACGGCCTCCATGGTCGAGGGGAAAGGCTCTCGACTAGCAATCCGAAGATGGCGGATTCAAATCCTGGCGTGCACAAATATATATTTTTTTATTATTTCACAATGTATGCATTTAAAATAATATATATATATATATATATCATATCTGCAACAAGTTCCAGAGTGGAAGATACTATCAGTATCGCCTTGGTATAAGACCAACATTCAGAATTGAAACGTTGCTTGAAATGGCTTTCGCGGTATTTGGTAACCAGATTCGAATAGCCAGGTACAACCCCACCATCCTCTCCGACATCTCCTCCTACCTATGTAGTTTCAATGCCCTCGGACGGTGGGGTGCAGTTGAGACCGTTACCGCGATACCAAGGTTGAAATCGGAGATTTTGTGTCACTCGGGTAACTAACTAATTCACCTAGGTTGAAGGCCGTTCAGCTTCTTGTTGACTGCCGGCCGAATCTTCCAGGATAAGGTTTTCGTGGTTTTCTTATTCCCGAAGGCAAATGAGGAAGAACTCCAAACAAAAAGGACATGACCGCTTCTCTTCCACTCCCAACTTATTATGAAAGACACATATGTGTATATGGCCCCCGGCTGCTGGTGCTCATGCTGCTGATGATGTTGCTAAGCAAAACTTGCAATTTTCATAGGGTTTTTAGATTAAAAAAATTCCCTACCGATGAAACAAAAGACCACTAAGACTGTAACAGCCAGATAATATTTTAAATACCCACATGAGGTAAAAATTGCGAAACGTAAATAACGCCGTAATCTTATATATGAAAATCTTGTGTCACGGTGTTTGTGGTCCCACTCCTCCGAAACGGTTTGACCGATTTTTATGAAATTTTTTATGTATATTTGGTAGGTATGAAGAAAGGTTTTAAAGTATATTTCATACCGCTAGGTGATTACCCTGATGATTCCCTACCCAGAAAAAAAAAAACAATTTTTTTGACAATTTTCTTTTTTATGGATTTTTTATTTGGCATCACAAAAATACCTATAACCCCAAATTTTAACCCTCCTACCCCCACCCTCCCATTTTTCAATTGAGATTTTAGGATTTTTGTATGAACAAATTTAACCGTATTTCAAACAGAACAAAATTATTTCTGTTGTTGAATGACAGATGGCGCTACGTTCGTCTCATCGAACTTTCATCTACACATGTGCAAGACATTCACGAGAAGCGTCGCGTCATTTTGATATTTCATTCGGCATCATGTTCTCGTGTAGGCAAACCATCGAGCTGATTTGTTTTAAATATCGTACACTCAATTGCTCTTCGAAATTCATATTGATTTTCTTAATTTCATTGTCCTGCTTTAGTTAGTGTTTTTTTGCTTTTATCGGTGGTCATCGTCTACAGCGCTCCATTTCTCTTTCTGTCTTAGATTCCATCCCCAAACTTACAATACATTCGTTATTTTTTATTTAACAACCAAATCATTCACTAGAAATAATTTATATGGCAGAACAACGTTTGTCAGGTCAGCTAATATTTATTTATTTATTTATTTATTTCAAAACATACGGCACAATATGTGCCATTGACATAATTATGTTTATATATATTATAATACAATAACATAAGAAAGTGACATATAAATGTAAAGTTAAATATAAAAACAAAAGGTAAAAAAAGGAGTTAAGGTAATGAGTAGTAAATAGAATTATGATGTATAAAATGAAAGTATAAAGTAAAAGTGTAAACTATAAAATATAAATTATAATGTAAAAGTAAAAAGTTAAGATAAAAAGTTGAAAGGCAGGAAATAATATAGACTATAAGTTAGTTACCTTTGTAAATAATATAAAGTACAAAAGTTATAAATATAAAAAAGTATGACAAGTAAACAGTAAGAAATGCTCTTAGGAGCCAAATATTGAAGATAACCAAAAATTTTAAAAATATATATAATAAATAAAAGGAAGGTATTACGGAGTATACAAAGCGGTATGAAAAGTAGGTACCTACCTATGATATGTTTCTAATCCATAGATATTAGAGTGCATACTGGTAGGACATAATATTATGGTTACATGATTATATTTATTATGATTACGTGGTAGTACTAGCAGATAAATTTTGTCTAATACATCTTTTGTATGATGACAGACTTTCGGCATGATCGATATGAGCAAATTCATTACCTAAAGTGTGTAAACGATGTATTAATGAATTTTGTTCTGCATTGCTGAGAGTGTTGTTGCAATAATAAGGTGTTTTGAGTCGAGTTGTTCTACTAGGTACATGATAATTTATTAACGAAACCAATTCAGGGGAGTCAAACCAGTTATTATTTATTTTAAATAAAAAAATGAGATCATTGAGTATTCTTCTGTCTTTTAACGATAAGAGTCGCATTTTTTGTAATAGAGAATCATAGTTAATGTCATCCGCGGGAATTCCTAATTTAAAATTAATTGATCTGAGAAATTTGCGTTGGATAAGTGCTTTCAAATGTAATAAATTATAATAAAATTCACCTATTCAAGGCTTATAATATTCTAGAAAATGAAAAAAATGACCCTGTAGGTAAAATTGTATTTGTGGTAATGGATAACTCGCGTTCACAAGCAAGTAGGTTCTTTATTATTTTACGACGTCGGTGTTCTTGATATCAATATTATAATATGCGACATCCTGCTGCGAAACAAGCAGAGTGAAGTGACACAATAATTCTGTAAGGCTTTGGAAGATGATGGTAACGTCACATCAACTTCCGCATATAATGTAATAACGCGGGGAGAACGGCGGAGGCTTCTGTGCAACGGAAATGCCAGTTCACCTTGCAAAGGCTGTTTTCCGGAAATGACGCTGTTGTTCAAAGCCTCTGTTCTTGTCAGGTTACGAACCAATGCGTTTAGACATGTAGAACCTGCCTCGAATGAAGGCTTTACGTGGGATTTTCTTGTTGATACGCTATTGAAATGTAAACTCAACCGCGCAATTAATTTTGCCAGATATAATTACTAAGTTCGCCGAGCTTCAATGTAGAGAATGAAATAATTTTTGACCGCCTTTTTTGAAAACCTTTAAATTATGTGGCATGGAAAATCTTTCAAAGCTTTTAGAAAATAATAGATACTTATAAAATTAATAAAAGCTAGTTTCTGAGGAGCCAATATTCGAGGCATAAAAGACCTTTACAAAACTTAAAATTAAATTTATACTATACTTACTGTTGTCTTTGTACTTTTTAATACTAAAGAAGTCATAAATTAAGGGATTTTTTTTTTTTTTACATGAGCTCCACACAGAAGGCCCTGAGGAAAATAATTTCCCTCAGGGCCTATGTCATCTTTGAGGATGCTGTGTGGAGGGTTTTTTTTTAAGGAAAGGAAGGAGAGGAGAGTTCTGGGAAGGAAAAGGGTTTAAGGAGTGGGTAGGAATCTGGGGTTCAGTATGTCCTGGTCATCCGCCTCCAAGACCTAGACAAACCTCACCCCATGAACCCGGATTATTAGTGTTTTCTTCTTCTTCAATTATAATTGATGGAAATAACCTTCAAAAGTTATAAAGAGAGTTATTCTTCTAAAAAATTGAATATTCATTTTGACTTTTATGAAAAGGTCAATTTATGTTCTATATAAAAATAAAATCGAATATATTTATCCGAGACGCTATCTGGGTTACAAACCAGTTCTTAGAACGATTGTTTCTAATTATGACGGTTTGATGGAAGGTGGCAATGGATGAATTGATAAAAGCGCACGTCCTAGTTAGGTTCTGGGTTCGAGTCCCACTTGCAACCATTATCTTTTTCTATTTCGATCTCCATCTTATTTTCGTTTAGATTATTAGTGTTATCTTCTTCTTCAATGAAATAAAACAGTTACGTTATTTATAACCACGTTTTTTTATAATACCGACCGGTTTCGCTTAACACAGGCATCATCAGGATATAAAATTAAATTATTTATTGAATTATTACAAAGTTATTTGTCTTTTAATAAAATAAATAATGCCATCACAAAGTGAAAACCTTCCAGAAGAGGTTTCTTTAAAAAAAAATTATAAAATTAAACCTAAATAATCATAAAATAATCACCTCAACCTAACCTAAATAATCAATAAATTAAACCTTAAAATGCCTGTATCCCCTTTACTGATAAACGTGTTTTAAATTTTACACAACTAAAAAATCACCTTTTATCATGTACTACATTAATGGTTTTGTATCAGTTGTTTAAAATATAAAGCACGTTTATTAGTAAGGCCCCTTGATTATTATAATAGTTATGCTGCAAGTTTTTTGGTCAGAAAAATTATTAAAAAAATGATCTTTGGTTTTCCAAGGTAACTTAGCCACTTCTACCAAAGTTTCCGTTGCAAACAAAAACTACATTCTCTAAAAGAGAAGAAATAATGGAAATAGTTTTTTCCTCGTGACAAATACTTTTTTATTAACATTACGCCCTGGAAAAAAGCGTCAAATTCAAAATAATGTTTTTGTTTTTGTTTATGTGAATACCGCATAAGAATCTCAACAGATCCCAATCGTCGAGAGCCAGTATATCCCAATCAATCGGAGTACGTTATGAGTCAAATCTCAATCAGTTACAATTTTCATTTTTATTTTTCATAAAAATCATATTTTTCTCCATTTCTCTTTCTGTCTTAGATTCCATCCCCAAACTTACAATACATTCGTTATTTTTTATTTAACAACCAAATCATTCACTAGAAATAATTTATATGGCAGAACAACGTTTGTCAGGTCAGCTAATATTTATTTATTTATTTATTTATTTCAAAACATACGGCACAATATGTGCCATTGACATAATTATGTTTATATATATTATAATACAATAACATAAGAAAGTGACATATAAATGTAAAGTTAAATATAAAAACAAAAGGTAAAAAAAGGAGTTAAGGTAATGAGTAGTAAATAGAATTATGATGTATAAAATGAAAGTATAAAGTAAAAGTGTAAACTATAAAATATAAATTATAATGTAAAAGTAAAAAGTTAAGATAAAAAGTTGAAAGGCAGGAAATAATATAGACTATAAGTTAGTTACCTTTGTAAATAATATAAAGTACAAAAGTTATAAATATAAAAAAGTATGACAAGTAAACAGTAAGAAATGCTCTTAGGAGCCAAATATTGAAGATAACCAAAAATTTTAAAAATATATATAATAAATAAAAGGAAGGTATTACGGAGTATACAAAGCGGTATGAAAAGTAGGTACCTACCTATGATATGTTTCTAATCCATAGATATTAGAGTGCATACTGGTAGGACATAATATTATGGTTACATGATTATATTTATTATGATTACGTGGTAGTACTAGCAGATAAATTTTGTCTAATACATCTTTTGTATGATGACAGACTTTCGGCATGATCGATATGAGCAAATTCATTACCTAAAGTGTGTAAACGATGTATTAATGAATTTTGTTCTGCATTGCTGAGAGTGTTGTTGCAATAATAAGGTGTTTTGAGTCGAGTTGTTCTACTAGGTACATGATAATTTATTAACGAAACCAATTCAGGGGAGTCAAACCAGTTATTATTTATTTTAAATAAAAAAATGAGATCATTGAGTATTCTTCTGTCTTTTAACGATAAGAGTCGCATTTTTTGTAATAGAGAATCATAGTTAATGTCATCCGCGGGAATTCCTAATTTAAAATTAATTGATCTGAGAAATTTGCGTTGGATAAGTGCTTTCAAATGTAATAAATTATAATAAAATTCACCTATTCAAGGCTTATAATATTCTAGAAAATGAAAAAAATGACCCTGTAGGTAAAATTGTATTTGTGGTAATGGATAACTCGCGTTCACAAGCAAGTAGGTTCTTTATTATTTTACGACGTCGGTGTTCTTGATATCAATATTATAATATGCGACATCCTGCTGCGAAACAAGCAGAGTGAAGTGACACAATAATTCTGTAAGGCTTTGGAAGATGATGGTAACGTCACATCAACTTCCGCATATAATGTAATAACGCGGGGAGAACGGCGGAGGCTTCTGTGCAACGGAAATGCCAGTTCACCTTGCAAAGGCTGTTTTCCGGAAATGACGCTGTTGTTCAAAGCCTCTGTTCTTGTCAGGTTACGAACCAATGCGTTTAGACATGTAGAACCTGCCTCGAATGAAGGCTTTACGTGGGATTTTCTTGTTGATACGCTATTGAAATGTAAACTCAACCGCGCAATTAATTTTGCCAGATATAATTACTAAGTTCGCCGAGCTTCAATGTAGAGAATGAAATAATTTTTGACCGCCTTTTTTGAAAACCTTTAAATTATGTGGCATGGAAAATCTTTCAAAGCTTTTAGAAAATAATAGATACTTATAAAATTAATAAAAGCTAGTTTCTGAGGAGCCAATATTCGAGGCATAAAAGACCTTTACAAAACTTAAAATTAAATTTATACTATACTTACTGTTGTCTTTGTACTTTTTAATACTAAAGAAGTCATAAATTAAGGGATTTTTTTTTTTTTTACATGAGCTCCACACAGAAGGCCCTGAGGAAAATAATTTCCCTCAGGGCCTATGTCATCTTTGAGGATGCTGTGTGGAGGGTTTTTTTTAAGGAAAGGAAGGAGAGGAGAGTTCTGGGAAGGAAAAGGGTTTAAGGAGTGGGTAGGAATCTGGGGTTCAGTATGTCCTGGTCATCCGCCTCCAAGACCTAGACAAACCTCACCCCATGAACCCGGATTATTAGTGTTTTCTTCTTCTTCAATTATAATTGATGGAAATAACCTTCAAAAGTTATAAAGAGAGTTATTCTTCTAAAAAATTGAATATTCATTTTGACTTTTATGAAAAGGTCAATTTATGTTCTATATAAAAATAAAATCGAATATATTTATCCGAGACGCTATCTGGGTTACAAACCAGTTCTTAGAACGATTGTTTCTAATTATGACGGTTTGATGGAAGGTGGCAATGGATGAATTGATAAAAGCGCACGTCCTAGTTAGGTTCTGGGTTCGAGTCCCACTTGCAACCATTATCTTTTTCTATTTCGATCTCCATCTTATTTTCGTTTAGATTATTAGTGTTATCTTCTTCTTCAATGAAATAAAACAGTTACGTTATTTATAACCACGTTTTTTTATAATACCGACCGGTTTCGCTTAACACAGGCATCATCAGGATATAAAATTAAATTATTTATTGAATTATTACAAAGTTATTTGTCTTTTAATAAAATAAATAATGCCATCACAAAGTGAAAACCTTCCAGAAGAGGTTTCTTTAAAAAAAAATTATAAAATTAAACCTAAATAATCATAAAATAATCACCTCAACCTAACCTAAATAATCAATAAATTAAACCTTAAAATGCCTGTATCCCCTTTACTGATAAACGTGTTTTAAATTTTACACAACTAAAAAATCACCTTTTATCATGTACTACATTAATGGTTTTGTATCAGTTGTTTAAAATATAAAGCACGTTTATTAGTAAGGCCCCTTGATTATTATAATAGTTATGCTGCAAGTTTTTTGGTCAGAAAAATTATTAAAAAAATGATCTTTGGTTTTCCAAGGTAACTTAGCCACTTCTACCAAAGTTTCCGTTGCAAACAAAAACTACATTCTCTAAAAGAGAAGAAATAATGGAAATAGTTTTTTCCTCGTGACAAATACTTTTTTATTAACATTACGCCCTGGAAAAAAGCGTCAAATTCAAAATAATGTTTTTGTTTTTGTTTATGTGAATACCGCATAAGAATCTCAACAGATCCCAATCGTCGAGAGCCAGTATATCCCAATCAATCGGAGTACGTTATGAGTCAAATCTCAATCAGTTACAATTTTCATTTTTATTTTTCATAAAAATCATATTTTTCGGAAATTTTTTATCATGAAATATACTCATACATAGATATCACCACATTTTTTTAAAGATGTGTTTAATTCCAGTATCTTTAGTTGAAAGCACCAGTTGCGTTTATCAAAATCCATTACGGTGTTTTTTGAAATTATTCTTCAATTTTAACGTTCAGGTTGCGCAGGTTGATACGCATCATTTAACACCCATAACGCATAATTTTCTGTTCCAAAGAAGACTCTTACCACTGAGCCACTTTGGTCGCCGACACTTAAAACGGACCAGGGAGCTTACCGCTCAGTTCATTACGCCTGCCACTGAGCCCCTCGCTCGCCCGGCTCAAGGCGTTCAGCATGGGCCTTTTCTCGTAAAAAGGATTTTTAAACGTGTTTTACGAGTATGTGTGAACTGGCGCCGCGCCGTAACTAAAGATGCTCGTGTGCGGGGCACTAAAATGAGTCATTCACTAGTATTATTTTATTTACGAAAATAGAATGATTTTGATACTCTTTACAAAGTTCGTGGAAAATATATGTATAAATTTTCTACAAACCTGGACTCCTTGGTATCCTCACAACAAAAAAAAAACTTCAAAAAAGTTTCGAAAATTGTGTGATTCCGTCAAATAATGGAAGTAGGTTTTTAAATTGCCACCACAAACCCGTAAAAAATTACGAGATAGTCTGAATTCTTCACAAATCAGTTCTAATAAAACGAATTTTCTGTAAAATGTTTTCATTTGTTTATTTTCAACTGAACCCATTTTTAAGATTTTTTTTTAATATCCTAACCGTGTAAGATGAAAATACTTTGTCTGTGCATTTTGCTATTTAAAAAATACATGGTCTAGTTTGAACACTGATCATCTGTTGATGGCGTTCAAGCCCGGCAATTTTAACACTTTTTGGGGACCTACCTCGTATAAGAAGTAACTTCAACAAAATCCAGAGAGAAAATTGGGGAATACATTTGTATGGAATAAACGCCGCCTCGTTTCTTCATAAGGGATAACCCTAAAAAGAATATAATACAAATATGGATAACGTGTATTTCCGTCTGAAATTTTCATATTTTCTAAAAATTCAACGTATTTTAAAATCATGTAGAAAAGGTACGTCTTTTCAGGGTGCTTTAATTTAGCCTTGGCAATTCTCGCTACCACGCCTTCTCCAAACGAGAGATGGATGGGTCCGTGTGATCCATCAGCCCTGTCAGATAATAGTGCGGAACGAAGGGATGGAGTTATTATATCACTTGTGTTATTTCCATTAGTTTCCATTAGCAAACAAACTCCGGGAAAAATCTGCCATCGTAAAAAAATTGTTATTATGATGGAAAACGAAGAATGATTAACGCATCTCAGTCAGGAGTAAGTACTCAAACAAACAAACAAACACTGGGTTTTTATATATTAGACGCGTCAAAAAACCTAAAGTGATATAACATGTAACCAAACCCAACTTTTTTCCTACGCTAAATTTATTAGAAAGCTTATTTTATACTTCATGGTGAAATTGACCAAACATTGTACCTATGCGAATTATGTTTTATCTAATTTAAGTTTAATGTAAAATATGTTTTATGTAAATAAAGTTTCAAGTGAATTAAGTTTTATGCAAGTTAACTTTTAAGTCAATTAAGTTTTATACCAAGTAAGTTGTATGTAAATTAGGTTTTACGTAAATAAGTTTTATTTAAATTATGTTTTAAGTATTTAAACTACGTATTATGTCATTGAAGATAACAAAAATAATTAGGAAAATAGAAAAAGATAACGGTTGCAACTGGGACTCGAACCCAGAACAATATAATAGTGATATGGAAAAAATAAATTAGTTTAATGTAATATTGTTAATTCTAAAATTTGAAATATGTGATTGACAAAAATGACTGTTTGACAGAAGGTGGCAATGGCGGAATTGGTAAACCCACACGTCCCGGTTTGGCGAGAGGTTCTGGGTTAGAGTCCCAGTTCAGACCATTGTCTTGTTCTATTTTTCTGGGTCTTGTTCTCTTTCATATTTTCGTTTAGATTTTTTTATTTCATTTTTTTTTATTCCTGTTAAAAGAAAATTATATTTTCACTCATTTATCTAGAAATAATTATACACATTAAGATAAAATAAATATTTCAATACAGCGCTATTCTATTTCATTATTTTGTTTACCAAGAATAAATATAAATAACTTTTTTTTAAATTTACCCAGCTTCTTTTCGTTTTTATGATTATTTTTAGATGAATGTTATCTTCTTCTTCAATGATATATCACATTGAGGGGGTTTCTCACCATCCTCCCAATAGTTTATCCATACACATAACGAATATTAATAAAAAAACAAATAAATACTAGCAACAGGTAAAAACTTCGGCTAATTTATCCTATATGTAGCCATTGTTCATAGGTTCAAGTACCGAATAGTAAACTCGGACTTTTTAAATAAATAAATCCTGTAGAATTAATCCAAAATATTCATTGTGTGTATGGATAAGCTATTGGGAGGATGGTGAAAAACCCCCTGAGGGGAATAACATATTCAAAAGTTATAAAAAGAGAATTTTTCTTATAAAAAATTAGGTATGAATTAGGTTTTAGGTAAATGAACTTTTGTGTAAAATACATTTTATCTAAATTAAGTTTTACGTAAATTAGGTTACACGTCTATTAAGTTTATGCAAATTAAGTAGTATGTTTTGTTAATATTTCTATTTTGAAACTGACAATTCCTGGTGGAATGCCATTATAATATATTATCGATGCTGATTTGTTGTTATGTACTTTACTCTTTCAAACATATAGTTAATGGAGCCTTATAATGATCAATTCATTAACCAAATACTCGTAGATTAATTCACTTTAACAAAACTAAATAATTGATACCTTACTTTTTATGTTTTTTTATTTCAAATTTAAAATAATATACTACGTTTATGGTTATATCCGTACATGTGCCTATAAATATTATTATTCCACTTTACGTCTGGTGTTTTTCAATTTTTTTGTTGTTGTTTTTAAATATTTATTTTTTATTTTTTTTAAATAGCCATAAAACTGGCACACTATATTTTACTATTTTTTGTGAGTACTATCACTTTACTTTTATCTTACTTTTACTTGTTTTTTTTTTCAAATTATTTTTTTTTTTTTTTTACATTAACTCCACACAGGAGGCCCTGAGGAAAATAATTTCCCTCAGGGCCTATGTCATCTGGGATGCTGTGTGGAGGGTCGTTTTGAGGAGAGGAAGGAATGAACATTGGTCTTGAAGAGACCCATGTTGTAGGAAGGAGGAAACACAGAGGCCGGCAAATCATTCCACAGCCGAGCTGTTGAACACAAGAACGAGTCAAAGAAACGACCCGTTCTCATGTGACAAATGTCAACCGTGTACAAATGTTGGGCACGCGTTAGGCGTGTTTCCCGACTATGCACCGGTGCCGAAGGGATCAATGACGCTAGTTCCTCGGAGCATCTTCCATTGTAATACCGGTAGAACAAGGATAGCATTCCCACCCGACGCCTGTGCTCTAAAGATTGCAATCCGTCTGTTAAGATGGGAGAATCTATCAAACGGACCGCCCGTTTCTGCACAGAGTCGAGGGTATTTTTCAGGTATTTTGGAGCTCCAGACCAGAGATGGCTGCCAAATTCAACCGTGGGGCGTACTTGTGATTTGTACAAGGTTAGCAGTTGTGTACTATTAAAGTATCTGCGGGCCCTGTACAGTACGCCCAGTTTTTGGGAGGCTAGCTTTACTCTGGCTTCGATGGAGCCCCCATACCTGAGCTGGTCACTTAGGGTTATACCAAGCATATCAAAATTTATTTAATTAATGTATATAATATTATTTCTCGATCCTACTACATCTGCTGTTTTTCAGTTTTCGTCATTATTATAATATATTTATTTTTCTACTTTCATTGTTTTTTATCATATCTTATTTATGTATCACACAGTATTAGACAGTACATATAGAGTATGTTTAGATTGTCTATCAAGTTCCTATCTCTGTAATATTAGGCAAAAAAATTAATAATTATTGACTTTTTATTTATTATTTGGGCATGATGTGAACATTTGTTATTGGGTTGTAACCTAATTATTATAATTTATTGTTTTCTTTAGTGCATGTAATGTTATTAACATGTAAATGTTCCTAATAATAAAAAATAAATAAAAAATTACGAAACAAATAAAAAAATTTGTGACTTCTCCATACTTGTAACTTGTAATAAAGGTCATATACTACTTGGACTAGAATCTTTAGAAATTTCCGCTTAACTTAAAAAATAGACCTTAACCTGGAAATGAATAAGGTATAGGCCAAAGGTATAGATATTATTTAAAAAAAACGTGCATTTTTCAAAAACCCTAAAAAATTTTCAATAGATTTCTATGTGTTATAAAACGGTAAAAATTCGGAGTGCCGCGGCTTAAGTTGTATTTTAATTTGGTTTTATGTAAATTAGGTTTTAAATAAATATAGTTTTATGTAAATAAAGTTTTATCTCGTAGGTACATTTGCTACATCAATTCCCTTCACTTCTGGAATTATCTGTTCAATCATCGTAACTACTATCGCGCAAATTGCATGCGCTCCCATCTCTTGTGAATGGACCCTTTCACAGTAAATGATTCTCGAACCATGGAGTTATAATGGAACTATGCACTTGGTACAATTGTTGCTATAACTGTAACAAAAGAGCACTGTTCGGGATTACACGATGAATGACGTGCATTTCATCAACACCCGATGTCTGAATGAAGACCTAATCAGACTGCTTCCAATCTTGTCAGTATCACACAATGAGTGTGCAAGTTTTTATCTTATTTACCTGGCAAATTCGATGGGTTTACAACAGTCTCGAGCTTTTTGGTAAAAGACATTTTGATGTCATTGATCTTTCTAATCAATTTGTTATTTTTTTCAGTGTTGCGTTGAATGAAATTTTCAATACCACGATTATTTTTTTATGTGATCGCAAGCTCTCGACCGTCATTGATAATATGGTATCCTGAATTGGGGTGTATTTTGAGAGTGAGTGAGTATTGTAAGTTGTAAGCGAGTATTGTGTAATCAAGTACCGACGTGTTTCGATATAAGTCGGCACGTGTTGCCGTAGTCCAAAAGTCGTGAATTATTTTTTAGAAGTGTTTTGAAATAAAACAAAAATAAATTGTGGTATAATTAGTATTTAATAATGAAAACAAAATTCAATTTATTTAAAGAAAAATGTCTCTCAAGGAAACTAATTAAAAAACTTTAAAACTAAATACTTACAAGATTCATTCAACATCACCCCATTCGAGAATCTCTTCAAATGTACAAGTTTGATTATGCTCAGAAATAATTTGTTTGCCGAGGTTTATTTTTTACTAGCCTTTACCCGCGGCTTCGGCTTATTATTTACTAGCCTTTACCCAGTGGTATTAGAGAGAAATTACTGTACACAAATTTTTCCCACGGGAACGAAATGTTTTTCCGAGAAGCCTGCGTCATTCCCCAGTCCTCGAACTATCCATATGCAAAAATCACATCGATCGGTCACTTAGTTGCGATGTGAAAGAAGGACAAACAAACAAACAAACACACCATTGCCTTTATAATATTAATTGGGATTCACTGATTTTTCCTGGTAAGGCTTCATCAATTTAGCATGCCTTTCCATTTGCTTATTTGAAAACTCTTGAAGTGCTGCGTAGCGTAAATCTTTCCAAGTGTCAATATGTGTTAGGTTTTTTTACATAAGTTCCATGCGGATGTCACCGTAGAGGATGCTGTGTGGAGGGTATTTTCAAGGAAAGGAACGGGAAAAATGTATGAGATTTGGGTAGGAACCTGGGAGTCTGTGTGTCCATCCCTCCCACTGCAGTGAAAAGCCGCATCCGCAATTCGCAGTAAAGACAAATTACACCACATGAACCAGAACACCCTTGCTGAGTCATAAAACCTAGCGAACCACTTGGAATGACCTAGTGTTAGTAGAGGCATTGGTTATCCAATACATTTTTCCCAGGGCGGCAGTGCATATTATGATCGTGAGATTTGTGAAGCTGAAAGCATCGTTGCCTTTCGAATATTAGCAAATTTGATAAATTACGATATCTTTCAAGCATAGCCACAACAGAAATACCTATTTCAAATAAATAATAAATAAATTTTTTTTTTAAATCATACCCACTTTATCGCTTTTCCAATGTGATCTATACCTATCAGTTCCAATTATGAAAATGGAAAGTTAATTGAACTTGGATAATTTTGGGCATTACACAGGAATTCGTAATCACTTCACGCACGCATCGACAGCCGAAATTATTAAGTTTAGTGATTTACCAGTTTATTTCACTTCGATATTGCTCACACTTCTAGAAAATTTATACCTAATCAGCGTTTTGCGCCCCCATGTCCTCTACACACGTAATATTTGTGTTGTGTTAAAAAAAGATGCTGTCGGAAACCACAATGGATAAAAGGACACAAGAATGGCTTCGTCGTATGAAAAGTAAATATATTTTTTTTGATTTTTTATCAAATGAGGAAAATGGTTTTACGAAGTGAGTTTGGGTAGTTTTAAATCGGAGATGAGTATCGCTGGCACGCATAAGCTGGTTAGAGAGTATGTGATCAGTTACTGGAGAATCCGGAAAGAAAGAGAAGAAGCCTTAAAGCTAAAGTCCTTTAAGGCAGTGCTTCGCAACCTTTTTGCTCACTCACCATCAAATGTATTATATTATTTCGCTTCACACAAGAAAAAAAACTTCCATGCATTTCCGTTCATGAAAATACTTTATTATATTTTTTAATGTTTTCTTGCGCTTTATTTTGTTCTTCACATAATTTAAAAACATAACTTTATTTTATTAATGATTAATACTTTTATTATGCCATTGATTTAGAATTATATATTTTTTTACAAAAATAAATATATTTTATCAGAAGAGAAAGGGGATAGGGTTGTCTTTCGAAATCTCACGTAGAGGGTCGTCTTTCTTTAATTATGACGACAATATTAGCGAAATTCAATCGAAAATCTGTAACAGAAAAATCAGAAATTGTAACAGTCACATGTGGGACTCGAACCCAGGACCTAGGACTTGCCGGGTACTCTACCAACTGAGTTAATGTGTCCTTATCCGATTTTCTCATGTTTAACGGTATCATTCTTCGACCAAGAACTACCAACATTATCTTCATTTGCTTAACGTTTAAGTAGAAAAGTCAAGAGATGTCGCATATTAAATAAAAATGGATTAATCTATCCAAGGCACTATCCAGATAGTATTTAGTTCTGGTTGAATCTTGGAGACATACATAAAGATAGCAGCCAATGAAAATGAAGATAACGCCGGTAGTTCTTGGTCAATGATACAATGGAACATATTAGCAAAGCACTGACCCGGCAAGTCATAATTTTATAATATAATAATAACTTTACCAATTTTCAACATCATTACATTACTAATAGTTCCATATGTTAACAATAGACTTCACTTAAAGTAAATATCCTCCATTGTCACCATGAAACAGGCAGCCGCCTAGTATGGTGATTCAATGTATCCAATTCTATGTAAATGTCTAATTATGTAACATGTATTTAAATAATAAAATAATAATAATAATCCTTGGTTCGAGTCCCAGATATGAACGTATCTTTTTCTGATTTTCTATTTCACATTTTCGATTGAGTTTCGCTAATATTGTCTTCATTATTTAAATTTTGCAATATGAGGTTTTACTCATTAAATTAAAAATAAAAATAAATGGTCACCTTTCTCTATTTTGGATAGTAAAGTCTGCAAAATTTCATAAAACTCGGAATAAAACTATTTAACTGTGTAAAAAGCAAAACCACGTCACCACCACAGAAAAAATATCTTTGCTATATTAACAAAAATAATTTAAAGATATGGCAAAACGCTGCAGTAAACCTTGATACGTCTAGAGTCTCGGAGCACACTGGTTACCGAGCACTGCCTAAACCTAAAAGATCCTGTTTTCTCTTTACTCAAGTTTCATTGCCTTATTTTTTTTCTATAAGACCTTCAATCTTTTTCAAATACTTCGAACGCCGAGAGTCTTACTTCGACAAAAATATTGAAAAAGGAAAAGCTGACAATATAAAACACGTATTTGTGTTAGGAATTTGGTGATATGAACTTTATTCAAGCTTAAATTTTTGGTTGATAAAATAAAAGGAAAATGTCAGCTTGTTTACCCTGTCAAGGACTTTCTACGAAAACGCGTTGGTTATATTTATGAGCTTCCGGAACAAATAAACGTTTCATTAATTATTAATAAATTTGCTGTATTGTGGGAAATGTGCGTGGCTTCAAAATACCCCAAAACTTTACTGGAATTAAGCAGTGTTCTGGAATCCATGTTTTAAATTGTAAGGGCATGGAGTTGCGGGGAGAGATGCATGCAACAGTTGCGGACATAAAAATCCATTACGGCACATGAGACTTAGTAGTTGGGAGACTTTTTTTAAATTCGTGTGAATGGTAATAGGAATTTTGGAATGGTTTTGCAAGTCACCGCGACTAAAGTCTTTTGTCTGCAGGAACCTAAACAAACCTAGGTTGTCCCAAATGGTCCAAAAATATGTAATTTACTATGTACAACCTTTAAAGCGAACACATGTCAAAATCTTCAATCTTATAAAAAATATACCAAAATTTGGCTAAAAAACACTGAAACAGATATTTTTGTTCTTAAAAGTTTAAACAAAGTCGTTAAGGTTAAACGTCGCGTACGTTATAATCTACGCATTCACAGATGGCGCCAATCAAATTATTTTGGGTTTTTAATACTTTTTGCACGTTACGCTTTAAAATATTAAGGTAAATTAATTGTTTGCGCCCGTACATATTTAATACGAATATAAATAAATAGTTTTGCCCATAAACAAACCCAAATCTTTCAAGGAAGGCTGAAAAAAACAATATTGGATTGAGTCACCGATACAAAATTGAATTTTTCAGCCTTTCTTGAAAGATTTGGGTTTGTTTATGGACAAAACTATTTATTTATATTCATATTACATATGTACGGGCGCAAACAATTAATTTACCGTAATATTTTAAAGCAAAACGTGCAAAAATTTTTAAAAACCTAAAATAATTTGATTGGCGCCATCTATGAATGCGTAGATTATAACGTACGTGACGTTTAACATTAAGTATAATATCTATCATTAGCCAGCTTTTAGAGAAAATATCATAGACATCCAAATGGATAGACAAGCAGTTACAGATGAGGGGTAAAACCAAACTATGGAGAGCAAAGGGGGGAAAGATGACTGTCATTCGTTGAACAATCAATCTGACAGTATATAGGCATCTCGCATTACAATATCACCATTTAGTTCTTAAAAGCAAAATCTGCTTTGAATGAATAGACCTTTTTACATGGGAGCGCGAATTGCTTGCCACGTTCAAAACTTATTTGCTAAGGCCAAATGCTCGCCCCAAAAAGACTCGCGCCAATACACATATCAATATTTTCTTGCCGTGTTTAGTTAAAACACTTTTACAAATGTTTCATAATTTACTTACCCCTGTAACCAGCAACGAGCACATTGGAGTACCGCCCACATTCGCTATGTGCATATTGATACTTAGATATATTGTATAGCACAAGCTGCCGTTATTTCGTTAAATGCATGGATGTCAGCTTCTCGCTGTTCACGGCAAGAATGATGACGTCACACATTTTAGATTCAAGCGAGGCTATATCCCCTCCCCATGGAGCGAGCCGGTTCCAAGGATAAGCTACAGCCGGCGCCATGTGGAGGGGGAAATAATACGTTTTTATCACTTAGGGCAGGTCCAGATATATTCATATGTCCGTGGAAAATATATTATATTGTTTGCTATGTTTTTTGTTTGTGTAAAGTTTTAAGGTAAGGAACCGGTAAAATAAAGACTCATCTTCAGGACAAATTCTAAGGAACTCTTGATTTATTTCGTTCTATTTCCAATTACATTTTTTATAATCGGAAGATACAAAACTACCCGAGACAGACCAAGGAGTTAGTAATTAGATGTAGTTTCAGCGAAGCGACGAAGAGGAAAGAGGTAGATCCCTTTAAAAAACCGCCATTTATAGAAAAAATCTCCTTGGCTGGTCACAGCCTTGTACCTTCCGGACATCTGTTGATAATTTAGCTAACTAACTATGAGAGTTCTCACCTAATGTTTTTACGTGGCTTTCGAGAGGTGTGAGTCCTGGCTAATTTCAGACATATTCCCAGCCAAAAAACGGTGAGGATTGAGTTTTTTATTAAACTAAAATGAACAAAAATATACTACTTGTAATACTAAAAATAGCTCACAATTTTTTTAAACTTTAACTATTTCACCCCAGATTAAATTGTGCAATTAACAAATTCATATTTACATGCTCTAGCTAAAAATTCAAAGTTAAAAATTAAATCAATGAGTTATAACAATAAATTACACATTCAATTTTAGGACAAACACAATACAATGAGGACGGGACCAAGTCTTCCTTCCAGGACAGCCAATTTTATTGTAAATATTATTAAATGTCTAAAATTAAATATATGTGGGCACTTGCAGTGTTTTTTTTTTTTTTATTATTATTATTATTTTGGTTAGCTTATAACCTTTAATTTTCACTCAATCTGGTTTTTCTTTTTACACGAGTTTCACAAGAGGTCACGACCTCCACCACCTTTATTCATTTTGCCTTTTTATTGTTTTACACTTTTGTTTGCATTTTTTTTCATTAATTTTTTATTGTTTTTCGCTTTAATTTGTACTTTTTATTAATTTAAAGTCTGGTTATAGAATCTGGTTATTCTGGTTATTCTGTCTTGCTTGGGGGCGCCACACTGTGTTGGCGCTACTGGGTCGCTTCTTATTCTCCCTGGTCCATCTCGGGTAGATGGTCTTCACATTTGTTGTCCTCAATTGGAAGCAGGCATAGTTTTGATATTGCCCTCTGGACCGTTCCCTGTGCTGTGATGATGGTAGCCACTCGTACTCTTCCATCAGGCCCGGGATGTACAGCGTGCACTCGTCCTAGCCTCCAAAAACAAGGAGGTTCGTTGTCTTCCTTCAGAATGACCATCTGGCCTGGTTGCAGCTGCCTTTGGTTGTTGCCAGTCCATTTCGTCCGGGTCTGCAGCTCAGCCAATTATTCTTTGCGCCACCTCGACCAAAAAGACTGTATTAGTTGGTTTAATTTTTGGTAATGATTCAATCTATTGACTGCTACATTCTGCAAATTCTGCTCCGGGATCGCTGCTAAACTCGTTCCAATGAGAAAGTGACCAGGACTGAGAGGTTTTAGGTCTTTGGGGTCATTGGACAGCGGACAGAGGGGACGGGAATTCAAGCATGATTCAATTTGACATAATACAGTACTGAATTCCTCATATGTTAATAGTGAAACGTTTGCTACCCTTTTCAAATGATATTTTACTGATTTGATCCCTGCCTCCCAAAGTCCCCCGAAGTGCGGGGCCCTTGCTGGTATGAATTTCCAGCGAATAGATAAATTGGCTAAGTATTTATCAATTTTTTCATTTGAATTTTCCAAAAATTCATATATTTCCCTTAATTCATTATTCGCGCCCTTAAAATTAGTGGCGTTATCTGAAAACATTTTACTGGGTTTCCCTCTTCGCGAGATGAAACGTTTAAACGCATTTAAGAAGCTATCAGTGCTTAAAGACATTACTAGTTCCAGATGTATTGCTTTGGTTACCATACATATAAATAGACATATATAAGATTTTACGCTGTGAGTCTTACGGCTAACACCTGATTTGATCAAAATGGGGCCGCAGAAATCCACGCCTGATGATTGAAATGCGCGACCTTCCGTTATTCGTTCGGCAGGTAGGTCCGCCATCAGTTGTTGCTCTGTTTTCGGGTTACATCTAAAACATATAATACAGTATCTGAGAACCTTTTTAATTAAATTTTTACCCATAATCGGCCAGTATTTCATTCTTAATAACGCTAACAATGCCTGCGTTCCTGCATGTAAATATAAATAATGGTAGTGCCTGACAATAAGCTCACTTAGTTTATGATGTGATGGTAGTACTATGGGGTGCTGTTGGCTTTCCGATATCATTTTTCCGTTGGACAACCTACCCCCCACCCGGATTAAATCCTTAAACAAATAAGGATTTAATGACTTTAACCTACTACTATTCTTTACATTTACCCCGGCTTGTAAGGCCCTCGTCTCTTCGGGGAATGCAAAACATTGTGCACGAGATATTAATAAGTGAAGTGAATTCTCCAATTCGTAAACAGTTAGTGCTCCGCTACGCCTGGACAAGGAATTTCTGCAATTAAATATAAATCTTAAAATATAAGCTGTCACCCTTTGCAATTTGGTTAAGCAAGAGTATCTGGAAAATATTTCCCAATCCTGTTTTACGGCTGAAATTAAAGTTAGTTTTAATCTTTCTTCTGGTAGATCCAACGGCGTAACTTCACTGCTGGTAATCGGGTAATCGCCTGAAATCAACCAGGTGGGTCCATGCCACCAAATGTCAGACTTTAGTAGCTGCGACACCGTCGCGCCTCTGGATAAAACGTCCGCCGCATTATCCTCCGATCTTACGTGTTTCCATTGTGCGGGTTGACTGGACTCTTGGATTTCAGCTACCCTATTGGCCACAAATGTGTTCCACCTTGCTGGCTGTCCACGAATCCAGAATAGCGTTATCATGGAATCGCACCAGTAGGTTGTATCCATTTCATTTAAGTTCATAGCTATTTTGACATAGTTCACTAATTTTGTGAGTAAAACAGCACCACAAAGCTCCAGCTTTGGTAGTGATATGCTTTTCAACGGTGCCACCCTTGATTTTGATGTGACTAAATAAGAAGTTGTGTTTCCCGATTCATCAGTAGACACTATATATATACATGCTGCATAGGCCCTCTCCGAGGCGTCACAGAAACCATGCAGATGCAGTTTAACTTGAAGTTTGCAAATTACCTTTCTCGGTATTTTTAAATTATTTAAAAGAGGTAATTCATTTATGTATAAATTCCACGCATTCATCTGTTCAGATGGAACATCTTCGTCCCACTGAATCTTAGTTTGCCACAAACCTTGCATTATCAGTTTTGCGACTAAAGTTATTGGCCCTATCAGGCCCAATGGGTCAAAGGTAGAGGCGATACATGATAACATTTGGCGTTTGCTTTTAACGCAGGCTTCTAAGGGCTCTACAATGTACTGAAAATAGTCCTGCTGATTATTCCATGACAACCCTAGAATTTTCTTTTCCTTGCGGTTATCAGTAATAATCATATCTGTATCACTCTCTGGTTTCGAACTTATAGAGGGTAAATTTGATCGCCATTTTCGTAAATTCATGCCAGCAGATGCCAAAATGCTGCTCAACTGTTGCTTAATAGTGAGACAATCTGCCTCATTTTCGTCGCCAGTTATCAAATCATCCATATAAAAGTTGTATTTGAGGATGCGACTGACCTTTCTGTATGCTTCTTGATTTTCTGTTCCTAACTGTTCCAAGCATCTGGTAGCCAGAAAGGATGATGGTCCCAAACCGTAGGTGACAGTATTGAGTTGATAGTGTCGGATTTCTTCTTCCGGAGAGTCCCTCCAGACTATGCGCTGCAAATCTCTATCCTCAGGCTGCACCAATATTTGACGATACATCTTCTCGATGTCGGCGGTTATTGCATACTGGTGCTTTCTGAAAAATAATAATTGCGCACATAAATCCTTTTGTAAAACTGGCCCTACCATGAGGGCGTCGTTTAATGATATACCGGTTGATGACTTGGCTGATCCGTCAAACACGACCCTGGTTTTGGTTGTCGTGCTAGACTCCTTCATCACTGCATGGTGTGGCAAATAATAACAAATTTTATCTTTTGGCGGTGCTTCGCACAGCGTCATATGCCCCAATTCCTGATACTCTTTCATGAATTTTTTATAATCTAGCATCAGGTCCTTATTGGCAAGAAATTTTTTTTCCATATTATAGAATCTTTTTTCAGCCACCTTTAGGGTTTCACCCATTTGATTAATATTGGGCCGCAGCGGTAATCTTACCGCAAAACGTCCTTTCTCATCTCTTTCATGCGTGCGTAAGAAGCTCTCTTCACATGCTCTTTCTTCGTGGCTTCTATGTTTTACAGGAGCTAGTTCTTCTATTTTCCAAAAGCTTTCTAATTGCTTATGCAATAAATTTAAGGATAAATTACAGGAATTTACTGGCCTTTTTGGTTTCGGAGTGGAGATAGGTCCAGCGACAAGCCATCCTAGCTCGGTCCTTTGTAGCGTGAGTCCAGCATCTCCAATTCTCATTCGATCGGTATGCAAGACTTCCCAGAACACCTCCGCTCCCAGTAGCAGATCTATCGGGCTGGTAATGTTGAAGTTCGGATCTGCTAATTGGAGACCGCTAGGGATCCCCGCGTCTTTTCTCTGAAAGGAAATTTGTGGCAGGTTACTGGTCACTTCAGGTATTATCAGGCATTCTATATTCCTTTTATATTCAGAATAGCTTGAAGTTATATTGAATTCCACTTTATATTTTATATTTAAAATCTTATTGTGGATTCCCGTAACAGGAATGTTGACCCTTTTCTCTTTTGATTTCAATTTCTTTGCAAATTCCTTACTTATAAAATTAGTTTGTGCCCCAGAATCTAATAGAGCTCTTGCTTGAATTGATTGTCCGGCATCGTCCTTTATGTTGATGATGGCAGTGGACAATAACACGAAATTTGGTTCTACCTTCGCGGCATGATTTGTTACCAAAGGCGCTTCCTTCGCGGAAGATGTTGATGCCCTTTCGTGTTTTGATTCCTCCTCTTGTTTAAAATGAAGTAACGTATTGTGATTTACGCCATCGCATTTACGGCAATTAAATTTTGATTTGCAATCCTTTAATTTATGACCGAAGTTTAAACATTTTAAACAAGCGCCTAATTTGTGTATTTTATCAATTCGTTCTTTTGGCTTCAATTCCAAAAATTTGCGGCAATAATAAATCTTATGATTATCGTTGCAATGTAAACATTTTAATTTTTGTGCAGAAAATGAAACCATAGCTTCCTTTTTATAATTATGCGGATTCGTTTTTCCCGGATTAATTCTTTTTTCGTTATTTGATGAGGCCTCTAATACTTGGGCCCTTGTATACAAACATTTAATAAATTCTTCGTAGGTAGGTAGATTGTTTTTTGTTGGGTATTGTTCCCAATGAGCCCTTGTATTTGAATCTAGCTTGTTTGATAACAAATAAATCAATACTACATCCCAATTTTTTGTAGCTATATTTAATTTATTTAGCGATTTTAAATGCAACTGTGCCTCGTCTAATAGGCTTCTTATTGCGACGTGATTTTCTGCTTTTAAGTCCGGTAATTTAAACAACGCGTTTACATGATTATTTATAATTATTTTTGAGTTTTCGTATCTGTCCGTGAGCATCTCCCAGGCCATTAAATAGTTGTCAACTTGCATTGGCAATGCTGTTATAAGCTTAAGCGCTTCCCCTTTTAGACAAGAACGCAAATAATAAAATTTTTGAACGGCATCTAGGTTAGAATTACTGTCTACTAAAGATATAAACGCATCTCGGAATTCTATCCATTCGCAGTAATCACCCTTAAATTTTGGTAACTCTATTATCGGCAGTTTAATGTTGTTGTTTGTTTTGCCTGCGGAATGGTCCGAACCTAACCTCTCTTTAGCGTTGGATAAAACATCAAAATAATCGTTTTCAAAGCTCGCCCTTTCTTGATCTCCCTCATCGGGAGATAAGGCTTCAATTTTATCCTGAATTTCCTCGAATTGATCCATTAAAAGCTCGAAATGTTTTATACGTAATCCTAGTTCACTTTGTGTCAACGAAATTTTGTTTAAAAATTCTCTGAATCTCGTGACTTTCCCCTTACAGATTCCCCTTTTACCGATTAGCGTTTTTAAATCCATTTTTATCAAATCAGGTACTTACAATTTACAGAGTTATCCAATTATTTTATCACAATAACCGTTTAAAACTAATAAACACTGTAATAAACACTGACAACTTCTCAATCCGTCACAACACGATCTGCGATAATCGACAAGCCGTTAAATTTCGCCCATAGAGTATTATTAGCAACAAACTGTTTTATCGGCTTCGCGGTTAATTTGAATAATTATTTCTGAAAAAGTTTCTTTTAATCCCGGAATTTATAACATTGTTGTAGTTTTTTGCGATAATCTAATTGCCGGCTGCAATGTCGTCTTATTTTTTGTAAACTTGTTCATACCGGCTTGCAACAATTTTTTTTATGAGAAATGCACAATATTGATGTCATTAAATTTTTTGCTTTCTTTTTTTTAGGATTTTTATGGTAAGGTGGGTAGTATGGAATGGATTGGTCACTTGCCCTTTTTATCGTGATGTCTTCTGGATGCTGGAATCTGCTTGATGGATTCTGGCTGCATTTCTGGTTCCTTCTTCAGTGCTGGTTCTTTTTTATTAATTTAATCACTCGCGTTAAACTATCCGGCTCGAAGGACCATATGTAAAGTTTTAAGGTAAGGAACCGGTAAAATAAAGACTCATCTTCAGGACAAATTCTAAGGAACTCTTGATTTATTTCGTTCTATTTCCAATTACATTTTTTATAATCGGAAGATACAAAACTACCCGAGACAGACCAAGGAGTTAGTAATTAGATGTAGTTTCAGCGAAGCGACGAAGAGGAAAGAGGTAGATCCCTTTAAAAAACCGCCATTTATAGAAAAAATCTCCTTGGCTGGTCACAGCCTTGTACCTTCCGGACATCTGTTGATAATTTAGCTAACTAACTATGAGAGTTCTCACCTAATGTTTTTACGTGGCTTTCGAGAGGTGTGAGTCCTGGCTAATTTCAGACAGTTTGTTTTTTATGTTTTTAAATTGCACTTACAAATACGATAATAACAGTGCAGACTGTTATTATGTTAAAGTTTTTAATTGCATTTATTCAGTTACTTTTTTTAAATCACTAATTTATGTATACTTAAAATATTCACTATAACCATAGAAATAAAATTAAAGTAAAAATCAATATTATACCCACCCACAGGCATTGCCTTTGTGGGATTTTTTTGTTAAGCTTTTATTTTGTTAAACATTTATTTTATTAAGCTTTTTTATATATATTTCATTATTTTATGTATCTATTATATATATCATATCAAAAATTAAAAAAAAAAAAACAAGTGGGTTGCTGTTAATACAATATGCTACTTGTATAGTGAAAGTATTATGGAGTAAGTAATTAATATATGGTGTAAGAAGTAGTATGGCGGAAAATAGTTTCTCCCGGGGCCTTTGACAACTTTAAAGCCTTTCTTTAGAGTCTTTTTAAGGAGAGGAAGGAGATAACGTGGGTGTTGAAGGAACCTATGTTGTAGGAGGGAGGAGGCACAAAAACCGGCAAATCGTTTCACCGCCGAACTGTTGAACTGAAGAATGACCCGTGAACGCGACCCGTTCTCATGTGACAAATGTCAACTGGGTACATATGTTGGTTGCGCTTTTTAGCATGAACCGGTACCGACAGGATCAATGACGGAAGTTTTTCGGAGCGTATTCCGTCGTAATACCGGTAGAACAAGGACAGCATACTTACCTGACGCCTGTGCTCTAAAGATTACAAATCCGCTTGTTAGAATAGGGGAATATAGCAAACGGATCGCCTGTTTCTGCAAAGAATCGAGGGTTTTTTCAGATAATTTGGGGCTCCAGACCAGAGGTGGCTGCCAAATACAACAGTGGGACTCACTTGTGATTTGTAAACAGTCAGCAGTTGCATATGTAGTATTAAAGTATCTGCGGGACCTGTATAGTACGACCAGCTTCTGAGAGGCCAACTTGACCCCTCATGCCTGAGCTGATCAATTAAAGTTACACCATTTTCGGATACCATTTCACAAAACATCATTTTAGCTGAAAAAGTAGAAAGTTATACCAACTGTGAACTCACAGAGGCTTACTCTAGTATAGTTTTTGTTGTTGTTTTGGAACCCTTAATCTTGGTGGAATTCTATTTTGATATGATTAAACTACTTTTGTACCGTTCTTTCACTTTTTTATTAAGTTTGACCAGATCGGTTGCATCATATAACGGACATCTTCAGTTAGAATTCGGTCAGGCCAAATTTCAAACCAGTCTAAAGATGTCCACTAAAGAGGTGATCGGTCATAAATAAAAATCAGTGGAAAGTTAAAGGTTGTTTGAATTTTTTTTTAAATCGTATTTATAACATTTTTTTATTTTGTTAATTTAATAATTTTTTTGGTTTGTGGTAAATAATTTGGGAGGATGATAACTTCAATTTGGGAGGCCGTTGACCATTGACCCGGGAACCATTTATTGGATAACCAACACCCCAGCCATTGTCACTCGAAGTGGTTCACTACGTTTTGTGACTTATGAGGGGTGCCCGGTTTCATAGGGTGAAGTTAGTCTGGATCTTGGTGGCGGATACCTTTCCCCACGTACTACGTGGCGGGATGAATCGGGATATACTTATTGAGGGTGACCGTTTGACCTCTCCAACCGGACTCTCGACCCATCGCCTCGCATCGCAATGAGAGGGATGAAATCATACGACCGTCACTCGTGGACACATTGATCCCAAGATTCCTACCCACCCGTCATACCCTTTTCCTTCCTAGAACTTTTTCTCCTTCCAATCCCTAAAATAATGACAGAGGCCCCAAGGAGTTTTTTCTTCAGGGCCTACTGCGTGGAGCTAATGTAAAACAATAAAGTACAAAATATATTCCATTTTTACTCTTGATTCTAAATCTATTGTTAACCCGGCGTGAATGAGGTAAAAAAATGGTACACCAGCTGCGAGGTGGGTATGACATACCCCAACACAGAATTGTCGATTTTGATAAGTAACTAAAATGACTTTAGAATAATACTTATTGCTGTAATATATTAATTAACATAAGGGAAAGGAGGTAATATGATAAAATAACCCAGTTCTAGTCATAAAAGTATTAATACTTCTATAAAAAACAAAGTAGTATTTTTTAAGCACAAATCAACAATATTTAAAAACTATGACTTAATATCTAAAATTTTGGGAAGTTGAGATCAACTGTGTACACAAAATTAAAGAATAAATCTGTCTTGTAAAATAACACAAAATAGTTACACCGTGAAAATACTTAAATCTGTCTTATATGTAAAACAAAATAGTTACACTGACTATGAGGTCGGGTATTACGTACCCGCTCTATGTTTGCGCACGTTTAGTTTATTCCTCTGCTAGCGCAACCCTCTTACTGTGGCTTAAAATCCCTCCCCGCACCACCCCTTTCAGCTACCGAGTCAGCCGAGTTCCAGGAATCGCACAGTTATGAAATATTTTGTGTTTTACAAATCGATGGGTATGAGATACCCGACCTCATTCACGCCGGGTTAAGAAGTAGCAAAAAGTGATTTGATATAATTTTTATATAAAAAGCTTCGTATTGTTGAAAACTAAAAACAAAATGAATTTCAGTATCTTCTTTGTTGGTACGATGTCTTTTTTATCATTCGTTTATTCCGAAATCAGCATTTTACGTGAATGCTGTGATCTGCGGGTAGAAATGCGAGTAATTTTTATTTTGATTTAAAAAGCAATAAAATTTCAAGTGCACCCTTCTTGAGCGTTCAGCAAAATTTTATTACAACTATTGCCGGGTTCTGCCTCCAATATGATGAGCGAGAAATGACTGGGGTTTACATTTTGGCCTAGATATTCCAAGAACTGATTATATTTTTCGTATATATTCACATTATAGCATGAAAAGTATTCACAAAAATTGTAATAATGTAAAGGGTTTATTCTTTATATGGTATGATATTATTTTATGTTCCTATATTGAATACGAAGTGAACTGATATGGCTTCCTTTGATATGTTTGGAGCCTTACAATAATGTTATGTATTCGTAGCTTTGTAGCACAAATTTCATATATCTAATAAATTATTTACCTAGTAAATAGGCACCATTTAAAAAAGTATTAAGATAAAATAATAGTTCTTTTGCCGTATTCGTTGTAATTTAGAATTATTTTTCGAATTGTATCCTAGTAATAGTATACCTACATAATACGTTTAGCGTACATGTAATTGAAATACGCGGCCAGTGTCCAAGATTTCTGAGCGTCCGATTTGGAAATTTCCCGCCCTCATTAAAAAAATCGTATCTCCGAATTTGAATATTGAGACATATAAAATATTAGAGAGCCATTGAAGGCACCTATATTTAACTGTTTATTAAGTATTTTTCGGAATAATAATTATGTATTGTTTAAATCGTTAAATTTTATAACGCATTAATTCTGCATACTATTTACCATATAATTGGCGTACGTAGTATCTATTTCGAGAATATTAAATACTAGCTGGTTCCCGGCATGCGTTGCAATCCCATATTCAAATAAGTACATTGTTTCTCCCTGAATCGCCTTTCCCGTGCGTCCCCATTCCTTTCTCCGTCCCCTTCCTAGCTAGCTTTATAAATTATAGCCTGTACGTTATTCTGGTGTATGAGCTATTTTATTGTAAAGTTTTATTAAAATCCATTCAGTAGTATTTGCGTGAAAGAGTAACAAATACACATACATCCATAAAAACTTTCGCGTTTATAATATTAGTAAGATTACGACTTCTACATTTTGTCTTCATCCTAGTTGAAAATCACAGAAATAATTTTTTTTAAATACTTTGGTCAATGATTTGTTAGAAAAATATTTCAATAACGTTGGTTCATCCGTCGAAAAGACCTAAACAAATTAATAAGAATAACAAAGAACTCTAGAATACCTTCTTCCAATAATTTACAACATGTTACCCAACGCAATAAAAAGCTGTGAATTGAGTTGCAAAGGAAATGTACGCTAAAAAAAAATGGTTAAGTGAAAGAACTGTTTTGTACTAGTCTTTGTTTTTCCGCTTTTCGTTTTAATGTTTTTTCAATTTTTATTTATTTATTTATTTTATTATTATTTTTTATTTATTTAATTGAATATAATAACATGTAATACAATATAAGATATGGGTAGTCCCAAAAAGTTGTGACAGATCAGCTTTTCTGTAGGTTCTACCATTTAATATTATTACCTGACACACATTAGCCTAGGTTACAATATTAATACCTAATACAAGATTTAGGATAGATAAATATGTTGTTCATTTATGAACCACTTTTTTGTCAGTTTATTGAACATGTTGTAAATCAAGGGTATCATATATTTGAGCGTTCTGCTACCATACTTATTTGATATTCGTGGTATTTTTAGGCCTTTGTTTTCGGTAAATCTTGTTGTGTGACTATGCACCAATACATTTTTATACCTGATAAGTTTTAAGATTTTCACGGCCAGAAGCATTTTCGTTATATGTTTTTGGGGTGTTGTGCCGTGTTGCGCTACCTCCGTTAGAAGGAGGTAGCGCAACACGGCACAACACCCCAAAAACATATAACGAAAAAACATTTTTATACCTGCTTTCTCCCGAATTATGCATAATTATTATGTACCAGAGAAGCCCTTTAATTGGAAGTAGGCCCTCAGACCCATACAGTAATTTTAAGTTGTTTCTTTGTTTGTAAATGCTAGGTTTAACAATTTTTTTAATTATAGCAGTTTGTAAATTTTGAATGTTTTTAATATTAATTTTACTCGAGTGTCCCCAAGTTCGAATTCCATATCTAAGTATGGATTCGACCATAGAATGATATATAGAGAGTGCATCGAGGCAACGAGGCAACACAAATTTTAATTTATAAAAATTACTCGCCAAACATCGGAGCTGGTTACAAATTCACTATTATTCATTATTATTTTCTCTTGTCTTTTCTTTTTATTTCTTTCATTTTCTCTGTTCTGTATTTCTTATAAATTTTATTAACAATTTTTTTTCCAAAATATTATTAATGTATTTAATATCGGGACTTAATTTAAAAATTTAAAAAACTGTAAATAAATAATAAAGGAATTTATTAATAAAAAATAAAAATCATATCTCATATACAGTGCAATTTTATGAAATAACCTCTAGGGAACTTAACAAAAGAAGAAAATAACTAAAAACTAATTTTCCCAGAGAAATTTTTACCACTTCCATCATTCTTGATGAATGCGCTGGGGATGAATGATGAATGTGAATGCGCTCTCCATTTTTTATACTCACAAAAAAACAACTAGTTTTGCTTGCAAAGGATTCAAGGCTCTCGTTTGGATTGCATTTTCAGATTTGAATATGGAAGCTCTCCAAAGGTAGCCGTATAAATGTCACTGGCTATTAAACCCCCAATGAATTATCTAGTTGGTTATGTACCTGTCTGAAAGTACGGCGATGGACGAGTGGATGCAATTTAACAGTGTGCTGAAATGCAGCGGGTTTTATTAGTAGCTCCCACTCGTTAGAATGGGAAATATGGGTAATAAAATGACGTACGCTCGCAGTATTTTTATGTGACTCCAATAAAACAATATGCGGACGGTAGACAGGCATTTTCGCCAAAGTTTATAAGTTGCGTTTTTTGCGTGTCACATTTCTTAAAAATTATTTCCATCCCTTATCTTTGTCATCTTGAAGAATGCTGTGTGGAGGATCTTTTTAGGGAAAGGATTTGCATGCCATTGTAAAAAAATAGTACTAGTAATTCGTAAGTAGATTTTATTTTCGAAGACTGAACAGTGTCATTACGGTGCAATTTGCCTGCGTACTGTCAGGTTTTGACAAATTATATAGTTTTGTTCGCAATACACACTTATTTCATTAGCGTTAATTTTACATAACAATCCATTTCTCCCACTGCGATGGTTCAGGAGAGTCCGGCTGGAGATTTTCTCTCAGAGATTTCCGATCCGGCCCGCCACGTAGTAGGAGGGCAAACGCATCCGCCGCCAAGACCCAGACAAACCTGACCCCATGTACCCGGGCACTCCTGCTAAGTCACCAAACTAGCGAGCTACTTGTGGTGACCAATGGCAGGGTTGTTGGTTATCCAATAAATCAAGGCCCAGACAAATCTCACCCCATGAACCCGGGCACCCGTGCTAAGTCACCAAACGTAGCGAACTCCGAACTTGGAGCGACCTATCCAATAAATGATTCCCGGGGCGGCGGTACTGTACCCGCCTCCAAAAAAATTAATTAATTTAAATACAACTGTCGATTAATTTACATCAAAAGGACGTGTGTTTTTATTATCTCCCATTTTTACATTTAACGAAACAAATTCTGATTTAGCAATTAATTTTAGGTGAATAAGATAAATTTTGTGGTGTCTTAATAATATATTCTTAGAAAATATACTGATTCATGTAAATTTTGGAAAATATTGAAATTATCACAGTCGTATCAAAAATAGAAATATCGAAAAAATAACGTTTACAATTCTGGTAGAGAAGTATCTGTTAGGTCCATTGCATGACCATATATACTTTAAAAGCAGTTTTGAAAACCGTTTTCGGGGGCTTTTGCTTAAAAATAGTTTATAAAATTATAAATAATCATTTAAATTTAGGTACACTGATTTTTAAAATAATTTTTTTTTTTGCAATACTGTACTGCCCCAGTAAAAAAAAAAATTGCATTTTTAAGTGATGGATTGAAGATGTCCACTTTAGAATCCGTTTTGTTACCCTCTATAGCATTCTGGGAAATGAAGAGCACATATTATTTGTTCAAATGAAGCGGATACTTTGGGATGTGACATTATTAATTTAAAATAAAACAATAACTTTGTAAACACCACTTTTATTTTTATACTTTATGCCGACCGGAGTACATATTAGTTAGTTCCAGAATTTCTGCACTGAAAAAATAGGTACCTACTGACTACTGGTAATTTGGTATTGGTGAAAACTTAATAAAAGGTAAAAATAACGTAATGAAAAGCGTAAAAACTTTAAAAATTTGTGTGAACTTTGGCAAAAAATGCCAAATGCTAGACATATTTTTTGTCGATGGGTGGAAAATTCGACTCGCTGAAAATTTTGTTTATTTTATTTCCAACTAGCTGACCCGGCGACCCTTGTACCGCCTCAGAATCAATAACTGTTGTGTTATCTTAATTGACTGAATTAAATTCAGTTTTTTATTAAGTTCCTTCCCAGAACTTCCTTTCCTAAAAAGACTCTCCACACAGCATCCCCAAAGATGTCATACACCCTTAGGGGAATTATTTTCCTCAGGGCCTCCTGTGTGGAGCTAATGTAAAAAAGTTTTAAATTACACGCAACTGTCCGTGTTTTGTTTTTGTCAGTATCAGGGATGGCGTTGTGCAAGGATTTATATTTTTTTTTGATTTTCTCACTTTTCCACTTACAAGAATTGCATTTCATTTTCTTTATACGTGTGGGGGAGATTTATTACGTAATAATTATTGTATTTTTCATTTGGAGGGGTGCAGATATACATACGTTCACTGTTTCTCATTTTCGACTGTTAAGATTTGGTGTGTAAGAAAGAGGGACAGCATTATATGTTTGAGAACAAAAGCAAAACAATCAGCGCATTGAAACTTGACGTTTTTGATTTTTTGGAATTCACTCAACATATAATATTATACTTATCACAATATTGCTGAAGTTCTTTCACAATATGAGAATTCGTTCTATACAAAATGTATGAGGAAAAGAATATTCTATAGTATATACATTTTTCATGAATTTTTCCGATGCACCTATCCGGCTATTCGGGGCGGAGACAAATCCACCAAATCAAAGATCATAAAAATCGGTCCAGCCTTTCTCGACTTATAAACGGTGTAATTAACCCGACTTTGTTTTGTATTTCCTAACCTTTATTTTCCTTATCTCCTTTCCTTCCAGTCCCTTAGGCCTTACAATATAGGTATCCCTATTGTTTAAGCCACGATCCCTTGGTTGCGACTCGGTGAGTTAAACAGAAAAAAACAATCATTTTGCATCTTTAAAATATTTATTGCCTCACTTTCTTTGTTACAATTCATCCAGTTCAACATTCCTTGCCGTAGTGTCAGCAACAAAAAAAACTAATTGCTTTTCCTTAATTAACACTAATTATGGGTACAATTCTCCACTGTCCAGGGATGTCGAGACTTGTTAACTCAAGTTAGTGCCTTAGATTTTTAGGCACTAGAAAGATTTTTAAAGGTTTTTACGGTAACAAACTTAGAAGAATTGTATTCATTTAATATGTCTGCATAAATCATGGACTCTACCAAAATCTTCTTTAGGATTTGACTAGAATATTCTCTCTAATGTACTTATAAAAATGTCGTTTTTTTTTTTAATTTTCTTCATTCATATCGATTAAGGCAATTCGAAATGCAGTAAAGGACAATTTGTTGATTGTTCGGGAGAGTGAAAAGAAAGTTTTTGAAGTGAGAACTTCTTTAGCTTTATGATTTGAAACTCGATGAAACGGAAACGAGCGACGCTAAAAAGGCGTAAACACATACATCTACAATGTGTAGCCTACCGGAGAATGATATAGTATAATCGGTCTCCTCTTTATGCGGTGCTTCGTAGCCTATTAGTCTTGTCTTTGTGCGATGCCTCGTTGACTCTCCATTCTTGTCTATTTTAGTTTTCTGAAGATTTCACGTCTACTGCGTGTGAATTGTACATTGATTTGTTTATTTTTTCAAAAAAGTGTGTCTCCTATTTTTGTAGACTTGTGAATATGATTTTCTTATTATAAAATATAGATAGATTTTTCAGAATACTATACAGTATATTGTAAATTTTCTTTTCTGTACTTTTATTTCTATTTATTTATTTTCCGTACCTTTTTTCTCATTTCTTGTTATATGTTTTGACAATAGTCCGATAGTGTAACATAAATCAATCAATTAGGAAACTTACCCCTTTAAATATTATCTACTGTCATGTACACGGGGCACAGATATAAGTATCATTGTTTTAACTTCGGTACGAGTATCATTATTTTACTTTGATAATTGGAATAGTTACCGCAGTGTAAAATCGGCCAGAATCCAGGATATGCACGGAAATTCTAGGGGTTGTTATTTTAGTTGCCAATATTGTATTCTAGTTGGAGGTTTTCAGTATTTCAGCAGTTCTACCGGCATTTTAGCGTAGTGGGTGGATAATACCACATAATGTTGCCCTCCGCATGCAACAGGGTGGTTTTCACCGTGTGCCAAATTGTACAGCTTTATCTGTATACTGTACGACTTTATAAATGCAAACGTACATGGGCAAGTAAAGGATGTGCCAGTAAAACATTCATTGGATATAACAGCCCTACACTTTAGGGTCCAATTTCTTGTAAAAGTTTTACGAATTCTAGAATTAACTTATAGAAAGAACTAAATTATATTTGACTAACTAACTACTAAGGGTAGGTAGGGAGGATGGACCGTCAAATATCTCTCTAAGTCTTAGCAAACACGCCTTGTTTCACTTAAATTTACATATGTATATTTTTTTACTACTCGTAGGTACATAAGCTCCACACTATTAGTAAGCCTTGAGGAAAATAATAATAGTGGTTTGTGTGTGGAGGGGTTTTTAAGGAAAAGAAGGAGAGGAAGTTAATGGGAAGGAAATGGGTGTGTGGGGTGGGTAGGAATATGGGGGTCAGTGTGTCCAGGAGTGACGGATATATGAATCCGACCTTTCAACTGCGGTGCAAGGCGATGTTCCGAGAGAGTCCTGCTGGAGAGGTCAAAAGGACTCTCTAGTATTGGCCGCCAAGACCTGGACAAAACTCACCCCATAAACCCGGGAACCCCTGCTAAGTCATCAAAAGTAGCGAACCACTTGGGGTTACCTGTGGCAGATGGGGTTGGGTTTCCAATAAATGATTTCCGGGGCAGCGTGCGGCAGTTCCCATATCCGCCTCCCAAAATTCATATTTCTCATACATACCTTTCTGTTACACTTGATCTTGCCTTGTCTTCCTCAGGTGTCCCCGACTTCATCTATCATTCGCATTTGAGTCATATGTTCTCGTTTCACTCCTTCCTTCGTTCATTCGCTTTATAGGCTCAAACTATCTAAGAGTCCCTTTCTTAATCTTACTCATTACGCTTGCATCAGCCTTGCATTACCTATTTGTGAATCTCCACATTTCTCACAAGAACGTTCACGATCTAGTGCACCACACATACGCTTCAGGGGTCACATTTGTATAGCATTCTCAATCTCTTGTTATGAAATAAATGGTTCTCGGGGCGGTGATGCCCATGCCCTCCCTCGCAAATTGAAAAAAAATAAAAACACCACGCTTACACGATTCAACTGAATTATCCTTTGTTTTTGGGACTCCCCATAATATCGTGCAGCCTTAATATATGTGTGCAACCATGAGCGTGCGTTTGCGAACCCCGCGTTCGTTCGCTGAATTTAATTACGATCTGTGTACACACTACCAGTCAAGTCGCAGTCGAGATGAGGGAAGTCAAAGCTGAACTTAATTTACTTTACCGTGTTGACATGAAATGTGGGATGTGTATTTGTACGTACAGTAATTACCTACTCGTACGTGATTCCTTATATTGTGGCATGTATTTACATCGAAGTTAAGCCGGGTAAACCTTGTAATATTATGATGTAATGTAGAGTTTTGCAAACTTATTTGGCATGCTACCCTCCTTTTTCCATCTATATATCATCTTCATAGTTTTTGTGTTTAATTCGCAGAATTTCATCAATAATAAAAAAAAAAAAATAATGTAAAAATAAATAAATAAATAAATGTTTTTAGAACTAAATTATGTTCTGAGCGTATTTAACCTTTTTTTATTTTCGTGACACCTGTTTCGGCGTTCAAGACAATTTTCAAACTGTGGTTAGGCCAGGTTCAGAAGACTTATTTATATGATTCTATGTACCTCTACCCAATTTTAATTTTTATAGTACCTAAAATGATTTATTACCGGTTAAACCGATTTACTGAAAAAATAATTGTGACAATAGATCAACTGTTCTGTGGGGTACTTCGAAACCCGACACGACGTTTTCCGCACGTTAAATGGTAGCGTTTTCTTAATTGTTTAATAATGATTGTTAATGTTTAATAATGACTGATTAACGTTTGATATTGACAGCTATTGATGTATTTAAATCTGTTATATTGTTTAGGTCTTGTGAACATACTGAGAGGTGGGGAATGAATAATCTTCTTTATTTTGTTAATTAAAGCTATATTAGGATCGTTAATTGATTTTCAATTGTTATAATAATAATAATAATAATTGGCTAATTTATATAGCGCCGTTTTCGTGAAAAATCACCTCAAGGGCGCTGTACAAATAAATATATAAAAGAATTAATATTACTGGCTTATAACTAAGATTTACAATTACAACGAGTGACTTACATCTAAGACTTATGGCTACTTATATTACTGGCTTACAACTAAGATTTACAATTATAACTAGTGACTTAGCTCTATGACTTATAGCTAGTGACTTATGACTAAGACATATAGATTCTAACCTAAAACTGGTGACTTATTTACACACATTGTTCAAGTAAATTTAATCTAAGATCCTCGTTTCTATATGTAAGGGTTTAGGCTTATTAATGTAAAACTAAAATAGACAAGAATGGAGAGTCTACGAGGCACCGCACAAAGAGAAGACCAATAGGCTACGAAGCACCGCACGAAGAGGAGACCGATTATACTATATCATTCTCTGGCAGGCTAAATACTGTAGATGTATGTGTTTACGCCTTTTCAGCGTCGCTCGTTTCCGATTCATCGAGTTTCATATCATAACGCTAAAGAAGTTCTCACTTCAAAAACTTTCTTTTCGACTGCTCTCTCAAACAATAAAGAAATTGTCCTTTACATTAGAGACAATATTCTAGTCAAATTCTGAAGACGATTTTGGTAGAGTCCATGATTTATGTCTGTAGACATATTAAATGAATAAAATTCTTCTTCGTTTGTTTCCGTAAAAACCGTTAAAAATCTTTTTGGTACTTAAAAATCTAAGGCACTAACTTGAGTTAACAAGTCTCGACATCCCTGGACAGTGGAGAATTGTACCCATAATTAGCAGAGTGTTAATTAAGGAAAAGCAATTAGTTTTTTTTTGTTGCTGACACTACGGCAAGGAATGTTGAACTGGATGAATTGTAACAAAGAAAGTGAGGCAATAAATATTTTAAAGATGCAAAATGAAATCTAAGTCTTTTCTACGTTTTTCTTATAAAAAAAATTATGTTTTTTGATTGATTTTTTTCTGTACAACTTACCGAGTCGCAACCGAGGGATCGTTGCTTAAACAATAGGGATATATTGTAAGGCCTAAGGGATTGGAAGGAGAGGAGATAGGGAAATAAAGGTTTGGAAGTACCCGACTCTTCAAAACATTAACCATTTCTAGCAGTGTTTCGATTCTTATATATGTTATAAAATCTGTGTAAAATACAATAAAATGCATTCCCAAATAGAGTATCCCGGTGTGGGTTTGTTTTTTTAAACAAATCTCTTACTTTTTTGTAAATACTGCTCTCAACTGTCAGGAGCCGGTGAGACTATGGCATCCCCATTTGGAGTATATTGTGAGGCTGAAGATAGTGGGGTGGGGAAAGAGATGGGGAAGAGGAAGGCGGGAAAGTCCCTGGCTACTAACACGGCTGAAGCCGTTACAAGCAACGGTTCATTTCATTTGTGTTCTTAAACCAGGGCGATACTGAAAGTAACATCCAATCCAATGTTTTATTTAGAGGTAGATAACATTGTGCACACTTGACTTTAAAAAGGAGGAAGGTTACTCTCAACGAGAGATTTCGAAAAACCACCCCAACCCCTTTATGACTCTTGTTGGTGAAATTTTGCATACTTGATGTTCAAAGTAAGAGGAAAGTTACTTTCGTTTGTTGAAATTTGTAACTTTAATTTAAAGAATTATTTTAATAAAGAAAATTATTTTATAAATCTGATTTCGAAAAACTCTTGTGTCTCGGGCATAGCTACTGCTGATTTAATATATTTTTATCATGTCCGTCCCTTCTCCTGAACACCAAGGAAAACACTTTAACTAATTTGAGGTAGTTCAGCTAGTCGACCGCATCTGGAGTTGCTTGATTCAGCACAGATGGAAGTGCCACCGGGACACTGGTGAATAGAACATTCTTTATCGATTTGTTTTGTAGTTTGTATAAGAAGTTGTGTATTTGCCCATATTCGCATTCTGCAGTCCCTTCAGGCCTCATTTACGCATAGCCACTGCGACTGCACCATATATGGTTTAGTGTGACTTAAATATGATCTTCTGAGGGAGAGGGAACCATGGTTATTTTTCGTACAAATAACCAAAGGATCTCGTATTAATTCATTTGATAAGAAATGTTACCTTGAAAATCAAAACATTTCTATGATTCTTTGAAAATTAATTATAAATGGATCTTAAAACCGTCGGGTGTTAACACAAAGCATCATGGCATCAAATATTATCGCTCGACATTCAATTTAAAATAGATTCGCTGTTTTTGGACAAAAAATTCATCATAAATATTTTTTTGTTATTGTTTAATATTACAAACCCGGTTGATCTCTCGACAGTTGGCGTAATGAAATTATAATTATTATGAAATAATAATTTTTAATGCATTGCTTACCAATGTTAAATCTAAAATCCAAGTTGATATGGAAATAAAACAAATTTACTTACAGTACCGATTTTTTGTATTTATACGCTGGTGTATACTGAATATAGGAATTTACTACTGGAATTTACTGTACAAGAAACTAAAAACACATTAATTATACAGATACAGTATTGTGAAGGTTATTTATTACCAGTTTAATTTTTTCCTTCTATATGAAAATTTTTAAACAAATTTGCAAACCTCGACTGGGTGAATGGTGTGGCCATTTTATAGAATTATTTCAAAGTATGAAAAACGTCTATGGTAAACTTCTTATTTATTTATATTATTATACGCCTTTTTGAGTTCTTACAATTACATAATAATATTGTGGGACTGTAGTAAAGTATGCTATTTAAATTATGCAGAAGAATAGTAGTATGGTAACACTGATTTTTATTTTTGAGGTGTATTATTATAGCCTTATTATAACTAGTTTCGTTATGGTTTAATATGGATGCTCTGATTTTTATTTTTGAGGTGTATTATCATAGCCTTATTATAACTAGTTTCGTTATGGTTTAATATGGAAGCTCTGATTTTTATTTTTGAGGTGTATTATTATAGCCTTATTATAACTAGTTTCGTTATGGTTTAATATGGAAGCTCTGATTTTTATTTTTGAGGTATTTATAACCTTCTTATAACTAGTTTCGTGTTCTCTATTTCTAATGTAAGAAGATAGAATAAGTTTTATGAGGACGTGTCATTTGGTAATAGATTAAGCACTGCATAACCCGAGTGGCTAAGCATGACCATTGCAACGATGCATTTTAGTTTTTTTTTAATGTCTTCTAATTGCCCTTTCCACCTACTTACTTTTCGTTTCTCATCGCTGAAGTCACCAGGCCACTCCCCTCTGGATCTCTTCAGCGCTTCCGGGGAGCGATTTTTCCACCTTTCGGATTCACTGCTCTAACGTATAATGTACATTGTACATATCTCACGACGGTAAACTTTGAGTGATATTTCAATTTGGGAGGACTCTATGGGTACTGCTGCCTAGGGAACCATTTATCACCAACCAACACCTCTTCCGTAGGTCACCCGGTGAGGGGTGCAAAGGAACATGGGATGAGGTTTGTTCAGGTCTTGATGTCGGATACGTCTGCCCACCAACTGCGTCTCGGGCCGGATCGGAAGATCCGAAGAGACCGGTTGAGGCAGACTCTTTGACCTCTCCAGCCGGACTCTCTAGACTTCTAGACACTTCGCCTTGGATTGCATTGGGAGGGATGGATTCACACTTCTATCACTCCTGGACACACTCGACAGAAAATGTTACCGGAGATCAAAATTTCATTTACGTTTTTTGATTCAAACGATGTCAGGAATCACTTGTTAAAGTAAGTCAAGTACATCCCTTAACACTCTGTATATTCTAAATGGAAATGTTTGGACTGAATCGAGATTCCTTCAATGCCAGAATTTTAAACTAGGTCACCTACACACGGGACCTATGACGCCATGACATACATTTAGAAATAGATCCAGGAATGATTTTCATAGCTCCAGTGTAAACAAAAATCACAGGCCCTTTGTGTTATCCCTAAAATATGAAATTGTAACTTTTTTCTTTTGTGGTAATCTCATTCGCTGGAGCTTTATAGTATACTGCATTTGTTTTAAAAAGTTTTTTGTGTAATTTTAGATAGAACTTTAAGGCTCTGCAACCGGGCCCGAAAAGAAGAAGATTTTTCTGCTTATTCATATGTTTAAAAGAGCAGCTTTTTTGATGAAAATAACAATAAAATTTTAATCTCTTCGAAAATGAATCACTTTAAAATCAAATAAGTGTTCCACATTGTTTAAATGGCGACATACATAATAGTACATTTATATATTTTTTTTACCTCACAAGAGCGTCTCTGTCTTTATCAAAGATATTGAAATATATGGAGATATGCTGTGATAGCCGGCTGACTGTCGGCGGACTATGGTCTAATCGTCCTAGTTTGAATACGGAATTTAGTTGATTTTTTTAAGGCGTGGTCTGTAGGTACTGTACTGTCTGAAGAACAGTGAACTATGTCGCCACCCAGTTGCGCAGCGTTGTGTGCATATTACACAATTTGTCCAAACAAATTTCACAATAATAATATAATAATAATAATAATTTTTATTTTAGTAATTTGTACATTGAAGTTTACAAATTTCTAATTGATTAAAATATTTCATATTCACTATATTTTTTCAAGTTTTATGTAGCTCCTACAATACATCTTGAACTTTCCAATTGGTGTGGACTTTAAAGTTTCTGGTAGTGTGTTATACAACTTCATTCCCTTGTACAGTAGACTGTTCTGCGTATTCGCTTTGTCCTTTTT
Source organism: Limnephilus marmoratus (assembly GCA_917880885.1). Taxonomy (NCBI): domain Eukaryota; kingdom Metazoa; phylum Arthropoda; class Insecta; order Trichoptera; family Limnephilidae; genus Limnephilus; species Limnephilus marmoratus. The sequence goes on along the minus strand of OU862916.1, from coordinate 39,980,583 downwards.
TTGTAGCCTAATTTCCTTGCACGTCCTTGTGTTATATCTGTGAATGTCTTTATTGTATACAATTTTATTTGAGAAGTATTTTGGTAACGTGTTGTTCAATATTTTGTGGATAAATACCATCGTGTTTAAGGTCAGCATCTGTTTCACGTTGTCAACCAATTTAGTTCCTTTAACATTTTAATTATTTTTGAAAATCTGTTTCGTCGAAGAATTATTCTCATAGCCCTGTTTTGGAGAATTTGTAACTTATTTTGTTCTCTTTCGTTCATAGGAAAAGTATACTTGAGCAGTAGTTGAAGTGTGGAGCAATAATTGAATTGTATATGGTGATTGCAGTTTTTCTAGAAATTTTTGGCCGAATTCTTCCAAAAAAGATATCTTTTTGCCAATTTTCTTTTGGGTGTATTCAGCATGTCTATTGAAGTTTAGTTTGGAAAATAATACAACTCCTAAGTATTTCATTTCAGTAACATTTTCAATAATTTCACCATCAATTTTAATTTTGCTTTCACTGGATGTCTTCTTGTATCCGATCACCATACATTTTGTTTTTTTTTGTATTTAATTTAAGCTTATTTATTTTTAGCCATCTTGATACATCATTTAGTTCATTATTTAAAATGTGTATTAGTTCTTCATAGTTATCTCCAATTAAGTATATTAGTGTATCATCGGCAAAAAGTCGTACTTTGCATTTTGAAAATATTTTCACCATGTCATTAATATAGAGTATGAACAATAGAGGTCCAAGGACCGATCCCTGTGGTACTCCTAACTTATTTTCCATTGGTTTTGAAAATTGACTATTTATTTTTGTTACCTGCTTTCTGTCTCTCAAATACTTTTGTATTAATTTAATGGCTACAGATGAGAAACCAATTTCTTTAAGTTTTCTCATTAGTATGTCTCGGTCTATAGTTTCGAATGCCCTTTGAAAATCCAAAAATATTGCTAAGATAAATTTATTATTATTCATTCCTTCCTTCCATTCTTCGACAATTACGTTTAATGCTGTTTCACATGAGTTATTAGATCTGAACCCTGATTGCTCTTGGTATAAAATATCGTGTTTATCTAGATATTGCAAAATTTGTTCTTTTATTATAACTTCAAGAATCTGATCATATTTTGGTAAGGTGTTGATTGGTCGAAATTCTTCACATTTTCTGGTATTTTTTACCTTTGGAACCGGTATAATAGTAGATATTTTCCATGACTGTGGAAATTTTCCTTCTTCAATCGTCTCATTGATAATATTTAATAGAGTAGATCCAATTACTGGAAAAGCATCTCTTATTTTACTAATAGTTAATCCATCTGAACTCTTCTTTGATTTTATTTTGTTTAAAATGTTAAATAAATATTCTGCATTTATTTTTCTGAAGACCAATGATTCTTTGTTTGGGTCGATATTATCACTTGTGGGGTTAACAGCAATGTTGGGTATTAATTTGTTAATTTGAATGATACTTTCTATAAAATATTTACTAAAGTTAGCCATGTTTTCTTCGTTTATCTCTTTTGGAAAGTTTACAATTTTTATGTCGTCTTTGTTTTCGCCATGTACTAATTCTTTTATGCTTTTCCAAATTTTTTGGGATCCCCTTCTTCTGAGTTTATTTTATTTTTTATGTACTCATTATGCGTTCTTTTTATGTCTTTGGAGTATTTGTTTCTCGCTTTTTTGTAGTTATCCCAATCCGTAATACTATTAGTAAGGCATGCTCTTTTGTAAAATGCATCTCTTTCGTGCTGCATCGTACGTAGTTCGCTTGTGTACCATTTATTATTGTTTCTTTTATGTATCTTCTGTTCTGGAACAACTTCATCAATAGATTTTTTTAAGTTTAATATCATCTGGTCAGCTTTTTGGTTATATTCTATTTGATTTATTCCATTCCAATTAATAGTCTCTAAGGATTGAATGAAAATTTCCTTATTTTTTTTTGTAATTTTTAAATGTTGTTATTTGTGTTTCCTTACTGGAGTTGCATTTTTCTCTGTCATTTATTAGAATTTGAATGATGTTATGGTCGGTAATTTTAGGATTATCTAGTACTTTAATATTTAAGTTGAATTTATTTGAGATTACCAGATCAATCGTCGATTGAGATTACCAGATCGATCGTTTTTGAGATATTTGTAATTCGTGTAAAATCTTTGACTAATTGTTTCATCCCTGTAGCTTGTATAATAGATTTCAGTTTTTTTGTGTATATGTCTGCATTTGCTTTAACATTTATATTAAAATCTCCAGCTATAACGTTTATATTTTCATCTTGTAAATTTTCCATGCACCATCTTTGAAAATATGTTAAGCAGTCGCACTTGCTTGTGTTTGGCGATCTATACATTACAGTATATACACCTTTCTTGTTTCCTGATTTAATGGTGATGGCTAAGATCCAACAATGTTTTTCAAATTGATTGTTCGATATTACTTCATATGGAATTTTATTGCTTAAGAGAATCATCACTCCTCCTGTATGTCGACTATGTGAGTCGCAACGGATGGTATTATAATGTTCAAATTTAATTTCACTATCTTGAATATCTTCAGTAACATGTGTTTCACTCATCATAAGCATAAAAGGTTTCCTCTCCTCTAAAAGTATTTTTACCTCTTCGTAATGTGCCATGATGCTTTGTATATTCAGGTATATAATTTCATCTTTCTCGTAACTTTTTTTTATAAAAAAGAGATTCTGCTCATTTTTGCTTCTAATTTTCTTTTATAAATTGGGCATTCCTTGCTCATGGCTGAGTGACCACTATTTAGTTTCAGTCCTAATCTATTGCTAGTCTTTATACAATTGATGCACTGAATATCCTCCTCGGTGCAATCTTTAACATCATGATGTTTTGCGCATTTTGGACAAGATTTTAGGTTTCTGCAATCTATAGCCTTGTGATTAAACCCATTACATTTAAAACATCTCATGATATTTAAATTATCAAAGACCCTTGATCAAGATTGACCCTTGATCAAGATTGACCCCTTGACCCAAGACCAAAGATCAGTGACAATTCTTTTTTCAAACCTTAAGGTAGGTAAGTTCCAAATTAAAATAAACTTTAGTGAACATTAAGACGGTAATCTTGAAACGAAAACGGAACGCACACATATTCAGACAGGTGAAATGCAAAACGGTCGAGTTGGAACAGTTAAAACATTTTTCGCTACACTCGGTCAATTGACATTTTAAAAGTTAGCTTGTTTGGCGATTTTATTTAAAGAAATTATTATTAACCAAGTAGTTGATAAAGTTTTAATCCTATGATATTGGTTCTCTTCTCTTTCATAGATGGCGCGAGTTTAATTACTTTACGTAAAAACTCTTTTTAGTTTTAAAATATAAAAATATCATAAGGAATTGGACAGTTAAGGGTGGGTAAGGAGTTCGTTGGTTACTCGGCCGAATGACTAGTGAAGAGAAGTGAAAGATTTTTTTTAATTATTAATTTTTTAAACTTTATGAGTAAAATCTCAAATTATAATATTTAATTAAATGAAGACAATATTAGCGAAATTCAATCGAAATCTGGAGACAGAAAAATCAGAAAAGATATTGGCTCCGCTGGGACTCGAACCCAGAACCCTTTTCTTACATGGAAACAGCTCTACCGATTAAGCTACGGAGCCCATATTAATTCGGTCACTTTTAACTGTATCATACTTCGACTAAGAACTATCAACATTATCTTCACTTACTTAACGCACATATTATTGGCTGCTATCTTTATATATGATTACAAGATTCAACTCGAACTAAATGCAATCTAGATAGTGTCTGGATAAAATTTTTATCCATTTTATTTGTAATACGCGGCATCTATTGACTTTTTCTGCAAGTCTAGGATGAATATTTATTATTAATTTTTTAAACTTTATGAGTAAAATCTCAAATTATAATATTTAATTAAATGAAGACAATATTAGCGAAATTCAATCGAAATCTGGAGACAGAAAAATCAGAAAAGATATTGGCTCCGCTGGGACTCGAACCCAGAACCCTTTTCTTACATGGAAACAGCTCTACCGATTAAGCTACGGAGCCCATATTAATTCGGTCACTTTTAACTGTATCATACTTCGACTAAGAACTACCAACATTATCTTCACTTACTTAACGCACATATTATTGGCTGCTATCTTTATATATGATTACAAGATTCAACTCGAACTAAATGCAATCTAGATAGTGTCTGGATAAAATTTTTATCCATTTATTTGTAATACGCGACATCTATTGACTTTTTCTGCAAGTCTAGGAAGAATTATTATTATTAATTTTTTTAACTTTATGAGTAAAATCTATAAAGATAGCAGCCAATAATATGTGCGTTAAGTAAGTGAAGATAATGTTGGTAGTTCTTAGTCGAAGTGTGATACAGTTAAAAGTGACCGAATTAATATGGGCTCCGTAGCTTAATCGGTAGAGCTGTTTCCATGTAAGAAAAGGGTTCTGGGTTCGAGTCCCAGCGGAGCCAATATCTTTTCTGATTTTTCTGTCTCCAGATTTCGATTGAATTTCGCTAATATTGTCTTCATTTTAATGAGATTTTTTTTTGTTTGATTTTGAAGAAAAAACATTTGAAAATTTAAAAAAAAAAGACATCAAAAAGTCACCGGAGACCAAAATTTCATTTACATTTTTTACTCCAAATAATATCAGGAATCACTGGTAAAGTAAGTCAAGTACGTCCCTTAACACCATGTATGTAAAAAGGCTTGTTTTAAAATAGTTAGAGAGAAATGTTTTTAGATACGATACATCTGATATTGAATTGATTTCTTAAAGTAGGTTAATCACCCGCTAACGAAGAGATTAGTGATTACAAACGATGTATATTTTTCTTCATTTTCTAACGATACGTGCAGAGTTTATTCTAAGCTTTTGTATCCGACAGATTGGACTTTCACCAAGTTGGAGATAATGAGCATTGTTTGCTTTAATGATTGCTAACAATCAAGGATGTTAGAACAGATGGAGGCCATTAAAATTCAATTCTTATTTTCCTATGCTATTTAAACGCAAATCTTTCTACAGCCATCATCGACTTGATTACGTTGGCATTAATAAGGTGGATAATAATGAGGGAAAAGCCGTGACATTTTAAAATGGTGTAATTTTCTTAAAATTACCTTTTTTGTCATTTACTTGGGTCATATATGAATAAAAGTGTAATTTGGAGTATCGACGATATATTTAAACCTATTAGGACAAAGAAAGTGTGAAGTACGTGCCTTTCATGTTGGGGGCCAACCATAAATTACGTCACAACAATTTCAAGATTCCCCTCCCCCCGTCCCTATCACACACATAGTCACATTTGTGAGACTCCCTGCCGCTTTTTTATTTATATTTTTACATGTGATTTCACAAAGCTGATGACCCCCCATATCCCTTGTCACACTTCTCTACTCCCCCCCCCCTCCTTAAGTTTTGACGTAATTTATGGATGGCCTCTTAATGTAAATTTTATATCCTGAATTCTTATTTTTCTCACTAACCAACGCATGTTGCTGATGGTTCCGCTACTTTTCATCCCGCGACAAAAATATATCCCCGACGAACAAACCCACGGACAAAACATCCTCCGACAAAATATCCTAGGGATAAACATCCCTCAACAAAATATCTACTAAAACCTAACCCAACTTAACCTAACCCAACCTAACCTAACCTAACCTAACCTAACCTAACCTAACCTAACGAAAAATGGGACAAAAATAATACAGACATCCTGTAAAGACAATAAATTACTGTTTAAATATAGCATAATGTAAAATAAGGTTAGGTTAGGTTAGATTAGGTTATGTTAGGTTTTATTAGATATTTTGTTGGAGGACGTTTTGTCCCAAGTATATTTTGTTCTTGGGGTATTATGTCGAGGTATATTTTGTCGGAGTATATTATGTCGGGGATATTTTGTCGCGGGATGAATACGCGCGGTACCGTTGCAGAAAGAGATTTATCAACTGAGCTCTCAGTGGGAGAATCAAAAGCAATGTTTATTTAACATATCACATATTAAAGTTTTCAAGTATGGCAATGCGGGAATATTTATCGGGTGTAACAGCACGTACCTGAAGGATTTTATCAAACGATTCCTGAGCATATTTGGAGTACAAAAAGTATAAGTCGTTTTGCTGTCCGATGATATTTTTTCTGTTAAAAAACAATTCAATCACACCTCGCCACCGATCGTACGAGTATGTGTGTATAGGCGGGCTGTTTTGTATATTACCGTGCTGCTGGAACGAAACGAAAGTGCTTATCCCATGACCGGTTGCTAGGCTATACCCGACTTCTCAGTTGCGACGTAGGATGGAAAAATATTTTTATTGTTTTTAATTGGAAAAAAATCATCTTACGGCAAAATGACATCTACAGTTTTTACTCCGAATCCGAATAAAATCCTCCGGGCACATGCTTTTACACTCTGCATATATATATAGATAGTCAAATAAATATTAAGAATTATTCTTATTTCACGGTTGGTCTAGCTCCAGGGGGGTAAGCACTGTTTACCGAGCACTGCTTCTACGTTCTCCGTGCACAATATTTTCTATGGCATCTCTGGATTAAATATAATGAAGTTTCTGAATTATTATGTGGTCGGGAGGATTTATGAGGAATGTGACTTTATACGAGGTAACTCCTGATTTTGATAGGTGGGACAGAGGCTGGAATGTTGATCGATATCTTGGAGAAGATTGGAATACTGTGTGAAATGGAGTGTCTTGTGATTTTTTGAAAGAAGTACATTCCGGAAACATAATTGAATTGATGTCGTCAAGCTGATGTTCTACTTCAAAACAATTGACTTAAAATTTAATGGATTGGAAAGATCTGTTGACCATTATCTTGTAATTGTATATTGGAAAAATATACCCGATATAAAAATACAAAACCCAAAATAAAACCGATAGCACGAAGAATCTTATACATTTTTTACCGTTTTGAACAACTCTGAAACGTTCTAAATGAACGGTATTGATTTTCATGTAACTAAATATTATGGGTAGCTCTGCTCACAGACAAACAGCTGGTGCTAATGGTATTTAACGAGGATAGACAGAACCTGAATAATAACCTGAATTGGTACCTATATCGGACATTTTCTGTAGAGCAACAAGTGCTTAAAATAGTCGGAAAATGAAGATTGGAAGGATGAAAGATATGAAAGATGTGAAGAATGTAGATGCATTGCTTTCTATTTATTTAAGTGAAAAATCACGGGCTTTCATGATAGTAACTCTGGTTGGTTATTATAATAATGCTTTCTTGAAAATTGAAAAGCGCATACCCTTGAAAAATTAACCATAAGAAATTTAAACACAAGAAATACACGTTTCGGGCCGACCCATGAAAATTCACGGTATAGTCTGAATTCTTGACAAATCAATTCCAATTTTGGAAACGAAATTAAAATTGATGCGTTTTAAGATTTTCACGGCCAAAAGTATTTTCGTTATTTATTTTTGGGGTGTTATGCCGTGTTGCGCTACCCCCTTCTTTAGCCGACGTTTCGGACAGCGTTGCAGTGTCCATCATCAGGGCAGATCCGGTAGATGTGAGCACATCCGAAACGTTGGCTAAAGAAGGAGGTAGCACAACACGGCATAACACCCTAAAAACAAATAACAAAAATTAAAACAGTTTTCTCTGAAAAATATTATATTATTATAAGTAGATACTACATCATTTGTCTGAATTCTTCACACATTCAGTTCCAATTTTGAAAATAACACTTACTTTCAATGCAAATTTGAGTTAATTAAACCAGAGTTACACCGACAGACACACAACCGAAATTAGTATTTTTGATGACAAGTAGGTCGTATGTGCAGTTCACACGCGATAGACGTGAAACCTTCAGAGAACTAAAACAGACGAGAGTATGAAGGCTACGAAGTATTGAACAAAGAGACAGATTACACTACACCATTCGCTCGCAAGCTAAATCTTACAGATGTACTTATTTGTTTTTTTTTAGTGTCGCTTTTTTGTTTCATCGAGTTTCATATCTCAATGGTTCTAAAGAAATTTTCTCTTCAAAAATATGGTATTTTTTAATGCATTGCTTCTAAAAAAAGACATCAATAACCGAAATAAGCGATACCAAAGGTTATTAAGAGCTTGCTCTAAAGAACGCGTATTGTTACAACAGCTTCCCCCAGTGTAAACTAGACACGTCCATCTAGTGTGAAGGTTGAACGATTAGAGTTAGAGTATTCAATCCTTGCCTCATCCTTAAAAGTGTCAATAGGCGGCTTGACGACCTAAAAAAGTAAGCAAGCACTTTGTATGTTAAAAGGATTCACGTGTACCATAGTGAAATCGCATAATTTGTATGTAGGCTCTTCACGCGTGGGTAAGAAGTGCCTCTTATGTACTGTATGTATACACGTGTGTGTGTATTGTATCCCAGCTTCGGTATTCAACATCAAACAGGATCGAGAATATGTTTGCTGTTCGCAAGAAGAATTCCAGTGTATTTTTGCTTCTCTTTTTAAGACATCATTGGCCGCTTTTATAATTCCTGTGGTTACGGCACGACAACGGCACAAAAAAGCATAAAACGAACGTTCTTTGTCATATTAATACTGTGTCTTTTCCTTACACATTAAACAATAGTGAGACACAATATACGTATTATCTTTGTCTGCTTTCCACATAAGAATTAATGCAATCATTATCATACATTCACCTCACATGTATTAAAGAAATGAGACGCCATTGAGTTCTTTTATAATTCCCACGGCAACGGCACGGCGACTGCATTGGCACGTGGCATTTCATTTCTGTAAAACGAATGACGGAGATGCAAGAAAATTGTTATTTTTTTCACTTGGAAGAAGCAGACCCACGTACAATGTTCGTCTAACTATTGCTTCGTGTGTAAGAAAGAGCTGCAGCATTATTGTGATAAGAAACATACGTTTATTGCCTTTTTGTGCCGTCACCGCGCCGTAAACGTGGGAATTATAAAGCAGCCAATCACCGAGTATTTTTCATCGTTACACAATTTTTTTAAACCCGACAAACCACTTTGTAAATGGGTTAGTGGAGTTTAGAGTCATATGACGTCACGTACCTTTAATCTCCTTTGGCGATGACGTCTCGGGCGGTTATTATGACGTCAAACCCCATTCGGTGCGTTAAGTTATATCTTCAAGGCCGATTTGTCAAATTTACTAATATCGGCAAACTATAATACTTCTATACACAATGTACATTATGCAGAGTTGGTGTTGTTCTACTTTATATGAATATGTTTTTTTTAAGTATTTTTTTTTATTGCATACCTAAAATATGAACTTGTTTACGAAGGTTCGAGTACTCTCGCGAACGTCGAAAGGGTTATTAACGCATTGATGCTTGTTTTATAAGTACATATACTTTTATAAGTACATATACCGATATTGCTATATGATTTTACTCTATCGTTCATTTACTGTGAATGGCACCTCCCTGGTACTTTTGTATTATTCAGGAAGTGTTTTCGATGAACTCTAGCAACCTCCACGTTTCTGTAATTCCCTGATTGTAATTATATATGATAACGATCTAATTTAGTGCGTTCTAGGGGCAAATTACTTATTCCTACGAAGCACGCCACATTCGTTCCGTCGAAATCCACAAAGGAGAGACTTATAGATTTTTTTACTAAATTCAAAAAACCATATGAAGATTCTACTGCAAGAAGGCTGAATGTCACAATTTTTTTTTTAATTTATTAATGCCATTTGATAGATTAGTTTGCAGAGCAACTTTGTGTGTTTCTAAAATATTCAATTTCGCTTACAGTGCCGAGTTAAATAATCTTTTCGAACAGCGAAACACGGCTAGAATGGTAAGTGTCACAAATTAATGTGTGAAAATCATAGTTCTTGAATATGTAGTAAAAAGGACAAACATCGTTATTAAATGTGCATCAAAGATCGTTCTTGAATAGTAAAATGGCCAATCATCATTCTTGACTGTGGGTCAATGAAGACAATCTATGGTCGCTCTTGAATAGTAAAATGGCCAATCATCATTCTTGACTGTGGGTCAATGAAGACAATCTATGGTCGCTCTTGAATAGAAAAATGAACAACCATTGTTTCGTAATGTAGATTATAATCATCATGGAAACTTGAAAGTTACAGAAAAATATATTTTTTTAATTTCACTAAAATCTTTTTCAAGGCCTACCTTTTCCATTTCATTGCTCGGATGTTAAATGTTAAACATTTAACATTATAAAGCAGAACCAGTTTAAAAAAAAAACTGTTTTTAATAAATTGAATAATCGTATAATGCCTATAAATATATATTTTGGAATAATTTATTGAGTAAAGCCTCAAATTATAATATTTAATAGTTGAATACAACATTAACAACTTGTAACGAACATTTGAACCAGATAACTTTTTCTGTTTGAAGTTTTCATTTGAGATTTCCTAATATTGTCTACAAGGATTAAATAATATAATAGAATAAAAGTGTAAAAGAAAAAAACGCCAAACTATAATCGAGTTTTAAAAATTGAACTTCTTACCACTGGAGCGATTACGATCGAAAAATGGACCATTTTTATTTTTCTGCGATTGACGGCAGTCCAAAATTGGACCACATTCTCCTACCATTCGTAAAACAATTATTGTAATTGTTTAAAATATTTCCCCAGCCAGCCATTTATTGTAAAACGACGCTATTGAAATGCTTTATCATCTATTGTGACCATAGATGTCGCAAATCCGAACTTCGTAGACTATTTTAGAACGATGTTAAAAATAAATTATAAAAATATTTTTTTACATCGAATTTTTGATCAGCTGTGTACGGTTAAAATTAAGTCATTTTCTCATAGATATGCTCCTTTCATTATCAAGTATACCACAGACAACATACAGAAATCGAAAATATACGTATTATGTTGACTCGATTAAGTAGTACCTACCCCTAACAGCAGGTTCAATGTAAAAAATGCTCAGGATTCGCGCAGTAATAATTTTAACAATTTTTTTTTATATATTTTTGAATATATATATTTTTTACTTGAATACCGCACAAGAGTCCAAACTGCTTCCGTCTGGAGCCAGTGAGACTATAGCAACCCCAATTGGGGTATGTTGAAGGCTGAAGGTAGTGGGGAGAGGAAGGAGATAGGGAAGAGGAAGACGAGGAAGTACCTGGCTATTCAGATCTGCTCACCAAATACGGCTAAAGCAATTTCAAGCAACGTTTCAATTCTGAATGGTGGTCTTACACCAGGGCGATACTGGGAGTATCTTACCCTCTGGAACGTGCCACAAATATACTATATACTATATATTATTTTAAATTATTAAGTTGTGAAATAACACAAATTAATCACCTATAATTTATTTACCATGCCGGGATTCGATCCCGCGACCTTCGGTTTGCTAGCCTTACCGCTGGACTACGCCGGCCGCTATATCCAACATACTCGTATATCCGCGTATCGAACAAATATGAGATAAATGGTAAAATACAGGAAAATTCATGGGCTATGTAGCACTATAATAAGTTTTTATGTTTCCATGTTAAAATTCGAAGGTATGTTTTTTTTAATGTTGGCGAAAAGTCAAAAAAAAAATGATCTTCTGGGAAATCGCGAGCAATCGAGACAAATTTGTGGTTCAATAAATTAATATAATACATCAGTATCATTGAAGCCACGCTATAACCAAATAGATTAATGTTTTCTTCATTTCTGTTCACCACTTACTGTACCTTTTATAATCTTTAGTGAAGGTATTCGTGTTACTTTCAATCATTTCTTTCTTTTTTTACTTACATCATTCTTACGAAGTATTTTCTTGCATCGCAATTGATAGTTTTACCCTCATACTTACTATAACATACCGAAATATTACACGAACTATATAACCAAATTGATATTTACAGTATAACAACACCACGTACAATGTTGCCTTAGAACGGGCTTCCTTAGTAAGATGATATTTTTCTTTTTTTTGTAATTCGTAGACTACTATATAAATAAATCATAATTTATCATAAAGCTTAAAATAATAAAACATCTAAGGCTATCAGCTTCAACGCTTGATAGAGTAAAAGGAATTGTTGTTAAATTTCTTCTTAAGTTTTGTTCATACTTTCCGAAAACCGATAGTTACTCTACCATTTTGACAATTGTGTTAGAGGCACGGTATGAAGTTGCGTGCTTCAACATTAATCATGACTAGCTTTTGCCCGTTGCAGATGCAACTAACGGGTTAAAATACTATGCGATTTGACGTGTGAACGTGGATGAAGCGAGGAGGAGTGTGTGTTAAATTAAATATATGAAGAAAAACGATGTCTGAATGCGGATGAAGCGAGGAGTGAGCGCCTACAAAGGGAACAGGTAGTCGACGAACGGTTTAGCAATGCATAATTTCGTGATGCCAGAGCTCATTATTTTATATAGAATGAATCGACTGGATGCGCACATCAAATCCCAAAAGTTTCATCGCAATCGGATGAAAGGTTTAGCAATGCATAATTTCTTGATGCCAGAGCTCACTATTGTATACAAAAACCATTGCGGGCATGCATACATCAAATCCCCAAAGTTTTATCGCAATCGGATGAACGGTTTAGCAATGCGTAATTTCATTACGTCAGAGCTCACTATTGCATACAAAAACCATTGCGGGCATGCACACATCAAATCCCCAATGTTTCATCGCAATCGGATGAACGGTTTAGCAATGCATAATTTCATGACGCCAGAGCTCACTATTTTATATTAAAAAAAATAATCGAGGGAATGCGCACATCATAGTGGAAGGTACTCTCAGTATCGCCCTGGTGTAAGACCACCATTCAGAATTGAAACGTTACTTGAAATGGCTTCTGCCGTGTTTGGTAACCAGATCTGAATAGCCAGGTACTTCTCCACCTTCCTCTTTCCTATCTCCTTCCCCTCCCCACTGCCTTCAGCCTCACAACATACCCCAATTGGGGACGCCATAGTCCCACTGGCTCCAGACGGGAGCAGTTGGGACTCTTGTGCGGTATTCGTGTAAAAAAAAATCAAATCCCCAAAGTCAGAGAAGCCAGATCCAGAGCTCACCATTTTATACAGAAAGAATCGAAGGGATGCGCACACAGTGTCCCCAAAGTTTCCTCGCAATCGGATGAACAGTTTAGCAATGCATAATTTCGTGATGTCAGAGCTCATTATTTTATATAGAAACCAATGAATTGTTCCCGGGGCGGCGGTACCAATCCCACATTAAATGATTATCATAAAAATGAAATATACAAAAAAGCGCTATATAAATTTATCATTTTTGATAAAAAATATATGGTACTAATGTTTAGAGGTACCTGCACGTACGTAAAAAAAATATTAAATATATTTAGGCTGGGTTGTTCAAAACAATATTTAAAAATCTCCAATTTTTCAAGTTAATTTAAACGTTCTGTGAAAGTTCTGTTCAAATTCTATTCAAGTTCTGTAATTATTTTATACATTTACAAAAAAATACATAAGCAATATCATCAGATGATACAGAGTTGTTATGTGCAGGTTACCTGCACGTATGTAAAAAAACATATGAAATATATTTAGGCTGGGTTCTGTGAAAGTTCTGTTCAAATTCTATTGAAGTTCCGTAATTATTTCTGTTTTGAAATAATGAGTATAAATAAATAATAATAAATATAATAAGTTTTGATGTTTTGAATAAATAAAACTCGCCCATTGCGTGAAAATAAACTTGACTAATTTAAAAATAACGTTCCTACCAACAGTGGTTGTCAAGAAGCAACCTCCGTGTACCCACATATTTCAAAAAGTGACCATCTAGGGTGATTTTTTCATTTCATATCATGAATTTTCGATTTAAAATTTAAAGGAAAGAATATCCTCACATAAGCCGGTACCTACCTAGTACATACCGAGAAAAATAATATTTGTGTAGGTACCTACGTGTTTTCTCAATAAATACTTGGCGAATTTGCAATAATTCGATGGAACGGTAGGTACCTACCGTGTTATAAATGTAATATCAATGCTGCATTACCTACTTATTTGATTTTCAATGGAATTAAGTACCTACGTAAGTACCTGATTTGGTTTCTCAAAACCTCGGATAATATGAATGCTGCATTAACTACTGTTTATTTTCTACGTGTAAATCCTTCATATTTTAAACGCCAGTAGGTACCTACCTCGAGTTCATATTAACTGGCTGGAAAATTATGCATTGTCGATGATAGATCGATTTCGGCAAATGTCAGAAAAATTTCAATCTTTAATGCAATATAGTGTAATATTTTGAATGGAATGCGGTACATGTCGCAACTTTAAAAGTTTCTAAAACTTGTATTTTTACAATTTATTGAAAAACATCTCGGTCAAAATATTTTTTTACGCTGTAATCTGCGTTCCCGCAAAGAGCCTTTAAAATGTCAATTTTTCTACGTTATTTTGAATAAAGCCGTAAAATTAATAAATCTCTAGCAAATACAGTTTTGTATGGGAGGTGAACTTTTCTGACGCACTGAAATATTCGACATTTTTTAACGGGTGAACCTGTCGGCAGAAAATATAACTGAGGCCGAATTTCTTCGTCGGTGAGAGATCTAATTGTAGTTTTCGCCGTTGGGTGCGCTGTTAATCCTGCATCATCTTTTTTGTATGAAATCTGGTCCTCAATCGGGACACGACCCTGTCTGAATCCGCTTCGAGCGAAAGTGACCCTTAAGGTGGTTGAAACGTAAAGGGCAGAGTGGTCGTTTTTAGCGCGGCAAAAAAAGTGAGGCGTCTCCAAACTGTGTAATAATATATATACTAGGTTTTGCCCGTTGCAGAAGCAACTAACGGGTTAAAAAATTATGCGCTTTGACGTGTGAACGTGGATGAAGCGAGGAGGAGTGTGTGTTAAATTAAATATAAATCGGTTAAATATCAAATTTTCATCGCAATCGGTTAATTAGTTTAGCAATGCATAATTTCATGATGCCAGAGCTCACTGTTGTACACTGAAACCATCGCCAGCATACGAACATCAAATTCCCAAAGTTTCATCGCAATCGGATGAACGGTTTAGCAATGCATAATCTTATGATGCCCAAGCTCACTATTTTATGCAGAAAGAATCGAAGGGATGCAGCAATCAAATCCTCAAAGTTTCATCGCAATCGGATGAACGGTTTAGCAATGCATAATTTCATGATGCCAGAGCTCACCATTTTATACAGAAGGAATCGAGGCGATGCGCACATCAAATCCTCAAAGTTTCATCGCAATCGAAAAGGAAATAACACAGAACGTGAAAATCATTTTTAAAAAAGTGTGCTTTAGACCACACGACTGAAGTAAAACTTCACTTACTTATGCCAAAAACCCGTTATATATAATGTTAAATAGTGCAGGCGCTTGCATTATAATGCAGTTTCCCGGGACTTGGGATGGAAACATTACAGTTTTATTGACCCCGAGGTTAAAGTGGCCTTTCAACGCATGCCGGGTACCTGCTGTATATAATGTTATATAGTGCAGGCGCTTGCATTATAATGCAGTTTCCCGGGACTTGGGATGGAAACATTACAGTTTAGTTGACCCGAGGTTAAAGAGGCCTTGCAACGCATGCCGGGTACCCGTTGTATATAATGTTATATAGTGCAGGCGCTTGCATTATAATGTAGTTTCCCGGGACTTGGTAGGGAACCATTAAGGTTTGTTGACCCCGAAGTTAAAGTGGCCTCGCAACGCATGCCGGGTACCCGCTGTATATAATTAATTTATTTGCGGACAAATAGTCCATTAAAAATAACAATAACAATCGGTTGCATGGTTTAGCAGTGCAAAATTTCATTATGCCGGAGCTCACTATTGTAGTTGTATTGTATTTCATTTTGCACGGGTAAGTACTAAGTAGGTACTTTGTTGTAATATTTCACCAAAACGACGCCATTATGCTGTTGAGCATAAAATAATTTTCAGCACAAATAAATTCATTCAATATCATGTTTTGATTTTTAAAGGAAAAAAGTCCCTGCAAGTAAGTACCTACCTAAAACACGCGTAATATATATATATATATAAATATATACATTTTTTTTATTATTTAAAAATGTCCAAATAGAACACACTTAAAAATAAAAAAAATAATTAATAAAAAAAATTGACAATTCTTTAAATTTTTCTAGTAAATTTTCAGTTCTATAAAGTTCCGTTCGAGTTCTGTAATTATTTCAGTTTTGTGATGTAACTGGTCTGTAATGATAAAACAATAGAATTTGAGTAGAACCATCACAGAACGTGAAAATTAACTTTAAAAAAGTTCAATTATTCTGTATCATCGAAACAACCTTACCTTAGTATTTATTGCATTAAAACCTAATTCGTTGTGTAGGTACCCATTCAGGTAGGTACCTGCGCATTTCCTTAGATTCCGGCAATCTTAGCTTTTTTCATCATATTTGCAATACTACCGAAATAAGTAGGTACCTACCCCGAATGAAAAACGTGTTAATTTGAACTGGCCAGCAAATATTTAAACTTCCGATGGAATCTGTGAGCGCGTATTTTGATGATTTTTTTTCGGAAAATTTCGAGTTTTGTCAGCATCTCCTGACGTATTTTATATGAGAATCATATGTTTTATTGGTGTTAAAAGTTGCGGAATCTATCCGGCTATCGTATTTTCAAAAAACATCTAGCCCGGAATCGGTTTTTCGGCGGTAATGTCGTTTTCCGAAAAACAACGACCGAAACCGCCGAGAGTTCCGTTTTGTTAGGCTAAAACTTTGACATTTGAGATCTGCGTCAACGGTCCTAGCATTTTCCTTTGTGAAATAAGCGGGTTTTTTCGTCATTTTTTTTTTCAAACGCCGTCTGTCGGCGGGAAATACAACCGAGCCGAATCGAGTGATTCGAGTAGAGCTTCTAGTTTTCGCCGCCGATTCGTATCGGAGAATAAATCCCTGTATATATTTCATTTTGTCGAAAAAAATTGACTTACAGTTTTCATTCGGAATTTGCTTCAACCGAAAGTGAACCTTGAGGTGGGTGAAACGCAAAGGGCGTACTGGTCGTTTTTGCGTCAACAAAAAAGTGACCTTTTCCTGACCTATCCCAAAACTAAACAATACTATATATACTAGGTTTTGCCCGTTGCAGAAGCAACTAACGGGTTAAAACACTATGCGATTTGACGTGTGAACGTGGATGAAGCGAGGAGGAGTGTGTGTTAAATTAAATATATGAAGAAACCTGAGGTTACAGTGACCTTGCAACGCATGCCGGGTGCCCGTTGTATATAATGTTATAATAGTAGTTTCCCTGAACGTGGAATGGAACCATCCCGAGGTTACAGTGATCTTGCAACGCATGCCGGGTACCCGTCGTACATAATGTTATAATATAGTAAAGGCATTTGCAAGGCGCTTGCATTATAATGTAGTTTCCCAGGACTTGGGATTCTAGAGCTCACTATTGTATATAGAAACCAATGAATGAATGGTACCCGGGGCAGCGGTACCAATCTCACGTTCAATGATTATCATTAAAATGCAAAATACAAAAAAAGCGTTTTTTTTATTTAATATTTTTCATTATAATTATCCCGTTTAACTTCGAGCAATTTCGTTATACATTTACAAAAAAAATACATAAGCAAAATCATCAGATGAATCCGTGTTGTTATGTGTAGGTAGGTACCTACGTAGATTCTTTGTAGAATATAATTTAAGCTGTGTTGTCTAAAAAAAAACTTCCATTTTTAAAGTAAATCTTAACGTTTTGTGAAAGTTCTGTTCAAATTCTATTCGAGTTCAATAATTATTTCTGTTTCCATAATAATTGGAAGGCTTTTGACCTCTCCAGCCAGATTCTCCCAACCCTTCCCATTGCACCGCAGTGTGAGGAATAGATTCATACGTCCGTCACTCCTGCCAACACTCTCCCCCAGATTCCTAAACACCCGTCATACCTTTTTCCTTCCCATATCTTCTTCTCCTTCCTTTCCATTAAAAAACCCACCCCACAACATCCTCAAAGATGACACAGGCCCCTAGGATTCAGAACGGGCCTTTTCTCGCGTAATTTCGTGATGCCAAAGCTCACTATTGTATTCTGAAACTGTATGTATTTGTCTAGGTCTTAGTGGCGGATAGCCAGATTCTCCCAACCCTTCGCCTTGAACCGCAGTGTGAGGAATAGATTCATACGTCCGTTACTCCTGGCCACACTGACCCCCAGATTCCTACCCACCCCTCATACCTTTTTCCTTCCCATATTTTCTTATCCTTCCTTTCCCTTAAAAAACCCTCCGCACAGCATCCTCAAAGATGACATAGGCCCCTAGGGAAATTGTTTTCCTTGGAGCCTCCTGTGTGGAGCTAATGTAAAAAAAAAGTTTACACTGCATAATTTCATCCTGAGTTAACTCTGAGGTTGCAGTGACCTTGCAACGCATGCCGGGTACCCGTTGTATATAATGTTATAATATTTGCAAGGCGCATTCATTAAAATGTAGTTTCCCGGGACTTGGGATGCTAGAGCTCACTATTGTATATAGAAACCAATGAATGGTTCCCGGGGCAGCGGTACCAATCTCACGTTCAATGATTATCATTAAAATGCAAAATACAAAAAAAAGCGTAATGTTAATTTAATATTTTTCATAATAATTATCCCGTTCAACTTCAAGCAAATTCGTTATACATTTACAAAAAAAATACATAAGCAAAATCATTAGATGATTCCCGAGTAGTTATGTGCAGGAAGGTACCTACATAGATTCAAAAAGTGATCATCTTGAATCTTGAGTGATTAATTTAATTTCTTATCATTAAATATTCAAATGAAAGAATTCTGTTCCTAAGCCGGTAGGTACCTACCTGGTAAAGCCCGAGAAAAATAATATTGCTCTAGGTACCTACGCGTCTACGAACATAACGTATTTTGTTACTTTTCTTTCGATGGAATGGTAGGTACCTGCCCCGTTATAAATTGCATTTTTTTCATATGGCCAGTAATTCAATACTCTCGGATAATTTGAGAACGCATTTTCGACATGAATTTTTCAGGAAATGTGTGATGTTTGTCAGCTTCTACTGACATATTTTATATTGGGACTGCCCGGTGGTCAATGGAATACTTTCTCTGGCTCTTCTTTTTATATATTTTATTTTCTTTCCGCTATTATAGTAATTACTTACATTATAACATAATCATATAACTGTTTTTTCCTCATTACTTATTTTATTTACAGAAGGTTTCTTCGACTGGTCTAGCCGTTATTTTTATTTTTATTTTTCTTTTACTAACACTGTTTTCTCTTATTGATGTTACCTATTTCAGAAGAATTATTCCACGGGCTGCTACTTCTATTTATCTTTTGTATAATTTTAATGTAAGTACTTGCATACTGCTTACTAACCCCGTATGCATGGACATTGGAGGGTCTAGAGTCGTTCAAATAAATGTAGCTTCGTTCAAAAAAAAAGTAGAGTCTTGAGGTGTGCGGTGAAGGAGGAAACCATATGTTTCCTTATAACGCCGTTGGGAAAGTGGTGGGTCCCCTCCAATGACATATTTTATAAGAGACGCGTATACAATATTGTTATCAAAAATTGCGTATGCCTCTACTCTATTATATTTTTTTTAAATATCAAAGCTGGGATCGTTTTTTGGGCTTTAATTCCGTATTCCCTAACCAAAACCGCTGAGAGGTCCGTTTCGGTAAAATAAACTGACATTTCAAATTTTGTCGTAACCACCTCAAGCAAAGACTGAAAATCGAACACCTGCGCCCGTTTTAGAACATTTTACATACAAATTACGTCAGCAAACGCTGTCAGGGCCTCGCTGAAAACTTGCGGTGGTTTTGTATATCATTCCATGTTCAGTATTGCAAGTTTTGAAAAAATTAAATAAATATATCAAATATCTACCGATTTTACAGGCTGAAAACCATGTGCATTATGGATGTTATTGAATTTTTCGCAAATGTCAAATAAAATTGCAAAGTTTGACGCGACATTGTGAAACATTTTAAATGGGAAGCTACACATGTTTTTATTTTAAAAGTTTCTAAATCTTGTATAATTTATGATTATTAAAAAGCATCTCTCCGAAAATGTTTTTTTTCGTTGTATTTTACCACCCCGCAAAGGGCCTTTAAAATGTCATTTTTTCTACGTTTTTTTTTTCAGATCGCCGTAAATTCCTAGCAGAAATCAGTTTTGTATGGGAGATTTTCGCTATATCTTTCTCAACTTTTGCGGGCATTTGAAAAGAGATAGATAGCTTCGAAGGAGAGTGAACCGTGGGGCCTTTGAAATTTAAATAACTTAGAGGTCAATTTGGCTTGCCAAATTTTATTTTACCAAACTGCAGCAAGCCAAAGTGACCCTTGTTGTTTCACCCACCCGAGGGGCAAAGTGGTCGCTTTTCCCCTCAAATCAAAAGTGAGCTTTTTCGTGACCTTTCCCTGACCTACCCCAAAACCAAGCATTAATATATACTAGCGGGGCCCGTTGCAAAAATGCAACTAATGGGTTAAAAAATTATGCGATTTGCGTGTGAACGTGGATGAAGCGAGGAGGAGTGTGTGTTAAATTAAATATATGAAGAAACCTGAAGTTACAGTGACCTTGCAACGCATGCCGTGTACCCGTTGTATATAATGTTATGTAGTGCAGCGCTTGCATTAAAATGTAATTTCCCAGGAATTTTAATAGAACCATTACAGTTAAGTTGACCATGAGGTTACAGTGACCTTGCAACGCATGCCGAGCAACCGTTGTATATCATTTTATATATTGCAGGCACTTGCTTTAAAATGTTATTTCCCGGGAATGGGGATGGAACCATTACAGTTAAGTTGACCCCGAGGTTACAGTGACCTTGCAACGCATGCCGGGAACCCGTTGTATATAATGTTATAATATAGTGCAGACGTTTGCAAGGCGCTTGCATTATAATGTAGTTTCCCGGAACTTGGAATGGAACCGTTACAGTTTATTTATTTATTTATTTATTTATTTATCTATAAAAAGAATGTTTGTATTACATTATTCGATGCCTGTCTCACTAGGGTATACCTGTGTTGAGACAGGCGTAGAGGTACATGAATGAGTATCATACAAAAGAATATTTAATTACAACATAAGAACATTTTAGGTAAGATACATACTGATTTATACAATTCAAACAGAAAGATGATTAAGATTGAGGGTTAATATCATAAAGAGAGCATTATATAGGTGAAGGAAGAGATGAATAAGGTAGTAAATCCTTTCGAATCTATATAGGTAGTTATATTATACATATAGGATTTTACTATTTTAAGTTCTTTAATAAGGGTAAGGACATACGTGAGATGGTAATTCTGTCTATTTGTACTCTATTTTACAGATGTTAGCAGTAGTGTGACGTCCAATACTTATAATCCATTTCTTTATATCTTGTTTGTATTTGGTCATTGATTCAGTTTGTCTAATCGTGGCTGGAAGTGTATTGTGTAGTTTGCAAGCTATGTATTTAAAGTGTTTTTGTCCAAAGGTGGTTTTAGAAAAGGGAGTTTGGAGAAGTTCTTTATTTTTGGCTCGGGTATTGTGTATCATTTGTGTTGGTTTGTATAGGATTTTGTTGTTTTTATGTAAATAAAGTAAGATGGATTTTGCGTAGAGCTGTTTAATGTCCATAACGTTGAAAGTATTGAAGATCGTATCGGTGCTGGTAGTGAGAGGAAGTTTAAGAATTATTTTTATTATTAGTTTTTGTGCTTTAATGATGGGGTCGAGGGCATTAGAATGAGTGTTACCCCAAGCTAAAATTCCGTATTCGAAGTGAGATTGGCACAGTGAGTAATACACTGTTTTTAAAAGTTGTAGGTTAAGGAAATTGCGCGTTTGTTTGAAAAAGTAAATAGATTTGCGAATTTTGTTTGTAGTGTTAAGTATATGTTGCTTCCAATTTAGGTGTGTATCAAAGGTTAATCCTAAATATTTGATAGTTGCTACTTGTTCTAGGCATGGGCAGTTGCAATTCCGGTTCAGAGATGAGTTATTACATCCGTGTATTTTCAATTTTGGGTGTAGGTTTGGTTTTGTGATATTGGTAAGACTAGACAGTAAGTATTTAGTTTTCTGTATGTTAAGAGTTAATGTGTTCGAGTCAAGCCAATATTTAACCTTTTGAATTCCTACCTCCGCTTTAGAATATACGGTAGGCCAATCTTTTGCTTGAAATAGTAGTACAGTGTCGTCGGCGAAACTGACAATAGTGGCATCGATATCTAGGTTACACAACTCGTTAATGTATATTAGGAAGAGCGTTGGACCTATAACACTGCCTTGTGGGACACCGTAACTAATAGGTAAATTCTGACTCTTTGTAGCTCTGAGTTTAACGCATTGGGATCTGTCAGATAGGAAACTGGAGAGGAGGCTTAATTCATTATTCCTAATACCTATGTTGAACAATTTGCGTTCTAATTTGATGTGTGATATTGTATCAAACGCTTTACACAGGTCGAGAAATACCGATAGACATTTCGAGCCCTTATCAAGGTGGCCAGAGATGTGGTCAGTGACGGTGGCTATGGCATCGTTTGTACTTTTATGGTTTCTGAAGCCAAATTGCCGGGGCGATAGTAGGTTGTTGGCTTCAAGATATTCCATAAGACTCTTATTCACGATCTTTTCAAATACTTTAGACAGGGAATTGAGTAACGTAATAGGACGATAATTACTAATATCAAGTTTGGAGCCTGTTTTGAAAATAGGGATAATAAGACCTTGTTTTAGAATGGCGGGAAATAATCCTTGGCGAATGCTAATATTCAGCAGATGAGTTAATGGTTGTATTATAACCGGGGCAATTTTTTTAAGAACACTGTTGGGTATTTCGTCAATGCCGGTGGATGAAGAGTTTTTTAAAGAGTTTATTACCGTAGAAACTTCTTTCTCTGTAACCGTTTTGAGAACAAATCGGGTAGGGAATTCATCATTGGAAGGGTGAACGCTAGGATCCAGCATATGGTTGGTTGATTGGATTTTTGTTGCTAGTTCTGGACCTATATTTGCAAAATAACTGTTTATATGATTGACAATTGTGTTAGGATTCGATGTAAAGTCTACGGTGATATCATTGATATTGAGAGAGTTTAAGGCGTCGGTGGCTTTATTTGAATTGGTAGCTTCCTTGAGGACTTTCCATATTTTTTTAGGATCGTTGTTGCATTCGGATATTTTTTTATTGTAGTATAGATTTTTGGCTTTCCTAATGACTTGTGTGCAAATATTTCGGTATCTTTTGTAGAAATTATGAAGTGTAATATCATATGGATTCGTGGCACATTTTTTATGTATGGAATTGCGTTTCCGAATGCAGTTGATGATAGTGTGATTAATCCATGGTTTGAGAGGTTTGATAGCTCTAGGAATGGTTTTTGTGGTGGTTTTGGTGTTTTGAACAAGGGTTTCTTGTATGTAGGTAGAGAAGTAGTTCCATGCCTCATCTATGTTTGCTATCTTATAGAGTCTGTCCCAGGATTTAGAACTAATCGTTTTGTTGAGGTGGTCATAGTTAATTATTTTCTTTGTTATTTCAGTTGATGTTTTGCTTTGAACGTTGTGTTTGGAACTCATTGTGAAGGAGGTGGCGTAGTGATCTGTAATTGATGACATGTGGATTTCTGAAGTGTATTGGTTTGATGTTTTAACCATAATATGGTCGATGCAGGAGGAAGAGTGTGGTGTACATCGTGTAGGTGAGTTTATTGTACTTACCATTCCGTGAAACATAATGGTATTTAAGTAATCTTGGCACTGGGGATGTTCGTTGTTTTTTAGAATATTAATGTTGAGGTCTCCAATTAAGACTAGGTTTTTTGTTTTTTTTAGCTCGGTAAGATAACAGTTTAAGTCTCGCAAAAAGGGGGAGATGTTAGGTTTGGAAGGAGAGCGGTAAAGTGCAATAATACATGTATTTATGCTGTATGTTATTTGAAGACAGTTGGAGTTCGTAATGGTGATTTCTTTGACGTTATATGTGTTGGGAGTGTTGTTTAATGTATATACTACTACGCCGTCGTTTTGTCTGTAGTGATTCGAGGTGTGATGGTGGGTATAATTGGGGATGTTTTTGGGAGTATAGTAAGGTGTTAGCCAACATTCTGTCAAGATAATTAGGTCGTATTTGGTTTTAGTAAGTTCGAGTTCGATGAGAAAATGGTCAAAGTTTTTGTTTATCGATCTAATATTTTGATGGTAGATTGATAGGTCTGATTTGTTAGACTTTATTTTGGTAAAAAAAGAATCTATTTTTGTATGATGTGTAGATTGTGAAGAAATATAAGAGGATAATTTCCCAATATTTTAAGTTATTTTTTTTAAATCATCTACATGTTTTATATAAATAATTTTTTCGTTTGTGAGGCGCCTCATCATGATTTTACCATCCTTGTACCAGACATACGTGTAGTTTTTTTCTTTGGCAAATTTTTTCGTTTGCCATAGAAGTTCTTTATGATATGCGGTAAGTTCTTCTCCAATGTAAATCTTGTCTTGGGCGAGTCCTTTTATGGCAGCGTAGTTGATGTTTTTTCTTAAGGCGATGAGGTTGTCTCTTGCGGTTTTGTTGTTGAAGTGAATCAGCAGTTTGGGGGGGGCATCAATACGTCTGTCGGGAATTCTTTTGACATCGGTTATATCTCCATTTTTGATCTCCAAACCAGCCGCTGCAGCCACTCTTTTGACTATTTCAGTCGCCTCTTCGCCACTTGATTGTTTGATACCTGCTATCTCCAAATAGTTAGATCGGAATTTTGATTCTAATTCAGATACTTTAATTTCAAGATGTTTAATAATAGTATTTTTGCCTAGTTGTTCTTTTTTGAAGTTTTCAATTTCACCTTCTATTTTTTTGTTTTGTAAGAGAGTTTGGTCAATCTTTTTTATTATTTCATCATACTGGTTGCTAATAAATTCGATGCTTTTTTGAGTTTCTGAGGTGATTTTTTCCATTTTAGTGATAATTTCTTTTTTTATATTATCCAACCCCGAGGTTACAGTGATCTTGCAACGCATGCCGGGTAACCGTTGTATATAATGTTATGTAGAAATAAAAATCCCCAAAGATGACCTTTATTGGATAATCAACACTCATGCCGTAGGTCACCCTAAGTGGTTCGCTACGTTTGGTGATTTAGTAGGGGTGCCCGGATTTATGGGGTGAGGTTTGTCTAGGTCTTGGAGGCGGATGACCAGGACACACTGAACCCCAGATTCCTACCCACCCCTTAAACCCTTTTCCTTCTCAGAACTCTCATCTCCTTCTTTGCCTTAAAAAACCCTCCATCCAGCATCTCCAAAGATGACATGACCGTGAGGGAAATTATTTTCCTCAGGGTCTCCTGTGTGGAGCTTTTTCCTCCCCCCCTCTCGCGCCTCATTAATTCATTCCCGGTACATTTAGTTTTCAAAAAGCGAGAAATGTGCACCTACTTCGGTCGCCCGGTTCATTATTGGATCCCGATTGATCATTATTGTATTCAGAAACCATCGCGGGAATGCACACATCAAATTCCAAAAGTCTCATCGCAATCGGATGAACCAACACCGCTGTCAAAGGTCACCTAAGTGGTTCGCTACGTTTGATGACTTAGCAGGGGTGCCCGGGTTCATGGGATGAGGTTTGTCTAGGTCTTGGTGGCGGATACGTTTGACCTACCACTGCATGGCGGGCTGGATCGGAGGAGACTGATTGAGGGAGGCTTTTTATCTCTCCAGCCAGATTCTCCCAACCCTTCGCCTCGCACCGCAGTGTGAGGAATAAATTCATACGTCCGTTACTCCTGGCCACACTGATCCCCAGATTCCTACCCACTCCTCATACCCTTTTCCTTCTTATATCTTTTTCTCCTTTCTTTCCCTCAAAAAACCCTCCACACAGCATCCTCAAAGATGACATAGGCCTCTAGGGAAATTGTTTTCCTCGGTGCCTCCTGTGTGGAGTTAATGTAAAAAAAAAGTTTAGCAATGCATAATTTCATGATGCCAGAGCTCACTATTGTATATAGAAACCAATGAATGGTTCCCGGGGCGGCGATACCAATTCCATGTTGAATGATTATCATTAAAATACAAAATACAAAAAAAGCGGTATGTAAATTTAATATTTTTGAAAAAAATTATACCATTCCACTTCAAGCAATTTTATTATACATTTACAAAAAAATCATAAGCAATATCATCAGATTTTGAGTTGTTATGTGCATGTAGGTACCTGCATAGATTCTATGTAGAGGTACCTGCACATACGTAAAAAAAACATATGAAATATATTTAGGCTGGGTTTTTCAAAAAATTTATTTAAAAATCTTCAATTTTTCAAGTTAATTTTAACGTTCTGTGAAAGTTCTGTTCAAATTCTATTCAAGTTCCGTAATTATTTCTGTTTTGAAATAATAGTTTAAATAAATAATAATAAATATTATAAGTTTTGAAGATAATTGAATAAATAAAAACCGCACATTACGTGAAAATGAACTTTACTAATTTAAAAATAACATTCATACCAACAGTGGTTATCCAGAAGCAACCTCCGTGTTCCTACATATTTCAAAAATTACCATCTTGGATGATTTTTTTCATTTCATATCATTAATTTTCGATTTAACATTTAAAGGAAAAAATCTCGTAAGATGGTACCTACCTAGTACATACCGAGAAAAATAATGTTGGTGTAGGTACCTACTTACGCGTTTTCTCAATAAATACTTAGCGAATTAGCAATAATTCAATAGAACGGTAGGTACCTACCGCGATTTTCTGCATTTAAATCATTCACATTTTTAACGCCAGTACCTACCTCGAGTTTATATTAACTGGCTGGAAAATTATGCATTGTTGATGATAGATCGATTTCAGAAAATGTCAGAAAAATTTCAATATTTGATGCAATATAGTGTAACATTTTAAATGGGAAGCTACACATGTTTTTATTTTAAAAGTTTCTTAAACTTGTATACCTTCTATTTAATCAAAAACATTTCGTGCAAAATGTTTGTTTTCGCCGCAATCTAAGTTCCCGCAAAGGGCCTTTAAAATGTCAATTTTTCTCCGCTATTTTCGAAAACGCCGTTAAAAAAATTCGAATAAATCCCTAGAAAAATCAGTTTTGTATGGGAAATCTCTTTACTAAACGATTCGACGTTTTTTAACGGGTGAACCTGTCGGCAAGAAATATAACTGAGGTCGAATTTCTTCGTCGGTGAGAGATCTAATTGTAGTTTTCGCCGTTTGGGAGCGCTGTTGACCCTGCGTCATCTTTTTTATATGAAATCTGGTCTGACCCGCAGAGAACGCCGTCCGTGCCCCCTTTCGGGCCAAATTGATCTCTGCGGTCGGTGAAACTCGAGGAGCTGAGGTCGATTATCGCCTGCGGGTCGAGGCGGGCGACGGAAATCGAAAGGGCGTAAGCGTCTTTTTCGTTTTTAAGCGACAATACGCCGTGAGGTCTTTCGGATCGAGGGGAAAAGGTGTCGATTATCGCATCATCAAAACGCGTTTTTTTGGAACGGCCGTTTGTATGAAATCCCGGTCCACACGCCTTGCTCGGCCAAATCGACCTCTGCGGTCCGTGAAACTGGACAGGCAGAGTGGTCGATTTTCGCCTGTACCCGGAGGGCTAAAAAAAAAAGTGAGTTTTCCCGACCTACCCCAAAACCAAACATTAATATATATACTAGGTTTTGCCCGTTGCAGAAGCAACTGACGGGTTTAAACACTATGCGATTTGACGTGTGAACGTGGATGAAGCGAGGAAGAGTGTGTGTTAAATTAAATATATGAAGAAACCTGAGGTTACAGTGACCTTGCAACGCATGCCGGGTACCCGTTGTATATAATGTTATGTAGTGCAGCGCTTGCATTAAAATGTAATTTCCCAGGAATTGGAATGGAACCATTACAGTTAAGTTGATCCCGAGGTTACAGTGACCTTGCAACGCATGCCGAGTAACCGTTGTATATTATGTTATAAATTGCAGGCGCTTGCATTAAAATTTTATTTCCCGGGAGTCGGGATGAAACCATTACAGTAAAGTTGACCCCTAGGTTACAGTGACCTTGCAACGCATACCGGGTACCCGTTGTATATAATGTTATCTAGTGCAGGCGCTTGCTTTAAAATGTTATTTCCCGGGAATTGGGATGGAACCATTACAGTTAAGTTGACCCCGAGGTTACAGTGACCTTGCAACGCATGCCGTGTAACCGTTGTATATTATGTTATAAATTGCAGGCGCTTGCATTAAAATTTTATTTCCCGGGAATCGGGATGAAACCATTACAGTAAAGTTGACCCCTAGGTTACAGTGACCTTGCAACGCATGCCGGGTACCCGTTGTATATAATGTTATATAGTGCAGGCGCTTGCATTATAATGTAGTTTCCGGGGACTTGGGATGGAACCATTAGAGTTTAGTTGACCCTGAGGTTAAAGTGGCCTTGCAACTCATGCCGGGTACCCGTAGTATATAATGTTACATATTGCAGGTGCTTGCATTATAATGTAGTTTCCCAGGACTTCGGATGGAAACATTACAGTTTTATTGACCCCGAGGTTAAAGCGGCCTTGCAACGAATGCCGGGTACCCGTTGTATATAATTTTATAAAGTGCATAATTTTATAATGTTGTTTCCCGGGACTTGGTAGGGAACCATTACGGTTTAGTTGACCCCGAAGTTAAAGTGGCCTCGCCGGGTACCCGCTGTATATAATTAATTTATTTACGCACAAATAGTCCATAAACAATAACAATCGGTTGCACGGTTTAGCAGTGCAAAATTTCATTATGCCGGAGCTCACTATTGTAGTTGTATTGTATTTCATTTTGCAAGTGTAAGTACTAAGTAGGTACTTTGTTGTAATATTTCACCAAAACGACGCCATTATGCTGTTGAGCATAAAATAATTTTCACTACAAATAAATTCATTCAATATCATGTTTTGATTTTTAAATGAAAAAAGTCCCCGCAAGTAAGTACCTACCTAGAACACGCGTAATGTATATATATATACAATGTTCAAATAGAACACACTTAAAAATAAAAAAAATAATTAATAAAAAAAATTGACAATTCTTTAAATTTTTCTAGTAAATTTTCAGTTCTATAAAGTTCCGTTCGAGTTCTGTAATTATTTCAGTTTTGTGATGTAACTGGTCTGTAATGATAAAACAATAGAATTTGATTAGAACCATCACAGAACGTGAAAATTAACTTTAAAAAAGTTCAATTATTCTGTATCATGGAAACAACCTTACCTTAGTATTTATTGCATTAAAACCTAATTCGTTGTGTAGGTACCCATTCAGGTAGGTACCTGCGCATTTCCTTAGATTCCGGCAATCTTAGCTTTTTTCATCATATTTGCAATACTACCGAAATAAGTAGGTACCTACCCCGAATGAAAAACGTGTTAATTTGACTGGCCAGCAAATATTTAAACTTCCGATGGAATCTGTGAGCGCGTTTTTTGATGATTTTTTTTCGGAAAATTTCGAGTTTTGTCAGCATCTCCTGACGTATTTTATATGAGAATCATATGTTTTATTGGTGTTAAAAGTTGCGGAATCTATCCGGCTATCGTATTTTCAAAAAACATCTAGCCCGGAATCGGTTTTTCGGCGGTAATGTCGTTTTCCGAAAAACAACGACCGAAACCGCCGAGAGTTCCGTTTTGTTAGGCTAAAAATTTGACATCTGAGATCCTGACCTATGTCAATAGTCCTATATAGCATTTTCCTTTGTGAAATTAGCGGGTTTTTTCCTAAATTTTTTTTTTCAAACGCCGTCTGTCGGCGGGAAATATAATCGAGTGATTCGAGTAGAGCTTCTAGTTTTCGCCGCCGATTCGTATCGGAGAATAAATCCCTGTATATATTTCATTTTGTCGAAAAAAAATTTCTCCCAGCTTCCTTATTACGATTTGCTTCAACCGAAAGTGACCCGTGAGGTTTCACCCACCCGAGGGGCAAAGTGGTAGCTTTTCCCCTCAAATCGAAAGTGAGTTTTTTCGACCAATGGCGTGAGCGGAAAAAGTGAGTTTTCTCGACCAATGGCGTGAGCGGAAAAAGTGACCTTTTCCCTGACCTACCCCAAAACTGAACATTAATATATACTAGGTTTTGCCCGTTGCAGAAGCAACTGATGGGTTAAAACATTATGCGATTTGACGTGTGAACGTGGATGAAGCGAGGAGAAGTGTGTGTTAAATTAAATATATGAAGAAACCTTTGTTCACAGTGACCTTGCAACGCATGCCGGGTACCCGTTGTATATAATGTTATGTAGTGCAGCGCTTGCATTAAAATGTAATTTGCCAGGAATTGGAATGGAACCATTACAGTTAAGTTGACCCCGAGGTTACAGTGACCTTGCAACGCATGCCGAGTAACCGTTGTATATCATGTTATATATTGCAGGCACTTGCTTTAAAATGTTATTTCCCGGGAATTGGGATGGAACCATTACAGTTAAGTTGACCACGAGGTTACAGTGACCTTGCAACGCATGCCGTGTACCCGTTGTATATTATGTTATAAATTGCAGGCGCTTGCATTAAAATTTTATTTCTCGGGAATCGGGATGGAACCATTACAGTAAAGTTGACCCCGAGGTTACAGTGATCTTGCAACGCATGCCAGGTACCCGTTGTATATTATGTTATAAATTGCAGGCGCTTGCATTAAAATTTTATTTCCCGGGAATCGGGATGGAACCATTACAGTTAAGTTGACCCCGAGGTTACAGTGACCGTGCAATGCATGCCGAGTAACCGTTGTATATCATATTATATATTGCAGGCACTTGCTTTAAAATGTTATTTCCCGGGAATCAGGATGGAACCATTACAGTAAAGTTGACCCCAATCTTACAGTGACCTTGCAACGCATGCCAGGTACCCGTTGTTTTTTAATGTTATATATTACAGGCGCTTGCATTATAATGTTTTTTTCCGAGATTCGGGATGGAACCATTACAGTTTAATGGACCCCGAGGTTAAAGTGGCCTTGCAACGCATGCCGGGTACCCGCTGTATATAATTTATTTATTTACGCACAAAAAGTCCATTAATCTCCCTCTTATCCTTTCCCTTGTTACCATAATTATTGGAAGGCTTTTGACCTCTCCTGCCAGATTCTCCCAACCCTTCGGCTTGCACCGCAGTGTGAGGAATAGATTCATACGTCCGTCTCTCCTGGCCACTGTCCCCCAGATTCCTAAACACCCCTCAGACCTTTTTCCTTCCCATATCTTCTTCCCAACCACTGCGTGGCGGGCTGGATCGGAGGAGACTGATTGAGGGAGGCTTTTTATCTCTCCAGCCAGATTCTCTCAACCCTTCGCCTTGCACCGCAGTGTGAGGAATAGATTCATGCGTCCATCACTCCTGGCCACACTGCCCCCAGATTCCTTAACACCCCTCATACCTTTTTCCTTCCCATATCTTCTTCTCCTTCCTTTCCCTTAAAAACCCTCCGCTCAGCATCCTCAAAGATGACATAGGCCCCTAGGGAAATTGTTTTTCTTGGAGTCTCCTGTGTGGAGCTAATGTAAAAAAAAGTTTAACACTGCATAATTTCATCCTGAGTTCTCCCCAAGGTTTCAGTCATCTTGCAACGCATGCCGGGTACCCGTGTTATATAATGTTATGTAGAAATACAAATCCCCAAAATTGACCTTTATTGGATAACCAACACCTCTGCTGTAGGTCACCCCAAGTGGTTCGCTACGTTTGGTGATTTAGTAGGGGTGCCCGGGTTCATGGGGTGAGGTGTGTCTAGGTCTTGGAAGCGGATACGTTTGACCAACCACTGCGTGGCAGACTGGATCGGAGGAGACTGATTGAGGGGGGATCTCGACCTCTCCAGCCAGATTCTCCCAATCCTTTGCCATGCACCGCAGTGTGAGGAATAGATTCATAAGTCCGTTACTCCTGGCCACACTGACCCCCAGATTCCTACCCACCTCTCATACCCTTTTCCTTCCCATATCTTCTTCTCCTTCCTTTCCCTTAAAAAACCCTCCGCACAGCATCCTCAAAGATGACGTAGGCCCCTAGGGAAATTGTTTTCCTTGGAGCCTCCTGTGTGGAGCTAATGTAAAAAAACGTTTAACACTGTTGAGTTGTAAAAAAAAGGTTAAAAATCTTCCATTTTTTCAAGTTACTTTTTACGTTCTGTGAAAGTTCTGTTCAAATTCTAAGAGGCTTCTGACCTCTCCAGCCAGATTCTCCCAACCCTTCGCCTTGCACCGCAGTGTGAGGAATAGATTCATACATCCGTCACTCCTGGCCACACTGACCCCCAGATTCCTACCCACCCCTTATACCCTTTTCCTTCCCACATCTTCTTCTCCATCCTTTCCCTTGAAAAACCCTCCGCACAGCATCCTCAAAGATGACATAGGCCCCTAGGATTCAGAACGGGCCTTTACTCGCGTAATTTCGTGATGCCAGAGATCATTATTGTATTCAGAAACTGTATGTATTTATCTAGGTCTTGAAAAAAATGTATTTGTCTCGGTCTTGGTGGAGGATACGTTTGCCCAACCACTGCGTGGCGGGTTGGATCGGAGGAGACTGATTGAGGAAGGATTTTGACCTCTCCACCCAGATTTTCCCAACCCCTCGCCTTGCACCGCAGTGTGAGGAATAGATTCATACGTCCGTCACTCCTGGCCACACTGACCCCCAGATTCCTACCCACCCCTCATACCTTTTTCCTTCCCATATCTTCTTCTCCACCATTTCCCTTAAAAAACCCTCCGCACAGCATCCTCAAAGATGACATAGCACTGCGTGGCGGGTTGGATTGGAGGAGACTGATTAAGGGAGGATTTCGACCTCTCCACCCAGATTCTCCCAACCCTTCGCCTTGCACCGCAGTGTGAGGAATAGATTCACACGTCCGTCACTCCTGGCCACACTGACCCCCAGATTACTTAACACCCCTCATACCCTTTTCCTTCCCATATCTTCTTCTCCTTCCTTTCCCTTAAAAACCCTCCACACAGCATCCTCAAAGATGACATAGGCCCCTAGGGAAATTGTTTTCCTTGGAGCCTCCTGTGTGGGGCTAATGTAAAAAAAAAAGTTTAACACTGCATAATTTCATCCTGAGTTCTACCTGAGGTTGCAGTGACCTTGTAACGCATGCCGGGTACCCTTTGTATATAATTTTATAATACATTGCATGCGTTTGCAAGGCGCTTGCATTTTAATGTAGTTTCCCGGAACTTGGAATGGAACCATTACAGTTAAGTTGACCCCGAGGTTACAGTGATGTTGCAACGCATGCCGGGTACCCGTTGTTTATAATGTTATGTAGAAATACAAATCCCCAAAGTTGACCTTTATTGGATAACCAACACCTATGCCGTAGGTCACTCCAAGTGGTTCGCTACGTTTGGTGATTTAGTAGGGGTGCCCGGGTTCATGGGGTGAGGTTTGTCTAGGTCTTGGATGCGGATGACCAGGACACACTGAACCCCAGACCCCTACCCACCCCTTAAACTCTTTTCCTTCCCAGAACTCTCATCTCCTTCTTTGCCTTTAAAAACTCTTCACCCAGCATCTCCAAAGATGACATGACCCTGAGGGAAATTATTTTCCTCAGGGTCTCCTGTGTTGAGCTCATGTAAAAAAATAATTAACTGCATATAAATTCACCTTTCATTGCCGTTACATTTAGTTTTCAAACAGCTCGCGTGCCACCTATGGAAATATTTTTATGCAAATTTCGTAATGCCAAAGCTCACCAGCCAATAAACAAACATATCAAAAAAAGAATTATTCAATTTGGTGCAGTCTTTCGGAAGTTATACGCGTACATACATTTCGACGATTCATTTTTATGCAAATTTCATAATGCCAGAGCTCACCAGTAGTTTTATTCAATACTTGTCCTTACAATAACGATAACAACAAAAAAATAATTACCCAATTAGGTGCAGTCGTTCCGAAGTTATGCGCGTTCTTACATTTCATCGATTAATTTTTAAACATATTTCAAAATGCCAGAGCTCACCAGTAGTTGCATACAATCTTTGTCCTAACAATAAGGATCGCAACAAAAAAAGAATTATTCAATTGCGTGCAGTCGTTCCGAAGTTATGCGCGTTCTTACATTTCATCGATTAATTTTTAAACATATTTCAAAATGCCAGAGCTCACCAGTAGTTGCATACAATCTTTGTCCTAACAATAAGGATCGCAACAAAAAAAGAATTATTCAATTGCGTGCAGTCGTTCTGAAGTTATTAGCGTACTTACATTTCGGCGAATCATTTTTAAACAAATTTCGTTATGCCAGAGCTCACCAGTAATTTTATTCAAAACTTGTCCTAGTAATAACAAATACAACAACGAAAGAATTATTCAATTTTGTGCATTCGCTCGGAAGCTATGCGCATTTATAGATTTCGGCGATTCATTTTAAACAAATTTTATTATTCCAGAGCTCATCAGTCGTCTTATACAAACCTTGCCCGAACAATAACGAAACCAACTCAAAAAGAATTATCCAATTTGGACCAGTCGTTCATGAGCTATAATTTATAGATGATACCCGTGGATAATTATTTATCCGTTTATGTAATTTTCAGGGTACCTACCTAGTTCATCAAAATATTCTAAAACAATATTTTATCTATATGGCAAGACAACCGATAAAAGTTGTCATAACCACCTCAAGCAAAGCCTGAAAATCGAACACCTGCGCTGGTTTAAGAACATTTCCCATACAAATTACGTCAGCCAACGGTGTCATGGCCTGACTGAAAACCTCAGGTGGTTTTGGATAGTGTTCCATGTTCAGTATTGCAAGGTTGAAGAAAATAAATAAACATTTCAAATATCTACCGATTTAACAGGCTGAGAACGATGTGCATTTTCGATGTTGTTGGATTTTTCGCAAATGTCAGATATAATTGCAAAGTTTGACGCGATATTGTGAAACATTTTAAATGGGAAGCTACACATGTTTTTATTTTAAAAGTTTCTAAATCTTGTGTTATTTATGATTATTAAAAAAAAAACTCTCGCAAAATGTTTATTTTCGTTGTATTTTACCACCCAGCAAAGGGCCTTTAAAATGTCAATTTTTCTACCATATTTTCCAGATCGCTGTTTAATTAATTGGAATAAATTCATAGCAGAAATCAGTTTTGTATGGGAGATTTTCGATATATCTTTCTCAACTTTTCCGGGCATTTGAAAAGAGATAGATACAATGAATTCGCTTCGAAGAAGAGTGAACCGTGGGGCCTCTGAAATCGGATGAGCTTAGAGATCAATTTGGCTTGCCAAATTTTTCCCAATTTTTGCAAGCCAAAGTGACCCGTGAGGTTTCACCCACCCGAGGGGCAAAGTGGTAGCTTTTCCCCTCAAATCGAAAGTGAGTTTTTTCGACCAATGGCGTGAGCGGAAAAAGTGAGTTTTCCCGACCAATGGCGTGAGCGGAAAAAGTGAGCTTTCCCTGACCTATCCCAAAACCAAACAATACTATATATACTAGCGGGGCCCGTTGCAAAAATGCAACTAACGGGTTAAAAAATTATGCGATTTGCGTGTGAACGTGGATGAAGCGAGGAGGAGTGTGTGTTAAATTAAATATATGAAGAAACCTTAGTTCACAGTGACCTTGCAACGCATGCCGGGTACCCGTTGTATATAATGTTATGTAGTGCAGCGCTTGCATTAAAATGTAATTTGCCAGGAATTGGAATGGAACCATTACAGTTAAGTTGACCCCGAGGTTACAGTGATTTTGCAACGCATGCCGGGTACCCTTTGTATATAATGTTATAATGTAAAGCAGGCGTTTGCAAGGCGCTTGTATTATAATGTAGTTTTCAGGAACTTGGAATGGAACCATTACAGTTAAGTTGACCCCGAGGTTACAGTGATCTTGCAACGCATGCCGGGTACCCGTTGTATATAATGTTATAATATATTGCAGGCGTTTGCAAGGCGCTTGCATTATAATGTAGTTTCCCGGAACTTGGAATGGAACCATTACAGTTAAGTTGACCCCGAGGTTACAGTGACCTTGCAACGCATGCCGGGTACCCTTTGTATATAATGTTATAATATAAAGCAGGCGTTTGCAAGGCGCTTGCATTATAATGTAGTTTCCCGGATCTTGGAATGGAACCATTACAGTTAAGTTGACCCTGAGATTACAGTGATGTTGCAACGCATGCCGGGTACCCCGTTGTATGTAATGTTATAATACAGTGCATGCGTTTGCAAGGCGCTTGAATTATAATGT
Organism: Limnephilus marmoratus; assembly: GCA_917880885.1. NCBI lineage: Eukaryota > Metazoa > Arthropoda > Insecta > Trichoptera > Limnephilidae > Limnephilus > Limnephilus marmoratus. The sequence goes on along the minus strand of OU862916.1, from coordinate 39,944,255 downwards.
AGTTTCCCGGAACTTGGAATGGAACCATTACAGTTAAGTTGACCCCGAGGTTACAGTGTTGTTGCAACGCATGCCGGGTATCCGTTGTATATAATGTTATGTAGAAATACAAATCCCCAAAGTTGACCTTTATTGGTTAACCAACACCTCTGCCATAGGTCACCCCAAGTGGTTCGCTACGTTTGGTGATTTAGTAGGGGTGCCCGGGTTCATGGGGTGAGGTCTGTCTAGGTCTTGGAGGCGGATGCCCAGGACACACTGAACCCCAGATTCCTACCCACCCCTTAAACCCTTTTCCTTCCCAGAACTCTCATCTCCTTCCTTTCCTAAAAAAAATCCTCCACACAGCATCCCCAAAGATGACATAGGACCTGAGGGAAATTATTTTCCCCACGGCATCCTGTGTGGAGCTCATGTAAAAAAAAAATTAAATGCATATAAATTCACCTTTCCCAAAAAGCCAGAAATAATTGAAAAAAAACATGTTCTTAATATATTTTCCCTTGCTTAGTTCTGCACTCCTGGTATTTATACTTTTAAAATTTTGTTTTATTCGAGTAAAAAAAAGAACAGAAAAAATATTCTTTCATAGCGTACTCCATCCCCCCCCCCCTTCCTCCATCCCGCAAAACCCCCTCACGGGTTCCCCTCCGCCTTCCCAGGTTACCCTCCCCCCTCCGTGGTATTTTTCCCCCCCTCCCGCGCTCATTATTTCATTGCCGTTACATTTAGTTTTCAAACAGCTCGCGTGCCACCTATTGAAATATTTTTATGCAAATTTTGCAAAAATGCCAGAGCTCACCAGCCAATAAACAAACATAACAAAAAAAAATTATTTAATTTGGTGCAGTCTTTCGGAAGTTATACGCGTACATACATTTCGACGATTCATTTTTATGCAAATTTCATAATGCCAGAGCTCACCAGTAGTTTTATTTAAAACTTGTCCTTACAATAACGATAACAACAAAAAAATAATTACCCAATTAGGTGCAGTCGTTCCGAAGTTGTGCGCGTACTTACATTTCATCGATTAATTTTTAAACATATTTCAAAATGCCAGAGCTCACCAGTAGATGTATACAAACTTTGTCCTAACAATAAGGAACGCAACAAAAAAAGAATTATTCAATTACGTGCAGTCGTTCTGAAGTTATGAGCGTCCTTACATTTCGGCGAATCATTTTTAAACAAATTTCGTTATGCCAGAGCTCACCAGTAATTTTATTCAAAACTTGTCCTAGTAATAACAAATACAACAACGAAAGAATTATTCAATTTTGTGCATTCGCTCGGAAGCTATGCGCATTTATAGATTTCGGCGATTCATTTTAAACAAATTTTATTATTCCAGAGCTCATCAGTCGTCTTATACAAACCTTGCCCGAACAATAACGAAACCAACTCAAAAAAAATTATCCAATTTGGACCAGTCGTTCATGAGCTATAATTTATAGATGATACCCGTGGATAATTATTTATCCGTTTATGTAATTTTCAGGGTACCTACCTAGTTCATCAAAATATTCTAAAAGAATATGTTATTTATATGGCAACACAAACGTTAAACTTTGTCGTAACCACCTCAAGCACAGCCTGAAAATCGAACACCTGCGCTGGTTTAAGAACATTTCCCATACAAATTACGTCAGCCAACGGTGTCATGGCCTGACTGAAAACCTCAGGTGGTTTTGGATAGTGTTCCATGTTCAGTATTGCAAGGTTGAAGAAAATAAATAAACATTTCAAATATCTACCGATTTAACAGGCTGAGAACGATGTGCATTTTCGATGTTGTTGGATTTTTCGCAAATGTCAGATATAATTGCAAAGTTTGACGCGATATTGTGAAACATTTTAAATGGGAAGCTACACATGTTTTTATTTTAAAAGTTTCTAAATCTTGTGTTATTTATGATTATTAAAAAAAAAACTCTCGCAAAATGTTTATTTTCGTTGTATTTTACCACCCAGCAAAGGGCCTTTAAAATGTCAATTTTTCTACCATATTTTCCAGATCGCTGTTTAATTAATTGGAATAAATTCATAGCAGAAATCAGTTTTGTATGGGAGATTTTCGCTACATCTTTCTCAACTTTTCCGGGCATTTGAAAAGAGATAGATACAATGAATTCGCTTCGAAGAAGAGTGAACCGTGGGGCCTTTGAAATCGGATGAGCTTAGAGATCAATTTGGCTTGCCAAATTTTACCCAATTTTCGCAAGCCAAAGTGACCCGTGAGGTTTCACCCACCCGAGGGGCAAAGTGGTAGCTTTTCCCCTCAAATCGAAAGTGAGTTTTTTCGACCAATGGCGTGAGCGGAAAAAGTGAGTTTTCTCGACCAATGGCGTGAGCGGAAAAAGTGACCTTTTCCCTGACCTACCCCAAAACTGAGCATTAATATATATATACTAGCGGGGCCCGTTGCAAAAATGCAACTAACGGGTTAAAAAATTATGCGATTTGCGTGTGAACGTGGATGAAGCGAGGAGGAGTGTGTGTTAAATTAAATATATGAAGAAACCTGAGGTTACAGTGACCTTGCAACGCATGCCGGGTACCCGTTGTATATAATGTTATGTAGTGCAGCGATTGCACTAAAATGTAATTTCCCAGGAATGGGAATGGAACCATTACAGTTAAGTTGACCCCGGGGTTACAGTGTCCTTGCAACGCATGCCGAGTAACCGTAGTATATCATGTTATATATTGCAGGCACTTGCTTTAAAATGTTATTTTCCGGGAATTGGGATGGAACAATTACAGTTAAGTTGACCCCGAGGTTACAGTGACCTTGCAACGCATGCCGGGTACCCGCTCTATATAATTTGTTTATTTACGGACAAAAAGTCCATTAACAATATAAAATATGTCACTAACTTATATCTCCCTCTTATCCTTTCCCTTGTTTCCATAATTATTGGAAGGCTTTTGACCTCTCCAGCCAGATTCTCCCAACCCTTCACCTTGCACCGCAGTGTGAGAAATAGATTCATACGTCCGTCACTCCTGGCCACACTGACCCCCAGATTCGTAAACACCCCTCATACCTTTTTCCTTCCCATATCTTCTTCTCCTTCCTTTCCCTTAAAAACCCTCCGCACAGCATCCTCAAAGATTACCTAGGCCCCTAGGGAAATTGTTTTCCTAGGTGCCTCCTGTGTGGAGCTAATGTTAAAAAAAAATTTTTGCACTGTATAATTTTATGATGCCAGAGCTCACTATTGTATATAGAAACCAATGAATGGTTCCCGGGGTGGCGATACCAATTGCACGTTGAATGATTATCATAGAAATATATTTAATCTGGGTTTTTCAAAAAATTTATTTAAAAATCTTCAATTTTTCAAGTTAATTTTAACGTTCTGTGAAAGTTCTGTTCAAATTCTATTCAAGTTCCGTAATTATTTCTGTTTTGAAATAATAGTATAAATAAATAATAATAAATATTATAAGTTTTGAAGATTATTGAATAAATAAAACTCGCACATTACGTGAAAATGAACTTAACTAATTAAAAAATAACGTTAATAATTAAAAGAAAGAATACCTTCATAAGTCGGTACCTACCTAGTGCATACCGAGAAAAATATTATTGGTGTAAGTACCTACGTGTTTTCTCAATAAATACTTAGCGAATTTGCAATATTTCGATGGAACGGTCGGTACCTACGTACCGCGTTATAAATGCTGCATTACCTACTTATTTGATTTTCAATGGAATTAAGTACCTACGTAAGTAGTCATCTGATTTGGTTTCATAAAACCGCAGATAATATGAATGCTGCATTTTCTGCATTTAAATCGTTCACATTTTAAACGCCAGTACCTACCTCGGGTATATATTAACTGGCTGGAAAATTATGCATTGTTGATGATATATCGATTTCTGCAAATGTCAAATAAAATTGCAAAGTTTGACGCGACATTGTGAAACATTTTAAATGAGAAGCGACACATGTTTTTATTTTAAAAGTTTCTAAATCTTGTATAATTTATGATTATTAAAAAACATCTCTCGCAAGATGTTTATTTTCGTCGTATTTTACCACCCCGCAAAGAGCCTTTAAAATGTCAATTTTTCGACGTTATTTACAAAACGCCGTTTAATTAATTGGAATAAATTTCTAGCAAAAAATCAGTTTTGTATGGGAGATTTTCGCTACATCTTTCTCAACTTTTCCAGGCATTTGAAAAGAGATAGCAACCCTGAATTCGCTTCGAAGGAGAGTGTACCTTCTTGCGTTTGAAATTGGTTGAGCTTAGAGGTCAATTTGGCTTGCCAAATTTTACAAAACTGCCGCGAGCCAAAGTGACCCGTGAGGTTTCACCCACCCGAGGGACAGAGTGGTCGCTTTTCCCCTCAAATCGAAAGTGAGCTTTTCCCGACCTACCCCAAAACTGTGCATTAATATATACTAGCTGGGCCCGTTGCAGAAGCAACTAACGGGTTAAAACACTATGCGATTTGACGTGTGAACGTGGATGAAGCAAGGAGGAGTGTGTGTTAAATAAATATATGAAGAAACCTGAGGTTACAGTGACCTTGCAACGCATGCCGGGTACCCGTTGTTTATAATGTTATAATATAGTGCAGGCATTTGCAAGGCGCTTGCATAATAATGTAGTTTCCCTGAACTTGGAATGGAACCATTACAGTTATGTTGACCCCAAGGTTACAGTGATGTCGCAACGCATGCCGGGTACCCTTTGTATATAATGTTTTAATATAAATCAGGCGTTTGCAAGGCGCTTGTATTATAATGTAGTTTCCCGGAACTTGGAATGTAACCATTACAGTTAAATTGACCCCGAGGTTACAGTGATCTTGCAACGCATGCCGGGTACCCGTTGTATATAATATTATAATAAAGTGCAGGCGTTTGCAAGGCGCTTGCATTATAATGTAGTTTATTGGAACTTGGAATGGAACCATTACAGTTAAGTTGACCCCGAGGTTACAGTGATCTTGCAACGCATGCCGGGTACCCTTTGTATATAATGTTATAATATAAAGCAGGCGTTTGTAAGGCGCTTGCATTATAATGTAGTTTCCCGGAACTTGGAATGGAACCATTACAGTTAAGTTGACCCCGAGATTACAGTGATGTTGCAACGCATGCCGGGTACCCGTTGTATATAATGTAATATAGAAATATAAATCCCCAAAGTTGTCCTTTATTGGATAACCAACACGTCTGCCATAGGTCACCTCAAGTGGTTCGCTAGGTTTGGTGATATAGTAGGGGTGCCCGGGTTCATGGGGTTAGGTCTGTCTAGGTCTTAGAGGCGGATGACCAGGACACACTGAACCCCAGATTCCTACCCACCCCTTAAACCCTTTTCCTTCCCAGAACTCTCATCTCCTTCCTTTCCTAAAAAAAATCCTCCACACAGCATCCCCAAAGAAGACATAGGCCCTGAGGGAAATTATTTTCCCCACGGCCTCCTGTGTGGAGCTCATGTAAAAAAAAAATAATTAAATGCATATAAATTCACCTTTCCTGTCTATGTCAGTCTTAAATGATGACCTACATAGTACCCTTGGATGGTGAAAGCCAGAAATAATTGAAAAAAAAACATGTTCTTAATATTTTTTCCCTTGCTTAGTTCTGCACTCCTGGTATTTATCCTTTTTTACATGAGCTCCACACAGAAGACCCCGAGGAAAATAATTTCCCTCAGGGTAATCTCATCTTTGTAGATATTGGGTTGAGGGTTTTTTAAGGCAAAGAAGGCGAGGAGAGCAACGCTCAGTGGTTAAACATACGTATGTATAAGGCCACCCGCAGGGCCTAGCAGCTGAAACCTGTCAAACAGAAGTATCTAGTCGCCATCGGAGGCATGCACACATCAAATTCCCAAAGTTTCATCGCAATCGGATGAACGGTTTAGCAATGCATAATTTCATGATGCCAGAGCTCACCATTTTATACATTAAGAATCGAAGGTCCCCAAAGTTTCATCGGAATCGAAGAAGAATTAACACAGAACGTGAAAATTAACTTAAAAAAAGTATGCTTTTACCTGCATAATTTAGCAAAAAATTGACCATGTTAAGATATTTAAATTTATTAATTTTCATAACGTTGCTTGAAATGGCTTTTGCCGTTTTTGGTGACCAGATCTGAATAGCCAGGTACTTCCCCACCTTCCTCGTCTCCATCTCCTTCCCCTCCCCACTACCTTTAGCCTCACAACATACCCCAACTGGGGATGCCATAGTTTCACTGACTTCAGTAGTTGGGACTCTTGTGCCGTATTATCATTAAAATTTAGTTAATAATGTATAAAACAATTAATTTCCGTACAATTTTCAAGTACCTACACCATTTGAAAAAAAAAATTGTACCATCTTTGCTATTAAATTTACACAATATATTAATTTTTCATTAATTCGTCAACAACGTTCCCTCATAAGTAGGTACTGGCCATTACTGGTATTATTATTTGAGAATGTCCAAAAAGAACGAAACTTTACCTACACATTCATAAATGAAAAATATTTTGATAGGTTCTTTCAAAAAAATTTAATAATTCTCCAAAATTTTCAATTAATTTTCACGTTCTGTGAAAGTTATTTTAAAGTTCTGTAATTGTTTCAGTTTTGTGGTGCAACTGGATAAAATGATATAACATCAGAACTCGAATAGAACTTACGCAGAACGTTAGAATTAACTTTAAAGAAATGTTGAATTCTTCAATTTTATTGCAACAACCCGGCATCCAACGTAAGTACCTACATAATTCGTCTAGGTACCTACTCATTTTCGCAAAAAAACCACGGTAGTAAGTCGGTAAGCCGGTAGGTAGGTACCTAAGCACTTATTTCCATCACTAAGTTGCATGGTTTATCTGTGTGTTCTAAATAACAGGGTCCGCCAAAACTGCGTTACTCATTTTTGGTAAAAATAAATTGATTAAATAATAATATTTTTTTTAAAATAAAAATAAAATCGTCTTTTTTTAAATATTTTTCTAGAAATGACATCGGTCAAACATCCAACTTTTAAATTCACGAACGCGCATACTACTTTCGTAATAAATAATTATTCACAACGATACATGTATGGAAAAAAACTGAAATTCTAAGCATCGTCATTTGAGAAATGTTTCTACGCCGCTCTAACGTTAGTCGTGAAGGCCCGACTATATTTTCGAAAAAAAAAATATCAAGAAAATTATCATTCAAAATAATTAAAAAAATAATTATTATATTTCGAGCAGCATTTTTTTTACCACCGTGTACCGGCATAATAACGATTCATGAATGATGAAATTCGATTTTAAAACCTGCTAACAACGCCAATTTAAGACACTCCAATTTTGTTTCGCGTTCGAATTTGAATTTTAGTCTATTTTTAAATTTTTCTAATGAAATGTTTTAATTCTATGTCCTGTCGACTGGCGGCGCCGTGAAAACAGTACATAATTTTAAAGATTAGTTTCAATACTCGACTTTTATGTTGTTTTTTTGCACATGTCAGTTTGTCAAACGAATATAACAACGATGTTTTTGAGAAAAGTGATAATTACGACGGTCAATTGACCTTTGAAAAACTCTTGTTGACGGAATTTCACTAAATTTTGGCTTCCAAGCGTGATATTTTCGACAAAATCGCGTATGCCAGTCGGCCGGTGGGAAAACGAAAAATGAAAGATGACATTTAAAATCTGCGTACCTAGCGAAATCAGTTTTGTATGGGAGATTTTCGCTACATCTTTCTCAACTTTTGCAGGCATTTGAAAAGAGATAGATACAATGAATTCGCTTCGAAGAAGAGTGAACCGTGGGGCCTTTGAAATCGGATGAGCTTAGAGATCAATTTGGCTTGCCAAATTTTACCAAATTTTTGCAAGCCAAAGTGACCCGTGAGGTTTCACCCACCCGAGGGGCAGAGTGGTCGCTTTTCCCCTCAAATCGAAAGTGAGGTTTTCCGTGACCTTTCCCAAAAGTGAACAATACTATATAAACTAGCTGGGCCCGTTGCAGAAGCAACTAACGGGTTAAAACACTATGCGATTTGACGTGTGAACGTGGATGAAGCAAGGAGGAGTGTGTGTTAAATAAATATATGAAGAAACCTGAGGTTACAGTGACCTTGCAACGCATGCCGGGTACCCGTTGTTTATAATGTTATAATATAGTGCAGGCATTTGCAAGGCGCTTGCATAATAATGTAGTTTCCCTGAACTTGGAATGGAACCATTACAGTTATGTTGACCCCAAGGTTACAGTGATGTCGCAACGCATGCCGGGTACCCTTTGTATATAATGTTTTAATATAAATCAGGCGTTTGCAAGGCGCTTGTATTATAATGTAGTTTCCCGGAACTTGGAATGTAACCATTACAGTTAAATTGACCCCGAGGTTACAGTGATCTTGCAACGCATGCCGGGTACCCGTTGTATATAATATTATAATAAAGTGCAGGCGTTTGCAAGGCGCTTGCATTATAATGTAGTTTATTGGAACTTGGAATGGAACCATTACAGTTAAGTTGACCCCGAGGTTACAGTGATCTTGCAACGCATGCCGGGTACCCTTTGTATATAATGTTATAATATAAAGCAGGCGTTTGTAAGGCGCTTGCATTATAATGTAGTTTCCCGGAACTTGGAATGGAACCATTACAGTTAAGTTGACCCCGAGATTACAGTGATGTTGCAACGCATGCCGGGTACCCGTTGTATATAATGTAATATAGAAATACAAATCCCCAAAGTTGTCCTTTATTGGATAACCAACACGTCTGCCATAGGTCACCTCAAGTGGTTCGCTAGGTTTGGTGATATAGTAGGGGTGCCCGGGTTCATGGGGTTAGGTCTGTCTAGGTCTTAGAGGCGGATGACCAGGACACACTGAACCCCAGATTCCTACCCACCCCTTAAACCCTTTTCCTTCCCAGAACTCTCATCTCCTTCCTTTCCTAAAAAAAATCCTCCACACAGCATCCCCAAAGAAGACATAGGCCCTGAGGGAAATTATTTTCCCCACGGCCTCCTGTGTGGAGCTCATGTAAAAAAAAAATAATTAAATGCATATAAATTCACCTTTCCTGTCTATGTCAGTCTTAAATGATGACCTACATAGTACCCTTGGATGGTGAAAGCCAGAAATAATTGAAAAAAAAACATGTTCTTAATATTTTTTCCCTTGCTTAGTTCTGCACTCCTGGTATTTATCCTTTTTTACATGAGCTCCACACAGAAGACCCCGAGGAAAATAATTTCCCTCAGGGTAATCTCATCTTTGTAGATATTGGGTTGAGGGTTTTTTAAGGCAAAGAAGGCGAGGAGAGCAACGCTCAGTGGTTAAACATACGTATGTATAAGGCCACCCGCAGGGCCTAGCAGCTGAAACCTGTCAAACAGAAGTATCTAGTCGCCATCGGAGGCATGCACACATCAAATTCCCAAAGTTTCATCGCAATCGGATGAACGGTTTAGCAATGCATAATTTCATGATGCCAGAGCTCACCATTTTATACATTAAGAATCGAAGGTCCCCAAAGTTTCATCGGAATCGAAGAAGAATTAACACAGAACGTGAAAATTAACTTAAAAAAAGTATGCTTTTACCTGCATAATTTAGCAAAAAATTGACCATGTTAAGATATTTAAATTTATTAATTTTCATAACGTTGCTTGAAATGGCTTTTGCCGTTTTTGGTGACCAGATCTGAATAGCCAGGTACTTCCCCACCTTCCTCGTCTCCATCTCCTTCCCCTCCCCACTACCTTTAGCCTCACAACATACCCCAACTGGGGATGCCATAGTTTCACTGACTTCAGTAGTTGGGACTCTTGTGCCGTATTATCATTAAAATTTAGTTAATTATGTATAAAACAATTAATTTCCGTACAATTTTCAAGTACCTACACCATTTGAAAAAAAAAATTGTACCATCTTTGCTATTAAATTTACACAATATATTAATTTTTCATTAATTCGTCAACAACGTTCCCTCATAAGTAGGTACTGGCCATTACTGGTATTATTATTTGAGAATGTCCAAAAAGAACGAAACTTTACCTACACATTCATAAATGAAAAATATTTTGATAGGTTCTTTCAAAAAAATTTAATAATTCTCCAAAATTTTCAATTAATTTTCACGTTCTGTGAAAGTTATTTTAAAGTTCTGTAATTGTTTCAGTTTTGTGGTGCAACTGGATAAAATGATATAACATCAGAACTCGAATAGAACTTACGCAGAACGTTAGAATTAACTTTAAAGAAATGTTGAATTCTTCAATTTTATTGCAACAACCCGGCATCCAACGTAAGTACCTACATAATTCGTCTAGGTACCTACTCATTTTCGCAAAAAAACCACGGTAGTAAGTCGGTAAGCCGGTAGGTAGGTACCTAAGCACTTATTTCCATCACTAAGTTGCATGGTTTATCTGTGTGTTCTAAATAACAGGGTCCGCCAAAACTGCGTTACTCATTTTTGGTAAAAATAAATTGATTAAATAATAATATTTTTTTTAAAATAAAAATAAAATCGTCTTTTTTTAAATATTTTTCTAGAAATGACATCGGTCAAACATCCAACTTTTAAATTCACGAACGCGCATACTACTTTCGTAATAAATAATTATTCACAACGATACATGTATGGAAAAAAACTGAAATTCTAAGCATCGTCATTTGAGAAATGTTTCTACGCCGCTCTAACGTTAGTCGTGAAGGCCCGACTATATTTTCGAAAAAAAAAATATCAAGAAAATTATCATTCAAAATAATTAAAAAAATAATTATTATATTTCGAGCAGCATTTTTTTTACCACCGTGTACCGGCATAATAACGATTCATGAATGATGAAATTCGATTTTAAAACCTGCTAACAACGCCAATTTAAGACACTCCAATTTTGTTTCGCGTTCGAATTTGAATTTTAGTCTATTTTTAAATTTTTCTAATGAAATGTTTTAATTCTATGTCCTGTCGACTGGCGGCGCCGTGAAAACAGTACATAATTTTAAAGATTAGTTTCAATACTCGACTTTTATGTTGTTTTTTTGCACATGTCAGTTTGTCAAACGAATATAACAACGATGTTTTTGAGAAAAGTGATAATTACGACGGTCAATTGACCTTTGAAAAACTCTTGTTGACGGAATTTCACTAAATTTTGGCTTCCAAGCGTGATATTTTCGACAAAATCGCGTATGCCAGTCGGCCGGTGGGAAAACGAAAAATGAAAGATGACATTTAAAATCTGCGTACCTAGCGAAATCAGTTTTGTATGGGAGATTTTCGCTACATCTTTCTCAACTTTTGCAGGCATTTGAAAAGAGATAGATACAATGAATTCGCTTCGAAGAAGAGTGAACCGTGGGGCCTTTGAAATCGGATGAGCTTAGAGATCAATTTGGCTTGCCAAATTTTACCAAATTTTTGCAAGCCAAAGTGACCCGTGAGGTTTCACCCACCCGAGGGGCAGAGTGGTCGCTTTTCCCCTCAAATCGAAAGTGAGGTTTTCCGTGACCTTTCCCAAAAGTGAACAATACTATATATATACTAGCGGGGCCCGTTGCAAAAATGCAACTAACGGGTTAAAAAAATATGCGATTTGCGTGTGAACGTGGATGAAGCGAGGAAGAGTGTGTGTTAAATTAAATATATGAAGAAACCTGAAGTTACGGTGACCTTGCAACGCATGCCGGGTACCCGTTGTATATAATGTTATGTAGTGCAGCGATTGCACTAAAATGTAATTTCCCAGGAATGGGAATGGAACCATTACAGTTAAGTTGACCCCGGGGTTACAGTGACCTTGCAACGCATGCCGAGTAACCGTAGTATATCATGTTATATATTGCAGGCACTTGCTTAAAAATGTTATTTCCGGGAATCGGGATGGAACAATTACAGTTAAGTTGACCCCGAGGTTACAGTGACCTTGCAACGCATGCCGGGTACCCGTTGTATATAATGTTATATAGTACAGGCGCTTGCATTATAATGTTGTTTTCCGAGATTTGGAATGGAACCATTACAGTTTAATGGACCCCGATGTTAAAGTGGCCGTGCAACGCATGCCGGGTACCCGCTGTATACAATTTATTTATTTACGGACAAAAAATCCATTAACAATATAAAATACGTCACTAACTTATATCTCCCTCTTATTCTTTCCCTTGTTACCATAATTATTGGAAGGCTTTTGACCTCTCCAGCCAGATTCTCTCAACCCTTCGCCTTGCACCGCAGTGTGAGGAATAGATTCATACGTTCGTCACTCCTGGCCACACTGACCCCCAGATTCCTACCCACCCCTCATACCATTTTCCTTCCCATATCTTCTTCTCCTTCTTTTTCCTTAAAAAACCCTCCACACAGCATCCTCAAAGATGACATAGGCCCCTAGGGAAATTGTTTTCCTCAGTGCCTCCAGTGTGGAGCTAATGTAAAAAAAAGTTTAGCAATGCATACTTTCATGATGCCAAAGCTCACTATTGTGTATAGAAACCAATGAATTGTTCCCGGGGCGGCCATACCAATTCCACGTTGAATGATTATCATAAAGATGCAAAATACAAAAAAACGCTATGTAAATGTAATATTTTTAAAAAAATTATCTCATTCAACTTCTAGTAATTTCATCACATATTTACAAAAAAAAAGCATACGCAATATCATCAGAAGATTCTGAGTCGTTATGTGCAGTAGCCTACTCAGATTCTGAGTAGGTACCTACACATCTGTAAAAAAGAGTAATTAAAAATTTGTAAAATTTAATATATCCGAATGTTAATGAAGCAATCTACGCTTTTTTCCGATGCGTAAAAGAAAAACTTTAGCATTTCATTTGGACAGAAAATAAGATAAAAGTTCTCTCATACCTAGTACCTACTAACACACATAATATATCCGTATTCCTAGTTACCTACGTATTTTTACAAAACAAATAATTGCACCAACCAATATGCATGATTTAATTTCAGTTAAATGTACAGAATAAAAGTTCCAATACACGTAGGCATTTTTACAAAATTCCATCTTTGATTACTTTTCCTTTAATTTTATATCATAATTTTAAAGTTAATAAGTTCCTACTCATAGTGAATATTGTCAATTGAATTAATAAACACTAACATCCCTATGCGGCCACTCTGATTGGCCATCGGAATAGAATTCCAATCTCTCTCCTGATTGGCTGAAAGCTAAAAAAGATAGGGTCCGCCAATATTTCCTTACTCATTTTTAACAAACACAATCTGATGAACAAATTTTTTTTTTTTTTTAAAATCGACCCTTTGATTTTATTTTTTGAAAATCTTATCTATCAAGTGTCTACCTTTCAAATTTAGCAACGCCAATACTATTTTCGTAATAAATAGTTATTCAGAACGAAAAATGTATTGAAATTAAAAAAAAAACTACGTATCTCATTTTGAAAAAAAAATTATACGCTGTGCAAATATTTGTCGCAACGGCCCGACTCCATTTTCTAAAAAAAAATAATAATTAGAAAACATTATTAATATTATTACAAAATTAATCAATATATTTCCAACGGTATTTTTTTTTACCACCCTGCACTTACATTCGCAAACTGGCAATTTTAGTACGAACGCATTAAGTACCTACCTATCCTGTAATAAATAACATTCTCTGGCGCCTTTATTTTCTTGATATATTGGCCATCCCGAGTGATTCCTTTTAATATTTAAATGAAAGAACATTCTTTATAAGCCGGTACTTACCTCGAAAATACCGGGAAAAATAATATGTAGGTACCTACCTACGCGTTTTCTCAATAAAAATTGCGTCAACATTACGTATTTGGTTACTTTTCTTTAGCACATTTGCAAATGATTCAATAGAACGGTAGGTACCTGCACCGTTATAAATTGCATTTTTTTCATATGGCCAGTAATTCAATACTCTCGGATAATTTGAGAACGCATTTTCGACATGAATTTTTCAGGAAATGTGTGATGTTTGTCAGCTTCTACTGACATATTTTATAAGAGATGCTTATATAATATTGCTATCAAAAGATGCGTATTCCTCTACTCTATTAAATTTTTTAAAAATATCAAAGCTGAAATCGTTTTCTGGGCCGCAATTCCGTATTCCCCAACCGAAACCGCTGAGAGATCCGTTTCGCTAGCATAAACTGACATTTAAAATCTACCATATACCTATCTCAGCATTCGCGAGCAGGCGAAAAGAGATGGATTAATCCAGACCTGATTCGATATTCCTAGCATTTTATGAAACTAATGGAAAAAGACATCTCTTGTTTTTTAATGCGAACCTGTCGGTGGGAAGTGTAAGCGAGCCGAATTGAGTGATTTTATTAGAGTTCTAGTTTTTGCCGCCAGTTTTTTTCTTTAAATTTTGTAGGCCAAAAAAGGCTTATGAATGCTGCATTTTCTGCATTTAAATTCTTCACATTTTAATCGCCAGTACCTACCTCGAGTATATATTAACTGGCTGGAAAATTATGCATTGTTGATGATAGATCGATTTCTGCAAATGTCAGAAAAATTTAAATCTTTGACGCGATATAGTGTTACATTTTAAATGGGAAGCTACACATGTTTTTGTTTTAAAAGTTTCTAAATCTTGTATAATTTATGATTATTAACAAACATGTCTCGCAAAATGTTATTTTTCGTTGTATTTTATCACCCCGCAAAGGGCCTTTAAAATGTCAATTTTTCTACCATATTTTCCAGATCGCTGTTTAATTAATTGGAATAAATTTCTAGCAAAAAACAGTTTTGTATGGGAGATTTTCGATACATCTTTCTCAACTTTTCCGGGCATTTGAAAAGAGATAGATACAATGAATTCGCTTCGAAGAAGAGTGAACCGTGGGGCCTTTGAAATCGGATGAGCTTAGAGATCAATTTGGCTTGCCAAATTTTTCCCAATTTTCGCAAGCCAAAGTGACCCGTGAGGTTTCACCCACCCGAGGGGCAAAGTGGTAGCTTTTCCCCTCAAATCGAAAGTGAGTTTTTTCGACCAATGGCGTGAGCGGAAAAAGTGAGTTTTCTCGACCAATGGCGTGAGCGGAAAAAGTGACCTTTTCCCTGACCTACCCCAAAACTGAACATTAATATATATATATATTAATAACATAGAAGTTGATGATAGTGACGATTAATTCCTCATCCAATAAGTTTTGCAGCGAAAACCAAAAATATTTCCACCCCGTTTTAATAATGTGGTTATATAGGCGGATTCCCAATTTTTGGTATCGCAAGTCGAAAGATCTCGTAAAATTTGTTACCCATTAAGCCGCCGCTACCCGAATTTCTATTCTTACATATCCCCCTTAAAACCCGTCTGCTTGTTTAGGAATAAATATATCCCAAAACACGTAATCGCGTTATACGTTTTGGTCTTATAAGACCAAAAACGTCCCGAGCGACCTTACATTTTAAAAGCTATATACCTATCTTCCTCTCATGCAAACATATCTATTTTTGTTTTAACCAGAAAGAGAACGAAATAATGCTTCTTATTGTCTTTGAAATATGAAAGCTATCTTGCATAGATATTTTACAATCTCGATCCAAAGTGACGGTTTCTGATTTTTCGGGCAAAACTGAAGCTTCCGGATTGTGAGGTGCGAATATATTGTACCAAGCAGACGGAACATTTGAAGTTTTTAAGCTCTTAAAAAAATAAACGTTTTTTGAAGACAATATCTATACATTCCTCATGACGAAACGCAAATTATGTTGTAAAATTCCCTCGATAGTTATTATTTTCACGTCTGTTTTAGTTATTTGGCAAGTTATATGAATTAAAAAAATTCACAGTGTTTCTTTAAATGCTGTCTTAGACAGCCCCCAAGAGATTTTTGCTCTATTTTAAACGAATAATTGTTTTGAATATTAGCGCACTCTCTCCAACATTCGTAATTACATATCTCTCCATCTTATTCTTTTTGAGCGCGGATACGGCGCCTTAATTTCAATGAGATATTACAGCTACCTTATAAGCGCCTACAAAGAGGCACCTGGCTGTAGGTACTTCAAAACTGGTTAAAATTTATTACATTAAACATGAGTCCAACATCTAACCTTCTCAAAAAGCAAAATAGATGAACAAATTAATTAGCATACACCAATTAACACACTTAAGAGGAAGCCACTAGAAGACAATTATATTTTTTTCCGTGTAATATCGTATATATATGTCATAATAGGTCGTCATTTATGTTGAAACCACAGTTGAACATAAATGACGACCTATTATTATGTATATCACAAAAATATTTATATAGAAACAGAGGTAGGAAGTACGCAAGGTAGGAAGAAAGGTGACGCATATAGAAAGTACGCAAGGTAGGAAGAAAGGTGACGCATGGTGGGATTACGAGATCAAAGCACTGGTCTCAGAGAAGAAGAAAGCATGGTTACGTCTGATAGCGGCTGGCACTGATTCTGGCGAAGAGAGAGATAGAGCGAAAGAAGTTTATAAGGGATGTAAGAAAAGAGTAAGTGTTGGAGTGAAAGAACGAAAGAAACGCCTGGAAGAGGAAGAGGGAATAAAAATGACAAAACACTTCCAAGAAAACATTAAACTGTTTTGGAAGGAGGTCAAAAGGTCCCGGAGTGGTTCAGAGAACGGAAGCCTGAAAGTCATAAAATCGAAAGATGGAAAAATGTTGACGAATGAGGACGAAATAAAAGAGAGATGGATGAAATATTTTGAGGAGGTTTTCGAAAGCAATCCGGGTGATAGTGAGGCCAGCAGTGAATCGGGTATGAACGATGACGGAGTGAATTCAATCAAAATCAGCGTGGATGAAATAAAAAAAATCGATAAAATGCATGAAGAATGGTAAGGCTGTTGGTTTCGACAATATTGCTGCCGAATACTTTAAAGGAGATAGCCATATTATTCTCACATGGTTGTGCAAACTTTTTAACCAGTGTTTAGAGGAGGGTTACACGCCATTAGATTGGAGAAGGGCTGTAATCATGCCGTTATACAAAGGTAAAGGGTCACGTATGGAATGTGGGAATCATAGGGCTATTAGCCTGCTAAGTTCAGTCGGCAAGCTGTACGGAAGAATATTGATTGAGAGGGTAAGAATGGAAACAAAGGATAAAATATGGGATGTGCAAGGTGCCTTTATGAGTGGAAAGGGATGCATGGACCAGATTTTCTCCTTGCGTATGCTTACTGAGAAGTTTCTGGCGAAAAACCAGAAACTTTTCTGCGCCTTTGTAGATTTACAAAAAGCATACGACCGAGTCGACAGGAAAAAGCTATGGAAGGTTTTGTACAAGTATGGAGTGAATACAAATCTCATACAGGCAATTGCGTCTCTGTACGAGGGAAGCGTTGCGTGTGTTAGGGTGAACGGTGGTTTAACGGGGTGGTTTGACATCACAAAAGGTGTCAAGCAAGGCTGCGTAATGTCACCATGGTTATTCAATCTATACATGGATAATTGTATGCAAGAATCGAAAGAGGTGGGATTGGGCGCGAAATTGAGTAATCTGAAAGTATGTTGCCTGTTGTATGCTGATGATGCGGTGCTGATTTCTAACACTATGGAAGATCTACAGTCTCTCGTATCTAGGATGAACGAAGTATGTATGAAGAATGAGTTAATGATGAATTTAAGTAAGTCTAAAGTCATGGTGTTTGAAAGAGAGAGTACGAAAACAGTATGCAACATAGTTGTGAATGATGAATACTTGGAGCAGGTGGATGAGTTTTTGTATCTGGGTAGTATGTTTACGAGAGATGGGAAGGCTGAAAGAGATATTGAAAGAAGGGTGAATGCCGGTAACTCCATTAATGGTGGACTGAATGCCGTTGGCGCTAATAAAAATCTGTCAAAAAAAGCGAAGCTAGCAGTCCACAATGGAGTCCTGGTACCTACCCTGATGTATGGCAGTGAGGCATGGAACTGGCAGAGGAAGGATGAAAGTAAACTGAATGCTGTTGAAATGAGATCCCTGAGACGTATGTGTGGTAAAACAATGTATGATCGTGTGAGAAATGTGGATATCCGCAAAGAATGTAAGGCTGATGTAAGCATAATGAGAAGGATTAAGAAAGGGACCCTCAGATGGTTTGGGCATGTAGAGCGAATGAACGAAGGAAGTAGTGTAAGAAGAATATACGACGCGAATGTGAATGGTAGAAGAAGTCGGGGACGCCCGAGGAAGACATGGCACGATCAAGTGAATCAGATACTTGAGTCGGGTCATGTCAAAAGCCAGAATAATAGAAGAGAATGTATGAGACGATGTATGAATGTGAGTAAGGCAAAGAGTGTGTGCCAAGACCGAGTTGTTTGGCGGTCCGTCCTCTCTGCCTACCCCTGCGGGGAAACGGCGTGATGGTTAGTTAGTTAGTTTAGTTTAGAAACAGAGCTGTCAGGTCATACAACGATGTGAAACAAAGTACTGGATATTTTGTTGGTGGTTGTTGTTTTCAAATTTAATTTTTGGTGTGGCAGCACCAAAAAAATAATGCGAAGCGTTTTTCACATAATTTCGAGGAATATTCTGCTTTTTAGACTGACCACACTAATTACTATTACTTTAGCAAAAGTTAATTATTTAATATCCTTGTTACTTTACCTGACGGTTAAAATTTAAATTTAACCCATGATTTATCTTTCTTTTGAAACATGGCAAAAAAACACCTGATAGGCAACATTTTTTGACAGGATTTTCTATTTTAAAATCTTCCATTACTTGAGAATCCGTGTATTTATATTAAATTAACAAAACATAACAGATATAGGTAGGTGCTTATCGACTTAAATGTAAAAATATTCATTTTATGGTGCATTATAGGAGGAAGTCGTGATCGATTTCCTTTTTCTTGACCATTTCAAAGAATTGTGAGTGTGTTGCCGGGTCCAGGTAGTGTCCTCTCACTGCGGGGAACTGTTTCATGTGTTCCATCCACGTGTTCTGAAATAACAGAAAACTTAATATTATAATTGGGAAGCACCTACAAAGAGGCAGGCCTGGCTGTATTTCAAAACCGGTTAATATTATTACATTAAAGTTGAGTTCAAATATCTAACATTCACAAAAAGCAAAAGAGATTAACCAATCAATTAGCATACACTTAAGAGAAAGCCACTAGACAAAAATGTATGTATTTTTAGTGTGCCAATCTACACCATTCTGTGAATTGCCACGAATATTCGTAAATGTATAAAAGTTATAAAAATCACTTGGCAAACGGAGTCTAGAGGTCACCAAATTTGAAGGCGTGGTTTATATTCATTTTGTGAATAATTTTAATTAAAGAAAAAAGTTAATCAAAACAAACTGTCCCAGATAATGTTAGTCATATTTATGTTTTTAAATTTGTTTCTTATATGCGTTCGTACATTTACAATGAAAAAAAATACTATTTTAGTAGTTCATGCTTATATCTTTTATGGTAATTATCAATTTTCTTTCAATTCTATACAATGGAAAAGGTGGGACAAGCTTCATTTTATCGAAAGCACATTTTTTGTATTTGAAATACAAGCCGATTCTAAGTAACGTTTAATTTAAAATAGTGATTTAGCATTAAGTTTCGCCTTCATTACATGGAGGTCAAAACAATTTTCCTCGGTATACTTGCCCGGATATACCTCAAACTAAATGCATTATTTATTCTGTGAACATAATTAAAGACAAACTCCACAATGATTCATTCACAATGGACACTCAAAAAATCTAACAAAACTCATCTAATTCTCTCAAAAATTACGAACTATCTTGTCGACTAAGGATCTAAAGAGAGTATATTATGCTTTATGCATATTAGAATATGAAATAATATGATGGAGCTCAGCAACATCAAATCATATAAATTACTAAATATAACTCAGAAATGCATGATAAATACCAAAGGTCCCGTAAGGACGTCGACAACAGAAAAATTCTTAAACATGTAGATTTAAGAAAACTTTTTCAAAATGGGTACTGTTTGTTTGACGAATTCAGAAAAGCGATGAAGTACCATCTAGTATATCATATTTTAAGAAACATTATTTTAATTGTCATTTTCTGAATATGAACCGATTTGTTAAGAATAAAGTCAATCCAGTGATTTTTCAAGTGGTTATAAAAGTGGTCAACTTTACATAGTATGTAAATCTAACAATGCCCTTATTGTGTGTGTACTTACCAAACTTTGGTACTCCGATTTGTCGATTCCGAAACGATAATCCAATTTCTCCAAACTGGCGAATCGCTCGCACCACGGCCAGATCATGTAGTCCACCATGCCCGGGTTCTTTCCTCCCAAGAACTTCGTCTCCGAACATCTTTTAATGATTTCCTCCTGAAGGGCGTCGAGACCTTTAAAAAAACTAGTTATTGTTGCCTCGTTCACTTCGTCGGGGCTCAACAGGCCTTTGTAGTAACCGGATATTACCTGAAAGAAATGTAATTATATGAATCAACGTTATCAAAAGACTGACCGTGATTGATGGATGGGGAACAAAAAACAAAGCTGGGATGCTACACAATACGTACAATAGTGAAGGAAAATATAACTTTGTTGTTTGTGTCAGATAAATGTTTTTCATTTTGTGTAATGAACGTAGATCGGAGTTCTTTTGAATAACAAGTGAAGGTATGTTTGGAATTGATTTACGATGCAAACTGAGGATATAAATAAAAGGCGAGTGTGCATGTCAGAAGCTCTCTTATCCTTTAGCCTTAAACCACCATATGAGAAGCACCTTAATTATAATACTGCTGGTCTCGGAGTTTATATTTTGGACGGATTCAATATGTAATAAGTACACATAACATTGTCGCAGCTACATTGTAACATAGCATATCGGAATGACCAAAGCATTTCACCGATTGGACAGACAGAGAAAAGATGTAATAAAGTAATTACTTAGATTATACTACTACTAGAATCAAGTAATTAAATCTAGTTGCAAGTTGCTTTTCAACTTCTGCATTTGTTTTAATTTACATGACTTTATTTTCAATAATTAAAAAAAACATAAAGCTTTTAAGTCAAGTCAAACCAATAAAACGTGCCAGGGATCGATTAAACGAAAATCTTTTCTGAAAAATACATTTTTTAAGCCAGGTATTTAAACCAAATTTATTTTCTTATTTGACATTCGCAGTGAAATTTCAATTTCAAATGACGTTGTTAAGCTACATTCAGACTTCATAGATTCATGAACAAGTGGAAGTATTTTAACTTATATTTTTTAACCTCAAACTTACGGAACACGAAACTAAAATTTATAGATACCAATGTGATTAATTATTATTATTTTCAATATTCAACGCTTTGACTGTCGTTTAACAGTAAATGTGTGGACAAACCAATGTTCAACGTCCACGTAACGTACATACTCATCGCCAATATAAGAAATTGGTTTATTTTAAAATAGCTTAGGTGTACCTCTGTTGCTGTACATGGCATTTTATACAAGTCTATTTCAACCAAAATTGGGGTTGACGCTATCTAGCCCAAGGCCCTTCAGCAGACTTCAACAAATTCTACATCTTGGCTTTGGTTTATTAAGTCAACATCTTTAAGAATTCAAATCCAAAAGTCTTCAATTTTCTCCCAACAGAAACCGATTAATGATTAAAACCCTTTATGACGTAATACAGTTGTAGAGCAATTTTATGATATATTAGTTACGTAATCAATTATCTGAAAAATCGGAAAAGGTATTTTTAAGATAAGACGACTAACTTAATCAATTATTTACGCGTGTGACCTGTGTTTTTAATAATGTTTTATCATGAAATATTCTGATAAGAAAGGTGAATAACTTAATGCGTTTTTAATTCAGAAATTTATTTTCATATTAGATAACAAAACCGTAAATTTGCACGCCGCAGACAATTATTTGCATAATAAGTTTAAACCCGATTTCAGAGCTAGTCCGTACATTAACTTCTAATCATCACATCAAACAAATCACAAATAAATTCTTCAGAACAATACACATTTTTCTAAACATATATAAAGTAAAACAAATGAAAACAATATATTTTGCACTTTGTCAATCAATAATAGAATATGGAATAATTGATTGGGGAGAAGCAACAAGCTAGGTTATCGATGACATAGAAATCGCGCAGAAAACGAATACTTAAACTTAATACTTAAAAAACACAGACTGACTGACACAGACCAAATGTTCAACGATTGTGACGTACTAAATATACGCCAATTATACGTTAAAACACTACTATGTAAACTACATGTTTGATCAAAAAAACAAATTTCAACAAGCACAAAATATCACAGATGAGTTAGACAAGCGTACAAAGAAAACATTAAAGCTCCGACGGTAAATACATGCTTTGGACAAAGACACTATAAATATCATGCTGTCAAAGCATTCAACAGTCTAACACTTGAAAATAAAACATACCCTTAAAACATAACTTCATACACTCGTCTGTACATATTTCAAATTTATTATGTGTATTTTTTTATTTTATAAAATGGAGGCCTCAGCACGGGTCAGTCACCCAGGGAGGCCAACATTACTGGATTACTATGGAAATGTAAAATATTGTATCAAATAAATAATAATACCAATTTCTTTTAGACATTTTGTACAATTTTTGGGTCTCGTTTTAAATCTTGGCTGAAATTATCTTAAGGTGTATAGCACTCTTGGGGCCATGTTTCACGATAGTTCTACTTTATACCTATTTTAAATTACCCACATACCTAATACTATTAAATTTTAAAGGAAAATCTTAGTCTTAGTTATTTTGGTAAATCGAATCGAGCAATCGAATGTGTGGTTGGACAGCATTTTAGAATTTTTTTAAGTCTTAAAATGGCATGAAAAACAATAGACCCTGATGTGATTCTTTTATAGATAATATAAACGGAGATATGGCATGGAAGCGAGCTGACTGTCCCCGAGCTACGATTTTACATGGACTGTCAAAATGGCTATGCAATGTAAGTTTTGCGTTTTGTGTAGGGGTACGAACAAACACGTCTCCCTTGTTTCCATTATCTATAATAAAAACAATGACGTAAATGCAAGATTTCGTTTTTAACAATCCTGTTGGGAAAGCACTAAAAGCAATTTAAAATATATTACGAAAAACCAAAGACGCTAATTAGATATTGTATTTCTTATGAGTATCTATCTATCTATCTATTGGATTTACCCGCAAAGGTATGTACATTAAAAATAATAAACACTTGTTTTTCAATTCAATTCATCAGAAATTCAAAACATTGGCATCAAATGGCCATTCAGCGCTATTTTGTTCTTTTTTTTACCTTTGAAAAACACTGTTAAACGCCGATTCTGGGTGCATGTCAGCTTCCTATCAAATTGTAATAAGCTGACAAGCTTATGATTAACATGATTGTTGTCCTCTTCTGTTATCACAATTTGTTCAAAGGCTGAAACGGACTTAACGCATTTAACGGGAACCATTCAACTGTCAAAAAAAATGGCCCTGAATGGCCATCTGACGACTTTATCACACGTGAATTTTTGCAAAACAACTGGGACTTAGTTTTAATCAATTTTAAAACTAAATTACAAAAACGGTTCAAAAAAACTTAGTTCTCGATTTGAGGCCAAAATATTCAACCAAACTGAATAATTATTTTTCATATAAATATTTTCGTAGAAGGAAAAGAAAAATCTAGTACAAAATTCATTAAGATTACAAATTATTAATTATAGGCCAATAAAGAATTCATTTATTCACGATTTTTTAGGTTAATTTGACATTTTTTTGTGAGTTAATGGTAATTGTAAAAAAAAATAATTTGACACAATCCACCATGTAATTATAATGAATATACATAATACATAATTTACTTACTACAAAATTGTGTTCCACGGTCATTTGTCTCACAAATAATTGTCAATTAATTACTCAAGAATAATTGAGTTCTTTAATGGCCAAAATTTTATAATTAAAAATACAAATTGATACAGTAGCATATATCCATACTAGATATATGTATGCTATACCTTTTGAATACAAAAATCATTTTTCAGTTTGATTGGGTATTTTTGTCCCCAAATTCAAAATTATGTGTTGCATTGTAGTTTCCCAAATGTAGTGGTAGAAGAATGTACGCGAGAGGAAAGAAAGAGGGGGGACGGGTAAGTTTGAATGCAGATAATAATAATAAGTATGGCGTTTACCGTATTGAAGTTTTCCACAATCAGCTTGTCTTGTGCTTTCCTCAAAGGATCCGAGGACACCAGCTGCGGCAGGGGGTATTTATCATCTATATATTCACACGTGATCAGACTCTCATAAAGGCAGACGTTCTCTTGGATCTCGAGCGCGGGGACTTTACCTGCGACGCATAAATAATATTCCAATTAACAACGTGCATTTATTTCACAAAGCAGCCAATTAAGTAATGCTGAATAGAATTTTCACCTCGAATGGAATGTCAAAGAAGTTTTCAATGGAGTGTTTGCACAAATATTCATCAAAGACCACCGTAAAATTAATTAATACCTACCCTCATTGTTTTATTGTACACTGGTATAATTCTAGTATTTGTAGGTTGTTCCAGGCCTTTGAATAAGTTTGGTTTTAATGATGACTAACATATTGCTTTGACAAATTGTATATCTAGATATTAATTTAAGACAATACATTCGTAACTGTTATTTAGACTTTGTGTGCAGACGTGATAGGTGATCTTGCAGATCTTAAATAATACGCGCGTGGACGAGATGAACATTAATTTATTTGCACAATATAAGTCTATAAGCTACGGGCTAGCTATCGGATCTGTCTGTAAGTAAGGAGAGCGAGCAGGAACATCTATCACATTTTATACACCAGTTGTCTCGCTCTTGCATATTTGAAAAGGCAGGCGTGCCACCAAAACCATTCTCACAGTAACCCCTATCTCTTGATTGATTTGGTAAACAAATTTGTTTATGTCTTTGTGATCAAATAACTGATAAATAAATACATTTATTCAACTCAGCTTCTATCAAATTCAAACTATAACAAACAAATCAATAAATAACATTCACAAAATACACAATATTATTCTACGCATACCACCCTTCCCATCATACCATGCTCTTATGCTATTATAACCTGTTTTTTTGTAATCATCATCAATAATAATTAAGAAGCAAGCGAAAACCTATTATTGTTACAATCATAACATATATTGGTTATTTTACATTACTAGCAGACATGGCCACACGTTGCTGTGGCTAACGAAACACAATGCCGTGCCTTTATCCAACCTTTATAACCAACGTCATCTGATAAATCAAATCCACACCGCCGCTCGCTTATATTTCAACCATTAAATATTTCAACCAATGTACACAAAACCTTGAAAAAGCATATACCTAAAAACCTTCCTCATGAATCACTCTGCTATTGGTGAAAATCGCATGAAAATCCGTTGCGTAGTTTAAAAGATCTAAGCACACAAACAGCGGGAGCGACTTCATTTTATACTACGTAAAGATACTATTGGTTTTTTCAAATAAATTAAAGCTGAAATCTGATAAAATCACGTTATTTTCATACAGGAGTAGACGCCTTATTCATCTCACTCTAGTTTTTTCAAGACCTAGATAAATAAAGTGGTTCGCTATGTTTGGTGATTTAGCAGGGGTGCCCGGGTTCATGGTGTGAGGTTTGTCTAGGTCTTGGAGGCCGATGACCAGGACACACTGAACCCCAGATTCCTAGCCACCCCTTAAACACTTTTACTTCCCAGAACTCTCCTCTCCCTCATTTCCTCAAAAAATCATCCACACAGCATCCTCAAAGATGACATAGGCCCTGATAGAAATTATTTTCCTCAGGGCCTCCTGTGTGGAGCTCACGTAAAAAAATAAATAAAAAACTCACTCCATATACCCGGACACCCCTGTTAAGTCACCAAACGTAACGAAACGCTTGGGGTGACCTATGGCTGGGGTGTTGGTTATCTATTTAACGGTTCCTGAGTGGCGGTACCGATGCCCGCCTTCTAAATTGAAATTGTTGTTGATACTCGATGGTTACTGCTGATTTCTATGTTGTTTTACCGCAAGCATACTTAATAAACAGATACAATTTTTAAAAATAAAATAATAACTTAGTAAACACCACTTTTATTTTTTATATACCTACTTATTGCCGACCGGGTTTCGCTACAATCGTAGCTTCTTCAGGGCAATATAATACTCTATAATAACATTTAGTAGAGTATTATACTGCTCTGAAGTAGCTTAACTCGGTCGGCATAAAGCATATCTATCTTCTATCTTCTATCTTCTACCTTCTCTTCTATCTATCTTCTATCTATCTTCTATCTATCTATCTATCTATCTATCTATCTATCTATCTATATAAATAAAAATGAATCGCTGAAATGTATGTACGCGCATAACTTCCGAACGTCTGCACCAAATAGGATAATTCTTTTATTGTTGTGTTCGTTATTATCAGTACAAGGTTTGTGTAAAACTACTGGTGAGCTCTGGCATTATGAAATTTGCATTAAAATGAATCGCCGAAATGTATTTACGCGCATAACTTCCGAAAATGCAACAAATTAGATAATTCTTTTTTTGTTGTGTTCTTTATTGTCTGGTGAGCTCTGGCTTTATGAAATTTGTATAAAAAATTGTAATAGGAGGTACGCGAGCTGTTTGAAAACTAATGAACCGGGAATTAATTTATGGAGCGCGGGAGGTGAGGGAGGGGACCCAGGGAGGGAGAGGGGAACTCGGGAGGGGATTTGCGGGACGGGGGAAGGGGAAAAGTGGAGTGGGAAGAGGGAAGATGGAGGAGGCGGAGTGGAAACGCAAGAGAGGAAGAGGACACGGGAGAGGAATGGGGGGAGGGGGGACGGAAGGGGAACGGGAAGAATGGGAAAGGACACGCAGGGAGAAACAATTTCTTTATTAAATGGCATAGCAACGCGTGCCGGGTACCAGCTAGTAAAAAATAAAAGTGGTGTTCAATAAGTTATTGTTTTATTTCAATTTATAATACCTATCACATCACAAAGCATCTTCTTCACATATATATCTGTGCCTACAATAGACAAAATGTATAAAAAACATGCAATGCTTCTGTTTACAACTTACAATTCAATACATCAGCAAGATACCAAAAAACTATTAAAATCTAAGTACATTCAAAATTCCTATCTTTATCTAGGCGAAATCTATTATAACAACCTCCCATTAAAATTAAAAACTATCGAAAATATGCAAGAATTTAAGCCCAAATTAAAAAAAAATACCTTAAACTGCTATAAAAGTCCCAAATATGTTTACTTTTTATATCTTAAAGTCTGCTATTATAGCTCTTAGAGCTCGTTCACATTGAGCATATAAATATAAAAGATCATAGCACGCCACATATCACTCTCCATACAATCCCTTCAGACCGTTCACACCTGAGCGCTTTATGCGCACATCAACCATAGACAATGCACATCTTATGCCGTAACCGCTCCTGAGGCGATATGCCAACAGTTAAGCGCCCCCCACTCCGACGAAAATAGGAGAGGGGGTCATTTTAATCACGGAGCTGCCAAGACCGGTGGGTGACAGATGTCAAGTTCATAGATTCAGTACAAAAAATGCGCACTCCGTGGCCGCTCGCTAATTCAACTGACCCCCTCTCCTACCATAGGAAGAAATATTTTATCTGCGCCGTGTGAACGGCACGAAACATAAGCGCTCGCGGTTCAACAGATACCTGCTAGCGGTTATATTAGATGTCTGAACACCCCTTCAATCGTTCATTCCTTCTTTCTCTCTCTCATTTCTTAGTTTGTATATCTTTAAGTCTACTTTTGTATAAATCTCGCGTTCTTTCTTACATATCCTTTACTTACTAGTTACAATAATTTTTGTTACTAACTTACGTGATTCATTAATTTATAATGATTTTTTAATTTATATTATGTTTTTTTAAACTTATCATAATTTTTATTTTTAAATTTATACATGATTTTCTAACCTTACTAATTATTTACAATAGCCGTTATTACTAACTTACACGATCTTTAATTTACTAATTGAGCTAGAATTCCCTCACCAAACACAAGAGCATTGTTCCTTTATGGTGAGGAAAGGCATTTTTTTGTTTCTGTATTAAAACCTTATATAACTATGTAACTTTATATGTATCTTTAATCATTACCAAAAATAATAATAAATAAAAAAAAAATAAAATAAAAAAAAATATTAACAGAAAATATCACTATTAAGGGGTGTTCAGACATCTAATATAACCGCTAGCAGGTATCTGTTGAACCGCGAGCGCTCATGTTTCGTGTCGTTCACACGGCGCAGATAAAATATTTCGTCCTATGGTAGGAGAGGGGGTCAGTTGAATTAGCGAGCGGCCACGGAGTGCGCATTTTTTGTTCTGAATGTATGAACTTGACATCTGTCACCCACTGGTCTTGGCAGCTCCGTAATTAAAATGACCCCCTCTCCTGTTTTCGTCGGAGTGGGGGGCGCTTAACTGTTGGCATATCGCCTCAGGAGCGGTTACGGCGTAAGATGTGCATTGTCTATGGTTGATGTGCGCATAAAGCGCTCAGGTGTGAACGGTCTGAAGGGATTGTATGGAGAGCGATATATGGCGTGCTATGATCTTTTATATTTATATGCTCAATGTGAACGAGCTCTTAAGTTCACTTAGCGACAGTACTGACGTTCCGTCGACCTTGAAAATGAGAGATACGTTGTCTGAACGGTTGGGTTAGTTAAATATTATATTTACCGAGGGGGCTTTTGCTAGTCAGCCATTCTGGCTTGTCGGAGATGTTGACGTTGACCACCTCGTAGGGAATCTTCTTGGCGTTGAGCACGAGGATGGTGCGCTGCGCATACGGACAGAATCGCATGCTGTACACGCGCAGCTTGCCATTGAAGGGTGGGAGTTGTGATCCTGGTGGAAACAAAAATAAATTCTTTAAGCATACTAGATTGTATTGACCGATTAGTGGCCAATGTGGTAGATAGTATTAACGCGATGTGGATTCAATCCTCTGATAGCAGAGTTCTCCATCAACGCGGTTGTGTATCTAATCCGAAAGATTAATACTACTTCAAATGTGTTGGGAAACATCCAAACAAGTTCGAGGTTCGTGGTGATTACAATTTGATGTAAGTTGTCGTAAAGATTACAATGAATTTTAAAACTGGACTAGATGTCATTACTTTAGTAGGCTCTAGTAAGTATTTCTGAGGCTCCAAGTCGCCCGATTGATGGTGTCTGCTTGACTACCCGATGCATGCCGATGTTGTAAATTTAAATTACAAATTATCTACTTACGTCTTAATATAAAATATGTCGTATACAAATTAATATTACTACCCCAAAAACGCATTTTTGCGATGTTTTATTTTATTTTTCAATACACAGCAATAAATAATATTTTTTTAATAATTACAATTATCTCGCAAACAAATTCAAAAGTTGCCTCCAATATGAAGCAAAATTGAATTCTTCAATTATTTGTATAGGGTCATTTAAAACAAAAGTAAATAAAATAGCACGTATCCGTAATAGATATTTTATGTAACTTTTAATTTAAAAAAATAATTTTTTAGTTTGATTGGCCCCAAACCGAAATTAAGATTTGTAACTAAACAGGCCGCGCAGCCGTCCTCTTGAGCTTGAAACTTAGTGTTTAATAGAAATCTATACTAATATTATAAAGAGGAAGATTTGATTGTTTGTTTGTTTGTTTGCATTGAATAGGCTCCGAAACTATAGAACCGATTTGAAAAATTCTTTCACAGTTGGGAAGCTGCACTATCCCCGGGTGACATCTATCTATATAAATAAAAATGAATCGCCGAAATGTATGTACGCACATAACTTTCGAACGACTGCACCAAATTGGATAATTCTTTTTTTTGTGTCTTTGTTATTGTCAGGACAAGGTTTGTATAAAACTTTTGATGAGCTCTGGCATTATGAAATTTGTATAAAAAAATGCTATTGGTGGCAAGCGAGCTGTTTGAAAACTGAATGTATGAAATGCGGGAGGGGGGAAGGGGGAGAGGAACTCGGGTAGGGGGTTCGCGGGAGGGGGGAGGGGAACCAGGGAGGGGGGAGGGGAACTTGGGAAGGGGACCTGGGAGGGGGAGGGGAACTCGGGAGGGGGGTTCGCGGGACGGGGGAAGAGGGGGAGTGGAATGGAGAGAGGGAAGGTGGAGGAGACAGAGTGGGAACGCGAGAGGGGAAAGGGACGCAGGAAAAGAAGGGGAGGTAGAAGGGGAATGGGACGAATGGGAAAGAACACGCAAGGAGAAACAATTTCTTTATTAAATGGCATAGCAACGCATGCCGGGTACCAGCTAGTAGACTATAATTTATAATTTTGAATGTAGCTATCACTTTGTGGTTTTCCATTATAGAAAAATGAAACAATACAACTTTGTATAAACCACTTATATAATGCGTAAATCCTATCGGTTTCAGAACATTGTTTGAAACTGTCAAATTATTATAAGCTTTCCCTGAAGAAGGAACGTTTGTTCTGAAACCGGTAGGATTTACGCATTATATAAGCGGTTTATACAAAGTTGTATTGTTTCATTTTTCTATAATTTATAAGGCTAGCTAGAAAGGGAATGCGGGAGGAGAACGGGGACGCACGGGAAAGGTGATTTAGGGAGAAACAATGTATTTTGCATTGCAACGCACGCCGGGGATCAGCTATATGTTATAAATCGGTAGAAATCCGGAATGAGGGGAATCCACATAAGAATTCACATTACTACAAATTGAAAACATCGTTGAATAGATTTAGTCTAATTCTGATATCTTTCAAATTTGGACTACGTGATCATTTTATATCTAAATATGACATCTTGAAAAATTCAACATTAATACACGTAAAATTAAAAGGTAATTGATTGATTTAATGTGTGTACATAAAATAATTCATGGTTATCTTGATACTAAAAAATTATTTCTAGTATCGAAATGAAAACGTTCCCGATTCTTATTGTTTATAACGCCACGGCAATATTTCACCAGAATATGTACATTTAAAAATAGTATTGGCTCTTTAGCCCTCTGTTTTAATTATTGTATCGACTGTATGCTGTGTGGAGGATCTTTTTAATGAAAGGAACGAGAGAAAGTTCTGGGAAGTTAAAAGGTGGGGAGAAATCTGGGCGTCAGTGTATACAGCATTGACGGACATTCGAATCCATCACTTCAACTGCGGTGCATGGCAATGGGTCGAGAGTCCAACTGGAAGGGTCCAAAGGCCTCCCTCAAACACTCTCTTTCGATCCGACCCGCCATGCAGCAGGTGGGTGCCGCCAAGACTCGGGTCTTGCGTATGGTATGTCGGGACAAACCTCATCGCATGATTTTTTTTAATGATTGAAGAAAATAATACAAACAAATCTAAAGGAAAAATGAAGGAGAACAAGATACAACAAATAAAAAGGTAATGATTATAAATGGGAATCGAACCCAGAATCTCCCTCTTACCGGTACAATGCCTTAAACTACTTGGCCATTGGAACCTATTTAATTTATGTAATTTTAAAATATATTTTTTTAATTTCACATTATCAATCTTTTGCCAAAATTGTATTTTCCCTTGAATGAGTTTAATAAAATTTTAATTTTTATGTCGATGGATAACAATATTTTGTATTTTAGACAAAATAGGTATTCTTAATGTAATTTGCATAATTTTATGTTATGTACAATAACTGAGTTTTTATAACAGGATTGTTGTAACGTAAAGTGAGAATATCTGTAAGAACCCAGTATAAGTGTAAAATAGTTTGTTTGCAATGATAGCAAATCACTTTGAACACACCACTTATTAATAAGTGGTGTGTACAAAGTGATTTGTTTTCATTTAAATAAATTAATTAAATAAAGCTATTATTAATGACGTTGTTTACTTTTTAAACGACTTAAAAAAGGAGGAGGTTCTCAATTCGACTGTATTTTTATTTTTTGTAATTTTTTTTTTATGTTTGTTACCTCAGAACTTTTGACTGGGTGAACCGATATTAATGATTCTTTTTTTTATTTGAAAGCTGGTGCTTCTCATGTGGTCCCATTTTAATTTGGTCCAGTTCCAACAATGGCATCCATGAGGAAACCATATAAGTCTTAAATTTGCATTAAGTATGTGCGCGACAAATGGACGAAGAACTCAATATCACGCAAACCAATTTCGATGATTCTTTTTTTATTGGAAAGGATCTACTTCAAGAGTAATTTGATGAGAGTTTGGTTAGGTTCTGATTATCGGATCCATGACAAATTAATGAAACTCGGCCGAATCTCATAATTTGACCCTAACGTCGTTATGGTCAAATTATGTCTGTCTCATATGAGCAGCACGTTTAGTAGGTTTACCCATATTCAGACAAATTAGTGTACTTCAGATTCACTAAAAATCAAAAAATAAACAAAAATTTTAACAAAACAAAAAAACGACTTAAAAAAATGCACTAAAAAGTAAAAAAATAATTTCGTACTCTTCTACAACTTTATAATCAACGTACTTTTTCTAATCATCAATATGTAGGTACGATTGTTATTTTTGGAGTCGGTGTCAGCAAGTCACTTGTACGACACAAGCACATCTCATTTATAACTACGTTTGTAGTTACAAACCTACCTTGGCTGACACCGACTCCAAAAGTAACAATCGTACCTACATATTGATGATTAGAAAAAGTAAGTTGATTATAAAGTTGTAGAACAGTACGAAATTATTTTTTTACTTTTTAGTGCATTTTTTGTAGTTGTTTTTTTGTTTTGTTAAATTTTTTGTTTATTAAACGACTTCAAAAAGGAGGAGGTTCTCAATTCGACTGTATTTAAAAAAAAAAAAATTATGTTTGTTACCTCAGAACTTTTGACTGGGTGAACCGATATTGATGATTCTTTTTTATTTGAAAGCTAGTGCTTCCCGTGTGGTTCCATTGGTCCAGTTCTGACAATGGAATCTATGAAAAAAACATATAAGACTTAAATTTGCATATTTGCATACAAGTATGTGCGCGACAAATGGACGAATAGTTCAATATCACGCCAACCGATTTCGATGATTCTTTTTTATTGGAAAGGATGTACTTCAAGGGTAGTTTGATGAGAGTTTGGTTAGGTTCTGATTATGGGAACCACGACAAAGTAACGGAACTCTTCAATTCTTAGGAGCAAATTAACGGTACTCGGCAGAATCTCTTAATTTGACCCTAACGTCGTTATGGTCAAATTATGTCTGTGTCATATGAGCAGCACCTTTAGTATGTCTACCCATATTCAAACAAATTGGTAAGTGTACTTCAGATTCACTAAAAATCAAAAAATAAACAAAAAATTTAACAAAAAAAAAATTACTTCAGAAAATGCACTAAAAAGTAAAAAAAAATCATTTCGTATTCTTCTACAACTTCATAATCAACTTACTTTTTCTACTCATCAATATGTAGTTATGATTGTTATTTTTGGAGTCGGTGTCAGCAAAGGTATCCGCCCGGCATGTTCACTTGACAGCTCGCCTCTCGCCTCGTCAAGTCGCTCGTGCGACACAAGCACATCTCACATATGTATGTAGTTACAAACCTACCTTGACTGACACCGACTCCAAAAATAACAAGTTGATTATGAAGTTGTAGACGAATACGAAATTTTTTTTTTTTACTTTTTAGTGCATTTTCTGAAGTCGTTTTTTTGTTTTGTTAAAATTTTTGTTTATTTTTTTATTTGAGCACTAGACAAAGTTTCCATGCCTCGGAACCAGTGGTTAGTGGCACGCGTAATTAAAGTATTAAATGGGAAATGGGAAATGGCTTGGAGATAAATGGAAACATAAAAAACTTGCATATTGTGAAACTTATTTCACTTCATTCATTTATTTAATTTTTAGTTTTTTTTTTAAAGTTTTTTATTCATTTCACAATACAGTCTCGCATAATAATTACACACTTTACAGAAAAAGTAGCAGTGTACGATTTTTCATTAGAGTAAAGGAAACACACTTTACAAATGTTGTTATTCGAAAATAATATGCGAGTGTAATATTAATTTGAACAACGATTTGGTTTTAAATAGCGCTCTTTCGCAATCTCAATAAGGTAGGTATAATCCTTTGAGATGGATCGAAAATCAAATAAAGAATTGTTCATGCATTTCACTACGTACTTGAAAATATCAATTTTTAATTTCTTGGATTAAATCACGACTTCTGAAATCTAATACAAGGGAGTTATTGGGATTATTTCGAAAGTAAAATGATTTATATTTATATTTTTTTGCTTGTAGGTAGTACTCCTATGTAGGAAGTATTTCAGAGTACGACTTCGGGATTTGGTCCCCATAATACGCAATTCACAGCAATAAAGTAGAATGTGTTCAAAACAAGTACCTACATAAGAATACTAGCTCACAAATTTGAACAACACCGGAATCTTGATAATATGCTGAAAGACTTATTCACTTTAGTTTTCAAGTCTCCCTCTCCAAAAGATAACATATTATATCAGGTTATACAGGGAAATTTCTCTGTTTAAAATTATAAACAACATGTATCATTCATCTTTAATTAATCAAACTAATATTAATGTAAGGCCAAAATTTACGAGAAATCCTGAAACTTTTGGTTCGATACTTATTGTAATAATGTAAGTTTTTTCAAACCAACGCATCGGCAAGATCGATTCGATTGTATAATAAATACTGTGATCGTTAAAACTTGGATATATGTTCGAATTCAAGCACTATCTTTAAAATAAACTTATACTTGCGTTTACCTGATTATCTCCTCACTTAGAGCAACTTTATAATTATTGTATCATGTATCTATTTAAGCATTGGCTCTATAATATGTGAATATTTGTGATGTGCTTATGTACATTTCGACATACATACATACGTGAACACATGTATGTATACACATATGCATACTATATTTCCTCTTTGATTGATGTACTTGTAATTTAAACTAACTTGCTATAACAATGTTGATAATGTTAATTACTGTAATAATTTTGCGATGTATGCTATTGGCGATCCTAACGCAATACTACGTCATTCACATTTATGCATTATTTGATTTTTCCAGAGATAATTTTATGCAAATTTTAGATCAAATTTATTTGAGTAACCTGTCAATGAAATAATTAATTGGTTTTATTTTTTCTTTTAGGTAAGATTAAAGGACCAAGTATTAACACAGAACACACCCAGTATCTACTCGGAACAATATAATATCATCGATTGGTAAGCAATGTATTTATAGATATTATTTCGTAGTTTTTAATAATAAAAAAATAAAGTTATTTGATACTTATCAGATATTCAT
Source organism: Limnephilus marmoratus (assembly GCA_917880885.1). NCBI lineage: Eukaryota > Metazoa > Arthropoda > Insecta > Trichoptera > Limnephilidae > Limnephilus > Limnephilus marmoratus. The sequence goes on along the minus strand of OU862916.1, from coordinate 39,908,966 downwards.
CGCAATCACTGAAGAGATACTGATATAAGTGTGTTGTAAGCGTGTCAGTGTGTCCGAAATAAGCTATTTTTAACCCCCGACGCAAGGAGCGGTGTTATAAGTTTGACTTTTTGTGTACCTGTCTGTGGCATCGTAGCTCCTACTCCGAAACGAATGAACCGATTGTAATGCGATTTTTCGTTTGTTTGAAAGCTGACGTAATCGAGATGATTCTTAGCTAAAATTCGTGAAAATCTGTTCAGGCGTTTCAAGGTCATCAGCTCTCTTTTGTGTCGGGGGTTGTTTAAAATTTTGTTTCCTTCCGGAGCAATCAGTATTATAGCGACTACAATCGATATTAAGCTTTGTATTCCTGATTTTTAAACACAAATATCCTTCATTTATTTTATTTTATTTTTGTAATAAATATAATTTATTTTGTTGTAAATAATACATTAACAGTATAAAGAAGCTTTGACTGTCCAACTAGGAGGGTCTCACGTTCTAGGACACGTTCTCCCATTCTTCACGGATTTCTTTCCGTGAAGCTTTAAGTTTTAAGCTCTTATAAATATTTTATTTTATTTTTTAACATAATATATATTCAGATGTCGAGTTGAAAAAATAATTATAGGGAAATGATGTCACCAAATGTCATTTGGTGAAATCAATTTTTTCTCAATGTTGACTGCAAATTTACGGTTCGTAACTATGCGAGAATTCGAACAATAATTATTGTTCAACCTTGTGTAAGAAGCAATACTAACTCAAAAGAGTGAAAATATATTTTCAATCAGTAGAAATGAGCGTAATATATTTCAGTCAAACTTGTGACCTCTCACCGTAACATTGCATTGGGAACTTTCGAGAAGATAATATATACAAAATTATACATTGTACAGAGAGTACGTATACAATTGTAATTTGCATTAGTTTTTTTTTTTTTTCAAATTTATAAATGAACCCCTTCTTAAGGTTTTGTAGGCACCGCGAATACGCATTTTGTGAGCGAGCATAATTTTTATTTTACTTTTTTTTTTTTTTAGTATAGTCACGTCGGGGTCACCAATTTTGGAGGGATCGAGTTATCTCCGCTTACCTGTCAAAAATATCCCGCTTCAAAGGTCACGGATCTTACCAAATTATAACACCGTTTAGTACAGTGCAATTGATTTGAAACAAGTTAAATGATTACATGTTTTATATCCGCGACAATAATTTATTATACATAAGCGATTTAGTAAAGTTTACTGGCGGGGAGAAGCGTCGTTGACAGAATGATCTCGAACTTTATTTTTACTCCGATCTCACTTTGGTCGTCTGCACATTCCGACTGCGCAGATAGTGTTGCTAGGTTAAAAAATGATGCTCGCTCACAAAATGCGTATTCGCAGTGAGAACAGTTTTTTTTAATGTAACCAAGGCTTTCCGTACTTTGGTCAAATTTTCACGAAATTTGAGGACGAATAGTTTTCATAATAATTGAGTTTTAAAGGTTTTTTTCATCACAAATCCATTTTAATGGAATTACTTCTCGGAAAGAGGCGAAAACAGAAAATGAACTTCATTCAGAGTCGTAGAAAGGACCCGTTCTCATGTGACATTGTGACAATATGTTCCCAAGAGGCAAATGTCAACCGTGTACAAATGTTGATTTGTGTTATTTCAAAATTTATTAATTAAAAATAATATAAAATATATTTGCGGCACATTACAGGGTGAAAGATACTCTCAGTATCCCCCTGGTGAAAGACCCCCACTAACTAAAATTCATTGAAACGTTGCTTTGACAAATATAAATAACGTTTTAAATTAAAAACTCTTTAAACTTTGAACTTTAACACAATTTTATATAAAAACCTCTTAAAAATAATATTTAAGTAATTTAAAGTATTATCACTTATGCACTGAATCTACTACGTGTATATATGTATATGTGTATATATATGCTTAAAATGTGTACACGTATGCGTACTCATGTTTTTTGTATTCGTATGATTTTGTGTATTTACCACTATTTGATTTTGATCCTCCTTGTTTTATGTACGTAATTTAATTTATAAAAGATACTTATTGTAAGAATGTTGAGAGAGTAAATGGTGTGCTCACATATACTCGTTATTAAAATCAGCATTGTAACCACATTGAAAGTGTAAATTACTTATACAACTAAGTGATGTTCTGTTGGCGAGCCAATAAATAAAAAAATAAAGTGTGCAATTCACACGTGATAGAAGTGAAACTAGAAAGTCGCTAGATGTCCTTTTCTTTTGCCTGTTTATTTTTAAGTTCCGTCCGCTGGATTTCTCTGGCCGCTGAGATTTGCGACGCACTATACCGCTGCGCTATGGGACGCGCTCGGCGAGGCGCGTATTTACGCATTATATTCCGACGACCCGTAAAAAAACAAAGCGGCCAATGAGCGCAGACCTATCGTTGTTTCGGTTTTATATCTCAACCAATAGGAGCCTTGAGCGCAGTTTGATGCTTCGCAGGTGCCGTAGTGCATCATTTCCGTTTCATCCGAATGTCAAATCACTCTAACGGGGCTAAGGAAGTTTCACTTCAATAAATAAATTTATTGGCATAATAATTCCGCTTCACACCACGGACGCAGGTTTCGGCCTAACTGAAGTTTCAGCTAATTTTTGGCAGAAACTGAGACCGCAGCTGAAACTCGTTTCAGCTGCGGTCTATTTCGACCACAACTTCGGTCGGTCACTAACTACCGACTCGTTTAAAATAGACCAAAAATCTCGCGGGGGTTGTCTAAAACAGTATTTAAAGAAACACTGTGATTTTTTTCATTCGTATAACTTAACTGAAACAAACATGTTTATAATAATTTTCGGAGCATACTTAGCGATTCTTTTCTATCGAGGGGAATTCCACATAATTTGCGTTTCGGCGTGGTAAATGTATATATATTATCTTCAAAAATAACATATATATTTTTAAGAGCTTAAAAACTTTAAATATTTTAGGGAGATATGTAAGAAATCGGTAGAAATTCGGGTAGCGGTGGCTTAAAGAGATAATTAATATCGTCAATACTGAACTACATAAATGAATTACAGAGCGTAATTATAACACATATAATCAAAATATAACTTTTTGTTATATATTTAGACAAAAATTGTCAAAGCATATACATACGCTCGAATTGTGCAATCGAATTCATACAGAGAAAATTAACACGTGTTTGTATCTTTATCACGAAGGTTTATCTGTTCAATTTGGAAAGTACATATAATGACCGAATTTTGAACTACATATAAACTTCACTCTGATAGCCAGATGTAAACTTTCTGATTTATTGCTTCTACACAAAATTATACAAGCATCAGTTGATACGCCAAACATTTTATCCCAAAAATAAATTCAACAATCCTACCATAATAATAGGTACGGGACATTATTTCTACTGTACCACGAATATTAAGAAATTATTGCACTATATTCAGGTCTTTAATGGCCTCTTTAAACACTTTAAAAAATATACTTCACCATCAATCATATCAAGCTGATATTGTGATGAAATCCTTTATTTAAAGACGTAGGACATACCTTAATAAATCAATGTACCATCAGCCATGTACCATGTGCCAATAATATATTGTCAGTGAGTCTTTTAAATTTCACCTTTAATGCATTTAATTCTTGTTTTTAATTTACTTTTGCAAGCCAGCTTATTATTTTTGTTACGTTTTTGTCATTATTTCTGTTATCTCTGTTATTTCTCTTAATATATTCGAATCCTACATATATTTATGTAAATTTGTGGCCACCATGCCTGTTTTTATTATTTATTAACGCCATTTTTAGGAGATGTGTGGATAGAAAAAATTATTCAGTATTTACACAGTATAACTGAACTGCTTCAAAAACAACATTTTGTTTAAAGGCAAATGGAAGATATTCACTGAATTGGTATAGTTATTTCCCTCCATTAGTATCTGGGCAAAGAGGAATGCATACGGTAGTTAGTCCCAGAATATCTGGACTGAAATAAATCCTGACTTCTAATATTATGTAGTGGAATCCGTAAGCTTATCAATGCGAGCAATTCTGGACTATCAACTACTTTAATATTTTATTTAGAAATATCAAGTCTGTGAAAATCCTTCTCTAAGTGATAATTTAAGCAATTTCATATCATTTAAAAGAGTGTTGTGGTTCAACATAATTACGAGAATACCCTTTTTAAAATTTATTTTGTATTTATTAAAATTTATTTTGTATTCTTTGTACATCATTAAAAAAAGTGTTGTGGTTTAAAATAATTTCTGGAATACCCATTTTAAAATTAAGAAAACGTAGGAATTAATTTCGTATTCTTTTAATAAGATAGATGTGTACTATAATAAAATAAAATATATTGAAAATAAATTAAATAAACCGTCCAACAATTAGATTTTGATTTAAACATAATCGTAAGAATATTGAAATAACGGCTCCATTTGTGTAGCAGGCAAAGTTCTCAATGTGCAATGTAATAAAATATCTTTTTTTTTATAAATAAGTGGCGTTATAAAAGAATTAAGTGACAAGATTTATTACCTTTTCCGAGGTGATGAGAACTCATCTTGAACGTTTTGCTTCAGTCGCGGTATTCACTCTACTGAAGAACAAATCAGTGCTGGTATCGCCTAATCGATCTTATCAATAAATCGATACATTAATACCAAACGTCACAACTCTAATACAGATATCTCGGTTCGGTGAGACATTACCTGTTATCGCGTCATTCCGAATCTATCGCCCAATGACAAGTGTGTCCCTCTAGGAAAGTCATTTCATCCAGATTTATAGACAACTTGCTGAATTCCCCGGCCCTGCTCGGGGTTCGTACAGAGTTTTTCGAATTCAGATGGAGACTTTTTTGAACGTCAAGTGCGCAAATTTTCACTACGATTTATCAATATTCTGCTTTAAGGGGTGGGGAAAGAGAACGGGGTGATTTTTTAAACTTCATTCACACAGTGACCTTCCCCTTGTTTTGAAGGTCAAGTGTGCACAATTTCATCAACCTCAGAATAAAAGCAGATTAGTGTACAAAGCCGTTTGTCCGCCAACCCGCGCGCCATAAAAAGACAATTCACTTTATACAGGGTGTTACGGGACGTACTTGACTTACTTTAAACCAGTGATTCCTGAGATTATTTGTAGTAAAAATTGTAAATGAAATTTTGTACTCCGGTAATATTAGATTTTTTTTTCTACAAAACACATTAAAAAAATAGTAGGTATTGCGAAGTGAAAGGTTGGTTGGTCACTCGGCTGAATGACCATTGACGAAATATGTAAGAATTTTAACGCCCTGTGTACAGAGTGTCCCAAAAGAAAGTTGATATTTAGTGGATCGATTTAAAAAAAAGTAAGAGTTCTATCGAAAAAATCTTTATTAAATACTAAAATACACAATTTGGGAATTTATTTCTGAAAAATAATATCGTCCAAATGTAAACCCTCACGTTCGCGGCATTCATTTAATCGAGGAGTAAAATTTCTTATGACGGCTCGCCAGGTAGGCTTCGCGATGGCTGCATTTCGTGACGGACATTTTCTTTTAATTGCATCACGGAAGTCGGATTTTTGGCGCACACTTTAGATTTGAGATAACCCCACAGGAAAAAGTCCATAGGGGTTAAACCAGGACCACGAGGAGGCCAATTTATGTCACCTCTCGTATGAGACGTGTTGGACGTATGTAATGTTGCTCCGTCTTGCTGGAACCATGTTCTTTGGTTATAGCCAGTAAGTTTGTAGGGGTGCAATATTAGGTCTTTGTGCAAAATGCTGTGTAACGATGATCTATACTTAAATGTATAGATCATCGTTAAGTGCTTGCGCGCTTCTGAATCGAAAAGTTTGAGTTGTCACGAAAAGACTGATAAACACTCTCTACGTTTTCTACCGTTCTCGATTACCTTAGTCGCCCGGATTTTGGTTTTGCCAGCGTTGTACCGATCTCTTCAAACTTTTTGACCGATTTTCGAATGAGAGGAATGCTTGACGCATCATTGAATTGACAAAAACCTCAAATATTGCAGAATCTTCTACGCGCTACAGTCACCGAATCACCATTTTTGTAAAACTCACGCACGCACAACGCGCGGTCGCTCCCGAGAAATGCTTCATAGCGACTAAATTCCCTAGAGCCAGACTACTGCTTGAAATACCCCCCGCGCCCCTCGGAAAAGTTGCGTTCACACAGAAAGCAAAACAACTTTCTTTTGGGACACGGACTCTGTATTAATAGATATTTCTTAGAAGTATATGCAAGAACAGGATCATAAAAAAGATGGCGGTGATTTTAAAATTAAATAACTGTTCATATATTAAAGGTATACTATTTATTTATACCCCGAAACACGCAGAAAAAAACTATTTTAGAACATTATTGTATTGAAATAGGAATAAATTGTATTGTAACGGTGTAATGAAATATAATGCATATTTATTTAACGATAAACACAATTAGTCTTTATTTGGAGTAGGTACAATTAATTTTAAGTACAACACAGTTCAATAATAAAAACAGTACAAATCTTCAACAATATAGGTACTGTAACAACCCAAAGGAAACCTAATTGTTCCTCAACCGCTCGTTAAACCTTTTGACAAAGGGGTTACGAATCTATTCACTCTGGGTTAGCTGAAAGTATTTTAGTCTAGCCAGAGATTATTCCTTGAAGATGCGCGGGAAAAACCGGGAGGTAACTTAACTTTCTAGAGTTAAAACATGAGCTTATACCGGTCAGACCATCTGTAAGCCTGAGCGGCGCGTGGTGCGAAATCTAACCAATAGCATCCCTAGCCCCTAATTAATTAGTTAGGGACGAAACGCTGCGGGAACGGGAAGGTTTTCGAGATTGAATAACTCTCAATTTACGCCTGAAATATGAAATGGCTTCTTACAGTGTACCTTTAATAATACTTTCACTTAGTTTTTATTTAAAAATTGCAGACACATTTTTCGATGTTCATTTATTATGTAGAATCTTCCTTATTTTGGAATCTTAACAATTCTTGAAGAAAGTTGGTTAATATATATTATTTACTAGCTGGTTCCCGGCATGCGTTGCTACGCCTTTTAATAAAGAAATAGTTTCTCCCTGCATTTCCTTTCCCATTCGTCCCGTTCTCCTTCCACCTCCACTTCCTCTCCCGCGTGTTCCCACTCCGCCTTCTCCACCTTCCTTCTCCCCACTCTACACCCCCCCTTTCCCGGTGGATTCAGTTTTCAAACAGCTCGCGTGCCACCTATTGCAATTTTTTTAATACAAATTTTATAATGCCAGAGCTCACCAGTAGTTTTATACAAACCTTGTCCTGATAATAACGAACACAATGAAAAAAGAATTATCCAATTTGGTGCAGTTGTTCGAAAGTTATGCGCGTACTGAACGCGTACTGTACTGTACTTATAAGTGTACTGAACGCGCGCTCGTTTTATTTTATTTTATTTAACTAGTGCCTACCTAATACGCATAGATTAAATGGTAACAACATCTCTTCTAGATCTTCATTATATTATAGTATCTGGAAAATCAACATAAAAAACAACCGAAATTATTGCAAATAGCGTGAGCGGTTTGGTTTATTTTTGCAGATACGAGTAGCTATCATCTCATACGAAGAAAGAAAATTTTCATTTTACGCAGTTGAAATTTTGAACGCACTATTTTCCATCGCCCTGAGAGCAAATAGGATGACAAAAGGTTTTTTTTTTCTAAACAATAATCGTATTAAGCGTGTCCTGCGATTCCGAAATCGACCTGCGCGATTTGTTGGTGTGATAAAATGATTACAGAAGGCGTGAGTTTCTGATGTCATTTTTTGCAATTTGCTGTACAATGGATTATCATACTTACCGATTCAAATCAAGAAAAATCAGCAATGGCACCCTAAATGTCAATCACTTTCTTATCGTATATTCACCTCATCAGTACATTGATGTATATGAAGATAACAATAGGTAGATGTAAATGACAATAGGTAGCTAACGTCAATATTTTCCGGTGTAAATAAAATGCATTTAATCGTTGATTGTATTACAGATAAAACATATTAAAATGTATCTTTGATCACAAGCGACATTATCCAGACGTCATCTAACTATAGGATTGCAATAAATACATAAAAAAGAGTTTATATTTTAAATAAATATTGGGTATTGGCTATTCAAGGTGGGTAGGGAAAAGTAATGTGGAGTGTCGATACGCCCACCACCATTGGGACGAGAGGTGGGGAGAGACGCGGCACGGCCCGTCACTCCGTCACAATGGGTGCATCAAGCAACAGCTCTCTTAATCGTTATTTCGTCATTGTCATTTATCAATAAACCAAGAAAGTATCATACTTCTTATTTATTTTAACAGAACCCTACATATTAGATTAATATTATGAGAGTTTGCTGTATGGACGTGCGACATGGACCTTGAAGGTAAATACCGTGAACAGGTTAGAGGCTCTTGAAATGTGGCTTCACCGGAGAATGCTCAAGGTCCCAACACAGAAATTCTCAGGCGGGCTGGAGCAGATAGAGAAAGTCAGGAAAATTTCATATCTGGGTCACGTACTTTGAGGGGAGAAGTATAACTTGCTCCAAATGGTATTGAAAGTCAAGATAGAGGGTCGCCGAGGGCCTGGTAGGAGAAAAATTAATGCCTTGGCTGCGAAATGTCCTCCGGGCAGAGCAAAACACAGAGACATTTACCAGAGTGATCGCCAACGTCGGGGGGACCTGATAGGGCACACCAAGAAAAAGAAGAAGATGAAAGTTTAGAAACTCCATGGTAGACTATCACCATTACTCGCGTGATTGCCCATCCTCATTTTGATGATCCTTATTTTTAATTTTTTTTAATGTGAATACCGCACTAGAGTCCCAGTGGGACTATACCATATCCAATTTATATTTAGGGGTATGCTGTGAGGCTGAAGGTAGTATGAACAAGAAGGAGATGGGAAAGAAGAAGATGCGGAAACACCTGACTATTTAGATCTGGTCACCAAATACGGCTAAAGCCATTTCAAGCAACGTTTCAATGCCAAATGGTGGTCTTACTTCAGGGGAATACTGAGAGCATCCTCGATGGTCCGATGCTGTGTAGGGAACCAGCTTACACAGTGCGGTTGTAAACTGGGCACCCTAACGTTTATGTTTTGACTCACTAACGTACGTGAATAGTTCACCGGAATCTTAACAGATATCTCCAAAGCTAAGGGTGAATTTCGAAAAACTGGTCAAGTTTTTTTCAATTTTGCACTTATTTCTTGTATTACCTTATAGGAATGTTTTACCTACTGATACCCTATTGATAATATAACCAAATAAATAAGTAAGCCTCATCTTTTGGTTGTTTAAATCAGTAAAGGGGGCAACTACTGTAAATCGCTATGCACAAAAGTGGGCACACTATAAATTAAGCAAAAGGTATGTTTTTTTGACTGGGTCGTGCAGATACGTAAGATTATAGCCGTGAAATTATACATAGTGTGTATTTTTACGATAGCTTCACACAGGAGACACTGAGAAAACAATTTCCTTCGGGGTCTATGTCATCTTTGGGGATGCTGCGTGGAGGGTCTTTTAAGGGAAAGGAAATTCTGGAAAAGGAAAAGTTATGAGAGAATCTGGGGGTCATTGTATTCAGGAGTGACGGACGTATGAATCTGTTCCTCCGTACAAGGCGATGGGTCGAACTAGTCCGACAGGAGAGGTCAAAAGGTCTCCCTTAACCAGTCTCTCCCGATTCGCCTTACCACGTAGTATGTGAACAAACGCATCCGTCGCCAAGACCTGCACAAACCTCACCCCACGAACCCACACACCCCTGCTAATTCACCAAACTTACCAATGGCAGTGATATTCAATAGAAGGTTTCCGGGGCGGCGGTACCTTTACCTATACCCACCTCCCAGTTGGAAATGATAATATTGTAAACAAAACAATAACAAAAATCTTATGTATAATTTTAATGTCTTCCATTTAAAGTATCCAATCTGAAAATAATATTTTAATTCTTACAAGTTTTCAGATTAAAATAAGAATATTATGACAAACACCTCTACATAAATATATCTTTGTCCGTAAAACTTAACAAATCAAATAAATTACATAAAGTTGGCTCATAAAAATAGATTTACAGATAAACTTCTTCAAACTCCTTTGCGAAAACCACCTTTGGACAAAGACATTTTAAATACACAGCTTGTAAACTTTACAACACAGCTACGATCAGTCAAATAGAAACAAAGACTTAATTTGAACACGAAATAAAGAATTAGATTGCGAAAATACTCGTAGGCTATCTCACTATTGCCAAAATCTCTAAAACAAACCACACAAGGATGTGAATAACAATTACAGATCACCGACAATCCAACAACTTGCAATATCATCACCTCATTTGAAAAGTAATTAAAAGTGAAAAAAAAAAACGGTTAAATAGATTACGGTAGATTAGGTGATGGGCTATTTTGTTTATTTTTTTTTTTATTACCGATATATTTTTTGATTCCCTCCCTCTATTTAAGAAAAACATTTTTAGCACACTGAATTCGCACACATAACACACACACCCTCACCCTTCCACACACTCACACGCGCATTTACACACATACAAATACTCTCACACACCCCTCTCCTTCAATAATTTACTAATTTAATTTAGGTATAATGTATTATTTATCTCACAAAAACATAAGCATATAACTGCGACATGTCATTGGTACCGATTATTGTATTAATTCTATAACTTTGTAACTACTTTCCATTATGTAATAATGTACTGTTTGTTTCTGCAAAAATAAAATATAAATAAATTACTTTTAATGTCTTTTCAAAGGGTTGTTGAAATGCCACTTTATTGAGTTGTCGTGGAACCTTAAGAGGGCATTACCAGAGAAAGCCGGAAATACGTCATTTTCAAAAAAGTTTTTAGACGTATTGACTCTTTTCCACAAAAAAATATAAATGGATTTCGAAAGATTGTTCTTTTATCTAGCATAGTTATGTAATAAATTTTTAGATTTTTTTTTAATTTTTAGTATAATAAGGTTATTTCATAGGTCGTTGGCAGATTTGTTAAATTTTCAAAAAAGTTTTTGTATTATACCACACCCATTTCAAATAATGTAATCATGCAGTAAAATAAATCAATACATTATCTAGCAAAGTTATGTATTAGAATTTTAATTTTAGTTTCAATAAAATCATTAAAAAATATGTACGTACATGTGTTTCTTGACGAAAATTGGTCCATTTGTGTATTTATTTGCGCACTTACAAACTAATATATTTCAGATTTTTTTAACATTCTTATTAAATATAGACATTATTGAAAAATGAAAAATACTTATAATCAAAAAATAACTACAAAAAGTACACTATTTTAATAGTTTTATCATCACGCCTTTCAGCATTTTTGGACGAAGGTATAAATTGAAGCTAATTTGGATTGAAATAAATTTGATATTGAGTTATAATTTAAAAAAGCTGGTACGGAGAATAATCAATCTTTCTCATTGTAACCGCCCTGCACGATCGGAAGAACAACTTTCGACGAAATGTGGATTTTCGTCCGCTGGCTGGTTAAACGCTCTTAAGGTGATGGAACGTGTCCTCAACCGCAAACTGCTCACATACCTCGAGAAGAACAAAATTATTAACGACCGTCAATATGGATTCCGGCGGAACCGCTCGTGTGGTGATCTTCTCGCGTTTTTTTTCATTAGTTCCACACAGGAGGCACCGAGGATAACAATTTTCCTAGGGGCCTATGTCATCTTTGAGATTGCTGTGTGGAGGGTTTTTTAAGGGAAAGGAAGGAGAAGAAGATATGGGAAGGAAAAATGTATGAGGGGTCGGTAGGAATCTGGGGGTCAGTGTGGCCAGGAGTGACGTACGTATGAATCTATACCTCACACTGCGGTGCAAGGCGAAGGGTCGGGAAAATCCGGCTGGAGAGGTCAAAAGCCTCCCTCAATCAGTCTCCTCCGATCCAGCCCACCACGCAGTGGTTGGGCAAACGTATCTGCCACCAAGACCTAGACAAACCTCATCCCATCAACCCGGGCACCCCTGCTAAGTCACCAAACGTTGCGAACCACTTGGGGTGACCTGTGGCAGGGGTGTTGATTGTCCAATAAATGGTTCCCGGGGCGGCAGTACCCTTACCCGCCTCCCAAATTGTATGTGACGTATGTTTGGGGGCGGTGCCTGGAACGTTTCGGTAAAACCCAAACGGTTGCACTGGACATATCCAAGACCTTTGACCGGGTTTGGCACCGAGGATTTGTCAACAAACTGCCCTCTTCTTGAACTGGACTTCCCGCATCTTTGTGCATGTGGATTGCCGACTTTTTGGACTTTTTCGACTCAATAAAGTGACATTGACGGTCGTTAATAATTTTGTTTTATTTCAACAGAAATGCCACTTTATTGAGTTGTCGTGGAACCCAATTTACAATCAACCTATCCTAAAGAAAATAATATAATCTCTTCAAACCTAACTTCCATAATGATTATTACAATGTCTATTTTACTTCATCTTTTATACATTTGTAATATCATTCTCTTTATAGGATTAACCTACACTTCCTATTACCTTTCATAGGAAAATTATTCTATCAACCTCAAAGAAAGAATGTTAATATTATGTATTCTTCCTTAGAAAATATATTTTATTTATGTATGTATGTTTGTAAGCATTTACGTACCTTCTACACCTGTCTCGATACAGGTATATCCTAGTGTGACAAGCATAAAAAACACCTGTACACAAACTTTATCTCCTATTTTTTTTATACAGATAAATAAATAATTTAAAAAAAACCTTCTTAAAAGAATTTGTATCACCTACAAAAAGTAAGTTTTCGTAGCAAATACTTTGTGGGAATGTATAATTACAATTATGACAATAAAGTAACTTTGCTTTATTTCCACTATTCGCGCATTATATGTGAGATTGGTTAGGTATGCATTCACAGACTTGGTGGGTAGCAAATGTCAAAATCCTGAAATTATCCCACCTACCTAATCCTCCCATCCCAAATGTCACCATGAATAAAGGGCAATTGTTGCAAGAGAAGTACCCAACTTTAGAGAGGTGACTGTGGAACTTGGAACTCAGTGTGTGGGTGGTTTGGTATATTTATGCTCAGAGTAAAATAACATCTCAGACAGGGCGCAGCTATCATAACATCTTTCTATAAGAAGTATTACGATTTCAAAATTTAAATTTAATTTGTCAAGTGTACACTACAACCTGGAGACCTGTGAGGCCCCATCTGCAACAGTAAGTTCCTTTATCCAAACTGGGCTTATCTTATCTTCCAGAAGCCCAGATCTGAACTATAGACAGACACTATACATAGGGTTTGCGAGTGTACCTATGCATATCGTCCCATGTAACTTAGCGAGCAACGTAGTTTCAGGAATGATCCTTCGGGGGTTGCATAGGGCTTTGCTCTGCAGCACTTAACCGCCAAAGATACAGTTGAGTCGCAGTTTTGCCGTACCATCCACTTTATTATATATCTTTAACCAACCGGTTTCGGTTCGACCTGAACCTTCATCAGAGGAGAATAAAATGGTATATTAAATAAAACAATGAGTATTTAAAGGAAGAGAGAACATCAACTTTAGTGGGAAGCGAGGGGGAGGGGGGGATTCCTAAGAGGGTGGGGGTAAAGCGGTAAAAGTAGGCGTGGTGAAGTGAAATATGTTCAAAATTACAAATGAAAAATCTGACTATTCAGTAAATTGGTTTTAATTTTTTTTTTATGACTTTTATTTAATTAAAGAACTTCTAGATTATTAAGGCGTAGACCTGTCCCATTTCTATGTAGTACTTCTATCCCTAAAGATTTATTAACGAGTGATCTTTATCTATTGAGTGCGTTGCGAATTCTAAAAAACCTACACTATTTAGGTACCTCAAAGTGTTCAACCACCCTTGTTTGATCATTTCCAGCTGTTTTACCTGTGTAAAATGCTGGGCAATCATAACATGTAAGCTTATAGATTCCAAATTGGTTTAATTATTTTCTATATCCTTACAATTTATCGAAAGTTAGATTTTAAACTGTTAGATTTGTCAGATACCTTCCCCACGCCAAGTGTTACCCCCACAACAAAGTTGATGTTCTCTGTCCCTCTTCTATTTTAATCTAAATAATCTGTAACTCTGTATTTTATTCTCCCCTGGTGAAGGTTCAGGTCGAACCGAAACCGGTTTCATTTGATGAACAAAGTTTTTTAATTGTCATTATTATGTAAAAAAATAAGTTTATCTATTGTTTTATGATTTTGAAAATTATATAAAAGTGTATTTGAATGTTTGTTATGATTTTGTCTAATATAATTGATATATTGAGTGGCACGCTATCTAAATATTAAAATATTTATATCTAAAACAGCTGAAGTAAAATAATCATAAAATCAATGTATCAACTGAAATGAAAAATCTAGAGTAAAGATAAAATAATGTGCACTAGTGTGTATTAATTGGCGGCATTTTCTTTTGATGCGCTTGTGAACGCATTACAGATAATGCAAATAAGTACCCACAAGGTTGCACCTAATGTATGTATCTTCGAGATAAAGTAATTAAAAATATGCGCAAACAAAGGTTTTATTACGTATTTTAATGTCAACCTATTATTTCATTTTATGTTGAGTTCAGTTTGACAGAAAAAGGGGTGTTTATTGTGGTGTAGGTACTGTCGATTCCTTTGATTAGCAATATACTTAATTCTGATGATAAGGAGATTTCTATAATATTCTGGTTCGTCGAGATGACGAGACTTGTTTATTATCGTTTTGTTTTTATAATGAATGTGCTTAAGAGCGTTTAACCAGCCAGCGGACGAAAATCCACATTTCGTCGAAAGTTGTTCTTACGATCGTGCAGGGCAGTTACAATGAGAAAGATTAATTATTCTCCGTACCAGCTTTTTAAATTATAACTCAATATCGAATTTATTTCAATCCAAATTAGCTTTAATTTATACCTTCATCCAAAAATGCTGAAAGGCGTGATGATAAAACTATTAAAATAATGTACTTTTTGTAATTATTTTTTGATTATAAGTATTTATCATTTTTCAATTATGTCTAAATTTAATAAGAATGTTAAAAAAAATCTGAAATATATTAGTTTGTAAGTGCGCAAATAAATACACAAATGGACCAATTTTCGTCAAGAAACACATGTACGTACATATTTTTTAATGATTTGAAACATGCGTTTGCTAGATAATGTATTGATTTATTTTACTGCATGATTGTATTATTTGAAATGGGTGTGGTATAATACAAAATCTTTTTTGAAAATTTAACAAATCCTTAATATTTTGAATAACCTTATTATACTAAAAATTTAAAAAAAATTATCAAAATTTATTAAATGCGAATGCTAGATAAAAGAACAATCTTTCGAAATCCATTTATATTTTTTTGTGGAAAAGAGTCAATACGTCTAAAATTTGATTTGAAAATGACATATTTCTGATTATTTTTAATTGTAAAACTAACGTTTTTAAGACAAGATTTTTTATGCATGGCACAAAGTGTAACAATAATGATCAGCCTGAAACACTCATCCACATTGAAAAATCTTCCGAGAAAAGATACATGACGCCAACGGGACTTGAACCCGTGTCCTCTCGATTGCCGGTCGAATGCTCTGACCACTGAGCTATGGCGGCTTATCTCGTACCCGCCAAATGATTCAATATATGCTAGTGTTTCATTCAACAATTACTGCTTATTATATTTTTTCCACCTGAAAACAACCAACTTTATTTTTAAAAATAAAGTTGGTTGTTTTCAGGTGGAAAAAATATAATAAGCAGTAATTGTTGAATGAAACACTAGCATATATTGAATCATTTGGCGGGTAAGAGATAAGCCGCCATAGCTCAGTGGTCAGAGCATTCGACCGGCAATCGAGAGGACACGGGTTCAAGTCCCGTTGGCGTCATGTATCTTTTCTCGGAAGATTTTTCAATGTGGATGAGTGTTTCAGGCTGATCATTATTGCTTATAATAATTGACATATTTCTGGTTTTCTCTGGTAATGCCCTCTTAACGTACGTTCTAAAGGATGTTCTTTGTTAATCTGCGGCGGGGGAACCGCACACTAAAGATGCCCGCCTGTCGATCGGATGTGATCGACTATCTTATTATCGTATTAGACCCAAACATCCGACAGTTGTCCCTATCATCTGAAAATGATACCCATTGAGACCACTTAAAACTATATATTCTAACGACATCTGTTGAGATACATTGTAACTACACACATATCCTACAATAATTTTTTAAATTTTTGATAGTATATTTGTATATAAAACCCTTTTTTTTCATACCGAACTCAAATTAAAATAAAACGATAGGTCAACATTAAAATGAGTAAAAGAACCTTTGTTTTGATGATGGAAAAGATTTTAGCTTGACGATGCATACATTACGTAGGACCTATCTTGTAATGCATACATGTATACATGGGAAAAAATTGGCAAAAAATATATTTTACATCGAGCAAAATTGAATGGAAAGGCCATAATGTTACAAGTACTACCTTCATACACACCATTTTGCTGTCACAGTGGGAACAAAAATAACCGTATAACATCGACAGAAGTATGAAATTACCTACCTACCTATACCTGGATACGCAATTTATTTTTAAAGATTTGAAATGATCTGAATAGCTTTGAGGAAAGTCAAAGATAATTGCCATTACAGCCGAAACAAAATATAGATCTATGGATTAAAAGATAACCAGAGTAAATCTTCTGTCCAATGTCATTCTTGGTTGGGATAGAGTAAAATAGATCGCCCAAGAATGAGATGGATAAATAAATGGATTGACGTCTTTGATTTTTTTGCATTAATTGCGTAAGAGGTCTTGACTAAAACAACTTCCCTCATGGCCTGTCATCAGGAGTTGCGTATGAATCCATACCTCCCACTGCGGTGAGAGGCGTTGTATTGAGAGAGTCTGGATGGAGAGGTCAAAGTCTCTACCGATCCGGTCAGCCACGCAACTGTCGGGCAGACACATCCGCCACCAAAACCTGGACCAACTTCACCCATGTACCAAACAGATTTTGCCACTTGGGGATGCCTATGAGGTGGTGGTTATCCAATAAATGGTTCCCGGGCGGCGGTAACCACGCCCTCCTTCATATTTAAATGGATAAATCCCGCCAATTATCGAAAAAACTAGATTTTTTTTGGTTTTTAAGTTAATCCTAAAGTTCAAATAAGTTTACATATGAATTTCTACATGAGAAAATTTAGTTTGGTTCGCTCCTTCCATATTTAAAAAAAAATTACATGAAATTAAAAATAGGTAGGTAGGTACACCACTCCTTAGTATTTACTCCCTTACTTATAAAAGTGTTTTAAATTTCGTACAACTGATACGCAATCAATAATGCAGAGTAAACGGTTGTTATAAAACACGTGAAATATGAAAAAAAAGTTTATTAGTAAGGAGCCATGTATTTAATTTTTTTAATAGATTACACGTATGAATATGGGTCAATTTCGCTAAATCATACAGGACACACTATTGTGCAAACATTAACTATCGTCATACAATTTTTTATCTAATCTTTAAAATCACAAAATGTTTATTAGAAAATCAATCACAACTATCGATGTTTGCTTGCTCGAATTATCAATTTACTATTAGTAACATCTGTATTCAAAGATATCTATTAATTATCTAAGGCAGAACGCACCTAGAACCTAGATATGTGCCTTGTTATTTCCTGGACATTCCTAAGTAAGTACTAATTTCAATTTAAGATTTTTATCAAATTGTGTGATAATATC
Organism: Limnephilus marmoratus; assembly: GCA_917880885.1. NCBI lineage: Eukaryota > Metazoa > Arthropoda > Insecta > Trichoptera > Limnephilidae > Limnephilus > Limnephilus marmoratus. Next base: position 39,891,127 of record OU862916.1, on the reverse strand, counting down.
ATAATATCATAATATTTAATTATTTGCAGAAAAAGAAAATCACTTTGATAAGCAATTACTACACAAACCGTAGAGTTTTACTCATTGCAGATAAAATGTATCTTATAGTTTATTATTTCTTATCTAATCTATATTCTATTTATGTAGAAATACCAGTTAGGTACAATCAAACACGTTTTTGTTACCATGGATTGCTTGGAATGTATATTTTTTAAGATTAGATGATTTTTTTATATTTTTTCTAGTGTGTTCCAAAGAAGAATAAATTCTATATTTAATCCACGTAAGTATTTGAAGAAATTTGAAAACATATTATCTTCTTGTACGATTGTATGTAAAATACCGTGGCACTCGGGTAAATTGGTATATGTGAGTAAAAGTGAGTTGTTAAGGAAACAAAAACAAAATAAATTTCCCTCAGGGCCTATGTCATCTTTGGGGATGCTGTGCGGAGGGTTTTTTAAGGAAAGGAAGGAGAGGAAGTTTTGGGAAGGAAAAATTTATGAGGTAGAGGTAGGAATTTTGATTCAGTGTCCAGATCATTTGCTATCAAGACGTAAACGTAACGAATCACTGGGGGAGACAAATGACAGAGGTATTGGTTATCCAATAAATGGTTCCCGGGGCGGCGGTATCCATTTCCGTCTCCCGAATTGTATTAATACTATAATTAGATAGGTTTCGTTGGTCTTCAGTTTTAACAGGCTAGCGGCCGAGGCCGTTTAACAAACTAGTACTCCATCATTGTAAAAGCATCATATTCGTTTATATGAGAGTGAGAAGAATTGACATATTGTTAGTTTTGGGAATGTAAACTGAAGTGGAACTAATAACGAAATGCAGGTCGAAACAGGGCGCCATCTAAATTATTAACATCTGCGCTGGTGGTGAACACCGTAACGCTGACCGAAGCATTGGCTAAAGAAGTAGGCACTGAACACGACATAATTCCCCAAAAATAAGTTAAATATATTATAAGTTAACGTTAGTACTACTAGTAGTATTTATTTGCGATTCTAATTATGTTTATATGGTATATTAAATGGGCCCGTCATTTTCAAGTTCGCAAGTACATTGTACACACATCGCACCCGGGGAATAACAATGGCACAATTCAAAAAACTTATTTTTTTCAGGAGAGCAGTTCGAATATTTCGTTTGAGTGTATTAAATTAGTTTATTAACCAATAAAAAACATTCAATTTTTTGACTTGTGCCACTATTCTCGCTCAGGTGCGGCATATTCGTAACAAATTAGCATTAAAAACCCGCTCCGCGGGTTTTGGCCGCTAAGATCTGACGTATTTCTAAAAGACTTCACGTACGAAAATGGTTTTGCATAAGGCGCGGCGTCAGAGATGTACTTGAAATCGGGTTCTAAAATTTCAGCCGTACAAACGCTAGCATATTAATACTAATAGAATAAATAGATGGATTATCTCACAATAAAGAAAAAAATCTTTAATAAATACTTACATCAAAATCAAAATCAAAATCATTTATTGTACAAAATTTTTCACTTAGTACAAAAGGTATAACTTATAGGTACCTATATCTTATTTCTTCCAGTTAACCTAACATGTTATACAGATATGAACACAAAAGTGGTGTAATACAAAGTGAAATTGTTTTAATTTATGATATAAACATAAATATAAAAACAGTTGTACCTATGTGAGGTATTCACTTAATGTGTAATGAGACCTGTTCAGAAGGAATGTTTTTAGTGATGAATTAAATCTGAGTGTATCTTGTAATTGTTTAATATCATGTGGAAGGTTGTTGTATACTTTAATGGCCATGTAAAAGGGTCCTTTTTGGAAAATCAATTTCAATATTCTCTTTAGTGACACATTAATAATCTATATTAATTTTTGTTTAATACATTTACACCTAGATATAACAGATTTGATGATTTATATCTGAAATGACTTTTTTATAATGTAGATAGTGTACATATTATGTAGATAAAATCGGTATGGAAATATTTGTCGCCAGTATCTTAGATCGCTAGATTGGTAATAACTTAGTAAATTAGAAAAATAGGTATCTAAGGTTTCCAATGACAAAAATCTGTAATCATTTTTTAATTCTATGAAATTCACGGTGACCCGACAATTCGTCCTGCGACAATTCATCCGGCGACAGTTCATCCTGCGACAGTTCATCCGGCCGACAGTTCATTCTGCCGACAGTTCATCCTGCCGACAGTTCATTCCGCCGACAATTCATCCTGCCTGATCATTTGGAAGATTTTTATTAAGTAAGTATGCAAAGAGGATATATGGCCTGGAGGCATCTTAAGTGGAAATCCGCTGTAAAAATATTTTTACTAACAATAATTTCGACTCTCCGAAGAAGCATGCGTGAATAACAAAATACGACATACTTATACTTATAGGTTATACTTATAGGTTAGGTTAGGATAGGTTAGGTTAGGTTAGGTTAGGTTAGGTTAGGTTAGGTTAGGTTAGGTTAGGTTGAATTGTCAGGATGAATTGTCGCCGGATGAATTGTCGGCGGGATGAACTGTCGGCAGGATGAACTGTCGGCAGGATGAACTGTCGGCAGGATGAACTGTCGGCCGGATGAACTGTCGCATGATGAACTGTCGCCGGATGAATTGTCGCAGGATGAACTGTCATGGAACCGAAATGGACGCACCAAAATGTCTAAGAATTTGTTGCGCAGTTTGAAAATCAACAAAGGTACTTTCGAACGTTTTATCTAAAATTCCAATACGTTTTTCATGATATATATTATAGATTTAGAAGCTTATAGCTTATAGTTAATGAAATTTTTCACTGGAAACCTTATACATTTTTTTTAACTAAAAGGTTGGAATTTAAAGATCAGAATCATTCGTAGTATTTCTTGCGTTAGCAGACTATATTTAGTTTAGTGTTATTTTTAACTGTTGACCTTTAAATACCAAAAAAGTAAAGCAATCAGTTTTTTTAATGACTTTTAAATTTTTTTGTAAAACTATCGATATCTGTATTGCTTTTTTAATATAATATCCTGTGCATAATGACCTCCACGCTAGGAAATCACCTATTTGGTGGATTATATTTGTCAAGCAATGATTTTTCTACATTAGCTCCTCATAGGAGGCTCTGAGGAAAAAATATCTATCATGGTTAATGTGTCCAGGAGTGACGGACGTCTGAATCCATTCCTCCCACTGGGTCGAGAGAGTCCGGCTGGAGAAGTCAAAAGATCTCACTCAGCCAGTCTTTTTCGATCCGACCCACCATGGCTTAAGTGGGCAATTGCATCCACCACCAAGTCCTAGAAAAACCTCACGCCGTGAACCCGGGCACTCCTGGTAAGTCGCCAAATGTAGCGAACTACTTGGATTGACCCACGGCAAGGGTGTTGGTTATCCAATAAACGGTTCCAAGGGCGGCGGTACCCGTACCCACCTTCATTTAAGTGTTTAAGATAAATAGCATTAAAGAATGCTAATATTAAGTAATAGTCGTAAAAAGTTAAAACAACTATTAATCAAATTCTTTCATTTCACGAGGGAAATTTTAATAAAAAAGGTTTTTTCGTGCGTGTTTTGTGAGAGGATCGCAAAATGAAGATGAATTCTTCCCTTATAATATGCTCTGTAGAATCCAACAACATGCTTAGGTAATTTAATTTAAAACGAGTTTGAAAAGCTGCATAGACTTTGCATTTAATTGAAATTTAACTACAGGATTCCATCACGAACAGCTTCATAAAAATATCAACAATTTAAATAATGGTGCCTTCACAAAAGATAAAGATTTTTTCTAGGCCAAGTGATCTTTTGAACGATGCATTAAATTCTGCTCAACACTATTCCATCAGAACACACTACATAAAGTCAATAGGGTTTTTTTTTAATAATAAATATGCAGATTTTTTTTAATACTTCATGGGTAAAACCTCAAATAGTTTTGTTTAATCATTGAAGATAATATTAGCCTCTCTCAAATGAAAATTAGAAATTACGAGTATCTAGGAATTGAATCGGACCTTTCGGTCATTAAATGTATCATACTTCGACCCGCTGGAGCACTCTTTACCACAATATGGCACCATTTAAAATACCTCGGTTTGCATTGCTGCCGGTTTTAGGTAAATTTTCGCTGGATGCATTATTTTTTTTTTTTAATTTTTCCATATTAAAATTCGAACGTAGGTTTTTTTTAAGTCGGCGGAAAACATTCAAAATGGTCATCAAAAAATCACGAGCAATCAGAGAAAAAAGTTAAAAATCGCGTTGTGCGTAGAGTGGCTAAGAACTACCAATATTATCTTAATTTTCACCTTATTATTCAGCTGCTATCTTTGTGTATGATTGCAAAGTTCTTCTAGAACTAAATGAAATCTAGATGGTGTCATCAAACCGAAGGAGATTGGCCCGAATTTGCTCAGTGGTTAGAACACAGCCCCGGCAAGGCTAAGTTCCTAAATTCAATTCCTGGATGCGACCGTTTCTTTTACTAATTTTTCCGTTTCAAATTTTCTTTTCTGAGCTAATATTGTCTTCAATGATTAAGTACACAATTATTTTACAAACAAAAGAGCAATACAAACCCATCTTCACGTGGAAAGAGTTTCACGTTATTGAAAGAATTTGGACACGGAACGCTTAGCACAAACTTCCATACTTCATTTTTTCTTTCTTCGCTTTTAAACACGCTTCCATACTTCATTTTTGGTAATGTGATGGAAAGGTTGAGTGAAACAAGCAAAAAACTGGTTACAGAGCGCCACAAATCTTCTTCTTCTCGCGTGGTGGAAAGATTGAGTAAAATAATATGGATACAGAACGCTTCACTTTATCTTCTTTTCGTATGGTGGAAAGATTGTGTTAAATAATCTACTTACAGAATGCTTCAATTCTTCTTCTTCTCATGTGATGGAAAGTTTGAGTGAAACATAAAAAATAATCTGGTTACAGAGCGCTTCTCGTATGTTGGAAAGGTTGAGTGAAAATAGCAAAAATCTGGAGCGCTCCGATTCTTTTTCTTTGCGTATGGTGGAAAGATTGAGTGAAATAATCTGGATACAAAGAGCTTCAATTCTTTTTCTTCTCATTAATTGATGGAAAGGTTGAGTAAAACAAGCAAAAAATTGATTAGAGAGCGCATCAATTATTTTTCTTCTCATATGGCGGAAAGATTGAGTGAAAGAATCTGGATATAGAACGATTCAATTTTTCTTCTCGTGTTTTGGAAAGTCTAAGTGCAAAAAACAAATTCTGGGTGTATATAAAAGGCTTCGTCTCCTGCACAAGCCGTGGCCTCTTCGAAAAATCTTCAGCCCTCGATTATTTAGTTGCAAAAAAATGTAAAAACCATCTTAACAGAAAAACGATCTCTGTATTTTATATTAAATCAGTATTACAGTTCTAGGCGCAATCATTAGTCATAGTCGCTGATAATATTACATTGCAAAGAAATATTTAACAAGATGAAAAGAAATTTGATATGTAGGAAGAATATGTAAGTGTTGTAGTTAACCTTTAGAAGAATTTCGATGTGACGTAGGCGGAACACAGAACTAACAAGGTAGTGTAACTTGATATACGGCGTGAAAGAGAACTATCACAATAATGAGTTGAAGAACTGTATATTATTTCCATATATTTCCAGGAACGAAAAATATCATATCACTCAATTTATTGCAAGGGAAATTGAATTATTTCTTCAATTATCGCAAATGCTATGTCGTTTATTTATTTTGTCATAAATCACAGTAACTAATTACAGATCATATCGTTTTAACCAAACCTCTTACACATCTAAATTTTTATAGATGATTATTAGATACTTAAACCAACATACCATTTTCAATAAAAACTTAATTTTGGTTTAGGGGCAAAATGCTTAATCAAATTGAAAAATATTTTTTCATTCAAAATATATAGCAAATATCTAGTACGAACGTGTGCTACTTTATTTATTTTTGTTTCAAATAATAAAATACAGGAAATTAAATTGATTTTGAAAATTAATCATGTTTAAAAAATATATTTTGCTTTATTCATTGGGCAAATATGATCAAAGTAGAATAAAATAATTAATAATGATATACATTTTTTTAATAATTATAATTAACTCTCAATCAAATGCCAAAAATGTCTCTGAAATCACTAAAAAATGTAAAACGACAATAGACTCATAATTTTATAATTTAAAACAAAAAGTAATAAAATAGCACGTGTGTTTGCTAGATATTTTGCAATACCTTTTCATTAAAAAATTATAATTTTTTTTTGATTTGGTATTTTGGCCTCTTATCTAAAATGAAGTTTTGTATGAAAAAAGGCCGCACTCTTCAAAAGGCGTAGTTGTGTGTGTGCACATTGGGGTTTTTTATAATTTCAACGGTTATGGCACGGCAACGGCAAAAAAAGGAATAAACGTACCTTCCTTCTCACAATAATGCTGTAGTTCGTTCTTTCACACTAAATAATAAGGAGACAAACTTCACTTATTGGATAACCGACACCCCTGTTAACTATTAACCCATTGGCCACAGAATTAATGAGCAAAAAAATTGGCCTTCACCACTGAATTAATTTTGTACTAAAACTTGAAAACCTTCATTGGTGTACTAAATCTGTTGTAGCTTTTAAACCATATATTCAAATGAATTAATTTCTTTAAATTTATTTACATATTCGATTAAGGCAAAGAAAAAAGTTAAAATAAAATTGTTTTAAATATTAAAATATGTGTAAATAAGGATACAAATATAACCTTCTCTTTTTTCGTAAGTTTTTTTCCACATTTTTATTCAAAAAGTTCCAAAAAAACATAATATTCATAAATCGAACAATAATAATTTTTGTTTTTTTACATACAAGTATACTTATAACTTATAACTAATAAAATAATTTGGTATGACAGTCATCAAAGCAATCACGGACGTTCAGGGTCCCTACCAAAAGTCTAGAACCACTCGCAATTTTGAAGAAATTAAATGGCGGCTAGCAGCATACAAAACTTGGAACACAAATATCAGAGAAAAAACATAAGAAATATTTTATTGCCAATTCTACGAAATGAATGATTAATTACCTACAGAATGATCGGGATTTAAAATTTTATTTAAAAATGTCATTGTTGCGCTCGTTTTACGTTTTTTGTCGGACCTACTCTAGCCCGTCAGCGTGCCGGGGTTTGTGGTTAAGTACCTGAGTTGCACACCCGGCAGGCTGCCGGGGTTTGTGGCCAATGGGTTAAGCGGTTCGCTACGTTCGGTCTCGGGGTTTGTTTTTTTTTTCATGGGGTATGTTTGTTCGGAGGCGTCTACTAATATCTACAGGAATTCCAAAAACTGAACAAATCGGACTAATATCTATGAAAACCAAAGTGAGGACGAATATCTACAGCTCAAACTGCTGACTAATATCTATGAGAACCAAAGTGAGGACGAATCTACAGCTTAAACTGCTGACTAATATCTATGAGAACCAAAGTGTGGACAGAACTGGCAGAGGTTGGGTTAGGTTAGGTTAGGTTAGTTATTACGTAATTGAAGTAATTTATGAGCTGTAGATATTCGTCCGACATACAGGCTGTAGATATTAGTCCTCACTCTGAAGTTCATAGATATTAGTCCAATGAGCTGTAGATATTCGTCCGACATACAGGCTGTAAATATTAATATCGGGAGTCTATTTGTTCCCGGGTTCATTAGGTTTGTGTAGCTCCTAGTGTCGGATGCATTTGCCCGCCTGTTGCATGGCGGGTCTTTTTTTCTCAGGGCCTCCTAAGGTCCCTAATGGAGCTAAGTTTAAAAACAATGTGCATACATACGTACTCCAACGGGAAAAAAAATAATTGTATTTCATCTCCTTCACTCGTATCAAAGATATTATTTGCCGGATGCCGTTGCCGTGGGAAATATGAAAGCAGCTATAATAAGTCCGATTAATAGTCCTTCAGGAAGCTTTTATATTTATTCAGATTCCTATTGAAGTTGTCCACATCTGAAAACAAATTATTAGCACACAAAATTTTAGGCAAACGATGAGACAAACAATGTACTTCTGTATTTTATTAATTTATTTATATCTATATATTACAGTTTTTACCTTATTATTAACATTTTTACATAATATATTTTGAAAACATTTTTAGAAATTAATATAACATTTCATTATGTTGGGTGTAAGATTGGTTTGAGAAGGTGAAACTGTTGGTTGGTAATATTGTATGTTTCGCGAATACCTCACTAGGAGAACCTGTGCTGAGGTGTTTACGTGTTTATGATTAAGTGTGACAAGTACAAGTATTTATGGGTTGTAGTAGAAAGTTAGTTTTTTTTATTTTTTTTACGTTTTGATGGTAATAATTGTACATTAATTATTTAGAAGGAAAATATATATATATGTAAGGTATATATGAATAGTTGGTAAATTCTTGAAAGACATGTTTATTTATTTATTTTACACATTTTGTAGTTTGATTATGTTTGGTTAAGGATTAAAGTATTTTGAAGAAAGTGAATATCTTGATTTTTGATCCAAGCTGTGATATGTTTTTTATGCATGTTTGTAGATGTATTTGCAGTTAGTAGTTGTTTCAGAGTAATGGGCTTATAATTAAAAAGTTTGGTTGCATAATACTGAAAATGTCTTTGTCTGTGTGTGGTGTGTGTTATCGGTATGTTCAGGGTTACATTTGGTAAGGGCCTGGTTTTTATTATTGTTTTTGGTTGAATTGGAATATGATTAGTAGTTAGTTAGTATAGTTTATTTTGGAGGAAGTGTAGCAGAGCAGATTTGGCATAAAGTTGTTTTATTGACATGACTTCTAATGGTTTGTATATTTCGCTTGAATCTGTGTAGAATGGCACTTGCAGGATTAGTTTAATTATCGCCTTTTGTATCTTTTGAATTGGGTCAATTGCTATATTTGTAGCACTTCCCCAAAGAAAAATAGTTAACAGGCATTTTCTTGCATCCCCTCACTTGCATCAAAGAAATAAGATGCCGCGGGCCGTTGTCGTCGCCGTGCAATTGCCCTGGGAATTTAAAAGCAGCCATAGTGTGTCACATAAACAGTCTTTCAGGAAGCTTTTACATTTATTCTGAATCCAATTGAAGTTGTCTGCGACAGAAACGTATAAGATCAGAAAGCACATTATCGTATGAGGTTTTGTTCAATCTATCAGGCAGTGAATTTGTTTACTATTCGTTTTACGGTGTTTTATCACTTTGAACAGGATACAAAAACCCGTTGGGCGCACGTGTAAATTGTTTCAAACCGTATTTAGTAATATTCTATGATAATATCCTATGATAATAATATGTTAGTGTACTTATAGACTCAGTTGTATCGTGGAAAGCTGCCTCTACACAGCCCATGTAAATTGAAAATAAATAATATAAAAGAAGACCTATAATTTGTTTTTAATGATTTCACTAAGGGTCGACCGAGATCTCGGTCTCGGTCTTGGCATTCTCGGCTACAAATTCTACCAAGAACTCTGTCTCGGTTCTCGGCGAAAAACTGCCGAGATTCTGGACCATAACCGAGACCGTTGTAAGTAGGTACGGTACCTCTTTGAAGGGTGAAAACGCAGAAAAATTGCTTTTTATGTGCTACAACATCATGTTGTTCAATTTTGATTATTAAAACTATTTAAAAAAAAATTATTATTACATTTTTAAATACACTATAGTATGCAAAAATAGCGCATTTTAATTTTTTTTCTCAATTTATCTATTCTCGGTCTCGGCTCTCAGTCTAGGCCGAGATTTTAATTCATTCTCGGTCTCGGTCTCGGCCGAGAATGAAAAACCTGTCTCGGTCGACCCATAGATTTTACTTTGTATATTAACATTAAAAATACTAATGTCTATTATGCGTGTGTCCTGCGTAACTCTGTTTCAATGAACTCAAATTTTCTTAGAATTTTAAATGTCATTGATACTTCGACGGCCTCGGTGTTCGAGAAGTAAGGCCCTCGACTAGCAATCTGAAGATCGAACCCCGGTGTATGCAAGTAAATTTTATTTGATTGATTTGTGTTATTTTACATTTTAATTATTTCAAATAATATAAGGTGTATTTGCGACTCGTTCCATGGTGGAAGATATTCTCAGTATGACCTTAGTACCACCACCACCATTTAGAATTGAAACATTGCTTGAAATGGCTTTAGCCGTGTTTTGTAATCTGATTTGAACAGCCGGGTACTTCAGAAGTATCGCCCTAGTACAACACCACCGCCACCGTTCAGAATTTAAATATTGTTTGAAATGGCTTTAGTTGTGTTTGGTAATCAGAGCTTAATAGGCAGTGACTTCCTCACCTTCTTATTTCCCATCACCCTTTCCTCCAAACTACCTTCAGCCTCACAACATATCCCAATTAGGAATGCCATAGTGTGACTGGTTCCAGGCGGTTGGGAGCAGTTGGGACTCTTGTGCGGTATTCACATTAAAAGAAAGAAAAAAAATAACATATAATACCATATAATATCTACCATATACTTTCCTTTTCCCCAACTCCTTCCCCTTCCCACTACCTTCAGCAATATACCCTAATTGGGGATGTGCCATGGTCTCACTGGCTTCAGACAGGAGCAGCTAATAAAATAAAATTAAATCTAGTGCAGTTCATAAAATGGAGACACTGATGTACGCAAGCAAGGTAAGCGTACATCAGGTTGTTAAATTGCACAATATATAGAACAAGAAGTGCTATGAAGTAAGAATAATATTACAATAATGTAACGGGCAGCTAATATCCCAGTGTCACAATCCTCATCCAACAAGACTTATTAGTCTGGTAGCAATGTCACTTGGGAATATCCATCTCCTTTTCATCATTTCCATCTGAATTCAGCTTCCCTGGTCCTTTGTTGCGCTTCCGTCTCTGGAACTGTGCTCTGCCAGCAGCTGGTATGGATGACACCCAGGGGCGGATTCGCAATCGAGATCTGTCCGAGATTAGAATAAAACTGTCCGATACTATAACATAACATTTAAAAAAAAATCGGTTGCGTGTCGTCTCTGTGCTGATGCAAAACTCGGGTTAATGAACTCCAGGACTGGGATTGGCTTTGTTTTTTAAAATTGCAATTTGTTAAAAAAAAAAATAATTTATTAAAAAGCGTTTACTTTGTGATTAGTGTGTAGTTTAACAAACAAGTTATTATTATATCCCGATGCTTAGTCGAAGCGAAACCGGTCGATGTATAGAACAAGTTTTATTTTTAAATAAAAGTTATTATTATTTCCAACGTGATGGACGTCGCAATTTTTCAATTTTACTAACGGTGTTGATTCCAGAGGGTAGAAAATGTAATCGTCTATCGTTTGAAAGGCAATGATCCCGAGGTAATTTATTTATTGTAAAACTTTCGGCTTCACAAATCCAAAAATAATAATAATATTCCGTGATTTTTCCAGGTCTGCGCTAATTCTATCGACACTTGTTCGAATTGTTAGGGATAAATTACTGAAACTTATCTCACTGTAATATTTAATAATTGAATTTTTTATTTTTTTCCGGCGTCAATGACGTGAAAATAATTACGCGGTCAATGACGCCGGGTAACCGTGACCCGAATTTTATCGATGGGTTGTATCAAAACTGAAAGGGTTATCTTGATTTTGAAAATTATTTATTATTTATGGGTTCTTTGCACATAAAAAAATAGTAATACCAGTATATTTTATAAATCAACTTTTTATTATCTTAGTAAGAAATATATGCAAAATCAACTACGAAAACATAACTATAGAATTTCATTTCAACTATAGGTCATATTTACCCGTTTTAACTTGACGCATGTATATCTCCTTCCGCAAACAGCGTCGCACTGAGCACGCCGGCGCGCGGTGCGAGTAGAAGGCGGTTGCATCTCCAGCTAGTCAAGCGCTCAAGTCGAACGGTTGACGGGAAAAAAATATGGCCATTTTAAATCGCCTCGGGTCATTGTGACCTAGCGTCATCGACGTCGGGTTAAAACAGACATTGTCTAGCGGACGGAAAACGTACATGAACTCTGTACAAGGAAAAATGATAATAAGTAAACGTCCGGATCGCTGGAAACGAAATCTCAAAATTTCATCCTTATTCCGAAGATGCAGGATAAAATTCCGGTAACCCATTGGGGCCAGTTTAAAATCTGACGCGCCCCTGACGAGGACGCCCCGGGGCTGGCGGCGGTTCTACTTCCTTTAGTAGGAGTATTCTACCGCCCGCTCTCCACCGTACAAAGGAACCACTATAATTAGATTGCCTTGAAGATGTCATATGTTTGATCTCGTTAGGACAGAGTTATAAGGCACGTGCGGAGGAATGCGTTTCAATAAGAATAATGTATAATAAAATAGCAGTGGTAGATACTATTTGGATACACAACATATTATTGAGATACACGAGTATAATGTTTGTTTTGTGAACAGCGTGGACTTCGCGTCTAAAATATTGTTTCTCAATTTCTCTTCTATATATAAATATATATGCTTTTATGTATATATATGTCAGTTGTTTATGCATTGCTATGTCAAGCGTAGGAAATGTTTGAAACTTTCAAAATACCTTATTTCCACCCTCGCGAAGGTTTCTGGATTATTTAAAACCACATGACAATACATCTGAAAGGTGTTTTTAATCATTTGAACAACTATTACGAAACTGTCAAAAATGTCACAATCTGAGAATGACATTTTGCAAACCATCGATTGTCGAATCAAAATTCAATTTTCGAATACACTACGTTACTAACCAAAATTATTTTTCTCAGGACCTCCATTGTAGCTGAAGTAAAAAAACATGGCAATTGAATGATCATATTTTGATGGAAGTGTTTCTACATTTGACTTAATTTTGCAGAATTACAATTTCTTTAAATATTTTGAAATGTATGTGTAAGTAAGCAGTTGAAACCCATGAACATGATTTTTGGTGTATTCAAATTTGCTATTTGAAATTTCGGTAAATTTTCGGGATTAGCGTCCATGGTTATTACGACTAATTTTTAGAAAAAAACTTTAGATTCGCTTTAATTACCGTAAAAGCAAACTTTTTGCATCACGGGCGCCGGAAAATGATGCTTTTTAATTTTGAATTGCGTAAAATTAAATTTCACTTCGCGAACAAATACGGCGACAATCCGGCGGTCATTCCTTCACTGTCATGTTGGTATCCCTGATAATATTAGCGAAGAGCTAAATACGACTGTAGCCGACTTCGTGAGATACATGAAAAGACGTGCAATTTGCATTTAGTCCACCTCACGGATAATACTTAAGGTTAAACTACGAAAGCTGCGTGTCATCATAATTAAAAAAAAAACATCCCAGGTTTTGAATGGTTTGTTTGGCAAAGTAGGGTTTGTGTAGCGGGCTTGTGAATATTATCTTTATTTTAAAAAACCTCCCAGGTTTTTAATGGTTTGTCTGACAAAGCAGGGTTTGTGTAGCCGGCTGGTGTATATTATCTTTATTTTAAAAAAACATCCCAGGATTTGAATGGTTTGTCTGGCAAAGCAGGGTTTGTGTAGCGGGTTTGTGCATATTATCTTTATTTTAAAAAACATCCCAGGATTTGAATGCTTTGTCTCCATTCCAGAACCTGATCAGAGGTTCGTTTACATTATATTATTAATTCTGTTTTTCATAATTTTTTTTTTTTACATGAGCTCCACACAGGAGGCCCTGAGGAAAATAATTTCTCTCAGGGCCTATGTCATCTTTGGGGATGCTGTGTGGAGGGTTTTTTAAGGAAAGGAAGGAGAGGAGAGTTCTGGGAAGGAAAAGGGTTTAAGGGGTGGGTAGGAATTACGCGCCTTACCATGTATCCCACAAAGTCGGCTTCAGTCGTAGCTAGCTCTTGTTTGTATCAGGGATACCAACATAACAAACAGTGACCGAATGGCCGCCGAATTATCGTCGTATCGGTTCGCGAAGTGAAATTTAATTTTACGCAATTGAAAATTAAAATGCACCATTTTCCGCCGCCCGTGATGCAAAAAATTTCCTTTTATAGTGATTAAGGCGAATCTAAAGTTTTTTTCTAAAAATTATTCGTAATAACCATGGATACTAATCCCGAAAAATTACTGAAATTTCTAGTTGAATGCAACTGTTTTCAGTCCGCACTGTCATTTCAAGAATAAGATATTAACACGCTTCGAAAAATCCATTTAACTACTGTCAAAAAAAAAGACATCGCCATGATATTTCTTTGATATATATAATATGGTTCAATTGTTCAGTTAAAAGAAAAGAAATCAAAAGAAGAGCGTTGAAATCCGCAGAGAGACAAAATAAATTGTTTGATTAGAATTTCAAGGAACTCACCAAGAATATTTTTTATTTGATTGTGTTGAGACTGCCTTTGACTGTGCGACGAAACAAATTATTTGCGAGAGAGAAAAATGTCGGAAGAATAGTTATTATCATGTAGGAATACAGAGTTGTTTTAAAGAAATATGAACGCGGTATAAAAAAAAGGAATTTAAATCCCCGAAACGCCGAGTAGTAAAGTTCTTAGAACATTCCATGAACATTCTTTAAAAAAGTATTAAATATTTTTAAACAATTTTATTTATCCACCATAGATACCCTTATTAATTCACTATTGAAAGACCACCATTCAGAGTCGAAACCTTGCTTGAAACAGCCTATGGCATTTCCGTTATTTGTTTTTGGGGTGTTAGCCTATGGCGTATTTGGTGACCTCAACATTCGCCAACTTTTTCCTTAACTCCTTCCCCTCCCCAATCCCTTAAGGCTCTGCAACCGGGCCCGAAAAGAAGAAGATGGAGAGAAACGAAATTAAGAATGTTAGAGGAGAGTGTTACGAATGTTATCTTAAAAAGCATTTAAAGAAACACTGTGAATTTTTCATACATATAACTTGTAAAATAACTGAAACAAACGTGTTAATAATAATTTTTGGAGCATACTTTGCGTTTTTTTTTATCGAGGGAATTTTATATAATTTACGTTTCGGCGCGGGCAATGTCTAGATATTATCTTCAAGAATAACATATATTTTTTTAAGAGCTTTAAAACTTACCGTGTTTAAGGGAAATGTGTAATAAATCGGTACAAATCCGGGTTGCGGGCCCTTAAGCCTCACAACATGCTGAATTTCGTTCCATAATAAATCGCCTGCACACACTTGGTAATAAATATATTGTTGATGATGTGATAAGTATTGAAAGAATATCACCATACAAACATTATTTAATTAAAGCTGTTTGTCAGCGATTCTCAGGATTATAATCAAATTTACTTTGAATGTTTATGTTCTTCACCAATGTTTAATTTTTAAATGTGTTTTTATTACTACTTTAGGTTGTTATTTTTTTGGTTCAAAATATTTGTATACATGTAAACGAGATTTTTTTTTCTTCATTATATTTGTATGTATGTATAACAGCTTACTATTTGTACTTTATGCTGTCACTGCAGTATATACCTTTTTAATATTTTGTCACATGATTTTTTTTCTTAACTTGGTATATTCTGTATCCATTTCAAATTATTGTAATCTATACATATAAAAAATCTCGTGTTACGGTGTTTGTGGTGGCACTCCTCCGAAACGGCTTGACTGATTTTTATGAAATTTTTTATGCATATTTGGTAGGTATGATAATAGGTCGTAAAGTATATTTCATACCGCTAGGTGATTAGGGTGTCCCTATCAAAATTGATTGATAATTGACTCAAAAATTTTACAGAACATTGCATTTTAGCAGAAGAGTGTTTCTATACATAATAGTAAGCTCTGGCATTATGAAATTTGTATAAAAAATTACTACAATTGGTGCGCGATGGTTTGAAAATGTGTGTATTTCATATATTTTAGTGGTAGGGAGGGAAGACAGGAATAGACTTGGAATAGACTGAAACTATTTCTTGAATGCATTGGCATGCAATGGTATTGCAACGCATGCCGGGTACCAACTCGTTCCTATTTAAAAACCGTTAATCGGTGTTAATTCATAATTAATAAATAAATAAACTTACCCTAATTCCATAATTCCACTGCCTCCAGACGATACGAGCTGTCCGGTTGGTCGTCTGCGGTATTCGAATAACAAATATATGTATTAAATATCTAATCCTCTCTTTTTAATGTGAATACCTCATAAGAGTTCCAGTGGCTCCCGACTGCAGCTAGTGAGATTATGGCATCCCCATTTGGGGTATGTTGTGAGGTAGTGGGGCGGGGGAAAGGAGATGGAGAAGAGGAAGGCGGGGAAATACCTGATTATTCAGATCTGGTCACCAAACAAGCCAAAACCATTTCAAGCAACATTTCAATTCTGATTGGTGGTTTTACCCTGGGCGATACTGAGAGTATCTTCTACTCTGGATCGTGCCGCAAATATACAATAAATAATGTTGAATGAATTAATTGTGAAATAACACAAATTAATAAAAAAAAAAATCCCACGACCTTCGGATTGCGAGTCAAGAGCCTTACTCCTTGACCACGGAGGCCGTCAAATTGGTTAAAAATAATTTTAATATTTTTTTATTTCCTTTTTGTACACAAAGATTTTTCAGTTAGATGAGGATGTCTCGACCCAACGCCTAACGGAAAGAATTCTAAACATGTCCACATAAAAACTGAAATTTTAATAAAAATAAAAATCATTTTCTGCTACAACATAAATAAAGTCGAACGTTGTACCAACTTCTCTGTGGCTCATTAAACGCGCTCCCCACCAACCGATTTACAGCACTGCTTGTAGGACTACATGCAGGACTGCATGCAGAACCCCCAACCGAATTATTATAATTCCGACAAAGGGGTCGTCCATTAATCACGTGATGTTTTTTTAGCAACTTTTTAACCCCCCCCTAGTGATATGTGGTGAGGTTTTAGACTAACCCCCCCCCCCCCAAAATCACGTGTAGTTTTTTTAGTACAAAGTATTTTGAAATTTTCTGAATATTATCACGAAAAATAAATACACGTGATATCTCATTTACCTCCCCCCCCGTCGTGATATTTCGTGATTTTTTCCGAACCCCCCCCCCCCCCTTTGGAGCCTCACGTGATTAATGGACGACCCCAAAGCTAATGATAAGAAATCTGTAGCCGGTTTTGACTACAAGTGATTCTACATGCAGTCCTGCAAGCAGTTTTAAATCGGATGGTAAATGTTTAAAATTAAGCTATTAACATTTTTACAATAATTACTATACTATTGTCCATCAATCTATGTAGATAAAAAGTTACTAGCTGTGTAATTGTAATTACACTGAGACTGGCAGTACCAACTCCACGTTTAATTGTTTTAAGAATACACACGCTATTTTTAGTTTTTTTTTATTCATATATTAACTCCACACAGGATGATGCTGTGAGAGGGTGTGTGAAGGGTCTTTTTGAGGAGAGGATGGAATGAACACTGGTCTTGAAGAGAACCATATTTTAGGAAGGAGGAGTAGCTCCTACAGACGAGCTGTTGAACTCAAGAACGAGTTGAAGAAGCGACCCGTGTACATGTTTCCCGAATATACACCGGTGCCGTAGGGATCAATGACGATAGTTCCTCGAAGCATCTTCCATTGAAATACAGGTAGCGCAAGGATTACATTACAAGGATTAGCGTAAAGATTACAATCCGTTTATTAAGATAGGAGAATCTATCAAACGTACCGCCCGTTTCTGCACAGAGTTGCGGGTTTTTTCAGGTATTTTGGAGCTCAAGACCAGATATGGCTGCCAAATTCAACCGTGGGGCGCACTTGCGATTTGTACAGGGTTAGCAGTTGTGTACAATTAAAGTATTTGCGGGCCCTGTACAGTATGCCTAGTTTTTGGGAAAGCTGTGTTTCCAATTTAAAGTTAAATTCGAGCACCATTACCCAGTAGACGCCGGTTTTAAATTACCGAAATCTGTTACATTATACCGGCATAAGAGCGGGGTCATTCCTGCTGCCGGATAGTCCAATCTCGCACTAAGGTATTTCAATGGCGCCTATTTATTTGAAATTGAGGCTTTTTATTTAATTAGAGTTTTAGCGCGGCTATATCCGACATAAACAGTGGAGGCGGACATTAGTAGCAGGTAAGGTTAATTTTAGCCCGAATCTGCTTTTCCTGTGTTTGTTGGTCCCCATTACATAATACGGCTCCGTTTGGCGGAGTATACAACACCGATCATTGGCCTAAGACATATATACAGGATGTTAAGAAATGTACTTGACTTAATTCAACCAAAAATTCCTGGCATTATTTGGAGTAAAAAATGTAAATGAAATTTTGGTCAACGGTGACTTATGAAAGTTTTTAAAAATATTTTTTTCAAAATTATTCATTCATTCCCAGCCTTACTTCGCCACCGACTAGCCAGCTTCTGGAATAGGACACGGAAATCAACTAACATCATAGTCGTGGCTGCATCCGAGTGGCTCAGTTCCCCACTAAATGAGCAATGAATGCAGATAATGAGGTGACCTGAATTTATTTTTAATTATATGCTTAATTTTTGGATATTTATGTGACGAATTTCGTTTTCATTTTATGTTTTAATTAGGTACTTACCTAATACGTAATCACATGTAATATGGCAGACTGGAATGACACTACCCTCCCAGTCCTGCTGGATTAAAAACTTAAATAAATTAAAAATAAACAACAAAAAAATTCTCCCAAATGTCGTCAATGGCCAAATAACCAACCAACCCCTAACGCCACCCTAACTGTCAAATATTTAATGATTTTATTTGTTGATTTTTGTTGATCACGTTTGGTGATTTAGCAGGGGTGCCCGGATTCATTGGGTGAGGTTTGTTTAGGTCTTGGAGGCGGATGACCAGGACACACTGAACCCCAGATTCCTACCCACCCCTTAAACCATTTTCCTTCCCAGAACTCTCCTCTCCTTTCTTTCCTTAACAAAACCCTCCACACAGTATCGCCAAAGATGACATAGGGAAATTATTTTCCTCAGGGCCTCCTGTGTGGAGCTCATGTAAAAAAAAGAAAATTACATTTTTTACTCCAAATAATGTCAAGAATCACTAGTTAGTTAGAGTAAGTAGTTAAGAGCGTTTAACCAGCCAGCGGACGAAAATCCACATTTCGTCGAAAGTTGTTCTTACGATCGTGCAGGGTGGTTACAATGAGAAAGATTAATTATTCTCCGTACCAGCTTTTTAAAACTATAACTCCATATCGAATTTATTTCAATCAAATTAGCTTTAATTTATACCTTCATCCAAAAATGCTGAAAGGCGTGATGATAAAACTATTAAAATAATGTACTTCTTGTAATTATTTTTTGATTATAAGTATTTATCATTTTTTAATAATGTCTAAATTTAATAAGAATGTTAAAAAATCTGAAATATATTAGATTGTACCAAATGGACCAATTTTCGTCAAGAAACACATGTACGTACATATTTTTTAATGATTTTATTGAAACTAAAATTAAAATTCTAAAACTTGCGTTTGCTAGATAATGTATTGATTTATTTTACTGCATGATTATATTATTTGAAATGGGTGTGGTATAATACAAAATCTTTTTTGAAAATTTAACAAATCTGCCAACGACCTTATTATACTAAAAGTTAAAAAATTTTCCCAAAATTTATTACATGCGAATGCTAGATAAAAGAACAATCTTTCGAAATCCATTTATAATTTTTTGTGGAAAAGAGTGAATACGTCTAAAATCTGATTTGAAAATGACATATTTCTGGTTTTCTTTGGTAATGCCCTCTTAAAGGAAGTCAAGTATGTTTAAGATTTTGTTACGAAGGGATATTGTTAGTTTTATGAAATTTTAAAATAAACTTGTTAAAATTAAGGTAGGTAGCCATAGGTTCGCCTAATTTATTTTTTCCTTCGAATGTTAGAGAGAGCGCGCTAATATTGAAAACGATAATAATTAAGCAAATATTATGAAAATACTTAATAAAACACGACTCTTTTAAAATGAAATTACGACACAACAAAATGCTTTAGTTGCATTTAAAGATATAGTTAGAATTTTTTCATACCTATAACATGATAACAGAACAAAATGTGTTTTAATAATTTCATGTAATTACCGTTTCAGTTATACAAATGTGTAGAGATATTTGTTATGTTCAAAAATAACGTTTTAGGAACTTAAAAACTTTGTTGTGAGAGTTTTGAAGAGAAATATATTATAAATCGGTAGAAATTCAGAATGCGGGGGCTCGAGGGCGCTTCTTAAGTGTAGTTTTATTATCAGAACCTTGACTCCTTGGCGCCTTGGCACCTCGGCAAGTCAGCACCCGGAGCGGACTGCTCCAATTGAGCCTGCACAGGACCAGCCCTGGGTGACAAATTAGTTTGAAAGTTAGTAAAGTCCTTTACGGAATTACGCGATTTAAAAAAAAAATTAAAACACGAAAGTTCATAAAAACAGAAATCATCAATGGTAATAAAAAAACTACTTATCAAACAGTGCCGTTTTTTAATTGGCAGTGCTTTGATAATTTTATATCCGAATAAAACATAACAGTCGAAAGCGTGGTCTGCCGGATTTAGTTACTTATCTGATGTCATAAGTTTAATTCTCTTTACAGCCTTCGTAATGCAATAATGGTTTATTGGTGTCATGCGATAAGGCTTCATTAACAATGAAATTGCAGTTTAGTGGCTTTCATAAAATTAATATTACTGGGGAGTTATTTAATGTGTTCATTATCGGTGCCGTTATCTCAAATACGTTAAAATCACAAAGTTCTGTTAGCATAATATTTGATACGTTGTCGTGTCATTTACACATAAATTATTTTATGTTGATTTAATACAAAGTGGATGGAACACGACAGGTGTTTCTGGAATGCATGTCTTTTCAGATCATAATGTACAAGGAAATGGTGGAAAATGCGAAGGAGTCAAAGTAACAGAAAAAGGTGTTCAAAACGATGCTTTTCAACTTAGTCGAAGAAAGGCGAGTATTTGCCAAGACAGGATTGTGTTTTTTGGTTTAGAATGCGTATTCAATCTCCAATAAACTCACGAGAACATTGTTTAGCAGTCCTTTCCACGACACTTAATAGTTCGACTGTTATTAATTTAATCAGTCTCACAAAGTCACTGAATCCCCTTTAGATAACATACGCACAAAATACGACAGGTAGGTTTATGTCTATATTTGTATATTTGGGGGAGAACGATAAGGCATATCGAAAATTCGTATGCATGAGTAGCCTCCTTTATGTAGTTTTCGCATGAGGTTTTCAATTTGGATGTTTCGATAGCAACGGCTAGCGAAGCAAAATGTGTTGTTATGTTTGTTTTCATTTCGCGTATGGTAGCTGTCAATCTGGGATGTTGATTTTGAAGCTTTGAGCTGAAATAAAGCTGGGTCCATCGATCATTTCACACGACTCACAGGAAAAGCGATCGGATTAAGAGTACCCGCTCTTTGATCGAGTAGTTTTACACATGAAAAAACCATAGAGTACAGAAGAGGGAAAGGTCATTCCCGAGATCCGAGTACCCATCACCCGATATTTGATCCGTATGTACCCGATCTTTGATTGGTGGGTAGGTAGTAGGCAAATGATAGCCTATCTTAGAATTCAGGACGGGTATCTACTATCTCTAATTTTCTGTCGCGAGAACGAGATTCTAAATGCCCCATTTACAAAATGCATATTGTCGCTCGCCACGCCGGCATCCATTACGGAACAAGGGTGATCGGTGCAACAAACGATCGAATCTTTTTTGAAATAGTAACCCGATCACTCACGGCGTGGGTTATAATGATCGGGTAGTTCACAATCGACCCGGGACTGAGCTGAACTGTTTGAGTAAAAGCTTATCGCTGATTCCCAGATATGAAATATTGATCTCAGTTCCCTAGAGTGGAAAAAACTTCAGTGTCAATCTGTTGAGAGACGATAAATCAGAATCGAAACCTTTCTTGTAGGTTTATTTGTACAGCCTTCCTATTTTCCACCTCATTCCACTTAATTCCACTTAACAATTTCCAAAATTGGGTTAAGGTTATAGGACAACTGCTGCTGGTCCGCTGAGGCTAATAAGATAATAAACAAGTACATTTAAATTAAAAATCGGACAAACACTTAGTTTTAATACTAAGTGTTTGTTTAATTTTTAATTATAATTATGTCACACAATAAGTTTGCTACGCTTGAAGAAGTAAATATTTAATTATACCCTTTGACCGTTCGCCCAAGAAGTCATATGAGTAATGAGTGTCATTAGTATCTATCCATGGTTCAAGGCAGGTAGTTAGTATGACAAAATTATTATGCGGTACTTTGAGCAAAAGCTCCAACAATGTAGTATCCTTCAAAGGAAATAATATTTCCAAAAAACCTTACTGTGATTGGTGTAACTCCAAGTGACCAGCTCAGGCACGGGGGGTCCACCGAAGCCAGCGACAAGTTAGCCTTTCAGAAGCTGGGCTTACTGTACAGGGCCCGCAGTTAATTTAATACTACCTACACAATTGCTATCCCAGAACAAATTTCAAGTGCAGCCCACTGTTGAATTTGACAGCGACCTCTGGTCTGCAGTCCTAAAATTCTAGAAAAAACCCATGACTCTATGCAGAAACGGGCGGTCCATTTGATAGTTTCTCCTATCTTAACAAACGGATTGCAATCTTTAGAGGACAGGCGCACGCGGTGGGAATGCTGCCAATGGGACATAGTCGAGAAACACGCCAAACGCGCGCACAAAATTTGTACAGGGTTGACATTTGTTACACGAGAATGACTTGTTAGAAGCCGACCTCTTTGTTTCCTCCCTCCTACAACATGGGTTTCTTCAAGACCTGTGATTACTCCGTTCCCTCCTCAAGAAGACCTCCCACACACCTTTTTCAAAGATTACACAGGCCCTGAGCGAAATTGTTTTCCCCATGGCCTCTTGTGTAGAATTAATATAAAAAAATATTATATCACTGTTTTATTTGAATCTCGTACGTTTTGAAAGACCCATTTCTAATAGAATCCTTCCTTTTTTGCTAAGTGGTTGTACTGAATTACTTATTTTCTATCTCACAAATTTTCTATTTATCAGCAACTAGCAAGACTTGTGAGGCTTCTCAGGAAATGAGACAATGTAGATTGTAAGAGAATCCTCACCAAAGTACCCGGGTACTTCTGCCATATGGGCGGAGGGTCATTTCTCAGCCACTCGTCATTCAGAGATGTTGACTATCGATTTCTTAGACATTGTTGAAAGTAGAGGTAAGGCGACAAGCGACAAAGGTACATGTGAAATAAGCTTCTCAACAAAAGGCTGCTTCATAGCTAGTTTCGCATTTGAGAATATATTTACTGTATATGAACTAGGCAGGTATATTGGCCAAACCGGTTTAAGATGGCGGATATTATTTGAGATCTGTCATCTGCCATTGATTTACTCAAGCAAATTATATTGTAAAATTATATGGCAAATGTTGCTGGTTTATTTCGTTTTATATTAAAAAATATTAATAAAAATACCGTTCTAAGCCGGGATTCGATCGCGGGATCGAATCCCGGCATGGGCAAATAAATTTCATTTGATTAATTAGTGTTATTTCACAAATAATTAATTTAAAAATAATATATAGCATATTTGCGGCACGTCCCAGAGTGGAAGATACTTTCAGTGTCGCCCTGGTGTACAACCACCATTCAGAATTGAAATGTTTATTTAAATTTCTTTAGCCGTGTTTGGTGACCAGATCTGAATAGCCAGGTACTTCCCCATCTTCCTCTTCCCCATCTCCTTCCCCTCCCCACTACCTTCACCCTCACAACATACCCCAATTGGGGATGCCATAGTCTCACTAACTTCAGACGGGAGCAGCTGGGACTCTTGTGAGGTATTCATGATAAAAAAAATATCTGTAAATATTTTTGATGATTTGTTGACGGCAACCGCAAAACAAAACGACAGATGCTTTCAAGTGATCTGTGATTATGTTCAAGGTGTTGTCCTGATACAGTTTCCGTAATATGGGGATCGGTTAACCCCTCGGGCTAATTTGTTCACTTTTCGGAACGACTCATATTGGTCTCATATAAATCATGGTGTCTTCCTTACTATCGTAGTGCAAAATATAGTATAAACGGTGGTGGAAAGAGAAAACACCATGATTTATAGTCAAATCTAAAAGTAGACAAAAAAGGTAAAATAAACACCTTTATAAAACCGAAGTTTCGGATCGCAATTTCAAAAAATTTATGAATTCTGGGAATCTTTTATTAATTATTTTTACATAGAACGAAATGAAAGTAAGGTGATAAACATATTTATAATACATTTGTCTAATAAAATATGAAATGTGCTTTTTTATCATTAGAAGTAATTTAAGAAAATATGGTCAAGGTCTGAGGGGTTTAACAAAGCATTGTGTAAAACTCCCATTAGACTCGTGGTGTAATTAAAAATCTAACACATACGAAAAAAATAGTTACCACTTTCAGAATTATAAAATTTTACATTATAAAGTTACGGTAAATATTCTATCTTTCAAGTGTGAAAGAACAAACCTTTAAAAGCTTTAATAAAAATACCCTTGCAAATCTCACAACTTATAACCGGTTTATTTTTTAAGTCCTTATGAAGCATAATATTATCTTGTTTATTTGGTGAACTTTTCATTAATACATTTGTGCCAGAATGATTAAAATTTTCTTTTGAGAAAAACTTAACGAGTTAAGGCTCAAATTTTAATATTCAATAATTGGAGACAATATTATCGACTCTCAAATGCTGTTATTCTTTTTTTTTACACTTTGTAACTTAATTTTAATTTTTATATATTTGAAAGATACTTGTTAAAAATAAAAATAAAATGTAGATTATTTTCGTGGTCCTCTTCATGAGGCGATGTATGAATGTGAGTGAGGCAAAGAGTGTGTGCCAAGACCGAGTTGTTTGGCGGTCCGTCCTCTCTGCCTACCCCTGCGGGGAAACGTCGTGATGGTTAGTTAGTTAGTTAGTCTCTTCACTAGGAGATCCTGTGCGGAGGGGGACTAAGTTTTAGATAAGTTTTCAGCGACTTCCATGATACAAATTATTGATTTGGGTAAGATTTTTTCAGAGAATTCTGTTACGATGTTCTTAATATACTAGTAAGTTCTTTTCCCGATAGTTCCTTAAGTCAAGATTTGATGTGCTTAACTTACTTATTTTTTTGTTTTAATTTGTTTGACACTACGAGGGAGTTTGTTGCTGCTAAAAATTCAGTGCTTCTTTGTCCAAAATCTGAATTACACCTAGGTATATTTAGTTTGTCTATTTTGCTTGGCTCTGGTTTTATGGTTAGGTGAGGTGTTTATGTAATTTTTGAGGTGACGAACCAGAGTTACCACAGATTATTTATTGTATACTTGGAACATAAAACTGTCTAAAAAATTCTGTCTATTGCCTTTTAAACTTCTTGGAAGTGAGATAACGAGTGTGTTTCATTTTAAATGATATTTCATCATTTTCGTTATTTGTTTTTGGGGTGTTGTGCCGTGTTGCGCTACCTCCTTATTTAGTAAACGTTTCGGACAGCGTTGCAGTGTCCATCATCAGGGCAGATCCGGCAGATCCGGTAGATGTGTAATTTTTAGTGATGAAATGTGTGCTTATTTACTTGGAAGCGATACCGAAAATCTTAAAACGTATCTGTTATTTCATCAGTTTTGTTTTCAAATTAACGCTTTTAATAAACCAATTTACTCAGATTCGTACTGTAAGTCCTATTTTTTTGGATTTTTGAAACTCAGGAGCATTTTTTGAAAATATTTGTTCAATTTTGAAAATGAATCAGTTTATCTTTTCAGTGATTCAAATAGGTAGGTACCTTTTTCTAAATCCAAATTATTTTTAAAAAGCACCTCTAGGTGTGTAGATGGTAATAAAGTTATTTTATTTTGATCAGTCTATTCGAATAATCTGATTATAACTTTAGAAAATAATATATTTGGTGTAACTGACCTAATTCAAAACTAGTAGTGGAAGTTTTGTATTTATTCCAGATTTGATTAAACATTTGATCGTCTGCGAGCGTGATTCACGTTGGTTGGAAAATTTAGATGTAATTTGACTGGGGAATTCGTATCCACACGTTCATGAAATTTGAAGATAATTTAATATCGTAACACCGCTTCCCTCTGAATGATTTTATTGGAATTATTATTTTATGAAATTATGCCATTGTTCAAAAATATAATATCTATTTAATTATCCTGAGATTTTCGATTCTCCATTGGGTTTGGAAATTAAATACTTTTTGTATCAATTACGATTATACATACATTTTATTCGCCTACCGGTTTTGCTTACACAAGAGTTTTGATAAGGTAATTTTATTTACTAGTTATCAGAGATACCGTACCAAAAAAAACATGATTGAAAGGATAACAAAAAAAAATATTTTTCGTGAACTATCTTTATTGAGAAATTAAAAAAAGCAAACAACTTTACCCAAGTAACTTATTTATAATGTTTTATAAAAAATTATCACTTTTCACAATTTTCCTTTGAATAATAGGAAAACAATCATGTTTTTGAAAAACAACAAAATATCACATAAAAATAAAACAAAAAACTTTCTATTTAATGTTATCGGGTTTTACATATAATAAAATATTTTATAGAATTTAAAATAGAATAATGTGATATAGTAAAAGTGTTTTTTTTTCATATTTATGACATGAGGGAGACGAAATTCTTTTACAATTCAAATAATTAACTTTTAAAAAATTTCACGAGTTAGTGTGCGTACCTAATTAATATTCATTTCATTATACTAATGTATGCCAACTCAGATCAAGTCAACTCAACAACTCTTTGAAAAGTCATTAAAAGGGAGGCGTCTACTAATATCTACAGGAATTCAAAAAACTGAAAAAATCGGACTAATATATATGAGAACCAAAGTGCGTACAAATATCTACAACTCAAACTGCTGACTAATATCTATGAGAACCAAAGTGCGTACGAATATCTACAGCTCAAACTGCTGACTAATATCTATGAGAACCAAAGTGTTGACGAATATCTACAGCACTGGCAGAGGTTGGATTTGCAATTATGTATAGCATATTGGAATAACGTAATATTGCGTATGCAGTTTAAAAAACTTAATTTTTGTATGTAACAATCCCCAATATCGAACTATTGGACACATTTTGCTGAATATTAAGGATTTGTGTTTATGTTTTAACAGCTTTCTTTATATCGAGTGCTTCCATATTATTTTGTCTGTTACCATGACCATTTCTATGTCAGTTAGGTTAGGTTAGGTTAGGTTGTGGTGCCGTGTATTTCGAAATAAATAAATATCTTTGTATTATGACCTCCATGTTTGTTCAATAGATTATTGTCCTCGTAAACAGCAAAATACGTAATATTATGCAAAAACTTCATGTACGTACTTTAAACGTTTAAGCCTTTACGTAATTAGTAATTACGTAATTGAAGTAATTTATGCTTTTCCGTACAACCTCTTGCTCAGCTGCCCTCTGTAGATATTAGTACAACCTACGCTCTGTAGATATTAGCCACTGGACTACGACCTCCGTAGTCCAGTGGCTAAGACTCTTGACTCACATTCCGGAGGTCGCGGGTTCGAACCCGGCATGCGCAAATAAATTTTATTTGATTAATTAGTGTTATTTCACAATTAATTCATTTAAAATAATATATAGTATATTTGCGGCATGTTCCAGAGTGGAAGATACTATCAGTATCGCCCTGGTGTAAGACCACCATTCAGAATTGAAACGTTGCTTGAAAATGGCTTTAGCCGTGTTTAGTGACCAGATCTGAATAGCCAGGTACTTCCCAACCTTCCTCTTCCCCACCTCCTTCCCCTCCCCGCTACCTTCAGCCTCACAACATACCCCAATTGGGGATGCCATAGTCTCACTGGCTCCAGACGGGAGCAGTTGAGATTCTTGTGCGGTATTCACTGTAAAAAAAAAGAAAAAAAGTTCAACCTACGCTCTGTAGATATTAGTCAACACTCTGAAGTTTGTAGATATTAATCCATCATATGAGCTGTAGATATTCGTCCGACATACAGGTTGTAGATATTAGTATCTGGAGTCATTAAAAGCGATGAAAAAAAAAATTAAATACAGCCGTTAACCCTAACCTAAAGTAACCTATTTAACCAATTTTTTATATTTTTTTATTGTCACTCTTTATGACCTTTCTGAGGGGGTTCTGAGTTGGTTTCATTCTGATTTTCCGGTCATCTAGCTCCACACAGGAGGCCCTGAGGAAAACAATTTCCTTCAGGGCCTGTGTTATCTTTGGGGATGCTATGTGGAGGATCTTTTTAGTGGAAGGAAGGAGAGCAAATTCTGGAAAGGAAATAGGTATGAGGGGTGAGTAGGAATCTGATGGAAGGCCATAAGAATCCATTCCTCCCACTGCAAAGCAAGGCGACGAGTTGAGAATCGAAAGGTCTCCCTTAAGGCTGTCATACCAGCAAATCATAATTTCGATTCCGACTGCACCGCTCACACATCAGCCGTTGCAAGCGGACGTTTTTGGAACTAGATTTCGTTCCGCTAGAAGCCGGGTTTCACGTACCTATAGTTCACGCGAAGCTGGACCTACAGTATGGTTCAGATAAAGATGTTGAATTCTCGCTTCCAGAATTTTAATAAGTAGTAGTTATTTGTAATTTGTGTATTGAAGTGCGTAGACATAAATAGATACATAAACACAGTAGGTATAAAGTAGATACCTACACAAAAAAACAATTTGTTATATTTTTTTAATATTTTGGTTTTTGTTTTTTCATTTTATTTTACGGCCATTAGAGTGGAAGAATTGAAACGTTACTTGAAATGGCTTTAGCCATGTTTAGTGACCAGATCTGAAAAGTCAGGTACTTCCCCACCTCCATCTTCCCTAACTCCTTCCCCTCCCCCACTACCTTCAGCCTCACAACATACCCCAATTGGGGGTGATAGTCCCACTGGCTCCAGACGGGAGCAGTTGGGACTCTTGTGCGGTATTCATGAAAAAAAGAGTACCTAATATTCAGTTGGATTGTAAAAAATATCTCATTTTGAAATATTTATTCGTGTGCATAATTTTTAATTTTATATTTATGTGAATACCGCACAAGAGACCCAAATGCTCCCGTCTGGAGCCAGTGAGACTATGACATAACTATGGGGTATAGTATGAGGCAGAAGGTGGTGGGGAAGGGCAGGAGATGGGGAAGAGGAAGCGAAGAATTACTTGGCTATTCAGATCTGGTCACCAAACACGGCCAAAGTAATTTTTAGCAACGTTTCAATTCTGAATGGTGGTCTTACACCAGGGCGATACTAAAGTATCTTCCACTCTGGAACGTGACGCAAATATATTATTTTTATATGAAATAACCCAAATTAGTCAAACAAAATTTATTTGCCCACGCCGGGATTCGATCCCACGACCTTCGGATTGCGAGTCAAGAGCCTTACCTCTTGACCACGCCGGCCGTCAATAAATAGTATCAGTAATTTGGAAGGCGGGTATGGGTACCGCCGTCCCGGGAACCATGTATTGGATTATCAACACCGTACGGGTAGCCCGGGTTCATGGGGCGAGGTTTGTCAGGATCTCGGCGGCGGTGGAATCTGCCCCACCAACTACGTAGAAGGCCGGATCGGGAGAGACCTTTTTTTACAATCGCTCGACACATTGCCTATCTCTTCTTTGGGGATGCTGTGTGAAGGTTCGTTTCAGGGAAAGGGAGGAGAGGATCTTCTGAGAAGGAAAGGGTATTAGGGGTGGGTAGAAATGTGGGGGTCAGCGTGTCCAGGAGAGCGGATGTATGAATCCATCCCTCCCACTGCGGTGCAAAGCGATGTTCCGAGAGAGTAAGGCTGGAGAAGTCAAAGGGACTCCCTCAACCACTTTCTCTAGATCCAACCTGCCATGCAGCTGGTGCGCAGACGCATCCGCCGCCAAGACCTGAAAAAACCTCACCCCATGAACCCAGGCACCCCTGCTAGTCACCAAACGTTGCGAACCACTAAAGATGACCTACGGCAGACGTGTTGGTTATCAAAAAAATGGTTCCCGGGGCGGTGGTACCCATACCCGATTCTCATGTTTGTTATTTTTGTAATACGAAAAATGGATATAAAAAAGCCTACCCCCCATCCCTCTCAACCCCCTCCCCCTCTCACCCCACAACCTCTAACCACCCTCCACCCCCCGCCTCTTTTACCCCCCCCCCCCCCTATATAAAAATCAATTGCTGTTTGTTAGTTTCACTAAAACTCGAGAACGGCTGGGCCGATTTAGCTGATTTTGGTTTTGAAATGTTTGTCGTAGTCCAGGAAAGGTTTAAACGTTGAGAAAATATGGAAAAGTTGCGAGGAAGATAGTAAAATCAACAATTTAATTCTCCCATATAAACTGTTCTACATACTTTCCTGTGAATTGCTAACCGTTCACCCGATTGCGATGAAACTTTGGTGAGTTGTTGTGAGCACGCCCGCAAAGTAGTCCAGTCAATAAATGCTCCAAAAGGAGGTGTAGAGTGCGTGAGCAGGGACCTAAGCGATTCCTCCAGAAACTTGTTTAGGGTGCTTAGGGTGTGAACATACTAAAAGTCCTGACGTCTTGGTTGTGAGCTAGGGGGAAGGGGGGGAGGGGGAGGTCCCAATTTTCGGGTTTCCGCTTGTATCTCAAAAACGGTGCGCCACACATGAAAATTTCCTAAGGATAAGTAAAAAAAGCTCATAAAATTATCTACAACTTTTATTCTTTACGTAATTTTCGAAATCACGTCCATTTTTGACTTACACGCTCCACAAATGTAGATATTTTTGAAAAAAATTATTTTACCTCACATTTTTCATCAAACATTCCTTCATATCGTCTAAAATATTCATCAAAGAAAGAAATTTATATATAAGAAGTTGTAATAAATTTAATTCCCTTTTAGAATATATATACATATGCAAATAAGTCTCCAACCAGTAAATATTTACAGCAATTTTAAGGTTTTGCGTAAAATGTCGTCATTTTCAGAAAAAGCTGTTTTTATCTTATTACTGACACACCGACGTGCAACGACGATTATGCGACGCTCTTTTAGTAAGGCGTATGATCAGATATGACCATGGAAACCACATTGATGCTATCATTCAAAAGCCGAGAAGGCATAACAGGAGGCAGAGGTATTTTGCACAATGTACTAGAAGTGGTTAGTTGGTATGAGCGCAACTCATGAGATCTGCACTTCCCTTGAAGAGTATTGTGGAGTCTTCACGTCCAGTAACAACACAAGGACCTCAGACAAGCCCACCGAAGTAAAGATGCAGCAGACATTTTCAAAATCAGACAGTGGTTTGATGCACATCCTCCCTTCCCACAAGCCAATGAAATAATGTCAATTCCCAATGTCTTTTGTCAGCTCGTCGATAAAAAATCACGATGAAAAGGTTGCAGTTGACCCAACATTTCTGTTTCACCGGATGTGTATAAGCAAACGATCAGATGAGGATTTGAAGAAATTCTTTGAGTATGAGTTGGCCCCATTTCCCTTGGCACTGTTCAATGAAGGTGGGATGTGGAAGACAACTAAATCTGTCCTGTACAGCTTATTCGAGCCTACCAAAAAACTGGTCTACTGTCTCAGGTGAACATAGTTGTGGACGGAAAATTTCTACTACACAGAGTAATTTGGCAAAAAGATGCCTTCCTTGTCACAATTTGTGATCGTTACATCAACTACGTCAACCACCACTATCCTGGATGACTCACACTGTGGTATTTGATTGGTACCCAAACCCAGCCAACGGTACAAAATCACAATAACAGATGCGATGATACAGACTGAGAAGGTCAGCTGACATCAATTTGACTTGGAACACTTCAATACCCGTTAAAAAGGAAGATTTGTTATCCAATCCTACCAACAAAAGTAACTTCATCTCTTTACTACAGACGAAGCTTCGGGAGAATGGGATACAGACTCTTCAGGACATGATGCTGACTTCCTTGTTGTGAAGATTGCTGTGGAACATTCCTCTCACAGTTTTGTGAGAAGCTTTCACTTCCTTTTGATTGCTTCCACTCCTCCCACCCAAGATATTCTGCTGCTGACAACGGACGAGGGAAAACCAAAACAATGCCACTGTCCATCCAAAAGATGCAGCACCGTGCATTTGAACACATCCTGTTCTTACATTCATTTACCGGCTGCGACACAACATCTGCAACTTTCAGGAGAAGCAAGGTGGGCTTCTCAAAATTGTACTTGGAGTCAGAATTCATCAAGCAAGCGGCAATGATCTTTATAACCCCTCCTCTACTCACGGCGAGGTTGAAGAGGCTGGAAATAAATGTTTCCTGAAATGGTATGCGGCGCCAAAAAGACAGACCTTCCTTAACCAGTACCGCTTTTAGTCGTTCACAGGGTTGGTGG
This sequence comes from Limnephilus marmoratus, assembly GCA_917880885.1. Taxonomy (NCBI): domain Eukaryota; kingdom Metazoa; phylum Arthropoda; class Insecta; order Trichoptera; family Limnephilidae; genus Limnephilus; species Limnephilus marmoratus. The sequence continues at coordinate 39,858,751 of OU862916.1, read as the reverse complement.
CAAATATGAAGCCTGACATCAGCTCCCTCCCTCCAACAGAGAACGCAGTTAAACAGCATTCCCAGTGCACCGATTGAGCTGCCCCCTGAATAATGGGGGTGGAAACATGAAGGAGAGACCCTGATGCCAAATACAACAAAAGATCCACCAGCGCCGGAGGTCCTTCTAAATATGATATTTTGCCGCTGCACCAGGGATTGTGCAATTGGCAAATGTGGATGCCGAAAAGCAATGCTGACCTGTTCTGCAGCGTGTCTCCGAGTCTCCTGCCAAGGGAGATGCCTCAATAGCGTGCCTGTTGCCGAGGATGACGATGACGACGACATAGAGCCCATTCAGCAAGAACCATCCAATACTGAGGATGAAGATGCCATGGATGAACAACGCTTGCGAGGACCCCCACGTCCAAGGAGGATGAGAATGTAACATGATGTTATTGAGAACAGTGATAACAATGAGATCTATAATTTTATGTGCTTAATGTAACGAAATAGAATAAACATTATGATTATAAAATACAATTATGTATTTTTCAAGTAATATGATTTTTACCTATTTTATTTAATAACTGGTTTTAAAGTGTGGTCACACATATTATTAGGCGAACGAACAAGTGTTGTGTGTCAGTAATAAGATAAAAACAGCTCTTTCTGAAAATGACTACATTTTACGAAAAAACTTCAAATTGCTGTAAATGTTGAACGGTTGAAGATAAATTTACATATGTCTATATATTCTAAAAGAAAATTAAATTCTTTACAACTTCTTTCGAATAAATTTTTTTCTTTGATGAACTTTTTAGACGATATGAAGGAATGTTTGATGAAAAATGTGAGGTAAAATGATTTTTTTTCGAAAATATCTACATTTGTGGAGCGAATAACTCGAAAATGGCTGGGATTTCGAAAATTACGTATAGAATAAAAGTTGTAGATAATTTTATCAGCTTTTACTTATTATCAAAAAATTTTCCTCTGCGGCGCACCGTTTTTGAGATATAAGCGGAAACCCGAAAATTGGGACCTCCCCCTCCCCCTCCCCCCCCTAGCTCACCACCTAGACGTCAGGATTTTTAGTATGTTCACATCCTAAGCACCCTAAACAAGTTTCTGAAGGAATCGCTTAGGTCCCTGCTCACGCACTCTACACCCCCTTCCTTGACTGGACTAAAGGTTTCTGTATATACTGGTGAGCTCTGGCATTATGAAATTTGTATATAAAATTGCAATTGGTGCCACGCAAACTGTTTGAAAACTGAATGTACCGGGAGTGAATGTATGGAATGCGGGAGGAGGTGGCGGATGGGAGAGGGGTGAAGGATGAGGGAGGGAAGGGGAGGGGGATAAGGGAGGGGAACTCGGGAGAGGGGGCCCGCGGGATGGGTTGGGGAGGGGAACCCGGGAGGTGGGAGGGAAACTCGGGAGGGGGGAGAGGAAAACGGGTGGGGGTTTAAGGGATAGGGGAAGCGGGCGAGGGGAGTGAGGAGAGGGGAAGGGGACGTTGGAGAGGAAGGGGAGGCAGAAGAGGATCGGGACGAATGGGAAAGGACACGAGCTCTGGCATCATGAAATTTGTATAATAAAATTGCAATAAGTGGCACACGAGCTGTATGAAAACTGAATGTATCGGGAATGAATGTATGGAATGCAGGAGGGGGGAGGGGAACCCGGGAGGGTGGAGGGGAACTCGGGAGGGGAGAGGGGAATTCGAGAGGGGGATCCGCGGGAGGGAAGAGGTGATTATGGGAGGGGGGAGGGGAACTCGGGAGGGGGGATCGCGGGACGGAAAAGGGGGGGAGTAGAGTGAGGAGAAGGAAGGTGGAGGAGGAGTGGGAACGCGAAAGGGGAAGGGGACGCGGGAGAGGAAGGGGAGGTGGAAGGTGAACGGGACGAATGGGAAAGGACGCGCAGGGAGAAACAATTTCGTTATTAAATGGCGAAGGTTGGTACCCGGCATATATATAAATGCTAATAAATGAAAATGAATCGCCGAAATGTATGTACGCGCATAACTTCCGAACGACTACACCAAATTGGATAATTCTTTTTTTGTTGTGTTTGTTATTGCTAGGACAAGGTTTGTATATAACTACTGGTGAGCTCTGGCATTATAAAATGTGTATACTAAAAATTCAATGGGTGGCACGTGAGCTGTTTGAAAACTAAATGTACCAGAACTGAATGTATGGAATGCGGGAGGGGGGATAGGAACTTGGGTATTGGTGCCGCGGGTGGAAAGGGACGGGAACCAGGGAGGGGGAGGGGAACCTGGGAGGGGGGAAGGGAATTCGTGAGGGGAGTTGGCGGGACGGGGGAAGAGGAGTGGAGTGGGGAGTCGGAAGGTGGAGGAGGCGGAGTGGGAACGTTTGAGGGGAAGGGGACGCGGGAGAGGAAGGGGAAGCGGAAGGTGAACGGGACGAATGGGAAAGGACACGCAGGGAGAAACAATTTTTTGTTGAACGGCATAGCAACGCATGCCGGGCACCAGCTAGTATATAAATGAAAATGAATCGCCGAAATGTATGTACGCGCATAACTTCCGAACCCATGCATGCCGGGTACCCGCTGTATATAATTTATTTATTTATTTATTTACGGACAAATAGTCCATTAACAATATAACAATAACACGAATAACAAGCGAGCCTAAAGGCCCGACCCGCCTAGCAATTGATCACTGTTCGCATCGATTACCGTTCGCATGTCATTTTTTGTAACCAGCACCACTTTTCGTAACAATCACCACTTTTCGTAACGATTCACCAGTTAACCCCATGTGTCGAGCATGCGTAAAGAAGTTTTACTTTAAAAAAATGGGGCATTTGGGACTCTTGTTTTTTGTATCGTATAATAAGGGACAAATAAAAACATTTATTTTTAAATATAAAACTTTTTGCATAAAAATATTCAATGAAAATGAAATTCGGTCAACCCTGTAGATTTTACGAACGTGAAACAAGGAATTCGTATGTATTTACATTTCGTTTCCAAAATATTATTTCAAACTGTTGTAATTCAGAGCGACGCGGACACGTCCTCGTCTGGCCACGTTTCGGACCGTAATGAACTGCGAAATTTTGTGTTTCGGCGCTATGATAAAATCGTCAAATGCGAAGCTGTTAATTAATTAAAATTAAATGCTTCCCAAAATTATTTTTCGGTCAAACTTATTTATGATTTGTCAATAATGTCTTAGCACAATAAGTATGTAAAAAAATATGAAATATATTAGTTTATAAGTGCGCAAATAAATACACAAATGGACCAATTTTCGTCAAGAAACACATGTACGTACATATTTTTTAATGATTTTATTGAAACTAAAATTAAAATTCTAATACATAACTTTGCTAGATAATGTATTGATTTATTTCACTGCATGATTACATTATTTGAAATGCGTGTGGTATAATACAAAAACTTTTTTGAAAATTTAACAAATCTGCCAACGACCTATGGAATAACCTTATTATACTAAAAATTAAAAAAAATTCTAAAAATTTATTACATAACTATGCTAGATAAAAGAACAATCTTTCGAAATCCATTTATAATTTTTTGTGGAAAAGAGTCAATACGTCTAAAAACTTTTTTGAAAATGACATATTTCTGGGTTTCTCTACCTATGTCCTCTTAACCAGTCTCACCCACCACGCAGTAGGTGGGCAAACGAATCCGCCGCCAAGACCTAGACAAACCTCACCCCACAAAACATAGCGAACTACTTGGATTACTTTTAAGAATAAGTAAAAGTTTCAGCATTTTTTTTCAGTACCAATAAACTTATACTACCAACCTCCCAATTTATTCACCTTAGAACATTATTAAAAAAGGTGAATTTTTATTACTATGAAAACAATACGGTCAAACTTGTATTAAAAAAAGTTACACAAAGCGTGATATTTTGCGTTCTTAAGAGCATATTAGTTTTAGAGCATATTATTATTTCACGGTGAAAGGTAACGTAGGTATTAATTTTTAACAAAACAAAACGAACTGCTTTAAACAATGCTTTCATCAAATATTATGCAGAACAATAGAGCCCAAATAAATCTCACTTTCAGAGACGGCAGATTGTTCCGCTCTTTGTTCTCTGTTCTAACAAGCTTTGTTCTTTTTTATAACATTAGAAGAAAATTAATGGGGTAATATAATATTTTTGATATATTTTTTAAAGGTTTTAAGAGCTTCTTTATTTTATTACTCATTAAATCAAAATAGATTGGAAAACATATAAGGACGTATTACAAGTATAATATGGAAATTGGGTTCGATGGTGCAATCTTACATTGCGAAAAATATATGGCTATTTTTTTATTATTTTTTTATTTATTTTATACAAGTTCTCCATAAAACAGTTACAAACTAAAAAATTATGAAGAAGATAACAATTTTTTTTAAAGTGCATGGGGCCAGTTTAACTACATTGTGACGTACGTCAAGAGATAGCTACTGAATTCTCTGTACGTGACATTGAAGATGTCGATGCTCAATGCACAGTCGTTAAGCAGTTGAGTCGCCCTGCTTAATGGTGCATTCTGATAGGCAGAAGTTCTCGCTTTCGGAGCATAAAAAAGTGCGTGGGATCTCCCACGAGTATATGCGTTAGGGCACATAAGTTGATCTCTTTCAATATTGGCGGATTTAGTATGGTACCGGAGAAAATGTGTGCCTAAAATATTTTTCGGCGGGCTTCTAGGGTATTAAAATCGAGCATTCCTGTTAAGAACAGTGATTGATACAGGAATGGGTAGTACCTATGTATATTCCCTCACATACAGGTAACGCATAAACCTTTTTTTTAAGAATTCTCTTCAAATAATTCGTAATTCCAGTTAAAAGCGGGTTTGCAGGCCTTACGAATGAATTAACAGGACGAGGTGACCTAATAAACGTTAGGACGCGAATTATCAGGATTACCTGATAAAATTTTATTAAATTACGAATATTTTATCATGACGACAAAACACGTTTGCGTGAAAATCCTAATTTTTTCTAAAATCCTAATAATCCTAATCCAAACAACTCACATTTTAATCGCTTTCATAATATTTTTTCGTTAGTTCGAACCTATTGTCGGATGAGATATATAGCGCCATTTTTGTGAAAAAAATCCCTCAACGCGCTAAAAAGACTTTCTCATCATTTTAACAGCATTTAAAAATAGCGAAAATGCATGCCATTCATTAATTTACAAAGAGTGTTTTATTTCATATTTAATTTAAATTATATTACAATAGAATAATGCATAGAAAATGTCATCCACCATTGTCAACAGGCCGAGAAATCCAGATGTGGATATAGAGCATTCCGGTCGGGGTTGAATAAATTAAAACACAAATCCGAGATTATACACATCTGCAAGGCGATGTTCCATAATGTTAGCTGTGAACGGAAGTGGCGCCATCTTTTGGCATTAATGGCTACTTGCTTTAATTCGGTTCGTCCAAGTTGTTAAAATTTATTAGGTTTTTTTTTATTTCTTCCCTTAAATACATCAGGAATTGAGCGTCACATCACATTAGGAATAACGTCACCATAACACTACAGTTCTGTACGAATAATTTCAAAGGAAACACAAATGCAGGACTATTTTTGTGGTTTGGTTTCGAAGTACTTTCACACAAACGAAGTATTGAATTCCGTAAGTCTAAACTTAAACTTTAGGTCGCACAGTTTACATGATATATTTTATTAGTCAATTCATTATAGGAAAAGTACGAGAATTTTAGATTCGCAAATTATCATGATGACGCGACGCAGCATCTTATTAGATAACAGAGTATCCGAATAAATTGCAATATTTTGTTTTCGGATGTATATCTGTTAGGAAATTGTAAGAATAAATTATTAATAATAAAAAATTTTACGTGTAAATTGTTGTAGTAAGGTATTTTTTCTTTGTATCGTCGTGATATAATATCAAGGCATATCGATAAAACATTCCTAAATGGAAGTTTTATTGATATTGCCTGATGATTTATTGTGAGGGCCAAAACCGATTTCTCTCCGTTTATTGTGTTTTGTACCGCCCATCATAAAATTTCCTTTTCTAAACACATTCATTAAAGAAAATATATTTTATTAAAACAAGTACCAGGAGTAAATAATAGCATTTCCAATAATATGTGTTCTGTAATTGGGAACACATATTACTGTTATCCTCTGCGTGCGAACTGAATTCAAATTCCTCTAATCAATAAAACAGTGTTGGTAAATATGCATAGAGTCCACCTCACGGATAACACGGAACGTTCGTGTTGTCGAAGTTTGATGCACGGATAATACGGAATATTCCTTTTTTAACTAATAGACAATCAAATAATATGACATTTGTCGGAAGTACTAATCTTATAAAACAAATTCTCGTCAAAATAAAAACAAAAAAGTACCTACTTCGAATTATTGGGTTGAGATTCAAAGTACGAAAGCTGCATGCCATCATAATTTTGTTATACATCCCAGGTTTTGAATGGTTTATTTGGAAAAGCATGGTTTGTCTAGCCGTCTAGCGGGTATGTGAAATTATTCTAAAACATTCTTTCCATGTTCTGCTGTCATTAATAAAGGTACAAACTTGTCAATAATGCATTCACGAATAAATAATTGTTTATATGGCAATAATATTTTTTCTATGATTGGTAGCATTGATTTATTGTCTATGAAATGTTAAATAAAAACGACAAATATAAAAAAATGGCGTATCCGCGTAAGTGAATTTTGACAAAATTAAAATGTTAAATTCAAATTTTTTTATGTTTTCTTTTCTCCCCCGACATAAATACTTACTTTTCGTAATAATAAAGCTGAATCTAACTGTAGAATAAAAAAATATTCCGTATAAACAAGTAAGCCGTTCAATGCATAAATAATGCAGTGTTAATCTGAAGTTAAGGATACCAGTTTGGCTTTAGAAGAGGTGTAGGAACCAGAGAAGCAATATTGTCGCTACGAATACTACTAGAAAAAAGAATAAATAGAAACCAAAACACATTCATCGCATTCATAAACCTGGAGAAGGCTTTCGACAAAGTAGAATGGAAAAGACTCTTCGAGATTCTGAAGAGAATTGACATCAAATATAGAGATAGACGAATAATCCAGACACTATACAAAAATGAGGCCGCTATAATTAGATGTGACAATGATACAAAAGAAGCCAGTATAAGACAAGGGGTGAGACAGGGATGCTCTCTGTCACCTGTTCTTTTTAACGCTTATATACAAAGTGCGATTGATGACTTGAGAGAGAGAATGAGTCACAGAAAAGATGTAAGGATACACGGGCAAAAGTGGATATGATAAGGTTTGCTGACGATATTGCTATGGTTGCTGAAAGCAAAGAAGAACTGCAAGAGGCCTTAACAACCATACAAAGTATTCTTCAAAACAATTACAACATGAAGATAAATAAAGACAAAACAAAGCTGCTGACTGTAGGCCGAACGCAACATCATATGAGAGTAATGTCAGGAGTTCCACTAAAAAACACCAGGGAGTTTGTCTACCTCGGGAGCAAAATAACATGGGACGGTCGGTCTAAGAGCGAGGCCAACAGCCGTATACACCAGGCTAGGCTTGCATTCAATAAAAGGTCGAAAATAATAGAATCGAATAATATAGACCCAAAACTGAGAATACTCGTCATCAAGACCTATGTATGGAGTATCTTGATGTACGGCTGCGAAACATGGTGCCTATCGGAAAGAGATAAACGGAGACTAGAGGCTTTTGAGATGTGGTACTGTAGAAGTCTATTAGGAATTTCCTGGAGAGACCACATTACAAATGAGGAGGTTCTCCAAAGAATCAAAGGAGGAAGGCTCAGGACTTTGTCCGAAAGGCGCGCAAGATGGATTGGCCATGTAATAAGACAAGAAGGCCTCTTGCATGCCATAATGGAGGGTATGACCGAGGGGACAAACTCTAGGGGACGCCCACGCCGAGAGTACCTGGAGGACCTGCTGGTGGACGTGCGCTGCTCATCATATGCAGACTTCAAAAGAGCCGCACAAGACAGGGAAGAGTGTGAGAGACGAATAGATGAAATTGCTGCAAACCAATCCCAGGATTGAAACCAGAGAGAGAGAATCTGAAGTGACCTGCGAGGTAAACATGGTCCTGTAACACAAATAATTACACAATGTAAAACACATGTACAGTTTAACGTAGCATCAAGTTCATTAGACAATTATGCATTGTAAACATAGTTTTGAATTAATGATTTGACGAACCGATGAATGCTTTTTTGGGAGGTGGGTATGATACCCCCGCCCGTGAACCATTAATTGGGTAACCAATAACCTCTGCCATAGGTCATCCCAAGTGGTCAGGTTAGATTGAATGAATTTTATAAAAAAATCATACCTGTCAAGCTATAAACTAGGTTTCTAAATAATTTTATTATTTACAAATACTTTATTAGAAATGTTATTTCTTCTTTTTAATGGTTGACAGGTGGTTCTATTGGACAGATGATGTAATTTTTCAGGTTTTTAATTCGAAAGGAAAATTTCTTCTTTTGAAAGGCAACGATCCTGAAGCAAATATATATTTTTAAATACTTTTAGCTTAACAGAGAGAATTGTGATTTTTGACGGATATAAAAAGTATCTATATTATAAGAATACACAGCGAGTACCCTCAATATACGCATCATGAAAACTGACCTACTTTCTGAAATCTCTACCAAAGTCTCCAATCGAGACTCGGGAAGGAGAGGGACCCTTGCAGTAACAACATATCAAATTATGTATAATTTAATGGATATTCCATACCTCCTAGAATGTTGTAAGTTATTTGTACCAAACAACTATTGCCAGCGGTGGCACCACGAACAGCTTTGAATACCATAATATATTCGAGCAAAAGTGTTGGCTCGCCTCAGAATGATACGGAATGTAGTGCCGCGAAATTGATATCTTCGATTAAACCCTGAAAGTTTCAAGAGACGTGGAAATAATGTAAGGTTTTAATTCATGTTATTCTGGTTTTTTTATTTTTATTTTTTTTTATTAGAAAGAAAAAAGTTATACAATATTACAGGTAATTAAATATAATAAAATATTACAGAAAAAAAAGAAAAGTCCCAATAAACTACTTTTAAGTAGTGTGTCAATGGGTGCTTTTACTTTGAAGTTTTTAAAACATAAACTTATTATGCAGTTAGACATTTTTTTTGTGTTACTACAAAAATGTTAATACAAACTTTAGATTGGATCGGGATATCTCTGCTTACTGCTCGGAGATATCCCGCAATCTAAATGTCGCGCAACTCAATCAAATAAATAACACTTTGATATTTTTAGATGGGTATATTTATTTACATAAAGTAACTTAAAGGTTCACATGAGTTATTCGCGACAATAATTTTAACGCAAGCGAATTTAATGGCAAGTGCTGATGGGGAAGAAAGCCGGTGACAGAATGATCTCGAACGTTACGTCAAATCCGAGCTCACTTCTGTCATCTGCGCATTACGACTGCGCAGGCAGTGTTGTCAGTTTGAAAATAATAACAGGGCACAAAAATAATGTTCGCGGTGCCTACATACCTCCCCACCAGCATTTCATGCGATAAACAAACATATATGTAAAGAAAAACTTAATGAAATTTAAAAAGTTAATTAAATTAATAAATTTTTATAAGTCTCATAAGCTACGGAAAGGGGAAACCACATCGTGCTAATACCAAAAAACTACGGAAAGGGGAAACCACATCGTGCTAATACAAAAATATATAACCTGTTGGCTAAGTTAAATTACTTCAAATCTATTAAAGATGAGTGACGTGTGTCTTCATTATAATCATACAACTAGGGATAAAAATTAATAAGTGAAATTTTACACAACTTATAAATCAAGAAAGAAAATACATAATGGGTATCACACTTCGTAGAGATATGGAAAGGGGGCAACCACGTCATATCTATATGAGGTGTGATATTCACTGCAGAATGGTATCATAAACTTCAGTACTTAAAATTAATAAAGTTCATTTTTTATGTATAGAACATCAGGAAACGTATATAAATATATAAAAATATTAAACGTATATAAAAATAAGGTGAACTATATTAAGAAATGTGTTTAGACATATGTCCCGTAGATCGTGGGATATCATAATGAAAAGTTGTAACCTATGCAGATCAAAATCTATGTGTAACTAAAATTATATACATACATCATACATTAACTAGTATGGAATACTACACGCAATAGTTGGTATTATAATTAGGTCATGCATTTAAGTGCATCTAAAATTACATCATGCCTTTATTAGCATGGGAAAACGAATACAATATAGCTTGTATTATTTTTAGATCATATTATTTATTTGCGTCTAACATTACATTTTGAAAAAAATTGAAAAGATTTTTCATGTTTTGACATTTTTATAAAAATAGATGAAAAAATTTTTTTTAATGCTTTAGCAGCTGTACATTTTTTGGTCTACGTCATACATTTATAAGTACGGAAAGAGTACAAAATTTACCTATAAATACATGATAACAATGTGCTTCACGTTTTGACAGGTGTGGAAAAGGTAAGCAGTCATCCCACACCTATCAAAATATGGTATTATAATAAGGAAATGGGGAAGGCAGTTCATTGTACCTTCTACCATATTTGAATTTTCATACTGAAAACGTATGGCAAAACTACATCATGTTTTCCCAGGTATTGTGGAATGATACATCACATACCTACAAAAACATGGAAAACACTCATCACACTTTTGTAAGTGTATGGAAAAACACATCATGCACTTAAAAAAGCGTGGAAAAAAAACGAAACGACACATATTACATGGTATTTTGTTCTGTATAAATATACATGTTGACATCATGTTCTATGAACATGAGATTTTTCAAAAACAACCCTTCCTTAAGACAGGATTATTGAATATATCAATTATGTAAAAGAATAACATAGTTAAATAAACTTAGAGTTCCAACTTCCATCAAAAGTTGATGTCTCTAGTTATTTGTAGTTACAGTAATCTTTAAAAAAAAATACTAACAAAATTTATGTCAATAATGTGGATTTACTAAAGAAATATAGATCTATGAATCAAATTTGGAAGTATATAATGATTTTATATTAAATATTATTTTTTATAGGAAAACTATGCCTCTGTCTGCCTTTTCTCTAAACGGACTGGTATCTGTCCGTGAAGTGCACTTTTCGACCGGACCTTGTAGTAGTAATCTTGACTTGAGGAGGTTCTGCGACAGGTTCTTCGATAGTCAACTTCTCTTCGGAAGGAACGAAGGCTGGTTTCAAGCGATCAATAGATACGCGCTTTGGTTTTCCGTTGATGATAATGACGTATGTCTTTTCGTTACGTTCTTCCACTTTGTAAGGTCCATCGTAAGGGAGTTGCAGCGATTTTCGTGCGGAATCAGTTCTCAGAAAAACGTGAGTAGAAGAAGGTAAATCCTTATGTATGAAAAACTTTCCTGAACCGTGATTACTGGCAGGAGTAGATTTTATATTTTCAAATCTTCTTTGTAGTCGACCGACGTAAGTATCTGGCTCTTCGCGAGGCGTAGGAGTGAAGAAATCACATGGTAACCTCAGCGTTCTACCATAGGTAAGTTCAGCAGGCGAGCATTTTAAATCATCACGAACTGTTGACCTCAATCCAAGTAGTATAATAGGGAGAGTCTCCAACCAGTTCGGGTCGCCGTTAGCCATAAGTGCCGACTTGAGGGTTCTATGCCACCTTTCTATCATGCCATTAGCTTGAGGGTGGTAGGCGGTTGTCCGCGTATGCTTGATTCCGAATTTTTCTGTGAGTTTCTTGAAAAGACATGACTCAAACTGACGTCCCTGGTCTGTCGTAATAGTTTCGGGGACACCATGCCTCGAAATCCAGTGAGTTGTCAGTGCTGTGGCGACTGTGTCTGCTGACATATTCTTTAAGGGGACTGCTTCGGGCCAGCGAGTGAATCTGTCAATCATGGTGAGCAGATATTGATAATCACTACAAGCGGGCAGGGGTCCAACCAAGTCGATGTGGACGTTCCGGAAACGGTCTTCAGGCAGAACATACGTGGCTCTTGGCGCGACTGTATGTCTGGAGATTTTGGCCTTTTGGCAATTAATGCAATGTTTGACAAAGAACTTTATATCCTTCGCCATGTTGGGCCAAACAAATCTCAATTTAATACTGTTGACAGTCCCATTAATGCCTGGATGACAAACATTATGCACATTTTCTATGACCTCTTTTCTCATATTAGATGGTACGAAGGGTCTTACATGACCGGTAGAGATATCACACCACAATGAAGAATTAGTTCCAGGAATCACCATTTGACGTAGAGAGAGAGAGGAGTCCTCAAGTGCCTTAGTAATTTCGTCGTCGTGACTCTGCTCTTGTCTCATTCTCTCATAGTCAATTGCAGAAGGGCTATTTATCTCTTCAATGCGAGAAAGAGTATCTGCAACTGTATTCTGGTGTCCGGAAATATGTTTGATGTTGGTGGTAAATTGGGATATATAATCTAGTTGTCTCTTTTGACGAGGAGAACTTGAGGCTCGTTTCTTGTTGAAAGCGAAAGTGATGGGCTTGTGGTCCGTGTAAATAGTAAAATTTCGACCTTCTAAGTTGCTCCTAAAATACTTTATTGCCTCGTAAACACCGGTTAATTCACGGTCAAACGTACTGTATTTACGCTGTGCCGGGGTAAATTTTCTTGAAAAAAATCCTAAAGGTTGCCAAGCTGTACCTTTATTTTGTTGCAATGATGCTCCCATAGCCAGGTCGGATGCGTCCACCATAACTGCTAATTCAGCGTTTGGGTCTGGATGTGCTAACAATGCGGCAGAAGCGAGATGTCGCTTGCATTGGTTAAAATCCTCCGTTAATTCCGGGGTCCAAGTAAGGATACGTTTGTCATTCTTTTTATATCCAGAAATGCAATCAAAAAGTGTTGTTTGGGCGCTGATAGTGTTGGGTAAAAATCTTCTATAATAATTGAGCATTCCCAAAAAACGTCTTAATCCTTTGGCTGTTTTGGGGAGAGGAAAATCGATAATAGTTTTCACTTTCTCTTTAATTGGAGTCATCCCTTCCGGTGAAATGGTATGACCTAGAAAATTAACAGTCGGGAGTCCAAATTGACATTTTTTAATGTTAATTACCAATCCATTATCTGCTAATCTTTTAAATAGAATATCCAAATGTTTTTTATGCTCCTCTTCATTGCTGGAGGCTATAAGGATATCATCAAGATAAACAAAGCAAAAATCCAGATCTCTGGTTACGGCATGCATGAAACGCTGGAAGCTTTGGGCAGCGTTGGATAATCCAAATTGCATAGTCGTAAATTCAAAAAGACCAAATGGTGTTATAATAGCCGTTTTGGGTATATCTTCTGGTTCCACAGGGATCTGGTAGTATGCCCTCAGCATATCTATTGTTGTGAAGATTTTTGCTTTTGCGAGTTTATGGGAGAAGTCCTGGAGCTGCGGAATGGGATATTTGTCGGGGATCGTTTTGGCGTTGAGACGACGATAATCACCGCACGGTCGCCATTCCCCATTAGGCTTCTTCACCATGTGTAAAGGGCTCGCCCAGTTACTCTTGGACGGCCTGCAAATGCCTTGCTCCATAAGGTAATTAAACTCCTTTTTGGCTGCTTCTAACAGTTTTGGTGCGAGTCTGCGAGCTCGTTCAGTTACAGGTGGACCCTTGGTCTCTATGCAGTGCGTCACTGTATGTTTCTTGTTATTTAGAGCTTGCATATTCGGTCGCGTCAGGCCTGGATATTTATTTAAAATATCCCTGTATTTTTGTGATGAGGAAATACTGGAGATACCGGATGAGGGTCCATTGGATGTTGCGCCTCGAATCCGTAAGCCTGTAGACTGGTCTGTAAGTGTACCCTTTTTTAGGTTGACCGACAAGTTAAAATGATGGAGAAAATCAGCACCAAGTATGGCTCTATTCACATCAGCCACTATGAAACGCCATTTCATTGTTCTCCGGAGGCCGAACTTAAGTTCAATCGTCCTTGTGCCGTAGGTTCGGATGGAATTCCCATTAGCTCCGTATAAAGTTGTGGGGCACTTGTCGGAAGTTATGTAATTGTTCGCTATTTTCGATGTCTTCGGGATCACAGAAATGCATGCGCCTGTGTCCACTAAAAACTTTTGGCTTGTTTCTTGGTCATAAAGGAAGAGACGACGAGTCTGAGTAGGAATTTCGCATGTCTCTACTGTGGAATTCCTTCGTCGTTTCCCGACCTCTTCGAGCGGAAGGTACACGGTTGTTGGCATCGGTAGGCATTTTCACCGAACTTGGCATGTAATCTGCAGTACCCATTCGGTGCTTTGTTGGGCGATCTACCGCGGGACCTGGAACGTGGTCTTCTAGCGGGATTCTGATAGTTATTCTGACGACTATTATTGCGACGTGGACTCTGGCTTCTGTGCTCGCTGTAAGTAGGTGGGCGGTCACGATTATGGACCTGCGACATCTTCAAAAGTTTCACCTCGTGGGTAAGAGCTGCGACCTGTTCTGAAAGGCCTTGCATTGACGTATTATTACGTTCGGATCTTGAAGTTCCGGGTTTGGTGTCGTGGTCTACCGCGCCACATTCTGTTGCCTGGTACACATCAACTATCTTATCGGCAGCTAGTGCTAGTTGGTTTAGGTTATTGTCTGGAAGTGCTGATAGTATAGCTTGTACATGCTGCGGAAGACGTTGGAGCCATAGTGTTTTTACGATAGCGCTCTCCGCTAGTGTTGGTCCAGCTAACTCGAGCATGTGTCGTAGAAGTCCTGTTGGTTTACGGTCTTCTAATTGTAATCCCGTCAATAATCGTGTTAACCGCTTCTCTTCGGAGTCTTGAAGTCTGTCTATCAGCGATGCCTTGAGTATGCAATATTTGTCCTTCACTGGCGGGTTTATCACTATGTCGCTAACGCATTGTAATGTTTCAGCGTCCAAGGCGGCGACTATGATGTTGTATTTAGTAAAATCTTCCTTGATGCGGGAGTTAGTAAACTGAGCTTCGGCCTGAGCGAACCATAGACTAATGTTACTTCTCCAACAACTTGGTAACCTTACAGACACATGATGGATGGATGTTTCCGAAGAACAGCTCTCGTTGTTTGATTCCATGTTTGGTGTTGAATTTTCCTTGCGCAATATTTCTTCTGTTTTCTTAGTTGCGTCGCTTGGTTCAGTGGAGGTTGTCTCTTCAGCAGATGTAGATGGTGTTGGAGGTTCCTTGCTCGATATTTCTTCTGTTTTCTTAGTTGCGTCGCTTGGTTCAGTGGAGGATGTCTCTCCAGTAGATGTCATTTATAAGTGCAGACAATTCAGGCGAGACAAAATATGGAATACCCGACAGTGAAATAAACTCCTTTGTGATAAAAATAGTTAAAATTGAAATTCTCAATTTTTAAATTAAAAATAAAAATCCACACTAATGCCTTTTCTCTTTCAAAAATTTTCAACAATAATTCTGATAAAAATAAGTGGGAATTATATACCTCCACTATTTATTAGTTGATTCGATAGTTGCTTAAAAACTTTAAAAATCGTTAAAATTGTTAAAAAATTTTAAAATAGTTGAATATTTTCTAAAATTTTATTGTTAAAATTTATTAAAATTTTGTTAAAACTTTTTTTTTTTTTTTAAATTTATTAAAATTTTTTTGTTGTATAGATAAACTCGTTTTCGATGATATTAAATAGTTTTAGATGATAAGAAAGAAACTTTAAAAATCGTTACAATTCAGAACATGTGCGATTTGCAACATTATTGTATTAATTTGACCTCAAGAAAAAATATGGCATCATTGTCGTAAAAATATGTCGAACCAATTTTATCCGGCGACGATTCTCAGATGAATTCTGGATGCAGATGGAGTAGATGCTGGTCTCCCTGATGACGGATTCAGGATCCTGCGTTCTCTGGCGGAGATCTCAGGATTCACGTTCCCTGGTGATGAACTCGGGATGCCTCGTTCCCTGGTGATGATCACCTACGGTCATCGCTGCGCCAATCCGTTCTCACTGAAATAGAGGGTAAAACGCACTTATCATTCAGGAAGGAACAATTTATTTTAACAAAACATAGCGGGATAATAATGTAAAACGCACTTATTATTCTGTAAAAAATGATTATGTTACTAAAACATTAGTGGGATGATGATGTTTCAATTGATAATTAGATGTAAAACATGTGTTTGACAAGAATGTGTGACAATGCTATCGAAATAACACGGTCGTGTATTTATTTTAAAAATTACTGGAACATTTACTAAAATGAATTTACGTTAAGTTTAGCAATACTAAAAAAGATTTTACTTACATGCTGTTCCAGGACCCTGTCTCCGACAATCATTCCCCGCCAGCACAGTTCTTTTAGTCGGGTCACCAATTTTAGATTGGATCGGGATATCTCTGCTTACTGCTCGGAGATATCCCGCAATCTAAATGTCGCGCAACTCAATCAAATAAATAACACTTTGATATTTTTAGATGGGTATATTTATTTACATAAAGTAACTTAAAGGTTCACATGAGTTATTCGCGACAATAATTTTAACGCAAGCGAATTTAATGGCAAGTGCTGATGGGGAAGAAAGCCGGTGACAGAATGATCTCGAACGTTACGTCAAATCCGAGCTCACTTCTGTCATCTGCGCATTACGACTGCGCAGGCAGTGTTGTCAGTTTGAAAATAATAACAGGGCACAAAAATAATGTTCGCGGTGCCTACAAAACAATTTCTTTCGGCGAGCCAATTTTTCAATATGATATTCGTTTTTACATTATTTGTACATTTTTTAATTTTAGCAGGTAATATATTTAAGCAAGTAGGTATCATGTAGTCCAGCGTTCTTTGTCCATATTTGTTTAAGTGCTTAGGTGCGATTAGTCTTTCATTTAACGTAAATCGAGTATTGTAAGTGTGGTCCAGTCTATTTAAGTATATGGGGCTATTCATATGCTGAAAAATAATTTTATGCCACAGAATTACTGAGAGAATTTTAAGATTCTGGTAAAAGTACGGAATATTGTGTCTTTTTTCGTATAAACTTTTATGAGCTAATAATTTAACTAATGAATTTTGGACAGATTGAACATGATTAACATTTGTCTTACAGGAAAGTCCCCAAGCTGTAATTCCGTACCTTATAATAGACTCAGCTAATGATAAATAAATAATTCTAAGTGTGCACATTGGAACATAGAATTTAAGTTTATATAATCTACTAACAATAGATCTCAGACGTTCACAGACTTTATTTATATTTAAATCCCATTTGCAAAAGCAGTCAATAATTACACCTAAATAGACATATTCTTTAACCACTTCAATATTTTCGCATGTACACAATGCTGGGATACCAACATGTAAGCAGTCTGAACCGTGTGTTTTTATTTCTGGTGTAATACTATTTGTCTTGGCATTGGGTGATCTAATATGTATCAATTTAGTTTTTTTTGCATTTATGATTAAACCAGAGTCATGAGACCATTTCAAAAGCTCAATGTAATCATTTTGTAAGAGTTCAATACATAATTTTAAATCACTGCGAGAAATCACTAGTGCAGTATCATCCGCATACACGAAGTGTTTTACATGTTTAAAGATGTACTTAATAAAAGATACATAAATGATATATAAAATTGGACCTAATATGGAACCTTGAGGAACGCCAGCTAAAATTTTTCTTTTTTTACTTAAAGTGTTCAATAGCTTTATTTTCATGCTACGGTTGTTCAAGTAATTTTCAAAGAGTTTTAGGAGTTTTCCTCTTATTCCTATGATTTCTAGTATCTGCAATAATTTTCTATGATTAATAGTGTCAAATGCTTTAGAATAATCTATAAATAAAACTAATACAAGGTTTTTACTATTTAGTTCATTATTTATTAAACTGGCAAATTTTTGAAGTAGCATTTCGGTACCCTTTTTTTTGGAATCCATATTGATTTGTATCAATAATAGAAAAATCTTCTAAATATTTTATTAGTTTCAACTGAATGTATTTTTCAAGATTTTTTTCGAGTGATGGCAAGATACTAATCGGTCTATAATTAGCCAATAGAGTGTGATCACCTCCTTTATAAATGGGTCTGATAATACTACATTTTAAGTCATCTGGAATTTTTGCTTCAAATAAAATTCTATTTACAAAATGGGCTATGGTTAATCTTTTATGTTGAAGTAAGACGTAACTGTATTTTTGTTATTGGTTATGTATAATATAGTGAATTCATGAAGTCTTTATACACAATTATAATATAAATCTCAAAAGTATTTGTAGTGTTAGAAGTGTTGTTTTCAGGGCTGAGGAGCTGGTGGAGAATGTTTGACCTGTGCTCCGTCTTCTCATCAAACGATGTGTATACCAATACTTTACCATAAGGAATCGTCAGGCTCCTGGGGATCACGGTACTTCTAGGCCGCGATCCAGTGTTCAATGATTATATTGGATGATGATTGATAACACTTTACTCATATTTGAGTGATTAACATTTATTTAAGATTTAATATTTTACACAATTTAGTGTTCATGTATGAAACGGGTAGAGAGGTACAAACGCGAGTGGCCGGCGGAATCGAGCGCTGGAGGTGGAATAAATTGCTCGGTCATCGCCGGAGCGATCCAGAGAAGTTTTGTGAGAGACGTGGTGGGGATGCCACACGTATAAATAAATAAAAGTGATGCCCATAGTACTTTCTATCTGGAGTTTCTAAGTAAACAAATTTTTTATATACTACAAGTAATTTATGGAGCTTAAAAAAACACTGACTAAAAAACCTTTGACTAAACAACGGTTAATTAGTTTGTTTCATAATTTTTAATGAGGAAACAATGTTCTCCAAAAGCAAGAAGCGTTGAAGTCACAGGGCGAAGCCGGGCAATGTTTCGTAAATCTTTGATCCCATGGAGCATTATGTATAAGAAATATCCAAATAAATAATATTTTTTCAGTAATCATTTGTATGAGAAACGCGTCTGATAAATTGATATAATTTAACAGCCGATTAGGGATCCCATAAACGCCATTACGCCCAATTTAAGAGTTATGATATTTTTTATTGTAGCGAAAGTTAGTACGAGATGAGAGAAGCTGGACCTTGTTATTGGTACAAATATAAATCGTGTTGAAAGAAATCGATTAAACGAAATTTATTGTCCTTCACACCATCGACCAAAACTTGTAAAAGTTAAACGAATGTGATATAAATCGCTAACCTATGTACCTTACCTAATCTAAGCTTACCTATCGCTAACCTCACCTAACCAACCTAATAAAAATACAATCTTCAATCGATTTTCTTGTTTTAATTTTTGACTTTCGCGAAATACCTTTTTTACGTTAGATCCACACAGGAGGCCCTGAGGAAAATAATTTCCCTTAGGACCTATGTCGTCCTAGGGGATGCCGTGTGGAGGGTGTTAAGGAAAGGGAGGAGAGGAAGTTCTGGGAAGGAAAAATGTATGAGGAGTGGGTAGGAATACGGGGGTCAGTGTGTCCAGGAGTGACAGACGTATTAATTCATCAATTGTGGTGCAAGGCGATGGTTGAGAGAGTCCGAATGGAGAAGTCAAAAGGTTTCACTCAACCAGTCTCTCGATCCGGCCCGCGACGTAGCAGGTGGGCAGACGCATCTGCCGCCAAAACCCGGATAAACATCACCCCGTGTACCCGGTCACCCCTGCTAAGCCACAAAGCGTAGTTGGGGTGTTCCTTAAAGGGGTGTTCATATTAAAATATTCGTTGAAACGTAATAATGTGTTCGTATGTACCTCCTAGACCGATTTGGCTGAAAATTTCAGAGTTGGTTCTTATTAGTTCCAGGAATTCTTAGAGAGTGGTTTGAATGGTAGAAGAAATCGGGGACGCTCGAGGAAGACATGTATATATTACAAAAGAAGTTGTATACAATTGGGAAATGCCCATCTCGTGCACGACCCCATTGAGAGACATCCTGGGTTCTCACTACCTCGTAAACTCTGGTCCACCATCAATAGATGCATAGATGGTGCCTTAAAGACCCGATGATGTGTGAATGCGGTGCGGTGCTGACCACCGAACATAATGTGGTCAACGAATACCCTCTCATTCCCCGGCGGGACTGATGTGGTCCACAGGACGATGCATGAGGCTCTGGACTGGCTCGAAGATCTAGAAAACCCTTTCTGACCTCCTACCATTTGAAAGAAAAACGCATGTGGGTGAAACGATTAAATATACTTATAGAATCTCTACATCTCCACATATTCTCTACATATTATAAAGTCCTCCGCGTCGTCTGTCTGTCTGTCTGTTCGTGATAAACTCAAAAACTAGTGAACGGATTTTAATGCGGTTTTCACCAATAGATATAGTGTTTCGTGAGGAAGGTTTAGGTATATAATTTGTCAAGGATTTGTGTTCATCATATCATCATCATCATCATATTATAAATTTAAGTCCTCCGCGTCGTCTGTCTGTCTCTCTGTCGGTCTGTCTGTTCGCGATAAACTCGAAAACTACTGAACGGATTTGCATGCAGTTTTTACCAATAGTTAGAGTGTTTCGTGAGGAAGGTTTATGTATGTAAGTTGTCAAGGATTTATGTAAATTGGTTGAAAAAAAACGATAAATGTTAGAAGTGTCGGAAAAAGTCAAGCCGCCTGGTAGCTTTCATCGAAAACGCTGCCTAATCCTTTGGGGATATAACAAAACAATCCATGGTGGGATATTCCTCTTTTATAGATCTACAAAGAAGTCCGCGATGGCATATGTCTATCTTTTACGGATAGCTTACTATACCCACTCTATCTTCTAAAAAAATGGTCACGTACATTGCGGTAATTGAAAAGTTATTTAGACGGATACTGTATTAATCCTTATTAACTTAAATACGTTAGTCACCCCAAGCATTTCATGCACATTATTATAATCTTTCACTCCATCTCTACGTATTATAAATTAAAGTCCTCCGCGGGATCTGTCTGTCTCTTCGCGATAAACTCAAAGACGGCGGTGGTTATAAAGGTTGGATAACCATCCGGTAGATGACGGTGTGTTTTATTAGCATCAGCAACGCGTGGCCGGGTCAGCTAATTAGTATTATTTTAAAGAAATCGATCGCTAATGTGGAATACCATTAATATGAACATTTTTGTACATCCGTAATTCTTTAATTTTCTGAAAAATTGCCCAGCAACTCACAAGAAATATAATTTATTTTTGTGTATAGAAAACAATATCCCAAATTCTTTCGACCAAGATGAAAATCTTACATCTACAAAAGTTTTTTGTTCGGTAGAAATATTTTATACGAAACTTTCCCAGTTTTCGAATACCTATAGGTTTATTTTGGGACCGAAAAATCGTACTAATACATAAAAAAATGCTTATGTGAACTTTGATATATTGAACATTGATACCTAAGTTAGGGCTTTTCTTGGAGAAACGGTTCAGTTACATTTATTCGCCATTCATGTGTAGAGCTAAACAATCCATTTTCCATTCCTTTCCTTCAGGTTTGGCCCTAAACTAATCTCAAGCAAAGGTCAGTTTTTCACGGATCACGACGTCAAAAAAGAAAGAAATAAAGAAAGCCTACCGAATACAGCAGCGATCACAACATTCGATTTGTAGCCGGAAAAAAACATTGAAATGTAAAAACCTTTTATCGCGTTAGCTTTAGGATATGGAGTAGCGCTGAACAAAACAAATTGAGGTAAAGGTAAAAAGCTCAGGAAGATACATATATATTATACCAATTTTTGCATAGATTTGTTTTACATAAAGGAAAGAAAAGCTTTCTCTTGATTGATTGATGCTTAAATAGAAATCAAATCATTGTGTTGTGCGTTATTAAATTGAATTTACTTCCGAGCTAAAACGTCTTTTTTGTCTGTCTGTCAGCAGTATTGTTCGTTTTTAACAATCAGAAACGAAAAATTTCATTTTTCTTTTCAATTTAGGACTACTTTTATCGTTCTGATCGGAGTAATTTTTATGGTCAATAGTCGCTTCAATATTCCCACGTTTATTGAACGGCGACGATACGAAAACAGGAATAAACTTACGTTCTTAAGAGGGCATTACAGAGAAAGCCGGAAATACGTCATTTTCAAAAAAGTTTTTAGACGTATTGACTCTTTTCCACAAAAAATTATAAATGGATTTCGAAAGATTGTTCTTTTATCTAGTGAAGTTATGTAATAAATTTTTAGAATTTTTTTTAATTTTTAGTATAATAAGGTTATTCCATAGGTCGTTGGCAGATTTGTTAAATTTTCAAAAAGTTTTTGTATTATACCACACCCATTTCAAAAAATGTAATCATGCAGTAAAATAAATCAATACATTATCTAGCAAAGTTATGTATTAGAATTTTAATTTTAGTTTCAATAAAATCATTAAAAAATATGTACGTACATGTGTTTCTTGACGAAAATTGGTCCATTTGTGTATTTATTTGCGCACTTACAAACTAATATATTTCAGATTTTTTTAACATTCTTATTAAATTTAGACATTATTGAAAAATGATAAATACTTATAATCAAAAAATAACTACAAAAAGTACACTATTTTAATAGTTTTATCATCACGCCTTTCAGCATTTTTGGATGAAGGTATAAATTAAAGCTAATTTGGATTGAAATAAATTCGATATTGAGTTATAATTTAAAAAAGCTGGTACGGAGAATAATTAATCTTTCTCATTGTAACCGCCCTGCACGATCGGAAGAACAACTTTCGAAGAAATGTGGATTTTCGTCCGCTGGCTGGTTAAACGCTCTTAATTATGCTGCAGTTCTTTCTTACGCATTAAATAATGGTGATACAAATTTTGCTACTAAATTAACACTGTTTATAATTTATTTGAAGATATTTAGATGCAATTCGCACGCAGATGGCAAATTGTTAAAACATGTTATTTAACCTGATACATATTTCAATAATATCTAATATATTATTTAATAGTATTTGTATTTTGGAAAGCAAAAACAAAATTTTGTGGTGGGTGGTACAATAGTATAAGGATTTTATCAGAATGTTTATCTTCCTAAATGTGAATCGTCCTTCGGTAAGAGATAGATTGATGTGTCAGGATCGAATAATTTTAATTCAATAAGAAAAGTGTGATTAAGATATATCATAGGCAATACAAGTATGATACTCTCAGATAGGTGTATTTTATTTAAGGGTATGAGAGCCCAAAACGGTAGGTTTTAGTTTGGACCTAAATTCTGTTGGACTTGTTATGCATCTTAGTTCCGGAGGGAGTTTATTCAAAACTTAGGCCCAGATACCCAGAAAGCGCGATATCCAAAGTAAGTATTATTTGGCAAGTTATACAAGTTAACGTTAAAGTTAAGTTTTGACGGCTGGCGTGGTCTAGGGGTAAGGTTCTTGACTCGCAATCCGAAAGTCGCGGGATCGAATCCCGGTGTGGGCAAATAAATTTTATTTGATAAATTTATGTTATTTCACAATTAATTCATTAAAATAATATGTAGTATATTTGCGGCACGTTCCAGAGTGGAAGATACTATCAGTATCGCCCTGGTGTAAGAGCATCATTCAGAATTGAAACGTGGCTTGAAATGGCTTTAGCCGTGTTTGGTGACCAGATCTGAATAGTCAGGTACTTCCCCACCTTCCTCTTACCCATCTCGTTCCCTTCCCCTCAACCTTCAGCCTCACAACATACCCCAATCAGGGATGTCATTGTCTCATTGGTTCCAGACGGGAGCAGCTGAGACCCTTATAAGGTATTCACATTAATTTTTTTTTAAATTAACCGACAGCGAAAAGAATATTTAAAAACTATATTTTGTTATGTCTTGATACCTGGTCCAAAAGACATAAAAAACAATAAATTTAATTCGATTTATTTCCCAGAGATGAAAATTTGAAAACAACTATCTCAAAAAGTCTAAGACAAGAGGTGCGAATTGTATTGAAACATTTTTGGTTACAGGCAAGTTATATAAGTTAACCGACAGGCGAAAAGAATATTTAAAAACAATATTTATTATGTTTTCATACCTAGTCCTAGACTGAAGAAAGTTTTTCGGCAAAGTTCCACGACACAGCACTTGATTGGACAGCATTATGATTGAAAAGACCAAACAGGCACTTTTTGTTGGCGAAGAAAACAAAACTTTGTCGACAATATTTACTTTGACGACAAACTTTCCCCATTCGATTATTATCGAGAGGATTCGCTGGAAGAGTGATTGGAAATTGGAACGATCGAGCTGATTGAGTTATCGAGTGAACTTCATCTCGCGTGGTAAATCAATCGCCATCTTGTCGAAGAATGGCGAAATGTGTCAATTTAGTCAATTATCTGCGTGATTTATAGCGTCAATTTTTCATAGGAGAAATTCATTTTATTTTTATTAAATGAAATAACAATTTGTTATGTGATATGTAATCCTTGCAGAATGATATTATTATTGTCATCATAAAATAAGTCGTGCGGAAAATAGAAATTGCTTTCTTTCAATTTACAAATGTTTTCCTTCATTTTCAGTAACTTAACGACTTCCATGTTCGGTCGTTTAAGTTCCTTGATTACGAATCCAGAATAATTCAAAATTTATTTTGTTTTATTTTACACTTACTTGATATAAAATAGTAACCATATTATAGCATCTTTGAAGCAGTTCCGGAGAGATAGATACTTACAGTATCGTCCTGGTGAAAGAACGCCATTCAACACCTTTCAATTCAACACCATATTTTCTCTGGCGCAATTTTCAATCATGTATGGTATAGTAGGATGGGGTATTTCGCTTGATGCATTTGTAAAACCTTTACAAATAACTCAAAATTATTTTATCCAACTTATGTATTATAGAAATAGAACATTTTCCACAAATGCATTATACAAAGAATCTAAAGTTAACAATTATTTACTCTGAAAACTACTGACGCAAACACTGAAAACTACTACTGATTGATGAGGTCCACAGGGCAACGCCTGAGATCCTAGACTGGCTTATAGACCTAGATGTCCCCCTCTGACCCCCACCATACGAAAGAAGAAGACTGCAAACTACGAAATATATCTTTAAAAACAAAAACAAATTCTAAAAAATGAAAACAGAATCAAAATTAAAAATAATAATGGTTTTTTAACCCCCCAAACGAATACTTAACAAAAGCAAACTCCCAGCAGTTTTATTGGACATCGTACTTTCAATCTTTTACCAAAAAAAAATCAAGTTATAACTAAACTACCTCAATACTGAAAAGAGTTCAAATTATGGCTCAGATTAAAAAAAGCTGAAACTTTATTTATTTTATTTTCATCACTTTATGTTTCTCACAAACTACACACTTTTTATTACACTTTGTTTACAACTGTATTATGTTTTTGATTAAATGTCCACTGTTTGTTCTTTCTAGGTACAACATTAAAATGTATATAATTATATAACCCATTCACAGACTGCGCCTTCGTAGATTTCCATTACTCTTTTGATTTCCATAATATCAAATGTTAAAATTAGGAAAATAAAGGATAAAAGAAATTATCGTGATTTATTTTTGGGGCTTTATATCGTGTTGCTGTTCAGTTCAGTTTGCGTTACAATGTTCATAATCAGGGCACTTCTGAAAACCTCAAATCATACCATACAGTTGTGACAATTCAGGTTGCTTGAAACGACTTTAGTCTGGTTTTGTGATCAAATCTAAGTGGTCAGGTACTTTTTTCTTCCCATCTTTTTCTACTTCTCACCACCTTTAGACTCACAACGAAAACCAATTAGGATGTCCATAGTCCCACAGGCCCCAAGCAAGAATTAAGATTAAAAAAATATATCGAGAAAACAGTCGTTGGTAAACAGAAAAAATACGAAAATTAAGGGTTAAATTTAAGTAACGCTGGCAAGAAATTCACATGAGGTATTTTTTTATTTGTTCAGTAGATGAAATGAATTCGTCACGAGTTAATATGGGCCTAGTTATTAGTCCTAGACCTAGACCTTAATTAAGTTCGCAGTCGGTACACAAGGTAACCTTTTTTACACGGACTGCCAATATAAATAAATATTTTTTTATAGACCATAGAATTGCATAATTAATACCTAATTGTACAATTGTACAATTAGGTATTAATTATTTTCTTTTGCCGTAGCGTAGGTACCTAAACCATGAGGTATTATTATCCAAACATACTATTTTATATGAAAAATAGTACAAACTTTTTTTTTTTTGGCGGTTCTCCGGACCTGACCTGATGATGGACACTGCAACGCTGTCCGAAATGTTGTCTAAGGAAGGAGGCAGCGCAACACGGCGTAACACCCCAAAAACAAATAACGAAAATACTTCTAACCGTGAAAATCTAAAAACATAACCAAATTACACAACTTTATTGCTGAAAGTCGTCGATATATCGTGTTCAAAAATAAATTATTTAATTAAATGAAGACAATATTAGCGAAACTCAATCGAAAATCTGGAGACAGAAAAATCAGAAAAAGATATTGGCACCTCTGGGACTCGATCCCCAGACCTTCTGCTTACATGGAAACAGCACTACCAAATGAGCTAAGGTGTCTATATCCAATTCGGTCACTTTTAAATGAATTATACTTCGACTAAGAACTACCAAGATTATCTTCATTTTTCGTAACGCACATATTATTGGCTGCTATCATCTTAGCTCAGTTGGTAGAGCTGTTGCCACGTAAGCAGAAGGTCCTGGGTTCGAGTCCCAGAGGTGCCAATGTCTTTTTCTGATTTTTCTGTCTCCAGATTTTCGATTGAGTTTCGCTAATATTGTCTTCATTTAATTAAATATTACAATTTGAGGTTTTACTCTTAAGGTTAAAACTAAATAAATTATTGGTAAAAAGAAATTGTTTAATTAGTATAACTCCATTTATGCAGTTTATAATAAAACAGTTCTTAATAAAAAAAATCTGCTGTAGGTATAGTTATTATTACGCATGATAGCTGTTTTGCCTGCTATTCAATTTTGATAATGCCTTTGGAATAATTAAACAGTAGAACTTGATTTTTAATTTGATTTCAATAAATTAAACAATAATATTATTTATTTACAATATGTAAGAAAATAATAAAATTACTCAGTAATTATTTTGAAAAAAGCCGCGTTGGTTGGGCGCCATAAACTATTTTTTAGTTTTTGCAATTTTTTAAGAGGTTTTCATTGTATGTGCTCCTTATTTAACTATTATAATTTTGGTTTTCCTAGTTTTATCTCTGCCTAATTATATGTATTTAAATGAAAAGTTATTTTATTTTTGTCATATATAAAAGTAAAAAAAATATAGAAATAAAATTATAAAAATAGTTCTTAAAAAATACTTTTTTTTAACTTATACCCATAAGTTTGCTTTCAAGCTAATTACCAGACATATGCAATGACGTTTAGACATACCTTATCATCATCATCATCTTCTACCCCTTATCCTATTCGGATCGGGGACCCATTGCATCGACAAGGCTCCTCCATACGTCCCTGTATTTTGCTGATTGTTCGTCTTCTGTCCATGGTAGATCCACCCTCTCCTCACACAGTTTCTGGAGTTGCCTCGCCCAACTGTGTCTGGGGCGGCCCACTGGACGTCTACCCTCTGGAATCGCTCTCAGTATCTTCCTCGGAATTCGGTCTTCAGACATTCTTAGTACATGCCCAAGCCACTTCAGTTGCGATTTTTCCATGAAGAGTAGCAATGGTTCAACGTTT
Organism: Limnephilus marmoratus; assembly: GCA_917880885.1. Taxonomy (NCBI): domain Eukaryota; kingdom Metazoa; phylum Arthropoda; class Insecta; order Trichoptera; family Limnephilidae; genus Limnephilus; species Limnephilus marmoratus. Next base: position 39,831,030 of record OU862916.1, on the reverse strand, counting down.
AGATCATCTCGGATCGTCGAGTTTCTTATATGATGCCATTTCGTAACTCCTGCCACTCCTCTCAAGTACCTCATTTCGGCAGCTTGGACTCTAGAGCGTGTTCGTTCAGCTGAGGATCGACATTAAAGCTGAGGATCGACACATGGAATGTCACGCTCTCATTATCGCCCTTCTGTAAGATCACAATTTAGAATTGAAATGGCTTTAGCCGTTTAGTGTTTAGTGACTAAATCTGAATAGCCAGGTACTTCCCCGTCTTCTTTTCCTCCCCATTACCTTCAGCCTCACAACAAACCCCCATTGGGGGATGCCATTGACAGCCATTTCTCACTGGTTTCACGTGGTTGGGAGCAGTTGGCACTCTTGTGCGGTATTCATATAAAAAAATCAAAAGTGGCAAGTAAGTAAAACAATAAAAGCCTGATTTAGTGCCTTGCAAAACTTTCATAAAGTTAAACACCTCCTATCTGTTCCATACTGCTAAGGACCTCGCTAAGACCCTATAATATTTTCAGTTTAATAAATTCACACTCTGAATTCGGTCAAAAAAGTCGCCCTAAGTTGCTGAAAGTCTTTATAACGGTAACGGCTTACCTAGACAATATATAATATATATTAAACTTTAAGTTGTGCAACTTTCCGTGGGGTTTTATGGCACCTGTATCAATTCTTGTAGGGGTTGTTCTTTGACTTTGTTCCCAACTTTCAGGATTCGGCCGTCCGAATTCGCAAAAGTCCCGGAAACTTAGGAACTTTGCGTAATTTTATGGTATTTTATCGATACTCAGTATATTTTCATTGAGGATTTGCGGACAACTTTTCCAATATGGCGATAGCCAAAATACAGGTGGAAACTTAGCAAATAAATTGTTAATGTTGGCGGATTTTGGACATTTGTGGTTAGGGATTTTAATTTGAGATAAAAACTTTAATATATCCATTTTATCAGATTGGAATAAAACGACAATAAATAAACATTGTATTTTTGTAGAAAGCAATCGCTTTGTGGTTTGACATATTTAATAAAAAATGCTTATTTTGCGTAAAACCACGAGTTTTTATTAATTTATTTACCGCCCGGTTTCGCTTTGCTTAAGCATCATCAGGGTACAGATTAATACTTATTATTACGTATTAATTTGTACCCTGATGATGCGTGAGTAAAACAAAACCGGTCATAAAATAAATTAATAAAAACTCCTACTACTGGTTTTACACAAAATAAGTGTTTTATATTTATTGAATATATATTGTGTAGGGAGATATTAACGACATTTATTTACTTAGTATCGAATATACGGCATGCGTTGCTGTGCCACTCAAAGAAAGAAATTGCTTGTGTCTTAATTCTGTTTATTAAAGTGCTTTTGGATACAAAATATTTTTGGTTTTTCCGTGCAGGCCACATACAGCTGTCCGTGTAGGTGATTTTCCAAATTTACCCCTTGCTATCCCCTACCGCTTGTTTGTGTCCTTTGCAATAATCACATTTTACCGATAGAAAACAACCTTGGTGTTCCGCAACGGTCGGTATTAGGTCCAATTCTATTTATAATTTACATAAATGATATTATCAAAACTATTAAACATTGCAAAATTAGACTATTTGCAGACGATACCTTAATCTATATTTCGTGTGAAGATTACATAGAAGCAATTAACAAAATAAACGAAGACCTACAAAATATAGCAAAATGGCTGAATTTAAACAAGTTGAAACTGAACGTAAACAAAACAAAATATATGGAAATAGGCAATAAAACATGTAACACAGGGTTAAATTTGACAATCAATGGTGAAAAAATTGGAAAAGTAAATGAAATCAAATACCTGGGTGTAATACTCGACTCAAAACTGACTTTCACAGCAAACTTTGAATATGTGCTAAAAAAGGTATCAAAAAAGGTAAATTTTCTTAGAAGACTAAGACGTAAATTAAATAGAAACACTACGGAGCTCATTTATAAAACTATCGTTGCTCCACATTTGGACTACTGCTCTACAATGTTATATTTGGCCAATGAAGGAAGTTTGAACAAACTAGAAGTTATACAAAACAAAGCTATGAGATGTATACTGGGAAAAGGCAAATACGCAAGGATTAATCAAATGAGAGAGGAGCTAAATTGGATTCCAATAAAAAAGAGACTACTATTTAACGTGTTAATTTTTGTGCATAAAATTATGAAAAACCAAATGCCAAAATACTTTAAGGATGAAATTGTTTTTAATAGAGATATGCATAATTACGAAACAAGAAATATAAACAGAGTTCGATTGCCACAAATGAAGAAATCAAAATCACAGAACAGCCTAATGTACAGAGGACTAAAGATGAATGATGAAATGCCTGGAAGTATGAAGAATGAAGAAAGAATGAACGTATTTAAAAAGAAATGTTACTAAACTTAAATGCTTACTGTAAAAATATTTAAATTTATCAAATGAAATGTTACATTGTGCTTATTAGTTTATATTCATGTAGTATAAACTAACTCAATAATTAATAAAAAAATTTTTTAAAAATCGTAAATAAATACATTGTTATACATTTTCATAACGCCAGCGTCACAGCATACACGGAAACCTCCACAACAAATCAACTAAGTTTTATTACAATCGGTGGAATGGTGTGGGAAATAATACTAGACATACGTTGCCTTTTTTATTTATTTATTTTTATTTATTTATTGTATACACTTTACAAAAATAAGACAAAAAGTCCCGATAAACTACTTTGTAGCAATTTGTCTAACGGGTTCTTCACATTAAAGATCTTATTATAGTGAGTTACATTTTTATAATTATATAAAATAAAATTTTAAAATTTTACAGAATTATAGAGAAAAGAAATATTATGAAAACATAAATAACAATTTTAAAGTCTTTAGAATAGTATGTCATTGTAAGCTAATACAAATTAATTATTTCCGTAAGCCAAGTCTTCAGTAAATTCACCAATTGTTTATTTTGTGCACAGTTTTTAATTTCAGCAATTAACATATTTAAACAACTGGGAATCATGCAATTTAACCTTCTTTGTCCATATTTAATTGTATGCTTAGGTACAAATAGTCCTTCATTAAAGTTAAAATGCGTATGGTGGTTGTGTTTCAGCCTGTTTATATATAAAGGGTTATTTATTTGCTGAAATATAATTTTGTACCACATAATTGCTGTCACTGAAAGAATGTTGAGACTCTGATAAAAGTATGGAATATTATGTCTTTCTTCGTATAAATTTTTTTCAGCTAATAATTTAACCAATGAAACATTAATAGTTATGTAATTAGATTTTATCAAAGGTAAATTTTATCATATTGTAAATTTTTTGTTTAAATATTTACATGCCCATACGCACTGTACGTGTAAAAAGATAACAAGTGCAAGTATTACAAAAAAAATCTAACTTAAATTACTTTAGTGAAACTGTTGAAGAGCAATGAAAACTTCTATAAAACAATGTGCTTTATCGAATCGATCAACCGCGTCAATTCGACCGCGATCGATAATCCTGGGCGTTCGATTTCGAAATTTCACATTAAAAAATCATACTTTCAAATTCGAATACAAAGACATGTTCACGGATTGTAGTGCTGTGTAGCCATTGATATATATAAATAGATGAGACAATAAGCGAATAAATTGGTTCAACGGATTTGAAGGTAGTACCTCCAATTCTCTATTTCACGCATTTAGTGGACCAAAAACAATCGTGTCGTATGTGTAAAAGGCGTTCGTGCAATGTATGGAACGGACTATTCAGACTGTTGAACGTTCGAGTCCTTACTACGCTGTGCCCTCAGTCTAAGGACACCAGCATTCTTGTACACTTTTGCAGGTATATTTACATGGCGGCTCGCGCTCGGTGTGGAGTCTATTGTAAGTCCCTTAAATGTTTCAATACCCGGCTTCAGAGCTCAGTTCAACTCGTTCCAGAACTCGCGACCGCGAATGGGGCGATGTCATACTCGTAATTGAAACTTTGAATGCAATATTTTCCATCGCATTTTTTTCTTTTATAGTAATTAAGGTGAATATAAAGATTTTTCTAAAAAATATTTGTATTAAGCGTAACCAGTGATTTCGAAAGTTTACCAAAAATAGGCGCTGCAACAGTAAAAAATAACTAGGTTGATTAAAATAATTGATGAACTTTGATGTCGTTGTATGCGGCCCTCTACTTGAAAAGTCTGTAAACCCCTGCTTTGCAATCGCATTCGTGCCGTTTCAGTACCACATGTTTCAGTTCGGTAGATAATGGAAAGTGTCGAACTACCCCTCCCGTATGCCTCCGCAAGCCTGAGATGAACACGAATCTTGAAAATATTTGTAAGGCATGACGCCTCTATTGTATATCTCTATGTGTGTAGCCAATAAATCCACCTGTATTTACCAATTATTCCGTTTTTTTAGGATTTATGCAAAAAATGTGAAATAATCATAAACTTTATAAACTCGCGAAGTCCGCATGTTAGCTTTGAGAAATTGCCGTGAGAGCACTTACTTATTCCGGTCTACATTTAATAATTTCTATTTCTCAATATTCGTGAAGCCTGCTTGATAAACACAGATACAAATATATGTTAGAAAACTCAAGCGTTAACAGCTGTTCGAAAGATTTGTACGAAAAAATATTTTGTACAAATTGTGAACCTTTTTATATTTCAGTTGATATAATTACTACCATACATACACTTGGTGGATATATACACACATTTATACTAAAGTGCATTTATTAGAAAAATTATAAAAATTAAATTGATCTTCACATCAAGCTAATCTATTTTTCAAAGTCTCACAAACCTCATTTAAAAGTCATCATAAACTTTTATTTATTTCAAAAGAATTATTCGTCCTGGGAATAAAAGGTTTAATTTAGTCTAGTTTAGTTTATGAACAACGACTAATGAAAAATAATAATTTCCACGATGTTCGTAGTTTGATGACAGTTTACAAAACCCTGAAACTTTAAAAATGTTTGCTCTTCGTCGACCGCCCACTCGATGTAAGGACCCTTGTTTTAAATACCGATTAAGATTGTAGCGAAAGAACAACAAAACTATTAGTTTTGTGTGTTTTAAAAAATAGATTCATCATCTTAACACCATTTTGATTTGAAACTGGATGAAACGAAAAATAGCGACACAAAAAAGTTATAAACACATACATCTGTAGGATAGATAGACTAATCGGTCTCATCTTTGTGCAGTGCTTCGCAGCCTATCGGTCTCCTCTTTGTGCTGGGCTTCGTACCTTTCCACCCGTGTCTACATCAGTTTTCTGAAGGTTTCATTTCTACCGCGAGTGAACTACACACTCTGATTTTTATTTGTTTTCTACATCAAACCAACAACCTGTATTCATGTGATGTACTGAGTTTTCTCTGTTGAATAATAATTCTCAGTAATCATGAGTTTTAATGAGTCTCGATTCGACAGTTTAAGTTGTGTTTATTTATCATCTGGTTTACAATTAATATTTAACTGAACCAAACGTTCGTTCTAATTAATTATTTCGTATTTCTGAAGCAAGGGATCTCGGTGATGAAGGTGGCTAGCTATCGATCGTATATCACCGGCTGCTTCCCTAACCGTTCGGGTCCCAAACACGAACAGGTGACAGTTAACACTCCTCTATATTACTACTTTCCTGACCTCTGTTGAGATTCCTCAAAATTATCAACAACTAGATACCTACACTAACGACATCTGTTGAAATACCTAAAAACTCTTTTTTTTTACATTAGCTCCACACAGGAGGCCCTGAGGAAAATACTTTCTCTAAACGTCTATATCGTCTTAGGTTTTTTTAACGGTTTTTTTAGGGTTTTTGAAGGAACGACAGAAAAGTTCTGAGAAGGACATACCATGAGTAGTGGGTAGGAATCTGGTGGTCAGTGTGTCCAGGAGTGACGGACGTATGAATCCATCCCTTCAACAGCGGTGCAGTGCGATGGGTCGATGGATTTCGGCTGGAGAGGTCAAAAGGCCTCCTCTCTCTCTAGTCTCTCTCGATCCGGCCCGCCATTTAGCAGGTGGACAGACACATCAGCCGCTAAGACCTTGACTAACCTCACTCCATTAACCCGGGCACCCCTGCTAAGTCACCAAAAGTAGCGAACCACTTGGTGTGACCTACAGCAGAGGTTTTCCAATATATGCTCCCGGAGCCTTTGGTACCATACGGGGCATATGATAATGGTATCCATACCCGCCTCGCAAAATGAGAAAAACTACACATAACTACCTATACTAACGACATCTGTTGAATGATATTGAAGTGATATTCACATTCATATATATTACAATTTAGTTCAATGAACTGAAACTAAAAATATCGGATTGTTGTGTAACAAATAGCAACAGTTTACAGTTGTATAATTTAACCCAGGTGAGTAGGTAGGTAATCATTTAGGAAGTTAAAAAAATTCAAATAACAGAAAAGAATTTGCGCCTTTCTGATATCAATCATCCCAGAGCAAAATACAGTCCATGGGGTATTCAAAATACAAAATACCTACACCTCCAATAAAAAAACGAGTTAATAAAATATTCGAGGAGTAAAATGGAAATGTTATCAAATTTACGAGGAAAAACATTTATTCCGTCTAAAAAAACATCATTTATATTCACAATACAGATAGGTTGTTCTCTAGAGCGTGTTTTCTACGTCAACGGAGTATGCGCATCTTTTTAGTTTTCGTTGCATAATATTACTACATCGTCCTTCATCAAAACGATAAGAACAAAATAAACAAGAATGATCATTCTTTAGGGTTTAGGGGTTCAAAGTAAGTGATTATTTGTAAACAATTTTTTTGTGGAAAACATCGTCGTTTTAGTAATAACAATGTATGCACCAGCGGCGGTCCAAGAGTTTTCAGTGAGCTAGAGTGCTAAGATTAAAAAATACGACGTTATTGATGTTTTTGTAGCTGAAAACTATTTTTTTTTTCAAAATATAATTATTTTGTATGAAGATTTTCAGGGTTCTTTCAGTTTGGGGACGTGCTTCCACATTTCAGTATAGCTTCATACAAAAAGTTGAAATTTGAAAAAAAAAAGTTTTCTGGCTCACTGAAAACTCACGGACGCACCATTGTGAATAATATGACCGTTTGTATCCGTTCAGGTCTAACAATAAAAAGTAGAACAAAATTAAAAAATGTTTTATTTATTTCATTACTGTCGTGAATGGTTTCTGATAATATAAATACAATCTTAAAAATAATGGCCCGGACTCACCAGAACTTACCAATTCAATAAATTTTCATATTTCGTCAAGATCAACCCGACAATCCGATTTATTTTATTTACCATCATGTAGAACAAATATTAGAAAAAATCCCCAATTCCTCGTCTATAATACAAAATTTCACAGCATTGACATTTTTAGTAATAACCTAAAGAAATATTGATATGAAATAACGCTTACGATCGATTATTAATATGAGAGTATAGAATGTATCGGGAGCATCTCCTAGAAACTTCTGTGGCTTGACTTCAGTTCACTTGTATATTATGTAAAACCTGTTTGTTTTTTACAAATAAATAAATCTTCACAACAAATTACGTATTTTGCACATATATTTAGTCATAAACTCTTGCGCACAGGTGAAGAGTGCATAGAAGAGTGCATCAGATTAATGTCCGCTCTCTTTGGCTCTTAGAAACTCTCGAATTCTGACTGCTAGCCCACCTAGGTTCAGAACATGGAGGGACAAACCTATAAGTAGATACACTAGAGACATCTCTTGAAGATCTCAATAAACTTTATGACCTACCAACACTGGAGCCATCTATGATATGAAGCTCGAGTTATTACAATTACAATGGAATCACTCAACGTATTAAGAGTTTAAAAACTACAAAATTTGAAATTATGTTAGTAGCACTTCCAACATTCGCTAGCCAAAAGTTTAGATTGCAGCTAGTGCCAAAAAGTCGGGATCAAGTGCATTGATAGAACAAAGCCTACACATAATTTTTGGTACCATCTCAAAATTGACCTAGCTTCGTAAAATTCCTTTTTCCTTTATATTAAGTTCGTCGGGCAAATAGCTGCATTAACTTGTTTCTCTAAGAACTAGGTCGTGCTAATATTCAGCGTAAATGAAACATAAAACAAGGTTTACACAAAACCTCATAATACATAAACTAACAAACAAGATTTGTACAGAACCTTCCAGAAGGTACCGGAAATTCGAACGAGCTAAACTATCTTCCGTGAAGGACCTCATTGCACGGCAATAAAGAAGGTATACAATAACACGCCACAAAACATACACGGAAATTAACAAGGTACCTACAGTCACACCAGGAGCAGATGTTGGATATCAAACACACCCGCCATAACGTGTCACTACCAAGTGGTTCGTTATGGTTGGTGACATAGTTGAATATTTTCACTGACCGTGGTTTATAATTCATTTGGTTTATTTCTTTAGGAATATGTTTATATCGTCTTCTTACCTATCGATCATTAATTTTCGTTTATGGATAATCAGTCCGACTTAAAATTTCGTAAAATTATATTGCCATTTCGTCAAACGGATTTTATTGATTACACCATAAGGCCTTAGTTTCGATTCGCAAATGGAGGACGCGGGTTGAGTCCCGGCGTGTGCAAGTAAATATCAATGGATTAATTTGTGTTATTTCACAATGTTTTCGTATTAGAAACATTTTATTTATTTTATTTATTTATTTAAACGCCCATAGGGCTTTTACATAGAATGCAGTACTTTTTTTTAATTACAGTGAAAAGAATAGGTTTACAAAATACAAGTAACATAATATATTTTTTTAAAACAAAATATAGGTAACATAAAATATAAGCGTTAAAAGAAAAAAAAATAGGTTACATAAAATACAAGCGTTAACAAAATACAGGTAACATAAAATATAAGAAACAAAATTTAGGAGTTGAGATAAAGTAGGTAATGTTAAAATTGTTGTTCACATTAGTTTATGGGATAGGTAGAAATAAATAGTTGGCACATATGGCGTTTGAAGATTGCAAAGTTGAAATTATTGTCAAATACATCCATATTGTTTAAGTATTTGTTACTAAGACTATGTAAACATTGTATTGGAGAATGTAAATCGTAGTTTGAATGAGATGTACGTATGTAAAATGTCAATGGTTGTCTAGTTGTTCGTGTAATTTTATTAATTGCAGGAGTTCACAACTGTCGAATTTAGAGTTTAATAATTTTAATAAAAAGGTTAGGTCGTTTATTTTTCATCTGTTTTCTAATGTTGGAATATTTAAAGTATTCATTAACGACGAGTAGTTTATGTGCTCTAAAGGGATGTTAAGTTTAAAATTTACAAAACGTTGAAATTTTCTTTGAATTCTTTCAAGAGTATGAATATGAATTTTGTAGAAGGGCGACCAGGCTATGGAGTTATATTCTATTAGGCTTCTAACAAGGGATATGTACAATAGTTTAATGATTTGTAACGATTCAAAGTTAATATGTAGGGAATTTGCGGCACGTTCCAGTGTTGAAGATTCTCTCAATATCGCACTGGTGTGAGACATAGTTTTAGCTGTGTTTGGTTACGAGATCTAAATAGCCAGGTAATTCCCTTCAGCCTCATGCTGATTCCAGACTCACGGCGAGAAGTCTCGGCGAGAAGTTCTCGCCGAGACTTCTCGCGAGAACAAGCACTTATCCACACTCTCATTTTTCTCACTCGTGATCTGTTTCCCATCCGGTATGGACGACATTACAGACGATATTCAAAATGCTGCAGGTTTGGCTTTGTGCGATAAATTGCAACTCTTGTTGATTGTTCCACATTTTTAATAAGGAAACAAAATTCTCGAAACAAAAACAAAAATATGACGCACGTCTACTCTCAACCGCTTACTAAACAACACTGAGACAAAACGTGAGTGTAGTAGTCTTCTCGCTTCTCGCCCGAGAAATCCTTTGAAGCGGCCAATTTTACCGACAGCTATCCGAGAACAGCCGAGCCCGAGAAAGAGAATGCGAGAAACTCATCACATTCACGCTTCTCGGGTGTTCTTGGGGCTTCTCGCCGTGAGTCTGGAGGGGCTATCAGAATATAACCTAATCGGGGGTACCGTAGTCTCAATGGCTACAGGCGGTTGGGTACAGTTGGCACGCGGTATTCACATAAAAAAAGTAAGTTAAATTTTTTCTATGTGTTGTTTTCGAAAACATTCAAAAACATTAATGTGATATCCATGCCATAAAACATTCGTAAAATCACAACAAATAATTAAAAGTCCTACCTTTACGTATTATCTTTTATGGCGGTCATAACGCTTTTCATCTTTGTAAGGATAGTGACAATGCGTTTTATGCTCTTCCACGTGATTTAAAGGTCCATATAATAAAGGACACGAAATGGTTTTCGGTTTGCGAAATGTTGTGAAAATAAGGTGAAAAGTCCTTGTCCGAATTCGAATAATGTAATAAAGATTTACTGAAAATGTGGGTATTGTGTGTGTTGAAGTCCTAAGCCTGTTTTATGATCTTCCTAGAAAATCTGTTCTCTCAAACCAGTAATAATATATTTTCAGATATTTTTGTACTTTATTATTTCATTTATGAGAAATGTCGGTTTGGGTTTTGTGATGTTTGACGGTTTTTTTAAGAGACTTACTAATATGTTGATTTATTTTGTTTGTTCTGGGTATTTTAAATTTTTTTTAGTTTATGAGGAAAACAAAAAACAAATATATATGCAGACATAAATATATATAGATTTAGATTTCTTTTGAGAGCCAAATTTCTTTACAAGAACGCCGTTTTCGTCGGTGCTTACTGAATAAAACTATGTATACCTGCATATATCATACTACATAAAACGTGAATAAATTAGTTAAAATGTAATTTTATTTTTACTGGAATTAAGAAAAAAAAAATACACATGTATAATCATATTTATTGATAAACTAGCGAGTTTCCGGCATGCGTTGCAATGCCACTTAAATCAAGATTTTGTGTCTCCCTGCGTGTCCTTTCCCATTCGACCCCATTCCCCTTCCTGGCCTTAACTCCTTCTATTTTCAGCTGCCACCCGTCCCGCGAACTCCCCCAAGCATTCGGTTTCTCCGCCTTCCCCCTACCTCGATGTCCTAAAATACACGCATTTTTCAACAACTTGCGCGCCACCCATTGAAATACAAATTTCATAACGACAGAGCTCACCAATGTATATAGAAACTATCGGGGGCATGCGCACTACAAATCACCAAAGTTTCACCGCAATTGGATGACTGGTTTAGGAGCGCATAAGGGATAAAAAAGAAACATTAATTTTTATATCTTAAGTTATTACACATTTCCGCAACAAAATACTTAACTGAGTTAATTAAACCAACGACGTATATTTAAATTGCCTTGAAAAAAATCTCATCAATAAAGAAATGTCAAATTCCAAACCCCTACCTTTGATATATAAAACTTATAGGCGAAAAAAAGCCAGATTAAATATATACACCTTATATATATTTTTTAAATTACATGTTTACTGGGTTGTATAAACCAGTGAGTTTCTGTACATGATAATATACATTATGAATAAAAACCTAAATGATTAAAGAAAAACATAGTGTAGTTGACAGCAAAAGAAAACCCTAAAAACATAGATTGTCTAAATACTCGTATGTAGAAAAATAATATAAAACGAAACTGTGTAAAAATAATACGTGCATCATTAAACAACGTTAGGTACTAATTTGTTATGATCTGAATAAAGAAAGAAAAACAACACAATAAAATGTTTTAATTGATTTATATTTTTTTACATGCTTTCAAATTTGATATCATCTGGAAGGGAATTATATAAATTGCCCCCCTCGTAACTAATTGATTGCTTACCGTAGTTAGTATGAATGGTGTTTAAACGTATGTTATCGTGTTGTCGTGTAAAATGTTTGTGTACTTGGGACGTTTTAATGAATTCTGTGTTTGTATGTATGAGTTTATTATTTATTTTGTATATAAGGACACATATATTGTACTCGTATAGTTTTCTTAATGTTAGCAGTTTTGTTTCCAAATATAATTTTTTTGTGGATCTTTTGGATTCGTAGTGAAATAGTTTTTTGATTATCTTATTTTGAATTACCTGTAATTCATTGATGTATGTTTCATACGCATTTCCCCAGATTTCAATTAGGTAATTTAGGTGTGAGTGTACGAGACTATAGTATAAACTAGAAAACTAAAAGATAAAGAACTAGATGATATCAAAAACGAAAAAAGTGTGTGCAAATTAAAAAAAAAATTGTTCATATTTATTCACAAAAAACAAAGTAGTGATAGTGAATAATATCGTATGGTAATATAATATCATGTAAATGTTAGTTTTGCAATCTAATGTAATCTAAGGTTATGAATTGTAAAAACTGTACATAATTCAATATTCTAGTTAAGTAAGTGAAAATGTTATTTTCTTTTTTACTGGAATAAAAACATATGAAAAAAAAAAAAATTTCGATCTGCCGCCCCGGGAACCATTTTTTCGATAACCAAAACCATTGCCTAGGTCACTTCAAGTGGTTCATTAAGTTTGGGGACTTTGCGGAGATGTCCGGGTTCACGTTCACCTCTCGTACCTTTTTCCTTCCCAGAACTTCATCTCCTTCCTTACAGGGTTTGTAGGTGGTTGAGTTGGCATTGCGTCTGGGCCCCCAGACGTTGTGAGTTCATATACTTCAGCTGACTAAGCCCTCCATCACGACCCAAACAACATTTTCCGCTTATTGTGGTGGTGGTAGTAGATTTTCAAATATTGTCAGGTTATTCGAAACACGGAAATTGTTATCTTTCTGTAAAAAAGAAAAAAACCTACACACAGTTAACCCAAATATAACGTAACCCTTGAGGAATTTTTTCTCAGGGCCTCCCGTGAGGAGCTAATGTAAAAAAAATTAATCTAAAGACAAATGGATAAAATTAGCGTTTGAAAAAGATGTTATTCTATTTTGTGTCCGTCCTTCTGAAAAATGTATGTCGCGTGTAGTTAGTTTTTGAGTTTGGGGTGTTGCATGGAATAGTTTGGTAGCATTATTTATTAAATTTGTTAAAAAAATATATTTATATTTTAAGGAAATCAAAAGTTTACAATTTCATTAATATATACATGTATAATTTACCTAACTGAGAAACCAATTATAGATTTCCTCATTACTTTTACATTGTGTATCTATAAATTAAACAGTAATCTTACAACTAAAAGATATCACACATCAAATTATTAAAAAAGGATTACATTTATGCAGCTTTGAACTCATTTAATACATTTTTAATACACTTTTGATAGAGTTTGTATATTGATTTTCGTAACAACTGAAGATATCTATATCAGAGAGAATGTTATCATATGTTGAACACAGTCTTATAAAGCAAGCATTTTGGTTTGAATTTGTTTCAGTGTTATTCTTAAAAAATATTACACGAACGCGTACGCCGCCCGTGTAGGTACTTTTATAATTATAATTTGATATTATATCATGTTAGAGTCGATTAGCAGAAGCGAGTCTCATAATGAATATCCATCTCTTTTGATTACTGCCAAGTTTGGCGGATTACTAGAATATTGGCTAATCTTGACAGGTGATTGACTACCTCACCGGCAAGGGCGGGTACTTACCTGATCGATAATTTCTTTACGGGTTTATATCCACCTGTGTCTATTATGTCTGTAAATGTTATTATGACTTAACTCTTCTGCCTCAAATAACATTTATATACATTATTATAAATATATATTGTTACCGGGGATGAGGTGGCAACAGTATAAAAGGAGCAAAAATGATTCGCATGACAGATGTAAGGAATAAGCTAATGATTTTAAAAAAACAAGGTATTAGAAATACAAAAAATATATATTTAACTAAAAAAATGACATCCTGAAACTAAGGCTGTCTGGCATGGGCTTGCTTAGGTTTAAATAGTTCATGTTGATACCGTGGTAAGTTGAAATTACGCATGATGAAATCTTCTTTTGTGAAATGAATCTCACAATAACAGAAAAAACGTGTTTATAATAAGTTCGGAGCATTTATAGATATTATCTTCAAAAATCCCTTAACACCCTGTATATCGTCGTATTATAATATTATAAAGGCGAAAGTTTGTATGGATGTATGTTTGTTACTTCTTCACGAAAAAAATACTCAGTGGAGTTTAAAAATTCTTTCACTAATAGAAAACTGCATTATTTGCGAGTAATATAGGCTGTATATATTAGTAAGCTCTGGTGTTATGAATAAGCTCTGGCGTCATGAAATTATTTTTAATACGTTTATTGTCCAGACGAAAAGCAAAGCGTTGCTTGGTAACTATAAGTAGTTTTATGACGTGCGCTGTCATTTTGCTATTTGTTTAGGTTACTATGGAGATTCCTTTGATAGTTAAAATTATACTAATCTATACTTATTTAATATTTATTATAAATGCGAAACTGCGTGTGTTTGATTGTTACGCTTTCATAGGTGGCGCGCGAGATGTTGAAAAAAGAATGTAATGGGTATTGAGGCGGGGTGAGGGGGGGAGAGGGGTAGGGGAGGAGAGGGGGATAGGGAGAGGGGGCGGGAGAGGGGATGGGGAGAGGTGGGGGGGGAGTGAAGTGGGGATAGGGAAAATGGAGGAGGCGGAGTGAGAACCCCTCTAATACTAAGCGAGCGAAGCCGGGGGTAAAAGTTAGTAACATATATAAATATGTATTTTTTTAATAAATTTAATATTTACTTATCCGTAAGCGTAAATTTATTTGTTATTAAATAAGTTACATTATTTTAAATTGGTTACCTTTGCATTAAAATTCTTGTGAGATGGCTAGTAATGAACCCAATAAAATAATATTTTATGACAACATGAACGTTACAGTTTGCATTTGAATATATTTATATGATTTTCGTTATTTGTTTTTGAGGTGTTATGTGTTAATATAAAGTTAAATTATTTAATACAAGACCTACTTATTTTACACATTCAAAGCTGAGTCAAAAATGTTATAAGTTATAATAAATTTGTCTGTCCTATCAAAGTGTTTAATAAATGAAAATAAAATATTAATAATGTCGAGAAACTACGTACTTGGAAGGTTTTAAGATTTTCGCGGCCAAAAGTATTTTCGTTATTTGTTTTTGGGGTGTTTTGCCGTGTTGCGCTACATCCTTCTTTAACCAACGTTTCGGACAGCGTTGCAGTGTCCATCATCAGGACAGATCCGGCAGATGTGTAATTTTTAGTGGTGAAATGTGTGCTTATTTACTTGGAAGCGATACCGTGTCGCCAGATCCACTACAGTCACCGGTACAAAATAACCGTGACAAGCAGTGGCGTCATTGTCGCTCCGCTACCACTAAAAATTACACATCTACCGGATACACATCTATCTAACGGATCTGTCGGATCTGCCCTGATGATGGACACTGCAACGCTGTCCAAAACGTTTGCTAAAGAAGGAGGTAGCGCAACACGGCAAAACACCCCAAAAACAAATAACGAAAATACTTTTGGTCGTGAAAGGCTTAAAACGTTCCAAGTACGTAGTTTCTCGACATTATTAATATTTTATTTTCATTTAGTAAACATGTCGATATGATTAAACAGACTCCCAGAAAAAATTATTACAACATTTTTAACTCTACTTTGGATATGTAAAATCAGTGGGTATGTACTCTTGTATAAAATAATTCCCTTTTATATTCGGTTGCCTATTTGGTAGGTATCTACGAACTCTTTTCACGCGAATGAACGCACATTCTACAGTTGAAAATAAGAAATACTCGCTTGAAAGGGCAGCACATATCAATATTTAAAATATTCCATGCAAAATGTCGTGATCTACCCTTTTGCATCAGGAATCGATTTCCCTTTCATCCCCTGGGATTACGCCATGTCACAAATGGAAAAAGGCTTATTGGTATTCCCATTCGAATTCATTGTTAACTCGATAATAAAATTCTAAATTGTGAATTTTAGGTATGGTAGGATGTTAATATTCTTGTGTGTGTCATAATCTCATGTAAATATATTCAAATGCAAACTATAACGTTCTTATTGTCATAAAAAAATATTTTATTGGGTTCATTACTAGCCATCTGAATCTGAATGAAACGGCAAAGGAAACCAATTAAAAATAATGTAACGTATTTAATAACAAATAAATTTACGCTTACAGATAGGTAAATATTAAATTTATAAAAAAAAATACATATATATACTTGACTTACTTTAACCAGGATTCCTGACAATATTTGGAGTAAGAAATGTAAATGAAAATTTGGTCTCCGGTGACATTTTTGATGTTTTTTTTTTCTACACAAACATAAAAAAATGGTAGGTGCTGGACAGTCGGAGGCGGGGTAAGGGGTTGGTCGGATACTCGGCCGAGTGACCAGTGACCACATGCGGAAGAATTTTTTTTTTGTTTGATTTTGAAGAAAAAATTTTTGAAAAAAAAAAGTCGTCCGAAAAAGTCACCGGAGACCGAAATTTCTATTACATTTTTACTCCAAATAACGTCAGGAATCACTGGTTAAAGTAAGTCAAGTACGTCCTTTAACACCCTGTATATAAGAATATTCTTGTACTTTGGGTTGGTTTTTTGGTTAGGTTTGGTTTTTGACTTATTTATTTTTTTATTCACTTTAAGCCCCCGCATACCTACCGTTATACGACATAATAGCAGGTACCCGGCATGCGTTGCAATGCTATTCAAAGAAATAAATTGTTTCTCACTGCATGTCCTTTCCTAAGCGTCCCCGCTCCCCTCCCGCATTTCCCTTTCACCTTCCCCGCCTTCCCCCTCCCTCATAATTCTCCCGGGAACCCCGCCTCCTTTACCTTCTCCCTCCTGCCTTCCCTCCCTGCCGCTAAAAAATATGAAATACACATTTTTCATTTATGCAAATTTCATAAAGCCAGAGCATACCATTATATATACACAGTAATCTTCGCGGGCGTTCGCAAAACAAATCACCAAAGTTTCATCGCAATCGGATGAACGGTTAGCAATTCATAATTTCATGATGCCAGAACGTTACGGCAGCCCATAAAATATGAAACAAACAAATATTGATCGTTGTATACAGGGTGTTAAGGGACGTACTTGACTTACTTTAAGCAATGATTCCTGACATTCTTAAGAGTAAAAAATGTAAATGAAATTTTGGGCCCCGGTGACTTTTTTTCCAATTTTTTTTTTCTTCAAAATCAAACAAAAAAAAATTCTTCCGCATGTTGTCACTGATGACTCAGCCGAGTAACCGACCAACCCCTAACCCCGTCTCCAACTGTCCAACATCTACCATTTTTTTTAATGTTTTTGAAGAAAACATAAAAAAAGAAAAACATTAAAAATGTCACCGGAGACCAAAATTTCGTTTTCATTTTTTACTCCAAATAATGTCAGGAATCACTGGTTAAAGTAAGTCAAGTAAGTCCCTTAACACCCTGTACATTATTTCTCTTGAACACTTAAGGTTCTGTTTCTAAAACAATAAATGTTGTTTTTTAAGATAATATCTATAAATGTTCCGAACTTATTATAAACACGTTTTTTTCTGTTATCTTACAAGTAACATCTTTCTTCACAAAAATTCATTGTTTCTTTAATAATATTTAAAAGATTTCCTACGAGATAAAATGTTCCATTTTAAACGAGTCGTGTTTTATTAAACATTTTCAAAAATTTCGCTTAATGATTGTAGTTTTTAATATTAGCGCGCACCCTCCGTATTTACATATCTCCCCTTCTTTTTGAACGCTCACTACCGAGCCTGAAATTTTGTAATTTATTAATTAGCACTACTCCTGCATTTTGTAATACAAATTGAGTAAATACAAAGAAAACAGGTTCACGCTTAATACTCACATTTTATTTTAAAAACACTTTACATAAATTAGATGACATTAAAAAAGGTAGTATTTCAGTTTTTTTGGAAATGGAAAATAATGCATTTTAGTAGCTATTTTAAAATGTTTTTTTTTAGTTTGTTTTAAAAATACATATTTTTTAATTAAACCCATACTAACAATCTGAGAATCTATTTAAAGATCATAGGTTCATAATTTGGGTTAAATAAGAGAAAAAAACTATCATTAAAACTTTCATCATGTCAATAACAATAGCCACCAAGTGAATAAAAGATTTTAATTTTAACAAAAAACTATTAAAATGCAAAAAAAATAATTTCCGTAACTAAAATACGTACTTCCCATTAAAAACTTACTACTACAGTGTATTTAAAAAAATAAAATTTATGTATTAAGCATATCCCTACATATATTCTATGTATTTACCCAATTTGTTAAACAAAATTTATTATTAAATTGCATTATTCTGGAAATGTGTAAAGTAATTCAAATCATTACATGGCAAAATTTAAAATTACTAAAAAAAAAACACTATTAAAAACAACCCCAAAAAATACGTAACTACAAACTATCCGAAAAACAAGCAAGAATATTATATAATTTTTAAAATTTATTAAGTTATGTAGAAGCATTATAAATTTAAAATAAAATTTAAGGTGTAAGATATTTTTTAAGCGTAATTATTTATAGAAAAATGAAACAATACAACCTTGTATAAACCACTTATATAATGCGTAAATCCTACCGGTTTCGGAACAAACGTTCCTCCTTCAGGGAAAGCTTATACTAATTTGACAGTTTCGAACAATGTTTTATTATGGTAGGGGTGGAGCCGTTGCTAGTTATTAATGTAAATTGGGTGGGTAGGTATTAATGTAGAGTGGGTGGGTAGGTATTAATGTAGAGTTGATTTGATCTCTATTTTTAGTTTAAAATTATCTTTATTTTAAATGATTTTTTTGTTTGTTTTATCACCAACTTTGTATATTTCTTTTTTTTTCAAACTATAATGTATAAAGTATTATATTATAAAATGGGGGCCTCAGCACGGGTAAACAACCCAGTGAGGCCAACATTACTGGTTTGTACTATAAAAATTTGTAAAATAATACTGTATCAACAATAAAAAAAAAAAAAAGAGTGGGTGGGTAGGTATTAATGTAGAGTGGGTGGGTAGGTATTAATGTAGATTGGGTGGGTAGGTATTAATGTAGAGTGGGTGGGTAGGGCAACAAATCCACGATTGGGCTATAAGATAATATTTTTTGTTTGTTGATAATAGATTCATTATTTTTAAGAGATTTTTTAATTTCCAAGGCTTCTAAGTTAGCTTCTAAGTTAACTTCTAAGTAATTATTTATATTCAAATTAATAGATAACTTTGTATTAACCACTTAATTATGTACAAAAACCGACATGTTTCGTCAGCAAAGCTGACTTCTTCAGGGTTTTGACAGAACTAATTTTAAAAATAGACATACATAGGTCTATTTTTAAAATTAGTTCTGCCAAAACCCTGAAGAAGTCAGCTTTGCTGATGAAACATGTCGGTTTTTGTAAATAATTAAGTGGTTAATACAAAGTTATCTATTAATTGGAATTTAAAATGTTACCACAAAATAATATTGCACTATTAGAAGAAGTAATTATTTATATTTCTTTTTAAGTGGGTTCCTACCTCCCTACACAATTCCCTTGCTTACATTATTTTTAAATGGTTTCCTTCACTATCACATTGAAAAAAAAAAGTTTTCCAGTTAGGTAAGTTGTTAAAACGTGTTAATTTAATTTCCATTCATTATTGTCATAAGTAATTAATATTATTATAAGTTGCTTATACTAGAATAATATGCACTTTCGTCTTACTGGTACTAAATAATTATTTGAATTTAATACTCATCGATTTTTTTAGAAACTAGAACACTGAAAAAGTTCAAAATTTATCTGAAGGATCTATCCTTAATAAAAATAAATAAAGTACCTACACGAATTGAAGGAAAAATAAAAATACAAATATAATTTATTCATTCTTTTTTTACTATTTTTATTATATTTATCCCTTTATTTTATATACACAAACACTAAATTTCAAGGCGACCCGTAGAAAACACGATTGTCTCGTTTGAGCTATTTTAACAATTGTATTTTCGCATTACCCGCCCACACGAAGTAGACAACAAAATTCTCTATCACGTAATGAACGGAAAGCGCTGTAAAGACGTGCACTCACTTCTTGTTTGCGCCAGACATGTTTCTGCTAGTAATAATAGTAAAAAAGATATTTTCCTACATAAACTCTGAACAACCGTATACCTTGAACGTCAAAGCCTTTATAATAAATAAATATAATACATAAAAATAAATTTAAGATAACTTTTTCTTATATCAACTTAAAAACACTTTGGCAAATAAGGCATCAAGTCGACATAAGGCTGGTAGATATATAAGTATATTCTCGTATTAAGCCTACTCGTATTAAAACCTTAAAAAATTCCCACATTTAAACACTTATTTGTGTAAAATTCAAATAATAAATACATACAAAAACAAATATTCAAATACAATAATTCCACACCATTAAAAATATTTTAGAGAAATCATTAACAATGGTTATTATCATCCCCTACTTCCATCTGAAAATCATGCTACTAATAATTTAAAATGCTCTATTTTTACCCTCCATTATACATCTACGCCTGTCTCGACACAGGTTTATCCTAGTGAGACAGGCGTACAAAAAACCCAATGTAAATATATTTTAATGGATAAATAGATAAAAATTCATTGTTTTTCTTCTTATTAAATACAAAAAAATTATGTCTTTTAATTTCATAATCACGGTTACGATGTATCCATATTGACCACACATATGCAATTTTTTAATATTCTTAATTCAAACATAAATATTAACTACTAACAGACCCGACCACACGTTGCTGTGGCTAACGAAACACCATGCCACACCATTTCCCAACCTTTATAACCAACGTCGCCCGCTTACCAACTCGCTACCTTTATTCATATATTTCAACCAATTTACACAAAACCTTGACAAATTATATACCTAAAAACCTTCCTCATGAATCATTCTATCTATTGGAAAAAACAGCATGAAAATCCGATGCGTAGTTTAAAAGATCTAAATCCTCGATTACATTGAGCGAGTTTACAAGCTACTAGTCGGTGAATTTAAAAGCGGGTGAATTGGCGAGTGAGATTGTCATGATGACACACAAAACTGTCTACTCGCTCAGTAGCGACAGTAGCAGCTAAAATAACGACTCCCACGCGAACAATTCTGTCGACATTTTGTAAAAAAACTTGAGCTCGCACCTAGCGCTACACGCTAGGCAGTAGCGAGAATTACGATTCCCGCGAGAACTAATTCTGACAGTTTCAAAATCAGCTGTTGGTGTGCCGCCATCTTGAGCGAGTAACGAGTAAAGTTGACTACTTTTCAACTTTTTTCGAATATTGTCCACAATCTGCTAGTTGGCAAGTAATACGATTACACTGAGCGAGTTTACTAACAGATAGTGAATTTCCCAGATAGTAGCTTGTAAAATCGCTCAATGTAATCGAGGCTGAAGTGCACAGATACGGGAAATACTTTATATTATACTATGTAAAGATTTCACAAAATTGTTACACTCTTCTTCCATCCACAAGCAAATTATTTTGATGGAAGATCTTTATTAATCATAAAATACAAAAGTGTAAGATGTACCCAGTAAAAAAATATCTTCCTCTCCTTCCAAAGCAGGGCTTGTTATCGGCGTTCTGATCCCGGTAAGCTATCGCAGGAAGATTGAGGAAATTGCATCCTCACGTGATGTAATGTTTACCAATTTTATTTATATAATCCGCAGATGCTTCATCATCTACTGGGATATTGAAATCACTTATTTATTTTAACAAACTACATTTGGGCACATATTATTGAGGAGGCATGATCTTAAACGATATATTTTGAATAACACCCTTACAATAATTGAAATTAAAAATAAATAATTAATAAAAAATAATAACACTCAGTAAACATCTGAAATATAAATGTAATATTTAAAATTTCAAGAATTTATGTATTTTAATTTTTTATGTGAGTACCACACAAGAATTCCAACTCTTTCCAACTGTCTGCATCCAGTGTGACTGTGACATCCCAATTGGGGTACATTGTAAGCCTGAAAGTAGTGGGTAGGGGAAGGAGATGGGGAAGAGGAAGATCGGGAAGTACCTGCCTATTAAGATTTGGTTATTCGATTCTGAATGGTGGTCCTTTACCAGGGCGATATTAATTCGAAACTATCTACCACTCTGGAATGGGCCACAAATAAAATATATATTATATTTAATTAATAAATTGAAAATGTATATTCACATTTTTTTAAATTTATTTATTACATAAGATACATTTATACAGCAAAAATAACACAATAATAATATTTCAAAATAACTGTAAATATTAGAATGTGTACAAGTGTTATTATGTCTCGTTTGTCTATATTAGTTCCTAGCTAGGAAGATTTGCCTGTTCTAAGGAACCAAATGCTGGTGAAAAATGTCAAAAATGTATTCCGTACAAAAAAAAAACAAAGCGTTTTTTTTTTTATTAAATATGTACTAAGTTTTTACTGACTGTGCCATTTAATAGTTAACCATGTAAAATTTTAAGTTTTAAGTGACATTATTTAATAATTTTTCAGACTCAACCCTACCTAAGTCAATCAACCATTTATTTATTATTGAACCGATGCATATCATTTTGCATGTTTTAATGTTTGATTCTGGGGGATTTTATTATATAATTTCTGTCCCAGATATGTATATGTCTTTTGGAACTTCTTAATATGTTATATAAACTTCTTAATATGTTAAAAATATAATTAATACATTTTAAAATAACAAAAATAAATTATTTGATTTAAGTCCGCGACCTCCAGATTCTATACGCGGACTACATCCTACATTACATAATATTTAGAGTTTCTGATAGGTACAAATATGCCTTATTCTTGGAATTTAAACAAGTATCTACGCGTATTTTGTTTCCTATTGAGAAAGGTAATTTTTTGACACAAGTAATTCTGACGATTTTTTTAAAATGTTAAATTATTTTCCGAGGCAATCTTCTGTAAATAATATAACAAACACTCTTTTCCGCCCTGAAAAAAAAATCCTCAGAGCCTCCGTCATCTTTGGGGACGCTCTGTGGAGATTTTATGAAAAGGAAGGAGAAGAAGTTCTGGGAAGGAAAAAGGTATGAGGGGTGGGTAGGAATCTGAGGGTCAATGTGTCCAGTAGTGACAGACGTACAAATCCATCCCTTCCACAAGAGCAAGGCGATGGGTTGAGAGAATCCTGCAGGAGATGCCAAATGATCTACCTCAACCAATATCTCCCGATCCGTCTGCGGGTAGACGTATCCGCCGCCAATACCAATCCAAACCTCACCCCATGAACCCAGAAACCCTGCCAAGTCACCAAACGTAACAAACCACTTAGGTTGACCCTTGAAAGGGGTGTTAGTTATCCAATAAATCACTCCCGGAACAGCAGGACCCGTTCCCGCATCTCAAATTTAAATGAAAGAATAAATAAAAAATAACACAAATCAATCAAATAAAATTAAATGATTTAAACTCGCGACCTCCGGATTCGTAGTGAAATATCGTAACCACTTAATCGAGGATGCCGTAAGGCAGCGGTTTTCAACCTGTGTTATGCGTACCCCAAGGGGTACGCTTAGGATAGGTTTAAAAATTGGGGGTAGGCAATATCTTGGCACTAATGTAGGTTTTAAAACCCAGCTCAACTTTTTTTTTAATTTCTGCGGATTACGCTCGGCGGTTTGGTAGCCTGCCGTGCCGCCCGCCATGCGCACAGTCAGTCAGAACATGTTTTTTCCAAATAAAACAATTTTTTTTCATTTACATTAATTGTATTTGCATGACTTGATTGTTAAATTCTTGGAATAATGAGAGTATTAAAAAATTACAAATGTGGCGACGCATTATCTTTCGCCTTCAGAAAGAACATCGAGAAATATCTGATATTCGCGCAGCGCTGGCAAGCCACTCACCTATGTACCTACCTACTGCTGCAGCCGCCGATGAATGATAATATCGCCACCGCCTAGAAAGGTCTAGAGTTTACAAGCCGCCTGAATATTCGGCATCGCGTATGTTCCAATACCTTCCAGTGTGCACATTGCCGGCGAATGGAACATTACTCCACCGGTCGCGCGTATATATAAAGCGACTAAACTCGGCGCTAGCTCAGTCAGTCTCACACTAACCGTCGGTCAACAGCTTGTCGTAACAGATCTCCGCACAAGTGCTCCTGCGGTGCTCTACACATCCAGGGCAGCTTCCCGAGGTTCATCACCACGTCTCAGCTACAAGGCCCATCGTGCCTTCAGCTCCTGAGAACAGCTACATCCCGCGACTTATAAGGTTTGACGCCACCTTCAGCCAAGGGATCAGCTCACCACTTCATGGCACCCCGAAGCCCACCGTGCTTCGCTGCCATGGAAACACGCTCCACCTCGCCAGGACTACCTGCTGGTGGCTCAGCTCACCGAGCCGCACACCGTTCATCTCCGCGACTTAAAGCGTCGAGCAACGGCCTGGAAGATAGGTCATCTCCACCGCCATGGTGTCGAGCAACTCACTGACCTTCACCACACCATCTCCATCACATCCGTTCGCCTGCAGCATCTCATCACTGCACCCTGCATACATCTGGTTACTGCTTCACCGACCCTCGCTACGTAGCCTAATAAACGACTGACTCATACTTCGACTTGACGCCTTTTATTTCTCGTTCTGTCTCCCGCTCCCTCACAAATATGAAACACGTCTTTCATTTTACCTACGTGTGTACAAGATAGATAGAAGGTACAGGGTGCAACAAATGTGTGGTAAGAGTCAAGGGGTACCTACGCACTAGGTACGCAGGCTCAAAAAAGTTGTTATATTAATTGTATTTGCATGACTTGATTGTTAAATTCTTGGAATAATGAGAGTATTAAAAAATTACAAATATGAAACACGTCTTTCATTATACGTGTGTACAAGATAGATAGAAGGTACGGGGTACGACAAATGTATGGTAAGAGTCAAGGGGTACCTAAGCACTAGGTACGCAGGCTCAAAAAAGTTGTCAATTGCTGCCGTAAGGTATACCTACGACTACACCCCACATCACATAATATTTAGAGTCTCTGATAGGTTTATATCGGGCACTTCAACATGTAAAATCTAAGTGTATTTTGTTATTCTGCCGAGAAAGGTAAAATTTTGCCCTAAATAACTATTTCTGCTGATTCTTGTAAAACGTTAATCAATTTTTGCAAGGCAATATTCCGTAATCTAATAAACACCACACCTATGCAAGTAGTAGTTATTTTTAGTTTTATTATGTTACTGCCAATATGAAGGTAGTTACCATCTGCTTTAGAATTCATGTGGGTAGTTGTAACTAGTGTCGTCAGTTTAATATTATTCGATATTCATGAAAGTTTTAATGAAATTGTCTATTTTCCCAGTAAAACCAACCTGGAAACCCACGCAATATTTGCTACCGAGCAGAGTTATTTGTTTTGGAATAGCATCAACCTATCTACATACATTATGAAACAATGTCGTAATTATACAGTTCTAATCGAACTTATTCGAATTTTCTTTATTGGTCAAAAGTCAAGGTCAGTAAGAATTGTGGAGCGTGGAGCAACAATTGAATATTGAACGCAATATATTATTATGGTTTTTAATATGTTTAATAATTTTTTCCTTAATCGTCAAAGTTCGGTTGAACTTTTTATTATTATAATTTTTACATTTAAAAAAGGCATTGCTGGGTAAAATCGTTTTGAATAATTCAACAGAATACACAAATATTTGAAAAACATTATAAAAGTTAAAAGCTTCGCTGTTAAATTCAGCAAAAACTACAAAATTATTTACAGATCATTTCCACAATTGAAAGTTCAACAAAAGACGTGGCAAGAATAAATATTGTCTAATGTTGCTACAAAGCAAAGAATTACTTATTCCATGATGTTATTTAATTAAACTTTCTTTATTTTTAATTTATCCCAAATACGTTTTTTTCTTTGTGAACACAGTAGGTATCAAGTCAACTCAAAGATATTCAAATACAAAAGAGATATTATGCTATGGTATCCGCGAAACTGTCGGCTGACTACGACCTAATTAGGGTAGTTTGCATACAAAAAGAATTTGTTCATTTCGTTGATTTTTTAAAGGTGTGCATTAGTATTGGTTAACAATATAGTTTGAATACGGAAAGAATTCGTTCATTTAGTTTAATGTTCGTTTGGTTTATTCGTTAATTATTCGTTCATTTAGTTTATTTGTTAATTAGTAAACAATATCGGCGACACCCGGAAGCGCAGTCCCATCTCGTAAAAACTGCAGATAGCACATCTACTTATATTTCAATATTTTTGAGTCAACTCAACCCCTCTTGGAAAAGTAATTAGTCACCATTTTAAATGCACCTGTGTTTTGTGTTCCTTTGAAAGCCAGTACACAGTTTCCCTTTTTGAAACATCATTGAAAAGTATTCTACATACGTATTTTACGTGGTGCTTACCTTCTCAAGTCACGAACCATGTGTAGATTAGACCGTATGTTCGCAATTGGCAATTGATAAAATGTTAAAGTGTATTTTGAAAAGTGTAACTAATTAACTAATGTAGTCAGATTGTACACCTTTCATGTGTCATAAGTATAGAATGTGTGGGGCTTCTTCAACCAAGCTTTGTTTAACGGATGGATACCCATAGAAAGGGATAAGCCACATTTTGTTTAATATATTTTTTAACCTCAAGTATAATAATGCTGATGTGTGGAACTACTAACAGATGATGACGTTGGAGTTACAGTATCATTGAAGCGTATATAGCTTTGGAAATACTCTTAAAAGATCAGACTTCAGCACAGGAGAGACGGGGTGACGATTTTAATAGAACCACGGAAATCGGTTGGGCGGAACTTTTGAATTTTTTATTGGGTATAATAATATCCGAGGCTCATAAAGAAGCAATTACTGAAAAGGAGTTTAATCTGCTTGGAGTCAATGGAACTATTCTTCTTCTTCTGCTCTGTCCATTCAACGGATGTTGGCTATTATGTTGGCTATGCGGACTTTGTTTACTGCGGCCCGGAACAGCTCAACAGTAGACTGGCCAAGGCCAAACCACCGTCTCACCGTCTTTAGCCATGAGGTTCTCCTTCTTCCAGGGCCCCGTCTTCCGGCAATCTTTCCCTGCATTATGAGATGCAAGATCTCGTACTTCTCTGAATGTCTCATCACGTGTCCAAGATATTGAAGTTTTCGGATTTTTATAGTTTTGATAACCTCTTTTTCTTTATTCATCCGAACCATAACATCTTCATTCGTAACCCTGTCCATCCAGCTTATTTTAAGTATTTTTCTGTAGACCCACATCTCGAATGCCTCAAGTCACCTAATTAGTTCTTCAGTAAGCGTTCATGCTTCCATTCCATAAAATAATATCGAAAACACGTAGCATCTGACCATTCTCATTCGTAATCCAAGGTCGTGATCATGACTGCAGAACATCTTTTTCATGCGGATAAAGATTGCACGAACTCGCTCAATTTATGAAACTTAAATTAAATGGAACTATAGAATCGTAAAACAAAAATTGAGGGAAGAGAAAATTTGGGATGTACCTTCCTGCTGTCAGATCTGGTCACTGAAGATTGAACTTTGCGGAAGCCATTTGAAGTAACGTTTTAATAATTCTTAATGGTATTTTATTTCTCGGATTCAACACACGTAGGGGTGTAAATAGAGTTAAATAAACTTTGTTACCTACAGAGTGTAGAGATACTTCATACCCTTTTAAATACTTCCTAAAAACTTACTTTGAAGTGCTCACTGCTCTAGTCCTTGAGGGTCTCAAAATCTCTCGGCGCCTAAAAGTGAGTCACGTAAAAAGGTTGGTCATTGAAAAAGAAGCAAGTTGCCAAAGAACGAATAATAATAAACTTGTATTTATTCTCATCGATGGGACTAAACCAGTTCTCAATGAAGTTTCTGTAAAAAACGTTTACAGAAGCGACACAATTTCTCGAAACGACTTTAGGGAAAATGTTCTTGTTTGGAACGTGCCTTTTCAGAGCTGGCTATTTCTAAAGTACTTCTGAATTCAGAAAATCTTGATTTTTTCCAATCGATTCCGCCATTTTTATCATTTTAAAGAAAGTTGATCATTTGAACGATTACCGTAAAATTTACTTTTACACGGCCTAGATGATTTTTAAATTCTATCTAAGTTGTTTGTAGCACTGTTATTGTAATGAAATACCTACCACCACTAAAAAATAAATACCTGTTACTTAAAAATTAAAACAACAAAGAAAATTTAATCACGTCATTTTGGGCCAATTGCTTCACAAAACTGAAATAATAACACTAATCTCAGAACCTGAAAATTTACTTTGAAATCTGAAGAAATGTTCAAATTTTCCGGAACAACCCATCCTAAGAATAAAAAAATACAAGTGGGTACACACGCGGTAGAAGTGAAACCTTCAGAAAACTAAAGTAGACAAGAGTGGGAAGGCTACGAAGCACCACACAAAGAGAAGACCGATTATCTCACTCTCTCGCGGGCTAAATCCTTTCATACAATTGTACCTACCAATCTAATATGAATATGTCAATTTGACTGTCCTAGAACGGGAGGCCTTCCTGGTTGGACAGTCAAAGCTTCCTTATACTGAATGTATTTTATAACAAATAAAATAAGTAAATAAAAAAAAATTATGTAAATCGAAAAAAAGTTTTCTATTTTCCTCACAATGGTTGCGCAAATGAACAGTATTACGGTTTATAGCAATATCCTTTCCTAATTTTTTGTAAAAATACCATTGGTTAGTTTAGAACGTAGCGCTATAAACCTCACTGTAGGAGTGTATGGGTACCGCTGCCCCGGGAACCATTTACTGGATTGTCAAAAGCTCTGCCATAGGTCACCCAAAGTTGTTGGCTGTTTGGCGACTATTCAGGGGTATCCTCGTTTATTGGGTGTGGTGTTTTAAGGTCTTGGCGGTGGACGCGCTTGCTCACCACCGGTTCGGTAGAGATCAGGGTAGGGAGAGAAAATCAGGTCAGATCAGGGAGGTCAGTGTCAATCGCCTTGCACCACGGACGGAGGGATGGATTCACATGCCCGTCGCTGCTTAACACACCGACCCCAGATTCCTATCCACCCTCATACTCTTTTCCTTCTCAGAACTCTTTCCTTTAAAAGACCCCCCCCCCCCCCTAAGATTAAAAATTTATTTTATTTTTATTTTTACTTAATTTAATTTATTTTAATTTTATTATTATTATTGTCATCATCATCATCATCATCTGTGGCTCTACAACCCAGGTCGGGTCTTGGCCTCCAGCAGAGCCTGCCTCCATGACTGTCGGTGTTGTGCTGCGTTGCGCCAGTTTCGGATGCCGATGGTGCTTGCATCCTTCACCACTCCATCCAGCCATCGAAGCTTTGGTCTTCCAACTCTTCTCCGACCCCCAGGTGCACCATCCATAATTCGCTTTGGAATATCTCCTTCGCTCATTCTCTGGATATGTCCAGCCCACCTGAGTCTTCCAGTTTTGATTTTCTTGGAGATATTAGGGTCCTCGTAAAGATCGTATAGCTCCTGGTTGTATCTGATACGCCATTCTCCATTATCACAGACTGGGCCGTAAATCCTTCGCAGCACCTTCCTTTCAAAACTTTCTAGGGCTCCTTCATCACCCTTACTGATTGTCCAGCATTCCGAACCATACATAAGAACAGGTCGTATAAGGGTCTTGTAAAGCAGGACTTTAGTTCTTCTGGTAAGGTGGCGAGATTTCATATGCTTCTGTAGCCCAAAGTAGTATCGATTTGCAGCTACTATTCTTCTTTTGATTTCGCTGGATACATTGTTGTCATTTGTCACCATAGTACCGAGATATACAAACTCGTTGACAGTTTCAAATGTATAATTATCTATCTGTATACTTGGTGGTTTCTGGCGTCCATGTACGGGCATATATTTTGTCTTCCCCTCGTTGATGACCAATCCCATGTTCCTTGCCGACGTAGCTAAGCTTTTAAACGCCGATTTTAGTTCATATTCTGAGCGTGCGATGATATCTATATCGTCAGCATAAGCAAGGAGCTGAACAGACTTGTTAAAAATATGGCCTGTGGTTTGTATACCTGCATTTCGGATGGCCTTTTCCAGCGCTAAATTGAATAAAATGCAGGCAAGTGCATCTCCTTGTCTTAGTCCATTGTAGGTCTTTAGGGTGTCTGACAGATCCTGTTGTATTCTGACTCGGCACTCAACATTAGACATTGTGAGCCTTACTAAGTTTACCTTCACAAGAAAGGAGACCCTATGAACTGCTCTAACTATAGGGGCATAACGCTGCTGAATATCTCATACAAGATCCTATCAAATGTACTGTGTGGTAGGCTTATGAAATATTCGGATGGCATAATTGGCCAATATCAAACTGGGTTCCGTAAGGGGAAATCTACAACTGATCAAATCTTTTCACTGAGACAGATACTGGAAAAAACAATAGAATTTAATGTTGATACATACCATCTCTTCATAGATTTTAAGGCTGCCTATGACACGGTAAATAGAGAAAGACTGTACAGAGCCTTGGATGAATTTAATATCCCAAGAAAACTGGTAAACATTATTATTATTGTACAACAGAATAATTCCAATTACCGTACAATTTAGTTACCCTATCAGCATTTAGGAAAGTGACTCTTCAATAATATTTTTAAGGCATATAAAGAACAGTCACTTACATCCAAATGGTATGCAATTTCATTTAACAGCACCACTCCCCTCGTCATGCTATGCTTTGCCAAGACGTTGTACTGCCGTTCGGTACTTTAAATAAGTCATGATGTCGACTTCGGCTGTAGTGATCTGGTACATACAAATCATAGCAACCCAAGAGAAATGGGCTATCGATGAAATTGTTCCAAATTTTGAAAGACAGAATAGCAAGACTTGCTTTCCGTCTAGTTTCTAGACTCACAGAATCAGTTTCCTCAAGTAAGTCAATATGGTGCATGAACCTTAGATAGGTTCCATGCTTCCGCATATAAACATACCTGAGGAATTTCTTTTGGATTTGCTCTAACATTATTATTTATTTAATTAATTTACGCCCAGAGGGCTTTTACATAAATATATAAAGACAGTACAATTTTAACATGAGAAAGAAAAATATAATTTAAATAAAAGTTACGATAGAAAACAAAAATACGAACCTGAAATAAAAGCAACAAAAAATTAAAAGTACAGTGTGAAATAAAAACAATTAAGTAGCGATAAAAATAAAAAATACATGCACGATATAAATATACATGGAACAAAAATTGTAAAGTAAGGTGATCAGATGTGTTTTTTTTTTTTTTTTTTTACATAAGCTCCACACAGGAGGCCCTGAGGAAAACAATTTCCATCAGGGCCTATGTCATCTTTGGGGATGCTGTGTGGAGGGTTTTTTTTTAGGAAAGGAAGGAGAGGAGAGTCCTGGGAAGGAAAAGGGTTTAAGGGGTGGGTAGGAATCTGGGGTTCAGAGTGCCTTGGTCATCCGCCTCCAAGACCTAGACAAACCTCACCCCATGAACCCGGGCACCCCTGCTAAATCACCAAACGTAGCGAACCACTTGGGGTGACCTATGGCAGAGGTGTTGGTTATCCAATAAAGGTTCCCGGGGCGGCGGTACCCATTCCCGCCTCCCAAATTGTGTTTACAAATTTACAACAATAATCATGAATAACAAACACCTAAGTACTTATTGGTTTCTCATAGCGTGAAACCGCTATGTGTAGATGTAGGTTCGTAAGTTGCAGGAGTTCAGAACGGTTCAATTTGAATTTTAATATTTTAGATTAAAACAAAAAAAGGTTTATTTAAGTCGATGAAGTAAATTTATAAAAATCAATGTATTTCTGGTGGTACGGTGCCCAAACATCGCTCGCGTACTCCAGCTTGCTTCTCAGTATGCCATCGAATAACGCTAGCATAGCTTCTTGGTTATCAAACTGCTTACAAGTTCTGATGATGAACCCAAGAAGTTTGTAGCAAGACTGAGTGAGCTGCGATATATGGCAAGAGAATTTCAGTTCGGGACCAAAGACGACACCGAGATCCGTAGATGACATAGGGTCTGAGCGAAAATGTTTTTCTCAGAGCCTCCAGTCTGGAGATAATGTAAAAAAGTCTAATTAATGCCGTATTCCAATAGAATAATGAGGTACTTGTGTGTTCACTAGTAGGTACCGTGCCGTTCCGAGGACCGGAAATCTTTTGCGATTATGTAGGCACATAAACGCGCTCCCAACCTCTGTACACGGTTGACATTTTCCACAAGAGAACGGGTCGTTTCTACTACTCATCATTGAGTTCAATAGCTCGGCTGTGGAATGATTTGCCAGCCTGTGTGATTCCTCTCTCCTACAACATGGGTCTCTTCAAGACTCATGTTCACTCCTTCCTTTCCACGAAAATACAAAAGAGCGTTTAATTTAGCAGCAATTTCCTATCACAATATTGAATTAGAATTATTACAATATTGATTTAGATATATTATTCGATATATTTTTTTAAGAATTTTCTCATATATTCATTTATTTATTCAGGTATTCTCATTATTTAATATTTATTTATTGTTTGAATATTTATTTAAATAACTGGATGTTTTTTTTGCTACTTATTTATACAGCAAAAATATTGAAAATAACTGTAGGTTTATAATTTTTTTTAAAGGAAAAACAAACATTCCCATATTTTAAAATCTCCTACTACCACCACAGTAAGCCGAAAATGTTGCTTGAATCGTGGTGGAGGACTTAGCTAGCCGAGGAATCGGAACACGGAACACGGAATCGGAACATGGAACGCCTGGGTGGTACCCAAACGCGGAAATTCCACTCAACCACTGACCAAATATTAAAAATGTGTACAAGTGTTATTATGTCCTGTAAGTCGATATTAGTTCCTAGCTAGGCAGACCGTTCTAAGGAACCAAATGCTGTTGGAAATACCTAAAATGTATTCTGTAAAAAAAAAAATTAAATGTGTAAGTACTAAGTTTTTATTAACTGTGCCATTATTAGATAACCATGTAAAATTTTAAGTGACATTATTTAATAGTTTTTCAGACACCACCCTCCATTTTTCATGTTTTAATAGTTAATTCTGGTGGGATTTTATTATATATGTATATTTGTTTTGATTCTTTGCCATATTGCTCCCTGGGACCACGAGATCCTTTCTGGTGTGACTTCTTGTGATATATATTATACCGGTCAGTGGTTGAGTGGGCATAGCGCTTGGGTCTCACCCGAGCGCCGCGTGTTCGATTCCTCGGCTGGCTAAGTCCTCCATCACAATACAAGCAACATTTTCGGCTTTCTGTGGTGGTAGTAGGAGATTTTCAAACATTGTTGGGTTATTCGTAACTCGGGAATGTTTATCTTTCTTTAAAAAAATACATATATTTATGTTCAATTTTATTAAGAATTTCAAGATTTTTGTATACGTGGATAATAACCCTTTTTATTTTGACGAACATTAAGTACGTTCAATTGTGTTTAGAGCTGATCGCTAGAGAACCTATACGGTGTACGCATAATGACTCTAATTATGAATTTCTGGGCCTCTCTCTCTCTGGTTTCAATCCTGGGATTGGTTTGCAGCAATTTCCTCTATTCTTCTCTTCCATTCTTCCCTGTCTTGTGCGGCTCATTTGAAGTCTGCATACGATGAGAAGCGCACGTCCACCAGCAGGCCCTCCAGGTACTCTCGGCGTGGGCATCCCCTAGAATTTGTCCCCTCGGTCATACCCTCCATTATGGCATGCAAGAGGCCTTCTTTTCGTATTACGTGGCCGATCCATCTTGCACGCCTTTCGGACAAGTTCCTGAGCAGGTGCCTTCCTCCTTCGATTCTTTGGAGAACCTCCTCATTTGTAATGTGGTCTCTTCAGGAAATTCCTAATAGTCTTCTATATGACCACGTCTCAAAAGCCTCTAGTCTCCGTTTATCTCTTTTGGATAGGCACCATGTTTCGCAGCCGTACATCAAGATACTCCATACATAACTTGATGATGAGTATTCTCAGTTTTAGGTCTATATTATTCGATTATTTTCGACCTTTAATTGAATGCAAGCCTAGCCTGGTGTATATGGCTCTCAACCTCGCTCTTAGACCGACCGTCCCATGTTATTTTGCTCCCGAGGTATACAAACTCCTTGGTGTTCTTTAGTGGAACTCCTGACATCTCTTCTCTCATCTGATGTTGTGTTCGGTCTACAGTGAGCAATTTTGTTTTGTCTTTATTTATCTTCATGTTGTAGTTGTTTTGAAGAATGCTTTGAATGGTTGTTAAGGCCTCGTGCAGTTCTTCTTCGCTTTCAGCAACCATAGCAATATCGTCAGCAAACCTTATCATATCCACCTTTTGCCCGTGTATCTTTACACCTTTTATGTACTACTCATTATGTTTTACGCATTCTCTCTCTCAAGTCATCAATTGCACTCTGTATATAAACTTTAAAAAGAACAGGTGACAGGAAGCATCCCTGTCTCACCCCTTGTCTTATACTGGCTTCTTTTGTATCATTGACACGTTTTAATTGACAACTCAATAATGTCCACGTCTTTGTAAAATTCTTTCATTCTCTGAAAATCGTTATTACAAATCTTGAAAAAAGTAGGTATATGCGCAAGATCTAGATATTTATGACATCTTATATTTTATGAACTTCCAATTCTAAGACGCTATTATTTTATTCTGGAAATCATTAGCTCTTCGTTGACGCAAGTAGCTAAGCCGAATCTAAAGTTTGTCGGGAAAATTTTCATTAAATTCACTTGAAAATTCGCAACTTTCTATTTGTATAAAAAATATTACCTCAACGTTCTGACGACAAATTCAAAATGTTCGAAATTCACCTCCCTCTCGAGATAAAATCACGAGACTTGAAAATAATATATTATTTGTATGCTTCCAGCAGAAAGTTCTCAGTTTTTATATCGCAGGAAAAATGTATTAAACGGAGTCGCGTTTATTATTTATTTTTGTGATGCAGAACAATAATTCCATCTGCCCGAAGTCAGTAGATCAATGGCATTGAAATGGCATTAATTTTATTTTAGTAATTTTTACATTAAAATTTACAAATTGCTAATTAATCGTAGCATTACATTTTGCATATTTTTTCCAGTTTGATGTAGCTCTTACAATACATCTTGAACATTCCAATTGGTGCGGACTTTTAGAGTTTCTGGTCTGGTTTTATAAAACTTCATCGATTAGTTCAGTAAACTATTCTGCGTATTCGCTTTGCCCTTTTTTGTAGCCTGATTTCCTTGCACGTTCTTGTGTTATGTCTGCGAATATCCTTGTATATACCTAATTTATTTTGAAAAGTGTTTTGGTAACAGGTTATTTACTATTTTATGGATAAATATCATCGTGTTCAAGGTCGCATCTGTTTCACGGTTAGCCAATTTAGCTCCTTTAACAGTATGGAAAATTTTAAGCCTGAAATAAGAGGGGGGGGGGGGGGGAAATGAAGAAAAAAAAGTTGATTGGCCTATTATGATTACCCAATTTAAGATAACAATCAGCTTTATGGTAAGGTAGTTTATTATGGTAGGTAATTGAGCCAATTTTCATTTGCCCTGGGGAAGCCTTTTATTATAGATAAAATAGTACCAACATGGACAAAATAAAAACAAAATTCGTTCATTTCTGAAACTTTTGTCATGCTTTCATCTTGGCAGAATAAATGTAGTTCTGTAGTTTTTGAAAAATACATAACCAATACCCTTACCATAGGTCACCTCCAAATGGATTGCTACGTTTGGTGACTGGGCAGGGATGCCCGATTTCATGAAGTGAGGTTTGTCTAGGTCTTGGCGGCGGATGCGTTTACCCACCTACTGTGTGGCGGACGAGATCGAGAGAGTTGAGGGAGACCTTTTGACTTGTCCAGCCGGACAATCGCTACCGCCTTGCAGCGCAGTGGAAGAGATGGATTCTTAAATTCATCACTAACAGACTCACTGACCTCCAAATTTCTACCCACATCTCATACCCATTTCCTTCCCAGAACTTCCTCTCCTTCCTCTTCCATAAAAATATGTAATTTATTTCCTCTTTGCCTCCTATGTGAAGCTATTGTAAAAAAAACATCATGCGAGGTATCGTTAACTGTGTTGTATCAACTTGTATTGCTGAATCAAATGATACCACTCTCAAGTAAACATTATCAATAATTGACGAGATAAGAAAGTTTTTTAGTAAACCGACATAATTCTGTGAAAAGCCAGGGTAACGCCGGGGACTTCAGCTAGTATTATGTAATGTAATGTATGAGAGTGTCTGTGGGTTTGTGTATTATACAAATATACAGTTTTATTTGGAGATTGATGAAAAATTTCATATTTGACCTTTAAAACAATAAGAAGTTCATCGTTTACATGAGAATTCTAATAACCACTCCTCCCCCCTTTTCTACTCGTAAATCGGAATAAAGCTCGTGCGATTTTTTTTTTAAATTAAAAAATAAAATACAAAATAAATTTTATAATGTTGTTATCCAGTTCTGAAAGTATTTCAGTATTTTTTTTTGTTACAGATGTTTCGGCTTACAAGACCAATTTAAAATATAAAGCACTTAAATGAGTCATAGCAGTAAAGTAATTATTAAACAATTAAGGAATCGTTAACACTTAGTGCAGGAAAACAGATCTCTCACATAATGAAGTGTCTACTGGATCTACTTAGTTTTCCAAAAAATTTGTTTAACCACTTCAATTTAGATACCTTTAAAAATTGACATTTAGATTCCTATAAATACGTCGTCTCAAAGTGGTTCAACCACAGTTTGATACAGATGAATAGAATGCCTGAGTTTTGATAATTTTTAAAATGATTCTTAAAAACTAAATTAATAATGTACAATGTTTGCTGAAGTACCTAGCCTTGCAAGAGCTTATTAATTGTTTTTGTGTTTAATTCGTAGAACTCCGTTTAATTTTTTTTTAAATTTAATTAAAGTTAAGTTTGATAATGTTATTATCAAGTTCTGCAAGTATTTTAATTTTGTATTTTTGTTACAGCTGTTTCGGTTTACAAGCCAATTTTCATTCAAGACCATTTAAGAATCATTTTCAAAATTATCAAAACTGAAGCATTCTATTCATCTGAATCGTGTTTTTGGAGTAGGTATGAGGTACATAGAAATATAATGATGAAACGGATATTTCTCGTTAAGGCTGAGATAAAGTATAATTGGAAATAGGCATTCACGGAGATTGTGTTGAAAGAAACATTTTGATTTGTAATATACAAAAAGAAACGTTTCTTTTTCAGCGATGAATACCAATTACGGGGAATTGTGTTTTCAACAGAGCTTTGAAAGGCATACTATTATTTTATATTTCATCTTAGTACATAATTTTAATTGAGTTCACGAAAAAATGAATAGAATTACATTGGAAGAAAATAATTTTAATTCTTAAGGGCCCGTGGTAAGTGTTCTAAAAGCAACAGAAGATATTTGAAAGGGATATATTTCATAATGTTAGAGGGAGCGCGCTAATCTGTAAAAAACTATTATAGTTAAGCGAAAATTGTGTAAATTTTTATTAAAACACGGCACTTTTAAAATAGAGCAAAAATCTCTCGACAAATGTCTAAAATGTTAAATGACAGAACAAAATGAATTTTTGATCATTTTCGGAGCATACCTACTATTAGATTTATTTATATTTTTCTTCAATGTACGGATATTATCTTCACAAATAACATAACAGGTCAATGAGACCACGTGACCCGAAGAGCACAGACAATTAACGCAATGTGAGAAATAATCATGGACCATCCTCACCGCCCGTTTGCCATCCCCCTGCCTGCTGCCCGCTGCCGCTTGGTCAGATATATTATATATTTTAACCAATTTATGTACACAAACCTTGAAAAATTACATACCTAAAAACCTTCCTCATGAATCACTCCATCTATTGAAGAAAACCGCATGAAAATCCGTTGCGTAGTTTAACAGATCTAAGCGCATAGCCAGCGGGAGCGACTTCATTTTATCATCATCACTATTGGCTCTACAACCCCTGGTGGGTCTTGGCCTCCTCAAGAATCTTCCTCCACTCATCTCGGTTTTGTGCCAGCTCCCTCCAGTTTAGAAGCTCCAAGATAGATATGTCTTTGAGGACGTTGTCGCTCCATCTTAGTTTTGGTCTACAACTCGATATGGACAGAAACTCGCTGAGGGAACTGGTAGGCCTACTAACGGGACTCTGCCATCTCAGGAAACACATGCAGCTATTGGGAGTGGAAAGCACCAGTATATGTAGAAAATGTGAAGAGGATGAAGAGACTCCAATTCACTTATGGTGCCAATGTCCTGCCCTGGTGGGAATTAGGCTCAGATACCTGGGGAGACATGTTGTAGAACCAGAAGACCTAGCCACATATCCGATAACAACTCTGGTGAACTTTATTAAAGGAACTGGGTTATTGTTAAAGGATTGAGGTAAAATGGGAGAAAGTACAATGGGCCCATCACCTAAGTACTCACGGGAACCAATGGTAAACCGTCTCCGCATTAAAAAAAAAATAGTCTTGGTCTTCCCAGGCTCCGTCGCCCTATTGGTCTTGAGTTCAGCAGGGACTTCATTTTATACAACGTAATAAAGATATACAATAAAACTCTGTCTCTTCTTATTTAAAACCATTTCTAACATACGAGCACAACACAACACATTTCCTCCTGATACAGAAAATCTCTAATGTTCTGTTGCATTAGATCTTTGTTCCCTTTGGTACAGAACAAACATTGACATACTGTGGAAGTAGAACCCTATCCCTTCGATTTCACAACAAACAACGCTGTTGGGCAATTTATTATTAAACTTTGTGCCATATAACAATAACACATGTAACAATTTCCAACGTAGGTACTTACCAGTGCATTAGATCTCTCCCTCTTAATAAATATCATTCTGGTGTAAGTACAACAAACTTTTTTCATTGTACACCAGAAAGGTCGTGAACCCACTCTCTCCTATTACACGACAAACTCAAACATTCTGGGATAATATAATACTCATATATGCATACGCCCCGCTAAACGTACAAAAAATATCTCGGCAATAATAAATTTAATATATTTATGGCTGTCATCTGCGATGTCATGTGAGATTTGGAATTGTCAGTATTATAAGAAAAAAATTTGAACGAATAAAATTTGAAAGGGCACTTAAAAGATCCTTCGAGACGTCATTATTTATAATAAATTTGGAAATGCTTCAGCAAGGACTAAAGCGTAACGAGACGTTTTAAAGATACGCCATTTACTTCCTCCGATTTCTCTCTACAAAAAGAATAAATCTCAAATGGAAGATCAACAAAAAATTTCCCAGAAGGCTTGACGCTCGAATTTTCCGGACCAGTGATATAAAATAATGCCTTTTTGGACTATTTTGATAAAATACGTACACACCAGAAAACATTTCCGGAGGACCGTCCGTGCGTCCAAATTAATTTACGTTTTCATTTAAACGCGTTTGAATTGTCTTCCAGAATTTGGTTTCCGCCGGAATCATGGAAGAGATTATCAAAGTGTTTTAACAGATTTTTTTTTCAACTTATTTTCGTTTGGCTGATAGTCGGATGCCCAGTTTAGGTAGATTTGTTATATTTTGTAATGGTCAGGTATGGCTAGTGGCTACGATGAAATCATTTTACGGTAGGTCGATGGCCTCCGAGTTCGAGGGGTAATTCATTTAAAAAATTGTAACATAAAAAATATGTGATTAATATTATTATGTATGTACGTGTAAGATGAAATAAGTAAACGTAATTGTGAAAGCTCAAAAGGGGTCACCGGCCAACTCAGAATGAAACCAACTCAAGTTGGCAGTTTATAACCATTTTGACGTTTAGGTGCTTATTGGCAGTTTTTCACCATTTAGCGCTTTTTGACGATTTATGCTCTAGATGGCAGTTTATAACCATTTTGACGTTTTGGTGATAGTTGGGAGTTTTTCACCATTTAGTGCTTTTTGATGATTTATGCTCAAGATGGCAGTTTAGTACCACTTTGTCGGTTTGGTGCTAATTGGCTGTTTTTCACCATTTTGAGCTTTTCTACAATTTATGCTCAAGATGACAGTTATAACCATTTTGAAGTTTTGGTGCTAATTGGCAGTTTTGCACCATTTTGAGCTTTTTCACGATTTATGCTCAAGATGGCAGTTTATAACCATTTTACGTTTTGGTGCTAATTGGCAGTTTTGCACCATTTTGAGCTTTTTGACGATTTATGCTCAAGATGGCAGTTATAACTATTTTGACGTTTTGGTGCTAATTGGAAGTTTTGCATCATTTTGAGCTTTTTCACGATTTATGCTCAAGATGGCAGTTTATAACCATTTTACGTTTTGGTGCTAATTGGCAGTTTTGCACCATTTTGAGCTTTTTGACGATTTATGCTAAATATTAAGTTAATATCCATTTTGACGTTTTGGTGCTATTGGCAGTTTATAAAAAAATATTCTCAAAGTGGGCGGTGGGCAAAAGAAGGTTGATAATCTATGCTCAAAATGATTTAAATGTAACTCAGGGCGTGATATCTGCTCGAAGAAAACAGCTAAAGCCATAAAATATCACATATTTAACGTGAAATAAACTCTTTTACGGATGGGTGAAATAAAATTACTTTTACGGCGCCAGATGATTTTAAATTTAAATATAAGTACAACATAATCGATAAATAGAGATTGAGTTAATTAAGTAAACCAAAAGGTGAAAACTGATAAAATAAAGTGAATCATCGTTATGTCGTAGACCGCCATGGTTCTTTCTCCGTGACAGATGCTTGCTCCTGTTTGTCTGCCTAAATCTCACTGACGCGACGTCAGCCACAAGCCAAAGCCCTTAGATCCAAAATATAACGAAAGGCTAGTAGTATTTTTAAATAAACGCGTTGCGATAATGCAATGTTCCGGGTAGGAACTTATGATGTAAGTAGTACCCTGCTACAAAATGTGTAATATATTTGCAAAACGTTCCAAAGTGGAGGATACACTATGTAGCGCCCCGGTGTAAGACCACCATTCAGAATTGAATCGCTTGAAATGGCTTTAGTTGTATTTAGTGACTACATTTGAATAGCCAGGTTATTTTCCACCTTCCTCTTTCTCATCTCCTTCCTCTCCCCACCCTCTCTCCTGCCTTCCGCTTCACCAATTATGTTTGCCAAACTCCAATTGTGGATGCCATAGTCTCCCTGGCTCCAGACAAATAAAAAATATATCAAATTACATTTTTTGTCTACTAACTCTATGCTTTATTAATTCGTTTTCCTACACGCTGTGG
Organism: Limnephilus marmoratus; assembly: GCA_917880885.1. Taxonomy (NCBI): domain Eukaryota; kingdom Metazoa; phylum Arthropoda; class Insecta; order Trichoptera; family Limnephilidae; genus Limnephilus; species Limnephilus marmoratus. The sequence goes on along the minus strand of OU862916.1, from coordinate 39,789,669 downwards.
GACGAAAGAGCTAACAAGTTGTTCAAAAGAATTAAATGCCGTATAACACATCAATTTGGGAGGCGGGAATGGATACCGCCGCCCCGGGAACCTTTATCGGATAACCAACACCTCTGCCATAGGTCACCCCAAGTGGTTCGCTACGTTTGGTGATTTAGCAGGGGTGCCCGGGTTCACAGGGTGAGGTTTGTCTAGGTCTTGGAGGCAGATGACCAGGACACACTGAACCCCAGATTCCTACCCACCCCTTAAACTCTTTTCCTTCCCAGAACTCTCCTCATCCTTCCTTTCCTTAAAAAACCCTCCACACAGCATCCCTAAAGATGACATAGGCCCTGAGGGAAATTGTTTTCCTCAGGGTCTCCTGTGTGGAGCTTATGTAAAAAAAAAAATAAAAAAAAAACACGTGTTTCCACTCATTTATGATTTAATACAGTCACGAAAGATTTAATGAATAAATATATTATATTCGTGTGTGTATTCGAGTATAAATATATAATTTGTTTCGGAGAATCTCAGAAATTCTAATCCTTCAGATTTAAGAGGAAATCTACATGTTCAATAATTGATGTTTATTTGGGAAAAATATTTCCATGAACGGTTTATTATTTTATTCTGTAATCTGCACTTTCTTCTTCTTCTTCTTCCTTGCGCTGTCCCAACTCATTGCCCAGGTAGGCTGTTGGGGTCGGCTCTTTTCGTTCTCAGGTTGTAGTTTCTTCTGTTCTGAGTATCGCCTTCATCCAGGCCGTTTCTCTGAAGTATTTTGGAGCATTGAGTCATCCAGGAGCTCTTCGGTCTTCCTCTGGATGACTGTCGATAAAGTTCCATAGACATTGCCTGCTTCACTGTGTGGTCTGATGATCTCCGTTTTATATGCCCATACCATCTCAACTGTCGTTCCTCCAGCTTACTGTTTATATCTGTGACACCCAGGCTACCACGAATGCGTAATGTAATTCTGCACATAATTGAAGCTAAATTAAGTAATAAATTGATTAAATGATGAATACGATAAATTGATAGTGTAACAACATCTATGTATTAAAAGCACTCACAAAAAAAATAATGTTGGTGTTTTTGTACAAAACCATAGTTTAATTCCAACATTGATGAAATCATCTCACCACGGACACAGCACTCGCTCGATTGACAAGTGGAAATCTGTACGCGCGTATAGTGATCGAAAGAGATCACTGTTCATTGCGTCTAGTACTATTAGTTTACGAGAAATGTCGGTATTTCATTTTAGAGTTACTATTCCATGTATTTATTTATCTAATTATATATCTATACAAAGTTTATTTTTATGCGAGTTTTTGATGCCGCCTGTCTAAATAAATAAATGAATTTTCGTATTATCTCTCTATTAAACCATTTTGGTCACTGTCTCCACAAGATTTTGAAAAATCTCCCCATTCCCGTTTCCCTTAGAGCAGAATTTTTCATTTTTTCTTGATGATTTTTTGCACATTTGACGTTAGAAATAAGAGGAAAAATTCTATCTATATCGGATTTCAAAAACGGTACGCGTTGTTTTTAATTTTTTTTTTAAATTTTGTACGCGTCGGTCGATGGTTATGTGCTATATTATCCATCAACCAAGAATTATCTAGATAGGGATGTGAAACTTCAAATTAAAACCGAAACCAAAAATATTGTTTTAAGAAAACATTTATCAAAAAGTAAATGCATTATGTTACAGTCAAAAGATCGGGAGAAGCATTGCTTTGTATCTTTTGTTGGTCTGCATGGAGCAAATTTGTCTTCCAGCAAGTTCGTCGCATGGGCGCTGTGAAGACCATTTTTCAAACACGAATTTGATGCAGTTAGCAATATTTAGGCTCACCAGAACTTTTCCGAAAAAATTTTGCTCATTTCTTCTGCTATAAAAACTTGTGTGGTGAGGAAGCACGAAATTTAAGAATCTATTTTCTTAAATATTTTCTCGGTCAACACAACACCATTTTAAGGTTCACAGCGTCCAAGGCAAGACGCCATATTATATGGACTAATATTTTTGTTGATATTAAGTGACACACGGCGAAGCACTTATCAGTGCACTTAATAAATAATAATGTATAAAAGGGAAACACTATGTATTTCTTTTCTTAAATTAATTATAATTATAATAAAGCTTTGATAACTCTCTGATGTAATTCACCAGAGGATTCTATGAAAAAGAAATCCCGGTAGTTGAAAAGGCGGGACGCCGGAGTAGACGGCTCTAGAGGTAGAGTGAACTACAAACATCCTTCCGACTCCAAGGCAAATAAACAAAATTAATTCTCAAGGGTTCCCTGGCGATTGATCCCCCGACATTTGGCCCCCCGGCAATTGGTCCGCGTCAATTGATCCCCCGGCCAGTTGATCCATCGGTCAATTGAAGCCCAGAGTTTCTTCAAATATTTATATTCGTATTATTGTACCAACATCTGTGAATGTTTTATGTATTTATATTATAATAGCATATTATTGAGATTTATTAAAAAAAAGTTGTTTATCAAAATCAGACTAAGACAGTGACCTTCCTCTTATTTTGATGGTAAAGCGAGCAAAAATGTCATCAACCTCGGAATAAAACTGTAGATTTGTATAAAAATAACACCACGCCGCTCACCTGGTGTCCGGTCTATCTAGTTAAGTACCTATAATAATTACAGAAAATTTGTTATATCGTCCAATCATCAGGAAAAATAGAAATTTGAAACTTATTACTCAAATTTTCAACACCACCTAGCCTAACCTAACATACTTATCTAACCTAACCTTACACAACCCAACCTAAAACTGAACTAAAACGTTAAAAGTTAATATAAATACGAAATTATTATTTTATTTTATTTTTTCATTGGTTTTCTTTGGCAACCACACTAGGCTAATGACCGTATTGTTTATTAATAGTTATCATTAGCTTTATATGAAATTATACGTTATTTTGTAAGAGACCAAAAGATTTATAAATTTTATCCCAACCTATTTGAACGTCCACACCCAATTTAAAATTAGCCATAATATAATATTCACGGATGCTGGGATGTATAAATATAAAATCTTTAGAGAATCAATTGTACGAGGGATCAACTGGCAGATGGATAAACCGCCCGGGGATCTCAATTGTGTTCCGGTTTATGTGCTCTGCATGCAAACTAAAAAGCCTAAATGGATCTAATAAACAATAATCTGAAGTGACATTCCATGGAAGGATATAGCGTGTATATTTAAACGCACTTTCATTGTTCCAATGCATTCTTAATTTTTTTTTAAATTTATTTATCACCAATACAAAACTATACACATTGTACATCTAGTTTTGTATTGGTGATCGACGAACCGGTGGATGAAATCTGTTAGCCATAAGTTGTTTTAATAGTTGGTCTAGTCCATAGATTCTCAACCTTTTTTTGCCCATCGCCCACTTCGAGAATATTTTTATTTCTAGAGCCCCCTAACTCGTGAATTGAATCCGAAACAGCAATTGTCGTCACGATTATATTTACCACAACAAGGGGGGGGGGGGGGGGAGGCGTAATGAGTTAGGGAAAATATTTTTGTGGCAGTCGCTGTCGATGGGATGGGGTGGGATAAGTTTATCTGGGCCTCCTACCGCCCAGTCTGAAAGTCTGAAAGCCCCCCAATTTTCTCTTGGTCTTCTACCGCCCCCTGAAGGACTGAAACGCCCCCGTTGTCGCCGACGTTGAGAACCTATGATCAAGTCTGTAGTTAGAGGTAAGATAGAGCATAGTATAAGCAAAGCGCCATTGAGGTGATTTTTTACAAAAACGGTTCAATGCAAATCATCCAAAGATTATTATTATAACTGATGGTGATGAATTTGGAATGAAAATGTAGGGGACCATCTCAGGGATTAAAATCACATAATATGTAATTAGTTATTTAGCGATTCTGAGTACGTTCTTATCCAAACCACCATTCTTGCGTATTTATTAGCTAAATAAAATATTTATTTTATGCTTCTGCTTCGGGGATTTATTATATTAATTATGTATACTCCAATGGATTTACGCAAACATTAAATAATGGTGTACTTAAAAAAAAACTTTAAAGTTTGTTCCTTATTTATTTATTTCGGAAACTTAACGTTTTTTCGTACTTTTATTTTAGTTCCTTGAATTCTGTTTGTCCGAAGATGAACGTATTTTTTCTTAATCATATTAAAATATATAGGTACTAGGTATATATTTTAATATTTTTGAATGTAGCTATCACTTTGTGGTTTTTGCATTATAGAAAAATGAAACAATTCAACTTTGTATAAACCACTAATATAATGCGTAAATCCTACCGGTTTCAGAACAAACGTTCCTTCTTCAGGGAAAGCTTATAATAATTTGACAGTTTCGAACAATGTTTTACTATGGTAGGGGTGGAGCCGTTGCTAGTTATTAATGTAGATTGGGTGGGTAGGTATTAATGTAGAGTGGGTGGGTAGGTATTAATGTAGAGTGGGTGGGTAGGGGAACAAATCCATGATTGGGCTATAAGATAATATTATTTATGATGGGTTGATTATTTATTTATTTGACATAATATCTAACATTTTTTAAATACAATTCAGCAATGTCCGCCTCACTGGGTAGCTCACCTGTTCTGAGGCCTCCATTTTATAAAACAAAAATTTATACATAATACACTAAAAATAATATAAAAATAATGTTGCATAAAAAAAAGCTAAAATTAAACTAAAAATAAAAATTTATAATTTAGGTTAAGTGTATTTTTTGATGATGTGTTTTATATTTGTTTTTGAGTGTTACGTATAATATGTGTTTTATTCTTATTATGTAATGATATTTTGATAATATTGTCTTTTTTGTTCTTTAATTCATTTTTTTATTTCGAGTACGAATTTATTTTTGTTTTCTTCTATTTTATTTTCAAGGGTAAGACTGTTGAATGCTTTTATAGCATGATATTTATAGTGCCTTTATAGTGTCCAAAGCTTGTACTCACTGTCGGAGTTTTTATATTATTTTTGAACGATTGTCTTACTGGTCTGTTAGTGATATTTTGAGATTGTTGAAATTTGTTTTTTTTGGTCGAAAATGTAGTTTAGTAGAGTTTTAACGTATAATTGGCGTATATCTAGTAGATACGTCACAACTGTTGTATATTTTAAAAATTTTATTATTATTTTTTATTATTGACTATTTAATTACAGGTTTGATGAGAATTACAAGATATGATAATGTATATAAATATTTCATCTGTTTGTTCTTAGTCCTCCTCACTAGGTGGTCCTGTGCTGAGGCGGACTGGTAGATTTCTTTGGTCTGTATCAGTATGTCTATGTTTTTTAAGTATTACCTTTCAGATCGTTTTCTGCGCGATTTCTAAGTGATCGATAGCTGAGTTTGTTGCTCCTCCCCAGACAATTATTGTATGGTTCGGTTTGATAATAGGTTGTCTGATACAATTTACACTTATCAGATTCAATTTTGAAAATTAAAAGTTCATTGAATTTGAATATTTTTATGCATTACGCAGGAATACAATTTCAAATCACGCATCGAAATTAGTAGAAAAAATTAAAATTATTGCAACGAAATTCTATTTTATCATAAGTTTTGGTTTTGGGATCACCATCTCCACTGCTTGGAAAAAATTTATTAAGTACCTCCTTTTTTAAAAACCGCCTTTCGTATTCGTTTTGCAAAGTGGTCCTAAAACTAAAATCTCCAGGTTTACATTCAAATAATATTAAATTTCTCCTAAAATATCGTTCATCCTTTGTACTTTTTCGTTAAAACGTTCAAACACCACTGTCCTTGTATGGGTACTGGGTACTTCACGGTTCCACTGTAAACCCCAGTTCCACGGATGCAAATATTTGTGGAATTCATATTTGAGTGAAATTCCACATCGTAGTATTTTTCTCGGAGAGCGCGAACCTCGGCCGTTGTTGACAAGGGGGGATTTTTTGGTATTTACTCGAAATTTAGACACAGAGATTTGTTCGCGTTTGGACGGGCTTGCGGGGGTGGACCACACCAACCGACCTAAACCACCCTATCTTGATGGAGGGGTTTTTTAGAAATTTATGCGTGAACGCCTTTTTAAAGGTGTGAATTATGCTAACTTTATCTTCGCGTTCTCATTCATAAAGACGAGGACTTTCACTTTAGTAGGCCATAAAGAGAGCAATGTTGTATGTGAAATGGGGCCTGCTTGATTTGAAGTTGTAATGCGCGTTTTCATCCCGCAACAAAATATCCCCGACAAAATATCCTACGGACACAACATCCTCCAACAAAATACTTACTAAATCCTAACCTAACCTAACTTAACAGGATGTCCGTATTATTTTTGTCCCATTTTACTTCTTTTCAACAATGATTTATTGTGTTTAGGTACAGGTGTTTGTATTATTTTTGTCCCATTTTACTATTTTTTAACAATAATTTATTTTCTTTATGGGATGTCTGTATTATTTTTGTCCCACTTTACTTATTTTCAACAACAAAAATATTGTGTTTAGGTACAGGATGTCTGTATTATTTTTATCCCATTTTACTTATTTTCAACATTAATTTATTGTGTTTCGGTACAGGATGTTTGTATTATTTTTGCCCCATTTTACTAGTTTTTAACAATAATTTATTTTCTTTATGGGATGTCTGTATTATTTTTGTTCCACTTTACTTATTTTCAACAACAAAAATATTGTGTTTAGGTACAGGATGTCTGTATTATTTTTGTCCCATTTTACTTATTTTCAACATTAACTTATTGTGTTTAGGTACAGGATGTTTGTATTATTTTTGTCCCATTTTACTATTTTTTAACAATAATTTATTTTCTTTATGGGATGTCTGTATTATTTTTGTCCCACTTTACTTATTTTCAACAACAAAAATATTGTGTTTAAGTACAGGTTGTCTGTATTATTTTTGTCCCACTTTACTTATTTTCAACATTAATTTATTGTGTTTAGGTACAGGATGTTTGTATTATTTTTGTCCCATTTTACTATTTTTTAACAATAATTTTTTTTTTACAGGATGTCTGTATTATTTTTGTCCCATTTTTTTGTTTGGTTAGGTTAGATTATGTTAGGTTTTAGTAGATATTTTGTTGGAGGATGTTTTGTCCCTGGGATATTTTGTCGTTGATATTTGTCGGGTATTTTTTGTCGGGTTGAAAAGTCCATTTGAACCATTTTAAGTAGCTACCTACAGATAATGATGGGTAACCTAATAGTTGATCCCCCGAAAATTGGCACCCTGAGTTTATAATTATAATTTTTTTTTTTAAAAGAAAGACAAACATTCCCGGGTTACGAATAACCCAACAATGTTTGAAAATCTTCTACTACCACCACAGAAAGCCGAAAATGTTGCTTGTGTTGTGATGGAGGACTTAGCCAGCCGAGGAATTGAACACGCGATGCCCGGATGGGATCCAAGCGCTATGCCCACTTAACCACCGACCAGTAATAATGAAATTATAATTTTTGTGCTTTGATTTCAAACCTAAAAACGACCACAAAAATATCTTTAAAAATAATTTGATATGTAAATCAAACCAATTTATTTACGGTACCGATTTTTTGTACTTTTACGCTGATGTACATATATAGACAAATAGCTTTATTCTTGATGCATTTAAATGAAAACATCTTTTTTACTTTTGTTTTCGACGGTACATTCTCTCTGGGGATACTTAATAATATTTTACGTAAGTAGGTATACCGTATTTTCTCTAAACCGACAGCATTTTGTATACTAGTATTTTTTATGTGAATACCTGTCTCAGCTGCTCCCGTCTGGAGCCAGTGACACTATGACATCCCCAATTGGGTTATGTTGTGAGGCAGAGAAGGTAGTGGGGAGGGAAAGGAGATGGAGAAGAGGAAAGTGGTGAAGTACCTGGCTATTCAGATCTGATCAATCCGATCTGATCTAGAGCAATTTTTCAGCCACGTTTTCAATTCTGATAAACCAACATCGAAAGATAGACAAAATTGTACAGAGCAATTATTTTTTCGTAAATTCTAGTATATAAGTACCTTACTCGGAAAATTTGTTTGTTAACTACTAACACACTAGTAACATGTTAGCCTGGCTTACTACTTACAGTACCTACTTGTACAGTACGTGGGTTTAATGAAAATTTTCAGTATTGTATAATGGTTATGTTTAGCGAACGTCAGTTAGAGTGGTAACTACTCTTACTATCGCCTTGTTGAAAGACCAACGTTCAGAATTGAAACGTGGCTTGAACCAACATTAGAAATAATAATGTATTCTATACCCCCCAAACACACACAAAACAAATGCAAACTCACAGCAGCTTTATTGGACCTCATACCTTCAATAGTTTACCAAAAAATATTCAAGTTGCAACTAAATTTCCGCATTACATAAAAGAGTTAAAACTATGGCTAAACCATACAGATGTAAAAAGTCTATTTATTTAGTTTTATATCACTTTCTCACAAACTTTACACCTATTATTACAATGTATATCATTTATTACACTATACACGTATTTAACCGTACACTATTGTATACACTTTTTGTTTCAAACTGTTAAAATCAATTTTGTTTTTGCTTTATATACCACTGTTGTTTTTTTCTAGGTACTAAATAAAACTTATTTTAACTATATTACCCACGCACAGGCTGCGCCTTAGTGGGTTCCCACATTATTGTTATGATTTTCAAAATATGTAAATATAAATTGTAAAATATGGGAAAAATAAAGGAATTAAAAAAAAAAAAAAAAATGACTGCCGTGTTTGGTGACAACATCTTTACCATGTACCATTTCGTATTTCGTATCATAACATATTTCATAATGTTTGTTTTTTTTCATATACCCACTCCATCGTGTTTGTTTTGTTTCATGCTCATATTCCAAAATGTTTGTTTTTACTCAAGTACACACTCCATCATGTTTGTTTTGTTTTTGCTCACACACATACTCCATTATATTTTTTCGTTCACCCTTGTACTCAGTCATGATTATTTTGTCTCGTGCTCATACACCGTCATGTTTGTTTTGGTTCGTACTCATACTTCTTCATGTTTGGGATGTTTAAAAACATGTATATTTTATGGGATGGGCGAAATAACAATGTTATGGTCAAAAAATATGTTTTACAATGGTACCTAGATATTCCTCCAGAAAGTTTTTACGGTGTTATGTCATTAATAACGGTATATGAAAAATGGAAATAGACCTTTTAATTGATAATGACTAGCATTATCGTTAAGATAAATAGTATACTTGTTATTTAGCCGACAATATTATTTTACGTGATGTAGATGTAATAGGAGTTTTGATATAGAAATGGAAATGTCACGAACGGATTAATTTGTGCTGTTCGGTTATTTAGTTAATAAATTTCCGTAAAACAAAACAAATATTATCCACTATTACGAAACAAAAACATGTGCGTCAATAGTTAAGTTTGTTGTCACATACGATAAAATGTAATTAAATTTTTTTTGTTATTTAAATAGTATCCCCAGTACACAAACAATATTAATTTTGTACGAATAGAAGCAATACCTACTTATTTATTTACCTACTGTACCAATCTGTGAAAGCAATATCACGGGAAATAAATTAAATTTGATTGAAAATTTTTGATTTTTAATAAATTTTGTTGAATTTATTCATGTAAATCGTCCTTTGCGTTGATATCCAATATTATCAAAGGTTATTTTTTATTACGTGATGAAAAATTGTTTCCAAAGGTTTGATTCCAACCATGTAAATATCAAAACACACTGAAATATAAATTTTAAAAGTTCTCTGTGCATTTGAAGGCATCGCTTCTGTATATGTTATAGATATAGATATAAACATCCATGGGTTAAGGCTTCGTGGTAAACACAAAGACGTTATATACTGTAGACGCGGGGTAGAAATCTCAAAGTGAGAAGTCAAAAGCAAGACAATTGCACTGGTCTCGATTTCTAGTACTTTAGTTCTAAAATGTCACTCGTCGAGTAAGGTGGTGTCTTACCAGTAGAAAAATTGCATTTAAAGCGCCAAAATTCCCTCCTGTGTGATGAGAAAATGATTCCAAACAGGGTAGTAAAAGTGAAGAAATAACATTTCATTTATATGTACGCACAAATTACTTATTATTGTAAGCAATACAATTAATTTTCATGTTCCCCGTCCGACAATTTTGTGCGTCATTAGAGAAAAAACGCACATTCTTTGATTGTTTTATGGTACGGCCACACCGAGGCCAACTTCCAACTTCAAACTTTCGGACGATTGTGTAGAAGGGTAGTTCTTGTGTTGGAAGTTTGGCTTCGGTGTGGATGTAGCATATCTTTTTAATACATGAATAACTTTTGCATTAAGAAATTACTAAAAACCGCTAAAAAAAGAAAAAAAAGAGTGTTGCTTACTTGCCACATTATTTTGCGAGTATGTGAGACTATGGCGAGTCTATTAATATAACGTCATAGGGTAAACATTCAAAAATAAGAAGATGATGGTTTGAAAGATAATGTAAATACGAGTGTTAGAGAAAGCGCGCTAATGTAAAAAAAAACGATCAAAATAAGTACGCATAAAGCATGACTCTCTCAAAAAATATCATCGCACAAAAATTTTAAGCCTCTCAAGTGATATGAAAACAACCGGCTCCTTAAGTTTATCATTTTCGGCTGCAGGGTATCGTGGCCGCAAATCCTATGTAAATATTCAGACCTTATGTAGCATTTGTAGGAACACTGTAATTTTTTCTTATCTATAACGTGTTTAATAACAGAATCAAAAGTGATTTAAATAATTTTCGGAGCACAGTTTGTGGTTTTTTCTTCCGAGGGACTTTCGTATAATTACTTTTTTGGAAGGGCAAATGTATAGATTATCTTTAAAAATAGCGTTTACTTTTGTGCGAACTTAAAAACTAAAATTTTTTAAAGGATAAATAAATGTGATAAATCGGTAGAAATTCTGAACGCGGGGTTTTAAAGTTCGTTTCGTTCTCACATTTTGTTAAGTATTCTTTATTAGTTATGTAAAACTGTCGCCGAATTTTCTTTTACGAATAATGAGTATTTTGAAATAAATCAACTAAGGGAACGTACCCATACTACTTTAGTTTTCTGAAGGTTTCACTTCTACCCAGTGTGAACTGCACACTCAGATTTTTCTTCTTCCGACAGTTTTTAGGCACCTAAAAATACAAGATTTGAGATAATCTTTGGTACTTACATAAATCGATTTGAATTGAAATGATTTAATTTAAATTAATAAAAGAAAAACTTTAATCTCAATTTATTTTTGGGATATTATATTGTGTTGTACTACCTTCTTCTTTAGCGGACGTATCGGAGGCCTTACAGTGTCCATCATCAGGAAGATGTGCATTAGAATACATTACCCGAACGATTATTTTTTTGGTTATTATTCCGTGTTGTACTACCTCCTTCTTTAGACGGCATCTCGGACAGCATTATAGTGTCCATCATCAGGGCATATATGTAATGTTTCATTACATTACACATACGTATATACATCTGCCCCGATCATATAAATATAAAGAATGAGGTAGCTTAACATGGCATAATAATTAATGATAATAATTTTGCCAAGAAAATCTCAAACCATAATAAAAAGAAAAAAACTGATCAAACATTTACGACTCATTGTGATCTTCATTAGAATCCCCACTATATCCGGGAGTACTCCAGTTCGAGTCTCAGTGACTTCATCTTTTTATTTAGATTTGGGAATAACAAAGGACTGATTAAATCTACGTTTTTAGTAGAAAGTGTACATATAATTAATTTTTTCTACAAATTAATACGTAAAATGTCGTCAAATACCGTAAAATAACAATAGAGGGACACTTTAATATTTGAAAAGGCCATGTACAAACACTACAAAACGTTGTAAACATTGTGTGCCGTTTGGGAAATACACTCATTATTTTAATTGCTATTTTATTCTGAAGCATTCGTGACCCCATTACCTAATTTTGATTCAAACGACGAAGTAAGCATTACGTCAAAGTAAGTTTCCTCATTTTGTCTTAAAACCCTTAGACCTGAAATAAAATTGATAATTGCAAAACATATTTGATGCTTGACAACAATATTGGGAGTAATGTGAATTTTTTTGTACGCGCGTTTGTGTGTATTTTTTTCTCAATGGTTTTGAAGCTATTGTAATTTTCATTTGAATGAAAATAAAATGACAAATCTTAAAATGCTTCCAAAAAATAAAACATTTTGTCGAAAAAAAATACACAAAAAGTAAACATTTAAAAAAGATAATAGGACATGCACATTTTTTTACTCTAAATATGCTCGTGGTATACGGTACGTGCTGTCACACTCTCAATACACAGGGTTTTAAAGGTACAAAATCGATAGTCATTGTTCAGGGAAGGGTTCAAACTTCTGAACTCATTAATAGATGTCAATATTTATGTATAAAACTGTAACACATATAAATGGTAAATTTTCACGTTATTTCTTATAATTAAATACATCAGAATAATTCTAAATAGAACTATATATGAAAAAAATGTTTTTTTTTATGCATTTAATAAGCTATTGGTAGGAAACATCTTTTTTCGTAATTTCCATTTTTTAATAATTTCAACTCAGCTATCAATATTATCGTTTTAAAATTTGTAGTAGGTATATATTTTTAATTTTTTTTACCATAATTCGTACAAATAAAGGACTTAGCCTCTCCTCACGAGAAGTACAAACAGATTAAAATGCAATTAGATTTTTTGTGAAATAGCTAGGTAGACAGATCAACCAGACTCACTCAATTGGTTAAACAGCTTTCCTAGCTGTAAAAGGTTTGTCCGAGCAGTATGGTGTCTTTTTAGCAATAAATCGAAGAATAAACATTTTTTAAACTACAGTTTTTCCCTACAGTAATGTGGAACGCCACGTAACTTGGCTCTGGCACTGCAATTTATGATTAGAAAACTACTTGGAAATTTTTTTCGTCAATTTATTTTTAACCGAATTCGATTTTAGTCCCGTAAAAATTGAAGCTACGTTGAATTTATAACAGCTACATCAGGAATTTATTTATTATTCATCGTGCATAAGACATATACATATTTCGCTATATTTAATAAAATTAATTTTACGGTTATGTTGGTTACTTTCATTATAAAATTATTCCACATCGCAGTACATTACCATTTTATCCATATATCTTAAGATTGAAAGGATTTTTTCCTTTTTTTTATTCGATTCTCTGTTTTTAGGCTATCGGAAAGGAGATTGTAAATGTGTATACCCCCATGGCCTATGCTTCTTTTAGAACTTTCGGCCTTTTCTGAATTAGTGTATGTTTTATTATATTGTCTTATATGATTAAAGATGTGTTCGCGTACTTATATAGCGTTTTGTATATTACTAATAAAACATTTGCTCTATATTACAATGCGTGAGGGAGTGATAATGTAATAATGTGATAGTAAGTGGAAATGTATTGCTGACAGGGGTTTCGTCTATGTGTATGGGGTATGTATTTGCATGTGAGGAATGAAAACGTTTGGTCTTAATTGCAATACAAGAAATTATATTTGAATATACCTGCGGATGATTTATTACTTTCTGGAAGACCTTATCTGTTATTTAGACTTACCCTATGTTTCAAATATATACCTTTTGCATATGGTTTTACCACAAATTGGTTTTTAAATCGGTATTAGAATTAGAACCTGATTTTTGATTGCTGATCCTTTGAAATCATACGAAAATCTGACCTATAAAATTGTTTCAAATTCATCATTTTTATGAAAATGTGAATATTATTCCCGCATTGACATTCAACGAAGCCCTTAGCATTTTCATACCAGTCCATCATTTAAGCAAAATGTCACACGACTCACGTCCCATATGTACGGGCCGTTAAGCCCTGCATAATTTTATTACGCACTTCATCCCTTACATATACAATTACGCCTCGTAGCCACCCCCAGCAGTTTCTACCCCACTGCCCACAGTAGAGGAAACATAGGGGATACTTGTGGAAGGCACTGCTAAAAAACAACCAAAGAAAGACACGCAATTAAAAATAACGAAACATTTAACAGAATACTAAAGTTAAACGATGTTTTGAAGGAGAAGCTTTTGCGTTTGTAAGTTATAAAAAGCATTTGAATAATTAAATGAACTCGTGGAAAGCTATTAAATGTAGATGAGGTTTTTCAAAGAGATAAAAAATGGCTTAACAAGAGGATTTTAATTTTTATAATGTATGTGCTTTGTACGTTACTTACAGTGACACAGTGCACATGTTAATATTTGTGCAATTAGTGGAGTCGTCAGTGAGTTCTCAAACATCCATATGGATGATTATTATAAACCTTAAATCGTCGCTCACATTATAATACCACAAATCCAGAAAAGTATATTTTCAAATTTCTATTAAAACTACGCATTCGCTATGGTTTGAATCGACGAACAAATATTTTGACCAATCACCGCTCCTTTTATACAAAATTTGCTAACAAAATAATTGGAAGTTATCTATGTTTAGCAGTAAAAGTTTATACAAAAGATTTATTTAGTAATGAGAATAAAATTATTATAATTCTTTAATGCTATATTTTTTTTGTTCACGCCGGGATGCGTATTTCCAAACCCTATACCGGTTCAGTGGCGGTAGCGACAATTTACATTATAAATAGTGATGCAACGAATGCGAATACGAATATTCTTATTCGCCGAATAGTAGACATTTACCGAATATTCGTATTCGGCGAATATATATTTACGAATACGAATACTATAAAAAAAAACTTTTGAATTAATGAATTGTCACAGAAATGTCAAAATGTCTATTGATTTTGTGGCACTGTACCATGAACCTCGAATTTTTCATTTAATACGCGTTCTTTCTCTTAATAGTTTCAGTATTTGACAGTCGATAGCACAGGTCAAGTGCAAGTATATTGTTACATGTGAGTTAGCTGCGAAGTAAAAGGAACTAAATTTATATAAAATGTCCTCTCGTAAACGTGATCAAAGTGATATAGTGTTTTATATAGTATCTATAATAAAGCAAACAGAACAAGGTTAAATAAATGAGTGTTTTATTAATCTTCCAAGTTATTCGTATTCGTATTCGTATTCGCCGGATAGTAGGTTTGATATTCGTATTCGTATTCGTAAAAGTAGTATTCGTTGCATCACTATATAAATAATCTTTCTGATGTGTATATAAGAAATTAATAATTTTATATCTAAACTAGCTGATCCGGCAAACTTCGTACCGCCTCAGAATCAAAAACTGTTGTCAACTTATTAGCTGAATTGATCTAAATTGTTTCTCCCTGCGTATACCATACCTTGATCCAAATTGTTTCTCCCTGCGTATCCTTTCCCCTCTCGCGTTCCCTCTCCCTCTCCCCACTCCACTTCTCCCCTTCCCCCGTCCCGCTAACCCCCCTTCCTGAGTTCCTTCCCCCCCCCCTCCTCCCTCCCCCCACCCCCTCCCCCCACCCCCTCCCCCCCACCCCCTCCCCCTCCCCCCTCCCACGGTTCACAGTTCAATATTATACCCCTTACAATATTGCTGCAGTTCTTTCAAAATAGGAGAATTCGTTCCATAGAAAATGTACGGGGAAAATTTATTTATTTATTTATTTATTTATTACACGCCCTGATGGGCTTTTACATTATAATTTATAAGTTGAGTAACAAACAATGAAGAAAATATAATACAATGAGAAAAGAAAATACACAAAACAGTGTAACAACAAAACAAATAATAAAATAAAAATACATATTATGTAAAAATGATAAGAAGTCTCATATTCAATATAAACAAAAATTGAAGAAATTATGTAAATCTATTTGTGCCTAGAAGAATAAAAGTGATAGAATATACAACGTTTATACTGATTAGTTTTAAGATGAAATATATCACCTAGATTAGAATATTTATTTCCGAGACTGTGAAGTCTCGGAAACGGAGAATTTTGATAAGCTAGTGTCCTGGTGTTATTGAAGTAGAAGGGTAATAAATGTCGACATGATTTTTGGGGAACATGGATATTGATAAATTGAAGTAATTCAGAACAGTCAATTTTGTAATGCAGTATTTTATGTAATAGTATTAAATCTGTGCTTATTCTTCTTTCTGAAAGTTTCAATAGAGACGTTTTATCCAGGAGATAATTGTAATCAATGTTTAGTATAGGAATATGCAATTTATAGTTTATAAACCTTAGAAACTTCCGCTGAATCTTTTCAATGTTGTCTGAATGAATGTTGTAAAAGGGAGACCATAACGTAGAGTTATATTCAAGTTGGCATCTGACAAGGGTTTTATATAACATAATAAATGTGTCTAAATCATTGAAATCTTTTGCAGCTCTCAAAACAAAACCAAGAGTCTTTAGGGCTTTGATGATAATATTATTAATATGACATACAAAGGTGAGTTTACTGTCGAACATAATGCCTAGATCCATAATTTCACTAACACAATTTAAATTTTCATCATTTAAAGAATACTGAAAAATAATAGGATTATTTATTTTGGAAAAATGAATGAACCGACATTTATTTATATTTAATGCTAGTTTGTTAATAGAGCACCATTCAAAAAGATATATCAAGTTAGTTTGAAGTATAATACAATCATTAATGTGGTTAATCTCTTTATATAGTTTCATGTCATCGGCAAACAGTAGCACATTTATGTCAGTAAATATATCCACAATATCATTTATAAATATAATAAACAAAATGGGCCCCAAATGGGAACCTTGCGGCACTCCACTTGTTGCTATAAATTTGTAAGACTGTGTGCCATTTATTTTCACACTAAGAATTCTTTTGGACAAATAACTAACAAACCAATTTAATAAGCTACCATAAACTCCAAGTTTCGCCAATTTATTGATTAGTATTTTGTGACACACCTTGTCAAAGGCCTTGCTAAAATCAGTGTATATTGAGTCAACCTGGCACCTGTTGGCTAAAGATTTAGATATGAAGTTTTCGTATATTAGTAAATTGGTCAGTGTAGATTTATTTGAATAAAAGCCGTGTTGGTAGGGAGTTATAATTTTTTTAATGTTTGTGGATATTTTATGGAGGACAATTTTTTCAAAAAGCTTAGGTATCGATGATTGGATACATATTGGTCTATAATTTGTTACGTCCGTTTTGTCCCCTTTTTTAAAAATGGGTGTAAGAAAACTGTGTTTCCATGTATCAGGGAAACTGCCTGTCTCTAGTGACTGGTTAAAAATTGAAAAAAGAGGAACAACTAAGCCGTTTAAACATTCTTTAATTAGCACAGGTGGAATATTATCAGGTCCTTCATTTTTTCTAGCATCTAACAAATTTACATGATTTTTGATATCTTCAATTTCTATGCGTATTTCAGATATATCCAGACTAAGATTGATACAGACTTAAAATAATCGGCGAATAGATTTACAATGTTTTTATCATTACACCCAATTTTTCCATTGAAATTCATAGAAGTTGGAATACCTAAGTTAATATTTGTTTGAGAATTTGTGTAATTCCAAAACTGTTTTATATTTACACGAATTTCACTTTCAATTTTGTCAATGTAATTTTTATAGCACAATTTTGAGATTTTACAACACTCCCTTCTTAACAATTGAAATTTATTGTAATCACTCATCAGTCTGGATCGCTTGTAATTTTTATGAGCTATTTTCTTACTATATGTTAAGGTGATCAAATTGGGACTAAACCAGTTTGGAAAATGAGAAATTCTATTATGTCGAAGGGGCACAAAATTTGCAATAGCATCATTTAGAATGTCATAGAATTTATTTACATTATCGTTAATATCTGCGTTTTCCAGAAAGGACCAGTCTGTTGTATTTAAGCAATCAGAAATTTTTTGAAAATTTGCTTTACGGAAGTTATAAGATGACTTGATATTTTTAAGATGAGTGTTGTTAACAAAGGGAATAACTATGTCCAGAGGAGGGTGGTAAAGGTCTACAGGTAATAGTTCTTCCAAAGATTTACATACGTTATCTGTGGGCTCACTGCAAAAAACTAGATCTAGAATGCGACTATTTATATTAACGACAGTGTTAAGTTGTGGGATTGATAAATAATTCGACATACCCAGAATCTCTCTCTCACTAAGATTAGCAGGTGACATATTAATACCAGACAATTCAGGATCATCATGGTTCCAGGATATATTTGGCAAGTTATAGTCTCCTACCACGACAAGTTTGGCACTGGGATATTTAAACCTTAAAAATTCCACGTCCTCAATATGTTTTGTATACAGCTGTGTATCGGAGGATGGCGGTAAATATAAACATCCAATTATTAACTTGCCAGCATTTTTGTTTTCGAGCAACACGAATATTTGTTCAACCTCACTATATTTGTTTTTAAGCACTTTTGACGGAATACGTTTGTGGACAGCAATCAGGACTCCTCCCCCTCTTGTATTGGAGCTGGTGTTTGGACTACGGTCTACTCGGTAGATGTGGTGATCGTGCAATCCAAGTTCCGCTGAGAAAATTGATTGTGTTAACCAGGTTTCCGTTAACATGATGACATCGTGTGAGAGAGTCGGGGCACTTATTCTGAATTCCCTTAGTTTCGTTCTGAGGCCTCTGACGTTCTGATAGTGGATGTTACATTTATTTAGTTGGAGTTTTTTGGTAAAACATTGACGATTTTAGGTAGGTTATTTATATATTTTATTGTTAAATTTGATTCACCATTTTTTTTTCTAGACTTCAGCTCGTCCCGAAGCATCATCAGGTGTTTTCTTTGTTGAATGGTCTGATCATTTCTGGCTTTGATACCATCTTTGAATTTTTTGTTATTGATCAAGATTGTCCTAACAAAATGTTCCTCTTTGAATTCTAACTTGATTGGTCTACATTTATTCGTGACTTTCTTCGTTCCCAACCTGTATATTTTAATATCATGAGCATTAAAGGAAGAATCAATGTTTTTCAGGGCCGTGGATATAATTTTCTTCGGAGTGGAACACCCTTTACTTTTAGGGGTATGAAAAATAGATGTTGGTCGATTCTCAGACCTACCAGATAAGCACACAAAATTTCATCAAAATTGGTCCAGTCGTTTCGGAGGAGTATGGTAATAAACACCGTGACACGAGAATTTTATATATTAGATATTTAAATTTTAATATTATTCCCATATATTGTAAATACACCTCTATATTGATAATTTTTTATCACTTTAAAAAACAAAAATTGTGCTAAAATCTAGATAAAATAATCTTTCCAATGTCTATATTAGAAATTAATATTTTTATTTATAAATATTAAACTTTTGATATTGAAAATGTAAAGCGACTGAACCGGTACAGGTTTTGGAAAAACGCCACCGGGATTCTAACTCGCAACCTTGGGATTGCTAGTCAAGAGCCTTACCTCTCGACCATGGAGGAAGTTAAAGTTTCTAAAAATTTAGTTTAATTATTAACCCCAAATTTTATGGGAGAAACATAAAGTAAATTTCACTGTTTCAGGAAAAAAAATCAATAACTATTTACCTGTACGATAAAAGTGGAAACGCAAGCATTTTAAGTCCCAATTTATAATTGTAATAGGCAATAAATTATCAAGTTCTTACAATATATTCTCGTTTTCAGAATCCATTGATATATAATCATAAACTCACCCTTTCAATGCGATGTATTCATCAAAACATCATACCCGCTCAATTATAACCGTCAGGCAAATTTGTTCGTTTTTGGTAACAGCTTATTTAGGTCTTATAGAAATCGTTTTGTCTCCCTTACTATAATGGAGTAAAATATTATCTAAAAGGTCTTGGAAAAAGAAAACACAAATTTTCGAATCTCACAGAAGAAATGAAATGTTCACCTCCATGAAACCAAAGTTTTCGAGCACAATTTAAATTTTTTTTCTGGAATTTTGTGATTTTTTAATTAATTATTTTTACGTAAAACACGAAAAAGTTAGGTGACAGTAACGCTTAAAAGAAAATATATTTGTGTTTTATTTTTTATTTTAAAATCAGTAATATTAGTTTGGAATATTTGAAAACGTTTTTTATCACCTTTCAAAAACAGTTTTTAGTTTTTTGATACGTTTCTTAAATACTCTATTATTTGGATATTATTGCAAAGCGGAATTATTCTGACCTTATGACAGAATAAGCTCGAGTCCTGAGTGCATATACTGACCATTAATTCGTGTGCAAAAATATCTCGTGATTGTGTTTTTATTTGCTCCTTCAAAAATCAATAACCAATCACAATTTTTTTTGAAGAACAAGATAACAATAATAATCTAAACGAAAATATGAAAGAGAACAAGACACAGAAAACAAATAAAGACAATGGTTACAACTGGGACTATTGTATTTTTTATTCTAAAATTAGAAATAAGACATTGATTATTATGATGGCTTGACAGAAGGTGGCAATAGAGAAATTGGTTAACGCGCACGGTTAGACAAGAGGTCTGGGTTCGTGTTCCTGTTGCGGTTATTGTCTTTTTTCTGTTTTCTGTGTCTTGTTCTCTTTCACATTTTCGTTTAGATTATTATTGTTATCTTATTTTTCAATGATATATGACTTTGATGGGAATAACCTTCAAAAGTTATAAAAGAGAGTTTTCCTAATAAAAAACTATTTTAAAATGTTAAAATAGTTTTTTTAGTGCTTAATGAGTGCCAACTGAGTCTTTAACCAAGATAAACAGCGAATAGCATCGCTACTTTTCAAATAGCAGCATTGTAATCGCTTTGTGTGACCGATGCTTAAGGAATCGTAATATTTTTTACAGATTGGTAAAGGCCGTCAGGTTAACACCGAGTTTTCCACCAGTTTTCTTCGAAATACGTTAAGCGGTACATTTAGCATAATTTTTCACGCAAATCAGGTAATACCCGTAAAAATGTAACGTATTTTTAAGGCGACTAAAAGCTTTCTTTCAGATTTTGTCGGCAATCTAGATTAATTATTCTAATACCCATGCCCTGGTCGCGAGTTGCCGAGAATAAACCATGATTGATGTTACGCAACACAAGACCGTCGGAAATATACCTGAATCAATTTGCTGTGCTTTCTAGACCGCTTTCAGTAAGCTCGCATGTCTGGTAAACTTTGGCAGGCCGTAAATCATATTTTCAGAACTGTTTGGCTAATGTATGTATGCTATTACTTTTTGTTCGAGATCATTGCAAATTGATATTCGTAAACAGTTTTGAGCATTTAGTTTGACAGGTTAAAATTTTTGGAATTGTGTATAGTTTTCTAGAAACTTTATCCACTAAGGCCAATTTGTTCGCTTTTGGAAACAGCTCAAATAGTTCTTATAGAAACCGCCGTAACTTCGCTACTAACTGTCATGGTGAGAAATATTATCTAAACGATGTTAGAAAGAGTTTATATTCGAATCTAGAAGTTAACCTCAGAACAACTAAAATTTGTACCTCATCATCACTATTGGCTCTACAACCCCTGGTGGGTCTTGGCCTCCTCAAGAGTCTTCCTTCACTCATCTCGGTTTTGTGCCAGCTCTCTCCAGTTTGGAAGCTCCAAGATAGATATGTCTTTGAGGACGTTGTCGCTCCATCTTAGTCTTGGCCTTCCCAGGCTCCTTCTTGAGTTCAGCAGGGACTTTGGTGCTTGATGCTCGGTCATTCTCTCCACATGACCCAGCCACCGAAGTCTTCCCAATTTTATAAATTTTGCGACGTTTAGCTCCTTAAACAAAGTATAGAGCTCATTGTTATAGCGTCTGCGCCAAAATCCATTTTCTAGAACCGGTCCCAGGATGCGCCTCAAAAATTTTCCTATATGATAATAAGAAAATTGATGAAACTTCGTGAATTTTTTTAATAATAATATTTTTATAAAACGAATAAAAGGTGTGGTGATAATAACGTTTATAATGCAGTCTTATAAAATGCGTGTGTTTTTGAAGTGAATACTTCTTAAGCACCGTCGTGATTTAAAACTCAATGAAACGGAAGCGAGCGACACCAAAAAGAGACAAACAGGATTTAGCCTGCGAGAGAATGAGATGGCAATAAAATATATATTTATTTCACGGGTACTCGGTTCCAAAATGATGTGGCATGATCTGCCTGATTTTAAGATCGGCCTACGACATATACACTGTTAAATATATCATTTCAGTATTTGTCTTTGGAATGATACGTAAAGGTTATTTTACAACCAAACATAAATCCGAGGTGGTTTTAATGTATTTCAAAAAATGTTCATTTATCTTTTTTCGCAATAAGGTTTTAGACTATATTTGCATCGAAAGCCAATTTATTATTAGAAAACCAACCAGGTGTTTGTTGGCATCGGCGCTACTTGCGGCCATTCGCTAAACCCAAAACCTGGAAAGGACACGCAATGGCCTATGCCAACAGCTAGCTCAGCAAAGCCGGCGCGAGCAAGGTTCCTCTTAAAACCAGGGCGAGTGTTTGTGGTTCGCTTGTAAATTCCTCCTCCTCTTCCTTTCCTCACAATCTCCAGGTCTCCTTCCTCAATCAGAACACAGTTTTTGCACGTAAAGGGTTTATTCATTTAAAGGTGAACAGGGTTATACAAAAGCCAGCCTCGGCACTATACACATGGGTATT
This sequence comes from Limnephilus marmoratus, assembly GCA_917880885.1. Taxonomy (NCBI): domain Eukaryota; kingdom Metazoa; phylum Arthropoda; class Insecta; order Trichoptera; family Limnephilidae; genus Limnephilus; species Limnephilus marmoratus. Next base: position 39,767,077 of record OU862916.1, on the reverse strand, counting down.
TGGCTATCTCTATAATCCTATCATAACGGGGGGGGACTTCTCTCAACTCTCTACACGTATTTAGTGAATTTAAATGTCAGTTCTTAGCACACAGAGGGGAAGGAAGGTTCATTTGTACTCACAAGCAGGAAATAAGTAGTCGTCAGACAGGTACTGGGTAGGCGTAAGCCTCTTCGAGCACAATACACAATTAAAGTAAACATCGCGAGTTCTTAGGTTCTCGACACAGCGCCGCGGCGCAATTACTGTGGACACTCTGGGACACTGTTGCCGAGCCCGAAAGCAGCGGGGGAATGGCTGCCGGGTGCCGTTCGGCCTCGGGCCACGGACTGCGCGTGCGGGGAGGGGGGCGGAGAGGGGCGGTGCGGCGAGTTAGTGCACTGGGGTCAATTCACTAGCTCCTCGCAACAGGAATAAGGGGGTCTATTCTTTATCTTTTGTAACGTAACATGTTATATAATACAGTTATTTATATGTTCGATTTAATTTTGATTGAAGGAATCACTTATGAGATACCTTACTGATGAGATTTCTAATATTTCCTTCATCACTGAGCGAATGCTGAAAAAGTTTAATGTAATAGTCTATACGAGCACATACATTCCAGTGTAAGTCCTAAAAGTTTCTTTGGATTTTCCTCTTAAAACTAACTCCTTTCCTTTCACTGTTCTCCTTGAGAGCTTAACATTCTTAGCCAGTAATGGTAAATCTTTTTAACTAGAGGGCCAATTTATTCATTTTAAATTTGTTATGGGCCGCAGTAGGTAGGATATCTACAGCTTGACATTGTTAAATTTGCAGTCGGTGTATTTTCGGCTATTTGTATTATGTAAAACGTAAACTCCAAAGGCTCAACAATAAATGCTGCTGATTTTTATTATTCAGATATATTTAGGAACATAAAAAAATTATCAAAATTTTTTGTAGCTGTTGATTTTTGTCGTAAAAAAAAATGTTGTCAAGAAAAAATTGCTGTTTTATAAAACGGAAACCTTTAAAATGCATCACATGTAGATCGTAACCCCATAAAGATAATCTTTTTTTGACCTGCGTTAAAGATAATGATATTATGACCTAAAGATGTACTGAAGTTTAAAAGTAATTATTGTACTTATTTTGGTGACAGAGCCACCCCGCGCAAGCTCTGTTCGGTAACTGAGCTAACTGAGATAGACAGCGCGCTACGTTACAAAATATAAAAGGCAGCAATATTTATGTCTCGCTTATGTCGCAAAGACGTAGATTATATATTTTTAAAGGGTTATCTTTTTAATACATAAGTTCGAACCACGATATAACGATTTTACTTGAATACATAAGAAAGATCTTATTAATTTGAGTGGTTGACTCAAAACTTTGAAGAAAAATTTTCAGCTAAACCCTTTTGCAAAACAACAAAAATCTTAACTTAATTATGTTTAAAACCCATTAACCCTCTTAACCCATTTTAATTTTTTTTTAATAGTCTTAGCTGTGTGGGAAGTAAAAAACGCTCGTGGGCCGTACGTAATGCGCTCGCGGGTTGCTCATCACTGCTCTAAGCCATAGCTAAGTATTGGCCCGGTTATCTAAGTGTTTTGTGAGTTTTTAAGTAAGTACTTCTCGAGAATAGTTAAAAATAGCTCCGATAAAACATCTCCGGGTAAATCTACCTTTATAATTTTGTTTTCAAATTTTACGATAGAAATCGTAAACAATTTTTTATGACATATTATATTCGAAGATTTCTTTCGGAATTTATTTTTATTGAAAAGAAAAATAAACCTTCAAGAAAGAAAAATATTTCAAACTGAAAACTTTGCGTCTCGTTTGTTGGAAATAAATCAAATATATTTTGAAAGAAAAAGCCTTTTCAATATCAGTAGGCAGTGTAAATATTTTTAGCATTACCCACTCCCTTATGTTTTGTTTTACACAAACAAACACACTGTTTGATTTGTTCTTTCGAGTTATGTGTAAACAAACCTATGGGAGGTTTTCAAAATTACGCAAAGAAAGAAAACTTGTAGAAAATAATGTTCCTTTGTGATTATTACATGGGAGTCTTTTCCTACAATTGTTTGTAGCGGGTGGTAATCACACAAACTTACTTCTTTTTTAGTTGTTAGAACTTTTAAGGAGACCGATATATTACGATCAAACCAATGAAATGTAGACGAAATGAAAAATAGTTTTACAGCTGTAAAGTTTTATTTATCAAAAATTTTAACGGTGAACTGATTTAAGATATTTAATTTAAGTAAATTGGTAAACTAGAATAAAATAATCTTCTTCTTATCGACTTGGTATTTGGTATCGGTCTGTTTTTTTTACTTATTGAAGGCCTAAATATTGTTTCAACTAATTATGTGAAACAACAACGAAATATTTTAAATATTAAAAAAACCTGAGTTGATAAAATTTAAACTTGGTTCCGAGAACGTGAAGTCACAATCAGCAGATTCAGTCCTACCAACTAAACGGTGTGTTTTAATGTGAGAGCGTTGTATTCGTTTTTAATAACGTTTTATAAATTCTACGCCTACCTACTAATTCATAAAAAAATATTTTATTCAGAATCAGCGTTTTTTGATATAAATGAATAATTTTTTAAACCATTACATATTTCACTGAAATTCCATATTTTTTACGACTTTAGAACTTACCGTTAGTACAAGTGTGCCAGATAGTAAACCTATATTTCGTACCCGAATTCACCCGTACGTTCGGAGTATTTTGTTCAATAAGTTTCATCTGCCAGGACTTGAAAAAATGTTTTTGGATTACTCCGAAATAACACCAGAGTACAATGTTACTAAAAAAAACAGTTTTTTAATCTTTCATTTTAAAGGCTTGTTTATTTGGCTTTACCAGAGCTTACATAAATAAAATTTAATTTCTACACTCGCGGCACCGACTTCCGCGAATTTAGGTTTACCTTTCTGAAATTGTTAAGTTATTTTGTAACCTTTTTGAACCTGCTTTGTTTAAATTTTTGAGTTGTAATAATTTTTTATGTTTTTGTTTCAGGTGAGAAAACAAATCAACCATCTTCATTTGACCATCAACGGTAATTATTATACTTTCATCATCAATTATTAAACTTACCAAGATCGGCTGTGGGTCTGTTTGTAAGTGATTAAAACTCTGATTCAATGAACTCGGATTTTATTAAATTTAACTGTCGTCTTCTAAAATGCAAAGGATTTTGTCAAGAATTTAGACCTACCTGCGATATAATATTTTAATACAATATTATTTTAATTTTGTCATTATCAAAATTAGAACTGGTGTATCAAGAATTCAAACATAATTTGATAAGTTGAGTTAATAGTTTATTATTTGAGCTATCTTTTATACAAGACTCCCGCGCTATCCCAAACGAGTCATGTATATTACGATGTGTACCAAACTTTGTTTTATCATACTATGGCGATCACATCGGGCAGTATCGAGACAGCTCGGCCCACCGAAACGGTGACATGAGCGAGACAGTTTATACTCATAACGGCAAATAACGTGTTGGAGCAGTGCAGACATATAACTCATCTCGTGCACTATCGACGAATGCGCGAAGCGCCTTGAAGAAATGTGAATTTTGCACCACTTTGATCATGTGTAATCCAATGCTTCTGGAATGGATTTGTTTAAGAATACTAATTTGCAATGTTGGAGCTGTAACGTTCACGCATTGGAACTCGTGCGTGGTGAAATTATACGTTTCTCAAGATTTTCAGCAATGAATCGCGTCTTTTATTATTGAGATGGTTTTCCGAACGCTGAAGGATATGTTTACGCTATGTTATTTAATCATTTATTTTACATATGCACCTGCGTGGAGTGAATGATTTGAAAATTAAATGTACTGTTGGCAATTTGAGTCTCGAGCCTCTGATAACAAAAGCTTCCATGGTTCTTTGAAAAAAGTGCATTGTTTGTGCCATTCCCGTTCAGTTACCTAAGTTTTGTACATCCGACAATTGAATTGAATACCCACGTAACGAGTCGGTACAGAGTGCGGACACTCTTCGAGCTGTACGGGGATCTGTGATCGTACGAGTGGGTAGTGTTCAAAGGGGAATTGGCGACCAACAAATGGGTCCCTTTACAACTCCGAAGTTACTGTAAAAGATCTCGAATTCCTGATCAATCGTTGAACCATCTAAAACAATTAATTTACAGAAATAATAATTCGATCATTTCGGTCATGAAGTTTATCTTGTTAGCTGGTAGGCACTGACAATCGGCGTTCAAAGAGGACCGGTCTCCGTCGTCGCGGGGTAAGGTTAAGACTAGCAAACCGAAAACCGTGGGTTAAAATTTTATTCTGTTTATTTGTGTTGTTTCACAATTAATTTATTATTAAAAAATCCTTTTATTTTTTTTAATAGGTCTTTGTAAACTTTAATATGCGTGATCTGACGGCGTGTTGTACCAACCTTGCCAAAATCTGATTTTCAAAAGCGACATTCATTTCGCATATTAAGGCTCTGCAATCGGGCTTGAAAAAAAGAAGATGGAGAGATACGGAATTACGAATGTTAGAGGAGAGCGCTAACATTTACAGCAACAAAATCGATGCGAAAATGTTTAATAAAACGCGACTCGTTTAAAATGGAGCAAAAATCTCGCGGGCATTGTCTTAAACAGCATTTAAAGAAACACTACTAGAATTTTATACAATTTGCGATTCGGCGCGGGCAATGTCTAGATATTATCTTCAAGAATAACATATATTTTTTTAAGAGCTTTAAAACTTACCGGGTTTAAGGGAAATATGTAAGAAATCGGTAGAAATTCGGGTTGCGGGCCCTTAAGTACATAAATTTCTTAGAATTTCAGAATATATTTCCGCATATTTAATCGTGATTGCCACCAAAATTTGATGGATTAATTTGTCATTAACAACGAGTATATCTGCCGAGTTTCAGCTTGATTGGATGTGGGGAAGTAGGTTAACTTCCACTTCCAAGATTCCGCGTCATTCATACGTTCATTTATTGAATCAAGAAAAGAAAACTGCAATTCGACGGATATAGACGTTATTTTACGAGTAGTTTAAAGTACGTACATACTTATTTTATTTTATTTTTTATTTTGCAGAAACAAACAGTACATTATTACATGATGGGAAATATTTACAAAGTTATAGAATTAATACAATAATTGGTACCAATGACATGTCGCTGTTATATACTTATACTTTTGTGTGATAAATAATACATTATACCTAAATTCTGTTAGTAACTTATTGAAGGAGAGGGGTGTGGGAGAGTGTTTGTAAGTGTGTAATAAGAGAGGGAGGGTGAGGGTGTGTGTGTGTGTGAGGGTGTGTGTGTGTGTGAGGGTGTGAGGGTGTGTGTGGATGTGTGTGTTATGTGTGCGAATTCAGTGTGCTAAAAATGTTTTTCTTAAATAGAGGGAGGGAATCAAAAAATATATCGGTATTTGTGGTTTTTTGAATAGAGTTGAAACTTTGAAGGATGCGGGAAATGGGGGAGTTGGCTGCAGCGTTCGTATTATTACTGGTTGTGTAAAAAAGGTTGGTGTGGCGAGTTCTTTTAGATGGGATGTTAAGATTTATTTGGGATAGAAGTTCTGGGCAGTCTATTTCGTTATGTATAATTTTGTGGAGAAATGTCATATCAGCTACCGTTCGCCTGGATTTCAGGGATTGGAGAGTGCAGATGTAATTATTGTTGTATTTATAACCGAGATACTTAATAAATTTATTTTGTATACAATTAATTGAATTCCATTGTTCTTAAAATACTCGTAGTTGGTAGTGAAACGGTCAGGAAATGTTAGTAAGTATTCCAAGTTGATCGGGGTTCGATTCTCAGTCGTGATATTTTTTTCCAAATTTAAATTGTAATTTTTTTAAAATTTTGAGCTCTTATTTTTATATTTTTGAAGAAGAAGATAACACTAATAATAATACATATGTAAGAGAACACGACACAGAAACATAAAAAGATAACGCAAGCAACTGGGACTCGAACCCAGAACCTCTCAACTATTTACATATATATATTTTGTTCTGCAGTCATGATCTCAACCTTGGATTACGAATGCGAATGGTCAGATGCTACGTGTTTTCAATATTATTTAATGGAATGGAAGCATGGACGCTTACTGAAGAATTAATTAGGCGACAAGGCATTCGAGATGTGGATCTATAGAAGAATACTTAAAATAAGCTGGATGGACAGGGTCACAAATGAAAATGTTATGGTTCTGATGAATAAAGAAAAGGAAGTAATTAAAACCATAAAAATCTGTAAACTTCAATATCTTGGACACGTGATGAGACATCCAGAGAAGTATGAGATCTTGCATCTCATAATGCAGGGAAAGATTGCCGGAAGACGGGGCCCTGGAAGAAGAAGAACCTCATGGCTGAAAAACCTGAGACAGTGGTTTGGCCAGTCTACCATGGAGCTGTTCCGGGCCGCAGTAAACAAAGTCAGCATAGCCAACATGATAGCCAACGTCCGTTGAACGGACAAGGCACAAGAAGAAGAAGAAGATATATTTTTAAAATTTTTGTTATTAGTGTTATCTTCTTTTTCAATGATGCATTACATTGATGGGAATAACCTTCAAAAGTTATAAAACGAGAGTTGTACTAAAAAAAATATTTTTATTTTTAATTTCGTTTTTAAAATTCCTACGATTTTTCACAGGTCTACTCTAGTACCAACATCATAAAATACGAAGGCTTAGCCGGAAGCAGGCTTCTTCTCAAAGGATTTACCCTCTAAGGGAAGTTTAGTGCCTTTTCTACATCAAATTACGGGTGAATTATGCAAAACGAAGAACTGAATGTCTTCATCCCTGCCTGATATGAAATTCTACTACTTATTTTCTTTGTGGATAAAATTATGGTACCAACAAACGAAGATTAAAATATTCCCTAAGCCGGCTCTGAATAGGCTATAAATAAACGACCATATTTTTCTTTAGAGTATTATTTTTCAATCGTGTAAGTGCAATATAATCTCCTTTTTAAAATAGATCTATTTGATTGAAGAGGAATACAATACAAATAAATCTAAAGGAAATATGAAACAGAACAAACAATAAAAAGGTAACGGTCACGAGTTATGACTGTTACCTTTTTATTATCATTATCTTCTTCTTCGTTGATACATTGCATTGATGGGTATAACCTTCAAAAGTTATTCTAATAAAAATTGATCATCTGTTGAATTTCGATTTTGTTCTCGTGAATTAAATTGGTAGGTGAGTTTGGGTACCGCCGCCCCGGGACCCCCAGATTCCTACCCACTCCTCACACCTTTTTCCTTCCCAAAATTTCCTCCCCTTCCTTTCCTCAGCATCCCGAAAGATGATACAGACCCTGGGGGGAATTATTTCCCTAAGGGGCCTCCTGTGTGGAGTTAATGTAAAAAAATGAATGAATGCAAATCGTTGAAGTGGAAATTAACCCACTTCCCGACATCCGATCAAGCTGAAACTTGCAGATAGACTCGATGTGGATGACAATGCATTCTTTCAACTTTTGATGGCACTTACGCACATACATCCGCATTTCTCTGAATTTGGATGAGATTATAATAAATTCAAATAACATTTCGAAATTTACAAAAATTACATTGGTAATCTACGAAATAAATCTCGGTAGATACCATTCAACTAGGATTTGGATTAAGTGGTAGCGATGTTCATTTTAGTCAGTACCAGAAAGGAAGTCGAGGAGGAAGGTTCAAACCTCAATCAGTCAGATCAAAAAAATAAATTATATATTTGTAAAAACATCTGAATGAAATTAGCTACTAGCCGGCCTAAGAGATGGCGCAACTAGGTCGAAAGTTTTTTACGAATTGTTTTTTTGGCCAATTTCGAATTCGTAATTTTTTTAATTTTTACCGACAAATTGTGTATTATTTTGGAGGTAGAATTATAAAGGAACTTGTCAGGAAATTGCGATTTTTTTTATTTTTTTTATTTTTTTATTTTTTTTTATTTCATATATTTTTTATTAGTAACAGATATTTGGGTTTTTTTTGGCTACCACACTAGGCTAAGCCCGTGTTGTGGTAGTCGTACATTTAATATTTTAACATTTCAAAAAATATTAAGAAATACTTAAAACTAAAGAAAAAAAAGACCATATTTTAAAGAAAAGTAAAAATGAAAATTCAAATTCAAATTTTGAAATACAAAAATTAATAATAAAAATTAAATGTTAAGAACTCAAGTGTTCTGTATAAATTAAAACATATAATTATATAAATCAAAATTAAAAACATATATAAATTTAGTGAAAAACTAAGAGAAAAAAATAACAACATTTTAAAGTAAAATAGAAATACAAATGGAAATTAAAATTTTGAAATGCAAAAATTAATAATTAAAATGTAGTGTTAGAACTCATGAATTCTTTAAAGTGCGTTCGTCCCCTTTCAAAAATCCAATGTTGTACACGTGTTATAAAAAGAGAATTAGAATTACTTGACTTTATGTCAGTACTCAGAGCATTATATATTTTAGGAGCGATGAACCAGAATTGTCGTTGAGCGAATGAGGTGTTAGTTATTAATGCGTTATTTAGTTCTCCCCAAATTGGAGAATTTGAAAATTTAGTGCGGGTATTTTAAAACATAAGCAACCCTGGGCGCAACGTATGCGCGGTGACTGCGAGTCGACCATGCAACGTATGCCGTTCACAAGCTTGTCCGAGGCGAGGCGAAACCGTTACGGACCTGATAGTAGGGAATGTAACCTCGTTCTCGCGAGATCTCGGCCTTTTTTTAGCGAGATTGATCTCGGACGAAAAAAGGACGAGATCTCGCGTGCACTCCAGCATAAAAACGTCTTATTCGAAGCGCGGACTGACACGGACGGAGTTGCGATCTGTCGGTTTCGTTCGGCGCGCGTGAGGCGGCGGCCTGAGGTAGCCTGAGATCTGTGGTTCCAACTAGCGTTGAATCCGAAACGGCCTTCTCAGCGGCTGGTTATCTGGCCAACAAAATAAGAAGCCGTTTAGCAGACGATTCTTTGGACATTTTGTGCTTCTTAAGGAGCTATTTTCAAAATAATTCGTAATAATGGCTTGTGATTTGAACTGAACAAATCTTTCATTTGATTGGTATATTTTGTTAATTAAACTGTAATTTCTAATAGTCCGACTAATTGGTATATTTTGTTAATTAATCTGTAATATCGAATGGATCTACTGAATAGATTTAGTTTTATTTAATTGATAATAATATCTCAGTTTAAAAGTCAACTCAACTTAGATAATAAGGTTAATTTTTTTTTGACTTCACGTTGTTTTGTTTGTTATAAAAGAACTGTTTTATTACTAAAAGATTTTTGTTTGACAATAGAAGAGAAGACTGGTTGTTTCTTTCACTTGTTATTTGATAGATATGTACGTCAAAGTTTACTACTTAGAAGATTAAAAAAATATAGACAAATACGTCAAACAATGTTTGATACATAAAAGTCTATTGAAAAATTCGTGAAAATAAATGTTTATCTTATAATACTTATAATTTTTATTATTTTTTTCCTAATTTATTCAAATATTGTGATTATTTGCAAAAAAAACACAAAAAACTGTCAATCTCGCGAGATCTCGAAATTGGCGAGATCTCGCAGTATTGTTATTCATAAACTCGCGGGATCTCGCTTGAGCCCCAATCTCGCGAGATTTGCATTCCCTACCTGATAGTGTGCGTCGCAATATGAGGTTTCACAAAAAGAAAACTGAACTGCTCGAGGTTAGGCGATGCTTATTCATTGCCAGGAGATAGCCTATAGCAGTAGTGCCCAACTGGTATTGCTGCAAGGGCTATTTTGAAAATCCCGATACGCCACGCGGGCACCGCAGAGTTATTAAAGAAACTTGGGGAGGGGGGTGGCTAGAGAATTTCAGAAATTGGCTATTTACCGTTAGGCACAAAAATCTCCCCGTTTTCTGACATTCCACGGGGAGCCATAGAGCTATGAAAATATAAATAACACCGTATTCAATATTTTTGTGACAATATCCTTCGAAATATTTTGTCCACGGTCGGGTGTCACCGTAGTATCACCCCCCGTCGGGTGGCACCCAGGGCGTTAATTGAAAACTTATTTATTGAACCTGGTGAGCTGTTAAGCTGACCTTCAGTTTACAAGTGGCAAATGACAAGACGCGTACACAGACCAATAAATCCAACATTTCTCCCGATCATAGCAGGCGCTCCGTCGGTAGTCATGGCTATCAGTTTCTGCATTGGTATGTTCTGTTCAGTAATGATCTTTTTTATTATATATTTGAAATATATCTTGTCCTCGTGTATAAGTTACCAACGTCAAATTAGCGAACAATGCTTCTTTAACAGAAAAGTCAGAAAAGACCATTCTGACGGACACCAAAAGCTGTGGCGAGTCAGTAATTCATTTCATGCGTACCTACTAACGACTCATACAGCGAAATTATTTAGTTATTTATTATTTAATTTATTTCACCAAAATTGTTCGCAGTCGCTATAGAAAACAGGCCGCGAGCTACCAGGTGCCCGCGAGCTACCGGTTGGGCACCACTGGCCTATAGCATTGATTCTGCGTTGTATAAAATTATCGAAGGCTTTACAAAAAAATAAAAACCATCGTAAACTTTAGAATTATTGTATTGTATCCTTATTATCCTTTTGCTCTTCTGTGGTATCCCCTACTTTGTATTTGGCCCAGTCATTCGCAAGCAATATGTAGCCTTAGGTGGAAATAAACGCGATTGTTTTGAAACTTGGCAGGGTAAGCTGCTTCCTAGATTCCTCTATAACTTTAAAAGCTTTATTTTTAAAAAAGAACACTGAAACAGTTTTGTTAGAAATGCCACATGCTTTAGTATTGTAGTTTCGACGTTTTGAAATATTTTTATTTTATTTTATTTGGAAAACCAACAATTATAATATTATATGTATGTATGGTAAAATACGTCTAAATTATTCAACGAATAATACGTTTTCATTGAAGACTTTAAAACATTTTATATATATATATATAATGTTATAAAAAATAAAAATATATATATTTTTTTATTTTTTTTTATTTAGCATATAAAATATAATGTACATTTAGATGATGTAATAATTTGCGTTCATGTTCATGTTCAAATGTTAATACCACTCTTCCATGGAAGCATTAGCTTGTATCTGGAAGAGTAGTGTACATTTTTTAATGCTATATTATATTATAAGTTCTTACATTGCAATGTGAGTGTAAAAAACAATAAGTTGTAAGTTCGGTGTTATGTAATTATAAGTATTTATCTACTATCAAACATCTTTACTATTTGGATAATGAATCTAGAATTATTGTAATTAGTTGTTAAAAACAAAACAAAATTTAACTTATTTGAAGAATGGATTATCACATGGAAACTGAGTTTTAAGTAGTTATTCTTAAGATTAGATTATTCGGAAACGAAACAGCGGTAAGATGCTTGACTCGCATTCCGAAGGTCGCGGGATCGAATCCCGGCGTGGCCAATTAATTTTATTTGATTTATTTCTGTATTTCACAGTTTATTCATTTAAAATAATATATAGTATATTTGCGACACGTTCCAGAGTGGAAGATACTCTCAGTATCGCCCCGGTGTAAGACCACCATTCAGAATTGAAACGTTGCTTGGATTGGCTTCTGCCTTGTTTGGTGACCAGATCTGAATAGCCCCACCTTCCTCTTCCCTATCTCCTTCCCCTCCCCACTGCCTTCAGCCTCACAACATACCCCAATTGGGGATGCCATGGACCCACTGGCTCCAGACGGGAGCAGTTGGGACTCTTGTGCGGTATTCTTATATGTGCAGTCAGGCTTAGAGAAAATATGTCATACCCACCTTCCTACACATATATAATATAGAGTAGTGTCACCGAAGGGGCATGCAGAGAGAATATAGCACGCAAAAACAAAAGACCGTGCAGTCCGCTACGAAATACTAAATATCTCCTACATGCTAAATTACGATACACCTACCAACTTGTATATTAAAATGTAATAACTGAGGGGAATCAAGTGTCCGAAGGATCAAATAGCATAAGAGTCAACTATCCGGGGATCAACTCTCGGGGGATCAACTTTCTGGGGGGGTCGTATGTCATGGATCAACTCTCGGGGTATTAATCTCGGGGGATCACGCATCATGAAATCCTAATTAACAAATGTATTGCGGATAATATTATGATGATTTAGTTTCGAGACATACCAATATTTCCAAAATACGAGTACTCTCCGCCCCTGCCTTCATAAAATATGTTTAATGCTGTATTCTTGAGAACGGATTTTCTTTGAACATTTCTTTATTAAAATACATTTAGTTAGACCGAAGCGCGACGTGTTTTTTGTGGAATAGGTATATGAAATTGGGTCATGAAACATATCAAAGCGGCTTTGCAACGAATCCAGATCAAAAGAATTCACAATCTCGCTGTAATTTGATCGATGTGATAATCGAGATTAAATTTAAGATTGATCAAAATAATTCCCTTTTTTACGGTGCGTTATTATCTCAAAACTTCTCCAACATATTTTTCCAGGAAAAATAATTCTCTACGGGGTATAAACACTTTCCGGAAAAAACTCGAGTATTTTCAACCTTCCCCAAAATGGTTTATATTTCTTTTATGTTTGGAAAATAAATACAGAAAAGCCTACCTACTTTTTTAATTCGCTATCCGCTTATAAAGCAGGTGCTTCTCTCTCAGCATAGGATCTCTAAGTGAGGAGGACTAAGATATTAGTCTGCATCGATTTTCCAAGATGTAGGGAGGTTAGTGCAATACTAAAATTAGGGCACAAGAAATACATTATATACAAGAAAAACAGTAAAAGAAAAGAAAAAATAAAAATTTTAAATGTAAAAAAAAAAAAAAAAATTTCCAACGATGATGACATATTGTCAATTTGCAATTATTAAAGAAGAATAATATTCTCCTGATGTGGGAAGGTCACTTCCGAAACCGGTAGAAATTGTATGTATTTATGTTAGAATTATGACAAGCCACAATGTAAATGCTTTCTTGATTTGTATCTAAGCCAGTTTCCCATAAATAGATCAGATTTAGTATATTCACCTACGTGATTTTTAAGCAAACGGTTATTAAATAAGTGTTTTCAAAGCACAAGGAAAATTCACTAATTAAGAAGGCATATTATATCGTTGATCGAATATAGATATAAACTTTGTAGTATTTATTGTTGTAGTACTAACTTTGCCTTCATTACTTTGGTCTGACTTTATGTTTGTACATTTACATATTTATATTCTTTCTGTTACTGCTTATGCAAATCAATTAATGTTGTTTACACCAAAATTACGGTCACTCAAAACATCTTATTATCTTTCTGTTGTAACTTTTGATTACTTAAACGCTTTATATGTTTAGTCCTAATAACATCCAAACTAGTGATGGATAAAACACTTTAATAATCGAAATGTTCACTACAAACTCTCAATATGGTAATTAATAATAATATTGATAGAATAAAAGTTATGTCAATGGACCGAATTTTGTAAAATAATAAAATTAAACAATTATGCCAGGCTTGCTCTTGAGTGACCTCGGGCCCAAAAAAACTTTGTTTTTGAATAAATCTATTTTATTATCGTAGAAAGCAAACCCTTTGTGGCTTGACATTATATAGAATGAAAAAGTAGGGGAGACCGAGGGGAGTTGAAACAATTTTCACAATTTGTTTCATACACCAAATAGGTACTATAGACAGAAATCGTATGGTATTACTACCAATTGATAGGTCATTCATTACACTTGCGAATGACTAACATAAAGACATTGTAAGCGTTAAATATTGTGGTGAAAAATCGACTTATCCGTAACAAGTCAACTTGTTTCAACTCCCCTCATACCGAGGTAAGATGAAACAGGGGTCGAGGAGACGATTATTACGATATATTTAAAGATATTTATTAAAATTAAACTTTTCAAGTACAAAACAAACTGACAAAAATAAAAATATTATGAAAATAAAAAACGTCAATCTGGAAAGCAGTTGTGGCAAACAGGTATTTATTAAAATTAAACTTTTCAAGTACAAAACAAACTGACAAAAATAATCAGAAATAAATAAATACTTTTATAATCAGTAGGCATTCTGAAACAAAATAAACAAATTAAATCAACGAAAAAAAAAACATTTTATTTTGTGCCCATTATTTATTGACTGCTGTCCGATATAAAATTGAAAACGAGGAGAGTTGAAACAGTCTGTTTCAAATCTCCTCAGTAAGAAAAAAACCTCCCAATTTTTATTTAATCCACAACCAAGAAGCAAATACACAAAAATCAATTGTACCAAACATATGTAATAAATTTTCAGTTAATGAGCTTTCGAAACACATACAATTTAAACCAACATACGAAACCCTTATCAAAATATAGGCATCGTAAAAAACTGTTAAAAAATTACTTTTCACGATTTTTGTCAGATGGCACCCACAACTCCACAACCGCACGACTCACGCCACCGAAGCGAACTGACAAGTCAGCAGGCGGAGGTAAATGCTTGAAAAGCGACGTTGCCAATTGGCTAACGATTTTAAGTTCCGAGAAATCGGTACTGTTTCAAGTCAGCTTTGTTTCAAATCCCCTTAGTCTCCACTACTTTGTTTAAAAACCACTTTATTTATTTTTTTATTTATATTTGTCGACCGGTTTCGGTTGAACTCAATCTTCTTCAGGACAAAAAACATATAAACTATAAACATATAGACAATAAACATATAAACTATATGTTTATTGTCCTGAAGAAGGTTGAGTTCAACCGAAACCGGTCGACAATTATAAAAAAGTGGTTTTTAAACAAAGTACTTGTTTCACTCTATAAATCTATTTTAATTTTTCTTTTGTTTTCTTCATTGAATGAATGCCGCGGAATGGTAGCAGAGGAAATTATCCCACTTCCCGACGTCTAATCCTAGCTGGAACTCGGAAGATGGACTCGTTGTCGATGACAATGCATTCTATCAACTTTGGTGGCAATCACGCACACACAGGCGGAAGTATAAGCATTTTTCCGTAATTTGAAGAAATTATAGCAATTACACAAATTAAATGTCGACCTTGCCAACTCACGATTTAGACATGTGGGTAAGGCGAATGACTCCGACCGTAGGTAGGAGGGTTCAAATCTCAATCAAACCAAAAAAGAACATTTGAAAATGAACGAATTTTCGTAAACAAAACTTTGTTTTTCGCAGGTTGATTTTTTAATTAATAATGCTACATATCAATAGAAATATACGGGAAAAGTAAAACCCTTTGTTGCTTTAATAAGTTCCTAATAAAAAGTCTGTCATCTGTAAAAGAGGGAAAATAGGGCGAGTTATTTACAATCGTTATTAAAAAAGAATCCGATTCGTGAAATTTCATTCCCTCGATGCACTCGACAAACAGTCTTCTGCAATATCGCGCTGTTATTTTCTGCCACCTCCTTTCCTCAACCCTTTGGCTGCTGCGTTTTATTATTTTTTTTTAACATTAGCTCCTCACAGGAGGCTCTGAGGGAAAAGAATCCCTCAGGGCCTAGTTCATCTTTGTGGAGGGTCTTTTTAGGTAAAGGAAGGAGTGGAAGCTATGGGAAGGATGGTATGCGGGGTGTGTAGGAATTTGGATCATTGTGTCCAGGAGTGACGGATGTATGAATCCATCCCTCCCAATGCAGTGCATGTTGATGGATCAAGAGAATCCAACTGGAGAGGTCTAGGCTAGGTCTCACTCAACCATCCTATCATTATACGGTCCAGCACGAAGTTTATGGGCAAACGCATTGTAGACCTAAACAAATCTCAGCCCATGAAACCGGGCATCCCTACTTAATCACCAAACGTAGCCTACCACAGCGAAAATAACCACTTGGGGTCATATATGGCTGGAATGTTGGTTATCCAATTAATGTACCAGGGGCGGTGGCGCTCATTTCCGCCTCCCAAATTAAATGAAGATAAACATTCCCGTATAAAGAATAATCTGACAATATTGGAAAGCTCCTTTATTGTGCAGTAATGGAGGACTTGGCTAGCAGAGGACTTGAACCGACGACCCCTGGGTGGAAACAAGGCGCATTTGTCACTTAACTTAATGTTCATAAAAAAAACTTTTACATAATACATAATATAGTGTCTTGGACATTAGGCAAATTTATGCCAAAAACATATTAGCATACCTCTTCAAACACAGAACTACCTTTGAAAATGTCCAAACTGCTCGCGATACTAGAACCAAAGGGCATAATCTCCTACTTATCCCTTTTGCTAAAACAACCTTTGGCCAAAGAAATTTTAGATATTTTGCAACAAAACTATATAATACACTTCCACTGGCAATTAGTCAAAACACAATGTATCTTAAATATAAATCTGACACCAAGTCCTGCATTACCAGCCAAAATAGATCTAACATCAAAGATTTTATCAAAACTAACTTATAAGTATTTATTTTTTCAATTTTACGTTGATGATTAACTGTTACTTGTAATATTGTGTTATTATTTGTATTTTGTATGTGTTATTATTATAAACTGCTCATGCTAAGCGCTTGCTCTCAACACAGGTTCTCATAGTGAGACAGGCATAGAATAAAACAAATTGTAACTCAAAACTAATAAAGATGAAACTGGCTGAAATCCCCGGGTTGCTTGCGCTTTGGATAGTAATTTTCCTCTTTTTTTTGGGAGTCAAGTAAGCAAAATTTCATCAAGAAGAATCGTGTCTGTTTTAAGAATCTGTTTTAAGACTTGGTAAAGGGATCGGGGTGGTTCTTCAAATTCTTTTATGGAAAAAGTCACTTTCCTGTTGTTTTCTATTTTACTTTGTCCATTATGCTTCGCGGTGTCCGCACCCATATGCATCCAAGCTTATGACTCCAACTCTTGTTATGAAGGAGACTTTTTTAACGATTGTAAATGGGTTTCGAAGGCTAGAAAAAAGTATATTTTCTGATTTTTTTACATAATAAATAAATTATGTTGTTTAAAATTTTAGGCACATAAAAGTGCAATATTTAAATAATATTTGATAAATTTTTCAACCATAAATTTGAATAATTTAGCTGGTGGGACCTGGTTTCTGGAGACCCCTTAAAGAAGTGACCTTACTATGGACAGGATAACTCATGATATCTTCATCTGAAATTGAAAAACAATTTTTTTTCTGTTTGATGGTTATTATAGCTCATGCTTGATCGAAGGTTTAAAAACATGTAACCCCTTAAAGGTTAGCAATGTACACCCTCGCCCCCCGTCCCAGCTTTATGAATATTACATAATACATCATGTTTATCATAGATTTGCTATTAAAATTAAAACATTTTAACATTAATTTATTACTAGCGCATAATTCCAATACATACCTAAAAGTTAATTATTAAAACCATCTGCAAACTATGAGTTGTTAACGTATATTAATAATACGAACCGCCTCTATTATTATTTCCCAATCCGCGCTCAAACATATGTAATTAATTTAAGCCCGTTGTGTTAATCATGCAATACGCAACTAAATTAACAACCAAACTAACAATAATATTAATGTATTGCCGAGGTAAAACTTTCGCGGCAACAGCATCCAAAGGCTTAAACGTATTTCGTAAGAGCTTTATGAGAAGTGAGTCGCGGAAACCCTTTTGGCAGGAGAGGCCGGAAAGTGGGAAGAGAATTTCCCACAGGCTCAGTAAGAAAGGGAAGAGGGTAGTTGAAAATGGGGGTGGTACGGCGAGCCAATGGGTAAGTAAGAAAAAGGAAGTTAGATAGGAAGGAATGAGAAGGCAAGGTAAGGGAAGGAAAGATTTTTGTTAGTCGGAAGATCTTCTTCTGATTCTCCTTTCCACATCAGAACCAGTTGAACAATGCTTTGAATTTTGCACGACGTTAAAACGTACATTGAGTTGCATAAACTTTTACTTTTTTCAAACGTTATTGTCTGCGGTAAACGCTATTTCGATTTTCCATTCCCTGCAGGCTTTTGTGCGGATATTGAAAGCACACTATTGTAATGGTAGCAAACTTTTGATTATTTTACATTGATTGGATATTTTCCGATTCAATATTCATATCGACGCTGAAAATTTTTAAATATTCACGAGTAAATAAATTAAAATACTAAAATATTGGCAGGAAAATATTTCTTATCTGATGAATATTGTATTTAAATAGCGTCCTTTATTAATAAATGACCTTTGTTTTACAATTTCAAATGTCATTGTATCGATTTTCTGCGGTTGATTCTGTGGTTGGTTTTCGTAATTTCAAATAAAATAAATAATCACTCTATTTGATTCACTGATTAAAGTAAGACCTTTAACGATTACATCTGTGCTCTAAAGGGTAGTATATTATCAACACCATTAAAGAAATAAAAGTGATAAAACGTAATATTCTATTAAACCATTAATAATTAGTATTCTAGAATATCTATAAATAATACAATATTAATATTACGATTGTTTTATCTATAATATCAATATGAATCGCTGAATTGGTTGCTAAGCGCATAACTTTTGAACCACTACACCAAATTGGATAATTCTTTTTTAATAAGACAAGGTTTTTATAAACTTCCGGTGCGCTTCTGGCATTATGAAATTCGTATAAAAAAAATTGCTATTGGTGGCACGCGAGGAAGCGGCTATTGCTATGGAAAGCGGGAGGGAGGGAGAGATTGATGAGGGGAACCAGGGAGGGGGAGGGAAACCTGGGAGGGGGGAGGGGGACCTGGGACGGGGGAGGGGAACTCGGGAGTGGGTTTGCGGGACGGGGGAAGGGAGGGGGGGGGAGTGGAGTGGGGAGAGGGAAGGTGGAGGTGACGGAGTGGGAAATGACACGCAGGGAGAAACAATTTCTTTATTAAGTGACATAGCAACGCATGCCAGGACCAGCAGGTATCAAATAAACATTTATATTTTCTAAAGCCGGCGCCCCGGGAAACATTTATTGGATGATCAACACCCCTGCCATGGATCATCCCAAGTGGTTTGCTACGTTTGGCAACTTAGCAGGGGTATCCGTGTTCGTGGGGTAAGGTTTGAGAGGTCTTGGCGGCGAATAAGTTGGGGAGATCTAACCTAAACCTCTCCAGTCGGACTAAATCGACCCATCGATCGCCTTGCAATGCAGTGGGAGGGATGATTAATAATGTCCGTCACTCCTGGACACATTGACCCCAGATTCCTACCCACCCCTCATACCTTTTTCTTTCCCAGAACTTCCTTTTCCTAAAAAGATCCACCACACAGTTTGAGGATTTTTTTCCTCAGGGCCTCCTATTTGGAGCTAAGGTATAAAAATAAATCTTCAATTTTCAAAACAATGTCATAGTTTTCCACATAGATGCGGCTGAATAACATTTTATTGGCTCATATTTAAATATTTTTTTACGTGAGCTCCACACAGGAGGCCCTAAGGTAAATAATTTCCCTAAGGGCCTATGTCATCTTTGGGGATGCTGTGTGGAAGGTTTTTTATGGAAAGGAAGGAGAGGAGAGTTCTGGGAAGGAAAAGGGTTTAAGGAATTGGAAGGAATCTGGGGTTCAGTGTCCAAGACCTAGATTTTTTTTTACATGTTCTCCACACAGGAGGCCCTGAGGAAAATAATTTCCCTCAGGGCCTATGTCATCTTTGGGGATGCTGTGTGGAGGTTTTTTTTAAGGAAAGGAAGGAGGGGAGAGTTCTGGGAAGGAAGAGGGTTTAAGGGGTGGGTAGGAATCTGGGGTTCAGTGTGTCCAGGTCATCCGCCTCGAGACCTACACAAACCTTACCTCGTGAACCCGGGCACCCCTGCTAAATCACCAAACGTAGCGAACCACTTGGGGTAAACTATGGCTGAGGTGTTGGTTATCCAATAAAGGTTCCCGGGCCGGCGGTACCCATTCCCGCCTCCCAAATTGATTGCCCAGATACTTCGTGCTGGACCTGATAAGATATTTTTTCCTGTTAACCACTTGCATACTGCTTACTAACAACGTATGCAAGGACACTGGAGGTCTAGATTCGTTCAAAATAAATAAATGTAGCTTCGTTTAACAAAAAAATTAGAATCTTGCGAGAGCCTTGAAGTAGTAACCATCAGTTACTTATACCAGGGCGGGTAAGAGGTGGATTACCTCCACTGGAACTGATAAGAATAAACTGGTTGAGGGAGATCTAGCCTAGACCTCTCCATTTGGACTCTCTCAACCCATCAGCATACAGTGCATTGGGGGGGATGGATTCATACATCCGTCACTCCTAGACACAATGACCTACTAATTTACAAAGAAAGTACAAATACCATAGTTTTAAGTACCAGTCTGAAGACACACTTGTTCGAAACCGGTCCGGTCGTCTAACTTATTATTAAGATAAAAAATGAACATATTGGTTTTATTATACTTTGTTTATACGGGCCAGATCCACAAGTAGTCAAAATTGAAAAAAAAGTTTTATTTTATTTGACTAAACTTCCTTCTATTCCGCCACGAATAAACAACTTAAAAGCTTTAACTTTATGCGCCGTCTAAATAATAAACTAAGGCAATAGGTATGCCTCCCTTTCCCCTAAAATAAATAAATTTGTCCTTCCGACGAAAACTCCAGGAAAAGGTGTCAAAAACTCTCGAAAAGGGCGTGATAAGCCACCCCAATAGCAACCTTTTTTCTTTCGCTAGATATATTATTTCCTGAGCTGGGAGACCCAGAATTAGATTGCAATTTAAAGGTAACATCTTTTGAAATGTCGACGTAAAGTTGTAGTTATTTTGTTTGCAGTTTTTCATTGGAAAAATATGATTTCAAGAGACTAAAATAACGCTGGGTGTTAACGGACGTACTGGACTTTCTATTCTTGACAAAAAATGTAAATGAAATTTTTGCCTCCGATTACATTTTTAATGTTTTTTTTTCAACTTAAAATAAAAATCGGTTATTAGACAGGTGAAACCTTTTTGAAGGCGTTCATGGTCGAGGGATAAGGTTCTCGACTAGCAATCCGAAGTTATAAATGATTGATTTGTGTCATTTAATAATTTAATCATTAAAAATAATATAAGGTACCTATATTTGCGACACTTTCCAGAGTGGAAGGTACTCTTGGTATCGCCCTGGTGTAATACCACCATTCAGAATCGAAACGTTGCTGGAAATGTTTGGTGACCAGATCTGATCTGCCAGGTACTTCGCCACCTTCACATTCCCCATTTTCTTCTCCTCCCCACTACATTCAGCCTCACAAGTTATCACCATTGGGGATGCCATGGTCCCACTGCTCCAGATAAGAGCAATTGGGATTCTTGTGCAGCACTCATATAAAAAAATAAGTAAGGTACTCACTTTTTACTTAGTGCATTCGCTCACGGGGAGAAACTAGTTTGCAACTCAATTTGCTAGCCCGTATTAATAGTGGTCTGCACACTACGCAACTTCTCGAAGACCAGTTGTCAACGGCGACGCAACAAGTCACTAGAAACTCGTCGTTCTAGTAGCTAGCGCGTTTCAGTTTGCCAGTTGCGCTTCACAAGCTGTCAGTTTTCGAGAAATTTGCGATGAGTCCGAGCAGAAAAACATTTTTTTTCAGGAGTTAATAAATATTACTTTGCAATTATGACTACAGGCTTCCTAATTATGCACAAGAGACACATAATAATAACATAATAATTTCAGTAATTTGAAAAGTTTAATATTAAATTTTAAACACCTACCATAGGTAGTTTGCAACTTTATTGCCATAGGATATTATGATTTTTATATTAGCAGAAGTGAAACCACCGTACATATTATGCTACGAACTATTTTAAGATAAATACATAAAATAAACAAATAACGCGAAAAGCTTACAGCGAAGTGGAGAAGAGAGCTATTTGAATGATCTCTTTATAATCCAAGATCTTGCATTTAGACGATTCCGCCTTCGTTTATAATAATAATAAAGAATGACGTCTTCATAATCAGTTGATTCTGTGGGTATTCATGAACGCAATATGACAATGACAGATAATTGTTGAAGTGTTCTTCTTCATTCTGTGGTTAAACAAGCTGAAATAATTACTGAAAGCACAAAGTTGCGCAGTGAGGAAAGCTTGGTTGCTAACTAGTTTCCAACCTGCAATTGCCAACTAGTTTTAGTTTGGTTTCATTTTCTCCGTGAGCGAAGGCCCTTACTGCTACACTACTTATGACTTATGTTTATATATTAACATGTTTTAAAACTCTGTAAAAAAAATTAATGTGTGTAATTATAATGTGAAGAAATAAAGAATAAATAAAATATATGTACAAGGCGTCAGGGTACGTCTTGACTTACTTTAACCCATCAGATCTCAGGCATATTCTGTGAGAAGGTTAGAAAATTTCTGTTTAACAAAAAATCCAAATAAATGAAATATTTCTAAATTTATCCGAAAACTAAAAACTGTTTTTGAAAGGTGCTAGAACATGGTTTCAAATTTTTTTATTAGAAATTTACATATAATAAAAATTTAATATAAACATAAAAAAGTTTTTAAAACCGTTCGCCTGACGTTTTTTTATTATAATAAAGTAATTTTGTTTTTTTTACAAAACAGGAATAATTTTATTGGCACAACAAAATTAAGGATTCCGCTGTCGTCAACAAACAAACCTAAAAATAGATATAATATTTATTCCGTTGGTTTGACATAATTTGAGGAAAAAATTCACAAAAATCACGTTTCCCAAAGAATAGATAATTTCCTTCCAACTAAACCAATAAACTGCGTTGCTTGCAAAATTGACAAACCATTGAGCCACCGTGTATAGGGAAGGTTTTAATTTAGTATTCTAGCGGCGTTTAGTCACAGCGTTGACCAATTAGGGTAGCTCGGTAGGAGCAGGCAGATTCTGCGAGGAAGTTGTGACCCGAGCAGCAGCCGCCGGTATGAATACCGAATTGAAGGCTGCTACTCACTTAGACACTGTCAAGGCTCTGCCGCTCGCTAAATAGCCTCAATTTATCATAAATTTGTCGGTATTACTTGTTATAATTTATCGGCAAGTACAACATTTTTACCTCTGCATGATACTTCGGTTCTTATCTGTGGCTGTTTCCAACAGCATTTTTTTATTTATTTTTTTTATTTTTTTATTTGAGACACAAACAGGATATTTATAAACATTTTTGTGGGTTAAATATAATAAATTAAAATACAAATATAAATATCCCTAGACTAATGTGTGTAAGAAGCAAACACATGAAAAACAATGCAAGTATTATTTATACATAACTTTAAAAACAAAAACGGAAAACTAAATACAAAATTGAAATACATTATAAGTATACAATATTTATGAAGTATTTCCTGAGATGTAATAAAACAACAAAAAAATTTTTTTTTTTTTTTTTAGGTGCACAAATCGTGGAGATATTTTTTGAAACATGTTACATTATTTAGAAAAAATATCTATAAAAGTGTGTATTTTAACAAGATCATTGTATGATTGACATATTCTGGACATAGGATTAAAATATCCAGTATTATTAGTAAAGATTTCAGTCCAGAATGTGTTTAGGTTTCTGGTAGATTTGGGCCTGGCGTATAACTTGATTTGGTTGACTAAGTTACTGTCTACACGATTATTCACAATTTTATATAGCATTAAGAGGTCATTTATGTTTCGTCTTTTAACCACACTTTCTAATTTGAAATGTCTAAGTCTTTGTTCGTACCCGTCTAGAAGATGATACACACCTGATCGGTAAGACAAAATCCGTGTAAATTTTCTTTGGACTGATTCGAGTCTAGATATCTGTGTAATATAATGTGGATTCCAGACTGTTGACCCGTACTCAAGAACACTTCGGATTAAGGAATTGAATAGAATTATTAGACTGTTAGAATTCTTATACAGTTTGGTTGATCTTACAATAAAACCAAGTAATTTATTTGATTTACACACAATGTATTCAATGTGTTGATTGAATGTTAGTTTGTTGTCAAATATAATTCCTAAATCTTTTATTGATTCAATTAATTTATTCCGGGAATTCTAGGTATCTCCAGACTGATGACTTTTTGGTTGTATTAGGATTATAAGTAGATTCTATCTAGATAATTTCACGAGAGGCCGCCAACACAGATTTGTGATGCTTCCCATGTGCAGAACTATCTTACTAATGGTGATACCCCCGGTAAGACTTAATAGGTTACTTAACTATCGCGTAGGTTACGGGGGTATTTTCCGCAAGTTCTACAATTAATTTAAGAACGCGGTATTATTAACCTCTGTGTAACCGTTTTTGTCCCCCACGTAACCTTATATATTTGTTACACAAACATTTTTTTGTAATTTTTTTATCGCTTTTTCTATCCATTGATTTTCGTACTGTTTTTGCAAAATAAACAAATAAAAAAATTGAGAATAACTTAACACTCAAGGCGCCGTATCTCCGCACAGAAAGAAGAAGATGGAGAGATATGTAATTACGAATGTTGGAGAGAGCGCGCTAATATTCAAAACGATTAAATTGAAGCGAAAATTGTGAAAATGTTTAATAAAACACGACTCGTTTAAAATAGAGCAAAAATCTTGTGGGGAACATCTAAAATAGCATTTAAAGAAACACTGTGAATTATAACATATAGCTTCTAAAATAAGTTAAATGAACGTGGTTATATTAATTTTCGAAACATACTTTGCGATATTTTCTATGGACGGAATATCATATAATTTGCGTGTGGGCGTGGAACACGTCTAGATTAATTATCTTAAAAAATTACATAATTTTTTTTAAGTGCTTAAAAACTACTCATGTTTAAGGAGATATGTAAGAAAACGGTTGAAATTAGGTTAGCGGCGGCTTAACTAACCTAGATTTCTCTAGCCGGACTCTCTCGACCCATCGCCAAGCTCAGCAGTGGGAGGATGGATCCATACGCCCGTCCCTACTAGACACGTTGTTCCCAGATTCCTACCCACCCCTCATTCCTTTTTGCTTCCCAGAACTTTCTCTCCTTCCTTTCCCTAAAATACCATCCACACAGCATCCCTAATTTGGGAGGCGGAATGGATACGCCGCACAGTGGGCTGAAAATCGCCTCTCATAGACATAGAGGCTTGAATTTTTAAGGGTATTTTTTTTTGCTGGAAATGGATTCTGCTGATCATTACTATGCTACAAATTTCGTATGAAGTAATTGCGTGTACAAATGAACGAGTTATAATTTTTTTAAGAAAAATTTGTATGGCACTGACATTAAAAATGAAAATATCTCTGGAATCGTAAGGTTGGCCATTCCATCCTTACACACAGATATACTACTATTTATTTGTATTTTTTTGACATACTTCGTATTGTAGCACAACGTGCGATTTATTTTTTAAAAATCTTCAAAGTTGAAAAAAAAAACTTTTTATGTTGATGATTCATTTTAATGCTTAAATGCATTATTATCCTCTTCTACAATATTTATCATGATTACTGATTAATAATCAATGTTGAAGCACCCATTTTCATTAACCCAGCACACATTACTTCGACCAGAACTGTCAAATATGCCAATGATGCCAATATGGTGCAGTAACTCTAGAGTAACTATCGGTTTTCGGAAAGTAAGTACAAAAGTTAAAAGTAACGTACAACAAGCAGTGAAATTGATTGAAAAACGTATTTTGGTAAAATTCAACTATAGTAACGGCCTTTTGTTTTTAACTTTAAAAATAAAAGTTAAACAAAAGGCCGTTAATGTAGTTAAATTTCACCAAAATACGTTTTTCAACAATTTGACTGCTTGTTGTACGTTACTTTTAACTTTTGTACTTACCTACTTTCCGAAACCGATAGTTACTCTAGAGTTACTGCGCCATATTGGCATCATTGGCATATTTGACAGTTCTGGTCGAAGTAATGTACGGAAATGGGTGCTTCAACATAAATTATTAATCAGTAATCATGATAAATATTGTAGAAGAGGATAATAATGCATTTAAGCATTAAAATGAATCATCAACATAATTTTTTTTATTTTTCAACTTTGAAGATTTTTAAAAAATAAATCGCACGTTGTGCCACAATACGAAGTATGTCAAAAAAATACAAATAAATAGTAGTATATCTGTGTGTAAGGATGGAATGGCCAACCTTATGATTCCAGAGATATCCTCATTTTTAATGTCAGTGCCATACAAATTTTTCTTAAAAAAATTATAACTCCTTCATTTGTACACGCAATTGCTTCATATGAAATTTGTAGCATAGTAATGATCAGCAGAATCCATTTCCAGCAAAAAAAAATACCCTTGAAAATTCAAGCCTCTATGTCTATGAAAGGCGATTTTCAGCCCACTGTGCGCCGTCCCGAAAACCTTTATTGAAAACCAACACCTCTGCCATAGGCTACGTTTGGTGATTTAGCATGGGTGCCCGGGTTCATGGGGTGAGGTTTATCTTGGTCTTGGAGGCGGGTGACCGGGACACACTGAACCCCAGATTCCTACCCACCCCTTAAACCCTTTTTCTTCCCAGAACTCTCATCTCCTTCCTTGCCTTAAAAACCCTCCACACAGCACCTCCAAAGTCCTCGGGGTCTCCTGTGTGGAGCTCATGCAAAATAAAAATAAAAATATTTTTCGTCAGGGCTTCTTTTTTTTTTTTTTTTTTTTTTAATTGTACAACAGATTTTTTATCCAATTACTGTACAATTTTCTCATTTTGACAGTCTTAACACCTAGGAAGATGATTATTATACAAAAAAATCTTAAGGCTATCTAAAGAAGAGTTATATATATCTAGTGTTTCCGATATTTCGTTCAACAGCACCATTCCTCTTGTCATGCTATGCTGTGCTAGAACATTTGTTCTGCCGTATGGTATTTTGAACAAGTCGTGTCGACGACTACGGCTGAAATTTTCAGGCACGTATAAGCCATAACATTCCAAGAGGAATGGGCTGTCAATACGATTATGGATTATGTTAAAACTAAGAATTGCAAGATTTGCATAACGTCTAGTTTCCAAGCTAAATCTATCTGTTGCCTCAAGTAATTCCATATGGTGCATGAATCTCGGGTACGTTCCATTCATCCGCATATAGACATACCTAAGGAACTTTTTCTGAATTTGTTCTAGCATATTAATATATTTAGCTTGGTGCGGAGTCCACACACCACTAGCATACTCCAGCTTACTTCTTATGACTCCATCGAACATGGCTATCATTGCATCTGGGTCATCAAATTGCTTACATATTCTGATGATGAAACCCAGGAGTTTGTAGCACGGTGGAGTGAGCCGTGATATATGATCCGAGAATGTCACTTTGGGATCAAAGACGATACCGAGATCTTTAAAGCTATTGACTCGGCATAATGTTTTCCCTTTAATGTTGTATTAAAAAACTATGGGCTTCTGGGAGCGGGTATATGTCAGAGTTACACATTTTTTTATATTGAATTTTAATTTGTTTTTTACTGACCATTCTGCAATAGCATCAAGGTCAGATTGCATTTTTAAGCAGTCATAGTAACAGATTATTTCCATCAAAAGTTTGAGGTCATCTGCAAATAGAAGACATTTGCAATATTTTACACAAACCTGGATGTCATCTATAAGTATAAGGAACAGCAAAGGACTAAGGTTTGAACCTTGGGGAATACCTGATAACGCCGGGAATTGTTTAAATTCATGTCCATTTATAATTACATATTGACTTCTGGCTTTTAAATAGGACGCGAAGAATATAAGTGTTTGTTGATCGAAACCAAGTTGTACATTTTAAGTAGTAAAATATCATGATCAACTCGATCAAAAGCCTTGGCAAAATCCGTATACACTACATCTGTTTGGTGTCTCGAGTCCAGTCCGACGGCCACCAATCGCGAAAATGTTAACAAATTTGAAACCGTGGATTTTCTTGGCATGAAACCGTGTTAGTTTTCTCCTAGAAACGGCGTAATTTGGTGATGTAATTTCTTGTAAATAATCATTTCAAATATTTTTGGTATAGTTGACAGTACAGCTACTGGTCTGTAATTCCTTATATCAGACTTGTCTCCAGCCTTGAAAATTGGGCTTACACGCGTGAGTTTCCAAGAATGAGGGAAACAACCAGTCGATATGCTAAGATTAAATATATAGCTCAGCGGTTGACAAATGGTTTTTGCATATGAGCAATTATATTAGGGGGTATTCCGTCTGGGCCTGCAGCCTTGTCGAGCTTTAAAGTTCGAGTACAGGAGTCTACTTCCTCTGGACAGGTTAGCTCAAGACCGATTTTGCCAATATTCCAGGGCCTCTCGGTTCGAGTAAAGTCTAGATTTAGTTGAGGAGCTATCTGGCTGTACACTGATTTCAAATAATCGGCAAATTTTTGGCTTACTATTTCGGGATCGGAAAAAGTTTACCATACTGAACTTTTTCTAAATACTGACGCTTTGCAATTGCTATATCTTTTTAAAGCTCGGATCGCATCGCAGAGAATAACAAGTAATCCGATTGATTCTTGTGCAGTTTATATCTTCTGCGGTGCGATTCTTTGCTTTTTAATTTATCTATAATTTTTTTAGAGAACCACAACCTTGCGTGGAGCTAATGTAAAAAAACACACACGGATATTTTTCAGACTTTTTGGATTGAATTTAGGATTGTTCATTTTCTAAATGATGCACTGGTAATACAATGTGTCAAATACGTGTCGTGGCAGCAATAGGATGAGGTTAGAAGTGCCTGGATAAGACCACTAAGAACGAATAAATCCAGTTTAGGTAAACCAACGTATCGATTCTGGAGTGCTTTAACAGAACGGTGATATCTCGAATGAGGTGCGCAAGTATATCAAATTTATTGCAGATTCAATTCAATTAAAACAGGATCTGCGGTCACTATCATTGGAAATAAGAATTAAAGTTTCGAACTGAAATTATAACTTAATCCACACGTCTGCCAATTCTAATCAACTCTGTTCCCAGCAGATGGAGCCACGTGCTTTCAGACTACGTAAGCTTTTAATCGAGTGTAGGTAATATTTGGCATCAGCTGTATTCTACGACAAAGGAGTTCGTAACATCCTGGAACGAATTTTCGACAAATTTTTCACAAAATCTGTTGTAATTAGAACACTCATTGTCGTTATTGTAATTTCGATACACAGTTAGCGCAGACCCGTGAAAAATTACCGGATTATAATTGTAGGATTTGTGAAGTTGAAAATATTTGCCTCAGGATCATTGCCTTTACAAAGGACGATCATAAATTTTCCTTTCGATTGTAATCCGTTAATAAACTCGAAAAATTACGACACCTGTCAAAAATTTAAACAAGAATTACACATTTCCAAAATAAAATCATTAAATAATTAATATAAAATAAAATAATCTTCATACCTGCTTTATCTCTTGTCTGAATGGTTGCCATATTAAATTCCTTTTTTATATCAAAGAAAATCACAGTTCTAGAGTTCACTGAACCGGAGTTACATGTAGGCTTGAAAACACAACACCGAAATTATTACTGAATAATTTAAATTAAATTATTAAGGGCCATTAACCAGCCAGCGGCCGAGAACTCATATTTCGTTGAAAAATGTTCTTACGATCGTACAGGGCGGTTCCAATGAGAAAGATTAATTATTCTCTTTTAAAAATAATAACTCAATATCGATTTTATTTTATATTTCAAAATTTGCTTTAATTTATACCTACATTCAAAAATGCTGAAAGGCGTGATGATAAAACTAAAAATTAGGTACTTTTTGTAATTATTTTTTGATCAAGAGTATTTACAATTTTTCAATAATGTCTATGCAAAATTAAAATGTAAAAAAATCTTAAATATAAGACCGCAAATAAATAAACACACTGAACTAAAATCAAAATTCTGATAATTTATTGATTTAGTTCACTGCATGATTATATGATTTAAAATGTGTGTTGAATAATACAAACTTTTGTTTGAAAATTTAACAAATCTGCCAACGACCTACGGTATAACCTTATTGTACTAAAAATAAACACATTTTCTCAAAATTTAAAACATAAAGAACAGTCTTTCGAAATCAATTTATAATTTTTTGTGGAAAAGAGACAATATGACTAAAATTTGATTTAAAAATGACATATTTCCGGTTTTGTCTGATTACACCCTCTTAAGTTTCAACAGTTAATCTCCTTGGTGATTAATCCCAATGACACAAGTAAATAATTTTTATAAATTAAAATTAAAATTATCTCTGATTCACAATAATAATGTTTTGGGTAATTTGTCGGTCGCCGTTTTTTTTTTTAAATCACCTAAATAGTTCATCAAACGGTTTTCATCCAGTGACAAAATATCTCCGACAAAATATCTACCCAAACTTAAACTAACCTAACCTAACAAAAAATGATTTATGGTCTTACAGACATCCAATAAAGACCATAATTTTTTGTTCAAAAAACGTAAAAAGGGACAAAAATAAAATAGATAACAATAATATATTGTCTTTACAGGATGTCTGTATTATTTTTGTCCCATTTTTTGTTAGATTAGGTTAGGTTAGGTTAGTTTTTGGTTGATGTTTTGTCCGTAGGATATTCTGTCCGGGATATTTTGTCGCGGGATGAAAAGTCGTGGAACCCATCAAACTAACTTAATCAGTAAAAATTAATAATATATAATAATAATAAATTGGGACAACTTATACCTATAGCGCTGTTTTTGCGAAAAATCGCCTTAAGAGCGCTGTAAATATACTCGTATATATTTTTTAATTTAACGAGTAAATCAAAAAACTATTTTTTTTCCGAGAAATATGTCTTAGTTAAGAACGCAGAAATAATACGCTCAGGTAAAAGTTACCAAGGCCATAAAATTCGTTTTAGTTTCTGTTAAAATTCAAACTTTATCTAAAATCTGAACCAACCACATGTTAAACGACCGTTCTCCAGGAAAGTTACGAGTATTTCCAATCGGTCGCAAAACTTTACGACAACTCGTAATGTTCGTATTATTGCATTCCATGCAAAACGAAGGCTTTTCTTGACTAAAAAACGCAGGTCGCGTTCAGCAAGTTTTGTCAGCGCAATTCGCAGAGGTTGTTGTGTGAGTGCAGCGCGGGGGCGGCTGGTTTATTCTGAGGGATGACATTTTTTCAAGGCGGGGGCGGGATATTTTAGTAGTTTTTATTTTCTTTTCTACGATCAAATGCTTGACATTTAATAATGCCTTCCGGTGCTGTTATCGTGATGAAGTTATGCGTCCAGTGTAATTTCTGACTAAGCTAGTCCATTTTTTAAATGTGATACCATGTAAAAATTACGCCAACTGCCCGGAAACGTGGAACTGAACTGTGTCACCCTTATCTAGAGAATGTTTTTGAGGAAGTTGTGAAAGTTCACAATCGCGTTTGCCCGGAAAGCGACAGGTCCTGGGTGCCAATATCTTTTTCCGATTTTTCTGTTTTTTTTAGATTTTCGATTGAGTTTCGCTTATATTGTCTTCATTTAATTAAAAAATATAGATAATTCACAAAAGCTTATAAACTCACGCTAGAGCCATTTAACCTTTCGTCTCATGCATTGGGCACACTGTTGCGAGCATTTTGATCCGGGGTCATGTTTTTGTATAATCACTACAAAGTTATTAAGAATAATTTGAATTTTGAAGTTCGATTTGGTTTTTTTGAATTTTGAATTTTGAATATTTTTTTTTTAAATTTTGATTTGGAATTCGGATTAAACGGAAATTAATGATTAATGATGAACGCATTACAGCACCTGCGAAGCATCGAACTCATTGGGCGCTTTGATTATGATGTCACTTTTCAAGGTTCCTGTTGGTTGAGATATGAAACGGAAATGACGCCAGGTCTGCGCTCATTGGCTAATTGATTATGACCACACTTATAAAGGCTCCTATTGGTTGAGATTGTTTTGGTACGGTTTCGCTTCTACCGCGTGTGAACCGTACTCTTTTTTTATGTTATAACAAAAAAACATGGCTTTCTAGTGTAGTAAATAAAACCACCTTATTATATTTTAAAATTTTATTATTTTCATTGTATTTAGAAACTAGTAATTTTTGAAAAAACAATCGTATTGAGACATTTATATTTAAAAATTATATTTTTAAGTGGTTTTTCATGATTTAAATAGCAGAAAACTCTCAACAATTTATAATGTATTATCATAATTAGATCAACTTAAAAAAAAAGATTATTATATGGTGGTATTTTAAAACACCGGCACTATTTCGATATGGGATAGATGTATAAGCCTGGATCGCACAACAAGGTAGTTGAGAGATTTTTATAACATACTCGTAAACTTACCTAATATATTTGCATTGACTTGACATAATCCTTTTTATTTCATTTTCAGTTTTTATAAGAAAGTACTTTTGCTACGGTGACCAGGTAAAATTATTATTTCATCTAAACCATTGGTTCTCAACCTTATTTTGCCCACCGCCCACTTCACGGAATCAATAATTCGAATAAAAATATATAAAATTATTCGTTTTACCTTTTTGTTAAGCATTAAAAAGGCAATTCTTTTGTATTGATTTCAGATTGCTACCTCCTTCCTTGTCGTATTCATGATAATTAGCATGTTATTTTTGTAATTTTTAGATAATAATTTTTTTACCTGCCCACGCTCTCGCCCACGCCCTCACTGTGCCATCTCAACGCTCCTTAATTTTCTCTGGGTCTTCTACTGCCCCCCTGAAAGTCTCAAACGCCCACAAGGGAGCGTTACCGCCCACGTTATGATCTAAACACTATCTCGACACAGGTATACCCTAGTGAGACAGGCATCGAATAATATAATGTAAACATACCTTAAATAGATAAATAAATTTAAAAAAACAAATAACGTTCGATTTTACACATGATTTAAATATCAATTTTGTCCCACGTACATTTCCAAGCTTATTTATATAGTTTCTTCAACATTAAACTTATTTTGTTGCACTATTTTTATTCAAAATTAATAGAATACTTAGTTTTTATTACGTTTATTTTTCATAAAAAACCGACATGTTTCATGAGCAACGCTCACCTCTATAGATTCCACTTAAAACTAATTATAAATAATATACACATAAATAATAATGGACAATGGAAAGGTGAGAATGGATAGAGGGGAAAGGGGTAATAGGGCATAATTTACAAAGGGAACAGGTTTAATAATCGGTGAATAAAAAAAATATATTATTAATAATGTTCAAATTGGCATTCACGCTCTTTCTGATTTTTAAGATTTCCAATTTGTCCAAATACCTTTAAAGTTACCATATAATAACTCAATTCCACTTGAAAAATGATTCAAAAGTGTGACTTGTCTCCAACAAATGATTAGCAAACTCCGAGAAACTATTATAGTTTAAACATCTCATATGTTCCTTTATCTTTTTATTTAGAATGTAATTTTAAAGTTTGTAATATTATGTATAAAATGCAGGAAAAATTTCATTTGGTATCTACATTTTTTGTTAAGGAATTGCATTTATTATTTACATAGATTTGTTTTTATGCCTACGTCAAAGTAACAGCCCTATATGTTAAGAAATGTTGTGGGAGTAAATTCTGGATGCTGGCTTCAAATAAAATATGGTAAATATTATAATACGATAGTACTTTCGTCGTTTCATCTGAAAGCTCTCAAAATAATATAATCGAATAAATAAATTATTCTACTGGAAATGCCGAATAAAAGAATACGGTAAACGGCATATGGTAATGTGTGCATGTGGTGGACGAGCGGGCTATTTAAATTATTAGTTAAAAGGTTGGGTAACGATCCAGTAGATGGCGTTGTGTTTCGTAAGCCACAGCATCGCGTGGCCGGGTCTATAGACTCTATAGTACATTACAAGAAACCTTTGACTGTCCAAATACGAGATTTCCTGTTTTAGGATATTCAAACTGCCTGGTTTAGTTTACATTAGGTAGGTACATGCTGTTATTTGCAGAACTTAATACTAAATGAATGAGGGCACAAGTGCCGTTTACATTTGTAATTGTTAGATTCACAGCCAAATACAAGGTCATAAAAGCAATAAAGCAACTAAATATAGTATTAGTCGTAAAAGACTACTGAGAATGCTTACAAAGCAAAAAAAAAGAGAATACATTAATAGTACACGTTTACCCTGAAGAAGGAACGGTCGTTCCAAAACCCGTCGGCTTTACTCAAATATATAAGTGGTTCAAACAAAGTTATATTGTTTCATTTGTTCAAAGAAAAGGTTTATGTGATATATACATATAGTTTGTGGGATATGAATTTTCAGAGCAATGAACTTTAGTCGCCAGGTGACGTGAACCCAACTTAACCTAACCGAACACAGTAAAATACCACTCGATTCTTTTAAAAACACGTTTCATATATTCGTTACTTTGGTTGAACAGGGTTCTATCTTCACTTTACCTTGTTCTGAGATATGAGGTGTCAAAGTTTGCAAAGACGATTTCTGATAATCTATTAACCGATATCTAATTTTGAGGTTGAATCTTGCGTAGTGTTCGCGCCTTTTATTGTTGCATGTGGTTCTTTGAAACTACCTATTGGGGGCCCTCTGCCTCAGTTGAATTCGCCTCGCCGCAAGGGACACAAGTCCTATACCGCACCGCTTTACACTTAAATAATCAAACCGCAAACGTAATTCTAAAACCGCAGCTATTATCGAGTACCATCGCCACGCGTCACTTACTCTCGCTAATGATTTCGCGATCAATTAATTGTTCATTCCCAGTCGCCATTCCTTCCAAAATCTCCCATACTAACATACCTACCTTCCCAGTGAACACAAAATCTAAGAGGGAAGCAGTCTGGGTAAGTGAGATAAAATATAATAAAATAGATAAGAACCACGCATACAGTCCACAACATACCGCAGCATTTGATCCCTCGATCTTGAGAGGGATCATTTGCTACCCGCCGCAACACGTAGAGTATTTTAGTTTTACAGATTTTAAAAGATAATGTTTAAATGGGACGTATACTTACCATTTTAGAACTTACCTAAATGTGCAGATATCACATGAAAAAAGCTAGGGTATAAAAATTCATTGCAAAAGGTTCTATCTAATATTTCCCTATTGTTCTAATTAAAAAAATTCCTTTAAAATGCGTTAAACTAAAATATTTTACATAAGATCGAAACTCAAAATCAAAAAGTGTTAAATAAATTCTTCTTTGCAAACTTTGACACTTCAGCCTAAGGTAAGGAGAAGTTAGAACGTTATCCAATTAAAGTGATCAACTAAGCTGCGCCTCATAAAACCGATCAACTGTCAGATACAAACAAAATGGTAATTGTAAAAGGTTCAACATGACTTTAGAACCTTGTAAAATAATTGGAAGCTATAAAAACTTGATGTTAGAAGTTAGAAGTTCGTCATACGATCTACGGCAATACAATGCAGATGGCTGTGAACATTATTTTGGTTACAGGATTTTTTTTCATAAGCTCTATACAGGAAGCCCAATGGAAAAAAATTCCCTCGGAGCCTATGTCAACTTTGGGGATGCTGTGTGGAGGTTCTTTTTAGGGAAAGGAAGGAGGGGTAGTTCTGGGAAGAAAAAATATAAATGGTGGGTAAGAATCTGTGGTCAATATTTCCAGGAGTGACGGACATGTAAATCCAACCGTCTCAATGCGTTACAAGGTGATGGGTCGAGAGAGTCTTACATTTGTAGACAACTCAGAATGAAATCAAATTTCTCCTTTAAAAAGTCATTGAAAGTGACGAAACAATATATAAAAAATTGCTTAAATAGGTTACGTTAGATTGGGTTATGGGCAATTAAAAAAAATCATAGCTTTTAATGACTTTTCAAAGAATCAAGTCAATTCAACGACTTGATTCTGAGTTGGTATGGAACCGGACAACTTTCCAACTGACAATATATTTGTAACTTTCTAACTGTAATATAAAACGATTTCTTTTGTTCATTTCTGACTGAGCAGGGGTGCCCGATTGCATGGGGAGAGGTTTGTCTAGGTCTTGGCGGTACATGCGTTTGCCCACCTACTGCGTCGCGGACCAGATCGGTAGAAACTGGTTAATGGAGACGGATGGAAATATTGCATTTACATGGAAATTTGTCAGTTAGTACGTTGTCTAACTGAGGTAACGTATCATAAATAAAGCTCGTATTATTTGTTCTCCATTTGTCCAGCTCCCGTTTCAATAGCAGCGCCATGAAACTAAATCCTTTCTGTCCACATCTCCACGTTACTATTTATTTCGTGAAAGATTTTCCACAGGGGGATGAAAGCTCCGACATCCCTTATTCGGGTCAACTACATCGCAAAAGATGGGGTAGAATGGACCTGATTGGATTATACTGCACATCCCTCCCGATATAGACGGCCGTTGTATGTGTTCATCTTTGTACGACGGAAGCAACTGTGATGCTGCAGTCGGCTTTATGAAGATCGTAATATTTCTGGAATGCGTAGGAAGCATACACCGTATTCTTAAGTAAAGCTTTCTAAAGGCATGCATTCTTCTGAGATTGTGATCAGGATTTAAGCTTAGACTCTTCAATCCAAAACATAATATTTAAATTAATTTAAAGCAAAAGATTGGCGAGGGTATAGAACATTATTAATTTGTAATAGATGTCTACGTATCAACTTCCACGTAAATATTATGAAAATATCACCTCAAGGTACTACGCAGATTGTCTTTTATTTTAAACGTAGTAATGTGTTTATATTTTTTTGTTATACACTGTACATCAACACAAGAATTCCTGGTGAGATTTCTCTAACTGTTATAGAAATAATGAAGGTCAATTATAAAAATTTTATAGCCTCCGTGGTCGAAGAGCAAGGCTCTCGACTAGCGATCCCCAGATCGCGGATTCAAAACCCGGCGAACGCAAATAAATTTTATTTTATTGATTTGTGTTTTCATAATTTATCCTCACAGCCTCACAACATACCTCAATTGGGGTTGCCATAGTCTTACTAGCTCCAGACTCTTGTGCAGATACACATTAAAAATAAAATCTTGTCAGCTTTTGAAGGATATAGGTATAAATACAATTAGATACAGTAGAGATTACTATAAATCAAAAATGGATCTTTGCATGATGACTTATAACACGGTCTCAAATGATTTTTCAGCAACAACGCCAACAACAACAAAAACTTCTATTTAATTTTTATTGCTGTGTTTATATTCTGAATTAAAACTTTATGAAAAGCCCGCAAAAGGAAAAAAAAACAATTAAAGTTTGTTCAACTTTAAGCTTTCAGCATCCGCCTCAACGCCATGCATCCTTACTTCCTTATATTTATTCTCCACGGAGATAGTTAAACTATTTATAATGTTCGTCTTTTAATATTCCAGTCAAATACTAAAGTTCAAATAGTTAATTAAATAACCGTGTTAACAAAGCGCGGTGAATGTTTAATATTTGTAGGTAACCTGACGCTCCTAGATAATTAATAAATGTATTCATATGTCGCACCGCAGCGAACACGTATCATATTTCAAGGAAGTTTATCGCCGAGACTTCAACCCCGACCACTAAAAATAATTAATAACATTCAACCTCTGAAGAGAGAAAATGCCTTCGCTGGAACACGACTGCAAATATTCGAACTCGTGTGAGAGATAGACACTCTAATAGGCCACTTGAATCACATTTTTTGAAAAAAAAAAAATTCCGGTTTAGGCAAATATTATAAGACATTCCATATTTTATTTTGTCTTATTTTTGAAACCCTGGCAATTTTTTTAATTTATTAATTTTATTTTAGTAATTTGTACATTTAAGTTTACAAATTTCTAATTAATTATAATATTTCGTATTGCAAACTAAATTTTATGTAATTTTATGTAGCTCCTACAATACGTCTTGAACTTTCAAATTGGTGTGGACTTCAAAGTCTCTGGTAGCTTGTTATACAACTTCATCCCCTTGTACAGCAAACTGTTCTGCGTTCTTTTTGAAAATTTCAATCCGAAAAATCAGTTCATTTTTTATAAACCGGAAAGACGGGTCATAATTTAATGGGTGCCAAAAAACAATAGTTGCATAGCCGAAAATCATTTTAAAAAAGAACGTTTTTCACACGAATGGCACAGGAGAATAACGAGGCATACCAAAAATATTACATCTATTTTTTTGCTTGGTTCATCTTATTGCTCATTACTCATTAACCTGTCAAAGGCCAGGGTTTTTTACCTTACCTTTTTTAAATTACCTTAAGAACAAGAATGGAGGAAGCTATTTTAAGCTTTATTTTATGTTATATATTAATGGAATAAAATTTAAAATCTCATCCAAATTATTTGAATTAATATTCATTTTTGAAATTCGATTCTCGCGCGCCGGCGCGTTCCTGGCAAATGACAGGTTATAATGTTCGACGTCCATTGTAATATACTTGTATTTGTAGATTATAAGAATATTATCAAATTTGATTTTGTTAAAATCAGCACCATTACCGTTACACTTCTAAAACATGTGCAGAAGGCCTAAATTGTACGGGGTTCTCTTCGTAACATCTGACAAAACATCAAACCAAATGATAAGTTCACAGAGAACTAACAATAAATCTAGTGAATGTTGTCAAATTAAAAAATTCGCCTGAAATCAAAGTGTTGCCATATAAAATAAATAAATCATACTGGAATTTTATAAAATTAAAATAACGTTATCGGAGACGGGAAATTTTCATGTAGTGACGTCACGAGCCCAAATAATGGATTTATTTATAAAAAAACTGCACACTTCTAACATTTTCGTAATCTTAATAAAAAAAAATCTATCCACACGATTTTTTTGTCGATATGAAATCCATGCAAGGGGCCTATTGTCGCCCATGTAAAAGACCCCAATTGTTGGACATTGGAAATTACAAAGTGACAAGATCTTAATAGCCAGCTAGTTTATTTATTTATTTACTAGTTGACTCAGCCACGATTTGCTATGGCTAACGAAACACAACGCCATCTACTGGATGGTTACCAAACCTTTTAACTCACACCGCCATCTGTTAATTTGCATATAAATCAAATCAACACCGCCCGCTTGCCAACCCGCTCATCTACCACATGAGGATATTCTCTTTTAATGATATATTTAAACCAGTTTACACAAAACCTTGACATATTATATTCCTCGGCCTTCCTCATGAATCACTCTATCTATGGGTGATGAAGGAGCCCTAGAAAGTTTTGAAAGGAAGGTGCTGCGAAGGATTTACGGCCCAGTCTGTGATAATGGAGAATGGCGTATCAGATACAACCAGGAGCTATACGATCTTTACGAGGACCCTAATATCTCCAAGGAAATCAAAACTGGAAGACTCAGGTGGGCTGGACATATCCAGAGAATGAGCGAAGGAGATATCCCAAAGCGAATTATGGATGGTGCACCTGGGGGTCGGAGAAGAGTTGGAAGACCAAAGCTTCGATGGCTGGATGGAGTGGTGAAGGATGCAAGCACCATCGGCATCCGAAACTGGCGCAACGCAGCACAACACCGACAGTCATGGAGGCAGGCTCTGCTGGAGGCCAAGACCCGACCTGGGTTGTAGAGCCACAGATGATGATGATGATGATGATGATGAGAGATACTGGGTTCTTACAGATGTTCTCTAGATGTAGTAAATATACAAATCTCTCTCTCTGGTTTCAATCCTGAGATTGGTTTGCAGCAATGTCATCTATTCGTTTCTTCCACTCTTCCCTGTCTTGTGCGGCTCTTTTGAAGTCTGCATATGATGAGCAGCGCACGTCCACCAGCAGGTCCTCCAGGTACTCTCGGCGTGGGCGTCCCCTAGCGTTTGTCCCCTCGGTTATACCCTCCATTATGGCATGCAAGAGGCCTTCTTGTCTTATTACATGGCCGATCCATCTTGCGCGCCTTTCGGACAAGGTCCTGAGCAGGTGCCTTCCTCCTTCGATTCTTTGGAGAACCTCTTCATTTGTTATGTGGTCTCTCCAGGAAATTCCTAATAGTCTTCTATAGGACCACATCTCAAAAGCCTCTAGTCTCCGTTTATCTCTTTCGGATAGGCACCATGTTTCACAGCCGTACATCAAGATACTCCATACATAGGTCTTGATGAGGAGTATTCTCAGTTTCAGGTCTATATTATTTGATTCTATTATTTTCGACCTTTTATTGAATGCAAGCCTAGCCTGGTGTATACGGCTGTTGACCTCGCTCTTAGACCGACCGTCCCATGTTATTTTACTCCCGAGGTAGACAAACTCCTTGGTGTTCTTTAGTGGAACTCCTGACATCTCTACTCTCATCTGATGTTGCGTTCGGCCTACAGTCAGCAGCTTTGTTTTGTCTTTATTTATCTTCATGTTGTAATTGTTTTGAAGAATGCTTTGCATGATTGTTAAGGCCTCTTGGAGTTCTTCTTCGCTTTCAGCAACCATAGCAATATCGTCAGCAAACCTTATCATATCCACCTTTTGCCCGTATATCTTTACACCTTTTCTGTGACTCATTCTCTCTCTCAAGTCGTCAATCGCACTTTGTATATAAGCGTTAAAAAGAACAGGTGACAGAGAGCATCCCTGTCTCACCCCTTGTCTTATACTGGCTTCTTTTGTATCATTGTCACATCTAATTATAGCGGCCTCATTCTTGTATAGCGCCTGGATTATTCGTCTATCTCTATATTTGATGTCAATTCTCTTCAGAATCTCGAAGAGTCTTTTCCATTCTACTTTGTCGAAAGCCTTCTCCAGGTCTATGAATGCGATGAATGTGTTTTGGTTTCTTTTTATTCTTTTTTCTAGTAGTATTCGTAGCGACAATATTGCTTCTCTGGTTCCTACACCTCTTCTAAAGCCAAACTGGTCTCCGGGAAGGATGTTCTCTACTTTTGGTTCGATTCTTTTTAGGATGATATTAGTCAATATTTTTGAGGCATGGGATATTAGGCTAAGAGTTCTGTGCTGTTCACATTTTGTCGTGCCCGCCTTCTTTGGTAATGCGACAATTAGGCATTTCTCGAAATCCTCTGGTATCTTTCCAGTCTTATACATTGTCTGTATCATTTTAAACAGGGCATCTATAGTTCCTTTTCCTGCTGGCTTAATTAGTTCAGCCGGAACGTCATCGATTCCGGGTGCTTTCCCGTTTTTGAGATTTTTCAGTGCGAGGTCAAACTCTTCTCTAGTGATTGGATCTCCCAAATCATCTGCGTCTACCTCGTTTTCTCTTTCTATCAATGTTTCGTTGTCATTATTTCCCTTTCCATTGTACAGCATTTCGAGATATCTTTTCCATAATATACAAATAGGCAGTAAATATTCAAATAGATCCATAAAATGATTCATTAAACTCTCAATTTGGGAGGCGGGTAATGCAGAAAAAAATATTGGATAACCAATATCTCTGCCATAAGTCACTGGTTATGTTTGGTGGCTTAGCAGGGGTGCCCGAGTTCAGAGAGTGAGGTTTGTTCGGGTCTTGGTGAAAGAATCGTCTGTCCACCTGCTGCGTGGCGAGCTGGATCGGGAGAGACTGGTTAGGGGAGACCTTTTGACCTCTCCTGCCGGACTCTCACGACACATCGTCTTGCACCGTAGTGAGAGAGACGAATTCATACTTTACTCACTCCTGGACACATTGACCCCATATTTCAACCTTCCATCATACTTTTCCATAGTTTTCCTTCCCTGAAATTCCTCTCCTTTGTTTCCCTAAAAAGTCCCTCCACACAGCAGCCCCAAAGATGACATACGATGTATTTTTTCCCCAGGGCCTCCCATGTAGAGCTAAAGTAAAAAATGCCCTTCCATCATTATTATAGAAGACGTATTACGGTAAAATAGTCCAGTCCAGTCGTTTCCAGAATTACCAAAATGTTTTCAAGATTTACGCGTTCTAAGGCATCAGTTCTGAACTCGTCATATAAAATATTCCCTCTGCCACAGGGTATTTCACCAAACGGTTGAAAGCACGTTGAAGTAGTCCAGTCCAGTAGTTTCCAGGATTACCATCATGTTTTTACGATTTACGTGTGGATTTATAGATTATCGACGGACATTAACTGGTGCAGCTCGCCCGCTTATCGCCAAACGCAAGAGTATTTAAGGGCTGCCATAACTCCCGCAAATAACGGCCTCCTATAAACTTTGACTAGACTTTACGAGAACATAAAGGTTTGATTACCATTATTGCGAAGGCGCACCCAGAAGACTGATGGCGGACGGTGTAAATACTAGTTCAGCCCAACCGATTCCTAATTTCATCGTTCGGATATTAATGACCCACCATTACATATGGACATCAAATCTCGCGGAAATTTGACGAAAAATTCGTTGAATGGAAAACCAGATAAATGCGAAAGGTATGTAATAAAGCTGGGTCAATCAATCATTTTCCATTTCGACCCGATCACTGGCGAAGATCTTAAAACCCGTTTAATCACAGGAGACCGTATTTGTCCCAACGCAGATAGGTCTCATATAAAACGCTGTAACTCCCTTACAATCATAGTTAGAAATATGTTTTAAACGGTGTTAAAAAGGAAAAACACCACGCTTTATATTCCAATTTAAGAAATAGCCCCCAAAAAAGTAAAATGTTCACTTTTATGTACACAAAGTTTTGAACCGCAAATTGAAAATAAAAATTGGAAACTACGGGAATTTTTTATAAATTATTTTTACATAGAGCAACAAAAAAGTGTGGTTTTAATATGTGCTTGTTGTACATTTGTCTAATAAAATATGAATGTGTTTTTTTTATTTTATTATCAGTAACTTTAGTTAGAAAAAACGTAAGGTGAGCCATTTTGAAAACTTTTTATTTTTGTATTTAAAATTTTTATAAAAAAAAAAAATGTTTATCTTGAATTCGATAATTTGAAAGGGTATTTCATCACCTTTCTAAAACAGTTTTTGGTTTTTGAGTGTGCTCAGAAATATTCCAAATATTTGCATTTTATTGTAAAGCGAAAATATTTTGACTATCTGAAAAAAATGCCAAATTTTTGAAGGGTTAATCGGAATTGGATAGAAAATATTTAATATCTTTAAAAACGGTAACTGGATAAATATTTTTAATGCATATAGATTTATGCCGTTTTTCTAAGCATTTGATGAACAAAAAAGCATTTAGTTAAACGGTAATAGGGTTAACGCTAAATGTTGACATGTTAAATATTGTCCGATTTGGATATAAAGTACAAACTTACTATCTCTCTCTCGCCACGCCCTTCACAGGTATTGAATGAGCTGAAAGCTCGCGTTCAAATGATATAATCTTTTTTGAAAAAGTAACCCGATGGATTGTTATAGGGCTAAAATGATCTGGTACTTTACGAACGACCGAAGATAAGTACGAGGACAAGTGTTCATTTGCTTGGAACCAGATGAACTATGGCATTCATGTGAGTAAAGCTGTGATTCTGATAAAAGATTAGGAAGGAAATGTAATTTTTAAAGGAAATAACCAATAATTTACCGATAATTTACCAAAGATAAGAAAGTATATTTTTTCACATGGTTCA
Source organism: Limnephilus marmoratus (assembly GCA_917880885.1). NCBI lineage: Eukaryota > Metazoa > Arthropoda > Insecta > Trichoptera > Limnephilidae > Limnephilus > Limnephilus marmoratus. The sequence continues at coordinate 39,723,651 of OU862916.1, read as the reverse complement.
TTCAATCATGTTACCTGATGACTGATGACCTATTATGTTCAATGGACAAATACCAGATACGAAAACAACAGTAGGCTTACTTTTAAAAACAACAACAACAGTCAAGTGTGACAGTCATTATCATTCGCTCCTCAAAAGTTATAACATTTTGACAGTATACGTATCATATGCATATCATTAAACATTCCGAAACTCTTCAGTGAATTCATTTGAATGTAGGTGTCATATTTGCTCCGAAATATTAATAGTGCGTCATTCAAAAAATCAATTTTTACAAAAGCGAAAAGTGCAGTCCCGAGTTATCATTATTTCAGTGCTACCTACAAATACAGTGCCCTGCGTTACTGCTGTAGGTGAAAGACAATACTTACGTACTTACCTCTATACCAATCGACGCGCTTAACAATCCAGAGGCGGCCAACCTTTCACAATATGCTTTGCTCCAAATGCGAACTAACTATTAGCGATGGTGTCACGTGCTTCTCCTGCAGTAAGCAGTTCCATTATGAATGCGGAGGAACAACAGAAACCACGTTTCGCAAAGCAAACAATGAAAAAAGAAGAACGTGGCGCTGCCCAACCTGCAAGACCTCACCTCAATCAACGGCTACTTCAAACAATTCCATAGAAGACGTGATGATTGAAATTAAAAAAATTTCATCTGAACTCGCCTCCCTAAAAACTCTTAACAATCAAGTGAAGGAAGACATGGCAGAAATAAAAAAATCCGTTGACTTTAACAATTCGAAGTTAGATGAATTCACAAAAAGATTCGAAGCAATTGAACAAACGTTGAGCAAAGTCGATCGACTGGAACAAGAAGTGTCTTCCCTACAATCAACAATAAAATCAATTCAAGATGATTCCAACAAAATGGACCAACGGATGAGATTGCAAAACACCGAGATTAAACTAAATGAAGAATTAGAAAGAAGAATCACCGAAATCGAGAGAGATCAAGAAAGGAGAAACAGAGAATCAAATAACACTTGTCTAGAATTTAGGGGTATCCCGGAATTCAAAGAAGAAACGACTCAATCCCTGAAGGACATCATTTTCAACGTCAGCAAGACAGTGAACTGCCAACTCAACACCAGCGACATAGAAAATATATATAGAGTCACTCCACGAAACAAAAATATTCCTCCAAACATGAAATCCAGGACAGTGATAATTCGTTTTAATTCAACGTCGTTAAAAGAACAACTACATAACGCTATAAAAACATACAACAGATCCTGTGAACAAAACATTGATAAACTGAATAATGTCGTAATAGGATTATCGGGTCCCCGCTCGCCAATCTATGTTAGTGAACTCCTGACTCCGCACGCCAAACGACTGTGGTATCTAACGCGACAGTTCGCAGCTGATTGTAATTGTAAGTACAAATACGTTTGGACAAAATCCGGATTAATATTTATAAAAAAAGATGACAATTCACGACCAATCCTCATAGATTCCGAATTGGCTCTTTCAAAACTGTGACTATCTACTCATTCCCACGATATTAGCGCTCTCAACCGAACTGAAATGTCATTTCCTGAACATCAACATAATGAAATACAAACAATTAATATGTCCCACGAACAACAAATATATTTCCTGTGTCCTTATTATATTATGATTTCTTATACTATAATCACTTTTATTATGATATTATGTAAACTTTTAATATTATATTATAAAATAATTATAAATCAGCATCAGAATAAATGTAAAGAATACTGGATATGTAAATCTCTAGACCGGCCGCGTTCCCCCGAATTCATGAAACGCTCTAATTCTAACCAAACTAAACTAAAAAATCTCCAAACCGATCATCTACCAAACATTACATCTTACAATTGGAAAAATTTTATATTAAAGATAGCAAAACCAAAAACTATTACATCTCAGTATAAAATTGTAATATCCATAGAAACTCTCAACTCAATTAATTTTAAATGGATGATTTCATAGCTAGCCAATTAGAAAATTTCTATAAAATCCATGAATACGAATGTGCAAGCACAGAGACTTGTAATGAATTTTTCCCACACAAATTTAACGGTTTATTCATATTACACCAAAATATTCGTAGTATTTTTCAAAATTTTGATGAATTTATTATTAAAATCAATAACCTAATATTACAACCAGACTGTATAATATTAACAGAGACATTTACAAATGATGAGTCACCAGCTTTTCAGCTTCCTAACTATACATACATCCCAACTAAAATAAATATTAATAAAAATAGTGGAATCGCAATATTTGTTCACACCAAATTCAGTATTGTCACGATTTTAGAACACCCAATATTACTGACTAACTGTATTCAAATAGAAATTAAACTCGATAAATATATTTATCACATAATTGCCATTTACAGAACACACGAATCAAATATTTCACATTTTATAACTCAAATGAAAAATATCTTACTACCGCTTAAAAATAAAACCTGTTTTATCGCGGGTGATTTTAATATTAACATTAACGAAAAATCAGAAAATATTTTCAAAAATGAGTTCCTAAATTGTATGACTGAATTAGATTTTAAATCATGCATAAACAAAAATACTAGAGAAATGCACGGACAAAAATCGTCTTGCTTAGATCATATTTGGGTAAACATAAAATTACAAAACCTATATAAAATCAAAACAATGGTTTGGCAAACGAATATTACTGACCACCACACTTGCTTATTATTGTATGATAGTGAAATAAAATCACAAATTAAGGCTCCAATTACTATTAAAAAAACCACAAATATTGCCATTTTAGAGGAAAAATTGAAAGCAGAAACTTGGTGTACGATACTACAATCTAACGATGTCGAACAATGCTCAAATATGTTTGAAAAACAACTTATGGATCATATTGAAACCTCCACAACAGAGGTCTCATTATACACGAATTCAAAATTCAGACGTATAAAACCTTGGATCACTTGTGGCCTAATAAAATCTATTAGAGAAAAAGAGAGGCTATATAAAAATACAATTAAAAATCCACACGATGAAAATGCTAAGATAGTTCTCAAAAAATATAGAAATAAATTAACATCTTTAATTAAAAAAAGTAAAGACGACTACTTTAAAAAAATAATCTCTACTTCAGAAAACAATCTAAAAGTTATTTGGAAAACGGTAAATTATGCGATTGAAAATAAGAAAAAAAATAATTCTATAAAATATTTAAAACATGAAAATAATATCATAGATGTATCCAAAGACCCAAAACTAACAGCAAACATTTTTAATTCTTATTTCTCTAAAGTAGGAAATAATCTCGCTGAAAAAATCTCTAAATCTGTACACGCACCTAAACCTATAACAACTAATACACAAAAACAAAACACACTATCCACTTTAAAAAAAACTACTGAAACTGAAATACAACTTGTAATAGAAAGCATGAAAGACGGATCCTCTCCAGGTTTTGACCACATTTCTGTGAAAATTCTTAAAGAAATGAAAATGTATCTACTGAAACCACTAAACCACCTTATTAATCTCAGTCTGACTAAAGGCATATTCCCAACAAATTATAAAAAATCTATAATATCCCCTATCTTTAAAACTGGCGACCCGCAAAATGTTTCAAATTATCGACCGATATCACTAATATCGAATATAGCAAAAATATTTGAAAAGATTGTGAAGAAAAGGGTTGTTGATTTTCTAGAAAACAATAAAATATTACATTCCCATCAATTCGGATTCTTAAAAACAAAAAGCACACAAGATGCAATAGCAAATGTAACATCATTTATATACTCTGCACTTGATGAAGGAAATAAATGCGCAGGAATATTCATAGACCTAAGAAAAGCATTCGATAGTATTTCACACGCAAAGCTTATCAAAAAACTGAAATTAAATAACATCAATGATAAAGCCGTTCAATGGATAGAAAGTTATTTAAACAATCGTGCACAATTTGTTAAAATAAATGACCAAACTAGCGACCAAGAAACATCAAATTTTGGTATCCCACAGGGCACCGTGCTTGGACCAATACTGTTCATTTTGTATGTAAACGACATATTTATTCAACCATTGCATGGCCAAATTATCTCTTACGCCGATGATACAGTTCTTTTAATAAAAGAAAAAACTTGGGAAAAAATTAATCTAAAAGCTACAGAAGACATAAATAATCTAAAAATATGGTTTGACAATAACCTCTTGTCGTTAAATAGTGATAAAACATATGTCATTCCTTTCGAAATTAACACTAACATTGTACCTCCAAATCTTCAAATATTCTTACATAATCATTCTCTCGCACAACACGATACTAATCACTGCCAACAAAAATGTTCACTTCTGAAAATAGCGGATAAAATTACATATCTTGGAATAATCATAGATAAAAACCTAAAATGGAAAGATCACATCGGCCATACAATAAAAAGAGTTAGGAAGTTAATTCATATATTCTTACGGATAAGAAACTTCTTATCAACGAAAAATCTATACTCAATATACTACGCATTAGTACAGTCTATTCTTCAGTATGCCATTATCAGTTGGGGAGCAGCTTACAAAACTAGTCTGACCCCCATAGAAATTGTTCAAAAACTAATAATAAAAATTATACTAAAAAAACCTCTAGACTTCCCAACTGATCGCATATTCGAAGAATTCAAAGTTCCAACATTTAAAAACTTATTTATAAAAAATTCAATTGTACAAATTATAAAAGAAAAAGATAAATACGCATTCATAACTGAAAATCGTACTAGACTTAAACATGTATTTGTGTGCCCCAAATTAAACACTTCTTTTGCCCAACACCATTATACTCACCAAGGAAAATTATTTTTCAATAACCTACCAATAGAAATCAGAAGCATTAGGAACAAAGTTCAATTGTTGAACTCCATCAAAAAGTATTTTAGAGAATGTCACACTAAAAATCATACTTGTTTTTCTTCTTACTGAATACATATTATATGTTTGCATATTTTAGTTAACGGGTCTGATTGCCATGTGTCTGTATTAACTGCATCTACATATATATATATATATATATTGAAATACATGACTATAGTAAATAGTGATTGTACTTATATGAAATGTATTAACTGTATTAACTGCATTGTATTAACTGTACACGTGACTGTATTTGTACATAATATATGAAATGTCAACTCTTCTTCCATCCACAAGCTAAGGCTTTTAATGGAAGACCAGTAAAATTATAATATGTAGCAATTCTAAGATAATGTGAAAATAATTTTTGTTTTCACAAACTATTCAAAAGGAATGTATGGTATACAGGATGTTAAGGACTTGCTTGACTTACTTTAAACAGTGATTCCTGGCATTATTTGGAGTAAAAAATGTAAAAGAAATTTTGGTCTCCGGTAACAATTTTATTTCTTAATTTTTTTTAATTAAAAGAAATTCAAGTAAACCCCGTACCATTAAATGTGTATCAGAAAAATTATTACATTTACGTGTATAATATTATAATCCTTTTTCTACTGTATTTTCTTTGCTCATCTCTCTGTTTATTTTGTTTCTGGTTTATATTGCGTTTAAATTGCATTTTTACAATTCCTTTAAATTATTTTCTGCTTGTTTGATTCTCGTATACACTTTCGTCAATATATTTACAGTTCATACAATATAAATCCGATCTATTGGTCACCGTGAAACAAGCAGCCATAGGGTATGATAATTTAATGTACCAATCTTTTAATACTAAATATCTTGTAATTAAATACCACGAATTTTATAATTAAATCCTCAAAAATTCAAAATTCTTCACTTCAGCATTAAACATTCCTGGAAAAGTTACGAATTTTCTACCTCGCAAAAATTTCATCTACGCGGGTAATACTGCATTCCATTCGCTTGAACATGTGCAGTGTACGTACCTAAGTCCTAAAGGCATTTATCAAGTTAGTTCGCGAGTACTTTTTGAACCTCGGTTCCACAAATTGCACAACTACGTATGCTCAGTTGACGCGCGTTCCACCGCACCGCCTGCACCCACACCAGTACTCTAAGCTCGAAGCTCTAAGCAGTATTCAAAAGCCAGGAAATTATTTCCGCAATAGCGTTTACGACTTCACTTCAAGATGTGTGAAACGAAGTGCCTTATTTCGCGGCACTCCAGACGTTCCATTCATATAATTAGCTTAGTGTTCTCAGAATAGGGGTTCGCTGGAAATGCAAGCAAGAAAATGTGCGCATTGAGTTCTCAGATTATGGTTTTGCCAGAAATGAAAGCAAGAAAAGGTGTGCTTTGTGTTCTCGGAAAAGGGATTCGCTAGAAATGCACGCAAGAATAGCGGTGCTTTCACACTTTTACTTAACTTTGATATAATTAGCTTTGGGCAAGCAAGAAAAGGTGTGCATTGTGTTCTCGAAAAGGGGTTCGCCAGAAATGCAAGCAAGAAAAGGTGTGCATTGTGTTCTCGAAAAGGGGTTCGCCAGAAATGCAAGCAAAAAAGGTGTGTTGTGTGTTTTCAGAATAGGGATTCGCCAGAAACGCAAGCGAGAATAGTTATTTTTTATATTTAGACGTAAGTGGCATTAAAATTTTTGAAATTTAAAGGTACAGTTTAATTCTATAAAATATAATTAATAAAGACAAATTTAAATTTGTATGATTTATTCTATCAAAATAATCCACACTTTTACTTAACATTGATATAATTAGTTTTCGGTTCTCAGAATTGGGGTTCGCCAAAAATGCAGGCAAGAAAAGATGTGCTTTCAAACTTTTGCTTGACATTCACATAATTAGCTTAGTGTTCTCAGAATAGGTATGTTAATAAATGTAATTATAATAAATAGTGATAAATGTTAAATGAGAACAAGAAATGCAAGCAAGAAAAGATGTGCATCGTGTTCTCTGAATAGGTGTTCACCAGAATTGCAAACAAGAAAAGGTGAGCTTTCACATCTTTACTTGACATTATTCTTATTTAAATTTAATCAATTAAATGAGAAGTTTGGGTGTAAAGTGCTCTAATAACCATTTTGTTATCTTTCGAGCAATTTGCACCACCGATTGCACTGAAAATATTCCTTTATGTCAAAGTAGAAAATTATCATGTTTCAAGAAAAAATCATTAAAGACAATATTAGCGAACAAAAATTTGAAACACTAAATAAGAAAAGGATAAATTGAATGAATGAATTGAACCCACGACCTAAGCCTTGCCAAGACTCTGCTCTAATCACTGAGCTAATTCCAACAAGGCTTAGGTCGCGGGTTCAATTAATAGAGCGTCCTTATCTTTTTAAAATTTTCGTTTTAGAATCGCTAATACTGTCTTCAATGATTAAATATCATAATCTGGAGTTATCACATAGGTACCAAGCTTTCCTAATTTCAAAATGAGAATTTTATGGGAAACTGTATCAAAGGCTTTACTTAAATCGGTACAGACAGAGTATGCTTGTTTTTTTCTTTAAAAGCATAGGTTATAAAATTTTCATAAATAAATAAGTTGGAAAGAGTACTTCTACCTGGCATAAATCCAAATTGGTAAGGTAGTATTAAAGGTTTTATTTGTGTAAAAAGTTGTCAAGTATTAGGCTTTCAAAGATTTTCGGTATGGTGGATTAAATGCACATTGGTCTGTAATTTTAAACTCTTTAAATGGATTAATCGAAGAGGTACTTCTTATTTCGGTGGATATCAAACATCAAATAAAAATGATTTGATATAAATAGATGGCAACATTAAAAAACGTACTCACATTGCAGCGACAGTTTGTTGTCGTTGTTGTTCGAATATTGTTGAGTTTTTGAGTTTTGTAGACGCTTTCTTTGCTGTAGTTGTCTTGTTACTGTAATAAAATTTAAGTCGACCGTGTTACAATTAAAATGGAGAGAAGCGAACGTCTTCGGGCAGCCAAGCTTGTTGCAATGTGCCTAGAATAATCTTCCTCCACAGAATTGCACGTGGATTTTCTCGTTAGATATGGTTTCTTCTTGGCGCACCCGCAAAATACCCAGAGCAGATGCAGTAACTGAATTTAGAAGTTCTTCATCAGATGGACAGCAATTTATTAACTTATACAAGATATAAAAAGAATGAGGAGAAATAATAATAATAATAATAATAATTGGATAATTTTTATAGCGCCGTTTTTGTAAAAAATCACCTCAGGGGCGCTTTACAATTTATTATGAATCCTAGGCTCTATCTAATTTTATTATTTTCAAATAGATACAGAATCATACTTACCTGCAGGACACTTCCGACAAAACACACTTTATTAGAAAGTTTATGCTTATGCTATGGGGAAGATACGACTTTGCACGTGGAGGACATTATATTCAAAACACTGGACATTGCATGAGTTTTACATTTATATTTATATTTAACAGAAGATTAATGCCAAAGTTGAGTTAATATATTTTTTTTAAAGTCTGGAGAATTTTAAGAATTTGCTTTTACACACTTAGTTATTTACAATGTTGCGAGCCGTGAAGGCGAAGGTGAAAGTTTTTTTTTTTTTTTTTTAATTTATGGATACGACTGTCTGAAAAGATGAGTTTTAAGTTTAGCTCTAAATTGCGCTGAATCTGTGATCATTCTTAACTCGTGTGGCAGTCCATTCCAGGCTTTAGGTCCCGACACTCCGAAAGCACGCTCACCGAATTTAGTATCTGGTGTGCGCTTTGGTTCCATCAACCTTCCAATCGCTGATGTTGCTGCTGACCTGAGGGTTGATTGTCGAGAATTGGAATTTTCTGGAATACACATTTCCGATAAGTAAGTCGGAGCCATTCCGTTAAGAGACTTGAATACCATCCAGCAGAGCTTAAACTGGATTCTCTCGCGACACATGAGCCAGTGAAGATTTTTGAGATGCTCAGAAATATGGGAATATTTAGATACGCCGGTGATGAGCCTTGCCGCAGCGTTGAAAACAGATTGTAATTTGTTGATTTGATATTTTGGGAGACTAGCATATATTCCGTTGCAATAATCTAGACGTGAAACAACATACGAATTGACTAGTAATTTAGTTGCCTCTATTGTCAAGTTTCTCCGTACTGCTTTAATTTGCTTTAATTGAAAGAACCCCGTGCTTACAGTTCTGTTCACTTGAGTTTTAAGGGAAAAATCAGCGTCCAGATTGACGCCTAGTAGTTTTATGCATGTCTTTGGAGTGATGTCACTTCCTGAAATGGTTATTGGGGAGTTATCAATGTTACGCTGACGTCTTTTGCAGGATTCAGTTTCAATCTATTTGAGATCATCTAGCTAGTGATTGCTTCTAGACACTCGGTTATGCGAGTTTTAAGACTGTCTATTTCCTCTGGTAAGCAGTAGAAGTAAACTTGCTGGTCATCAGCGTAGCAGTGAGATAGAAGACCAAATGATTCGATAATTTTAGCGACATCATTTGTGAAGAGGATGAAGAGAAGTGGGCCCAGAACAGACCCCTGAGGAACTCCAGATGAAAGGGTTGCATATTTTGATTGTTTTTTCCCCACTTTTACGGCTTGTACGCGGTTGACCAAGTAAGATATCAGCCAGTCCTTTACACCGCAGTTTAAACCAAAGGATTCTTCTAATCGTTTAATAAGGAAATCATGGTCAATGTGTCAAAAGCGGCACTCATGTCTAAGACTGAAAGGAGTGCCAGTTTACCCGACTCGATAGCAAGCGTTATATCCGACAAAACACGTAGTAATCCAGTTTCCGTCGAGTGAAACCTTCTATATGCGGATTGATATTTAGTCAGCAGTTCATTTGAGTTTAAGTGACATATTATCTGTGAAGCAGTGATTTTTTCTAGGATTTTGGATATTAATGGAAGATTTGAAACCGGTCGGTAATTTGAAAGATCTTAATGGAGTTACGACGGCTGATTTAAGGGGTTTTGGAAAATCACCCGTGCTAAGTGACTTATTGAAAAGACAAACCAGAAAGGGAGAAATCTCATTGCAACACTTCTTTAATAACCACGTTGGAATAGGGTCAAGTGAGCACTGCTTGTTCGGTGAATTGAGTATTAACTTCCTAACTTCTTCAAGGGATGTAGGTTTGAAGGCAGAAAAGTTTCCGCTATTGCATTTAGTAAAAGATGGTGGTGAGGCAGAGGCTGTTAGAGCGCGTATTGACTAATTTTATTGAGAAAAAAATTAGAGAAGATTTCCGGAGCTATGTCAGTTGTATTTTGTGCACGGACGTCGGCCCCGACCATCTTTATCGAGTTCCATAAACTTCGCGGGTTTTGACGCTCTGAGTCGATCCTACTTGTCCAATATTCGGACCTTTTGGAACAGAAAAATACGTGCTAGATTACGAGGACGTCGCACTTCATAGATTAGACAAACATGACTGGACGAGTGTAGTTTTTCCGGGCTACTGTTTGCAGGGTCAAGATTGTCCTGATGATTGCCACCCTCCGATTAGAAAGGGCACTAGGAATAAAAGATTTCTTAAGTAGTATTTCTAGAAATTGATGAACTATTTCTACATTTACTAATGTGACGGTTTGACAGACAGACAGGTCCCGGTTAGACGAGAGGTTCTGGGTTCGAGTCCCAGTTGCAACAATTATCTTTTTTTATTTTTCTGTGTCTTGTTCTCTTTCATATTTTGTTTAGATTATTATTGTTATCTTCTTCTTCAATGATACATTACATTGATAGGAATAACCTTAAAAAGTTATAAAAAGAGAGTTTTTCTTATAAAAATTGATTATTCGTTAAGACTTTTATAAAAAGTCAATAGATCCATTTAAGCGTATATGATACCCTCATAACATTTAGTAATCTGTCAAAATGTGTTTATTTTTACATCGCTAGATGGCAGTAGGGGTGTCTTCCCAGATTTCAAAAGGTCAACATTATACTTGCGTTATGATTGTTATGAACATCCAAGCACAGTATTTTTAAATATCGAAGTAAAAAACAAACTAATAACAAAGTGTGGTTTGTTTATGGAACTTATTATGTTGGTAGAATATTTAGTATGATCCTTTTTATAAATGTTTCATAATTTGCTTGTTCATGGTCCTTTCAAATGGTCCTTTCATCGTTTCCATAATAAACAACGTTTGGAATCTCGTGGTTAACATTTTGAGTCGATTTAATGAAGTTTTTTTTTAAATTTAACTTCTAAATATTCAGTCGTTAATTGATTTTAAACTATATTTTCTAGAATTCATCATTATTTGAATTTTTTTATTTTAGTAATTTGTAAATTTAAGTTTACAAATTTCTAATTGATTATAATATTTCATATTGCAGTTTTTTTTAATTATAATATTTTAAATTCACAAAATTTTTTGAAATCACAAAATTTTTTGTTTTTGTTTTATGTAGCTCCTACAATCCATCTTGAACTTTTCAATTGGTGAGGACTTAAGAGTTTCTGGTAGTGTGTTATATAACTTAATTCCTTTGTACAGCAGACTGTTTTGCGTATTCGTTTTGTCCTTTTTGTTTAATCTTATTTCCTTGCAAGTCCTTGTGTAATGTCTGTGAATGTCCTTATTGTATACGATTTTATTTGTGAAGTATTTTGGTAACATGTTGTTTAATATTTTGTGAATAAATATCAACGTGTTCAAGGTCAGTATTTGTTTCACTGTTAACCAATTAAGTTCCTTTAACATTTTAATTATTTTTGAAAATCTATTTCTTCGGAGTATTATTCGCATTGCTCTGTTTTGGAGAATTTGAAATTTATTCTGTTCTCTTTCATTACAAAGGAAAAGGATACTTGAACAGTAGTTGAAGTGTGGAGCAATAATTGAATTGTAAATGGTGATAGCGGTTTTTCTGGAAATTTTAGGCCGAATTCTTCCCAAAAAAGATATCTTTTTGCCAATTTTCTTGTGGGTATATTCGGCATGTCTATTGAAGTTTAGTTTGGAATCTAATATGACTCCTAAGTATTTCATTTCAGAAACATTTTCAATAATTTCACCATCAATTTTAATTTTGCTTTCACTGGATGTCTTCTTATATCCAATCACCATACATTTTGTTTTTTTTTTTTTTAATTTAAGCTTATTTATTTTTTATTTATTATTATTACTATCCCCAAATTGGAAACGTATATTTGATAGAATATCTATACATATTAATAACATCATTAATAATATTGACTTAGAGAAATAAAATAAAGTTTCTTTTTTATTTATATACTAGCTGGTACTCGGCATGCATTGCTATGCCATTTAATAAAGAAATCGTTTCTTCCTTCGCGTCCTTTCCCATTCGTCCCGTTCACCTTCCTCCTCCCCTTCCTCTCCCGCGTCCCCTTCCCCTCTCACGTTCCAGCTCATCCTCCTCCTCCACCTTCCCTCTCCTTACTCTACCCCCCTTCCCTCGTCCCGCGAACCCCCCTCCCGAGTTCCCCTCCCCCCTCCCGTATTCGACCAACACACATCAGCTACTAGCCAGTACCTTGGCAAATCAAAACCCGAGTCGGGGGGGGCAGGGGTTGTCGGACTTTGAAACAATGTAAGCAGTCAAATTATTCGAATAATCACATTCATAGGCGGATTTAGGGGGGGGGGGCACGGGGGCACGGGGGCACGTGCCCCTCCCCAGACGGTATTTTTGTGTACTGTGGAGATTCCATCACAGTACATACTTAAAAGCAGAAACTGTCTTTTTTAAACATTTCATTTTTCTATTGTTTTGACACTTTCATAAATCTTCCTATATATACTTGAACTTGTAACCGTCCGCCCCTTGTGCCCCCGAATGAATCTCCGAAGCCTAGTAGATGGAAAATATTATTTCACATTTCACTTCGTGGTCGATGAGAAATGTGAAAATACAAGGGTGGGTTCTGGGCATAAACTGAGTCGCTGATATTTTCGATTTAAGAATCAAAGCCAATTTTTTTAAAGTGAAAACATCTTTAGCATTTGTGATTTGAAACTCGATGGAACGAATTATAATGACAAATAAAGAAAAAGAGACAAACACATCTATAGGATTTAGCCTGCGAGAGAATGAGATTAGCATTGGCGTATCTCATTCTCTCGCAGGCTAGTAGAAGTGAAACCTGAATAAAACTTAATGAAGTACCGCACAAAGAGGAGACTTTTTGTCTCCTCTGAGCGGTGATTCGTAGTCTCCCCACTCTTGTCTACTTCAGTTTTCTGAAGGTTTCACTTATACCGCGTGTGTGAGCTGCACACTCAGATTGATCAACGTTATGTGTCAAGGTTTCATTCTATCTCCTTCGTGCAGGCTAAATCCTATAGATGTATGTGTTTGTCTCTTTTTAGTCGTTGTAGTCGTTTCCGTTTCATCGACTTTCAAATCACAACAGTGCTAAAGAAGTTTACATTTAAAATTTTAAAAAATGCAAGTGTGCAGTTCACACGCGGTAGCAGTGAAACCTTCTGAAAACTAAAATAGACAAGAGTATATAAAACTAGAATATCCCATTCTATCGCAGGCTAAATACTATGGATGAACGTTTTTGTCTCTTTTTAGTGTCGCTTTTTTGTTTCATCGAATTTCGAATCACAACGGTGCTAAAGATTTTTCATATTTAAAAAAATTGTGTGTAGTTCACTCGCGGTAGATGTGAAATTTTCAGAAAAATTAAGTAGACATGAGTGGTGAGGCTACGAAGCACCACACAAATAGGAGAACGATTATTCTATCTCAATCTCTCGCAGGCTAAATCCTAAAGATGAATGCGTTTGTCTGTTTTTAGTGTCAATATTTTTTGTTTCATCGGGTTTCAAATCACAACGGTGCAAAAGAAGTTTTATCTTCAAAAACCATTTATTCATTAGATTCATTAATCAAAGTTTTACACTTTCATTTCACAGAGAAAGTTTTCCGTTATTATTTTTTAACTAAACTATTAAAAGTTTATTTTGGCTGAAAAGTATTAGAGTAAAAAACTTATTCAGGTTTTAGTAGGAAATTTGCCGAGTCAAAATTAAACCACATTTTATATTGAAAAAGTTTGATATAACCAATCTTAATGAGAAGAAATATTTAAGAATGTACATATATTTTCAATTTGGGAGGCGGGTATTGGTACCACCGCTTATTGGAACCGTTTATTGGATTATCAACACCTCTGCCATAGATCATCCCGATTGGTTCGCTTCCTTTGTTGACTTTGCAGGGGTGACCGGGTTCATGGCATGAGGTTTGCCCGGGACCTGGCAGCGTATGTAACTGCCCACCAACTGTGTAGCAGGCCGGATCGGGAGAGGCCAGTTTGGGGAGACCTTTGATCTTTCCAGCTAGTCTCTCTCTACCCATCGTCTTGCACCGCATCGGCAGGGATGGATTCAGATGCTCGTCACCCCTGGACTCACTGACCCCTAGATTCCTACCCATCCTTCACACCCTTTTCCATTTCGAAACTCCCTCTCCTTCCTTTCCTTAAAAGGGCCCTCCACATAGCATCTTCAAAGATGATTATTTTCTTCAGAGCTTCTGTGTGGGGTTAATGTAAAAAAATGTTTTAATAAATTTAAACAAATTATTTAATGCGTTAGACACAAAAAACAATATTTAACAGAAAGTATTACTGCTAATTAATGTTTCCTCTTACAAATAAGACTTATGTAGTGTATCTAAAAGCTTCCGGCTTTTGGACGTAGATGGCAGTGCTAAAAACTGTCCTTAGATTCCGCTAGATGGCAGGTAGCTTAGTACATGTGATGAGCAACAGAGGGTCGAGCAGCTCAGAGAGAGTGTTCAGTGGAATTCTATCTTCAGATTCAATTTAGCCAGCTCCTAGTTAGGTCGACTAACGAGCTCAATATTGTAATACGCGAAGTATTTAATAAAACCAGATAAACATCAAGAATCTACATATTATTCCAAGAAGTAATCTCCATCAAAGGTGAATCAGAGAATCTATTAGTGTGTCTATAAAGTTACAGAACACTACAGGTAGGCACTTGAATCTAAATAATGACCGTCTAGTTCTTAAAATCGTGGTCTAATTTCGTTATTGTGAATGAAACATGGCTTTCAGACGTAATTTTTATTTGTCTTCGATTAGACAAATGACGAAAGACCAAAATAATAAAATTCAGTCGAAGGAACATACACCGACTAATCAATTTTTAAATAAATAACTTTTTGGTAATAACTTTTGAAAATTATTTCCACCAATGTAATTTATCAGCAAAGAAGAATAAAGTAAAGGAAAAAAAACAATAAATCTAAACGAAACATGAAAACGAACAAGACACAGAAAAATAAAAATGGTAACGGTTGCGACTGGGACTCGAACCAAGGTTCTCTTGTTTTACCGGGACACAGCGTCTTAACTACTTCGGCCATTGGGACCTATATTTTTTCTGTCATAATAAATTCAAATTCAGAATTAACAATACTCTCTTGTTTAAGAGCGTTTAACCAGCCGGACGAAAATTCACATTTCGTCTAAAGTTGTTCTTACGATCGTGCAGGGCGGTTACAACGAGAAAGATTAATTATTCTACGTACCAGCTTTATATTAATTATAACTCAATATCGAATTTATTTCAATCCAAATTAGCTTTAATTTATACCTTCATCCAAAAATGCTGAAAGGCGTGATGATAAAACTATTAAAATAATGTACTTTTTGTAATTATTTTTTGATTATAAGTATTTATCATTTTTCAATAATGTCTAAATTTAATAAGAATGTTAAAAAAATCTGAAATATATAGTTTGTACAAATGGACCAATTTTCGTCAAGAAACACATGTACGTACATATTTTTAACGATTTTATTGAAACTAAAATTAAAATTCTAAAACATGCGTGTGCTAGATAATGTATTGATTTATTTTACTGCATGATTATATTATTTGAAATGGGTGTGGTATAATACAAAATCTTTTTTGAAAATTTAACAAATCTGCCAACGACCTATGGAATAACCTTATTATACTAAAAATTAAAAAAAAATCTCAAAATTTATTACATGCGAATGCTAGATAAAAGAACAATCTTTCGAAATCCATTTATAATTTTTTGTGGAAAAGAGTCAATACGTCTAAAATCTGATTTGAAAATGACATATTTCTGGTTTTCTCTGGTAATGCCCTCTTAACGTTTCGTTTAGATTTACAATTATTGTCTTCTTCTTTAATTAGAAAATTAAAAGATAATCTTTCGGATTTGCGATGAACAAAAGTAACACGCCGAAAATCTCTCTAAATCTCTAGAAAATATATTATCATATCTCTAATAATATCTTCAAATATGCAAAACCTATTCTGTCTGGATTTTCCAAGTAAACATAACTGTTTTTCACTTTAAGCATCATTTTACTGTGCGTTAAAATATCCATTTTATTTTCCAAAAGCACGGTTGTTCATTATTTTTCAAATATGTATTTTGTTTCTTGTAAGCCATTTCGATTAAAACGAGTATTGAAATCTTCTAATAGTCTAATTTCCTTTCCCGAGTGAAATCGGGTGGTTAACGAAAGCAGAATTTCGAATGCACCAATTATTAGTACAATCTGCATAATATTAATTAGGACGCAGCTCGCTCCCACATAGCCACTCTCCATGAATATGATATGATGTCTTGCATAATCTTAACCGCAAGATGCCAAACAGGATGCTATGTGCAGCGCGGTTAACCGAATATTGTCAAACGCAGCGAAATAGACTACGCAAGTTGGATATTTGTGATTTAAAAGTGGGTACATTAAAATTTTGGTAAACTATTGTATTTTATTAAAACTATACAAATTCCCATTCGTGGTTCAAAAACAGTAATCCCAAATTTAAAAAATATATGGTCATCAACAGATGAGTAGAATGTTGCCTTAAAAACAGGTCTTCCGTTAATGTTTGTGTTTTTCTTCTTCATCATTTTTGTTTTTTGTTTCCTTCATTTATTTCCTTCTTCATTATTTTTATGCTTTTGTTTTCTTCAATGGTTTTTCTTATTCATTATTTATATTCTTTTGTCTTTCTTTTTCAGTGTAGTTATTTCTTTGTTTTCTTTTTTTTTTTCTTCATCATATTTTTTTGTTTTCTAATATTATAATTTTCCTTTTATTTCTTTAATCTTATACTATTTAAATAACTGTTATCTTTTTCACACTTTAAATAACTGTCCTGTACGTAAATGGCGCTTTTGCCGTTAACTCTAAAAGATAAATATATACTATGGAGTGTGTGTAAATAACATTAATTACGCAGATGACATGGTTCTTCTTGCACCGTCACTAAACGCATTAGAGAAATTACTCAAAATTTGTGAAGACTGCACAAAACCATAACCTTTTATATGATACCACCAAGTCAATAGTTTGGTTTTTAAACAGAAAAACGAATTCGTCCAAACACCCTTAGTATGGCTAGGTGAAAGGAAAATGAATGTTAATCATAGCATTAAATACCTGGGACATGTCATCACAGACGACCTTAAGGATATCGAGGACATGGAAAGCCAGAGAAGAGCAATATCAGTTAGAGCGGGTATGCTGTCAAGACGTTTTTACTCCTGCAGCCCAAAGTAAAAATAATACTGTTCAACGCTTTCTGTACCTCGCTGTACACATCAGAACTGTGGGTTGACTACACTGCAACCCAATGGCAGAAGTTAAAGGTTGCTTACAATAACGCTTATCGTCAACTTTTCTGCCTACTGAGATACTGCAGTGCTACGGAAATGTTCCTGGAAGGACAAGTGCATACTTTCCAAGCACTTCTCCGCCACCGCACTGGAAGTTTATGGCGAAGACTGCGCCATTCGAAGAATGCGATCATCACCACCATGACTACCTGGATAGAGTCTCCCCTGATGGCCCTCTGGAGACGGGAGATGGTGAAATACCCCCGTAAACGGCTATTTGCATTAATTTAAGTGTTTAATATTTCATTTTTCATGCTAATTTGTTTTTTTATTTAATTTATTTGTTAATGTAAATTATTTTTTACCTCATCTTATTATTTGTCTTTCTTTTGTTATTTCAAAATATGGAATGTATTGCATTGCACTTCCCCTGTATACATTCTGCAATAAATTATTATATTCACATGCAGTTGCTATTTAATTCACCAAGAAGTATTTGGCGAATAAAAGAATTATAAATTATGCCATCACATAATTGGAATATGTTGTGAGGCCGGAAGTAGTGAGGAAGAGAAGGGAATGGGAACATGATGACCGAAAAGTAAATGGCCAATCAGACCTTATCGCCCGACACCGTTAAAATCATTTAAATCAACTTAATATTAACGTTAATATTCTCGATGGTGGTCCTTCACCAGGGCGATACTATCACTCTGGAAGATGCCCCCAAAAAAACTAGGCATGTGTTATTTTACTGATAAATTAAATGCAAAACAAATCAAATTAATGTACTCGTATATGATTTAAAGCTGGATCTTATGGATATATAGACAAGGATGTTAACCCTTTGATCGCAAAGGTCGTCGGTTATGAGGAACCATAGCTTCTGCATTTTACTAATTTTAATTATGAACTGCCTTTCAAAATGATAAATGATAATTGAGAAATTTAGAGCGAAGTAAATAAAAATAAAATATTAGTAGCAAATAATCGTAAAAATATTACAATAATAGTCCAAATTCGCCTAGGTTATAATAGATTCGCCTAAGACGTAGGTTATAATGGATCAATAAAATAGATTCGTCACAATATTTCCCAAAGCTTGTTTTGTATTAATTTGAGAATTCTGGGCAGAGGATGTTTAGAGTAGAAGCTAGAGTGAACCCGAGAAGACCCATTAAGAGCCAAATGTGCGCCATTAGCGATCAACCCTTCCGGCAAATTTACGTTTATTGAGTGGTTTGATAAGCAGACTGTTTTACATTATCGGACGTTTTCATGGAAATGTATCGAGTTAAATTTAACGTTTACGTGTGGGTTTAATTATATTATTAAATACTGGCCATCGTATGTAATTCGCTGCAAAATACGCCAATAACCTCAACTACAGTTTTTCATTATTGCACCAAATTCAGTTTTCATAACTTACAAGTTCAATAAATTAAGAATTAAAAAGTTACAAAAATGCGATCAATGACATTACGTGTATTAAACGAGTATAATCGAATTACGCAATGTTGTTGTTATTTGAAATGCTTGGCTGTGTTTGAACAATATAAATCAGGCGTCATCACCATGTTATAAACTTATAAATATTGCATTTCTGTCCCAGGCTCTGGGTCCATTTCGAAAACAAGTCCCAACGAGAGATTGTACGTGACATCATCGTTCTAGTATATTCTATATTTCGTTTTCAAACAAGATGCGTGAGAAGGAATTGGACGAAAGTCGGGGACGTTCGTATGAGCTCTCGCTGCGACTAGTTTACAACTTATCAACATTGGCTAAACCTATATCTATGGTAATTTATTCATTTTATACCATAGAAACAAAAGTGCATTGTTTACAGCGATGGCGACAGTTTGCAGGTATTAAATAATTTTTCTTAGTGATACCTATGATATATTTCGTTGTGATGTCTTATTTGTGGTACTTATGTAAATTTAGTAATTACCGGTTGATGTGCGTTATGTATAGGTGACTGTGTATGTGTGAGTATGTTTGTAGATGTGGGAAGTGGCGATGTTTGAAGGGATATGTATGCGCATTGAACAGTTTAAATCATTGACATGACGCTCTTTTTTTAATTTGGGCAGTAAATCGCAGAAAATATCGAAGGTAGAGTTTCGGCAAACATTATTGAATGTATGAAGAGCACGTTTAATCGGCGAATTAGTTGCGCTTGTTTTATAATTGTGTGGAAAAGTGTTGTATGGCTTATACGTCTTAAGGATATGTTTAAATTAATTAATTAATTAATTTTCAGGAATTTTAAAGAAGTTCGGAACAGCGATTTTTTTATTTAAAATTATGTACAATTGTTTTTTTTTATTCTTCATTTATTCAATTTTCCTGATCAAATAAATTTTACATTCTACTTTTACACCCCCAAAATAAATAACAAAAATATTTTGGTAGTTCTTTGAAATACAAAAACCAATTAATTGGTTCTGACTTTTGCTTTTGAAAAACTTTTAACACGTCTACCATGGCTTCTTTGAAAACATTAAAAAAGCTCGCTAAAATTGAGATATCATTTCGCGTAGATACCTTATTTCCGGAAGCCACCTTCAAGATAGAATTTGTAAGGCACGGAATCATCAAATCCTGTATCACAGTTTTGTAGGTGTTCCTCAAGGTTCAATCTTCGGGTCACTTAAAATTTTCAATGTTTATAAATAACATGAAAGATGTATTGTAAGAAAGATGTATTTTTAAAAGACCGTGTAAAACTATTAAAAATAATTTATAAATGTTAACAATAAAACCTGCCTCAAATGAGAGAACTCGGTATTGGAAGAAATTAAGTTGCCCTTTTTGTATTCATTTTGAAAACATGCGCCAGTTAGCAACGAAAATGTTTATTTTGTACTCTAAGTTGTTGGATTTTTCTGGACGTCGATATTTTCTGAGTATCAAATTATATTGAGGGGTGGGTTGGCTTTTTGAAAACCACGCGAGATGGGGTTCTTCCTCCTAGTAGAATGGGTTCAAAAAGGTTTTTGGATTCCTTGAAACGTGGGTTTAGGAGTACATCCACAGCTAATACGCATCGTTTTACCCTTCTTTCTTATGCTCAGATTTTATCATTAGAATATTTAGTTTGCTTCTGGGTTGTTTCAAACATTTTCGTTGTTCATTTTCATAAGATAAAACATTTTTGTAATTTATATTAAACATCGCCTGCCAGTGACTTCACCACAGTTTGACAATACATGCAGTTGGTAAGACAGCTATCACTCGTAAAAGCAACGGAATAACTTTGTAATCCAAACTAAATTGACAATTTATCATGATCCAGTTATACCATTACAAATTTGTTTTCGATAAAAAAGTTACTCAATACTTCCTTAATTTGAGTACTGCTCCCAATCGTCTAGAGCCAGTGAGACTATGGCATCCCATTGATTTATTTGGTCGTTAATACCTCATGTTATCTTAATATTCACCTAATCCAGTTGCTATGTAATTTTTAACGAAACAAAATGGAAATTATGAGATCCCCAATTGGCGTATGTTGTGGAACATATGGAAGTACATGTATATTTAGATTTGACCATCTCATACGATTAAAAGCAACTTTTCAACTCAACTGGCCATCCACAAGGGTGATACTGACGGCATCTACCACTCTTGAACGTGCCGAAATGTTATTATTAAGTAATGAATTGTGAAATAAAACAAATTAATCAAATAAAAATCACTTCAGGCTTTGAACCCACGACCTCCGAATTCGTAGCCAAGGAGCGTAACCACAGAGGCCGTCATAATGGTAGCATAAGGCTTTACTTATTAAAATCGTTAATACGAAATAAAACTCAAAATACAATTTCAAAACGGGAAATTTCAATACCGTTAAAAAGTATTTTTTGGCTTCTTATATTCATAAAAAGGCTATAAGTCATGACGGAATAATAATAATCTTTTATTAACACTTAAGTATTCAAATGGTTTCCGAGAAATTAAAAGGCTTTTACAGCTTCTCTTTGAGATCATAAAATCTAAGATCTGCGGGTGGGTGATAAGTTTGTCATATCAGATATAATATGAATCAACCTCCTTTGAAGAATTTGTCAGCAGAGTAAATACTAATTACATGGATCTATTAATTAACGACCGCATTAACTGAGTCGTGTAATGTTTGGGGCTGGTTTGGATTTATCACGAGTTCACATGTTATGTTCTGATTAGGGCCCTGTTTCCGACCCCCATCTGAACAGAACATCTGAACACATGCCATGTTACATTACAACGTACGTAAGAATATATAGTTAGTATATTATATTACGTACCCTGTTCTTAATCCGAACCTAATGCCTACATCTGAACATCAAAAGATCTGTACCTAAAAGCATATAATATGCTTGTATCACTGTAGTTGAGAAAAATAAGTCAGGGAATACTTGAGGACGATAGGCAAAGACTTAAGAGTATTAATACACCACAAGCTGTACAGAACGTATAATTTTTTTTAATTTGGAATACCGACAGTTACAATGTGGTTAACTTATAAAGAATGTGGTTAACTTATATGCAAATAAATGGTTTAATTTTTGTGTAAATTATTCAACTAATTATAGGTTAATCTTAATAGGCCACTTGCATTGAATTCAAAACGACTTGGAAAAAATCGTGTGGTTAGATCTTTTTATTAAGATTGCGAAAATGTTAGTAATTTTTTTTTAGAAATGTATCTACAGTTTTTTTTATTTTTAAATAAATAAATTCATTATTTTGGCTCGGATGTCACTACATGAAAATGTCCCGTCTCCGAAAATGTTCCTATTAATTTTGTAAAATTCCACACTGATTTTTTTTTATATGGCATCACTTTGATTTCAGGCGAATTTTTGAATACGTTCACTAGATTTATTGTTAGTTCTCTGCGAACATATCATTTGGTTTGACTTTTTGACAGATGTTCTGAAGAGAATCCCGTACATTTTGGAAGTCGGTACGTGTTTTAGAGGTATAATGGTTATGGTGCTGATTTTAACAAAATCAAATTTTATAATATTCGTATTATTATTATAATTTACAAGTACAAGTATATTACATTGGATTTAGTAATGTATACGTTGTACATTATAATGATTTATGATCAATAAGATGGATCAAGGAAAAAAATATTTATGAGATGTAATATTTTTGGTAGGCCTCTTTATTCTCCTGTGCCATTCGTGTGGAAAACGTTCTTTTTTTAAAATGATTTTCGGTTATGTAATTATTGTTTTTTTGCACCTATAAAATTATGTCGCGTCTTTCCGGTTTATAAAAATGGTCTGATTTTTCGGATTGAAATATTCAAAAAATCCCCAGGGTTTCAAAAATACGATTAAAAAAAAAATTACAGAATGTCTTAGAATATTTGTCTAAACCGGATTATTTAAAAAAAAATGTGATGCAAGTGGCCTATTATGTAGTGAATACAATGATTAATACAAAACAATAGAGTTGAAAGCACAATACAATTACAAATCATATATAAGCTCCTCAAAATAATACACGTATCCTAAACGTAATAAGGGGCAACAAACAATATTACAAAAAAATATAATTCAAATTAATAAAACATATCGACGTAATATACAATACATATTACAACACACAGTTGATTATATACATGCATCCCTCACAATATTTGCCGATTTTTTTTTTCATTATCGCATTTATTATTGTATTTTATTTATTTCAGATTTATTTCCATTTATTATTTCACTTTGTCTTTTTATTAAATTTTATTTAATTGTAAAATAAGGACCTCAGCACGACTAAAGCACCCAGTGAGGCCATTATCAATCATGTTTTAAAATATTTAAAGTTATGGTTTTAAAAAAAATTACATACATATATTTATAAATTTTACTTACGTGTTATTTATTAATGCTCGTTTTAGTCTTTAAATAAATTAGGTCAATTAGGTAGGTACGTATAACGTACAATGAAAACGATCATGTGTTTTTAAACTTCGACAACCTGCCTACTTTAAAATATAAAAATTAACTATGTATGTATATTATTTTAAAGACAGATGAAACTTTAATAATACTTATTTAAAAAAAAAATAGCATTTCATCAAATATTTGAAGATAATTTTCACTGTAAGTTTTCTGTGTAAGTTCTATTTAAATTCTGTTATTATATCATTAAAGGGCAGTGGCTTCGTAACACTGAAATAATTACTTTCACAGAACGTGAAAATTAACTGAAAATATTTAATGAATTTTTCATTGTTGAATTATTGAAGCAACCCATCCTTATTGCATCATTTTTCTATAATGATGCTACTAATGGCTGTGTGATAATTCAGCCAAAAGATAATCAGAAAACACGGCACTAATATGGTCATTTACACAAATAGTTCAGGTCGCATTAGAATATTTATAAATAATGTTATACATATCTACACCATCTAGAATTGGTTCTATGAAAACTTTGGTCACGGTAAGGACTAAATAAAATTAATATTAAATATTTAAATCCGGAGATAACATTTTCATTTATTAACACTCAATGTTGAATTTTATATGTGTCACTAGTAAGGAGTCATATAGAATATAATTCCACGGTCTGGTCCCCAAATTATGAGGTTCATTCACATGCGATTGAAAGAATCCAAAATAAATTTTTAAGATATGTAAATTTTAAAATGGGCATTTCTAGTGAATGCCTAAATTAAGATAAATTTAATAAAATTGTCTGATCGTATAATCATTTCCGATTTAACCTGTTTGTATAAAATCATTAATTCAATGTTTGACACCCCTGATTTATTACATGTAATTTCTTTTCATACTCCAGGCAGGTCAGTCACAAGACAGTACCTACCATATTATTATAGCAATTCTAAGTCAACATGCCAATATTACACTCCTATGACACGGATTTAACAGCTTGGAAACAAATACTCCGATGTTGTTGATACATTTAATACATCAATTTTAATATATAAGCGTACCTTGTTGAAGTTTTTTTCATCAAGTAGGGGAATGTGTTGATGAAACTGTTCGAATTGACTAGCATTTTGGTGGTGTTTTGTCAGCTGAAGGAGAGAAGCTTTTTTTGTATTTTTTTGTATTTTTGTATTTTTTTTGTTTTTATATTTTGTGCCTGCATACTGTGGATCAAATTCAATAGTATTTTTGCTTTATATTTGTTTATGTGCAAGTGTTGTAAACAGTAATTTCCTGCACTATTTACTAGTAATTTCGTAAATATTGTTAAGTGTATATATTATGTATGTACAAGCCTAAATGGGCGTAAATAAATAAATAAATAAATAAAAAAAAACAAATAAATAAATACATTTTAAAAATATATTAGAAATTATTTGTTAGACAATATGCTCTTTTATTTCACGCTTCGTGCCTCGCCTTCGGTACTTTTTGTTACAATGCGTGGATTTGTTTGTTAAATCAGGCAGCCAGAGAATTTTTCAGATAAAAATCTTGTATTTTCATTTGCCTTTTCATTTCAACACAACCATACGAGAATGTAAGTACCAGTTTTATTTTTAATTTCAACTGGCCCAGCAATTTGTTAACGATATTATATGTTAGCCATTTTTTTGCTCCATACAAATCGGCTTTAATGTTTATTTCAAGAAGAATATTAAGTTCTTTGGAGTGCTTGCAAAAGATGCCCCAAATTGATTGTTGAAATTCTTTTGTATTGAAGATAATAAAATTCCTTTAAAAAGAAATATAAAACCTTTGAAAGAGAAATGGTTGGAAACTCTCGCAAAAATGCGTCCTTGAAATATCCACAGCTTTTAATTGCGTCACACTAATTAACAATATTTGATCCTCTCGTTTTCCATTAATTTCTTTTATACCACTTACAGACGATGTATTATTTCTAGATAGGTATTTACGATGACTCATTTTTACGCGTAATATTAATTCGTCGCCGTATCCGTAGTTTTGCTAGACCCTCTCTGCACTTGCCTAGATTTTATGGTATTTTGTACCTTTAAAATGCTCCTAGCTTACTAAAATAAATTTTATTCGCTTGACAAAGAGATAATGTTGTAACGTTAAATACTTACTTGTAATTCATACCCTCCAAACCTGGTCATCCATCCATGAATAGAATAAATAATCACATACAAAGCCAGCAAGCAAGCCATGAGGTTAGGTAGCAATAATAAGTAGGTTTGGGAACAATGTATAATTTATTATAAAAAAATCAAACCCTGCCCTTGGAACATATTATAATGATTAGCTATGAGACTCTAAGTTAAACAACGGAAATAATCATCAGGGGTGACTGGTTACGATGTATCGTACCCAGCTGTAAATGTTTGAAGTTTCTCGACACGTGTCAATAAGAAAGAAATTATATTGTAACGACATAAGAAAATTACTGATGGGCGCCTGTGACGTAAAACGTAACATATTTATGAATCAGTAATCCCTAAAAATAATCTATAAAGCACAATCTCGAACTGTTAATAATATGAGTAATTTAAATCTCACTTCTCGTGATCCAAAATGTCTTGAGTCCAGCAATATAACAGCCCGTCACACAAAAACACCTGCTCGATCTGTGGTACTGCCGTCAACTCAAGCGCCCGAACTTTTCCCGAAGCATCTCGAAACATCTGCCGCCCCTTCGGAGTGCAATGCTGCCAACCAAATCATGCGAAATTTGCGAATCGCTCACGACGCTAGCAGCAAATGTTACATTACCCCTCCACCAAAAGAAAATATTTCCTCCTGGAAATCAAGAGGTCCATGTGTCACTTCCTGAAGAGAACTGCATACTATGTGAGCCTTGGCCGTAAATGTTAGTCATGGAAGAAGCCAAAATATAAGGATTGTCAGCCGGAAGGATCCTGGTGATAGAAGTACTCCCAATCCATATAATGTACCTCATGGAAGAAGCGGTGACCACCGTACTGCAATACTGAAGCCATGACATAATGCGATGAACAGAAAGACGCATCAATCTATGCAGCTTCTCTCCAATTATGATGCATTCAATAACTGATGACCCAAGATGGCCCAAGGTAGAGATGAAATATCTGGTCTGGAATCTCAAATTCAGCTTCTTTTGCTATTAATTTCTTCCAAAACTGTTGACCCAAGATGGCCCAAGGTAGCGATGAAACATTTGGTCCGAAATCTCAAATTCAGCGTCTTCTGATATTACTTTCTTCCAAAACTGATGACCCAAGATGGCCCAAGGTAGCGATGAAACATTTGGTCCGAAATCTCAAATTCAGCGTCTTCTGATATTACTTTCTTCCAAAACTGATGACCCAAGATGGCCCAAGGTAGCGATGAAACATTTGGTCCGAAATCTCAAATTCAGCGTCTTCTGATATTACTTTCTTCCAAAACTGATGACCCAAGATGGCCCAAGGTAGCGATGAAACATCTCAAAATTGGAGCAGACGAAAGTCATTAAGTGAGGTTCTGTGTAGGTGATGAAATTTTTCCCGCGCTGCTAGCTCTGCCGTCCAAAAGGAATGAAGATGTATGATGATCAAAACTGCATCTTGTGTAAGCTGAAGAAGATCCTATTGTGAGGTTCTGCATACATTGAAGAAAATTTCCCCGTGCTGATGAGGGTTGACAATGCGACGCTGAAGAGTATTCAGAAGTGAGATTTCTAACTAACCGCTCCACTAAAGCTTACATAATGTTACTGAGTAAAATTTGCATGAAAAAGCTAAGTTAAGTAAAGAATGAAATGTGCTTTACCTACTAAATGAAATGTTTCAAAAAAAAAAATTATTTGAAAAGGAAGTAAATAACTCTCATAGATGACCTGCAAGACTGAATACCTAATTAACATTCTAAAGTTCAATTGAATGAGGAAGATATTACATAAAAATACTGAAGTCCAAACACAAACATTTATTATAAATCCTAGTTTGAAAAAAAAACACCCCTGACACCTGTTGATCAAAAAAATAAATAGCCGAGAATCAAACCATTAAACTTCAAGCAAGTAATGACCCCACTCACAGAATGAAGACCTCTGTCGAAAAAAAAAGTTACCCAAATAGAAGATCCCAATAAAATTGGATGAATAATTGAACTTGAACATGAATAATTCCCCTAGTATTAGATAGCATAATTGTAATCAGCAATTAAATATATGACAATAATTTATTGTAATAAATATTTAACTCAGAATTAATTTTCTCACATTTGACAGGGTGTCCAAATTCGCTCGAGCTCTAAGCGAACTTCAACAACCAGTTGAATATGGAAATAAAATTGTAGTAAACAAACTAAGTTCAAAATCTTTAGTATAAATAGAGGATAAAATGCACTCAGAAATTGAACATGGAATTAAAAATTGTTTAACCAATATTGTAAAACAAAACAATTACAAAACCCTTTATAATAATCTTAAAACAAAAATCCACAGCGGAATTAACTTAATAAATGTATTTATATTATGCTTACTCATCAAATATATGTACCGATGTTATGTATATCATAAACTAATAACTTAAGTATCATAGAATAGAACCTTAAGGAATATGTTCACTATTGCGTGTGAAAAACAACCATCACCATAACCAGAGTAAACAAATTGGAACAATGCCCATGCCATACGTTTCCTAAAACGATATGAAAAATAGATAATTTTGAGCTTCTGAAGCTATAGCCTTTTTCATATAAATATATATATTTTTTTTTTCATGGAAATTATTCCAAAAGACACCAACATAATGTAAGTGAAACAATAAGGTATTCTAGGTTTCTACACACTAATAGCAATAATGATACTACGCTAAACACCTCTATAAATCCGCACAATACACAGAAAATAGTTCAATAAAAAAATTAATATAAAAGGTTTTGAAAACTATGTATAAACGGTTTTGCTACAGGGAAACAAACCGAAATAACAAGTAAATTCAATGTATGAAAATGATGATCAGTCACTTTCACACGTTGAACTTCATATAACTTTAAGTATACTCAATTACACTTGCAAAGAACAAGACATAAGTGTAATATCTGAAACCACAAACACTCACAAGGACAATGCAATCAACGTGAGGACGTAAGGATAAGTCACGTCACCACGCTGAATGATCCACATGCAATTGCTGGACATGCATGCAAATACATAGAACACATATAACATACAAATAAAATGACAAAGAAAATCTCTCAACGGAGATAAGAGAACCCAACCCCTATTGAAATAACCCTAATGATCAACTGGAGTTTCAGATTTAATAATGTCTTTTAAATGATAAATACCCAGTTTTTTGCCATTCATGTCAGCTAACTGATATGCTACTGGAGAAATTTTCCCAATAATCTTGCTCCTAATGAATTTAGGTGCCAATTTTGCTGAAAAGTGTTTACTTGCATCTGATAATACGAATGAACGCCTCCATACGGTTTCCCCAACCCTAAATTGAATATCTCTACGACGCAAGTTGTAGTTCAGCTTGTTCCGTTCGTATGACTGCCTTAACGATGTCCGTACCTGTGAAAAAATGTCATTCAATTCTTCTAAACCTGACGCCCAAGAGTCACGCTTAGCAAACGTAATTTCTTCAGCATTGAAATCAGTGCCTAAATAATCTTTTCCTGAAATGATGATCTCTCTGCCAAAGTTGAGAAAAAACGGAGTGTAACCTGTGACTTCATGGACTGCCGTGTTAATGGCTAACTCAATTTCTGGAAGATGATTCGCCCAGGTTCTGTGGTCAGATCCAACATACGAACCAAGCGCTGTTACCAAAACCTTGTTAACACGTTCCACAGGATTGTTCTGAGGATGATATCTGCAGTTATAAAACAGGTGACGAATATGAAACTTATTGGCTAAAGCTTTCATATCACGTGAAATGTATTGAGGACCATTGTCCAACACAATGGTGTCCGGAACTCCAAACTTCAGGAAAATTTCATTCTCTAAAATGGAAGCAATATTCAACCCAGTAGCCTTCCTCAGCGGGAACAGCCTCGTGTACTTAGAAAAGAAATCAGAAACTACCAAGAGATAAGTATAACCTTTCTTGTATGAACTCGGATAAGGCCCCAGTAAATCAGTTGCAATCATTTGCCAAGGGCGCTGAACCAATTTGGGATTTCCCATCAAACCTGGCGGTAACAAATTAGTACTCTTGTAACCTAAGCATATCTGACATTTACCGATGAAAGCTTTTACATCAGCAGACATTTTAGGCCAATAATATTTGTGTCTAATTCTGTTCAGGGTTTTTAAAATCCCAAAGTGGGCGCAAGTAGGAGGAACATGGTGCTGTACAATTAAACTATTCCTGAGTTCCTTCGGAACTACCTCTTTCCAGTCGTAGGACCTATGTAAAGCCTCCATACTCTGGATATGTTTATAGAGCCTATCGTTAGTAATTCTCCACGCCGGATACTTCTCAGGATTTGCCAAAATTTTCTCCTTTAATTTGACGTACCATTGGTCCGATGTAGAAAAATTTTGACTGATCGTATTAACCTGTAAAGGATCCCGTGATAACGCGTCAGGAATTACATTGTCCTTACCGTTTCTATGAATAATTTCAAAATTGAACTGTTGTAACCTGACTGCCCAGCGCGCGAGCCGTCCTGAAGGCGATTTTAAGCTGGTCAACCACTTCAGGCTGTAGTGGTCTGTTATAATCTTTACCGGAATAGGCGAACCCTCAATATAACCCCTGAATTTTTCCAACGCGAAAATCATAGCATTTAACTCTCTTTCTGTGGTAGAGTGGTTCCTCTCTTGAGCAGAAAGTGTTCTTGAAATGAAAGAAATAGGGTGTTCTAACCCCTTATCATCCATTTGTGAAAGACATGCTCCGAGCCCTACATTTGAAGCATCTACGCTAATCGTGAATGGTTTCTTGAAATCAGGACATGCGAGAACCGGAGCGGATACAAGAATGTTTTTAAGTTTTGAGAATGCTAATTGCGCTTGATCATTCCACACAAATTTCTTACCCGCGAATTCTTTCTTTGTTAAATTATACAAAGGTGAAGCAATGCTAGAAAAATTGAAAATGAATCTCTTATACCACGAGAGTACCCCAATGAATCTACGTAAGCTCTTTTGTGACGAAGGGGTCGGAAAATCAACAATTGCCTTGACTTTATCCGGATCTGTGCGGAGACCTTTATCATCAATGACAAAACCTAGGTATTTGAGTGAGTCCCTGCAGAAAACGGATTTCTGCACATTAATCGTAAGACCGGCGGCCTGTAGTCTCTGTTTAACCTTCCTCAAGAGATAAATATGTTCTTCGAAAGATGAACTAATAATGATGATGTCATCTAAGTAACAAAAGACTTTGCCATCAAATTCAGGCCCTAACACTTTATCCATCAGCCGCATCATCCGGGAGCTAGCACCATGTAAACCGAACGGCATTGTGACGAAATGAAACAACCCTCGCTTGGGTATCGTGAACGCGGTTTTCTCCTTAGACTTTTCGTCTAGCGGAATTTGGAAAAAGGCATCATTTAAGTCCAAAGTTGATAGAAAACGAGCACCACCCAAGCTATTGAGAATGTCTGAGATTAACGGTAAATTGTAGGCGTCGCGTTTCGAGACGGCGTTTAAGCGTCTGCTGTCGAGGCATAGCCTGAATGTGCCATTTTTCTTAGGTACCAGAACAATGGGATTATTCCACGAGCTGTTGCTCGGTTCTACCACACCTAACTCTAGGAGTCTGTCAAGCTCCCTATGTACTTCCGGAAGTAAGTGCGGAGAAATGGGATAAACCCTTTGTTTGATAGGAGGCACATCACCCGTGTCTATGACATGATGTTCTAACCCTGTCCTGCCTAACCGATCTCCTGAGTAATCCATGTACTCCTGAACTACAACGTTCAAGACGGAGCGTTGGGATTGAGATAAATTTTTCTCACTATCCAGCCCAATACTATTCGATGCTCGAACACTACTAACAGAATCATTACAAGACATTAATTTTGAGATCTTAGGACAGATGTTGAAAACTTTCCAAAAGTCACAACCCAGAATAATGTCAGATTTAATGTCTGGCATAATAACAAAATTGAACGTTCTAACAACATTTTCAAAACGCACCGGGAGAGCTATTTTGTAAGAACAGGTAACCGAATGACCAGTCGCCGATACTAGAGCGAAATCAGAATCCAATTTTGACAAATTGAAACCTAAATCTAAAAATTTACGATGAAAGTTATTTCCTAAAATCGAAACGTGCGACCCAGAGTCTAGAAGACCAGAGTAGCCTGTGCTCAAAACTTGGAAAGAGATGTAAGGACGGCCGTCCCTGTTGGCCGCTCGCACCTCCTTCGAAGTCCTTAAATTCTTATAAAAATCTCTTACGGTATCCAGCCACAAAACCCATTCCCGTGAAGTAATCTCGGCAAACGCAGACGTCATAGCGCCCACCGACAGGACCTCACGGGCCATCAGTTTTTTTGAGGACGGCAGCCGCAGAGAGGAGCCTTGACCCCCGGACGCCCGCAGCGAAAGCAGTGCACCTCCCTAGAATTCACATTTGACGGGTTATGCAAAACATTCGAAAAATCACGACGGTTATTCCTGAAGTTGAAATTAGGATCGGCAGAATTTACATAACCATCTCTATTGTTAGAATAATTGTTTCTAGAAAAATTCAAATTGTTGCAATCTCTGTTATTATTACTATTGCCAGCATGGTTGTTCCTAGACAAATGTAAATCATTCGAATACCTCTCATTGCCTCTATTACCAGAAAAGTTATTTCTAGAAAAATTAGATTTACTGTGATTCCTCTGATTAACTTTGTTACTAGAATAATTAATAGGATGAGAATTACTAGTGTTTGATCTGTCGTTTGAACGGCTGTCGGCCAACTCAATCATCCTACCTAATTTTTTTAAGGTTAACAAATCAGGGATCTCCGAAAGAGAAAGTTTCTGAATATATCTTGGCAACATATTACTCCGCAAAATGTCTAGGATCTCATCATCCGGCAACCTAGTGGACAAACGATTATTCAGCAATTGAACACGAGTGATAAAAGAACTAAAATTCTCTTTCTGACCTTGAAACGTCAATCTTATTTGTGCCAATAACCTCTTTTCATGGTCTAAAAGCTCAAATTCGTTTTTTAACGCAACCACAATGTCCGCCCAAGATGAGAAAGCGGAGCGGTTTACTCTGAACCATAGTAGCGCCTGCCCTGAAAACAATTCAACTGCAGAAGAAAAAAGAGAAGCATAACTTACGTTTCTAGCGACAGCAAGTTCTTCTACCCGTTCTAAGAAATTTCTGACATCCGCAGAGCCATCAAAGGTGAGGTTCCACTTGTGAACCGGAAACGACGGAAGTGACGGAATTGACAAAGCTGAACCGGACCCCGCCGGTGTATCATCCTGTTTCGCCATGATGAATTTTGCCGCTGTTCTACTTCTTGTACCTACTCCTTCATCCATAACCTATTTCTCGATTGTAGGGTAGAAAGAAAATTATTAGAATACATGCAACAACACGACATGAAAAATGACAATGCACATGCAATCACCAATTCTAGGAAAATAATAAATAATGTATGCTGCCAGCGAACTGAACAGCAAAAATGAGTTAAAAGCGTAATAACGCCGATGAGTTGACGGAAACCAAGGCAAAAAAACTGTGTGAAACTATGTATTAAAAATATCAGATCGGCAAGTTAGTCGTGGGACGGGCTGTTATAAACCCAAGGAAAAGTGAGAATCAAATTAATAACAGATCGAGATGTAAAAACCATATGATAATCGTGAACAACACTACCGCGAACACGTGCGAGAAAGAAAAAACATAGACAGGTTCAGCCGAAGCGCGCCAATGTAACGTTAAATACTTACTTGTAATTCATACCCTCCAAACCTGGTCATCCATCCATGAATAGAATAAATAATCACATACAAAGCCAGCAAGCAAGCCATGAGGTTAGGTAGCAATAATAAGTAGGTTTGGGAACAATGTATAATTTATTATAAAAAAATCAAACCCTGCCCTTGGAACATATTATAATGATTAGCTATGAGACTCTAAGTTAAACAACGGAAATAATCATCAGGGGTGACTGGTTACGATGTATCGTACCCAGCTGTAAATGTTTGAAGTTTCTCGACACGTGTCAATAAGAAAGAAATTATATTGTAACGACATAAGAAAATTACTGATGGGCGCCTGTGACGTAAAACGTAACATATTTATGAATCAGTAATCCCTAAAAATAATCTATAAAGCACAATCTCGAACTGTTAATAATATGAGTAATTTAAATCTCACTTCTCGTGATCCAAAATGTCTTGAGTCCAGCAATATAACAGCCCGTCACACAAAAACACCTGCTCGATCTGTGGTACTGCCGTCAACTCAAGCGCCCGAACTTTTCCCGAAGCATCTCGAAACATCTGCCGCCCCTTCGGAGTGCAATGCTGCCAACCAAATCATGCGAAATTTGCGAATCGCTCACGACGCTAGCAGCAAATGTTACAATGTATGATTATTTTCTCACTTCAAAAGATTTTTTTTTATCTATGAAAAAGCGTGTCATTAATTCCTTGTCAAATGTCATAATTTTCCAATTTCAAAAGTTTTAGTGCTGTATTTATTTACAGTAAAGATTCGTACGACTAAAGTACGGTAAGTGCACTGTGGCACTACCTTACAGGGGTCAGAATGACACCTGAATGGCCATTCTGTACAGAGAACGCCTATGGGTCTCGATGCGGTAATATCTGTCTTAACCAAATCGGTATTTCACAAAAGGATACTCACGGCAGATGCTGCATCTTCCTGTGAAACGGCTCATTCTGGTGTAGACAGTCGAATAGTTTACATTATAACCATAGGCACACGGTAATAGAGTTTGTAACGATTAACTCACAAAATTAGCAATACGGTAGATCGATGGGTTGCAGAGCTAAAACGATGACGTAAAGTAAAATGACAATAAATAAATTGATTGTTTCAGAGTATAAGTAACTAAGCACCTATTTAAAAAATCATAAATAAATATACAGATTCAGATCTTGTAACTGAAAGGCATTGTTGCATTTTGGAAGGATCATCTATGTATATATAAACATATTATGTTTACTTCTATGTATGTGAGTTATCTATGCATTGCTATATTAAGCATAGGAAATGTTGGAAACTTTCAAAATACCATCTTTCCACCCTCGCGAAGGTTTCTGGATTATTACAACCACATGACAATACATCTGAAAAGTTTTTAAATTATTTCTAAAACTCTTACGAAACCGTCAAAAATATCACTATTTGCGAATGACCTTTTGCAAACCATAGATTGTTAAATCAAAATTCAATTTTCGAATAAACTCTTTAAATTAATGAATTTACTTGAAGTACCTACTCACCTATGATACTAACCAAAATCTAATACTTTGAATCTAATCAAAAATTATATTTATTTTAAATAGGTAGCTATGTTATGTAACAAATTTTATTGCCTGTTTACAAAAATAAATATATGAAAATTTGTAAAAAAAATTGCAATAGGTGGCACGCGAGCTGTTTAAATATCTGAATGTATCGGGACTGAATATATTGAACGCGGGAGAGGGGAGGCAATCGCGGGAGGGGGAGGGGAGAGGGAAGGCGGGAAAGGTGGTGGATGAACGCGTGAGGGGAAGGGGAGGCAGTAGGAGAACGGGACAAATGAGAAAGGACACGCATGGAGGAACAATTCCTTTATTAAGTGGCATTGCAACGCATGCCGGGAACTCTCCAGTTAACAAATTACTTTAATTGAGGCCCCTAGAAACAAAGACGGAAGTGTCCACCTCACGTCAAAAATGAGTTGAATATGCAGTTTCATAGAGAAAAGTTCACTCTATCTCCATAATATATCTGTTTGTAACATAAACCTCATTAAACCATAGTATTTTGGCTTTAAAGTTTTGTTGTTGTAACAAACACGGAAGTGTCCACCTCCTTCCGAAACAAAAGCGGCAGTTTTTCAAATAGCCAATCAGGATGCTCTATTCATAATGGCCGCCGTACTTTAAATCATACAAACTCCTGGAAAAGCGTTAATGAATAGTGTACGGATAAGTTATTTTTTGGGTTGTAATAACCATTTATTGTTGGTGGACATTACATATTCCAAGAATGGAAGCTTTCCCCGATATTTTGCCACCAGAATCAGCGAGGAAATGTATCAAACAACCACGCGAATGGAAGGCAAACATTACCAAGAAAAAAGGTAGATCGCCGTTATGTTGTAGGCAAATGTCTAAATATGACATTTGAAGATTTATCTGAATTTGTTCACATTTTTTTTGTAAGGATATGGATCGAGTCAGCTAGGCCATGTATTTTGACAACTATACCTAAATAAATTATTTGATATAATATTTCAAATTAATAACAACTGAAATTTTTTTTTTTATTATTTTTTATAGATTCATTCAAGGATCAGCAGAAAACATGTCAGGCATTAATGATTTAGTTAATTTTTGTTTTATTTTATAATTTGGTTAAATTTTCTATTATTTTCTATTTCATAGTGTATGTAATTTCATTATTTAAAAAAATCTAACATCTATTTCTCGGAATTTATGAATATTTCTAAATTTGATAAATTTATTAAGTAAACTAAGCTGTTCATATTATTTCCATTTCATATAAAATTTTTTATAAAAAAAAATCTTCTTTTCAATATTGTTTTCTTACATTGACTGCAACTGCAACATCTTCGAAATTGTCTTTTAAATCAAAACCGGCAGTGTCCAACTGTTTGTCAAACAAAACAGCAAGTGTCCAAATGATTGAAACAAAAACGGAAGTGTCCATCAAAAAAATGCAATTTTTAAAGAAACTATGGCATTCAGATACATAAATGATTTGAAATATTATTCTTAAACCGGTTTACTAACATAATAATAAATTTTCCTTTCATATTGATGAATAACGGACTGATTAAGGCCAAGTGTAATCATTTATTAATTTTAAATAATGATAATATTATTACGCAAATCGATAAACATAAAGTTTTTAGTATGAAAAATATTTTTTATATTTTTTTTAAATTTACATAGGCTTAGCATTTATCAAAACCAAATCAGAAATACGACCTTATTCGGACCGGTTTTTCGTAAATTTTACAAAATATTTTTAACTGCTGAATATCCTCAAAGTATACCTTTAGGGGTTTTCTTTAAAACCACGAAAAGAAATTTAAAATAAATAGATAAATAAGTTTTAAGTTAAATTTTTTCATAAACACCAATTTTCGTGTTTTTTTAAACGCTGAATACAAAACTTTGGATTCGTTTATTTACCAAAACGTTACGAGGAATTGTTGGTATTATATTTCTCCGTTTTTTAAAGACAATTTTATAATTTTAATCTTCAAATTAAGAATGAAATACTGGATTTTTAATTACTAGCAAAAGGCCTCTGTCGTGTGGCGCCCATTTATCTTTCTCTATACGGTACAATTTTGAACTAAAACCTTTTTTCTAAATATTTCAAAAGATGGCAGTAATCAATCACGGTGAGAAAGATATTATTATATTTATTTTTGGAAACGATGATATATCATCTATCTACCTATACATGTAGGTACCTATACGTTTTAATATAATAACCTGCCTACTGTTTTATATCGACGTCAAGCTAGTAGAGTGCAGTCGGGTCAAATTTTAAATGATTAAAATAATACCTACGTAAATACAATAAAATAACACGGAAGTGAGTGGTAGAAGAACTCAGTGATGCCCGGTGGGTAAGTACTTGGCTATTCAGATCCGGTCACCCAACACGGCTGAAGCTATTTCAGGCAACGCAACTTTACGATTCTTTTTTTAAATACATTTCTTTGAAAAATAGTTATTTTCAATTTTTTACAAGAACAACATTCTTTTTATAACTTTTGAAGGTTGTTCCCAACAATGTAATATATCATTGAAAAAGAAGATAGCACTAAAATCTAAACGAAATTATTTAAAAATAATGTAATTGTGGGATAACACAAATTAATCGCATAAAATGTTGATAGGTACTTGCGCACGCCGGCATTTTAACTCGCGACCTCCGGATTCGTCTCCTTCCCCTCTCCACTACCTTCAGCCTCACAACATACCCCGCATTGGGGTATGCCCGGTATGCCGTAGTCTCACTGGCTCCAATTGGGAGCAGCTGGGACTCTTGTAAGGTATTCAACACATAATAAAAATTTAAATCTCTCAGTAGGTATTTATACCGTTTTTTGAAGTCTACATACATCGACATATTATTATACCTCTATGTCCGTACATATTACAATCTGAATTCTGAAATGTGGTCTTTCAATGTCTTTCAGTAGGGTCATTTGCAATACCAAGCACAATACAAAACATGCGACTGCCATGTGTCATGTTTTGTGCATGGCGAGCCAGCGCGGCGTCATCACGAAACGGCCATATGGATAGGTAGGTAGATATTATGCATGCGTTTGTGGGTCAAAGACTGCGTTTGTCAAAAAATAAAAGGAAGGAGATGGGGAAGAGGAAGGTGGGTAAGTACCTGGCTATTCAGATCCGGTCACCCAATAGGGCTAAAGCCATTTCGCGCAACGTTCCGATTTTTTAAAAATAAATTTTTAATAACTTATGAAATCTTTAAACAAAAACAGTTTCTCGGAGTTTGCCAACCATTTGGTGGAAAACAGTCACACCTTTGACTTCAATAGTGGAATAGAATTAATGCATTGTAATGTCAATGGCATAAATGAACTTATACGGTCAATGGCATTCAGTTGGATAAACTAGAAATTTTAGATATCCGAAAGAGTGTTAATGCGAAATTGAATATTATTAATACCTAATCAAAATCTCTTCTTAAATGACCTAATATCCCTTTGTGGGTACTTGCGCACGCCGTAATTCGAACTCGCGATCTCCGGATTCGTAGTCAAGGATCGTAACCGTTCAACCACCGAGGTCTGGAATATCGATACGCTTTATTTAAATGTCCGGGTTAAATTTTCCCCCCAAAAAAAAAAAAAAAAAGAAGGAAAAACTAAACCCTTTCATACACTTCCCCAAATGATCATCTAGTGAATCCACGTTATGCAATTGCACTATATAAGTATTATAAATACAAAACAATACAAGAACAACATGTCAACCCACTAGAGACCAAATGGGAATATAATTCACCGACTCCAGATATTTTCATATATTATTATACGACTCCAGATGTATTATTATTGTATTATTATGTATTATTCCATTCATGTATTATTATTATACGTTCTAGTATTATTATTATTGGTGAAGTTGCAGTTGAAGCTGCCACGTGTAGACATGTATACAATGCACGTCTCAATGGAAACATCAAATGTTTTTATGGTCCTTTTTTATTTTAGTTATCTGTTAGTAGAAGTGTCGACTGCCGTTCAAATCCCAGACCATCCAATTTCTTTTCCAAGTTTTTAAACGTTTTTTTAAAGTAGATGGTAAAAACCTTTTTTGACGGTTTTTTGGAGGTTTTAAGATTATAAAAGAAAAAAAAATTGTGGACTTATTTTATAAAGATTCTTGAAATGTAATTTATTTATTTCCGCCTTGAAGGCTTTTACATGTAACATCGGTAAGTTGTACAGTAGCATCATAACAATAGCAATAACAAGTATATTATAAAATAAAGTCCTCCGCCGCGTCTGTCTGTCTGTATGTTCGCGATAAACTCAAAAACTACTGAACGCATTTTCATGCGGTTTCCATCAATAAGATAGAGTGATTCACGAGGAAGGTTTAGGTATATAATTTGAAGGTTTTGTGTAAAGTTTTAAACATATAATATATTGAGGAGAAAGTCTGTACACGAGCGGGCTGGCAAGCGGGTGGCGAGGATTTGATTTGTATGCACAACTACAGTTTTATGCCGAGGTTGATAAAATTTTGCATATGAGACCTATAAAACAAGAGGAAAGTCAATGTCTACATTTTATTTCGAAAACTCTTTGTAAAGCCCGGGCATTGCCGGGGATTACGGCTAGTAAATAATAAAGAGCATGAAAGACATTAGGTGCAGTGTAATGATTAATTAATAAGAAATAACGATAATATTATTTCGCAATACGATAAAAACAATATTTTTAACGGGAAAAAAAATATTTTAAAGTTACAAGGGCTTAGCTTTTATCAAAAAAAAATCAGATTTTTTTTTTCAAATAAATGATGAAAATCCTTGTAAATTCAATGTAGGTTTTTTTCTAAAACGATATTCGTAAAAATTTTTTGAAAAATATATTTTTTTATTATAATAATTCTGATAATAATAATTTGTTATAATGATATTTTATTTTATTACATTATAATATTAGTACGCGAACCTTAAATACGTGTGAATATTTTCGTGACTTAAATTAAACACTTTTTTAATGTTTTCTTCTACTTTTATTTCAATAAATAAAAATATATGTAATTAAAACAGTATCTACACACCACACGCACTATATATATATATAATGACAACGGTGAAATAATTCATTTAATATACTTGTTTTTTAGCGACATCTTTCGAAAACAAACCAAACTTTTTGAAACCAAAAATATTCCAAATTTCTCAAAAGGACCATCACGTCCGCTAGAGGCCCTCGATGAAGTTTTGTGTGAAAAATAGTACCTATTACAATCCTTCTTAAACGTTTTTTTTAGTTTGCCAACAATTTAACAAAGTGGACACTTCCGTCTTTGTTTCTAGGGGCCTCAATTATAAAATCAATACTAAAATTTCTTGGAATGGTTGAAAAGCATACGTGCTAATAAAAAAAAATTAAAAAAACACTTTTTTTTTTGGAATGTTCTTTTTATTTCCTTCTCTTTATTTTTATGTTTTTTTTTTTTTTATTGTTAAATATATAATTTACACTTATAAGTAACTTCTTGTATCTACCATCAAAACCTTAATAGTATTTATCAAGTGTTATATTTAAGTATCAGACAATATTATAGTCAACACACTAATTACATATTAAAAATCTGTTCATTTTGACTGTTCTAAAACGGGCAAATTGCCTAGTTGGACAGCCAAAGATCATTATAAAGATGTAATGTGTAATATTTTTCAAAATAAATAAATAAAATTACTTTTAGCATTGGTTTTACACGAAACATATTGAACATCGTGCAATTATCCCTGATGCAGCCATGGCAACTCTAGTCTACTTAACAGCAGTAGACTAATCCACCCCCAAGCAACAAACCACTTCACTAGATACCACTTACACGAGAGTAGATAATAATCCTCTGCTAGTCCTGAGGCAGCAATAGAGCCTCTAGTTCTAAAGGGCGCCACCGCCTGGATCTAAACTACAAAGGGCGTTTAGGCCGTTTAGTCCTAATCCATTTGATTTATCAAGATATTACACCCTGTGCCTAATATGTGAAAACTCGGGGCACAGGGTTAAAGGGACACGTATTATATCAGATTAAATTTAAAACATTATATTGTTGTCGGAGCGTAGGGAAGTCCTTATTCAACACGAGCATTTTGAATTTCAACTGTTTACGTGTGAATTTGTTTATACGTTCCTTTTCCGTTTTAAGATGGTGGTCGTTTTAATGGCTCAGTAAAGATATTTTTTTATAAATGTGATGTCGTCCTTTGTATTAAGACATTCTTATCAGAATTTTTTCACTATTATGATGGTGACATCTTTGGACAAATTGTATATATCTGGTTTATATTTAAGTAGGTATGTATTAAAGAAGCTACTTACAAATCTTATTATTTAAGAGAACATTTTTGGTTTTAATTTATTGAAAGAGAAAATCAGAAACATCTTTTCTTGGACTTATGTCTAATGACAGAATTATTAGTATCAAAAATACCCATCAAAGAGGCCCTGAGGAAAATGATTTCCCTCAGGGCCTATGTCATCTGGGATGCTGTGTGGAGGGTCTTTTTGAGGAGAGGAAGGAATGAACATTGGTCTTGAAGAGACCCATGTTGTAGGAAGGAGGTAACACAGAGGCCGGCAAATCATTCCACAGCCGAGCTGTTGAACACAAGAACGAGTCGAAGAAACGACCCGTTCTCATGTGACAAATGTCAACCGTGTACAAATGTTGGGCACGCGTTTGGCGTGTTTTCCGACTATGCACCGGTGCCGAAGGGATCAATGATGCTAGTTCCTCGGAGCATCTTCCATTGTAATACCGGTAGAACAAGGATAGCATTCCCAACCGACGCCTGTGCTCTAAAGATTGCAATCTGTCTTGTTAAAATCGGAAAATCTATTAAACGGACCGCTCGTTTCTGCACAAGGGTATTTTTCAGGTATTTCGGAGCTCCAGTGTGTAAGCATTTGAAGCGAAACCTAAAAAAAACTAAGGTAATCAAAAGTTTAAAGACCACGAAGCACTTTTTTATCCAACATATTTTTGTTGTCGAATTTCAGTGCACCTTTTCCTATACATTTGGTCATCT
The DNA here is from genome assembly GCA_917880885.1 of Limnephilus marmoratus. Classification (NCBI taxonomy): domain Eukaryota; kingdom Metazoa; phylum Arthropoda; class Insecta; order Trichoptera; family Limnephilidae; genus Limnephilus; species Limnephilus marmoratus. The sequence goes on along the minus strand of OU862916.1, from coordinate 39,681,745 downwards.
TATTAGTATTTGTGTTTTCTTCTTCGGAGTCGCTAGATGTACCTTTTGTGTTGTTGTGATGTTGACTTAGGTACCTTTTGAATACAAATATATTTTTTAGTTTCGTTGGGTATTTTGAACTCACATTAATATTTGCCTGAAACGGGCCACGCAGCCGTTCCCCTTAAGAGGACATTACCAGAGAAAACCAGAAACATGTCATTTTCAAATCAGATTTTAGACGTATTGATTTTTTTCCACAAAAAATTATAAATGGATTTCGAAAGAATGTTCTTTTATCTAGCATTCACATGTAATAAATTTTGAGAAATTTTTTTAATTTTTTGTATAATAAGGTTATTCCATAGGTCATTGGCAGATTTGTTAAATTTTCAAAAAAGATTTTGTATTATACCACACCCATTTCAAATAATATAATCATGCAGTAAAATAAATCAATACATTATCTAGCAAACGCATGTTTTAGAATTTTAATTTTAGTTTCAATAAAATCATTAAAACATATGTACGTACATGTGTTTCTTGACGAAAATTGGTCCATTTGTGTATTTATTTGCGCACTTACAAACTAATATATTTCAGATTTTTTTAACATTCTTATTAAATTTAGACATTATTGAAAAATGATAAATACTTATAATCAAAAAATAATTTCAAAAAGTACATTATTTTAATAGTTTTATCATCACGCCTTTCAGCATTTTCGGATGAAGGTATAAATTAAAGCTAATTTAGATTGAAATAAATTCAATATTAAGTTATAATTTTAAAAAGCTGGTACGGAGAATAAATTATCTTTCTCATTGTAACCGCCCTGCACGATCGTAAGAACAACTTTCGACGAAATGTGGATTTTCGTCCGCTGGCTGGTTAAACGCTCTTAAGGGTGTATGTTAAGTGGCTTCTTTGTAAAGGAATAAGGAAAGTTTCGGAGTTTCTTAGTAGACGATGATTGATATTGAAGGTTGTTATGATGAATGGATTTTAATCTATTGACAAATATTTATTTATTTAAGAGCTCAATAATAATAAAATCGTGCGAAGAAAGGCAGCTTGAGGGTTTTAATTAAAGTATTATCAATTGATTTAACAATATTTTCACCTTTGCCCCTTGCCTGTTAGATGAAGAATACAAGTATTGTTCTTATAATGACAATTTGTACGCATATTTTCATAACTTTGTCGCAATATTTATTTTATAATAAGCTTATTTTGAGAAATTCGTATAATCTATTTAGGAAATTTATATTCGTGGGAAATTAATTTTGGCAAAGTGGATACATTTAATACAAGAATATACACGTAACAGCACAGAGTTATTATGCCACGGAGATTGCTTATATTGAAAACAGTATCTTAAACAGACGAATCCAAGATTGGATCCATCACAGATTTTGACGTCTTGTTTTCATTCATCCGTCGATACAGTCCATATTGGCAAAAATGACCGTATTAACATAAATGTTAATAAATAATTTACTAATTTGATGTACCACAGATTATAAATCCATTTACAGAATAATATTTTTTTATTTTAACATTACCGCCGCTTCGGGAACCATTTATTGGAAAACCAACACCTCTGCCATAGGTCACCCCAAGTGGTTCCCTATGTTTGGTGTCTAAGGTGCCCGGGTTCATGGGGTGAGGTTTGTCCGGGTCTTGGCGGCGGGTGAGTCTGCCCACCAGCTGCATGGCAGGCCGGATCGGGAGAGAATGGTTGAGGGAGCCCCTTTGACTTCCGTACTCTCTCAGAACATCGCCTTGCGTCGCAGTGGGAGAGATAGATTCATAAGTCCGTCACTCCTGAACACACTGACCCCCAGGTTCTTACCCAAACCTGATACCCTTTTCCTTCCCAGATCTTTCTCTCCTTCCTTTCCTAAAAAGACCCTCCACACAGAATCCCCAAGGATGACACACCTTGAGGGGAATTATTTTCTTCAGGGCCTCCTGTGTGGAGCTAATGTAAAAAAAGATAAAAACCTTTCTGAAAACTAAAAATCTATGTCGATAAAAACAATATGTATTGAGTTTAGACGGAATTGTGTTGTGTCCATCATATATGCCTAACCCTGCGAGAACACGAAGTAATGGCCGTTATACACTACATCTTTTTTCAGCCCGATTCCAATTAGACACAAAAGTCAACATTTTTCGCTCTACGCGATCGCTATTTTCATCTCTATTTTCAGTTGGCATCACAGCAAACAGCATGGTGCATGTGTTGTTTGCAGTGATGACAATTGAAACCGTAGATATGAAAAGTTAGTTACATAGTTAATGCTTATTTAATAGCAACCCTTCCACCCTTGCGTGAAATTATAAAAGGGAAATAATGTGAGTGCATTAGGCGATTTTTTTTCTATTTAAATTACAAATGCTTTGATTTTAATAAAAGATGATGTACATTGTCCCTTAAAGGGCATTTTTCAAAGGGTGAAATGGTCGAAGACTATGAAAGAAGAAAGTAAATGAAAAAAATGTTTAGATAAAGACCGACAGAGCCTTTCTAAAATCCGTGCCCTTTAAGGGTGAGATTATTCTGGAAAATAGTGAACTTTTTTCGATTTGCCCTAATTTGCATCCTTATTGCTTTCCCCTGAGCCCGGCCCCTTACCGCACACCTCGTGGCACCTGCCCTTGCCCCCGCTGCCACTCTCACCGCCGCGCCACTGTGATACCTTTAGCTAAATAAATTAAACACGTGTACCAACAGAGTCAGCTCTTGACTGAGGCTTATTGCCTTACTGTAAACTGTTTAAATATATTATGTTACGTAATATAATATAGTGTTTATGATTAGTTAAGTCAATAATCGAACCTCATATCGCAATGACAGTTTAACAACAAACGAGCGTGAGGTGATTGTCGTGGATTTACGGGATTTGGAAACAGTATAATATGCCAGTTTGACAGTGTAAATACCAAACCCAATAAACAAAATTGTTTGCACATTAGTATAATATAATTATATTGATAAACTGGATAATGTTTTGATTTTGAAGACAAGGGAAATTTTGCGTTTTTTAAACCTTAACCGGTCACCAACTTAGGCAGATATATGCCTCAGAAATACGACAGCAGTCAAGTACAATAAGCGTGTTTATACGTCAACGCGTGTGTCTCCATAGAAATCGTTCTAACTCCGTTATTCTTTTAGTGACTTCCCTAAAACAAAAAGTAAAAGGTCGATAATAGATCAAGCTGTACATCCCTATTCAAGTTGTTCATAGAAATACACAACAAGAATATTCTGTCAGTGGTGCGGTTGACACATATTTTTTCCCGCCAAATTGCAGGGTAAAAATTGCCGGGCCGCTCGACATTGTTGATTTTTATTAAATATTTTTATATGGAATGATAAAAAAGTGAGGGGACGAAAGTGTTTATTATACATTTATACAATGGAATAAGTATTGTTGTTTACATAATCTGTGATTTTATTACTGTTTTCACATAAAAAAAACATCACGTGAGTCATTTTTACCTATTTTTATTGTTTGCATGCTAAATTTTAATATTTACAAATCTTAATATTTATTTGTAATATAATAATTCGAAAGCTTATTTTGTAACCTTTCTAAAACAGTTTTTACTATTCGGCTACGTTCAGAAATGTTTCATTTATAGAGCTTTAATTGTGAAGCGGTAATAACACAAAGTTTTTGTAAAATGTCATTTTGTTTGAGACATTATAAGCGAATATTCGCGAAAATTCGAAGGGGTTAAACCACTCAGGGGGCTCCTAGTAAAATCAGGACATCATTCGAGGATGCCGTGTGGATTATCATTAAATGAAAGGATGGAGAGAATAAAGAAAGGAAAAAGGTTTTTTTTTTACATGAATACCGCACAAGAGTCCCAACTGCCCCATCTGGAGCCAGTGAGACTATGTCATCCCCAATTGGGTATGTTGTGAGGCTGAAGGCAGTGGAGAGGGAAGGAGATAGGGAAGAGGAAGGTGGGGAAGTACCTGGCTCTTCAGATCTGGTCACCAAACACGGCAAAAGCCACTTCAGGCAACGTTTCAATTCTGAATGGTGGTCTTACACCAGGGCGATAAAGAGAGTATCTTCCACGGGTGGAAGATACTCTCTTTATCTCTCTCACGGATGGGTCTAGAGCAGAGGTTCCCAAACTTATTTTTCTCGTAGACCCCTTTCAAAATTTTACTGATTTCGCTGCTGCTGCCACATTTCTACCATATTCCGAAAACTCGTCAAAAAATGTGAAGATTAGATTTAACGGTTTAAATTTGCGTCGCGGCTGAGTTCCAACCCTATAAATTCGGAGTGGTATAAATAAAATGGGGCCACAAGAAAATAAACTATTTTTCTTATTTTCCCATTTTAATAATTGTCATATTTTCCGAGGAAATGCTTCGAAAAATTCACAATATGTTCTTAAATAGATATATAAAATGACCTCAAAGTTTCAATAAATTATACACATTTCTTCCATGCCAAAAAAATCATGAAAATCATTAAAAAAACCTAGTCCTGTATGACCTGTATTTCCCACCTTAATAGAATTAAATATCTAACATGCAAGATTTTACAAGTAATAGTCGCTGACCTTCTCACATAACTCAAAAAAATTAAGGGAGGTTTTTAAAAAAGGAAATTATTGCTAAATATTAAGACTATTTGATCCATAAGCCGGCCTAACTGAAAAAAAAATTTCAAGCCCATGGCGTAGTGTATTATCTGCCTACATTGTTAGATAAAGCCAAGCTAATTAAGCCAAGCTAATTACCAAGGTAATTTACTATCGAAACCAGATAAATTTTCGTGGACCCCCACATACAACTTGTGGACCTCCATTTTTTTATCACGCCAACGTAGACCCCCGCCGAGTCTCCCGTGGACCCTTGGGGGGTCCACCTGGACCACTTTGGGAATCACTGGTCTAGAGAGTCTATCTGGAGAGGTTAATTGGTCTCCCTCAACGTGCCTCTCCCGATCCTATCCGCCACGCGGTTGGTGGGCAGACGCATCCACCACCAAGACCTGAACAAACCTCACCCCTTGAATCTGAGCACCCGTGTCCCCAAACTTAGCGAACAACATAGGTTGATCTAGGTGTTGGTCATTCAATAAATGGTTCTCGAGGCGGGGCTACTAGTTTCTCTCGTACCCGCAAAAATAAACTGTTCAGATGCAAATACTTATAGGAAATATGTTCCTCAGTTCCCTATATATAATTTCATGATAAAACGTGTATATCGACATTCCAATATCAAACGGTATTAATGCACCGCACAAGAGTCCCAATTGCTGCCAACCGTCTGAGGCCAGTGAGATATAGCATCCCCAATTGGGGTATCTTATGTGGCTGAAGGTAGTGGAAAGGGGAAGGAGATAAGTAGAGGATGGTGGGGATGTACTTGGTTATTCAGATCTGGACCGCAAACACGACTAAAGCCATTTCAGGCGACGTTTCAATTCTGAATGATGGTCTTACATCAGGCCGATACTGAGAGAATCTTCCACTCTGGAACGTGCCACAAGTATACTACATATTATTTTAAAATAAATAAATTGTGAAATGACAAATTCACCAAATAAAATATACTTGTGCTTGCCGGGGTTTGAGAAAAACAAATCGAGTGCAGTGGTCACACGCGATAGAAGCGAAACTTTACCAAAGTAATCTCAACCAACAAGAGCCTTGAAAAGTGAGGTCATAATTAAAGCGGCCAATGAGCGCGGACCTAGCGTCATTTCTCAACATATCTCAACTAATAGAAGCCATGATAAGTAATATCATAATCAAAGCGGCCAACGAGCGTAATTTCCGTTTCATATCTCAACCAATAGGAGGCTTGGAAAGTGATATCGTAATCAATGAGGCCAATGAGCGCAGTTTGATGCTTTATGGGTGCTGTAATGCGTCATTTCCGTTTCATCCGAATTTCAAATCACAACGGCGTTTTTTTTTTTACATGAGCTCCACACAGGAGGCCTTGAGGAAAGTAATTTTCCTCAGGGGCTTTGTCATCTTTGGGGATGCTGTGTGGAGGGTTTATTAAGGAAAGGATGGGGAGGATAGTTCTGGGAAGGAAAAGGGTTTAAGGGGTGGGTAGGAATGTGGGGTTCAGTGTGTCCAGGTCATCCGCCTCCAAGACGTAAACAAACCTCACCCCATGAACCCGGGCGCCCCTGCTAAATTACCAAACGTAGCGAACGTCTTGGGGTGACCTATGGCAAAGGTGTTGGTTGGCGGCGGTATCCATTCCCGCCTCCCAAATCCCGGGGCTAAAGAAGTTTCACTTCAAAAAATCTATATATCGGTTGTATGGTTCCATGACAACTCAGAATTATGCAACTTGAAGACACCTTTGAAAAGTCATCAACGTAATGAAAAAAAATAAAAAAAGCCCAAAACCTAACATAACGTTACCTACTTAACCATTCTTTCGTTCTTTTTTTCATTACTTTTCAAAGGAGGTGTTGAAGTTGCATAATTCGAAGTTATTCAGTCACCGATATTTTGACGTACATGATGTTGAAAAACGAAATGAAAGGTATTCCAGGAAGAAATGGTTTTGTAATTTTCGTTGAATCGTACGTATCAATGTCTCTCTTTTAAAAAAGAAATAGATGGATTGTAAATTGTAACCCTTCTTGTTGTCATGGTAAAAGAAAGAAAAAAACAAATAGGATAGGATTCAGTAATGGACGACGCTAAGCGAAAACTTTTCTACTGTTTGATATACCTACTAACCTACTATACCTGAACCTGCCAATAAGGTTGCTTGAACAAAAGTTTATGTAATATATTTATAATACTAACATTTGTTCCGAATTGATTACGAAGCGCAATATAATGTGTATATGTAATTCCCAAAAGAAAATATATTTTTTATCTACATAAATTTTGGAATAATTGTGAATTAGTAAAAAAGCGTCGTGAAAATCATACAATACACTAAAAGTGCTGTCGGATTTTAATTTCATCATAATAGATGTTCTTATTTTTAGATTTCAATTGGTAATTATTTTTCGTACATTTTTTTTCTTTTACATTAGCTCAATACAGGAGGCGTTGAAAACGATAAAAACAATCGATGAAAACAATTTTCCTCAATGCCTACGTTATCTTTGGGTATGCCGTGTGGAAGTTTTTTGAGGGAAAGAAAGTTATGTAACAGAAAAAAGGCGTGTTGGTTAGGAATCTGGAAGTCAGTGTGTCCAAGAGTGACGGGCGTATGAATCCTTTCCTCCCACTGCGGTACAAGGCGGTGGATTAAGAGAAGTCAAAATGTCCTCCCTCAACTCTCTTTCTAACCGGTGGTCAGGTGGGTTATTAGGTGGGCAAACGCATCCGCCGCCAAGACCTAGACAAACTCACCCCACAAACCCGGGCACCACTGCTTAATCGCACAAACGTAGCAAACCACTTGGGGTGACCTCTGGAAGAAGGTGTTGGTTATTCAAAAATGTTTCCGCGCGGCGGTACCCATACCCGCCTCTCAAGGTGTTTTAATAAACATATTCTATATTTAGTGTAAAGTTGTATAGAAATACGTCTTTTGTTTAAATATGCGATAAAATTAGTCTAAATAATTGATGTTTTCGTGCGATGAATATGGAATTGATTGCAAAACGGCAATATTTTTCAGAAACTTAAACTTTGTTAACGTCATTGAAAACATGTCTATAACATGTTTTTCCCCTTTAGATGACATGAACATGTTTTAAAATGCTTTGTATGATGTCTATTTACTGACATTTGCTTCCGATTTAGATACAATTTGGAAATTCGATGTGTTTGGTCAGCCGAACAAAGTCTTTTCGCACTCAGGTACTCGTAAATTTCATTGAACGTTCTATCGAGTGTTTTTAAGACTGAGTTTTATCTGCGACCTCCTTGGAAATCTTAGAACCTTGTTAGATCAAGGTATAATCTGTTTTTTCTAAAGATATCGTAAGGGGCCTCGGGCATTAGCAGGATCAACAGGAAACTTGATATTAATTGGAAGGATATAATCGCAAACAAGATCCGGGACTTACGTAATTACTAATTACAACTGAATAATAAAAGAACTTTATTATGTAAACAAAATATCTTGTTTCGTATTTGTTAACCTTTTCTACGTTTTTTATATAAGCAATTTGGAAGGCGGGTATGAGTACCGCCGCGCCGGGAACCATTTACTGGTAATCAACACCTAAGCCAGGTCACCCTAAGTGGTTCGCTATGTTTGTTGACTTAGCAGGGGTGCCCAGGATCATTAGGTGAGGTTTTGCCAACCGATGCGTCAAGCCGGATCGGGAGACTTGTTGAGGGAGACCTTTTGACCTCTACAGCCGGACTTTCTCGGAACATCGCCTTGCACCGCAGTCAAAGAGGTAGACTCATACGTCCGTCACTCCTGGACACACTGACCCCAGATTCCTACCCACTCCTCTTCCCTTTTTTCTTCCCAGAACTTCCCCTCCTTCCTTTCTTAAAAATACCCTCCGTACAGCTTCCCCAAAGATGACGTAGGCCCTGAGGGGAATTATTTTCCTCAGTGTCTTCTTTGTGTAGATAACGAAAGTTTTTCATTTGGAATTTAATTTTATTTTTTATTTATACGTTATTTTATTAGAAATAAAGCTCCTAGGAGGGAATCTGTAATTCGTTTTATTTGGCTATATTATACTATGATGACCCAAGTTGATCCCCCGACAGTTGACCCCAGGATGATATGATGATTATAAAATTACAGCTTTTGCGCATAATGTCAAACCAATATCGACTTCAAAAATACCTTTAACGAGAATTTTGTATGGATATCAAACAAAATTATTTACAGCAATTTTTTGCATTTATGCATTGGTATTATTCAAAATATAGACAAACAGTTTTATCCTTGTTGCTTTACATTTAAAATATGTTCTTTACTTTTGTTATTCGGCGGTAAATCCACTCTGCACACCCCTTTGGAAACACTTCGTTATATTTGTGTGATAATCAACATCTCTGCCATAGGTCACCCCAAGTGGTTCGCTACGTTTGGTGACTTGGCAGGGGTGCCCGGATTCATGGGGAGAGGTTTGTCCGGGTCTTGGCGGCGGATGCCTCTGCCCACCAGCTGCGTGGAAGGCAGATCGGGAGAGAACGGTTGAGAGATTCCCTTTGACTTCTCCAGCCGTACTCTCTCGGAACATCGCCTTGTACCGCGGTGGGAGGGATCGATTCATACATCCGTCACTCCTGGACACACTGACAAGTTTCCTACCCTCATGTCTTTTTCCTTCTCAGAACTTCCACTCCATCCTTTCCTAATAGGCCAGTGCAATTAGCGCCAAAAAGGGATCACGATCGGAATTATTCCGGTAGTCCCAAATTTTTTATATGTTTTATATACTCATCTCCAGATGTAAAAATCTGAGTTTCCGACCTTGGGTCACATGAGCTTGCGCCGCCATTTTGAACAAAACCAGCCGAAATTGCGCCAAAGTCTAGTTTTTCTCAAATATCTCGTTTCCAATAAAAAATCGGATAAAGTAGCTTTACAAGTTTAGTAGATCATCATGTTCATGGCAAGTAAACCAATCAATGAGAGTTTGGACGTCTTTATCATCCCTCTTTATTCGTGTAGGCCTCATCTCTACATGTTATTCTGACGTTCCTGATTCAATCATGGGGTAACCCCCCACTTTCGTTGATTTATAGTTTTTTTTACCACATCTATGTACCTTAATTATTAATTTTATTTGTTTGTTTTGATTACATTGATGGTTAATGTTGCTGTTATGTGTGTTACATGTTATTTCAACAAAAATTGTTTAAAAAAAAATTAAGTTATGCCAACACGCCTTCTGATTCAGTTTTTGACCGAATTTTTGTGAAAATTTTGTTTTAGAACCTGGATACCTAATTGCTATAAAAACATTAAACACATACCTACTTCTTTTATGAAATTTTATTATCTACAAAATTCATATTAGTATTTTTTTCACAAAATTGTACTGGAAAAGAGATATGTACAAAAAACCAAACCAAGTCGGGCAATTAACCTGTTTTTATAAACTTTTTTATAAAATTACCTACACAAAAATTGTAGGTAATGTTATGTTCTACTAAACTTGTAAAGCTACGTTATTTGAAATTTTTATTGGAAACGAGATATTTGAGAAAAACTAGATTTTGGCGCGATTTCGGCTGGTTTTTTCAAAATGGCGGCGAAAGCTTAAGTGACCCAAGGTTGAAAACTTAAATTTTACACCAAGAGATGAGTATATAAAACATATAAAAAATTGGGACTACCGGAATAATTCCTATCGTGGATCGCTAATTGCACTGGCCTATAAACAGACCCTCTGCACAACATCCCCAAACATCACATCACATCACAAGCCTTGATCTAACGTAAAAAAAGAAAATTTATCGTTTTTTTCTTAAACCGACTGCATATTGTATATAAGTTTGTCGGGGTCCAACTGTCGGGGGTTCAACTGTCATGGAACCTTATACTATACATCCACAAACCGATAAAATGGTAACCGTCGATTTCACGAAAATAAATTATTACCCAAAGTTTTTGTCATTCTGTAAAATTTTTGATGTTGGGCCCGATATTTTTTTATTGTATTGGAAAGCACTCGATTATTCCTCATGACAACCAGCTGCCCGGTTAATCAATAATTAAAATCCTAATCGAATTGATAACGAACTAATTGGATTAAAATCCTTTGAATATCGACTTTAAAAAACTTTATAATAAGTAATTATAATTGAATTATTTCCTGAAAACTGTCAAACAATTGGGCATCATTATGCGAAATCTTATTTATATTTTGAAAATGCGTATTTAAGAAATAAAGGACGTGTTGTTTCACAGAATTTGATGAAACGACCTGTCAAACAGATTTTATGATCAGATTATTTAATATTTCGTGGTATTTAACAAAAGGTTAATAAATCTAAAATGTGAGAGGGTGGGCAACATAGGCGTAGAAATATTAATATTATTCACATAATTGTTGTAAATTTGTTTGATTTTTTCCTTAATTATAAAGAATTATGAAGTTGAATAATTTTGCATTAAAATTTTAACATTTATCATTATATTATTTTTACAACACGTATTTTTATACGAAATATATATAAAATAAATAAAAATGATAATGAGAAATGTTTACAACAAAGTCAGAATTGAAATAAATAAAAATATATATTTGAGAACATTCGGATGGGTTGGTTCGTTCTACTTAACTGAAAAGGTATTGCCTCAAAAAATTGTGTTTTGAATGATATTTTATAAAATTGTAAATATGTACTGCCTGCTGTAGAAATTGATTTCGTTATTTTTAATTGTTATGTAGGTTTTTTGAACTAAGGAAAGCCAAAAACACTAATCGTAAGGTAATTAATAACCAAATAAATTTAAATAAAAGTCAAATACTATTCCCTATTGAAAAAGAACACTCCCGTTCCCTTCCCAATTCTCCATCAAGACTTACGCCTTCTTCCTCCTTCACTTGAGGAGTCCAACCCAATTTGTTAAATCTTACATTATATATAACACACATGTAACTTAATGTTAGTAGAGTATTATACTGCCCTGAAGAAGCTACGGTTGTAGCGAAACCCGGTCAGCATAAAGTATATAAAATAATAGTGATGTTTACAAAGTTATTGTTATAGTTTATATTATTAATTTTGTGTTGTAGCTTCATTCTGCGTAACGCCATACAATTGATCGGTTTGGTTGAGATTATTTTCTGAATTTTTTTCATGGATAAAACGGATAAAGTCAATGGGCCGTATTCATAAAACTGATGGATATCCTTGTAAGTATAAGGTAGAAGTATAGTTTTGAGTTGAAGAAAAAGGTAGGAGTATAAGCATTTCCCTTTTTTCATATTCATAATGATTACCTTATACTTGCAAGAATATCCTCCAAAAATAAGTAAAAGGTTGTTGTCATGTTGGCTTGTGACTGAGCCGCAGCAGGTTCCAATCTCTTTTCGATGGTTTGTTTATTTACGGTATTTCTTTCTTAACGGTGTTATTTGAGTACAGTTGGGTTATGTGTACAGTACTTCAATCAGAGAAGATTTATTCGTCAAGCAGCGATAGTGAAAGTAGAGAAAAAGATAATACTAAAACCGAACTGCAGTTCATAGCAACTGAAAGAGATTAAACACTACAAACGCTGCTTGTAGTGTTTAATCTCTCTCAGTTCCACAACATCTGCCATCGCTACAACTGATCACTACACGACTGAGTCTGCTACTGACTACTGACCACACTCGAAATTATTGAAGGATATCCTTTTTATTTAGAGTAAAAGGTAAAGTTTATGAATAACCAAATACTTTTTGTGAAGGATATGCTCATTCTCTATAAGTATAAGGTTTTACTCGGAATATTATGAATGCGAGCTGAAGGATTCACTTTATATTCTACGAGTATAAGCATAACCTTTTTTGTGAATAATTGTAGCCCAATAATAAATCCACCACAACCAATGAATAAATAATAATACTGACCAAAGAGGAAGAAGATTTCCGCCTCCGAAATAACCCCGAGCAATATTATTCTTTTATAGAATAAAATTATTTATAAATAGAATTCGGATACATTGGGAATGCTATAATAAATATAAGATAGACCCGAAGATATTAGCTATTATTTCAGCTTTTAAAACTAACACCTTCATAATTTACCTAAATCTATCCGCTCTTCGAATAGCCTTATCTTTAGAATTTGTAAATTCTGCTTTTTCTTTCATTGATCCGTGCACAGTTATTTCCCCCGGTCCCCCTTTGCTAATAAATGTAAAAACAACGCAAGAACTTAAATGAACCTTTTTTATTGCCTTTCCTACACCGAGAGATCTCACCACATTGTTAGATTTTACACCAATTTGTCAGAAAACTGACTTCACTAATTTATGTATGATATTTAAATTCCTGAATTTTAGACACCGATAAAACGCATTATCAATTAGAAAAAAAAATGGATATTCGATTTTTTTTTCCAATTTCACCAATGTAAGGATAATTTGACCTTACCTCGGGCACACCGACAATCCTTGTCAACTTTTCGTATAGTGTTACAGTGTCCATCATCAGGGCAGACGACAACTTGTGAAACATTGTTATAGATAGTGAAATGTGTGTTTACTGAAGTAAAACTTCTTCACGCACACTTGACTTGGGGAGTAAGCTGGTGAATGCGTGACGAGAGCGTTATGAAAAGTGTGAGAAAAGGGCGAACGGTCGGGCGAGGCGAACGGAAGTTGAGAGGGAGATATAAGTTAGTGAAGTTTAACTTCAGTCGTGTAGTCTAAAGCACACTCGTTTTTTTGAAGTAAGACTTCTTTACGCATGCTTGACTTGGGGAGTAAGCTGGTAAAATGCGTGACGACAGCGTTACGAAAAGTGTGATCGGGCGAGGCGAACAGTCGGGCCTTTACGCACGCTTGACTTGGGGAGTAAGCTGGTGAATGCGTGACGAGAGCGTTACGAAAAGTGTGATCGGGCGAGGCGAACGGTCGGGCGTGGCGAACGGAAGTTGAGAGGAAGATATAAGTTAGTGAAGTTTTACTTCAGTCGTGTGGTCTAAATCACACTCGTTTTTTTAATACTGAAGTTTAGGGGTGTTTCACGCGTTATTCCTCACAGTACTTCAGTACAACAATTAATTAAGTTAATGTGGTTTTCAGCATTTAGCTTTGGTGTTGGTAATAGGCTTTTGAGAAGCAATCCGAAGATCACGGGTTCAAATCCCAGCTTAAGCAATTTCAAGTGAACTTCAAGTGGCACGTTCAAGTGAAGTGGAAAAACTAAAGAAGAAAAGAGTGGGGAGGCTACGAAGCACCTCACAAAGAGGAGACCGATCGGCTATGAAACACCGCAAAAAGAGGAGTCCGATTATACTATCTCATTCTGTCGCAGAATAAATCCTACAGATGGTATGTGTTTGTCTCTTTTTGGTGTCGCTATTTTTCGTTTCATCGAGTTTCAAATCACAACGGTGCTATTGAAGTTATCACTTCAAAAATTAAAAAAATACGTATCTTCAATATTTCCTTTGGCACAGGCATTCATTCTCAGGCTGAATAACGTTCAGCGCATATTTTTATAGTTGGCAGTGTAAATATTATTGGAGTAATTTCCTCAAGCTCCCTCACTGCCCCCATTCTGTAGGGGAATTTATATTTCTAGGAAATCCAGCCTTAATGACTTCCTTTACTTTGATTCTCAATCCTTCATTTGCATTGGAAACGCGACAGGCCCTCGACCGGATCAAATCGGGATTTTTTTTATATAACAGCATGGATTTTTCATGATGTCCCTTGGGAAGTCACGAGTCACGGGTTGAAACCAAACGGCAAATCAAAGACACAGGATTTATTTTTTTTAAATTTAATCCTCGATGAATATTTTATCTTTTATTTTATAGGCTGAAACATGCAAGTTAATTAAAACAAATAAATGATACAAATATTCTCTGATGCGATGTTGCTACATAAAATCGTAAATAACATAACTGACTATCCTGAATTATTGAACAGAATAGATTTTAAAGTACATACACGGCACACACGTTCGTGTTATATTTTTAACCCTAGAAAGATAGCGTGCGCTTCAGAGGCGCCCGCGAAACCGATATATCGCTGTCTTTTTTTACCGACGCTTTTGCAAGCTTTCCGAGCCAACTCAGTCGTCGGTCAACACTGTCGAGGGACAGTGGTTGTTCGGTAAGTACCACAGTTTTGTTGCTATGACAACGCATTGCAATCGAGAGGCGCATCTTTATCTTCTTTGTAAATTTTATGACTGTATGACAACTGTCGAAAACTTTGATTTTTTCAGTATTTTTTAAAATTTGAGACTGATAATATCATGATTAATTAGTTGTAAGACGAAATACTAAAAAAGTTTACGATTTTTTAAAAAATATCCTTATATATTATTACTACTGTAAAAACCTCTAATTTTTGTTACTTTTTGCAAAACCTTACATATTTCCTTAAAAATAAATAATAACAATATATATTTTTCTTTTATTTAGTTACTAAAAATGTAACACTTGATTGAAGTTTAAAAAAAAATTAAAATTGTTTAATTTTGTTTATAAATCGGTTTCTTAAACTATGCGCCTCTCAGGCGCATGTTTATCTTTTCAATAATAAAAAATAAGGTTATCTTTCTAGGGTTAAAGAGAAACACTGTAAAACAAATTCAAACCAAAATACTTGTTTATAAGACTGTGTTCAAAATATAATATCATTTTCTCTGATATAGATATCTTCAATTGTGACGAAAGTAAATATAAAACTGCTATTAAAAGTATATTAAAATTATTAAACGAGTACAAAACTGCATCAACGTAATGATATTTTATGTAATGACATATATTATGTCTACCTACCTCCTGTTATGTGTAATATCTTTTAGTTGTTGTAAGATTTCAGTTTGAGTTAATTATTAATTTCTAGATACACAATGTAATATAATAATTAATTTCTAGATACACAATGACTGGTCGGTGGTTGAGTGGGCATATCGCTTGGGTCCCACCCGAGCGTCGCGTGTTCGATTCCTCGGCTCTCGGCTGGCTAAGTCCTCCATCACAACACAAGCAACATTTTCGGCTTTCTTTGGTGATAGTAGGAGATTTTCAAACATTGTTGGGTTATACGTAACCCGGGAATGTTTGTTCCTCAATATTATGTTCTTATGAATTGGAAGTGTAATTTGGTCCTCATTAGACGAAAATAAAATATTTAAAGTCGTAATATCATGCTCACGAAATTTAATCGAGCCAGGGCTGAACCTAATAAAACTAATGCCCTTGTACTCGACATAAATACTTTCCAAGTACGAATAAGCCATACTAAAAAATTGGTATTTTCTTTATTCATTGCATTTACCATAAGTTTCTTCGTTTTATGTCGCAATGTTGATAAATAAATCTAATATCGCATGACTTATTTATTTTTTAACTGCATGTATTAATTTTTTTGTTTGTTTTTTTCTAGGTAAGCACCATATTCATTTTATGCCCGCTATGCCAGATTTATCAACAAATCCTGTTTGGTAAGTTGATTTTTAATTTTTCAATCAATATGTCCAACTGTTTCGGTCTGGAGACATTGAGACTTTGGCATCCACAATAATTAACGTGTGTTGAGAAACTAGTGGGGAGGGCCGAGGAAATGGGGAAGAGGAAATTGGGGAAGTACCTAACTATCATATCCAGTCATCAAAAACGGCCAAAGCCATTTCAATAAACGTTGGTTCATTAATTCTTTACAGTGGTATTACACCAGGACGATTCTGAGAGAGCCTTCAAATCTGGAACGTGCCGAAGATGAGGCAGATATAATTATTTTTACTCGCGCACGCCGGGATTTGAACCCGCGAACTCCGGAATGCTAGTCGAGAGTTTTACCCCTCGACCACGGAGGTCGGTCACTTTCTAGACAAATTCAAACTGGGTGTGTCCTGTTCTTGCAATACCAGTTGATTGATCGACTCGGCAAACAAATATCGGTTTGTCATATTCGTTAATGCCTTTATAATTTAAATTAATAAATTACTTCGTTTTTACCACTTTTATTGTTTACAAAACCAACATGTTTCGTGAGCAATGCTCACTTCTTCAAGGTTTTTTATTGATACTAATTATAAATAATAGACGTAAACAATGGTGTCAATTGAAAAAGAATGGACATAGACAATGGTATCAATGATAATATGAGATTGGGTAGAGGAGAGAGGGGCAATGGGAGCCAATTTACAAAGGGAACAGGTTTAATATTGGGTCATTTAAGAACAACTTTTGGTTATTAATAATATTCAAATTCGCATTAACACTATTTCTGATTTCTAAAATTTCTAGTTTATCCAACTGAATGCCATTGACATTACAATGCATTAATTCAATTCCACTATTGAAGTCAAAGGTGTGACTGGTTTCCACCAAATGGTTGGCAAACTCCGAGAAACTGTTATTGCTTAAAGATTTGATATGTTCTTTAATCCTTATTTCGAAGTTTCTCGAAGTTTTACCTATGTAAAAGAAACCACAATCGTTACACTTCAATTTATAGATTCCAGATTTTTTCATTTTTGAATCTCTATCTTTATTATTTACAATGTAATTTTTAAGTTTGTTGTTTGCATAAAATACAGGAAAAATTTCATTTGGTACATTCTTTGTCAAGGAATTAGAAATTTTATTATTAAAATACATAATTTTCCTCCATTTTTTCCCTTCCTGATCCTTTTGTAGAGGATAGATATATGATTTAAGGAATTTATTCTTGTATTTTTTATTAAGAATGTTTTCAATTAAATTGGTGTTGTATCCATTATTAATAGCAATTTGTTTAATAACATTGAGTTCTATTGAAAAATTATTGAGAGATACTGGTACATTCCATTCATAGATTAGTTAATATACCCCTATCTCCGAAAGAGTGTTAATGCGAATTTGAATATTATTAATAACCAAAAGTTGTTCTTAAATGACCCAATATTAAACCTGTTCCCTTTGTAAATTGGCTCCCATTGCCCCTCTCTCCTCTACCCACTCTCATATTTTCATTGATACCATTGTCTATGTCCATTCTTTTTCAATTGACACCATTGTTTACGTCTATTATTTTTTTTTTTTTTTTTTTTTTTTTTATTAGTAATAGAAGGTACATAAATTACAAATAAATTTTATACAGTAATTAATTACATAGTAGAATATTTGATGTACCCCCATAATTAAGCAAGGCTTGTGTGTATGGGGGGGGTGTTATTGTATTGCTTTTTTAATATCATTCAGTTTAAGTTTTCAGTATAATTTTTTAGGTGTGTTTTAAAACTTTTTATATTGGTATTCATGTTTCTAATTTTTTCTGGTAATGAATTAAAAAATTTTGCTCCAAGATATTTATGACTCAATTGTCCAATTTTTTTTTTACATTTTGGAGTGGGAAGTATTGATGTTTGTCTAAGACTTCTGTTATTTTTAAAGGGTGCAACTTGATTTTTAATATTATCTTTATAAATTTGTAATGTTGCATGATAAAAGTATAATGCACTTAATTTTCTGACCTTAAATTGTTTGAATAAAAGTTCTGACGAATATGAGTAGGGTTTTTTTTAAATTTTTTTTATTATTAGTTTTTGTGATATGTAAATTGTTTGTGTTTGATTTTTATATGTACCGCCCCATCCTATAATGCCGTATTGTATAATTGATTGACAGAAAGCGAAGTATGTGGTTCTAAGTAATTTTTCGTTTAAAATATCTCTTAAACATCTAAATATATATGTTAGTTTCCTTATTCTGTTGTTCAGAATATTTATGTGTGGAGACCATTTTAAACGCTGGTCTATTGTTATGCCCAGGTACTTAATATCAGTTTTGCTTTCTATTTTTGAACATGATATATTACATTTGTGGTTTTCTGTATTTGTCACAGAGTGGATTATTAAGTTTATTTCTTTAGGTGTTTCTTGTTTTTTAATGAAAAATGGTAAATAATAGGTTTTTTTAGAATTTAAATTCAACAGGTTTTTATCAAACCCCAATTTTAGTGCATTGATATCTGTATTTGCCATTTTGTTTAATTCAGACCAGGTGTTTGCTTTTAGTAATAGGACTGTGTCGTCAGCGTAGGAGACAATGTCTCCATATTTAGAAATATTGAATATATCATTGACATATATAATAAATAACAATGGTCCCAAAACTGTACCTTGGGGTATTGAAAAATCGCTATATTTTGAATCGCTGACTTGATTTAGTAATTTTACTTGTTGTGGTCTTTCATGTAAATAACTAGCTATCCATGCTAAGACTTTCCCATTAATTTATAATAAGTATCAATAAAAAACCTTGAAGAAGTGAGCATTGCTCACGAAACATGTTAGTTTTGTAAACAATAAAAGTGGTAAAAACGAAGTAATTTATTAATTTAAATCAAAATCGTGCCACAAAATAAGTTTGCTGTATTAGAAGAAGCCTTTATAATTATTAATACTATTGTACCAGTTGCTACAGTGTTTCAATGCCAACTGTATTATGAATTATAACGAACTGGTGATGATTTCAGAAAACCATTGTCTCATTTTCCTAAATACGAGATTGACGGCTCTGCAATTAAAAACTACCCAAGGATTTTAATTTCCCACAGCTGTTAGATCTCAGACTGTACATTGTATAAAACTCTTAGAATTCTTGTATATAACTTATACCCTTAGATAATAGAAACAAGAGAGATGAAGACCCATGATCAGCATAATATTGCGCACACAAAAATATCGCCTACATCGTTCACCCTTACTACTGCAAACCATATATGGAACTAACACACATGCTCATTTATGAACACGTTTGTTCGTAAATGAGCATGCTTGTTTTCAACGTACACTTGAATAAGCACGCAACAATATTGTAAAATAATATTAACAATATTTGTGAGACAGTACTATAATTTCACGCTTTCTCAACAAGTTTCTAAAAGTTCAATGCTTAAAACCTGAGCAAAAGAGAAAATCCTAAAATGACTAGATAATAAAAAGTGAATCTAATTTCAATTGAATTTGGTTTCATTTTGAAAGCAAAGGAACTTTTGGGAATGTTGTGGGGAATTTGAACATCTATTGTGGGGAATTTAGTGACCCCACCTTTCAAACACATTCGCGATTATTATAATAAATCACGAAAAGCGAGATTTTTTTCTCCCGAACTGGATATTTTTGACACTTTTGCGAAGAGTGTGCATGCATAGCTACTCTCAATTGAGATAAGATCGAAATAAACGTGTTCATAAGCAAGCCTGTAAATACGTGCTTAGAGATGCTTAGTACTAACAATGCCACTAAATATCATTTGCTCATTAGAAGCATACTACCAGTGACCGTCTGTGTTTTATTAAAATTTATATAGCTCTTGTAAAATATCCAATTTTATTGAAATGCTGGAAACGCTTTCAGATAAAAATTTGAAAGATCTCATAACTATTTGCAATGAATTGTTAAACATTTGTTATGATGTGGATGCATCATTACATATAAATTACTTTAATTTATTACTCGGATAGGCAGGTACCTTTATTTGAAGTATGGTAATAGTTTATTCGAGATACTCGGCAGGTTGGCAGACTGAGCGGAAACGGGTTTTTTTTTTAAAACGGCACTCTGGACGAGAGAGAACACGGGAGGACGCCGTGTTTTTCTCGGGCACAGTCACCTAGCGATTTAAGTTTTATAATGTAAAATATACCGGAACAATACGACTCCGCGTTGCAAAGAGATCCGTACCTTATGTGTAAATAACGGGATTAACCTAAAGATCCGAATTGTTCGGCCCGGAATTAACGAAGTTTTCGGTTCATCAATGGCCGTCGGCGCCTCGTGCGACGAGAATAAGTAATGCCGTTTATCTAGCTGATCTGGCGACTGGGAAAGTGCAATTGGCGAACATGGACTCCCGCTACACCTCGCAAGCCACGGCGAAGTTTATTTAATTAGTGTTCGGAGTTTTAACTTTAACATCCGCCGCCTACTGAGGCGTTCATATAAAAAACCCGCGTACTTGATTTTGATACGCAGAACAGACCGTTCCGGTTCACCGCAACCCCGGATTCGTCGCCGACTCCGTCTGTCAACAAATCCCGTAGGCATCCATCTATTTGGGCTTGATGGCCTCGTAGGACGGGCATCATACTGCTGGCCAGGCTGGCGCAATACACCGGATCATTTCTCATCGTCCTGATGCTCCCAGGGGGGTTTGGCATCGCGACCTCAGCAGGATCACATCAGGACCACCTCTTGGATGCTGGACGAAGCACCAAGCTCCACTACGTGCATCATGCCTGCCCGCAGGCACTTAATCCGAATTAGCTAGTTTTCAAGGTCATGGTCGCAATACAGGGGTGAGTTTTCAGTAGTGTATTTTTTCCCTTGTAAAATTGGTTTATAATACCGTATTGTTTTAAATGTTCGATATTGTAAATATAGAAAATATTGATTCAAATCTCTTTGTTATTTCATATCGATACACTGTAGTTCCTAATGATGAGTAAAGAAGTGATTGTCATAGTGCCCACGCTCCCTGGGAAGAATTAAATGCTCTCCGTCGTTCTAGGAAGAAGGCGTAGTGAATTCAACTGTGGACATATTCTGTCTTGAACAGGATTTGGCGCTCTATTAATAGAAAAGTACGCAGTTGTATTCATCCCGTCTTCTTCCCTCTCAGCTAGCCACATCATATGGCTCCTTACGCCATTTTGCACGTAATAATTGCCTTTTCAACGTGAATTATAAGATATTCACATAACATTTGACGCCTTTAACGTGGGTTGCTCGTATAAAGACACATTCTTTACTCACAATTATATTCATCAAATCGATCAACTAAAATCTCGTTTTACAACTTGCTATTTTATCACAGAGATTTAAAACAGTATGATACTGTAATTTCATAATAATATTCATTAATTTAATGGTGCAATGGTGTCTCGTTATAATTCAAATACAACAATGTCCTTTGCAATACGGAGTGTTGCAATTTACGTATAATTATGTCATGTATTTTGGTGTTTCTCGTGCTCAGTAGACATGTAATACAGGTTATGTTTTAAATGTCAATACGTCAACTTAACCTCAATATTTGAAATATTATTTTCATAGAAGCGTCGGGTATCACCATAGACAATATTTCTTCTATGATAAAAGAAAATTACATATGTTTATTTAAAAAAAAAAAATAGTTATTGTCTATGCTTCAAAATAGAGGCAATTTAAAAGGTAAACATCGTAAGTGTCAATTGCTGTTTATTTCAGACAAGCGAATGTCAATAGTGACAGATGGGTTTACATCAAACTAGAATTCTTGTTATGAATTTAAGTGAATTAGTTAGAATTATTAATTATTTAACAAGTGTAGTATAATGAAGGGATTGTTATTTAATGAGATTAAATTTATAATTTATTCCTTAAAACATCATCATACATAAAGGATGGTCATAATTAATCAACAACATTCAAATTCAAACAATAATACATCGATTATTGAGAGTGGTGGAATAGTTTGACATATTTAACTAAATTGTTGGAATATTTTTCTTTTATTGAAAAAATATTTTTTTTTTTGGATTATTCTTTTTTGAAATTATGCTTGGAATTTCGGTGGTAAATTCAGTAAAATACCTACGCCAGAATTACTTTGGATGTCAAGGTTGCCACAAAATACAGGGTTGCTAAAAAAAAAAAAAAAAATTTTTTTTTTTTTTTTTCCATTCTTTCATTATTTAAAATTTTTTCTTTTTTTTGGTTTGTTCTACTTATCATCAACAATCTATATTATACGTCAACAAAAATAACATCAACAATAATTATTAACATTAACAACAACTTTTCATTATTTTATTATTTTATCCAATTGTTTTAACAATGTCAACTCCTATCCCAAACATCAACAACGCCTCTAAAGAGGATCTCACAAAAGAATTATCAAGTCGTTCTCTTGAACCGGCATCCACCTCTCACGCGTTGCGCTCGCAGGCGCGTGCATTTAATAAGGCACTTAAGATGCCAACAATATCAGAAACAGATATGGATTCTTCAGATTCGGATTCTGAGAACCAGACCGTTGACAACCCTACAATAATTAAACACACAAAAATTATTTATAGAGAATCACCCACCATCAATGTGGAAAATTGGAAGATAAAATTTGATGGAAAATCGAGCATAAGAGAATTTCTCTTGTTGATTGAAGAAAAATGTAGGACGAAAAATTTTAGTCAGGATAATTTAGTTCGCGTTTTTCCTGATCTGTTAGATGGACTAGCACTACTTTGGTTCAGGTCAATATATCATCCGGACTTGAAATGGGACGAGCTGTCTAAACTTTTGATCAATCAATTTGAGGCAAATGACCTACAAACGGACTTAAAAGTAAAACTTTTCAACATGACGCAACCAAAAGGTATGTCAGTCCTTGAGTTTTCACTTAGAATGAAATCTCTAAATAACATGCTAGAAGCTAAACTTCCTGAGCAGGAACTTTTGCGGCTTGCCAAAAAGGCTTTGCTTCCAATGTACACTAACTTATTAGTTTCTAGAGATATTTTTACATTCGAACAGTTAACAACTTACGCAGGAAACTTAGAGTCTTATGCGACACCACCGGAGGAATTTGCTACTTCTTCTTCTTCTTTTTCAAACAAATTTGAAAAAAGCAATAACTATACTACTAATAAAGAAGAGAGATTTGGGCCTACCAATAAAACTTTGTCAAACAATAATACCGGTACTTATAAACGTACAGGGTTTTCTTATAATAATTATAAACAATCTTCTAATGGCAATAGTTATAGTCATGCTGGGCGTAACTACAGTAACACCAATGCGGGTTACAACAATAACAAACCTCCGTCTTCTTTCAATGGAAATAGTCTAAATACCGAAGGAACTTCTAGAACCATTGTTAGGAATCAATTTTGTCTTTATTGTAAGAAACCGGGACATGTTGTAGCGGACTGTAAAAGAAAAGCCGCAGCGGGAAATAATCCAAAAGTGGGAGCGGTTAAAGGAAGAATTAATAATAACAAGTCGGAAAACTAGGGCGGAGTCTCTCTTACCACGTCCCATCCTATGCGCAGAGGAATCGGGAATGGAAGAGTTGGCTCCGACTAGTCCATCAGTTTCTCTCAGTCCCATCACCTGGAACAGTGGGCCCACTGCCACAGGGGATGGAGATTGAAAACGATGGTCGTCCTTATGCAAATGTATATATATTTAACAATTTTTACAGCGCACTGTTGGACAGTGGCGCCTCATTATCGTGTTTGGGAGGTGATAGTTATAAGATTTTTATTAAGTTAGGTATAGAATTAGTTAAGGTTAATTTTAGTGTATCAACAGCGGACGGTGCGAATCAGCCAGTCCTGGGTACAATGTCGTTGCCGGTGACGTACAAATCAATTACCCATACAATACTTTTCTACGTCATCCCGACATTGTCACCATCGTTTATCCTAGGTATAGACTTTTGGAAGCAGTTCCATATCGCACCGGAGCTGTTTTCAAAAGCTATTGGTCCTACTTCGGAAAACAAAATTAATGGGTTGCGGGCAATTCAGCCAGCCTCTTCCTTAAGTCCCTCAGAGAATCAGGCACTCTCTGCTATTATTAAAAAATTTGAATCGATTTCTTTCGAGAAGCGTGGCTTAGGCCTGACGCATTTAGTCAAACACAAGATTAATACAACAGGGCCTCCGATCAAACAAAGGTATTATCCTTTGTCTCCAGCAAGACAAAAACAATTAGAATTAGAAGTGGATGAAATGCTAAAATTAGGAGTAATACGTCCCTCACGTTCTCCATGGTCGAGTCCAGTATTAATCGTTACAAAAAAAGACGGTACCGGTCGTTTTTGCTTAGACTCTCGCAAAATCAATAATGTCACGATTCGCGACGCGTACCCTTTGCCATATATATCGCGGATTCTAGACAAGCTAGGTGGAGCTAGGTACGTCTCTTCTATAGACCTTTCAAAGGCTTTTTGGCAAATTGCCTTAGACAAGGACTCTTGTGAGAAAACAGCTTTCGTCGTCCCTGGACGGGGTTTGTTTGAGTTCACCCGTATGCCTTTCGGACTGAAAAACGCCCCTAGTGAGTTGCAAAGACTGGCAGATGTTCTTTTTGGTCCGGAATTCGACGATAATGCTTTTTGCTATCTGGATGATTTGATCTTAATATCAGAAGATTTGGAGTCACATCTTAATCTATTAAACCGTGTATACGAACGTTTGCGAGACGCAGGTCTTACCATAAACTTAAAAAAATCCGAGTTTTGCAAATCAGAACTTAAATATTTAGGGTATTTAGTAGATTCGCAGGGTCTCCGTACGGATCCAATAAAAATAGAAAGCATCAAAAATTTCCCAGTCCCAAAAAATGCAAAACAAATCCGGGCATTCATTGGTTTGTGCGGTTACTTTAGAAGGTTCATTAAAGGATTTTCGGGAATAGCTGCCCCTCTTACTAAACTCACAGGTTCTAAAAATGGAATTAGCAATTTCAAGTGGTCTCAGGAAGCTGAAACTGCTTTTAAAGATTTAAAACGCGCGTTGACTACGGCTCCAGTTTTATGCTGCCCGGATTTCACCAGGCCTTTCTCTATCCATTGCGACGCGAGCTCCGCAGGGATTGGAGGAGTTTTGATCCAAGACGTAGACGGGCAAGAGCATCCCATCGCTTATTACTCACGTTGCTTAAACGTTCATGAACGAAATTATGGCATCACTGAACGGGAACTCTTAGCTGTGCTAGACTCGGTGACTCACTTTAGACCGTATATAGAAGGAGCTCATTTTTCAGTAGTTACTGACCACTCAAGCTTGAAATGGCTGGGGTCCTTGTCCAACCCTAGTGGCCGTCTTGCACGGTGGAGCTCTCGCCTTTCGCAATTTTCTTTTGACGTTGTCCATCGCAAAGGGACACAACATGTTGTTCCAGACGTGCTATCACGAATGGACCTTGCCGTATTATCAGGTGTGGACACTGAACATACAAAGGATACGTGGTATTTGAAAGCCTGGAAAGGATGCCAAGATTTTCCACAACGTTTCCAGAACTTTCAAATGCGTAATAATGAATTGTTCCGACACACAAAGACTAGTCTAGCTCTGTGCGAGGATACTGCCTGGAAGAGGGTAGTTCCGCAGGAAGGTAGACAGGCAATTCTTTCAAATTTACACGAGTCTTCGCGAGCTTGTCATCCTGGGGTATTCAAAACCTATAAAAAGGTGCAATTGCGTTACTATTGGCCTAATATGTATAAGGATGTTAAGCAATTTGTTAATCGTTGTACAGTCTGCAAGGCCCACAAAATAAGTACAGCCCCACCTAACGGCATCTCTTCAAACCCAAAAAAGGTCACACGACCCTTGCAAATGTTGTCGATAGATTTAGTAGGTCCTTTACCTAGGAGTTACTCAGGTTTTACCGTAATCTTATCATGTGTAGACGTTTTTTCTAAATTTACATGGCTATTTCCGCTGCGCAATGGCACCGCGAGAAGCATAATTAAAATCTTAGAAGAAAACATCTTTCTTGTTCACGGCGTACCACGAACTATCGTCTGTGATAATGGTCGTCAATTTGTTTCGAAAGAATTTAAGGACTTACTTAGTAGTTATAACATACCACCACCATTTTACAATTCGTCTTATACGCCTCAAAACAATGTAGTCGAACGTTATAATCAAACCTTGGATACGGCGTTATCGATCCTTGTTGAATCAGACCACCGAAATTGGTCCAAATTTCTTCCGCAAGTTCAATCGGCTATGAATAACACGGTAAACTGCGCTACAGGTTATACACCTTATTTCCTGATGCACGGTCGGGAGCAGATACTGGACGGTGATCTGCACCGTAATCCAATAACGGATGAGGAATCCAATTCGCAAGTGGGTGCTCAACCTAAAGCTTATGCACAGAAACTAGAAGAGTTGTCTTCGATTTACGAGCAAGTCTCGAATGCTCTTCTTAAAGCTTATCAAAAAGGAGCTGACCATTACAACCTGCGCAGAAAACACATCACCTATCAGGTTGGTGATGTGGTGTGGCGGAGAAATTTTGCACAATCTAACGCATTGAATTATTTCGCACAGAAATTGGCACCTCGGTTTGTTCAGAATGTGGTAGTAAAGAAAAAATCCAATCTAATCTATACGCTTGCAGACTTAAACGGAAAAGTTGCGGGTGATTTTCATGTGAAGGATATAGTAAAATCAAATAATATACCAGTATAGTCTTATTGTGGCAATACTTCGGAGGGTCTGGCCATCCCTACCGAATACTGCAAATTATCTTATTTACTAGTTAATATTTAATGCTTGGGAGTTTTAACCCGGCCTGATCAACCGAGTTGAAACGACCCGACATTCTGACAGTCAAAGTCCTGTCACAGGAATATTTCTTTTTGTTCGTTCATGTTTTTGGAGGGGGTGCGTTTATGCAAACTCATGTAGTATTTATGATTCATTGCAATCAAAATCCACTCTAGTAAGATTAACTCGAGTTGTTTTATAAGTTCTTACTTTCGTTAGGCGTAATTATTTATTGTTATTTATTCGAAATTAATTTAGTAACATTTTTTTTTTTTGGACTGAGCACGAGCAAGCAAACAAGATGAATGACATAATTTGTTTTTATATTACGTTTGTTAACCTCGAATACAAATGGAACACATGCCCACTTCCAATTGTGTTCAGGGTACATCCCATTGAACTGCGTTCATGGTTATTAAATTTTGTATTTATTATTAAGTTTTGTCTCGAAACACACAGGGATGCCAGTCCTACACCTCTATGTGTTTTGAGCATTGTTTTCTTTTTGTTTATCTCTTTCAATATGAAACATGACTGTTTTCAAATATAAATAAATTCTGAGAAATATTGTAAGTTCAACACGTAGTAACCACTTATATGCTTGCGAATATACAAAGAGAATAGTTTAGTAATATACATATTATTTTGTTAAATTTATTGATTAGTTTTAGTACCTATGATGCTACTTTACTTCATACACTCACCCGTACGACCGATTTAGGTAGAATAGGAAACTCTTCGTAGTGAACAATTTTATTTTTCCTAAAAGGGACGTAAATTCAGTGAAGTGAGGGTTGCTTGCACCCTAAAGTGTTGCCTAAATGGCTTTCTAAAACCCTATTATGGGTCAGTGATGCATTAATGCATATGGTTGTGTATAATTTTTGTGCTGGACACACAAAGGTATAGATAAGTTAAGGATGTGTTGTCCACTGATTAGTGCTTAAACTTACATAATTAATGATGATTATGCTGTATATGTAACGTTAACGGTAGTCCAAGACATAAGTCAGCCGTTCTTCACCCAGTATCTTCAATGCTGTGGGTGTTTACGGACCCCGTTCACGGAACATTAGTTCACCATGTTCTTAATATTAAGTTCTTTTATTTTAAGTTCTTTTAGTTGTAAGCTATGTTTAAATAAGAATGGTTGCATCGCAAGCCCGTCCATCGCGCCTTACGCATGATGGAGTGCGATCGGAGTTGCGGCACACCCATTCGCTATTACTAGTTAATCTATGTTTGATCTACTAATCACTTTTTACTACTGTCTACTAATGATTGCTAGAATATGTTTGAATAATTTTTTTTTAGGCCCTGTGACCGACCTTTTTTTAGATTAGGGGGTAGGAACCTTATTAGTTGTTATGTTCGTGGGCGAACATTTTTGTGGCGAGGGGGGTAATGTTATGATGTGGATGCATCATTACATATAAATTACTTTAATTTATTACTCGGATAGGCAGGTACCTTTATTTGAAGTATGGTAATAGTTTATTCGAGATACTCGGCAGGTTGGCAGACTGAGCGGAAACGGGTTTTTTTTTTAAAACGGCACTCTGGACGAGAGAGAACACGGGAGGACGCCGTGTTTTTCTCGGGCACAGTCACCTAGCGATTTAAGTTTTATAATGTAAAATATACCGGAACAATACGACTCCGCGTTGCAAAGAGATCCGTACCTTATGTGTAAATAACGGGATTAACCTAAAGATCCGAATTGTTCGGCCCGGAATTAACGAAGTTTTCGGTTCATCAATGGCCGTCGGCGCCTCGTGCGACGAGAATAAGTAATGCCGTTTATCTAGCTGATCTGGCGACTGGGAAAGTGCAATTGGCGAACATGGACTCCCGCTACACCTCGCAAGCCACGGCGAAGTTTATTTAATTAGTGTTCGGAGTTTTAACTTTAACATCCGCCGCCTACTGAGGCGTTCATATAAAAAACCCGCGTACTTGATTTTGATACGCAGAACAGACCGTTCCGGTTCACCGCAACCCCGGATTCGTCGCCGACTCCGTCTGTCAACAAATCCCGTAGGCATCCATCTATTTGGGCTTGATGGCCTCGTAGGACGGGCATCATACTGCTGGCCAGGCTGGCGCAATACACCGGATCATTTCTCATCGTCCTGATGCTCCCAGGGGGGTTTGGCATCGCGACCTCAGCAGGATCACATCAGGACCACCTCTTGGATGCTGGACGAAGCACCAAGCTCCACTACGTGCATCATGCCTGCCCGCAGGCACTTAATCCGAATTAGCTAGTTTTCAAGGTCATGGTCGCAATACAGGGGTGAGTTTTCAGTAGTGTATTTTTTCCCTTGTAAAATTGGTTTATAATACCGTATTGTTTTAAATGTTCGATATTGTAAATATAGAAAATATTGATTCAAATCTCTTTGTTATTTCATATCGATACACTGTAGTTCCTAATGATGAGTAAAGAAGTGATTGTCATAGTGCCCACGCTCCCTGGGAAGAATTAAATGCTCTCCGTCGTTCTAGGAAGAAGGCGTAGTGAATTCAACTGTGGACATATTCTGTCTTGAACAGGATTTGGCGCTCTATTAATAGAAAAGTACGCAGTTGTATTCATCCCGTCTTCTTCCCTCTCAGCTAGCCACATCATATGGCTCCTTACGCCATTTTGCACGTAATAATTGCCTTTTCAACGTGAATTATAAGATATTCACATAACACATTTTTTCATACACGAGAGCATGCTGTTATTGATATCGTGATATTGCTATCATGCCAATATTTATTTGTTAATTAATTTTATTTCAAATGGGTTTTACATTGTAATTTTTTTAAAGATAAAGAATACCCAAATGCGCACAACAACATGTAAGTACTTTAGTATACAATATCCCTAATATTTAAACAATTGTTGAAAAAAATTCAAAATTAGATACGTGAGAAAGACATTTTGCAGTGATCTATTTTTCTCTAAGCTTTGACTTCTCTTACTTTGACTTATTCAATAATCTCAAATTCACTTTGTGGGATCATTTTAATTAAATGAAAACAAATAACTTTGAAATCACCGCATATTTAATCAAGATTATCAACATGTTTCAAAATCAATGGTTTTTCGTCGGAGTCGCGACGTCCCGTCTTTATTTCTTCCTAAACCAAACGCATTACTTTTAAGGACTACGACGACTCTATGACAGTCGGCACTCTTCCATGCCGAATCTCCTTAAGTTTTTGTAATCATCTGTGGATATGCACCATCACGTTAGATGGCTGCGTGGTCTATGGTATGGGGTCCGTGAGAGAGACCATAGGGATTATGCCACAAATGTGTAAAGGTTCTCCAAAGGACTGGAAAGGAAAATGTTACGAGGTGGGTGGTAATGCGCTAAGGTTTTAAAGGATTATGTGACGAAAATCTGAAGCGCTGTGATAATGGAATAAAATATTTAATTTAAATCGTATTATCCATAATCCAGAAAATCTGTGTAGGAGCTGAAACTGTGAAAGCTCCCACACTGTAAGTTTGGCGTTTTGCAATTTGCGTTGGATTTATTTTCTGAAGCCGGGTAGAAAAAATAATGATTTTTTTTACATTAGTTCCACACACGAGGCCCTGAGGAAAATAATTCCCCTTCAGGGCCTATGCCATGGAGATGCTGTGTGGAGGGTCAGTGGGAGGAAAGAAAGGAGGGGAAGTTCTGGATATAGGGGGTGGGTAAGGAACCTGGGGATCAGTGTGTCCAGGAATGACGGACGTATGAATCCACCCCGCCCACTGCGGTACAAGGCGATGTTCCGAGAGAGTATGGCTGGAGAAGTCGAAGGAACTCCCTCAACCATTGTCTGCCGATCCGGCCTGCCATGCAGCTGATGGGCCGACGCATCCACCGCCTTACCCCATGAACCCGGGCACCCCTGCTAAGTCACCAAACGTAGCGAACCACCTGGGGTGACCTATGGCAGAGAAGTTGGTTATCCAATAAATGGTTCCCAGGGTGGCCTCCCAAATTGTACTATTAAGTGAAAAATGTCGGGAAAGAAATTTAAGAAATTTTTAGGTTTAAGAATATATTTTTTTAAATTAACGGCAAAAGTATTATCAGGATTTATTTTTGGGGTATTATGCCGTGTTGCGCTAACTCCTTCTTTAGTCAACGTTTCGGACAGCTTTACGGTGTCCATCATCGGGGCAGATGCGTAATCTACGAATCCGGAAACTGTAAAGCTGTTTGTGGCATTATTCCACGTTGCCCTACCTCCTTCTTTCGTCAAAGTTTCGGACAGCTTTACAGTTTCCATCATCAAGGCAGTCGTGTTATAATGGCAGATGTGTAGATTACATATCTGCCCTGATGATGGACACTGTAAAGCTGCCCGAAACGTTGGCTAAAGAAGGAGACAGCGCAACTTGGAATAACACCCCTAAAACAAATCACCTCTCTCTGGTTTTTTATTACAATTTATACAGCTCTTGTAAACTATCCGATTCGAATGAAATACTGGAAATGTTTCCGAACAAATGATCCGACAAACGTTGTTCTGCCATATAAATTATTTCTACTGCATATACTTTGGTTGTTAAATAAAAAATAACGAATGCATTGTAAGTGTGTGGGGATGGGATCCATGACAGAAAGAGGAATGGAGCGCCGTAGACGATGACCGCCGATGAAAACAAAAAGACCACCAACTTAAGTGAGAAAATGAAATAAAGAAAATCAATATAAATTTCGAAGAGCAATTGAGTGTACGATATTTTTTGTCAGTCCGTCTTTAGCCAACACAAATAAGATCGATGGTTTGCCCACGCAAGAACATGATGCCGAATGAAATATCAAAATGACGCAACGCTTCTCGTGAATATCTTGCGCGTGTGTGGATGAGTGTTGGAAAGAATGGATGAATGTGGATGAGACGGACGTAGCGCCATCTGTCATTTAACAACATAAATAATTTCGTTCTGTTTGAAATACGGAAGACGGTTAAATTTTACATACTAAAATCGCGATTAAAAAATGGGAGGGTGGGGATAGGAGGGTTAAAATTTGGAGTTATAGGTATTTTTTGATGCCAAATAAAAAGTAAAAATAAATTGTCAAAAAAATGAGTTTTTTTTCTGGTTAGGGACATTCTAATCAGCTAGCGGTATGAAATATACTTTAAAACCTATTCTCATACCTACCAAATATACATAAAAAATTTCATAAAAATCGGTCAAGCCGTTCACGACGGAGGGGGGGGGGGGTTATGATGAAATATCACGTGTATTTATTTTTCGTGATAATATTCTGAAAATTTGAAAGCATTTGTACTAAAAAAAAAACACGTGATTTGGGGGGGGGGGGGGGTTAGTGTAAAACCTCACCACATATCACCAGGGGGGGAGAGGGGGTTCAAAAGTTGCTAAAAAAACATCACGTGATTAATGGACGACCCCTTATCGGATGCAGAAAAAATAAGGGTTTTCTAAAGTTTGCCAAGTCCTCCATCATGACACGAGCAACATTTTCCGCTTAACATTAACATGGTAATGGTAGGAGGAGAAAATATTGTCAGGTTTTATTAAACATAGAAATTCTTGTCAAAAAAACTTAAAAATAACTTTGATGAATTGACAGAAACGATGAAGTCTATAAATACTTACCATAATCTATTATTTAATCTACGCGGCGCCTTATGGTACCTTGAGAACATTTTTAACTGTAATTAATCTAAATTTCTCACATTAGCAATTTGGCGGAGTTTTATGGCACTCTTAAGGCGAGTACAGCCCTGCTTTACGTTAATATAATATGATGAAAAGAATCCTCCCAACTTAATGGAGTTAAAAACTAAGCTGCAATCAAGTTCTCCCAAAAGACAGATAGAGAAGAGAGAACTGCGAAAATCTCCACACAATCTTCTTGAAAATTCTTTCAAATCTTCATGAAAATCATTAAAATTTTCTAAGGATTTTCGTCCGGGAATGTGATATTTTCACTAACTTGGGATACCGTTAAAATTGTGTGGACGGTTTAAGGATAATTTTTCTGATAAATATGAAAAGTTTAAATAAATATTAAAGTTTGATAAATACTAATTTTACAAACAATCTAAAACCGTACGTACCTAAACCGTTTGAACTGGCTTCAATGACATAGAAACGCTGGAAAGACGACTAACACCGACGTTGGACGGCTGTGACTTTAACCCTCGACCCGTCGCGTGGGGTCTTTAAAAGCCCAGGTTTTACAAAAATGCTAATTATGTTCATTTTAAACGTTCCCACTGATTTCTTACTTTAGGTAGCTTCCTAAAAGGGACTATACTTGATGCAAGCGCCGAGAAAATTTAGTTGGCGCATGTGCGATGTGAGATAGAGACTTGTGTTTCGGCGTGAGGCTAAAAAAATCAACAAAATACCATGAAAAATCAAGTTTATATGTTTTTTTTATTGTATTTTGTTGATTTTTTTGTTGTAATAATAATAAGACTATATCAACCTCAAATAGTTATGAGTTTGATGGAAATTGGTTAGATTTTTTTTTAAAGTTTTCTATTAAAAAATATGATTCAAAATTTCAAAAAAAATTTCCTTGTTGATTTTTAAGCTCTTGCATTGAAAATAAATAACTAATTTTTAACATTTCTTTTTGTTTCAAAGCAATCATTATCACCTGACTGTAATCAGTTAAAATAACATATAAAATGTATGCTACAACAACAATTCAATCATATTTATTTTTGGGGTCCTAAGCGACCCCACGCGACACCTCGCGTTACAAAAAAGGCGCGACGGGCGGAGGTTTAACAATGCCATATTTGCGAACAAAATGTACATGTGTAAAATATTAAATTAAAGTAAACAATAGCAGGTATATATTTGTTATACATTTTTACGTAGTGATTTTCTCAACAATGGTATAGGTACATGATATAGACGTAAAATCGACCCAAATTCAAATTCCGGGGCAAACGGCAAGTTTGGCTTCGAAATGGCTTAAGACTCTTTCACCAGGGTAATACTGAGAGTATCGTCAATTCTGGAATATTATTTTTAATTCATTTGGTATATTTACGAGTATATCAATAAAAAACATGCAGGTAAAACACAAATTTTAAATGAAGAAATTTATCTAGTTATTTCCATGGAGACCTTATATTAATATGTAATGAATTTTTTAGTGTCCGACCGAAGCGGGATTTTCTACCGAAACCGAAACCGAAACTTTTTTAGGCATGTTAAAAATCTATTGTTTACCGAAATTTGGCTTATTTTTTACACTTACACAAACAGTTACCATGTGTTAAAGGAACCTTTTTAGCGTCGCGGGCCATTTGGATGTTCATACTCTAACCCGCGGGCCTCACTCCGATTTCAGTCTCGGGGGGGGGGGGGGGGGGTGAGCCACATTCGAATCAAAGAATTGGTTTTACTACAACTGATTAAAAAAAATCGTTACGTAACTGCCAACACTCTTTAATTATAGCTACACTCAGAACATGCAAATGGTTTTCCTGAAATTCTGGCTGCATATAGTCTGCAACCAGAATTTTATAACTGCACTGTGAACACGAGAATGGTTTCCGTCAAAATGCACTACACTCAAAACATGAAAATGGATTTCCTCTAATTCTGGCAGCATAAAGTAAGAAACTAGAATTTTATAGATGCACTTCCAACATACAAAATGCGTCAGCAAATGAAATAAAACCTGATGCGTTTTCGTTGCATTCTTAACACAGAACTGGTTTTAATTACAGAATGAATCTGTACGCGGGGAATTAAAACTATACTCAGAATGTGAAATTGCTTTCCTCCAATACAGACAGCACATATGCAACTACAAATTTATAACTGTGTATTTATGCATTTCACACATTTATATTTATGCACTTCACACACGAGAATGGTTTCTTACGAAACGTTAACGAGATAAAACTCCACCTGAAACTTTTTCGTTGCATTCTAAACACAGAACTGGTTTTAATTATAAAATGAGTTTGTACGTGGGGAATTAAAACCACAAAGTACGCGATTAGAATTTTATAAATGCACTTCTAACACGAGGAATGCGTCAAAAAATGAAACCCCACCAGGGATTTTTTTCGTTGCATTTTAAACACAGAACTGGTTTCAGTTATTGGGTGAATCTATACACGGAGACTTAAAATTATTGAGTGTAGCCATTTTACTGAGTATATAAAAATGGCTTTTCTCTAATACTGGATGCAAAAAAGCTACTAGAATTTTATAAGTGCACTTCAAAAACGAGAACGGGTTTCTACGAAATGCGTAAACAGACCAAACCACACAGAAGCACACATTTCATCTCTAACATTTACACATCTGCCCTGATGATGGACACTGTAACGCTGTCTGAAACGTTGGCTAAAGGAGGAGGTAGCGCAACACGGCATAACACCCCAAAAGGAAATAACCATAAAATTTTTGGCCGTGAAAATCTAAAATCATATCAAACCACACATGGAATTTTTTCATTGAATTTTTTCACGGAATTTTTTCTTTGCATTCACACAAAACTGTTTTTTTCTGTCAGAGTGTATTGGATTGTGAGTCCCCAGCTTTAATTAATACTGCACCTGGAACACCAAAATGGTTTTACCTTCGAAGTGCGTTATGGTTAGCAGATTAATCCGCAACAGGAATTTGCATTGTGAACACAAGATTGGTTTTACCCTTAGAATGAATCTGCATAGTAGTTTACTAGTCAACCAGCTTAAATTAAGTTGTACTCTGATTACGTGAATGGTTTTTCTACATTTTGTAGCATATTTATTGTCCGCAATATAGTTTATATTTATTTAACTAATTACAATAAATTTCGTGAAGTGATTTTTTTAACCCAGAAGTGTGGCAATTATAATGGCATTAATGTTTGTATTATATACATAATGTTAAGGGACGTGCTTGACATAATATAACCAGTGATTCCTGACTTTATTTGGGAAGATAGTTATATCTAGCTTTGAGTTCATCATCGCTTTGTAATTGAATAATTTCGTGCTGCTGATTATCATGCACATTCGATGGTTCGATATTGAACGGTGTAGCAAATATGTTCAAATCCGTTTGCTCTCTTTTCACGTCCTTAAATTGTTCATTAAATGCCTCACTTAATTTTGCGCAATTACCAGCGTATTCAAATTATGTAGAAGGTTTTTGTCCTTGCATTCTTGGAAAATGCATTGTGTTATTCATTTCGAGTTACTTTCCAAGCCTTAATTTAGTTTCAAATGATTTCGCGTTTCACTCAGCATTAACTTTTCTTTTCTTCGTTGTTGTCATTAATAGGACTTTATTGATTTATTATCCACTTTACTTCCGCAACGATGACTAGAAAATAATTTTTATGACAGACTGCCTAAGATTCCCCTCCGAATAGAGTTTCTATCAATCCTAAAATATCGGAACTGTCCCGTTCAAGAAAATTAAATTTTCCGATGGAATTTCACTATTGTTTCACAAAAACAAATTAAAATAAAAGTAAGATGGGAGGTTTTATCACGTTTTTATTGGTATCTAAACAACTTGCTATTAACAATTTTGTAATAACATCTTAAAATGTATCTGAAACACCGTGAAAAACCCATCCCGTTCTGTGTAATTTTTTGTGGTTCTTTCAGCAGGCCGCACCAAAAGTGCCTGCGGGCCGCACCAAAAGGCCTCGCGGGCCGCAGGTTCCCCACCCCTGTGTTAAATGAAATAAAAAAAAAAAAAACAATAATTGCAGTATGTGAAAAAAATTTTTTTTTTTGATATTACTAAAAATTAACAATCATTCCTGGAACAAAAATTTGTCAATAATCAACACTTACCTAAATTATAAAGGAAGGACCTCATTAATTGAGTATTTTAATTTAAATTGCGTTTATAATCACAACATTCTTAAGAGCGTTTAACCAGCCAGACGAAAATACACATTTCGTCGGAAGTTATTCTTCCGATCGTGCAGGGGCGGTTACAATGAGAAAGATTAATTATTCTCCGTACCAGCTTTATTAAATTATAACTCAATATCGAATTTATTTCAAACCAAATTAGCTTTAATTTATACCGTCATCCAAAAATGCTGAAAGGCGTGATGATAAAACTATTAAAATAGTGTACTTTTTGTAGTTATTTTTTGATTTTATGTATTTATCATTTTTCAATAATGTCTAAATTTAATAAGAATGTTAAAAAATCTGAATAATATTAGTTTGTAAGTGCGCAAATAAATACACAAATGGACCAATTTTCGTCATGAAACACATGTACGTGCATATTTTTTAATGATTTTATTGAAACTAAAATTAAAATTCTAATACATAACTCTGCTAGATAATGTATTGATTTATTTTACTATATGATTACATTATTTGAAATGGGTGTGGTATAATAGAAAAACTTTTTTGAAAAGTTAACAAATCTGCCAACGACCTATGGAAAAACCTTATTATACTAAAAATTAAAAAAAATTCTAAAAATTTATTACATACGAATGCTAGATAAAAGAACAATCTTTCGAAATCCATTTATAATTTTTTGTGGAAAAGAGTCAATACGTCCAAAAACTTTTTTGAAAATGACGTATTTCCGGCTTTCTCTGGTAATGCCCTCTTAAGACTATTACCATTTATTGAGATCTTTGCAGAGTTTCGGTGCGGCTGAAGGTTCGGTAGAAAATCTGCTGAAACCGAAACTTTTTACGAGATTTTTTTGCCGAAACTTGCCGAAACCGAAACCGAAACCGAACCTTCGGTCGGTCACTAAAATTCTTACTCTTATTCTTCATTATTCTTCTAGAAATGCAACGGAATATTTTTATAATTAATTTAAAAAAGTTATTCTAATTAACGTAATTAGATTTTCCGTACAAAGGAATCCACTAGAACGCATTTTGTCTTTCTTGGACTACTTCCTGCTTCCCAGAAGTTCTTTATAATATCAAGGAGTTTTTTTAACTGAACTCGTTTACCCACATCATCTTAAATAAATTCTTCATCAGTCAAGGTAAATAACGAGAGGGTTTGTGATGAAAATAAAACATTGTTGGCGGAACGTAAATGGTTCACAGAAGAAAACTTGCAAGGCTTGCGTTAGTGTAGGTAGCAATTAATTTTATTACATAGTATAAAATGAAGTCGCTCAAAATGTATATGTACAAAATGTATGTGCGCATCGATCTTTTAAACTACGCAACGGATTTTCATACGGTTTTCACCAATATATAGAGTGATTCAAGAGGAAGGTTTATATGTATAATACATGCTTATTATAGTAGAGAAAAGCCGAGAAATTCAAATATTTAATTCAGGCAGCGGGCAGCGGGCAGCGGGCGAGAGTAAAATCCACACCAGATTTTATAAAGGTTCCGGTAATGGCGTTGTGTTTCGTTAGCCACAGCAACGTGTGGCCGGGTCTGCTAGTTTATTAATAAAAAAAATAATAAAACACACATCAAAATTAAATCTATTTCAAGATCAAAAATAGGTTACCTACGTTATAATACTTATTATCCAGCCGCTGAAAGGTACGCCGTAACTCTTCTATCTGTCACATGTGTCATTAATAATTCCGGTACGCCGCACATGCCATACATATGTCTTGTAATGTTATATTATCGTGGAAGCAAACTTATGGGTCCGAGTGGTTAATCGTTAGTGGTTAGTGGTAAATGGTTTTGACGGCCGGCGTAGTCCAGCGGTAAGGCTCTTGACTACCACTCCGAAGGTCGCGGGATCGAATCCCGGTGTGGCAAATAAATTTTATTTAATTATTTTGTGTTATTTCACAATTTATTCATATAAAATAATATATATAGTATATTTGCGGCACGTTCCAGAGTGGAAGATATACTCAGTATCCCCTGGGGTATGACCACCATTCAGAATTGCTTGATGGCATTAGCCGTGTTTGGTGACCAGATCTGAATAGCCAGGTATCAGCTGAGACTCTTGTGAGGTATCACCATAAAAAAAATATATATATACCTATATATAAGCGAGATGGAGAAGTTTATTCTGTATCTGAAAAATGAATGTTCAAAGAACGAACAATAATACTATTCAACGCATTCTGCGCAACGCCTGTATACGTAAGAGATGTGGTAAGATTATACTGTAACCCAATGGCATAAGCTGAAAGTTGCTTATAATAATGCTTATCGTCAACTATTCCACCTAACGAGATACTGCAGCGCTACGGAAACGTCTCTGGAGGCACCAGTGCACACTTTCAAAACACTTCTCTGCCAGGGCATGGGAAGCTTATGGCACAGACTACGGCCAATTGAAGAATACAATCATCACTGCCCTCTGGAGATGGAAGACGGTACAATATCCTTCACAAACGACTGCTTCCATACATTTTAAGTTTAATATTTTTCAGTTTCATCTTTAATGTTTTCAGTGGTTGTCCGCTTTTATTTTATGCGTGCATTGTTATTTTTTACTGTTATTTGTCTAATTTCTTTTTTATTATTTCAAAATATGGAATTTTTGCATTTCACTACTCCTGCATACATAATGGGGTTAATAATTATTAAAAAAAATAGTATTTTATATACGTTTCAGATTTTATGTCCAGTTTAAATCGTTCCCGCAGAAAAAACTTAACCCTTTCACACACTTTTCCAAAAATGATCCTAGTCGATCCACGTTATGCACTTGCACTCAATAAGTATAATAAATACAAAATAATACTAGAACAATATGTCAAAGAGACCAAATGGGAAAATAATTCACCGACTCCAGATATTTTCATATCAGAGGGTTCGGCTCGATGCAACTCCTAATTGGACCTATAAATCCTACTGATCCCTCAATATAAATATTTTAAAAATCTTTTGTAATCCTACATGTATTTAAAATGACTGAATTTTGCATTTTATATATAAATTCTTTGACAAATCTGTGGCGAACCA
Organism: Limnephilus marmoratus; assembly: GCA_917880885.1. Lineage (NCBI taxonomy): Eukaryota > Metazoa > Arthropoda > Insecta > Trichoptera > Limnephilidae > Limnephilus > Limnephilus marmoratus. Next base: position 39,641,995 of record OU862916.1, on the reverse strand, counting down.
ACGCTCAACAAAACGTTGAGCAACAACAACGCTGAACACGGAGAAGTACTTACCTACCTGCGCTGAATTATTTGACATATCGTCGCACCTTACGGAAAGTACCGGAACATTCAAATTCCCTGTACATTAGTCTTTAGAACATCAAGCCAAAACAAATGGTCCCGTACTACCATACCATACCACCAAAAATCTAATATGCCTAAATTTTGAATGAGGAAGCTAGGTATAATGCCAGTGGCCGAAATAACAAATGATAATATTTTTATAGTCTGAGAATGCCAAATTCTTTTAATCTCATTTCCTAAATCTGTATATTTTCTTATCTTTTCAGAAACAGATTTTTGAATATTACAGGAATTTGGATTAGCTACATCAATGATATAAGCTATTTTTTTTGAAATTTTGTCTATTATGACTAATTAATATTATATTATAATTATTATTATATAAGTCTATAAATATTCTGACCAGCTGACAAAATATGGTCCAGGATGGGGGATTAAATGAATAAATACCGTAACAAGCAGAAGTTAAGTAACGTTCAGGCAGTTGTTGTTTTGTCTATGTTCAGTAATGATAAAAGCTCGTCATATCTATAATTCCCTTATCGGTTTTGCCGTTGGGGAATATCTAATATTGGTTCAGCGCGAAGAGTTCAGATAGCGATAACTTAAATATAACTCCGAACGAACTCTCGGTGTTTTTTTCCAAAGTTTTCCCAATCATTTCTTTCAAGATCAAGAAAGAAAATTGCGATGAAAGTTTTGTTTCAATATGCGCAGTTGGTAATAGTATGTGCTTTTTTAGTGAACTTAACTAATAACTGGAGAATTTTCTTGCTAGTAAAAACTGTTTATGAAGCTATCTAGAGTGGTTGCATGATTAAATTACACGCGCGTGAATATTACGTACCAAAATCTGCCAGAATTGGACGAAATTATGCTTGAAGAGAATTATTATGCTTACTTAATTATACGTTTTTTACGTTAGCTCCACATAGGAGACCGTGAAGAAAATAATTCCTTTGGACTTTGCCATCTTTGGGGATGCTCTGTAAAGGGCATTTTTAGATAAGGGAAGAAAGGAAGTTCTGGGAAGGAAAAATGTTTGAGCATGTGGATAGAATGGACGTACGATTCTACCCCTCCCACTGCGGTGTGAAACGATGTTCCTGGAGAGAAACTGCTGAAGAGTCTCCCAAGACCAGTCTCTCCCGATCTAGCCTGCCACGCAGTTCGTTTACCGAATAAGGACGCAGTAATCCTACTGGCAACGGGTCTGGTACCTACGATAAACACACAAAAATAATTTCTAATCGTAAAAAATGTCGTCAATTCATTATATTATTCAGGTAAATACGAAACAAATTAACTACGATAGTGCGTATTTATCATAATTTTTTCATCACAGATAATATATTAAATATTGTTTAATGCCAATATTGTTTGACGGCTGGCGTAGTCGAGCGGAAAGGCTCTTGACTCGCAATCCAAAGGTCGCTGGATCGAATCCCGGTGTGGGCAAATAAATTTTATTTGATTAATTTGTGTTATTTCACAATTAATTCATTAAAAATAATATATAGTATATTTGCGGCACGTTCTAGAGTGGAAGATACTCTCAGTATCGCCCTGGTGTAAGATCACCATTCAGAATTGAAACATTGCATGAAATGGCTTTAGCCGTGTTTGGTGACCAGATCGGAATAGCCAGGTACTTCCCCACCTTCCTCTTCCCCATATCCTTCCCCTCCCCACTACCCTCAGCCTCACAACATACCTCAATTGGAGATGCCATAGTCTCACTGGCTCCAGACGGGAGCAATTGGGATTCTTGTGCGGTATTCATAAAAAAAATGCCCGTTTAGTGGTTAAATGGACTGTAAAAATGAGAATAAATAATAAAAATTAAAAATAAGTCTAGGAATCTAGGAGAGACGGATGAGGCCATCACCTTATTAATGCTGTTGGTTCTTGATAATTCCCATCCATGGATCACTTTAAAGCCAGTTCATTTTTATAAGGATGTCAGGTAATCACAAAACGTCACAAGGTTCAATTCAAAACTGTGTATGATTCGAGTTCAAAAAAAAGAATTTGTGAGAGTTTATTTATTTATTTATTTATTGTACGAAACAAACAGCAATTTATATACAGGATGAGTTATACAAGAGGTTAAACATGAGGTAAGCCAAAACAGTTTCTTATGCTAATGTTGGTTATTGTGATATAATATACAATTGTAATTGGTAATAACCGTTAAATGAAAATGAAAATAGCAACAACAAAAAAAATATATATTTTTATTTATTTATTTATTTATTTATTTACATATGCATATATATTACAATACATTACAATGTGATCATTTGTCTGTCCAACTGGGCAGAAAACCCGTTTCAGGACAGCCAAATTGTACATTTAGTTCATAATATTCTTAACAAAGAAATAGTTACGTTCAAAATATCACGGGAATTTGGTTCTGTCGAGACAACTTTTGAGAACACTAAGAATTGTATATAATTAAGGGATGGTTTCTTTATGTCTTTAAAAGAATCGCAAAGATGTGATTTTTTTCAAGGTCAATTTGGAGAACATAAATAAATGCATTCAGAGTGAATGCATTTATTAATGTTCTATGAGTGTTTTCTTTAGTGAGATCACAAGAAGGAGATTCTTTCCAGGCCATTTTAGAGAACATTACAATTGCATAATCAGAATTTACACATTTATAAACCAATATTTGACATATGAATTCACAATGTATTTATAACTATTTAATTTTAATAAAGTACTATAATTTTTAGAATTTCTTAAATAGTAGAAATTACACAATTATAATCCAAATATATGAAAAATGATTTTTCAAACTCGTTTTGGAGAACATTAATTTATTTAGTTGATTGTTTATTTCTTTTATTTTACGCTCAGAGTGCTTTTACATAAATAATAAATAATAAAGGCAGTACCTCCATCTTTAACATGAGAAAACAAATAGTTTAGATAAAGTTACGATGTGAATAAAAGGTATATAAATTAAATAAAAATATAGGCAACAAAAATTTAGTACAGTGGGATATATAATATCAACATGTTACAATTAAAAAAATACGTATATAATATAAAAATCCAACCAACAAATTTAAAAGTAAGATCCAAGGTTTGTAAAATTGCAACATTAACCGTGTATTTACACCTATAAGTATGTTTCGCTGTGCCAAGCCGATGCGATGTATCGATGGTACCGACTTCCTGTACCTCTCTATGGAGTTGCAGGAGTTCGAAACCATCGGACCTATCCAATTTCGAATTCAATATTTTAGGTAAAAAAGTTAACCAAATTTTTTTCCATTGAAATTACAAAGGCATTACATTTAATTACATTAATAATTGTATTCCGAATAAGTGAATGGTTTCTATCGGGAGATCACAATTATGATATTTTTTCTGGGTTATTTTGGAGAACATTTGCAGTTGCATAATTAGAATTTACACATTTAATACACCAATATTTGACATATGAATCATCAATGCATTTATGACCATTTAATTTTAATAAATGTACTATTATTTTTAGATTTTCCTAAGTAAAAGAAATTACCCATTTATAAACCTGACTATATGAATATGAATTTCCAATGTATTTATATAGAAATTTTCAAAACTTATTTTTAGAAATGTATAGTCGTTATTTTACAAGAATCAAAGACCAGTCCTTATTTTACACGGATCAAAAAACAGAGTAAAAGTTTTATTTTTATGCATTAATATAAACTTTTTAGTACATATTAGGTATGTGAGATTGTGTTAGCATATGTTCGCTCTCGACTCTCCCCATATCCAGAAGCCAATTGCTAACCAATTTCCGTAAAATGCTTGTACTTTTCAGTTTCCAAGCATCAGGTATGAAGTTGAACAATTTAGGCCCTAAGTAGGAGTATTGTCTTTGGGCATGTGATGTGTTTGTAGTAGGCGGAATTACTGGATTCCTCCCTGCATGGCGGGTGTTGTGGAGATGATCGATGGATGGATAGTGATGTCGGTGTTTTTGTGTATGTAAAATAATTTTTCTTATGTATAGTTGCCGTACATCAAGAACTCGTATCTCTTTAAATAATAGCTCACTGGGATACCTAAATGGTTTCTTAAGGATGACCCTTAGAAGTGATTTTTGTGCTTTTGCTAGGGGATCAATTATTGTTTTGGAACAGCCGCCCCATCCCAAGGATGCATATTCTAGCAGTGAGTTACACAAGGCATGGTACATTTGTTTCAGATCTTTTACGCAAAGAATATTTCTAACAGACATGAATAGATGAGTAAGCTTTCTAATCTTTGTGGAAGTCGAGACAATATGTTCGTCCCATCTCAGAGATTTATCTATGATAATTCCTAGATATTTTATACTATCGACACATTCTAAGTTTAAGCATTTACATGTGGTCCGGTCAATACAATGGTGAATAATGATGTTGTGTATTTCTTTTGGTTCTCCTGCTTGTGTTGCTCTGAAACGGATGTATTTGGTTTTATCTAGATTAAGTGTTAGGAGATTATTGTCTAACCATTGTTTGACCTTGTTTAACCCTACTTCTGCTTTACTGTGAACAACATTCCAGCTTTTGTCTTCAAATAGTAAGACTGAATCATCAGCAAAGGTGATAATGTGGTCGGCAAAGGAACTGTTACATAGATCATTTATATATATATTGAATAGAAGTGGTCCTAATGTACTTCCTTGGGGTACACCGAATTTAATATTAGCTGAATCGCTTATAGTGTCGTTGATGAGCACTCTTTGGCTCCTGTTATCTAAATAGCTACACAACCAATTGAAGAGCTGCCCTTGTATACCGATGCGCTGTAGTTTATTCTTCAGAATTTTGTGAGAGATAGTGACGAATGCTTTTGCTAGATCCAGGAAGAGCGCAATGCATTTTGTACCTCTATCTATGTTATTAGAGATAATTTTTGTCAATTTAGCAATGGCATTTTCAGTGCCTAAACCTGGTCGGAAACCGTATTGGCTATTGGAAAGGATGTTGTTGTTTTCTAGGTACAGGCTGAGTATATATATATAAGTATATTAGAAGGAAGAAGGAAGAGGAAAGGGCAAGAGGCAGAGGAAGGTGTGGGATGGGGACAGGAGATGCTCATGCTGTACCTTTTCTATATTTGTGCATTAATTTAATTAACATTTGTGGTCGTACGTTTGACTTCGTTTCGGTATTTCACAAGAGTGTTATTAAGAATATCGATATTGTTAAATTGCGTGTTATATTGCGCGCATATACGGGGGATTGGAGAATTTTTTCTAAGGTTCCAATAATGATCTGAGTTTGACCACAACAATATATCGAATGTCAGTTAAATGTGGGTGACGATAACATTTATGTGCAACAACTTTTCATGGATTCCAACTGGCATAGTAGTTGGTAGTTTTCAGTCTTCTTTTTTTGAGAGAGGAACAAATGATTTGACAATATTTTGAGCAGTACGGGAAGGGCTGGCCCGATGGAAAGTTTAAGTTTAGACATGGAATTCAATTCTTATTTTGTGCGAAAGCACTATGAAATCATACACGATGTTACTTCAATGGCAAACCAGAATACCTTGGGATAGTCCCAAAGCTGTTTGAATATTAAACCCGAAGCCACTACACTACGAGCCACCAGTGGATGCTAATATCGGTGCAAGAATAAAGACTCATATACAAATAGGTAGAACATTTTATTTAACGCTGTTTGGAAAGGTTAACGAGTTTTCTTTGAACTTGGAGCAATATAACCATTATTTGTGCAATATTATGGTGAAATAACGGTGGTTATACTCCTTCTTGCCTGTTATTTAACTCGAGTAGCACTTTTATGTGAATCCTTCCTTATCATAAAACATTCGTATCGTGATATATTTTTGAACTATTATGACGTGTTGTTCTACCTCCTTATTTAGCCAACGTTTCGAACAGGGTCACAGGGTAATTATGTATAATTATTATAGTAACGCTGTCCGAAACATTGGCTAATGAAGGAGATAGCGCAGCACGGCATAATAACCCAAAAATAAATCACGACACTACTTTCGACCGTGTAAATCTAAAGCCATATTTGATCAAGCAATCGATTCCACCAAGAGCATTTTTCATAATCAAAACGTTGCGTTGCTTGAAATGATTTAGTCGGGTGTTTGGTGACCAGATCTGAGGAACCTGATACTTCCCATCTTCCATCTCCAAAAAGTTGTACACAACAGACTTGAAAAATAGACAATTGAAAATGAAATAACAAATTACGTATCTCTTACATATATTTATACAAATCGTTCGCGTACGGAACAGTAGAAACGCATATGATTTTTGTTTTTTTTTAAAGAAACCATCACAAAGTGCCAACTTAATTGAAAGATAGCATTCACGATGCTGCTTGGATCCAACCACATACGTGTAACTTGTTTACATTTAAAATACTAGTAATTCAACGAATGCCTTTTCGAAAGACTATGTTTTAATACTGTTATACGATGTTCTCAGTTTCTTTACTTTAGTACAATATAATTTCACTTATAGAGAACTGAATATAAATGTTATTACAGTAATTCCTTCGTTCTTCTCAGAGACATTCGTCATTTCTAAGTACTGGGACCAGTATTCTCCAGTAGGTACTGTTAGCATTGCCACTACTTGCGGCCATTTGCTAAACCCTACACCTGTAAAGGACACGCAATACACGGCCGACGACTAGCTCAGAGTCGGCGCAAGCAAGGTTCCTCCTAAAAACAGGGCGAGTGCCTGTGGTTCGCTTGGCAATTCCTCCTCCGCCTCCTTTCCTCACAATCCCCGGGTCTCCTTCCTCAATCAGAACACAGTTTTAGCACTTAAAGGGTTTATTCGTAAAAACAGAACAGGGTGGTACACAAAGCCAGCTTCGGCACGAAACACATGGTTAACTACACTGCTAGCCTAACGAGAATTTTCTCCTCTCTCTCTACACGTTTAGTGAAGTTAGAAGTAGTTCATAGCACACGGTGTGGGAGGTGAGTAGATTGGTACTCACATAACGGGAGATGCGGAGTCAGCCGTCTGGCTAGGTACTGGGCACAAAGCACAATTCAAATAATACATCGTGAAGTTAGTTCACGGAGAGCGACTAGCGCGAATCACGGGGAACACAGTTGTTCTGCCGAAGGCCGGCGAAGGAATGGGTGCGGGGAGCCGCTCGGCGCTTGGCACGGGCGCCGCGCGGTGCGGGGAGAGGGGGCGGAGGGCCTGTGCAAGGGGTCAATTCGCTATTAGCTCGCACGGGAAACAATTCCGTAACGTAACAGTACTTAGGATGGATTGTCTCAAAAATTTTAACAATTCACCAAATATTTTAAGTTAATTTTCACGTTTTGTAAAAGTTCTATTCAAATTCTGTGATTATTTCAGTTTTGGGGCCGTTCAAGTATTACGTAACGCACTTGGGGAGGGGGGTCTTGTGAAATGTTACTGTGCGTTACCGGGGGGGGGAGGGGGGTTCGAATAACGCGTTACGTAACATGTTTTTCTTTATTTAGATAAAAAACTAGGGAATTAAAATCTTCCAAGTTGGCAATCCTTTTCGTTCTCGAAATCTCTTCTTTTATTTACTACCGCAAATGCGATTAAAACAAGAAGAAAGGTAGGTATTTAAGCAACTTTCCAGTACTTTGCGCAACTTAATTGTGACTTTCAGGTAAAATTTGTCATTTGGGCGTTACATAACGTTTAGGGGGAGGGGGGTGGGGTGATACGGAAAAACGTTACGGCGCGTTACATGGGGGGGAGGGGGGGGTCAAAAATCTTCAAAATTTTCGTTACGTGTACTTGAACGCCCCCTTTATGGAGCATCTGGTTTGTAATGCTATACTAATAGAACTTGAATAGAACTTACACAGAACGCGAAAATTAACTTCAAATATTTAATGAACAACCCGTCCTTAGGTTCTTGAAAGCACAGTGACTATTAATTGTCGTTTCATATTTTATAAATATACTTCGGAGGACCAAGGTTCTTCCTAGCTGAAAGCTAAGTTTTGTCTGCAAAGCTCCTAAATTGTATAGAAACCGCATATATCTACCTACGGCACCCGAATGTGACCCGAAGAGCCCATCGACAACTAAAGTAATGTAAACTAAATCACAGACTAATTTGATACATTATGGTAACATATTCTTATTATGGTCTGTGAATAATATAATGACTACTTACCAGGAAATCTCATCCAGTAGGAGACAAACAGTGGGTAACATCGTGAGCAATATTCTGCAAAAATAGAAACCATCGTAAAACGTACGAGCACTTTTGTGAAAGTGTTTATACTCAACAAAAATGTAAATAACTTATTTTGTCATAAATGAAGATTTTAGTACCTTTTATAAGAGATGTTTATGTATGGAGCGGATGGGTCCTGTCTATTTTAGGCAGAACATCATAAATGCGGCGAACAATATGAACAAGCCAAGCACTTTCTGGAGAATAAAGAAAATGTTAAATTTTCACATGTAGCAAACACTTTGCGGGTATACATAATTGTAATAAAATAACTTGGTTTTAATACCACTTTATTGTACGACGAGTATCTTTAATACATAAAACCAACCAGTTTCGATTCAACTTGAACCTTCATCAGGGTTATATGAAAACACATTACATTAATTACAGAGTTACAGTATATTTAAGTGAAGTGGCGTGAGGGGAAGGTAGGTAAAAGAGAGAGGATAAAAGTAGGTGTAGGAAAGGGGAATAAATTTTTAAATGACTACGTTTATGTCTGAATAATCTATGTCTGACAACCTCCGTAGTCGAGGGGTAAGGCTCTTGTTCGCAATCCAAAGGTTATAGTATCGAATTCCGGCGTAGGATAATAAATTATATTTATTAATTTATGTTGTTTCTCAATTAATTAAATTTGCGGCACGTTCCAAAGTGGATGATACTCTCAGTATCGCCCTGGCGTAAGACCACCATTCAGAATTGAAAAGTTTCTTGAAATGGCTTTAGCCGTGTTTGGTGACCACGTATGAAAAGCCAGGTACTTCCACCTTCCTCTTCTCAATCTCCCGCCCCTCCCCGCTACCTTCAGCCTCACAACATATCCTAATTGAGGATGTCATGGTCTCACTAGCTCCATACGGGAGCAGCTGGGACTCTCGTGCGGTATTAACATAAAAAAATATACAAAAAATCTTGGAGCCCTCGAAATAAAAAGCGTCCTTAAAAATTAAATAAAACCAATTTATTAAATATAAAATTAGATTTATAAATTAGCCCCATTTTAAACATATTACAAAAATTACTACCCCACACTAAATTTTACCCCATCTAGGTATAACCAACCTCCCCCCCGCCCCCCCACCACCTCACCAGCAAATTTGGTGTTTTCTCTCCCTCTTCTAAGTTACTTATTAATACACTGTAACTCTGTAATCAATTTAAAATGTTTTTACCTAACCCTGATGAAGGTTCGGGTTGAATCGAAGCAGGTTGGTTTAATAAATTTAACTAGCTGGTACCAGGCATGCGTTGCAATGCCATTTAATAAAGAAATTGTTTATTCCTGCGTGTCCTTTCCCATTCGTCCCATTCCCCTTCCACCTCCCCTTCCTCTTCTGCGTCCTCTTCCCTTCTCGCGTTCCCACTCCGCCTCCTCCACCTTCCTTCTCCCCACTCCACTCTCCTACCGAGTTCTCCTTCCCCCTCCCACCTCCCACCTCCCTCATTCCATACATTCAGTCCCGGTACATTCAGTTTTCAAACAGCTCGCGTGCCACCTATTGCAATTTTTTTATACAAATTTCTTAATGCCAGTGCTCACCAGTAGTTTTATATAAACCTTTTCCTGATAATACCGAACACAAACAAAAAGAATTATCCAATTCGGTGCAGTCGTTCGGAAGTTATGCGCGTACATACATTTCGGCGATTCATTTTTATTTATTTATATATACAATACAATATACAATAAACTTGTATTAAAATATAAGTAATTTTAAATAATGTCATAAACGCGAAAAGTTAAATAATGTCATAAAAGCAATGTACGCTAGAAGTATCACAAAACTTCAACTGTCACAAAATTTTAATTTACTTTTATCTAAAAAACAAAGTATGTACGTAAATTTTCGTTATTTGTTTTTGGGGTGTTGTGCCGTGTTGCGCTACCTCCTTCTTTAGCCAACGTTTCGGACATCGTTGCAGTGTCCATCATCAGGGCAGATCCGGCAGATCCGGTAGATGTGTTACCGGATCTGCCGGATCTGCCCTGATGATGGACACTGCAACGATGTCCGAAACGTTGGCTAAAGAAGGAGGTAGCGCAACACGGCACAACATCCCAAAAACAAATAACGAAAATGCTTTTGGCCGTGAAAATCTTAAAACTTATCTATGTACGTAAATATTTAATATACCAACATATAATTTATCTTTTTTATCTTTTTACATACATATATATTTGTTTAAATACACACATTTCTTTTGGAACAAACATAATATGTGATTTACTCGCCTCGGAACAGACTTTGTCTAGTGAGGCGGGTAAAAGAAAAGAAAACAATATAAATAACCATGAAACTAAATAAACGCCCGGGTTGCCGGCACTGAAACTGAAGTACTTTTCCGCTGAATGGAAACTCATGACATACCTTCAGAGTGTTCTAACTACTAAGCAGTGGCAACTTATTGAAAATAAAGTGGATGTCTCTAGCGAATAAAACTTGAAATACTGTTCAATATTTCAAAGGTATTTGTGGTTCTTAGAATTGACGCGTTAACTCCGTGCCTAAAGCAACCACTCGGAAAGCGGAAGGTTCCTAGTTCAATTCCGACCGCTCTAGTTACGTCTTTTCAGTAGATATATTTAATTAATCAACCCTGAAGTGACCTTCCAGGTAAGTATTGTATATAATTGGATAATTTTATTCAATAACAAACACCCCTGCTATAGGTCGGTCATGATGGCCTACGTGGTCGAAGGGTAAGACTATTTACCCACCATCCGAATGTCTCTGGATCGAATCCCGGCGTGCGTAATTTGTGTTATTTCGCAATTAATGCTTTTAAAAATAATATGTAGTATATTTGCTGAAAGTTCCAGAGTGGAAAATACTCTTAGTATCGCCCTGGTCTAAGACCACTATTCAGGATCAGATAAATTCTAAAAGATAATGGCCTCCATGCCGTCCTAGACACACGTTCCTGATTAAATTACTTTTTAGTCTACGTAAAGTGTTTTATGGTAAAGAAGGGGTTATTATTTTTAAAGCATCCATTCACAACAATAGTGAAGAAAAATTACCGAGAAAAGGATTGCACCACAAGAGGAAAGTCGATTTAAGCAATTTTATATAATTAGTTTCATGGTGGTTAAATTTGAATAAGGAACTCCAGTGAAAAATATTACGCTTTAAAAAAATATGTTCATATGGACTATAGACCAATAAACGCAGATTCTGAATATATAAGTTTCACTTAATAACATTAAACGCAGAGTTTTTAAAAAATCATTAAAAAGTCCATTTTTAATCGGGTCGTAAAAATACGCCGTCAAATTGGCATTATTGAAATTTTAGTAGTGACGTCACTGTTCAACGTGTCGTGACGTCACCGTAAAGTCATTGTATGGGAATGTATGATTTGACACAGGCCATCGTATTAATTAATTCGTTTATTTACATACTATTTATAGGGATTTAGTTATTGTGTTTATTGAAACATTATTTAGGCCTAAATAATGTTTAAAAAATAAAGGTATCTCTTATTAGTTTATCTCTATTATTGAAAATATTCAAAAACAACTGGACAAAAAAAAATGGTAATGTTTCTTCTAGTGAGAATACTTCGAACAACGGAATTCAAAATGGCGGTAGTTGATCAGCTGATTGCCCGATTCTATAGTAATTTTTCAGGAGTGATGACATCACACGATTCACCATACGTACGGTGGTTTTCGGGGGATCTTGAAAAATTAAAACTTTGACTATTATTTTAACTATTAAAACTAACTCTAAAAATAAAAATGCAGTTATTTAAGTTAGAAGGTCATTATTCATTAAAAAAAATTAAAAAATTGGACTGGAGTTCTCTATTAAATAGGTATATATCTGTTATTCTGATGGTACGCTACAACAATGCACACATGCAACCTATACAGCTTCCGAGGTTCTGCGGTACCTTCACGATGTTTACTGAAGGGAGAAAGCACTTATTCTCCACGTTACTTCGCCACTGACTAGCCAACATCTGGGGCAGGACACGGAATTCAACCAATATCATTGTCGTGGCTGCTTCTGAGTGGCTTAGCTCTACTCTTAATGAGCGATGGACGCAGATGATGCGGAGACCTCCCTGAAGAACTATCCTTTAATTTTGTTTATCTTATCATTTTACTCACATAGTTTCTTTTCTTTCTGTAAATGTAATGTTTGTTTGATTGCACTATCCACCCAGTCAAGCTGGATTAAAAATGTATCAATTCCAAAACGAAAAGATGTTAGAAAGAGTAGGGATTGTTATATTACAGCTTACCTGCTAATAGGTACGTTGTAATATGACAACTTAATGTTTAAAAATGCGGAAAGTAACTATTGTATGAATGGAAGTTAAAATGTCTATTCTTGACCCATACGCAGACCAATGTAACAGAAAATATGAAAACGTTGAATACTAGACGTAATTTTCCTCATCTCTACATCACAATTTTCTTAAATCAACTATTGTTTTTACGAACCACGTACACATCTTCTTGACAATTTTCTGCTTCTTGTTATTGCTTCTTTATTGTTATTCCACGTGTTTATAATGTGCATCAGACATGCTTTGATCTGTGGATAGCTCTTTATTTTTCCATTGTTTTCATATGTAGCCATGAGTTTTTACAACCGGAGTGTATCCCATAAAACGATTTTCAACAACTACTATTCAAACTTGAAAATAACTACCCCCACATTTAATAGGTTGGCATGAATGAGATTCCCTCATAAAATATACATGTATATTTTAGGTGAATGTGTATAAAAAATACCAATTTGGTTACATTTTAATAAGTGACACGCGAGCTGTTTGAAAAATGAATGTGACGGGTATGGAGGGGTGGAGGGGGGTAGGAGGTGGGTAAGGGGGAGTGTGGAAACCCGCTAGTACTACGCGAGCGAAGCCGGGGGCAAAGGGAAAAAAATGATGATGACTCTAGCTATAACTTGCTAAATAACTTCTCCAGAGACGTTCGTAGTTAGTAAGTACTGGGATGTATAATGTATATTCTCCGAAGATTGAAGGCCATTGAAAAGACCTAGTTCTTCAAACACAGAAAATAAATGTCTTTCCTGACCGAAAGCTAGATTTGATCTGCAGATCTCCAAAACTATAATCAATCCGCACGTTTACTTTCGGTCACCGGCGGCACAACTTGGCAACGACACCATGTGACCCAAAGAGCACATACATAACTAAAATAATGTAGGAATTAAAAAAATAATGTACGAATAAATCAGAGACTAATACGTCACATTACAATAATTAAGATATTTTAAGAAGATAGTAGGTACCTAATGTAGATACTAAAAATATAAATATGAAAATTGATATTTTCTTAGTCTCCTGACCAAGATATCCTGTGCTGGAGCGAAATAGCTTTTCGAAAGATTAAATTTCAATGTTTCGATATGGAATTTTCTTCAACCTAGACAATTTTGTTTTTTAAAAACTAGTAAATTTTTTTAAATGATTCCTTAAGCCTACATTTGCTGAATTTAACGTACCTAGTTAACCCCTCAGGCCTCGACCATATCCTGGCAGTAAGTCAGAATATTTCCGCTTTGCATTACTTTTAACAACGTTTATATCATATTTCTAACTGTGACAATAAGGGAGACGCAACGATTTCTATGAGACCTATTTGAGTTGTTTCGAAAAGCGAACAAATTAGCCTGACGGGTTAATAAATGATTTAATTTGTTGGTGGGAAGATCGTTTTAACTTTACAGCAAAAAATTTAGAACTTCTTAGAGACCTTTAGCCCAAAGGTAGGATTAAACTTATATATATATTCTTGACTATCTGTTTTGCTCTAGTTTTATAATTATGTGAGTTCTTTGCATTTTTATTTTTTGATTAACTTTTAATTTTTCACTTTTACGTCGTGTTAAAAGTTAGCGAGATTACTATTTTCGTGTAATTATATCTGACATTAAAAAAGTAATAATAATGAAATTGAGAATTACTTTCTGATCGTGCTCCCGTTTCTTATCAAATCCGTGTAACACGTAGAATTACTCACGAAATAAATAATCTTTAATATTCTCAGATGGTAAATATAAGGCCCCATATTGTGAGCTTGTAAAAGGCGGCAGTGAATTTACAACCCTTACACGGAGTAATAAAGTTATTTATTACACACTCGTAGACCATAAAATCTGACGTTTTAATGATGTATACACATAATAAATAATTAATTCCCTGCTCAAAAATCTTTTCAGGGTACCTTCGCTCGGTTATGGCTTTTGTAAGAAACAGATTAAAATTTTGTTTTTCATACCTACATCGTTACTAATGATATTAATGTTTTTAATTAAATATTAAAATGTTCTTCCTCTTAACCATTGGCATAGATAATATTACAAACAAGTGAGATAGGACCACGAATCATTATTCTTCTTTGTATGCCTTATCAGACCCCCCCCCCCCCCGACGTTGGCGATCACTTTGGTAAGTATATTTCTAACTTGCGCTGCCCGGAATAGATCTTCCGCACTTCTAATACCGGTCCACTCTCGTACATTTTGCAGCCAAGACATTTGTCTCCTATCAGGCCCTCGGCGATTCTCTATCTTGCCTTTTAATGTTAATTGGAGCAAGTGATATTTCTCCCCCCGAAGTAGTGTTGAGTACCTCATACAAGAGGCACCTCAAATGTCCCATACAAACACGTAAAATTTTCCCCCACCTCACAATATGTATTTGTACCAACTCTTTTTCTTTGTATTACTACAAATATGAAGGGGGGACAAATATGAAGGACGGACAAACATGAGGTGTGAGGTGGTTTGTTTTGTTGGACTACATTCGTGTCATGTACGGGACAAATATGAGGTGAGGTGTGAGGTGGTTGGTGTATTGGACTACATGTCATGTCACGTTGTCACATATGGGACAAATATGAGGTGAGGTGTGAGGTGGTTGATGTATTAAACTACATGTCATGTCACGCATAGTTTGGGACAAATGTATGAGGTGATGAGGCGTGAAGTGTTTGTATATTCTATGACGACTGGACGACCTCCGTAGTCCAGTGGCTAAGACTCTTGACTCACATTCCGGAGGTCGCGGGTTCGAACCCGGCATGCGCAAATAAATTTTATTTGAATAATTTGTGTTATTTCACAATTAATTCATTTAAAATAATATATAGTATTTGCGGCATGTTCCAGAGTAGAAGATACTATCAGTATCGCCCTGGTGTAAGACCACCATTCAGAATTGAAACGTTGCTTGAAAATGGCTTTAACCGTATTTAGTGACCAGATCTGAATAGCCAGGTACTTCCCAACCTTCCTCTTCCCCACCTCCTTCCCCTCCTCGCTACCTTCAGCCTCACAACATACCCCGATTGGGGATGCCATAGTCTCACTGGCTCCAGACGGGAGCAGTTGAGATTCTTGTGCGGTATTCACTGTAAAAAAAAAAAAAAAAAATGACATTTTTGTATTAGAACCGTGAGGTGGTGATGGGGTAAGCCAATTCATATATTGTGAATACCGCAGAAGCGTCCCAACTGCTCCAAAATTTTTGTTTTTTATTTTTTTTATTCTAAATTATTGTTAAGTGAATACCGCACAAGAGTACCAACTGCTCCAAAAAAAATTTTTTTTTTTAAATATTTTTTTGTTGTAAATTATTGTTATGTGAATACACAAAACAATAATTTATGAGCACAAGAGTGTGGAGAAGCAAAACAATAATTTATGAGCACAAGAGTCCCAACTGCTCCAAAAAATTTTTTTAACGAAAATTATTGTTATGTGAATACACATAACAAGAAAATTATTGTTATGTGAATACACATAACAATAATTTATGAGCACAAGAGTCCCAACTGCTCCAAAATATATATTTTTTTAAATATTTTTTTATTGTAAACTATTGTTATGTGAATACAAAAAATAATAATTTATGAGCACAAGAGTCCCAACTGCTCCAAAAAAAATTTTTTTTAGAATTTTTTTTTATTGTAAATTATTGTTATGTGAATACACAAAACAATAATTTATGAGCACAAGAGTCCCAACTGCTTAAATTTTTTTTTTTTAAATATTTTTTATTGTAAATTATGTATTGATAAGTGAATACCGCACAACAGTACCAACTGTGCCAAAAAAAATAAATTTTTAATATATTTTTATTTTAAATTATATGTTAAATTATATGTTAAATAATATAAATATTGTTATATGTTATGTAAATACCGCACAAGAGTCCCAACAGCTCCCAACGGAGGGAGGATGAGGCAGTGTTGAGATGAGGTGGAGGGGGTTGCTGAGGAGGGGGAGGGATAAGAAGGGAGGTGCAGGGGGGGGGTCAGAGGGGGGTGCAGGGAGGGGATCAGAGGTGGTGAAGGTGGGGAGGGGGTAGGCCTTTTTTATATCCCACCCCGGTATTTATTAGAAAACCAACACCTCTGAACCAAGAAAATCAAGCTGAAGGAAAAAACCACCCCCCCCCCCGTAAGCGAAAATATTTTGTAACACCTCACCTCAACACCTCATTTCAATATTTGAGTACCTCATACAAACTCATCCTGATATCGTGTCCTACCCAACACTACCCCGAAGTATGTGACCGAGATATGAAATTTTCCTGACTTTTACTAATTGTGAGCAGTTCTCTACCTGCTCTAGCCCGCCTGAGAATTTCTGTGTTGGTGATCATTTCGGTCAACGGGGCTTTGAGCATTCTCCGGTAAAGCCACATTTCCTGTTCATGGTAATAACTTTCAAAGTGTCCATGTCTCACATCTATACAGCTTTAGGGAATCATTATGTATATTAAACTACCTGCACAAATTACCCATATTTTCCCATATTACTATACCAAACCTCTTTCTTCCGATCTGCCGAAACCGCTTTTACAGTCCGCGAAGATTGGTCGTAGCTCGGCAAATCAGCTCGCTTAATTCCATACCATATCTCCTTCTGTTTCTGTAATCCATACACTTTACCGTGTCTCTATTTATTTTACTTATTAATCTTTAATTAGCTCATTTCATCGTGCGGGCCAACAACTTACACAATTTTTATTTTATTTATTTATTTAATACTACATTATACACACGAAATATAAAAAAAAGAAACGAAGAATATTTGCGTCTTACTAGGAGAACCTGTGCTGAGGGGGACTTTATTTTGGATAAGTTTTCAGTGACTTACATGGTAGAAATTCATGATCTGGGTAATGTTTTTGCAGTATATTTAATATATTAGTCAGTTCTTTTTCTGATAGTTTCTTAAGCTAAGATTTGATGTCCTTAATTTAGTTATGTTTTGTTTTAATTTGTTTGATACTCTGTGGAAGTTTGTTTTATAATTTTTTTTTTGCTAAAACTTTGGAGCTTCTTTATCCAAAGACAATATTACACTTACATTCAACAAGTCTATTTGCTTGGCTCTGGGTTTACGATTGTGCTAGGTGTTTGCCTCGTTGTCTTTTTTGAGGTGATAAACCAGAATATTTTTGATATTGATTTTTTGTGTACTCAGAACATAAAACTGTTTAAAAATTTCTGTTGTTGACATCCATACGGGAACCTTTAGTATGTTCTTTTTAATGCAAATCCGCGTTATTTTTGGTCGTTTTGTAGGATTTGATGCTGTTGAGCCCAATTCCATTATTTTGTATTCCAAGTAGAGGGGCATAAGGCATAATATTATGGTCACTTTAGGTAGATCCCTAGTTGGCAAGATATTTCGTAATTTTTTGAAAAGTAAATGAGTTTTTTATCTTCTATTTGGCAGGCGGGTATGGGTAACACCGCCCCAGGAACTATTTATTGGATAACCAACACCTCTGCCATAGGCCAGCCCAAGTGATTCGCTCCTTTGGTGACTTAACAGGGTTTATCGGGTTCATAGAGGTTTTTAAAGGTCTTGGCGGCCGATGTGTATGCCCACCTGCTGCGTGGCGGGCCGGATCGAGAGAGACTGGTTCTGATGAGGTCTTTTGACCAGTCAAGCCAGAATCCCTGGACCCGTCGTCTTGCATCGCAGTTGAAGGAACGGATTCATTCGTCAGCTACTCCTGGACCCAATGACTCCCAGATTACTCACCACCCCTCATACCTATTTCCTTCCCAGTACTTTCATTTCTTCCTTTCCTTAAAAAAACCCTCCATGGAGCATCTCCTAAGATGACGTATTCTCTGATGGAAATTATTTTCTTCAGGGCTAATGTAAAAAAAAAACAAATCGAAACTCTGACTTCTGATCTGTATGGCTTACGAAAGGTCAAACATGATTAAAGAGTCGCTTGAACGTTCTTTTCGAAGTCATCAAACCAACTGACAAGGAAAATGGCAGACTTTAATGAAATAAATCTATCACAACTTAATACAACAAATTAAAAAATAATAATTGGTTTAGGATAAAATATAACTACATTCATATAAATACTCGTGTACATCGCGGTGCGTGTAATTACGAAGTTTTTTTGCCTTATTATGTGTATCGTTAAATTTTTTTTAGGAAAACCTCAAGTTGTAATATTTAATCTTTGAAGATAATATTAATAACCCTGAAAAGAAAAGCGTGAAAAAAAATCGATCGCATCTAGGAATTGAAGGAATTGTAGATGTTGATAGGGTCTAATTAGCTCAGTGGTAGAGCAAATCCTCGACAAGTCTGAGGACCCGGGTACGATTCCTAGATTCGACAGAATCGTTTTTCTGATTTTTCTGTTTATTATCTTTAATGATTAAACGAAAATAAATAACTTTAATTAAACTAATGTTTTAATTAAAAAAATATGTGTTAAATTACATATCATTTGACAATATTTATTAAAATAGTGGTAAAAAAGTTAATTGTTATCTATCATTCTTCGCTAACTAACTAACCATCACGCCGTTTCCCCGCAGGGGTAGGCAGAGAGGACGAACCGTCAAACATCCCGGTCTTGACACACATTCCTTGCCTCGTTTACATTCATACAACGTCTCACACATTCTCTTCTATTATTCTGACTCTTGACATGGCCCGACTCAAGTATCTGATTCACTTGGTCGTGCCATGTCTTTCTTGGCACGTGCCATGTCATCATTGTTCACAATACTCTTTAAAGTATTGTAAAGAAAGTCATTTTAATGAACGAGGAAAGGAGTGTAAGGAGAATATATGACGCAAACGCGATCAGATAGGGTAAAGGGGGGCAAAGTGGAAGGGGTGGGCAAAGTGGAAAGTTCACATAAAACAAAAAATAGTGACTTCCCCCCCCCCCCCGTTGCGCTCACTTACCGCAAGTCGCATGTCGCCCTTGTACCCCTGATGAAATTTAGCACGGCTGCGACGACCCGACGAACGACTTACGAAAACATTCAAATTTCAACGGTTGATTTTTCATTGAAAGATGAGGATTTAGTTATATGCTATTTATTATTGCATTGCATATAAGTATTGTCCAACGTTATTTTAATACGTCTGTGATATTTTGATACGATTTTTCGATATATATTTTTTTGTTCCTTTCACACCATTTGGGCAAAGTGGAAAGTTGTATGTGAGGGCAAAATGGAAACCTTTCAACTTTGCCCGCGCTCGTGAGTTGTCCAGTTTTACTCAAACATAACAAAAATCTTTTGGAAGAAAAAGTAGCCAAAATGATGAAAATTATCAAGGAAGGAGAGCAGAAAGTAAAAAATACAAAAGAAAATAAAAATTGAGAAAATGGAACAGAAAAAGAAAATTTCAAAAAAACCAAAAATTTGCAAGAAAGATGAGAAACCATTTTCTCGAAGAGAAACAAAGTTAAAGAGAAAATTAATTTTCAACCTCAGCCTGGCACATCAAAACAACAACATTTTACACTTTGCATGTTTTGCAAAGAAATTTAAACTGATCCTCCAACTGAAGAATGGATTCAATGTGTGATGTATTGCATTAATCAACAGTGAAAATAAGAAAATGTCGTAGATTCCACCTTACGAATGGATAAATAATATTTCAGACTATAAAACGGACACACTTGCGACATCTATCGGATCAAAGTAAATTGAATTCTTGTTGACAGTAGGGACCTATAAATTAAACAGATTGAGATGAATTTTGATAAAAAGATCACAGATGGTATTAAAAAAACGTCACGACACAGGGAAAGACCCTTTCTTTAGGCTCAATTCACAAAATTGATATTTTAACAGCCAATCAGGTCTAAGCAGAAAGCTATAAATAATTAAGCAGACCAATCACAAAAGTGAAAGGCGTATTCATATTTTGAACAAAGAGATGGACTTTGAACTAGGCAATTAGTCAGAGATTAATGGGAAAAAATATCGTCATCAACCGAAAGATCACTACACTATAATGTAAACAGGGTCTCACGCCCGGTGCATTGGATACAATGACCCTAGATCTAATGTAAACAATCGGTGCAATAGAGGTATCGGCAACCGCAAGAAACGAACAAGTTAGTCCATATTATGTTGAAAAAATTATGCAAGAAAATAACAAGAAAAATTATAATAAGAGGTAGATAAAGAAAAGACGTGGGAAACATAGGAAAAACTACTGCAAGAATATTCAGTTGTATAACGAGTACGTGATCAACAATAGGAGTCCAGATTCGGAGAGAAACGTACGTTTGATATTTAAAAGGAAGAAAAACGCTGGAAATTAGGAATGTCACCTTTAGATGAAGCAATAAAGTCCTGGAAAACGATTTGAAAAGAAAAGCTAATGAAAAAAATGGACGTTTAAACGGAAGTGTTTATTGAACAATATAAGATTTCGACTTAATTTTGCATTTTCAGACGAGTTTAAATAGATAACGTTATATATTTGAAATAGGGTGGTCATTCTAGTCACATTGCGTTAGATAAAGTAAACGGAAGGGGTTGTTTTACGTCAATTGTTTGAGGAGAATTCTATGGGAGATAGGACAGACTGAAAGGAAAAATGAAACATTATTTGGGTTGACGATCTCACACGTGATTTTGTTGTTTAAACAATAAGAAAACGAACATGATATTAGGTGATTAAACCCATTTTAATGGCTTTTAGGACGATAAAAATTATCATTGGTCTTATGGACAGTTTACTTAACTAAAAAACCATTATATTTTATTACCCTCGAATAAACGCTGAGTTATTGGTGAGTACATCGAAGTCCAGACCTAAACACATGTCAAATTTTAAATTAATGTGGATTTCGGTAAGAAAAGGACGGAATTTGGGGGATGACCCATATGAAGTAATAAAAATTGACATATATTTAAGGGCCGAAGTGGAAGTTTCTCCTATAAAAAATGTGGAAAATAACATAAAAAGTAGTAGTATATAGAAAATGAAATTTTCTAAGAGGTGACATACATCGAAGACGAAACGGGGGGTAGTAAAAAAAGAAAATAAAGACAATTAAAAGATGATTCCGTAAGGAAAACTCATGAAAATTCAGAAGTATCGATGAAAACAATAAATTTGGCTTGGAATGTAACTAATCATATAATTGTGGAAAGTTACATGAGAATGAATGAGGAAAATCAAAGAAAGAACATCGTGGATAAAAGGAAAATAAGAGAAAATAGGAAAATTCGAGTCTACGACATAAGTAGAGACGATGCAGCTTAAAATTGAATTGATCCATATAGGTGGCATGAAGATATGGAGGAATTTAGTAAAAAGAAAATTGGAAAATGCATATTAAAAGTTTTGGCATGAGTTTGTTCATGTTCTGGTAGCTATAAACAAAATTGAGAATTATACACAATTTATTGAAGACGTACCTATTATATTTTGAGAAAAAAAAAGGATACGAAAATCATGATATTTGAGGTAAATTCGTAAGACCAGCAGACAAAGGAATGAGGGGCATTTTGACGTAATATCGCCGGTCCGATCCTGGAAAAATGTTTAAACGAGATAGGGCATGAAGAAAGTCATGAAAGGTGGACCTAACGACAGTTAAACAAAAATGACAGAATCGATATATGAAATCTCGAGTTGTTAGAGGTTAAATTCGTGGATCAAAGATAGCTTAGATAGGCCATTCTAATCCTGGGAAGGGTATATAATCTAGGACATGGGGCATTTGGGAGATCGATCGTCGGATATTCAAACGTGGAAGTTACGTGACGTGACGTCTAAAGCGGTTATTAATTGAAAATTTTCTAAGTGTTATAAGTTTTATGACTCTGAAATAATTGGAGTCAAGTCAATAGAAGTGATTTTGGACTTAGTACCTTGAGAGTGTTAGATAAAATGCATTTTAACAGAAAGTTCTAAGTGTCTAAAGTTTGGTATTAAATTCAGTGTAAGAAATTAGTACCATTAATAATAATTAATTAGATTCAGTGAGGTGATTAAATCATAAATTTAAATTGTGTTGGTGGAAAGTGTTGTGCTGTATTTGGCAAATTTAAAAGCAGTGTTTAGTTAAATTTTAGGACTAAATACTTGGCAAAAAAAAAAAAAAAAAAATCACATCAATAATAGTTCCTTAAATAAAGTGCAAATCGAACGTAATAATTTATCACAGGATTAATCTAGTGTTAGATAAAATAATAATAATAAATATGGACTTTAGACTAAATAATACAAATTATTAAATTGTTGTTAAATGAGATTGTGGTAACTCAATAATAATAATTATTTCGGAAAGTTTAAATAAATAGTAAAATACGTTATCTTACTGCAAAATAAAAAAGGGATCGGTGACAAACAAAATAAAATAATAAATCTCTTATTTCGTAAATAATCGTGAAGTGGTTATTGCTTAAAAATTATAATTTAAACGGAATGTTATTTTAACGATGGAATAATTATAATAATGAATCTGGAAGTTAAAACAAATAATAAATAAATAAGCATGATAATAATCTATTCGGTATTTAATTGTATAATACTTTTTTGCTAAATAAAAGTACGGTAGAAAAACGAACACAAAATAAGTAATTAAGTGTTAAATTTAATTTAAAAAGTGTTAAGTTAACCAACGAGTTTTGAAATAAAATGCAGTCAGAACGATAAACATCATTTAATTTAGTTAGATTAAACGGGAATAAAATAAAATTGAAGTCGGAAAAATTTTAGTTGAATTTAGTTGATAACATAAGAATAGGTATTAGGTAAGGAAAACATAACAAGGTTTTACCGTGTAGCTCCCGGATGGATAAAAACCTTAAAGGGGTAAGTTTATTTAAAAAAAAAAATAAAATAAAAAAAAAATCCAGGGTCCAAGGAGAAAGCGGCATGCATCAGACAGTTGGTATTTGAATAAATTTTATAACAAGATATTACTTGCTTAATATGTGATATGTATCTATATTAAAATATTATATATAAAATAGATATATTTATGTATATGTATATATATATATATATATATAAATATATTATTCCAAGAAAGTTTTAATCAAAAGAAACACACTTATATTAAAAGTAAAGGTATCGATTTCGAATGCCTACCTTTGAATTTATCAGTTACTTTTAAAATAGTTATGTGTTTGTCAAATTTCCAAGTCAAAGTTTTGTATTTATTTTAATATATGTACTATTTATTATAACTTCAGCTAATATAAAATGATCAAAAAATGAGTTATGATATTAGAATTTATTTTAACAATAATATAATTATATATATATATCAGTATATTTAATTATTGAGACAAAATATATATGTATGTTTATGTATGCATTATAATTATATTTATCGGGGAACAGATTAGACATCTGCGAAAAGGAAATTACCACTATTAAATTCAAAAGAAAAAAAATAGAACCATATAAGCTCGCGTTCAAGAATGTTCAAAAAAAAAACAAATATCTCATGTTTGGAATCTAGGTCACGAGGACAGCGGGAATGTTTACATAATTGAAATTGTTTATAAAACAATTCGGTCATTGGGGCACTGGGTCAGATGCTTCTAAAGAAAGATGTTCTGGGGTCTTTGATAGGTAGTTGACAGGTATTAGTATTGATTTTAGAATGGGACAAATTCATGAAATTGCGCAATTATAGGAAAGTTTTAACACAATCTTTAATTTGAACATGAAGAGATTATTTTAGGATTGAACAATTTGAAAATAAATAGATTTATTATAAGCTAGACAAATAATAGGTACATCAAACATTTGGAAAATCACGGGTTAGTTTAGGAGTGTATTGAAGAATTACATGGAATATTCGAGGAGAAATTTATAGAACAATTACTCTCGTAGGTATCAATCATTTATATGAAACAGTTGACAAATCATGGGATAGTCAAATAGAAGAGTATTGAAGAATTACAAGGAAGATTCGAGTAAAATTTTGTGGAGTAATTACTCTCATAGACATCAATCATTTACAAGAAGCAGTTGAAAAATCACGGGATAGTAAAAAATTTTACCAAAAGTTGAACCTTGGGGAAAAATTTAGCAAACAGTTCAACAATGGGAGGCAGTGGTTGCTCCTTAAAAAAAAAAAAAAACAAGGACCATTAACCAAACACATAATAGAGATGGCAATCTCTTAAATAAAATTGTCAACCAAACAAATCAAAAAGCTTGGAATTTCCGGCACTCCAGAACAAACCGAAAATAATTTCTTATTCTATTAGTATCTATTAATATGACCCACTATTATCATGTATGTATTCGGTCATCGGCTAAGGTTTTGTGCAGAATTCCTTTTCACGAAATCGGAGCTCGGAATTTGAGACTAGCTAGCCTTAAATTGCGAGTTATAATCCTACCCAAACGTAAGTTTACATATATATCTTTTTATGTACTGTACATTGATTGATGTGGACCCGCTTACAGCTAGCGTTTTAGACTCGACAGAGTTACTCTCACATCATTTTCTGTACGTGGAGGGAGGATTCACGACCCGTAACTCTACACAACACCGTGAGTATATGATTGCACATAGGACGAAACCGGTTCGCCCTAAGTAAATAGTAGACCTTGGAGGAGTAGGAATTTGGGGGTATCTAGGCTCGGATGACGACCTGAAGGCAGTGCATGATGGCAAGAGGAAGGACGGTTAGGACGCGATAACTTAGGTATCAATTAACCGATCCGCGCCAGAAGATTGTGCGAATTTCTAGTAAGAATCTGATCACCTGGTTTACTTGTAGGAGGAGGGCGCCAAATTTTCGGCAGAAAAGGGGTATTCTGAGTTCGTCTAATTTGCAATCTATTAATTACATTAACCTACTAAATCCATCTTTATATGTACCTTATAGCAGCTGAATCATAATGGAGGGGCGCCAAGCAGATACAAGATACAATCATAATCAAATTTACTAACATTTAACCATTTGAGTTACATTCAATAATCTATTCAATTAAACATGTGAAATTTCAATAAGTACAGTCTATTTACGAGTTGTTAGGATGTAGGGAATCATAATAAGCGACAAAGGAAAGTTAGCCCATTTAGAGAAATTATTTAAAGTTAGATTTGCAAGAGAGAGACCAATACAGTTTGAAACTCAACGCTCTGTTTAGAATCAACAGGTTACCACAAAAGAGAAAGTAATTAAAGTCCCATATCATAAATCAAAAAAATTACACAACGTTTGATGGAGTTTAATTACAACATAAATACGAACATATTTACGTTCAAGGTCGTAAATAACGTATTCATTAGTTAAGTACATATATCTCTAAAGGTATGTAGTACAAGGGAGCTTTAAGTAGCTTTCTGTAGTTATCAAGGAAAATAAGGGTCCAATTTTCATGAAGGCTTGTGTGACGTAGGGGAGGAATTTTCCGTCCCTACTATTCACATGCAAAGCCTTAAAAATTTAAATATCGATCAGAGCCAAGAGAAAAGAAAAAGAAGAAAATATTACACACTGGTGCCAAGTGCCCAGGAGTAGAAAAATAAAAATAAATCAGCATAAAAAGGAAGAAAGGTGAAACATCACAAATGTTATGTCTATCTAGAATGGGCACATGAACTGTGTGTCGATATTGGAATGATGGAAAATTTACCTGCTTTAATTGCCAATCCCATTAGAGGAATCATGCTATCGTATTCTGTATTTTATTATTCTGTATTATATGTTTCCACTTTACCCTTTCCACGTTTCCACATTGCCCTGCTATGCGGGCAAAGTGGAAAAAAGTTAGGTTTTCAAAACTGGGTCTCCATTACCAAAACTGTTCTCTTTTAGTATTATTTTTTTTCAATTAGCAAAAATATGGAAGTTTCTTGTTTAAATAAACTTTTAAAAACTTAAAAAAAATAACATTTTCTTAATTAATCTGTATACTAAAGTTAAGTTTTCTACTTTGCCCCCCCCCCCCCTTCCCCTACTTGAGTTGGGCAATGTCAAAAGTCAGAATAATAGAAGAGCATGTATGAGACCATGTATGAATGTGAACGAGGCAAGGAGTTTGTGCCAAGATCGAGTTATTTAGCGGTCCGTCCTCTCTGCCTACCCCTGCGGAGAAACGGCTTGATGGTTAGTTTGTTAAGTCATTTTAATAAAAATAAATTATTTCATAATAAATTGAATTTGTAATTATTGAGGAAGTAATATAAAACTTTCTATGACATTTCAACCACTCTTCTCTTCTATAGAAGTGTGTTAGGGCTTTACAAATGAACTCAAATATAACGTTCAATTTCGAAGCTAAAACAACCAATTAATATTTGAAATGTCAATATTATGAGCACCTTCATGCGAGTATTGAATGGTTTTTCATTGGAAAAACATAAAACCACCGAGGAATTCCAGGTATCTGCGCCATTTGATAAATATGTCACAAGCTTTTTCGATATTATTTATCGCACCGTAATAACGCGGGTATCACGCCACCTTGATACCGGAATAATCTCCAGATTATTCTCACCATATCAATATCAATTTACGGGGATGTTGTTGTTTCATAAACGAAATGGCCCCGGGTCGGAAGGCCAAATTGCCGTTGCCGTATGACTAATTCAAATGCGAAACAAATCATTTTCATACTATGATCAGTACGTAATCAGGAAATAAAATAGATATACTAGTTTTTTGATCCCCCGTTATAGTTCACTTAACAAAAAAATCATTTACGAGCTTATTTATTTATTCGACTAAACTAAACCTCTGAACCCTCGAAAAAATACAAATAAAGTTGTGTACAACTAATGGGCTTATTGGATTATGCTTCTAATTTATGTTCTACATGCAGATATTGCTTCATTTTTATTTTTCACATTAGTTCCACACAAGACGCCCTGAAGAAAATAATCCCCCCCCCCCCCCCAGACCCTGTATCGTATTTGGGGATGCTGTGAAGGGTCTTTTAATGGAAGGATAAGAAGTTCTGTAAAGAAAAAAAGGTATGACGGGTGGGTAGAAATCTGGGGGTCAAATGACGTCAAGACGTATGAATCCATCCCTTCCACTGCGGTGCAAGGCGTTGGGTCCAAAGAGTCCGGTTGTAGAGATCTAAGCTAGATCTCCCGATCCGGCCCACCACCCAGTAGGTGGGCAAACTCATTCACCGCAAAGACCTAGACAAACCACACCCTATGAACCCTGCCACTCCTACTAAGTCACCAAACTTGGAACCATTTGGGGTGATCTACGGTAGAGGTGTCGGTTATCCATTAAATATTAAATGTATCCCGGGACGGCGGTACCCACGCCCTCCATCCAAAATGTAAACAAATGAAAATAACAAAGAATACGTTTTACGACATTTTTTCTCACATACAGAATTAAAGTATTTTCATAGGTACATGCGTAAGTTCATAAAAAGCAGTGTCAGGGTTTGCAAAAAATTTTTATAACTGCGTAATTTCTTTTAATATTGTTTTTTTTTCTGAAATGTTGTTTATGTGCACTTGACTGGTGAGTGACTATTCAAACTTTATGTTACTCGTGATGTGTCTGGTACCTACAGACTTTTCAATATTCCTCTCCTTATTTCCTTTTAGCCCCACAACAATCACAAAACCAGGTTGTATGGCTCCATTGGCTCGAAACTTTAGTTTGTGTAGGTATGTTAAATTATTTTAGGACTCTTTATTGAGCTAAAATGACTTGAAGGAAGAAGATCAACTCACACAAAAAAAAACATTCCCAGAAATCTAAAATTGATAATTGGCAATTATTCATTATAAGACTTAGGTATGGTCATATAAAAATACCTCGTGTCGGCTTCTAACGCCTCTCGAAATTAAATTACCTACAATTATTAATTGAAAACAGTTTTACAAAAGTAATTCAATACGGTTTTCGGTTAGTAATTTATTGGAAATAATTAAGTTTAATTGAAAAGTGGCAAGGTTGTTCGACAACATTATACTTTAATAATTAGCCACCGAGAGGCTGAAAAATTATGCCTAGTAAAAATTGTTTGAGCAACGTCTGTTGAAATTCTATATAGCTGAATGTTCCACGTGAATAACTATAATTTTAGGCTTTGATCGTTGGAAATATTCTTTAGAACCTTAATAATTTTTTAAACTACAAAGTGCGCATTATAATTTGAAAAATTACTCTTCGTGTGACTTCACATAAAACTAGATGAGGTACGTAATTACTTCAGAGGGTTGACTAAACCAAAGCGCAGTTCAGATGCTACGTAAGTTCAGGGATCGCGGTTAGTGTTCGCAAATCCCACACCTTTTGCAAATCCCACACCTTTCGCAAATCCCACATCCATTACAAATCCCGTGGTATTTTTATTAAATTGAAATAATGGTGACATTTCATAAACATGTTATTGTTTTTCGGTATCAATTATTATCTTTGAATTTAGTGTGATATAAAAAATCATTTAAAAGGTAACATAGTAAGTCATGTAAGTAAACTTTTCGCATTAATCGCCTTTCGTACTATTAATATTAAGCGGACAGATATTGAAAAGGTAATACGATTAATACTTTAAGAAGACTTTGATTTAAAAAAAAAACAGAATGTGCATTTTACATGCGGTAGAAGTGAAACCTTCAGAAAACTAAAGTAGGCAAGAGTTGGGAGGATACGAAGCTCCGCCCAAAGAGGAGACCGATTATACTATCTCGTTTTCTCACTGGCTGAATTCTATACAAATATGAGTTGGTCTCTTTTTAGTATCGCTATTCTTCGTTTCATCGAGTTTCAAATCATAACGGTGCTAAAGAAGTTTTCAATTCGAAAGATCGTAAAAAACATTAATGCCACTGACAGGATAAAAAGTTCTGTAAAGAAAAAAAGGTATGACGAGTAGGTAAAAATCTGGGGTCAAATGACGTCAAGACGTATGAATCCATCCCTTCCACTACGGTGCAAGGCGTTGGGTCCAAAGAGTCCGGCTGTAGAGATCTAAGCTAGACCTCCCGATCCGGCCCACCACCCAGTAGGTGGGCAAACTCATTCACCGCAAAAACCTAGACAAACCACACCCCATGAACTCTGCAGTCGTTTGAGAATAATCATCTTCGATATTAGAAATATTATTTAAAAATAAAAAACATTGAAAACGTAACGTAAATAACGTAAAATAAACATTTTAAGAATATTTTCATGAAAAATAAGATTAACAACGAACATTTGTGCACCAGCAGCGGAAAACGCTCTCTTTAATGGTTTTGGTAGAAATTTAGCATTTTTTTAAATAACGCGATCTTGCTGAAATTTCGCGGATTTGCGGGATTGCAAGATGTGGATTGCAAATCCTAATCGCAGTGTCTGAGTTCCGGCCCTAAATATTGGAGTAGACTACGACTACCACTTTAACGAAATTTAATAATCGATTCGACAAAGTAAAAAGCGAACCTCAAAACCCATCTCGGAAGAAAGTCAATTCCAAAAATAGACTATTGGTTCGTCCTCGTAGACTGAAAAACCTTATTATTATGACATATTTTCATTGCATTATTGCGTCGACTTTGTTTTTCTTCTTATTTTTTAATCTCAAAGATGTCTATAAATACAAAATATAAGTAGTTAACCCCATAAAGCATCATTTGATAAAAGTAGAATGGCATCAAATAATAAGTAAGAATTAAAATAAAACCAATCAATTTATATACACCAGTAATTTAATCAAAACTATCAACATGATTTGAAACCAATGGTTTCTTCGACAGGATAAAATGAAAAACACGAGGATAAAATAAATAAAAATACAATATTCTAATTTTTTCGCTAAGCCCCTTGACATTTTTTTACATTAGCTCCACTAAGGTCCTAAAGAAATAATTCCTTTGGGGGCCTATGTCATCTTTGGGGTGCTGTATGGAGGGTTTTTTCAGAAAAGAATAGAGAAGAAGTACTGGGAAAGAAAAAAAGTATGAGGGGTGGATAGGAATCTGGAAGTCAGTACAGAAGTAAGGGACGTATGAATCTAACCCAGCCACTGCGGTGAAAGGTGATGTTCCGAGAGAGAGCCCTGCTGGAGAGATTAAAAGGTATCCCTCAACTAATCTCTCCCGATCCAGCCTGCTACGCAGTTGGTGAGCAGACGCATACGCCACCAAGACTACAAAAACGTCACCCTTTGAACCCGAATTTTAAAGCTAAATTCCTGCTAACTCACCAAATGTAGCCAACCACTTGGGGTTACCCATGGCAGAGTTGTTGGTTATCCAATAATTGGTTCCTGGGGCGGCGATACCCATAGCGGTCTCCTAAATAGAAAACTGTTGAAAAGCCAAGAAATAATGTGAAACGTGGGCAAAAGGCTTATCATATTATAGTAAGAAATCTCAAGTGGCAAAAATAATGCCTTTCTAACGCGTAATAATTTGCGTATTTACGAATAAATTTTGTGGAACCTCAACAAAAACCATAACGAATCTAACGACAATAGTTCCATGTCGTGTAATATTCCAATAATAACCGTTGACTAATTTTTTATGATTATTTACTGCTTTTATTTCTCGACGTTCGTTACTTTTATCGCCTTTGCCACCCGTTCAATTATCGTAACGCAAAAAACTAGTGGTTTTGTTATGGTTCATTGCTTTGCTTTTTACGTTTCTTTTTATTTCATTTCATTTTGACCGTTAGACTAGCGTACAAAACAAAATAACGAAGTCAATTTCATGGCTTGTCATTCAAATCCAATTTGGTATGATGTATGAGTTTAGTATTGTAGATACAAATTGCTAGAGGTCGCTTTCTTTTCCTGCTTCTTCGTAAGCTGGCGGGCGTATTGGAAGCTTAAAAACATAATGGAAAGACCAACGCCGCAACGTGAGTCGACTCTAAAAGACTTCGTGTTTTTCCATCATAAAGCTACGTACCAGGCTGCCAGGCAAGCATAAAATAGCGGGGGTGTGGGCTGTCCGCGCTCGCCCTTGTTTCCAGAGATATTGTCCGATTACCTGTGGCGTGATTACCTCTGCGATACAAGATACCTATTCGACCTCACGCTCCCCTGGTACTTTCATAATTGTAGTTGCTGATGTCAAAAAATTATTAAATTAAGATGCTTTGGATATATGTAAAATGTCTCATAAGTCATCTCCAGAGACATTTCGATATTTATCAGTACTGGGACCAATATACATGCTATGTTGAATATGTTTATTAAAAGACTAAGTCCTTTCTAACTGGAAGCTAGGTTCGTTTACGGAGCTATAGGATTTTAATGACTCTGCACATCTACCTTCGGCAAATTACGCAAACGAGACCATATGATCCGAAGAGACCATAGACAACTAAAGCAATGTGATAAATAATTATGATACATTATAATATGCAACGGCATATAAATTTTAAATGTTTTTTTATTAAGTTAACTTCGTTTTATCCTTTTTTTATCTACTAATTACAGTTGTTGTGATATGTATATGTTCTTTACCACGATCTGATTGTACTATTGTTACAAATAGGATATACGTACAAAAAATTAAATTCGTGATAAGGGCATATTATTATGCATTTCAATTTTTTTTTGCAGATATCCATAACGACCTACGTTGTTAAGGGGTAAGGCTCTCGACTAGCAATCCGAAGATGGCGTGTTCAAAATCTATCTTGGGAAAATAAATTTCATTTGATTAATTTGTGTTATTTCTCAAATTTTTAATTTAAAATAATATTTAGTATATTTATGGCACCTTCCGGAGTGGAAAATACTCTCAGTATCGCCCTGGTGTATCACCATTCACAATTTAAACTTTGCTTGAAATAGCTTTATCCGTGTTTAGTGACTAGATCTGAATAGCCATGTACTTCAGACCTTCCTCTTCCCCAATTCCTTCCCGTCCTCTTACTACCTTGGGCCTCATAACATAACTCAATTGAGGATGCCTCTCTGGCTCCAGCACTTGGTACTTTTTTGCGGTATTAACAAAAAAAAATCAGATTCAAAAAGCAATTCACACGTAGTAGAAGTGAAACCTTCAGAAAACTAAAGCAGACAAGAGTGGGGAGATTACGAAGCACTTTTTATATCTTTTATTTCCTCTTCCCCAATTCCATCCCCTCCCCTTACTACCTTGGGCCTCATAACATAACTCAATTGAGGATGTCTCTCTGGCTCCAGCACTCTGTACTTTTTTGCGGTATTCACAAAAAAAATCAGATTCAAAAAGCAATTCACACGTAGTAGAAGTGAATCCTTCAGAAAACTAAAGTAGACAAAAGTGGGGAGATTACGAAGCACTTTTTATATCAATGTGAAGATGAGTTTTTCCATATTTTTGTAGTCGAATTCCAGTTCACCTTTTCCTGAACATTTGGTCATCTTACTAATATTTGTGTTATCTTCTTCGGAATCGCTAGACGTCGCTTTCTTTTGCCTATTCATTTTGGAGCGGACTGAAGATTGGATATTGATTTTACAAAAATAAGATTCGTCAGATTCGATCCTTGATCCTCTGAATGTCTAGCCGCTGAAGTTCGTCAGGCCATATTATAATGGAACCGAGTATCCGTTAATTAAATAAATATTTTATTGCTGTCTCATTCTCTCGCAAGCTAAATCCTAAAGATTTATGTGTTTGTCTCTTTTTAGTGTGGCTCGCTTGCGTTTCATCGAGTTTCAAATCACAACAATGCTAAATAAATTTTCAATTCAAAATCTACCTATCAAAAACAGTATTATGTGGAGCGTACCTTCTTATAAAAACTTTAATTGTCATGTTTTATAACTGAAAGGTTACATTTTGGAGCACATGAGTACTGTATAGATAGACAATTCTACTTCATAATAATATTTAAGTCCATCACGTTAACACGTAGTTTACAAGTATAAGAAGCTTACATCTGAAGTTGTCCGCCTACATTCAATTCAAAGTATGAAACTGCTTCTGACTTATTAGCATGTTATAAATCGATTATACAGGGTGGCGCAATAATCACCCTATCGGAAGTTGTAGAATACAAACAGACAAGCAATGGAGCGCTACACTCCGCAAGAGCGTGGAATAATTGTGTCAATTTAAGCTTTAACGCCTTTAGCTATTTTGTGTCGAAAGTATCATGAGCGACGAGGCGCATTCCCACTTAAACGGTTACGCCAATAAGCAAAATGTTCATTTCTGGGGCACTGAAAATCCGCGTATCTTGCACGAAGAGCCTTACATCCATTCAAAGCCGCTGTGTGGTGCGGGGTTCAAGCGGGAGGAGTGATTGGGCCGTATTTTTTGAGGACGCCATTGGCATTACTGTCGCTGTTACTGGCAAACGCTACAGGTCCATGATAAACGATTTCTTACTTCCGGAATTAGATGAGCGGGGCTTGGAACATGTGGTTTCAACAAGACGGTGCAACCACGCATACAGCACGAACCACAATGGATATTGTGAAGGAAGCGCTCCCTGGTCGGGTAATCTCTCGTTTTGGCGATTTGGCATGGCCAGCAAGATCACCCGATTTAACCATCCCAGACTTCTTTATGCCAACAAGCTTCAGATAATCGCAGCCCTTAAGGAGAATATTCGACAGGAATGGGAACAGTTATCACCGGAAATCTTGCGGAAAGTCATGGAAGATGCGATGAAACGGGCACAAATGTGTATCCAGCCACTTGACGGATGTCATCTTTTCAACTTAACAGAAAATATTGTGAAAGTCCAAATAAAGATTTTTATTACTCAAAATAATCTTTTTTTATTTAGTAAAAAAGTTATTCAATAACAAAATTGGATGATTAATTTTGCGCCACCCCGTATAAACAAATTAAAAAAAACATTCTGTCGGTAAAAACATATACATACGTTTTGGCTTTTAAACCTTATTCAAGTTGCAGCTTTTCCAAGTAGATAACATAAACAATTCTATTTATAAAAAAACGTTAATGCGCATTTCCCAACAAAAACCAGATTACATCAAAGGTTAAGGAGTGTTTCATGTTCACCATTCGAGGATATTCTAAAGTTAGAACTTAACAAGGGGCGATTGTTTTAAGATAACAAACACATAGGCATAAAGACAAATTCGCACTGAAACACGCTTACAGTTTTATAATAGAATGGATACACACGGAAGGGATGGTTTGACACAGAGCAGATAACGCAACCCCCTTTAGCGACTGCCCCTAAATAGACTTCCGTAGAGGTCAATTTGTATAATGGAGCCTTGATCGATAGCCGAATGCGTATTTTTAGAGGACCCCGATTAAAATAACAACGTTCTCTCTGAAAAGGGTTCAAATTGTGATGAACTGGGGGTGGCTAAATTTTTATACTGATTTTTTTAATGTCTGCACAAAAGAGGTTAGAATGTAGTTTTATTCTGTTCTGGGAATGAAAAAGTTAAGCAGTGTGATAAGGAATCTGGGAGTCAATGTGTCCAGGAGCGACGAGCGTATGAATCCATCACTTCCACTGCGGTGGAAGGCGATGGGTCGTTAGAGTCTGGATGGAGAGGTCTAGGTTAAGTCTCAATCAGGCTCTCCCGATCCGGCCCGCCAAGAAGTAGGTAACCCAAGCTCACCAAATCACCAAACGTAGCCAACTATTTGAGGAGACCTACAGAAGGGGTGTTAATTATCCCATAAACTGTTCCCGGGCGGCGGTACTCACTCCCGTCTCCCAAATTGCATATATAATAGGCATTATTAAATCTATACACAAAAGAAATCACCTTCATAAAATAGCTAAACGAGACCCATTGAACGATACTAAACAGCAAAACTATTACCGATACCGTAATATTTGCAAAACTGTTATTCGCAAATGTAAAGAGCGTTATTATAAATTCTTACTTGATAAGGATAATTCCAGCAAAAACATGTGGAATGCTGTCAGAGACATAACTAAAAGTAAAAGAAATACCAGTACATCTGTAACTGAATTAAATACCGGAAATTTGATTATAACTGACAATCGATCAATTGCATGTCATACTAATCAATATTTTGCATCTGTTGGGTCAAATCTAGCAAAAAAAATTTATTAGAAACCCAGAAAACGGAAGACTCTTTAGCATCGACAATTGAAACAAAGGAACAATCTTTTTCATTTGATATTAAACCAACTACTGTAGAAGAGGTCTTAAAAATAATCAACAGCCTTAATACTACACATGCAAAGGGTCCAGATAGTCTAAATACACAAATACTAAAAAAAATTAAAAATCAGATTTCTGCTCCGCTATCATATATTTACAACTTAAGTTTTGCATCAGGAATATTTCCTGATCACTTTAAAAAATCAATAATTGTCCCAATTCACAAAAATGGACCTAAATCTCTTGTAGAAAACTATAGGCCAATATCACTTTTAAGCGCGATATCCAAAGTCATTGAAAAGCTTTTCAAAACTAGGTTAAACGAATATGTGGAGGAACATAACATTCTAAGTCCAAACCAATATGGCTTTCGGTCGGGTAAGGGAACGGATGATGCCATCGCATGTCTCACGGAAACTATTGCAGGGAATATGAACCGTGGCAAGAAAACTATTGCCCTTTTCCTGGACCTGGCCAAGGCATTTGACACAATATCTCATAAAATTCTTTTACAGAGACTTAGAAATATAGGAATAAAGGGAAAAGCTTTTCAATGGATAGAAAGTTATATATCTAATAGATTTCAACAAACCAGAATTAACGAGGCTATTAGCACTTTACTAAAATACACTTTTGGGGTACCACAAGGAAGTACACTTGGGCCCCTTCTCTTTATTATATACATAAACGAACTTTGTAACCAACAAATTGGTGGCAAAATTATCACGTTCGCTGACGATACAGTTATTTTGTTTGAAGGAGATGATTGGAAAGAAACACACCACCTTGCGAACACAGGTATAAACAGAGTAAAACAGTGGCTGGACAGTAATTTGCTTACACTAAACATACAAAAAACAAAATATCTCACATTTAGCGCTACCCTTGCAGGTCAACCCAAAACACCTCATCACCTCACAATACATAATATTAAGTGTAGCCTTGCAAATAATAACCATACTTGTAAATGCGAAACCCTTGAATGTGTTAAATCTATTAAATATTTAGGTATAATAGTGGATAACCACCTTAAATGGAAACAACAAATTGAAAACACAGCTAATAAAGTGCGCAAGCTTATTTATATATTTATAGCATTGCGGGAAATTATAAAAAACTCAAGACATTAAAAAAATATACTACGGGCTCTGTAACTCCGTCATAACATAACCTACGGTTGCATTGGATGGGGTGGAACAGGATTAACAATATTATATCCGCTACTGAAGGCACAGAAATCCATTCTACGCGTCATTATGAAGAAACCCTTCAGATACTCGAGCGACGCTCTCTTCAAGGAGTTTAATGTGCTTGATGTTCGACAGTGTTACATAAAAAAAAATAACAATCTGCGTCCACAAAAATATAAACAAAACGATAACAGTCGATCGTAATCATCAAACCAGAAGTAAGAGCAGAAACGACCTTTCTATTCCAATAAGCAATACTACGGCTTATCAAAAAGTTTTCTCATACCTGGGACCAAAAATATACAACAAAATCCCCTCTCAATTTAAACTGTTTGAATTATCATCCTTCGGTACTAAAATTACAAAATGGTTATTAGACTTAGGTAGGACTGATTCCGAAAAATTATTAAAAAACGTAGTCTGAGTTGATTTCTTCGATTTTGTATTTTGTATTTTCCTAAAAAATATATTTTTTATTTTTCTTTCTTACATTTATATATTATATTTTTATTTTATATTTTACATGTACCTATCTGGATTTTATTGTTTATTACTGCTAATTTGTATTTTCCTAAAAAAATACTTTTTTTATTTTTCTTTCTTACATTTATATGTTATATTTTTATTTTATTTTATATTTTACATGTACCTACCTGGATTTTATTGTTTATTACTGATGTATACCTAGAAAAACACAACTTATATCTGATATTGTACCTAATATCTAAGTAACTCCCCCAATATGTACCATTATTGTTAATTATTATTGAATCCATTAATGTGAAATTATGTACACGCAACCTGCCAATTTGACTGTCCTAAAACGGGAAACCTTCCTAGTTGGACAGTCAAAGCTTCCTTTTATATTGTTATATCTTGTATGTAATAAATGTAATAATAAAAAAAAAAAAAAATAAAAATAAAAAATAAAAAATAAATAGGATATTATAATATTTGATTCAGCTGTGAAATGAATTGATCCCTTATATTATTAATGTTTCTTAAAAATGTATTTCTTGGTAGACGAATTACATAATCCTTAAATAACTAAAATAAATCCTACTTTTATGGCTTGAGTGGTTAACGAAGTACAACATTAAACATAAATTTAAATTCACGCAAAAAACATCAATTAATCTCTGAGTTGCTATGTTAAAAATTCATAGAAATTATAAATATTTAAAAAAAATCATTGTCGAAAAAGTTATTTTGTTAAATATGATAAAATTATCTATTAAAACGAGGGAAAATGCTAACTTTTCCATTATTTATTATTTAAAAAGAAATCTACAATCCATCAGTATTTAACAATTATTCTTAAAATTATTTAATTTAATTCGTTTGAGAATTCACTAAAAATATATCTTAATATGCATGAGTGCTTTCTCAGGAAAGTGATATTAAAATAAGTAGCTATTGGCAAAACGTTATTTAAAATATTAAAATGTAATCACAACATAATTATAAAAAAACTTAAAATAAAACATTGACTTAGTAAACACCACTTTAAATTTTTGTATGCTTAACGTCAATCCAGTTCACATAACCGTGGCTTTTTTAGGGCAGTAAAATACTCTACTAAAATCGAAAATCTACAAGTTCACTAACTTTATTAAATTATAATGTCACATCACAAATTTTCAGCATGAACAATATAATTTAATTAAAAACATGACTTTGCGTACGTCATTATTAAAATAATCGGCATATTTCGTGGTACAAATAGTTGTGTGTGAAAAGTTATAAATTTTCATTAAATTAAAATGACGTGACAAAGTTTACGATTATTAAAGAAACAATCTAATTCGTTTAAATTGCAATTATGGCAAGCCACAAAGTAAATGCTTTTTCACAAATATAGAAAATATTAATACGTGTGTGCTTAGGTATCTATTTTCCTGATTATAACATAACAATATTTGGTTTGTGGACAAGGTCCTCGAAGGTGAAAAGGTCGGAGAACTTAAATGGACACAATTACTGGGAATGGATGTGTGCTAATAAAGACTTATTAGCACGAAATCGCTGTCAGGGAAAAGAATCGTATAGACTAATCAAATATTCAATTGGTGTATGAGACCACTTATTTGTTCCATACTAATACTATAATATATCTCATACTGCTTTATTATAAATTTATTATTTAATTTTTTTTATTATGCTGTTAATCAGAGGTAAAATCACGTGGAGGAAATCCATAATTGGTTTTATTTTGGCTATACAAACATGTACAAACTGGAAAAATGTAAACTGTTGATTTCCCGAAAATAAATAAATAAATAAATAAACAATAGGGCGCTGGACTCCAATCGTCACTTCGGTTTCGGGAGATAGTTTATAAATAACAACTCAGAGACCTTTTGGGTAATGAATGAAATATTTATTTTCAGATGGTTTTTATACTAAATTCGGCGCACACCTGTTTGTTTTGAATAACAAATTGGTTCAGACACGCGCAGTGCTTTATTGCATGAGTCGACCTGATTACTCCAGGTGCCGGGAGCACCTGCTGTTTACCTCGATTATCCCAGGTGGTCGAAGCAGGTGTCCGGTATCAATATTAATTGCTAAGAGCGTTTTATTTTGAATAACAAACCGGTTCGCACACGCGCAGTGTTTTCTTGCATGAGTTGACCTTATTTCTCCAGGTGGTCGTACACCTGTTGTTTATGTCGTAAAATACAGAATTTTTCATCAATAATAATGCAAGACGAGCTGATTGCTGAGTGCTTTGTTTTGAATAACACGTGCAGTCTTTTAGGTAACATTTTGCAAGAATCGTCTTGTACAAAGGTGATCAACATGTTGTTTACTCTTCTCTCAACAGGTGGTCGTCAATAATAATTTGAAGGAACACGTGCGGCGACCAGCTGCAATTTTTCAAGTAAACAAGATCTGGCAAGTACATCAAGAGACGTCTGTTACAAGAGGCTTACTTGGTTAAACACATTGGCCATGTAGATAAGATAGGAATGCAATGCCTCAACAGCTCAGATCAGGTAATATTCTTAATTTTCTATCCCGCCTCCAACATTTCGTTCAACGAGTGGTTTTTTCGCAGATCAAACCATACCAACAAACCATAGCCCTTCACGCACAAGAAAAGGAACGGAAAGTAACATCTACTCTCTCCGTTTACTATCAGAACGTTTGATTGAATTCAATGAGTTTGTAAGGTTTTTGGCGCTACATTCTCACTGTGAAAATGGTACTATTACAATGAATTAAATAAAATATCTGTAATATTGTAAATTTTTTGTTCACAATAAATAAAATAAAATAAAATAAAATAAAAATAAATAAAATTTTGTATATTTATATGGGGCTGGACCGGTTTCTTCCGATTTCAAGCATCTTCAAATTGATAGCTACATTTCAAACTTCAATTTAGGACCTTTTATGTTAGCTCCACACAGGCGGCCCTGTGTAAAACAAAAATAAATTTAATTTTAAACCGGGCACACCTGCTCACCAAGTCACCAAACGTGGAGAACCACTTGGGGTGACCTATGGAAGGATTTTTGGTTATCCAATAAATGATTCCCGGGGCAGCGGTATCCACACCCGCCTCCCAAATTGCGTATATAATTAGGTATTTGTATAATTTGATTCAGCTGTGAAAACAATTGATTCTTTTTATTATTAAATGTTTCTCTAAAAAAATACTTCTTAAAAAAATACTTCTTGGTGGACGGATTAAATAATTATTAATTAGATTAAGTAAATTAATCTGTGATTGTTTTAAATTCTTTTTAATCTGCTCTTTTTCGGGGGTTGTGCTTTCTAACATTCTGTTCGATTTCTTTTCTTGGTTGGTAAGTAAATACACCCACAGCTAATTTCCAACTAAATTAAAAAGCGGTCTGTTTCTTATCTGTTTTTCAAATTAATAAATCTAACATTAATTTTAATACAACTTGTACTAGTCATTTTAAAACTTAACTCCAACACTAGTAAACAGATTCATAAATAGAAACGTGAAAAAATGCTCGTGTCTCTGGAAAAAACTATTGATTAGATGTTTTTTTTGGTAACGAGTATTTTCAGTATTCGTATTTCGGTATCAAAATTTCTATTTGATAATAAAGCCCGTGAAATGTTGAAGTTCGTTTTGTTCCAAATGTTTATTGGTTAAAATTTGTCATTCCTCTCACGTTGTTTAAGGTTGAAGGGCAGGTTCGGAGCTGACATAAAGAATGGCTGAAGGACTAAAGGAAAAGTGTTTCGATCTATTTATGTAGGGCGTGATTTGCATAAAGTTTCACGATAAAACTCTTCGGCTTTATCTCGACAAAATCTTAAAGAGATAAATTAAAACATATTGATATGACATGAAAAAGTGCAGAATCTACGTTCTTGACACTTTTCAAAAAACTAACTTGTACTCTATTATAAATAATTTTAGTAATCTTTTAAGTAGGTACCTACATACTCTATAACAAAAATCTTAAATATGTATAATCTTTTAAAGATGTAAAACGGATAGAGACGACAGCATTTTTTTTCCAAAAACTCTACTCAGGAGGCCCTGAGGAATGTAATTTCCTTCAGGGCCTGTGTCATCTGAGATGCTGTGTGGATGGTCCTTTTGAGGAGAGGAAGAAATGAACATTAGTCTTGAAGAGACCCATGTTGTAGGAAGGAGAATACGCAAAGACCGGCAAATTATTCCACAGTCGAGCTGTTGGACACGAGATCGAGTCGAAGAAGCGACTAACTTAACTCTGGCTTCGATGGAGTTCCCATATCTGAGCTAGTCACTTAGAGTTATATCAAACATATCAATGGAGGGCCTGTTCGGAAGGTTGGTTCCGTTGAAGGAGACTAGATTTTTATTTCGAATCCTTTTAGACGTAATCAGACATGATTGGGTCTTTGAAACATTAAATTCAACGAGATTTTTTTTACCCCAAGGGAAAACACTCTCGAGGTAACCGTGCATTATTTGTTTCAAAGCCCTCCGAGCGGTTTGAACTTGTGAGCCCTTCAGGGGCTTGTCAAACGAAAAGTTATGATGGACTGTCATCCGCGTAACAATGAATTGATGTACAAGTCAAATTGAATTGTTGCACATGTCATTGATGTGAGAAAACAAAGTCGGAGAACCGATCCCTGTGGGACGCCAGTATTTATCGAGTGTGAGGAAGCAAATGGCAGAATAAGTCGGTTACGCCCGAGGGTACGGCACGATCCCCGACAGTTGGCTCCCCAAAATTATAAAAATAAAATTATCTGTTCATTATTTACCAATTTCAAACCTAAAATCGACTTCAATAATATCTTTCATTTGCCAGCCAGTGAGACTAGGGCATCCTCAATTTGTGTATTTTGTGAGGCTGAATGTAGTGGGGAGGGGAAGGAGATGGGAAAGAGGAAGGAGATAGGAAATAGGAAGGCGGGGAAGTACCTGACTATTCAGATCTGGTCACCAAACATAGCTAAAACCATTTCAAACAACGTTTGAATCCTGAATGGTATTCTTACATCAGGGCGCTTCTGAGAATTTCCACTCTAAGGTGAATTATTTTAATAATATATACATACTCGACTATGTCAGGTAAATCGTGTAAAAGGTCACTCAAATGACAAATTATACCAAGAGAGGCAAAAGTCACAAGAGACACAAGAGACACACAAAGAGACACATATGTAACATAATTAACACCAAATATTTTTTTAACAGCTGCAGAACATTTTTTCCGAATTTGTATAATTTATCGACAAATACATCTATCAGCACACACTATCTTTTTACAATATAGTCGACACATTTGCGTCAGAGAGCTAAAATATACGATATTATTTTTTAACGTATTCAGGTGACTATTCTATGGCGTCAATAGGGAACATTTACTTATTTCAATTTTGTTAAGACTAAATTTTGTTTTTTTTTTTACATTTACTCCACACAGGAGGCCCCGAGGAAAATAATTTCCCTCAGGGCCTATGTCATCTGGGATGCTATGTAGAGGGTCTTTTTGAGGAGAGGAAGGAATGAACATTGGTCTTGAAGAGACCCATGTTGTAGGAAGGAGGAAACACAGAGGCCAGCAAATCATTCCACAGCCGAGCTGTGGAACACAAGAACGAGTCGAAGAAGCGACCTGTTCTCATGTGACCAATGTCAAACGTGTACATATGTTGGGCACGCGTTTGGCGTGTTTCCCGACTATGCACCGGTGTCGAAGGGATCAATGATGCTAGTTCCTCGGATCATCTTCCATTGTAATACCGGTAGAACAAGGATAGCATTCCCACCCGACGCCTGCTCTAAAGGTTGCAATCCGTCTGTTAAGATGGGAGAATCTATTAAACGGACCGACCGTTTCTGCGCAGTCGAGGGTATTTTTCAGGTATTTTGGAGCTCCAGACCAGAGTTAGCTGCCAAATTCACTCCGTGGGGCGCTCTTGTGATTTGTACAGGGTTAGCAGTTGTGTACTATTAAAGTATCTGCGGGCCCTGTACAGTACGCCCAGTTTTTGGGAGGCTTACTATACTCTGGCTTCGATGGAGCCCCCCATACCTGAGCTGGTCACTTAGGGTTAGACCAAGCATATCAATAGAGGGCCTGTTCGGAAGAGAGTTTTAATAAATTATTAAAACTCTCGGATAGGAGACTTATTTCCGACTAGACTTTTATTTTAAAAATCGTTAATGGTACAACCCCGATTTACTAAGCCTCATTCTCATTGCTTTCCATATACTAAAAGAACTACTCGATTTAAAATTATTTTTAATTCCAACAACAATATCAGACCTTTTTTTACAATGGCTCCACACAGGAGGCCCAGAGGAAAACAATTTTCTTTCATCTTAGGGATGCTGGGTGAAGGGTGTTTTTAAGGACAGGAAGGAAAGAAAAAATATTTTTTTTTGGGAAGGAAAAAAATATGAGAAGTAGGTAGGAATCTGGAGGTCAGTGTGTCCATGAGTGATGGAAGTACGAATCACTCCCACTGCGGTGTAAAGCGATGGGTCGAGATATCTTTTTTAGGAAGAATTCGGCCAAAAATTTCTAGAAAAACTGCAATCACCATATACAATTCAATTATTGCTCCACACTTCAACTACTGCTCAAGTATACTTTTCCTATGTAACGAAAGAGAACAAAATAAGTTACAAATTCTCCAAAACAGGGCTATGAGAATAATTCTTCGACGAAACAGATTTTCAAAAATAATTAAAATGTTAAAGGAACTAAATTGGTTGACCGTGAAACAGATGCTGACCTTGAAAACGATGGTATTTATCCACAAAATATTGAACAACACGTTACTATTTTGGTAACTTCTCAAATAAAATTGTATACAATAAAGACATTCACAGATAT
Source organism: Limnephilus marmoratus (assembly GCA_917880885.1). NCBI lineage: Eukaryota > Metazoa > Arthropoda > Insecta > Trichoptera > Limnephilidae > Limnephilus > Limnephilus marmoratus. The sequence goes on along the minus strand of OU862916.1, from coordinate 39,597,885 downwards.
AACACAAGGACGTGCAAGGAAATTAGGCTACAAAAAAAGGACAAAGCGAATACGCAGAACAGTCTACTGTACAAGGGAATGAAGTTGTATAACACACTACCAGAAACTTTAAAGTCCACACCAATTGGAAAGTTCAAGATGTATTGTAGGAGCTACATAAAACTTGAAAATATATAGTGAATATGAAATATTTTAATCAATTAGAAATTTGTAAACTTCAATGTACAAATTACTGAAATAAAAATTATTATTATTATTATTATTAGAGTCAAAAGTTCTTCCTCAACCGGTCTCTCCCGATCCGGCCCGCCACGTAGTAGGTGGGCAAACGCATCCGCCACCAAGACCTAGACAAACTTCATCCCATGAACCCGGGCACCGCTGCCAAGTCACCAAACGTAACGAACCACTTGGGGTAACTCCCAAATTGACTGAGCATTGAGTCATTAAGTAATTCGCTTTTACCTAGATTCCATGCAATTGGCAATACTTTCTCGGAAGTAGTAGATATGCTGAATATAGTTATAAGAAGGCTATAATAACATACCTCAATTACAATAATCAATGTTAGCGTAATACTATTCTGCATTGATTCCATATAATTTAAACAGCATGTTTAACCTCATTGTTACCGTTCCACAAAATTATTATGTAGATTTATCATATGCTTGTAAAAACCTCTATGGGCGTACAATAATATTAAAAAATGAAGACGTAATTTAGTATCAAGATGACCGTGAATTATCTTATATAAACCCATTAAATCAGTCAATTGCCTTCAATTTTAATGGTATATTGTTATTGGCTTATTCCATACAGTATTAAACGTTATCAATCCAGTTCAATAGCATTTAATCCTTCCATTCAATCAGGCTAAATTCTGCAGAGGGATCTTGAAGGCCCCTTGTGTTCCTTGTCGTAAGCGTCCGAAGTTGAATCTTGCCAATACAATACAAATTGATTGATTAAACCTTACCATTCAATACATATGCAAGCCTTAATCTAAAATAAATCTAAATCGGTTCTGTTTGATTGGTAGCCACTTGTTTTCGTGCTTATAAAGTTTAGCAATAAAATATAGAAATGTATTCAATGACCGCTTTCATAATTACAGTGACAGTTCACGGTTACGGTACCGTGACGGCAAAAAAGGCAATAAACATAAGTTCCTTAGGAGGTCTACATACTACTACTAACGTGAGCTCACAATGGGGGGAGGGGCCCAGTGAAATCTCACCAAATCTCATCTAAACCGGTGGGGGGGTCTATAAAAAAAACTTTCATTTGTTATTATAATAAAACTTTTTTTTTACTTTTTTTTCCAGTAAGAAGAAAATTACATTTTCACTTATTTAACTAAAAATAATTAAACACATTAAACTAAACTAAACATAACAATACAGCGCTTTTCTATGTCGTTACTTTGTTTATCAAGCATAAACTTTAATAAAAAAAAATTATATACCCAGCTTATTTTCGTTTTTAATGTCGTTTGGGATGCAATTATATAATTTGCCCTCTTCGTGGATTGTTTACCATGGTTAGTGTGGATGGTGTTTAAATGTATGTTATCGTGTTGTCGCGTAAAGTGTTTGTGTACTTGGGACGTTTTAATGAATTCTGTGTTTGTATGTACGAGTTTATTGTTTATTTTGTAAATAAGGAGACACCTATTGTATTCATATAGTTTTCTTGATGTTAATAGTTTTGTTTCCATATATAATGTTTTTGTGGATATTCTGGGCTTGTAGTGAAACAGTTTTTTGATTACCTTGTTTTGTATTATCTGTAATTCATTTACATATGTTTCAGATGCATTTCCCCAGGTTTCAATAAAATAATTTATAATTGATTGATTGATATAATAAATTGCTTCAATTCTCGTGAAGTGTACCAAATTTTGTCCGCTGAAAAACCTAACAAAGCGGGCGCAGACCCAGAGAAACCCATCCCACCGTACCCCATCCCGCCCCATAGTATCCCATTACGCCCCCCCCCCCCCCCCGTTGAGATAAATACAACTACTGTCACGATTATATTTACCTCAACGGGTGGGGCGTTATGGGATACGATGGGGCGGGATGGGATTCTCGGTGCCAGCCCGCGTTGAAAACCTATGCACTTTTTCCACGGTCACGAAATCTCACGAAAGGGGGATGGGGGGGTCTAGATTGGACAAAAAATGCTCTCGTAATTAATGTATACCCCATATCGCTGCAACTCGTTCAAAAGATGAGATACACAATGTACTTACGTAAGTCTATTTCGTAGTTACAAGGATAATATTGAGGTGTGGGTGAATTCCAAAAATTCAAAAACCTCAAACGTCAATGCGCTGACGGTTTTGCTTTAAACATATAATGCTGTAGCTCTTTCTTACACGCTAAATAACAACAGTCGAAAATGGGACAAACGGTGAAACGTGTGTGTGCACCCCCCCCCCCCCCCAAGGAAACATGCAATCATTATCATGCATCTCCCTTACAAGTATAAAGAAAATGGAGGAAACTGCCTCACGTATTTTGTGCGTCTCACCATTATTGAATGTGTGAGAAAGAGTTGCAGCATTACGGCGATAAGAAACCTATGTTTGTTGCCTTTTTTCCGTCACGGTACCATAACCGTGAATCGTCACGTTAATAATAAAAGCTTTCATTTGGAACTAAAAACATGCATCACTATAGCAACACGAAATTACTCATTATGTTTTTATGTGAATCATTTTGAATTTTAATTTTGTTAGCGTGAATTAATGAAAGCAAATCTTGATATTAACCCACTTCCCGACAACCATTCGAGCCCAAATTTGTCAGATAGGCTCGTAGTCGATAAAAATGCATTGTTTCAACTTTTGGTGGCACTCACACACACATACACTCGCATACATTTATATTTTTTTACTCTATTTTAAATTATATTTTTTATTTTGTTTTATTATATCTTAAATGATGGCACAACTAGGTCATACTGTTCGATGGGTAAGACCGTGGCAGAAATTTGAAACAATACACTGCATAATAAAATTTGGACTTCTTCAAAAATCTTTATAAGTGCTTTATTGGCGCTTATAGGTTACTTTGGAGAATGACTCCATGTTATGGGAATCGCTGTTTTCTTACACCACTATAATACCAAAAATATTTAACATACCCCTATTTTGGGGAGTAATTTTTTTTTTTATTTTAATTTATTTTTTTTTTTTTTTTATTTATTTTTTTTTTATTTATTTTTTTTTTATTAGTAATAGAAGGTACATAAATTACAAATAATTTTTATACAGTAATTAATTACATAGTAGAATATTTGATGTACCCCCATAATTAAGCAAGGCTTGTGTGTATGGGGGGGTGTTATTGTATTGCTTTTTTTATATCATTCAGTTTAAGTTTTCAGATAATTTTTGAGGTGAGTTTTAAAATTTTTTATATTGGTATTCATGTTTCTAATTTTTTCTGGTAATGAATTAAAAAATGTTGCTCCGAGATATTTATGACTCAATTGTCCAATTTTTTTTTTACATTTTGGAGTGGGAAGTATTGATGTTTGTCTAAGACTTCTGTTATTTTTAAAAGGTGCAACTTGATTTTTAATATTATCTTTATAAATTTGTAATGTTGCATGATAAAAGTATAATGCACTTAATTTTCTGACCTTAAATTGTTTGAATAAAAGTTCTGACGAATATGAGTAGGGTTTTTTTTAAATTGTTTTTATTATTAGTTTTTGTGATATGTAAATTGTTTGTGTTTGATTTTTATATGTACCGCCCCATCCTATAATGCCGTATTGTATAATTGATTGACAGTGTAGAGAATGACAGCGATTTCATTTTACAGCCATAAAGTAATTTTGTATAAGGGTATCCCTGAGATCTGAGCGCTTGCGGGCCAGACGCCAGAATAAACTCGTAGGCAACTTCATTCCCTTACTTGCGCCCTTTTGGGTCGTTCGTCGCTGTTCGCTGTCATACTCGCCATTTTCCTTCAAATCCTTCTGAATCGAACTTTTGTCGTGTCATGCTTTGTATCCAACATTCAATAAACGTGGAGTCCGGAACCTCAACCTGTGTATTAATTTATCTTCATACCTTGGCTACATTAGTAAGTACGATCCTACCAAATAAAGTTCTTGCCAAATTGGTGAACCCGACGTATACACATGGATAATGGCGGACAACCAGCAGCGAGCGACCATCATGGCGCAGGGAAGGAAATCCTGAGGTATCATATCCCGGTGAGTTACCTTTCAATTTTAACTAAAATAACAGTGCATCTTTTGCTCTTATTGCTTTTCACTAGGGAGACCTCAGTAAAACTTTAAATATAATATGCATCGCATATTCCGTCATATATTTCGATAATGACGGCCTAAACAGTGCATGGGTTTTCAAGCAAAGTATTATTATTCTAAAACAAATATTTTTTAAATGTAATTAATAATTAATCATTCAATCATATCAAACATATCTTGATTTTTTACTATATACCCACATGGATTATGTAAATCAATCTTCCGATAACAGGATTTTAAAGTCAAAATATTGTAACCTTTACGACCTTTCAAATAAATACTATGATCTCTCATAAATTATCAAACCAACTAATCATTATTTCTTTTCGTTTCTTCAAAAAAGAATTAAACTGCGTTGTACCATCTATTTCAGGGGAACAAACTGACATTTCATGACCGAAGTACTTAAGGCGGAAACACAACGCGGCAGGTCCGGTAAATTCTACGCCGGGACGGATTCCAGCGCTGCAAGCCCGAAACTGCCGATTTCATCAGAGCGGCAGGCAGAGAAAACACTTATCACAGAATTCAACGCTTGTGGAAACCATCGCTACAGACACGTAAATTTAAAAAAAAGTTCATCATTAATTTTATTTCAGCATTTTTAAATTATGTTACATTGTTTGATGGGTTGATTCCTACCCAAAATGTTGCAATTCAGCACATGTTCTCTTTAAGAAATTTTTAGAACTTGTGTGAATACATGTGAAATTATACCTACCTACAATCCATAATAATGCTACCTTTTTGCACATTTCTGTTCAAGTATACTATTGAAATTCAGTAATATTTTAACATTTCTTGGAACTACGAATATTTTACAGATTATTTTACAAATGATATTTGTAAATTAAGTCCTACAGACAGTACATTCTAATTTTAAACTTTGCTGAACGCTTTCTATGTAACAATCGATGGAATCTAGTACAAAATATTGTTAATTTTTTAACAATTTTGCCAAAAATTTTAAATAATTTTTTTAATTAATACGGGTAATAATTTAAAAAAAAAACATATTTCACATATGATTCATTTCTTGCAATATTTTTCTTGCCATACGCTTTCTGCCATATTTGCCAATTTTGAATGTAATGCGAAATGACCACTTCTGACGAAGACTTCCACTTCGAACAAATCTTCGGAACAAATTCAACGGCAGAAGCCAAGAAAAAAACACAATCAACCATGGAATCTACCAGCTCTAATAACTCCGATCAAGCGATACACCACGTTTCAGTAAAGCTCCTCCCTTGCTGGAAGGAGAATATTCAACTTTGGATAGTCCAAGTAGAGGCTCAGTTTGCGAATTCACGTATTAAAGATGACTTCACCAAATATAACATCATCGTCGCAGCCTTAGATTCGCAAACTCTACAAAGCGTGAGTGACATAGTCACGAAACCACCAATAACGGACAAATATACTACCCTCAAGACCGCGCTTATTGATCGTCTGCAGGATTCTGCGGAGAAGCGCCTAACTCGCTTGCTTACTGGAATCCAACTTGAAGACCGGAAACCAACCGAACTCTTAAGGCACATGTTAGAACTAGCTGGTCCAGCTTTAGCGGAGAGCGCAATAGTTCGTACATTATGGTTGCAGCGCCTACCGCAACATGTGCAGGCAATATTATCAGCACTCACGGAAAATAATGTGAGCCAACTGGCGTCCACGGCTGACAAAATATTAGATGTTTACCAATCATCAGATTGTAGAGTCGTCGACCGCAATAATAAACCATGCACATCAAGATCGGAATCCACGGAAACTTCAATATTACTCCAACTTCAACAACAAATTTCCGCACTAACCCGTGAAGTATCTCAATTGAAGCTTACTCAGACGAACCAATCTTCAAACTTTCGAGGAAAACGAAATCAAAGAGTCCTCGTAGGAACTACTCGTATCAAAATTCGACACAGAGGAACTTCACAAGCAGACCTAGGTCTCGGTCTCGTGATAAATCTCCAAATAGAAACAATAATGGCATCTGCAGTTTCCACAGAAGATTCGGGGAAAAAGCATACAGGTGTTTGCAACCATGTTCATTTACCAAGAAAAACTCGGAAAACGACAACGGAACCTCACAGTAGGGACATGTGAGATTCCCAGCAAAACTTGTCGTCTCTTCGTATATGACCAACAAACTAGGCAAAAATTCCTTGTCGACACGGGCGCCGATATTTCAGTCCTCCCAAGAAACCAGTCTTATAACAAGAATAATGTCACTTCTGACAACTGCCCCACTACCCTGTATGGAGCGAATGGAAATCCAATCAAAACGTATGGTATAAGGACCGTCGAGCTTAATTTTGGCCTTCGACGAGCATTAAAATGGCGATTCATTGTCGCTGATGTTTCAAGACCCATACTAGGAGCTGATTTTCTTCACAATTTTAACTTAACAGTGGATCTCAAGAAAGCAACCATTGCAGACCAATCTACAGGACTATTAATCAGGGGAATAACCTACAAAGGACCAACTTCTGGAATCTCTACTATTTCTACTGTACAAAAATATAGGGATATCCTGAATAAATACCCGAACTTAACAAGGCCTAACATGAAAATCCCTGATAAAAAAAGACACACTGTAACACATTGTATAGAGACCAAGGGACCTCCTGTTACTGAGCGTGCTCGTAGACTCGCACCAGCTCTACTTGAAGCAGCCAAAAAGGAATTTAAATACCTTATGGAGCAAGGGATTTGCAGGCCATCAAAGAGTAATTGGGCCAGCCCCTTACACATGGTTAGAAAACCGAATGGCGAATGGCGTCCATGTGGGGACTATCGCCGCTTGAACGCCCAGACAATTCCGGACAAATATCCCATACCGCAACTGAATGATTTTGCACATAAATTATCTAACGCTACTATATTTAGCACCATATATATGTCTCGCGCTTATCACCAAATACCGGTGGAAGCGGCCGATATACCGAAGACTGCGATCATCACCCCGTTTGGCCTATTCGAATTTACGTCTATGCAATTCGGGCTATCAAACGCAGCACAAAGCTTTCAAAGATTTATGCATTCTGTAACAAGGGACCTGGATTTTTGCTTCGTTTACCTGGATGACATCCTCATCGCTTCCAAAAACGAAGAAGAGCACAAAAGGCATCTAGATTTACTACTAAAACGTCTCGCCGAATATGATCTGGTTATAAATATAAATAAGTGCAAATTTGGTGTACACACAGTGAACTTCTTGGGTCACACGATCACCCAAAAAGGAATGTCACCTATCAAGGAAAAGGTATCAGCAGTCACAGAGTTCCCATTACCTAAAACAGCGAAAGACTTACGACGCTTTTTAGGAATGTTAAATTATTATCGCAGATTCCTGCCCAATTCCATAAACATACAGACTAAGTTATTCAACTGTATAAATGGTTACAAAAAGAATGACAAAAGGATACTCACATGGAATCAAGAACTCACAGAAGCATTCGAGAATTGTAAGCAGCAATTAGCAAATGCAGCTTTACTTGCGTACCCAATCCCGACAGCAAGAATTTCAATAATGGTTGACGCTAGTGATATAGCTATGGGAGCAACACTACAGCAACTCAATAACAATTCTTGGGAACCCCTGGGATTCTTCTCGAAAAAATTTACACCCGCACAGCGGAAGTACAGCACCTTTGACCGTGAACTTACTGGCGTTTACGAAGCTGTAAAGTATTTCAGGAACCACATTGAAGGTCGAAATTTTTCAATCTATACTGACCACAAGCCACTCACCTTTGCCTTTAGCAAAAAGCGAGCCTCTAGCTCTCCACGTCAAGAAAGACAGTTGGATTTTATTGCTCAATTCTCCACAGACATCAGGCATGTTTCTGGATCACAGAACGTAGTAGCAGACGCACTATCTCGAATCGATGAGATTAATTGTCCTACTGAAATTGACTACAGGCAGATGGGAATAGTGCAGTGTCAAAGTGACGAAATTAGTAAGGCAAAAGATGACACCACCCTCGCCTTACGTCAAATGGTGATACCTGGCACAGATGCTTCAGTTTGGTGTGACATCTCCACAGGCCATGTCAGACCTTTCGTTCCAGCCTGCATGCGAGACCAAGTGATTGAAAGCGTCCATAATGTTTGCCATCCAGGCATCCTCGGAACAACTAACACTATAAAACAAAGATTTGTTTGGCCCAACATGGCGACAGATATAAAAAACTTCGTCAAGCACTGTATTGCGTGCCAAAAAGCCAAAGTCACCAAACATACGGTAGTGCCACCAGCAACTTATGTTTTGCCTGAAGATCGTTTCCGACATGTCCATATCGACATAGTGGGCCCTCTTCCAGCTTGCAACGAGTACCGATACCTGTTAACCATGATCGACAGATTTACTCGCTGGCCCGAAGCTATACCTTTAAAAGACATGTCAGCGGAAACCGTCGCTACTGCCCTTACGACTCACTGGATTGCTCGTCACGGGACCCCGTTGACCATCACAACAGACCAAGGAAGACAGTTTGAGAGTTTTTTATTTAGGAAATCGACTGAGAAGTTTGGAATCGAGCATACAAGAACTACCGTATATCACCCGCAAGCCAATGGTATGATCGAAAGATGGCATCGCACATTAAAAGCTAGCCTCATAGCAAGCGGAGAACCAAACTGGTTAGAGAATCTCCCTCTTATCCTACTCGGTTTGAGATCGACAGTTCGGGACGATTTAAAATGTTCACCAGCCGAACTCACATACGGTAGAACTCTCAGGTTACCTTGTGATTTCTTCACTGAGACTCCAAGGGAAGAACCTGACACTTATGTTGGACGTCTACAAAGAAAATTTGATGGCATTAAATCAACTCCTGCAAGTGCTCATGGTACAAGAAAAATCTTTATACACAAAGATCTGCCTACTTCTACCCATGTATTCCTCAGAACAGATGGAGGAAGAAGATCGCTCCAAAACCCTTACGAAGGACCATATAAAGTCGAAGAACGCGATGAAAAAACATTCGTCATCAGCGTAAATGGGAAACCGAAGCGTGTCTCGATAGATCGCCTAAAGCCCGCTTTTATACCAGTAGAAGACAACGTACCTATTTCTACATCTGTCCAGAAACCACTCCCAGAAAATATAACAAGAACAAGATCCGGTCGAAGGGTGCATTTCCCTGACAGATACCAATCAGTACGCAAATAAATGGCACTAAGGCAGTATAAATTCTTTCCAATATAAAGGCAATATAAATTCTTTTCAATATAAATTCTTTCTCTCATTTATATTCTTACAAATCCATATCAAATCTAAAATGATTTATACAAAACAGATTTATAAAAAATAAGTATAAAACACATAGAAAAACTCATTAGAATTCCAAAAAGCATATATTTTTTTAAAAAATTACTGAACAAATATACTAAAGTCTACAAATTTTGATAAAATTTTAAGCTCTAGTATTAGTACTATTATAATTCGTGTAACTAATGAAAATTTTTTCATTCAACAACCATGTAAATAACATGTAGCTAGTTTTAAGTCAACTTTACAATCGTATATTACACGATAAAACATCTATGTATAAGAAATCATTTAACGTTACGCTAAGATAAGCGTTCTCTTAGTAGGTTTTACAATAACAAAACCAAACATAATATATCATGCTTTAATATAGCACATATCGTTTATATCATTCTATAATGCAACATGTACTTAAGATAACTTTTAAATATAACTATAACATAATGTATGTAATATTGATCATGTTAACAAAATAACACACATTGATGTATCCATTCATGAATAACTTATCCAAGTTTCAAACCACCCCGCTAGACGCGTTGACTTTCACATGTATCTTTAGTAACTTTTAACTAACTTTGATTACGTTTTGCGTATTTTTATAATATTATGGAATTTAACCATGTTCAGTCGAATGTTTGATGACATCCACATATCCGAATGAACATGTTGTTGAGATTTTAACATTTAAATCATACAATAATTTTTATACCATTTCTTTTAATGAAATGTAATTGCTTATAACAATATGATTATTTTTTATCCATATCCTATCAAGCGTACATGTCCCTCGCCTGATAGAATGTGTTGATAATTTTTTTTTTTTTAAACTATAAATTACTCCTTAAGTGTTTACAAAGGTATTAGCAAATACACATCAAGTTCATTTATAAAAACCAGTATAAAATTATATAAACTACACTTGTAAACAATTGATGAGATATTATCACTATAAAAATGATAGATTAAGGATTTCATACCTCATGTTCATAGAAAACGAATATGTTGTACATTTTATAATATCTACTACTTTCCAAATCTGAAATATTTGATTAGTTTAAGATCAAACATTCTAAACCTGTATTATATAATAAATAGTTTTAGCCATGTACTTTATCATATTCCAGTAATAGAGTATTTACTTTACATGAATAATAAGCTATAGTTATTCTAACACTGTTATATTATCGGAACATAATATGTCTTATATTTACCACAAATTACCTGAAAGGGTGATTTGAATTAAAGCATAAGTGCGTGACACTCCTTGCTCCAAACAAAAAACGTTTGTTGACGCAGTAACTTTTAAGTATTTTCTCTCTAAACTAATAATTTTATTTGTTAATAATACACAATTGAAGTATTGTGAGGTATTTTTAATATGTATATTAATTTTAAGTGATACTAGTCGCAAACATCCTGTACATATGCTCCAAACATAAAGTTTGTAGATGCAATTCATTGATTATATACATAGTCAATCTAGTTGGAGCATACTCCTAGAAATAACATTATGTTTATAGCTTCAAATTCAAAATCCATGTTAAAATACTATATTTATAATGTTACACACATATTTCACAATCAAGTAAGTTTTTAAATTTAGCTTTAAAAGTTAGGTGACATACAATGTTGCATTTTTAATCTAATTCAGAAGTCAGCATGTTTCGTGTGGTGGGTGGTCCCACACAGAATAAACCAAGTTTATTTAATGTATGTCAAATCACTTTTGAAACTGTTTATATTAAAATACAGAATCACTCTTCCTTCTATTTACGACTGTAAAATCTAATTTAAGTAATCATATCTAATGCATTTCAGAAAATATAATAACATATTGTTAAATTAAAAGCAGATTATTATTCGACACTACTCACAATACCAACATGTGATGTTTTTTCATTATATTTTCTGGAACGCATTGAAACCAATAAACTATTTTTACATTTATTTTTTATGTCGTTTTTCAAACTGGGAGGAAGGTATGTAGAGAATGACAGCGATTTCATTTTACAGCCATAAAGTAATTTTGTATAAGGGTATCCCTGAGATCTGAGCGCTTGCGGGCCAGACGCCAGAATAAACTCGTAGGCAACTTCATTCCCTTACTTGCGCCCTTTTGGGTCGTTCGTCGCTGTTCGCTGTCATACTCGCCATTTTCCTTCAAATCCTTCTGAATCGAACTTTTGTCGTGTCATGCTTTGTATCCAACATTCAATAAACGTGGAGTCCGGAACCTCAACCTGTGTATTAATTTATCTTCATACCTTGGCTACATTAGTAAGTACGATCCTACCAAATAAAGTTCTTGCCAAAACAGAAAGCGAAGTATGTGGTTCTAAGTAATTTTTCGTTTAAAATATCTCTTAAACATCTAAATATATATGTTAGTTTCCTTATTCTGTTGTTCAGAATATTTATGTGTGGAGACCATTTTAAACGCTGGTCTATTGTTATGCCCAGGTACTTAATATCAGTTTTGCTTTCTATTTTTGAACATGATATATTACATTTGTGGTTTTCTGTATTTGTCACAGAGTGGATTATTAAGTTTATTTCTTTAGGTGTTTCTTGTTTTTTAATGAAAAATGGTAAATAATAGGTTTTTTTAGAATTTAAAGTCAACAGGTTTTTATCAAACCATAATTTTAGTGCATTGATATCTGTATTTGCCATTTTGTTTAATTCAGACCAGGTGTTTGCTTTTAGTAGTAGGACTGTGTCGTCAGCATAGGAGACAATGTCTCCATATTATTATTATTATTATTCTCCCCTGGTTACATTTAGCAGCTTTAACTTTTGGAATACTACGAATTATTACTCTTATCTATAGAGTCCAGACAGAAATGAATTAGTCTTCTAAACGGTCAAGAAAATAATTAAGGCTTTCTTAATTAATAAATTCACCCGAGCACGAGCACATAAGTTATTCATTCTTTTGAGATGTACGACTAATCTTCCCCTAATGCTGCCTCTTGGGAGAAAGGTTAACTAAGGGCATCAATTTGTTGAACGACCTTCTACCCAAAATAAATACTAAAAGTTTATAAAATTCTAAAATTATGTTTTATGTAAGATAGCGAGTCCCCGGCGTGCGTTGCTATGCCACTTAATAAATAAATTGTTTCTCCCTGCGTGTCCTTTCCCATTTATCCCGTTCCCCTTCCGCCTCCCCTTCATCTCCCGCGACCCCTTCCCCTCTTGCGTTCCCACTCCGCCTTCGCTGCCTTCCCTTTCCCCACTCCCCTCCCCACTGTAACCAATTTTAAAATTGGTTACAGTATTTAAATAAAACATGGTAAATAATGTTTTACTTAAATACTGTGGTGTTTGTAAAAAAACAACACAGATGTATTTAATAAAATTTAGTGCCAATTAGCAAAATACTAATACGATGATCAAAAGTATAATAAAATATAAGCCTGAAATGCTAAGTAAAATATAAAAAAAAAAATAAAAAAAAGAATTTCAATAATAACTCTTGACGTAAACGTTTCTCTTATCTGTGTAAACAAAGTATAAAGTATAAAAGTTAGTTTGTAAATGTAAGCATACAATTATTTGTGTGTGTTACAACAAATAAATAAAAAAAATAATGATTTGATATTTTAGTAATTAAAATTAGAGAAGATTTAATAAAAGTAATAAAAGTTAATTAGTAGTTTATAGAATCGAAAATAGTTGCCCTTTGAAACTTACAAAATTGTCGAAACTAAATATATCTTAAGTTCGCAATGTTTATTCGCAATACGATGAATTCTAGGAATCGGTGAATAAATAGTGTAATTAGTATTGAGGTTATTGTTACATAAAAGTATCTCTGCTACGAGGTTGTCTGGCAAGTATATTAATGTAAAATAGTTTCAACAATTCAAGGCTGTCAATTAAATATTTAATAATTTTTAATAAAAATGACAAATCCGATAATTTAAGACGTCTAGTTTCGTTGCGTTAGTTATTATAATTTATAAATTCAATTGTACCTTTTATAATGGTTGAGTATGGACTTTTTTAGTACGGTGACCTTACGGTGGAATTGTATTGTATTCTGCTTCGTACTAACAAGCACTACAGATGTTTCAATGTTAATATACTTTTATAATTTACCCCCAATTTCAAAATGAAACCTAGCATACTAATTGCATCGCTTGTTATTTAAACTGTAGACTGGAATATAGCATCAAGTCTCGAATCTGCAATATTCTAAGAATATAGCACCTTCAAAATCATAAAATAGGAAAAATTAGGAGAATTAAGACCTTTGTAACAACTAATAATTAGACATTTTACCAATATTTGGTTGTCAGAACACCACGCACATAGTTTGTTTGTGATGTTCCGACAAAAATCGTAACAAATCGTCAACGTATCCTGATATGTTGTATAAAATACGTCACAGAAAAACAAGACACATTATTCGATAAGGTGAATCAAACACTACCAATCGAGTGACGAAATAATGCATAAATTGTGGTACAACTTGTATTAATGTGAATGAAGAAAGGTCATACGAAAACCTGAGGTTTATAAAATATTATTTAAACGAAACTTTGTGATATTAATTTAATATATTAAGAGTGGGCTATTTTATGAACTTTATTTTGCTTTACACAACCATCCTCAAGGTACAAATTAAACCAATCAATATTTTTTTTTATATAAATGCCGAGAGGGACTAAATATAAAATAGAATAAAGTAGGACGAAATTAAAATATAATATAGTAACAGTGAGAAAGAGGCAGATAATACTTACATAATGGGTTTCCATATTGTATCGAAAGAGACAAATCACCAAATAAAGAGGTGATTAAGGGATAATGGGAAGTTTATGAGTTTATTGGTAATATACCTAATATTCGGCTGTTGAACACATTTAATCGATTATTATGACTTTTGGCTTTAACGGCTTTCTTTATTTCGAGTGCTTCTAAATTAGGTTTTAAATTTGTTGCCTTGACCTTTTTTTGTAAAGAACATTAGCACATTTGATTGGAGTTTGGATCTTTAAGATGTTTGGCGAATTTCGAAAAGCCACTATTACTTATTTAACCACAAAGTGAAAGCTTTCTTTCAAAAAAATTAGTTTAATTACTCTTTTTTTTACTTTAGTACATAAAACAGACACGGTGCCCAACACTTACACTCATGAATGTTAAAAGAGTAATAATTATCGAATATATAAAATTAAACAATATTAAGCAAAAATAATTAGTTAATTAAAAGTTACACAAAATTAAATGATGACAAACAAGTGAAATGGATAAATTTATGAATAAAATACATAAATAGGGGAATTTGGATGGTTTTGAAATATAATAATTTTACTAGAGTTAAAATTATATTATAAAATGTTAACATGATAACATGATAACAACTAAACAACTTATATTATATAATACGTTCACAATGACTTTCAAGCTTAAAAATAACACGCTCCCTAATTATCTGCAAACTAACATTATGTACTATGAAAATGTTCACAATTATCCTACGAAAAGTTTCCGAGAATTAAGGCTTCCCAAAACTAAACTTGTACACACGAAACAGCGTGTTTTGTAAAGGATAAAAACTTTATAATAACAAAAGTCTTAAGGAAGTCACAAGTATTGGCACTTTTCGAAGGACATGTAATATGTGGAAAAAATAATGATTTGTGTACGAAGGTACTCTCCAAAAACCTTTTTAGTAATAGTCTGTCAAATAAGTGTTGAAAATATAAAAGACGAAATTACAAAATTTGTAGGCTGGCAACACCAATTTACCTGTCAAATATTCTTTTAAAGTGCAATGACATTGAAAATACAGAACACTGTACATTAAGGAAAAACATTTTTTGTTCTTTAAAAAAATTATTAAAATCGAAGAAGCACTGTTTTTAAGGTACTTACTTAATGATTGGCTGTCATTTAATTTAACATAAATTCGAAATAGTAGGCATAAAGAAAGAATCATTAATGGTGAGTTTAGTTACACTACTTTTAGATCTGAATGAGTTAAATATATTCATATCTAAAATTAGAGACATGGCAGCGCAAGGTACGCTAATATTAAATAAATGTGAGCAATTTCTAAAGTGTGCTTAATATTTAATTACAATATCGTTATTCTTTATTATGTTAATACAAAATTGCAAACGTATAATGATAATATTCCTATATGCAATTCTAATTTTGAGATCAATTTGCAATGAAAAAATCACTTAAGGGTGAAAAAAATTTTTTTTTTTCATTTTTATGTCTTTTTGATTTTTAATAACAATGTAGGTTATACAGCTTTAGTTAGACCATGATTATATTTTTATTATTGCCATTTGAATAACAGTGGCGCCCTCCTATGTTTTCTACTCTGATTTGACAAACTGTACTCTGTACCAATATAAGCTTGTTTTTTCGCAGTTTTTCTTACAAGATGCATGCAACATCTTGCATACATCTAAACTAACATTCAGACGACAATAATATAATTTATTGTCTTAACAGGATTGTATTATTTTCGTCCAATTTTTTTATTAGGTTATGTAAGTTTTGTCGTAGGATATTTTGTCGGTGATATTTGGTCGCGGGATGAAAACGCGCTTTAGCGGTGACATTCTTATTTGATTTGTCCTGTCTTTAAAATTAAGGGTCTCTTCAGATTATCAGTTCGATATGATTAATGATAGATCCTTATTTTCAGTGTTTAATGAAGTCATTAAATATGTATTACATTATTGTAGAGCAGTGTTTTAACTCAATGTTCACGTTAAAGGAGAAAAATGTTCGCTACTTTTATTTCAGGTTTTAATACGGAAAATTTTAATACATCCTTCTTGTTGATTTTCCAGATGGAGTAATGTTAATGGTAGGTTGGGATAAAATGGTTGGTGTATCAACCGATGCATGCATAATTTTGAGTAGAATCAATACATCGGAAATTTACGTCCAGCTATCAGAGAGCGCGGCTCGGTGTGAAATTTGATCATTACGTTCCAAATTCATCACTTATTAAGCGAGTTAATGGCTTATTAAGGGACTAACTCACTAACTGCAGGTTTAATAAACCTTCAATAAGCGAGTTTATTTTATCATTGAAGAAAAAGATAACAATATTAATCTGAACGAAAATATGAAAGAGAACCAGACACAGAAAAAAGACGATGGTCGCAACTGGGACTCGAACCCATACCTCTCGTCTAACCGGGACGTGCGCGTTAACCAATTTCGCTATTGCCATCTTCTGTCAAGCCGTCATAATTATCAATCTCATAATTCAAAATTTAGAATAATTAACAATATTATCTTCAACTAATTATTTTTCCAAATTATGGGTACTACCCTTTTTATTGGAAACAATCATTCTAAGAATTGGTTTGTATCCTGGATAGCGTCTCGGATATATGGAAAAATAAATAGTTGAAGGTAACATTGTTAATTCAAAAATGTCTCCCGTGACATTTTTGATGTTTTTTTTTATTTATTTTTTCTACAAAAACATTAAAAATGGTAGGTGTTGGACAGTTGGAGGCGGGATTAGGGGTTGGTCGGTTAGTCGGCTGAGTGACCAGTGACGACACGCGGAAGAATTTTTATTTGGTTCGATTTAGAAGAGAAAAATTTTGAAAAAAAAGGTCATGAAAAATGTCACCGGAGACCAAAATTTCATTTACATTTTTTACTCCAAATAATGTCTGGAATCACTGGTTAAAATAAGTCAAGTACGTTCCTTAACCAGTGTCGGCTCGTGACTTTTGGGTGTGCTAGAGTGCTGATTTTAAGAAAATGGCATTATTGATGTTGTTGTAGCCGAAAAAAAAATTTTTTTTTTTGAAAATCATGTTTTTGTATGAAAATTTTCAGGAAGTTTCAGTTTAGCCGTGTGGCGCACGGGTTTCCTGGAAAATCTTCATACAAAATACCGATTTTTGAAAAAAAAAAAAATTTTTTTTCGCCTACGTCAACATTCATGATGCCATTTTTTAAATATTAGCACCCTAGCACACCCAAAAATCACGAGCCGCCACTGCCCTTAACACCCTTTATGTTTATTGTCCTGATGAAGATTTCGATCAACCGAAACCGGTCGACCTTTATAAATCAAATAAAGTGGATTTTTACAAAGAACTCCGTCATTTGCATAATATTTATAATTGTTTAAAATCGTCTTGGAATAAACAATCCAATAAAACGCCTCAATTTATTTGAAATTATAAGAATTTGTACGCAAATTTATTTAGTAACCATAACAATATTTTCATTATTTTAGACAAAAGCTCCCAAAGTTGGTTAAAACTTTATTATTATGGTAGTATTTAACAACGTAACAAGTTTTCCTTTATTTTAAGCAAAGCTTCGCTGAATTCGCATGTCCCGTCAAAGCCTTCAAAGTCAAATTTTCCAGTGTAATCTGATTTCATAATGCCGATAGCTTAAGGTGAATTATTTGAATAACCACGTTAAATTAATATTGTTGAGTGTATTTTGGTCAGAAATTCCAGGAATAGAAAAGATATTCCACGAACGTGAATGATATTCCAGGGACTAACAATATTATATAAGGAGTATAGATGAGCGCAGCTGAATGAAAGACGACATTGTTTATCTCAACTAATAGATAATTTTTTGTTTTAGATTGGAAACTTCATTTTATTTTAATAATTTTGTACTGTACTTATTTTAATAATTTTAACAACTTCGTTGAAAGCGATTTATTATTGCATTGTTAACAGGCTGAAATTAGGTAAACAACAAATTTATGAACAAAATATTCTTCTGTGACTTTCTAAATCAACGTACATGCACAACACGCTTTAGTTATACATTTAAATAAATACTATGCAAGCTCGTAATTGATTTGGTATTTATTAAAAATGTCTTTAGCTGCGCTCCGAAAGAGCTGGCAACGTTGCATTATAGGTAAACTAACACATTAAATTCTGGTCTTGAAAAAGTGCGGTTATTTCGGACATATAATTTTTGTTTTAAATAGCGTGCCTTTTATAATAATTCTATGAAAGTGATGTTTTCTTATAATATGATTGTGTTAGGAATGTTTAAGTTAACATATACATCTTAGAAATCAATGTTAATTTTGCGAAAAAAAATACTTAAAATTTTTAACTTTTTGTACGTTACCGTGGAAATTATTATTGTAATTTTTTTATTGCATAAGTGAGAAAGTGGCCGTTTTATTTCAGATTCCCCAAATGAAAGGAATATGTTTTTGGTAAATTTCCAAGTTTCTACAATTTTTTAACATTTGGAGTGAACATATTAGAGTTTTTTTCGTGTTTGAAATTTTAAATATTCAAACTTTTAAATATTAAGATATATTATTATTTCAAATTCGAAATCTAATAAATTTTATCTAGTTTTTAAAATGGATTTGTTTTTATGACATCTTATTTTATCAGAAACATACCTATACCACATATAAAATACCTTGGAAATTTTCCGAAATATTACAAAAACTACATTTTATGCAAATAAACTTCGGTCATGTAGCTGTAACATTCCATAGAATAAAATACTAAAAGATATTTGAAAAACTATAAAAAAACTATTATTTGCTCGGTCTTGCCCCACCAGGAGGGTAAGACGGGATAAACATGTATTTTTTGTGTATTCAGAAAACAGAAGTTTTTTTCAACAGCTTGACTTCTCTCAGTTCTTTTTTAGTGTTTGCACCTTTCCGTTTCGTATTTTAAATAATAAATAAATAAATCAAATAATCGCAAGAAAGAGAGGGCATGCTTGAGAGGGCATGATGGTGGTACCCCGTCATGCCCCCTGCCGTGTTTTTTTTTACATTGTAATAAATATATAACTTTATAACTTCAGTCAAATTTACAACTCTTACTTTAAGGACAATAAGTATTCAATTTCGGATACCCGTCAACCAGTCTAATCAACCAAATAATCTTCCATGTATCAAAATATATATAATCTTCGTTTGAGGTAACACTCGTAATAAATATTACATCAAAAACGTGAAAAAACGAAATTCGCTCAGCGCTTACGAAATCAACGCGGGATGACTGCAGTCACAGAAATAAGGGCACGGGGTGCGGTGGGGGCACATATGGACTAATTATCAGGATCGTAGCAGGTTTGGATAAAGCAAAACAGCAAAAACTCCATCTTGCCCCCCCCCCCCTGTCTTACCCCGCCCTCAATTACAACCCTCTTTGAAACGGCCACGGCGTGATGGTTAGCTAGTTAGTTAGAGTTCCACACATTTTTTTAAAACTATGTATCATTAAAGACGGCCGGCGTAGTCTAGTGGTAGTCTAGCGGTAAGGCGCTTGACTCCCACACCGGAGGTCGCGGGATCGAATCCCGGCGGCGTGGCAAATAAATTTTATTTGATTAATTTGTGTTATTTCACAATTTATTAATTTAAAATAATATATAGTATATATGCAGCACGTTCCAGAGAGGAAGATACTCTCAGTATCGCTCTGGTGTAAGACCACCATTCAGAATTGAAACGTTGCTTGAAACGGCATTAGCCGTGTTTGGTGACCAGATCTGAATAGCCAGGTACTTCCCCACCTTCCTCTTCCCTATCTCCTTCCCCTCCCAATTACCTTCAGCCTCACAACATACCACAATTGAGGATGCCATAGTCTCACTGGCTTCAGACGGGAGCATTTGAGACTTTTGTGCGATATTCATATTTAAAAAAAGCATACATATCCATTAATTCAAACGTTTATTCAACTTTGAGTCCTTACCATACAACATATTTTGTCCTTTAGGACGGATTAAGATTTTCCAAATAGAAATAATTTATGTCCTTGTCTAAGCAAATCCTAAATAATTTGTACATCTCAAGGGTATTAATAAATTTATCGACATCTAAAGCTCATCATAAGGCTTAGTTTCAGCTTATGAGAAAATAATATATCATTCCTCTTTAGAATAGTCGGTACGAAGATACCTACCATGGGACAAAATATCTAAATATATTTCGAAACGAGTTTTTTAATATTTTGAGTGATTTAGTAATCGATTAATTTAAGTCAAATATTTAGCTTTAGGTATCATTATTTAAAGAACAGCATCTTTAAAAGTTTTAATACAAAAGCTTTAAAGAGCGGACTTTAGTTAATTACATTTGTTTTTAATCCCTTCATACACTTTGTAGTCGGCAGTAATTTAGAGCGATGGATTCATTTTTATGGACCATTATAACTAATTTCTTACTACAAAGCAAGGTAGATGTCTACAACTTTTAAGGCATCAAATAAAAAATTAAGGAAACGGTTTTTTCAATGGTTCTCTTTTAATTGGTAATGTAATGGTAACTTGAGATAGAGTTTGTCAAATTTGAGTAGAAAATATAAAAAATGTTACTATGAAATTATAGGCTGGCAACATCAATTTACCTGTTAAATATTTTTTTAAGTAAAGACAATATAAATAAAGAACACTGTATACACTTTTAAAAATACATTTTTTTGTTCTTAAAAAAAAACATTAAATCGAAGAAGCACTGTTGTTAAGTTACCTCCTTAATGACATAAATTGGCTTTCATTTAATTAGAAAAAAATCGGTTTATGGGGGATGGTCCAAAAAAAAAAATTTTTTTTTTTATACTAATTATGGGCCGGAAAATCCGAATCTGAAAGAATTAGGCGGCGGCAGCAATATTAACTGAGTTACACGACTTTAAAATTTTTTATACACACACAGGAAAATAGTCATTTTGGAAGCATTTTGATTCCTAGAAAATCAAACTAGTTATTTTTATACTAACTATGGGCCGGGGAATCCGAATCTGAAAGAATTAGGCGGCGGCAAGCAATATTAACTGAATTACACGACTTTAAAGTTTTCTATACACACACACATGAAAATAGTCATTTCAACAACATTTTGACACACGAAGTACGAAAATCATAGAAAAACAAGAAATGTAGAAAAACATGTGCTGGCAGTGTTACCAAGTCTCAAAAATATTTATCCCTATAATATGAATTACGACTATCTCAACGGCCGTATTCTTAAACCAAAAGTATGAAAATTCGTAGTCTTAAAAATGCGTAACCTAACCTAACCTAACGCTAGGTTTGTGTAACATGGTTTGTGCCCCTTTATACCGCCTGCTCGCGTCACGGCAAAAAACATCCCTGTTTTCAAGTAGTTTAGCGGCTACGCTAGGTTTGTGTAACATGGTTTGTGCCCCTTTATACCGCCTGCTCGCGTCACGGCAAAAAAACATCCCTGTTTTCAAATAGTTTAGCATCTACTCTGGGTTTATGTAACATGGTTTGTGATACAAAAGTGAGTAAAATTTATAAAGAATAAGTACTTAAAATATAAACATGTTATTTTACGTTATTGATATTACTGCTTAATGGCAACACTTAATTTTGTGTGGTAAAAACATCTACGTTATCTTGTTTTTCTATGATTTTCGTACTTCGTGTGTCAAAATGTTGTTGAAATGACTATTTTCATGTGTGTGTGTATAGAAAACTTTAAAGTCGTGTAATTCAGTTAATATTGCTTGCCGCCGCCTAATTCTTTCAGATTCGAATTCCCCGACCCAAAATTAGTATAAAAATAACTAGTTTTATTTTTTAGGAATTTCCCCCATAAACCGAACTTTAGCCACAACTTTAACAAAAAATTGAATTTAACAGTAGGTGAAAGGAAGAATCATTAATGGTGAGTTTAGTTACACTACTTTTAGATCTGAATGAGTTAAATATATTCAGATCTAAAATTAGAGACATGATCCAAAGCCTGGACAACGTTAGTAGATACTTAAGCTAATATTAAATAAATGTGAGCAATTTCTAAAGTGTGTTTTATATTTTATTACAAAATCGTTATTCTTCATTATGTTAACAAAAAATTGCAAAGATATAATAATAATATACCTATATGCAATTCTAATTTTGAGATCAGTGGAATGATTTTTTTTTTCACTTTTATGCCTTTTTAATTTTTAATAAAAGTAGGTTACACAGCCTTAGATTATCACCATGATTATATTTTTGGTTTGAACAACAGTGGCGCCCTCCTATGTTTTCTACACTTATTTGACAAACTGTAACACTATCGATATTATTATTTATTAGGAAAATATTGTGGTCAAATTTAATATTCAAACCATTACTGGAATTAGACGTCGAGGTTCGAAGCCCGACGTGCACAATGAATTATTTGCATAAATAAAAATGTCAGTATAGGTGTGCCGTACAGAGTCAAAACCTACCGAACCGATTTCGATCAAAAGTTATAAGTTTTTTCGTATTTGTTCCAGAAGTGTTTGGAGTTTAGAGAGTGTCACGAATGATTAAAGACGTGGGAGACTTTTAAGTGAAAGTTGCAGGAGGAAGTCGAGGACGCCTAGGCAACACGTGACATGATCGAGTGAAACAAATACTTATAAAAAAACGAATCGATACAAAATTTTTATTTGCATCGTAAAAATGCACCTAGATTTTAGGTTTACTAGGATTTACAACCTTAAAACCTTATTCTATAATCCCGAGCAACGTAATGATAGGAGCATGTAATATTTTACAAAAAAAAAACTATCATTGAAAGTACGTCGTACATATAATACATGTGGCACGTTTCGGAGTAATAGATGCTCTTAGCCAAACACATTCAGAATCTATACGTAACTTGAAATAGCTTAAGCCCAGTTTGGTGACCAGATCTAAAAAGCCGGGTAGGTATTTCCCAATCTTTCTCTTTCCTACGTTCCGTCCTTTACAACATAATATACCCCAAAAGGGAATTCCATGTTCCTAGTGGTTCCCAGCCCTCGTCCTGTATATATATATTTTTTTTAAATGATTAACATGTACGTGTACCGGAATAAAAAAAAAATCTAAAAGACGATTACAAAACAATAATTAGAATATTGTAAAGTATGTACATAAAAAAATCCTGTATGTAAAACATGATTCATATTAACAAAAATCACAATGAGGTCTTATAAATTAAACTAAAAATTGCGCGGTATAAGAGCATTAGTAATTAATATAAAATAATTAGTATTGACGTTATTGTTGCAGTGTGAGATATTTTTAGTTCACGACTATTAAGCCGGCGCCAGACATGTGTTCAAAGATGTGTTCACACATTTGAAGACTTTGCGCACACCTTTGTTCACTTATGTGTGTCTCTGCCAGATATGTGTTCAAAGATTTGATCACTCCTTTGAGCTCACAGTTTTCAAATAGACTTCACACAACATGGTCGACGATTTGGTCGACACACTTTGCTTCTATTATTTATGTGCGTCTAATTATTTATATTATCTAATTAATTTATCTAATTATATTTATCTAAATATATTTATCTAAATATATTTATCTAAATATATTTATCTAAATATATCTATCTAATTATATATTTATCTAAATATATTTATCTAAATATATCTATCTAATTCATCTATGGGTAACTAAAACAAACAGTTGATTTCTGACAGCTCCTAATTCAAAAATAAACTTAATGATATTTAAACAAATTTACGTATTTGAAACTCATAAACCAGTGATACAGTGTACTTGGTAGTGCGTAAAAATTTATGTGGGAGAGTGTATTAACTTTATATCTTGATTCAAAAATTTTCACAAAACAACAAATCATTGTCATAAAGTCACAGACAATTTATTTCTCAAATTTGTGAAAAAGTCAAGTTTTGTCTATGCAATAAAGTCACAACCACAAACAAAACATTGTTGACAGAATTAATTTTTGTAAGGGGCATTTCTGAACAAAGATTTTAGTGATGTCTAGCACTCGAAGCAAAAACCAAATTTCTGATGAAAAAATAAGCATGGACAAAATTATTGAATATATAGATAAAAAATTTGAAACTTTGTAGAAGGACATTTTTATCAAAATTGAATCTCAGACCACAGAAACAACAAAAAGCATTGAATTTATAAGTGCTCAATATGATGAAATTCTAAAAAAAATTGATGTTACAAATAATTTAAACCAAGTTATACAAACTGATTTCGAAAATATTAAAAAAGATATGAATGAAAAAAATAATACAATAAAAAAACTTGAAATTAGACTGGCTGATATTGAAAGTATGTCAAAATGTAATACTTTAGAAATAGCTGGGATTCCCCAAAAAATAAGAGAACAACCAATTGAAATCATAAGGAAGGTTGCTGCAGCAGCTGGGATAACTATAAAACATACAGATATTACTGAAGTCATCCGAGTCCCAGACAGACGAAATGGAGCTCCACCCAAACTTCTTGTCACCTTTTCTGAGAAAAGACAAAGAGATTCACTCCTTGATAAAAAGAAAGAAATAAACTTTGAAGAAATTAAGGATCTGTCGACCTCTCAAATCTTCATCGGGGAAGAACTAAGCCCATATCATAAAGAAATACTATGGAAAACAAAACAATTAGCCATAGAAAAAAAATACCAATTTGTGTGGTACAAAAATGGTAAAGTTATGATACGTAAAAAACATGAAGATAAAATAATCTACATTAAGCACCTTGATGATATGGTGAAAATAATTTAGTAAGTAATATAAAAACATAATTAATTTAGATGGCAAAAATGGATAACACAATAACAACAAACTTACCTAACTTATCATCCATAAGAAAAAATTTTAACATAATGCATCAAAACATTAGAAGTATTAATAAAAACTTTGACGAACTTCAAATATTGATAAAAAGTTTAAATCTAAACTGGGATATAATTATTCTTACTGAATGTTGGTTAACTGATAAGTACTATCCCCTACAAATCGATAAATATGTCCCTTACTCTACAATTATGAATTATACAAAAAATGATGGTGTCATCGCATATATTAAAGAAGATATTGATGCTGATGTCAGAGAGATCGGTATTAATAATGCAAACTGTCTAAGGATATCAATCGGCAATGATACAACAATACTCGCAATTTACAGATCTCCATCTACAAAAAATTTGGATCCATTTCTAAACTCCTTATCCTGTGAACTGAGTTTACTAAAAAACACTAAAGATGTATTTATTATCGGTGATATAAATATTGATATCCTTGAAAATGGCCACCCAAAAAAATATGATTACATGCAGACACTTGCATACCATGGATTTGAAAGCCTAATTCAGGAACCTACACGCGTATTTAATGATAGCAAAACTTGCATTGATCATATCTTTAGTAAAACTAATAAAAAAACTCAAGCCATTATTTATACTACCACACTGACAGACCATTACACAATAATTCTATCTATAACAAAAAATAACTCTTATGTAAACCAAAATACGAAATCATTCCTAACGAAGTCTGAAACAAATTGGGAAAACGTCAAAAGGGAGTTAACAATGAATGACTGGACCGCCCTTCTGGAAAAAGATGATACTGATACTGCTTGGAGTTATTTTGTAGAAATTATACAGCACAGTATTCTATCTAACACCAAAATCACAGGTAAAAAGGTATCTCATAAAAATATTCAAATTAAACCATGGATCAGTCAAAATATTATAAACTCAATCAGAAAAAGAGATGAACTGCACAGAAAAGTAAAAATCAACCCTTATGATGTCCATACACTTCGATTCTACAAAAGATATCGTAATACATGTAAAAATGTAATTCGTTATGCTAAAGAAACATTCTATAAAAACAAAATTGATGAATGCAATAATGATTCCCGTAAACTCTGGCAGATCATAAATGAAATTACAAATACTAAAGCCTCGCATAAAGACAAAAACATTAAAGAATTAAACATTGATGAGATTCCCACATCTTTTACGAAACACCCAGACAAACTTCTTGGCTTTATAAACAACTACTTTTGCAATATAGGCTCTAACCTTGCAAATAAAATTAAACAAAATTCTACTACTGTCGATAACACAATTAGGAATGATGTAAATCATGAAAACAGCCTCAATATAGTCAAGATAACAAGTGACGAAATAAGAAATATTATAACCTCCTTAATCACAAATACCTCATCGGGAAATGAACTGATAACAAGCAAATCAATTAAATACCTACAAAATGAGTTAATTCAACCACTGACATACCTTGTAAATCTATCATTATCTACAGGTGTTTTTCCCGCTTGTCTTAAAATTGCTACGATCATACCATTATATAAAAATGGTCCCAAAAATGATATTTCAAATTATCGACCAATTAGTATTTTAACTCCTCTATCGAAAATATTGGAAAAAGTAATAAAAAAACAAGTTCTTACATTTTTGGATACCAATGAAATATTATCACCTACGCAGTATGGTTTTAGGAAAAACCTGGGTACTGGTGACGCTATAGCTAATGTAACTAATACAATAATTAGAAAACTGGATGAAGGCAAAAAATGCTTAGCAGTTTTCATTGATCTTCAAAAAGCTTTCGATACAATTGATCATGAAATACTGTATTTAAAACTAAAAAAAAAATGGAATAACTGAAACAACTCTAAACCTACTTAGTAGTTATTTTACTGGAAGAGAACAAATAGTACAAATTGGTAAAAGAAAGAGCAAATCTCTTCCAATTAAATTCGGGGTCCCCCAAGGAAGCGTATTAGGACCTATACTATTTCTGATATATATAAATGACCTTATGAATCTTCCCATAAATGGAAACATAATGAGCTTTGCAGATGACACTGTTATTATATTCCACGAACAAGATTGGACAAGAACCTACAAGGAGGCGGAACATGGTCTGGCTGTACTTCAAAACTGGCTAAAAGTAAACTCGCTTACATTAAATGTTAATAAAACTAAATATCTCACTTTCTCCAAAAACAAAAGAGGACAACCAATGAATGTGCATACCCTCAAATTACATGAATGTCAAAATACTTTTCCACAATGTTCCTGCCCGTCTATATCCCAAACAAAAAGTATTAAATATCTTGGGATTGAAATTGATGAAAAACTACAGTGGAATTCACACATTGATCTTACCTCAAAAAAGCTAACAAAACTCATCTACTTCTTAAAAAAATTAAGAAACATCTTGTCGATGAGGGATCTAAAGAGAGTATATTATGCTTTATGCCACTCTCGATTGGAATATGGAGTAATAGGATGGGGCTCAGCAGCATCTAATCACTTAAAACAACTTAAGATAACTCAGAATTGCATCATAAAGACCATTCTAAAGGTCCCCATAAGGACGTCAACAACAGAAATTTTTAAACAGTTTGATGTTCCAACCATACAAAAAATCTATGCCAAAAACATTCTGGTACATCACAGCAAAAACGACTCAGAGGAAGACACCTCACATGCTCATAAAACAAGAGCCAAACAAGCAGACACACTTAATATACCAAAGTGTAACTCTTCATTTGGTCAAAGAAGTTCTGAATTTTTAGCAGTAAAGTTATATAATAAACTCCCACTAAGTATCAAACAAACTAAAACAAAAAATAGCTACATTAAGGACATTAAATGTTGGCTGAAGGAACTATCGGAAAACGACCTTACTAGTATACTTAAAACATCTTAGAAGTTTCTGAAAAACCTTATCCAAATAAGTTAAACCATAGAAGTCGCTGAAAAACTTATCCAAAACATAGTCCCCCTCAGCACAGGATCTCCTAGTGAGGAGGACTACGAATATATTTTCTATTTTATATATACATCTAACATATTTCATGTAAAAATGTAAAAAAAATATTATATAGTTACTAAATAAAAAATAAAAAAATAAAAAATTAATTCTTCGATAGAGCAAGGTATTAAAGAGTGGTGTTTAATTGAGTTCCAGGCGTCATTGATGTTATTTCGATTTTTATGCCCTTTACGTTTCGGATCCCATATATCTGGCTCTACTTGCATCAACTCTATAAACTCGAAAACGCTCTCATTATTCCACTCCATCGTTAGTTCGTTTGGCTGTCCACGCACGACTACTCTCCACGGCGACGCTCGCGCAACTGAGCTTCGCGCAGTGTGGCAGGCATGCAAACATTTCGACGCTGATCCCTTTGATGTGCGCTAAAGAAACCGACACGGAACGGCAAAGCGCACATATGTGCCCAAATAAGTGAACACAGTATCATTTGCCCGTGCCACACATGTGAACACATATTTGAACACATCTTTGAACACATGTCTGGCGCCGGCTTTAAGAACGTGACATGAAATCGGTTATAATAGTGCCGGGCTGTCAATATGTTAATTAATTATTTAAACGGAATATGACATCAGATACCAATTTTCTTGCAAAATTACCATAGTTCTTTTACCAATATTTTCTATGGGTATCTATTATGAACGAAACAACCGGACCATAAGTTGTGGTTTGGTTGTGAACCTGATGAAGTCGCGCGAATTCGCATTAATATATAGGTATTTGAATGTAAATCTTTTCCTCTGGAAAACTGTTTGCATGACGTGGGATTTTTAAACTGACGATTCGGCACAAGAATTTTCCATTTTCAAATTTTGCCACATCTGCTCTTATAAAACCTCTACCTCAGCTTTACACGGATAATTTTGGAGGAAAAGCAGAAACCAATTCGCCTTTTTTGTTATCTGGCAGTAAAAATATGTTCAGTAGGATTTTAAAATTTTATACACCGCAATCAGGAAAACTCCTTAAGAGTTCTGTCAGATGGTCAGAATATTTTAGCTTTGCAATAAAATCCAAATATTAAATTATTTCTGAACATATCTGAAAAAGCCTTTTTCGTTTTGTAACGGCATCATTGGTCCACGATCCACTTGGTCCGAGTCCACTTAGACTAGCGGTCAGGAGGTAGCGGGTTAAATTTAAATTCTAAAAAATAATATAAAGTATATTTGCGGCACTTTCCAAAGTGGAAGATACTCTTAGTATCGCCCAAGCGTAAGATCACCATTCAGAATTGAAACATTGCTTGAAATGGCTTGAGCCGTATTTGGTGACCATATCTGAATAGTTAGGTACTTCCCCACCTTCCTCTTTCTTTTCCTCACAATCTACTTTCCCTCCGTGCCTTTCTTCAGCCACACGACATAACCCAGTTGGGTATGCCATAGTCTCACTAGAGACTAGCTCAAGATGGTTAGGAGCAGTTGGTACTTTTCTGAGGTATTCAAATTTAAAAAAAAATTCCAATCTTCCTCTCCCCTATTTCTTCCCCTTTAGTAATAATTGGGCATGCCGTAGTAGATGCCACTTGTTCCGACCAATTTATTTGAACTCAAAAATTAAAACCTTCAACAGTCGCAAATTCGCTTTATGACGTCATTTTAAATAAGGGCCCGCAACCCGGATTTCTACCGATTTGTTACATATTTCCCTTAAACACGGTAAGTTTTAAAGCTCTTAAAAAAATATATGTTATTCTTGAAGATAATATCTAGACTTTGCAAACGCAAATTATATAAAATTCCCTCGATTGAAAAAAATCGCAAAGTATGCTCCAAAAATTATTATAAACACGTTTGTTTCAGTTATTTTACAAGTTCTATGTATGAAAAAATTCACATTCAAAAAATTCACTTTAAATGCTGTTTAAGATAATGCCCGCGAGATTTTTTCTCTATTTTAAACGAGTCGTGTTTTATTAAACATTTTCGCATCGATTTTGTCGCTGTAAATGTTAGCGCTCTCCTCTAATATTCCTAATTTCGTATTTCTCCATTTTCTTCTTTTCGATCCCGGTTGCAGAGCCTTAAGACGACAATATACCCTAAAACATATTCAGAATCTTAACGACGCGCGACGTAAGTAAAGAAGCCGTGTATTCAAATTGCGACCCATATTGGATGGACCTACTGTCGAATTTGCCCTATCAAAGAAGACAAATAATTTGGGAATCGTAACGACGTGCTCGTAAGTAAAGAAAGCGTGTAAACAAATCTACGTATTGGACGAACGTACGGTCGAGTTCACCCTAGCAGGCCTAGAGATTCGACCTTTCCGCCGCGTTCATTTTAATTAATTCTGAAAAACGTGTTACAAATATTAAAAACGTGTCTCCATGTCGCACTCCCGAAGATATTAATACATCGTCTATAAAAATAAAATCTGGTGCTTATCGCTAACTTTATAGTTGAAAAAAAAAACGGGTTATAAAGTTTTAAAATCATTTAGGTAAAATAAATTAATGGTAATGTATTGTATTTATTAATCTTAAATCCAAAAAACTTACATCCCCAGTGTTCTGTTGGAATAAAAAAGTTATTATAGTTACGAATTCGCCGGAAATTATTAAAATGTGAGTTTTGAGCAAATAAAAATGATTAGGGTTATGTATCGCCTTAAATGAAAACAAATCACTTTGTATATGTCGCAGGCCAATCGTGAAATCAGGCAGATCATGATGCCCTCAGGCAATTCACGATGTGGCTAGGCGCATCATGATTTGCCAAATTTTACGATCGGCCTACGACATGTATACCAGCCATAGTTGAATAAGTGGTGTACAATTAAGATTTACGCAATATAACGAGAACAAGAAATGTAAGAACACGCAATAAATTCAAATATTACTTTAGAAAATGGTATTTGGAAGTACTTTAGAGTTTTCAAGTATCGAATATACTCGTAGTAAAGAGAAGGTTTCCGATGATCATCGAAGCGGTCGAAGGGACAAATAAGAACGGTCGACCAATAGGTACTTTATTTCCCCAGCCATTTGGTTGGAAGAGTCCATTATCTGACCAAGTTGTATCGATTTTATGACGGATCAGCCTATGTTAAAATGTCCAAAGTACGGTGAAAATGGTTTAGCCCCAAATAAACAAATAAATAAAGATATTACAGTTTTTTAAACTTCAATATTGCAATGGAATACTACAACGAAAACAGTTTTATAGGCAGATGTGTAAAAAAAAACTTGAATTTTATTTATGTAAACGCTAATTGGGCATTTACATAAAAAACAAAAGTATGCAATTTACACGAGGTAGTAGTGAAAACTTTAGAAAACTAGAATAGACAAGAGTGGGGAGGCTACGAATCACCGCATGAAGAGGAGACCGATTATCCTAACTCATTCTCTCCCACGCTAAATCCTATATGTG
The DNA here is from genome assembly GCA_917880885.1 of Limnephilus marmoratus. Classification (NCBI taxonomy): domain Eukaryota; kingdom Metazoa; phylum Arthropoda; class Insecta; order Trichoptera; family Limnephilidae; genus Limnephilus; species Limnephilus marmoratus. The sequence goes on along the minus strand of OU862916.1, from coordinate 39,566,350 downwards.
TATATGTTTGTCTCTTTTTCGTTTCATCGAAATCACAACAAATCAAAATCAAATCACAATAGTGCTAAAGAAGTTTTCACTTCAATAATGATAATAATATTTGGATGATTTGAATAATGCCGTTCTTTGTAAAAAATCACCTTAACGGCGTTGTATAAATTTATAGTAATTAAAGTTTATTCCAGAATGTATGCATGGGTTGGTGCAATGCCTTTTATTCCATATTTTGAGAAAACCACAAAAGAAATTAGACCAATAATAAAAAAGGAATTAGATAAAGTAACATCAACAATACATGGTTCATAAAATAATAACAAAGAAATTAATCAGTAATAAATCATTTAAAATAATATATAGTATATTTGCGGCACGTTTCAGAGTGGAAGATACTCTCAGTATCGTCCTGGTGTTAGACCACCATCCAGAATTGAAACGTTGCTTGAAATGGCGTTAGCCGTATTTGGTGACCAGATTTGAATAGCCATGTGCTTCCCCACCTTCCTCTCCCCATCTCCTTCCCATCCCCACTACCTTCAGCCTCACAACATACCCTGATTGGGGATGCCATAGTCTCACTGGCTCCAGACGGCTCAAGTTGGTGACTCTTGTGCGGTATTCATATAAGCCTTGAAAAGTGAGCTCATAATCAATGCGCGCAGTTTGACAGAGCGCGACGCTTTAGACGCGACTGTAAGTAGGAAAGGTTTCATTCTATCTCATTCTCTTGCAGGCTAAATCCTATAGATGTATTTATTTGTCTCTTTTTTGAGTCACTCGTTTCCGTTTCATCGAGTTTCAAATTACAACGGTGCTAAAGAAGTTTCTCTTTAGAAAATTTAATAATGCGGAAAAGAAGTGAAAAATGTATGCAAGCAGCATTTTACAGAGGATATTTGTGGAACATAATTTAACAATGCTCCATCTTACTACTAATTTATTAAGAACTAGCTGGTCCCGGCATGCGTTGCTATGCCATTTAATAAAAAAATTGTTTCTCCCTGAGTGTCCTTTCCCATTCGTCACGTTCCCCTTCCGCCTCCCCTTCTTCTCCTGGGTCCTCTTCCCCTCTCGCGTTCCCACTCCGTCACCTCCACCTTTCCTCTCCCCACTCCACTCCCTCCCCCCCCTACCCCCGTCCCGCGAACCCCCCTCCCAAGTTCCCCTCCCCCCTCACACGTCCCCTTCCCCTCCCGCGTTGCCCTTCCACCTTCCCCGCCTTCCCTCTTCCCTTTCCCGCTCCCTCGTCCCGCCAACCCTCCTCCCGCGCTCCATATATTCAATTCCAGTACATTCAGTTTTTAAACAGCCTGCGTGCCACCTTTTACAATTTTTGTTCAAATTTCCATTTTTCATGTATATTAAATTTGGTACCTAACATAGGTACCTATTTAAAATATCTAAAATTCTTGATTCTATTCAAACTATTAGGGGAGTACCTACTTTAAATAAATTTATCAACTTAAAGATTTAAAAAAATAGAATCCCGATTTAACAATCATTGTTTTGCAAAATGTCATTCTCAAACACGCGAACTGTCAAACGTGCGATAGTCGTTAGGTTTTCTGAAATTATCCAATTTTCTGCGCAATTTTCTTAATTTTTCTCTCCGTAAGAACCATCCTCGTACTTCAAGGAATATTCTAAAAAAAGAATTAGTGAAATCGGTTCAGCTGCTCTCGAGATTTGCGCTTAGCAACACATTTAGCGATTGATTTTTATATATAAGAAGATAGACAAATATTACAACAACTTGCGGCTAACATATTGCATATTGCATCCACCAGTTACTTGTGTGCATCCGCCTAGCATTGTGGTCGAAAAATTTACTAATGTGTGTTAAGTAACAATGCAATGAATAAAAAAAATGTTTTAAAGTAACCATCCACACACAAGGAAACTGTGCCTACGCACCACTATTAAATATTTAAAATCTGTAAATTGCTTCATCACTGTAACCAATGTGCTGTTTTGGTTGCATAATATAAAACAAAATACATGAGGGGCCAATTATAAATTACGTCACACCTTAAAGGGGGGGGGGGGGGGGGTAGAGAAGTGTGACATTGTGTGACAAGGTGTATGGTATGGGGGGTCATTAGCTCTGTGACGTCACATATAAAAAAAATTTGAACTACTATTTTGATTATTTTTAGACGTCAAATTGCAAAATGGGGGAGGAGGGGATGATGTGTAACAGGAACGGGGGGGGGGGGGGGGGGGGAGCAAAAAATCATGAAATTCTTGCTAGGTAATTTATTGATGGCTCCCAATAATAAATACTATTTTGTTTTTGTTTTGCGTAAATATGCATATTTTTTTTTGTAATTATATGTAAAATTTATTTATTTTTAATTTGCGAGGCTCTTTTATTATACAAAACATTATATCTACACACATTATGTGTGATATTAAGTACGGGTGAGAAATAAAAATCACCATAACACGGACTTAAAAAATATGTATTTTCAATGTAAAAAATAAATATTTATATTTCTCGCAATTCTTTAAAACAACAACGAAGCATCGTGTCACTCATTACGAACTTCACATTTCAAAAACCCTCCCTGTTTATTAAAAAATCCTAATTTGTTTTCCAGCGTTGGTAAATTTAATTAAACCACGGAACAAAAGACCATGGAAGGTGTCAAAATACGGTAATACTTTACCTGATTTGTCGATCTCAAGGGATATGATCTTAAAGGGGTGACTGGAAGCGAATTAAAAATATTTTCAGTTCTGAAGGGGTCGCAACGCCTTTGCCTTGAGTGGAGCCAGAAATCAAGGATTTTGGGATCTAGTTCTAACCAAAACTGGGCTCGGATGAGCTCAGTTTGGCTCATGTGGGTTATAGTTGGCTCAGCGTGGCTCAAGTGGGCTCCAGTTGGCTCAATAGAACTCATGCCATTTCAGTTTTGCTAAGTTGGTTCAAGTTCCTGGGGAAGTTAATGATGTGATGTTGGATGCGGGAAGCGCGGATATTGTGTATTGTAATGCCGGAGGCTAAATGTAGAACTGCCTCTGATATTAATTCCACATGCTCACATCTGCATGTCAAGGGTTGAAAGGCTTCGTATAAAAGAAATGTAACCATATTATGGCATTGACCAATTAAAAATTATTTAGATATTCTGCGCTCGCAAGCATTACCACGGTGCAAAATATTTCATTTATAACTAATGATTAATATTTTAGAGCAATATAAAGAAAACACTAATTTCTTTTGTTGGATCTGTGTTTGCAGTCGTAAATCTTGTTCAATAAAATCGGATTTCTTTTAAAATTAAGTGCCATTTTCAAAATTGCAAGAAATTGTACCGGAATAAAGTAGAATAACAAGCGATAAAATACCCACCAAAAATAATACAATATTTTAAATGATAATTAATTTAGATAAATGAAACAATTTTACTTTGTTTGAACCACTTACATATTTGAGTAAAGCCGACCGGTTTCGGTTCCTTCTTCAGGGCAAAATTAAAATTGAATTTTTCAACAAAATGATTAATTTCATTCTGTCAAACTGCAACCAGAAAAGCGATAAAGTACCTACCTACCTGTTAATTTGTATGTTTTCGGGAATAATTTTCTGTATTCATTCTGCAGCAATATAATGGTCCTTTTTCTGATGTGCTCTTTAAAAAACTTTTTTTTTTAGCTCCATACTCAGTCGTGAGGTAAATAATTTCCCTCAGGGCCTGTGTCATCTCAGGGGATGCTGGACGGTGTGATGGGGTCAACCCCCCCCCCCCCCTAATGAAACTTTAAAATATTTCTTCTTCTCGTGCGTTCAGATCTCCGGTTGGTAGATCTTCCTCTCGTACCTACTGAATGATTCGCCATTAATATTTTGAATCATGACTCATTTTTCCCACCCCTGTGACTGAACACAGTAAAAGGTAGTTTTCCGGGAAATTCTTACAATAAACCCTTTTCTCCACGTTGTGTGATTTTTTTTTTCGGAGCTCCTAGAACATCTAGGATAGGTATTTAATGTCTTTCGTGGTAACTTTTGGTTCTTTTAGGTAAGGTGTGAAGGAATTTCTCTGTATCTCTTAAACGATTGAAGGACACGCCCTGTCTAAATTATCCTAAATTTGTCCCCGCTATGATCCTAATAGGCTATAAAATTGATCTCCCTCCCTCTACGTTCTAATGATTTTTAATGTACGTACCTGGAATGTTTCATTTCATGTGGATAATTGGCGATTCTCTGCACCGCTCTCCATGGCTATATCCTATACATAATCGTGATAATATGTTCTGTTGTTAGTAAACACAAACTTATACCTAGGATGGAAGTATAAGGACGGGATAGAGGATAAAATGGATGTGATGTGGAAGGAATTTTTTGCAAGCAAATACTGGCTCCTCCACTTGACCAAGTTGACTAGGTGGTCAGCTCTCAGAACACGACCCCCCGACCAATGCATGATGAGGCTATACCCATGGCACCCGGAAAATCTCTTGACGATAAACCAGATACCCGGACCCCGCCATAACAGAAGAAGAACGGCATGCCTTCAAACCTTTCCCAGACAACTCCAGTATCGAACACCTCCGGAACTACTTTACTGGCTCTAGAAGGGGTATCTATTTCGTCCCTTATCAAGACTCTACTCACGGTACAAAGTGGCGTAAGCTTGTGACAGGCAGATCCTTCTCCCACGTGACCGACCTAGCGTTACAGACCACCTCTGGAAACCGACTTATCCCCACCCTTGTAAGAGATACGTTTGCTTCCAGGTCGATAGGATTAAAAAATGTGATGATGCTGCAGGAATCTCTCCACAAGAGCCATGCCTATGCCTCCATCCACACTACCTTGCCGGTAACTCGAGATGCTTTTGGTCAAGACGCCTCCGTCAGCGAACCATGTCCTTCCATACCGTTGGCGTCTCATTTCATACGACCTATCGCGCCCATCCGCTCGACATAGTTCCGCGAAAGGGAATTGCTTCCAGCACCTCGCGAGACCCGATCAGTCTATGGTGAGCATCCTCCAACATGACAATGCAGAAAGACCCTTACCGGGGGACCACCAATTGACACGTATGTGTGGCCTCGGTGTTCGTCTTCACATTGCTCGATCGTAAAGATTTAAAAAAGCGTAATTCAACAAGTAGGAATTCAGCAGAGTACCTGTTAGTTTTATTTGTTTCATATTTGATATCGTGATCCTGCTCTTCTGCTCCCTTGTCTAAAGATGTCTGTTCGGGTTGCGGGTAATCGCCTTCAATTTGATATGTCGTACTCTAGAGACGCTCCCCATTTGGTTGACTGTATTCTCTGTGTCAGGTTCATTTTTTTTGTGTCAGCGCGGCATCAGCTGTCTGGGAGGAAACGTCACTGCCCTAGATGATAATAACGCTTAAACATATCCATATCAGCGCTGCAATAATATTAATTTTCTCGGCGCTGGAACTGTTGAAATTTACTGCCCAGGGCTCGCGTTCCATTCACGCCACTCTGCAACCAGATACCTGTAATTTAAATATAGATTCTTTAACTTACCCATACGTAATTGTTTTAATTCTCCGGTCGGGAAAACACGACCAATCGTATCTTAATTACGTATCCTGTAGACCTGCACCTATGGAGAAAACACAAAGGCCCCTCCCTACGATTTCCTAAATTTTGTACGACGAGGCCTAACGTAACCTTAGATTTACGATTAAATTTAACCCCCTCCCCTTAAAGTCTGAATTTGATTGGAGGTATCTTTATCGCTTCAGTCTTACTATCTCGCAATTGTAATGTACTCCTGTTGTCCGATGTTTGAAGATTACTTCAAATATACCTATCGTCCCTCTTTAAATATGTGTGCTCTCTAAGGTTAAATTACCGCTTGTTACATCTTTGTATCGAAACCACTAGATTGAACGTTTTCAAAGATTATTATTATTATTGTTTTATTTCTAACTACTCGGAATACATTTTTTTTCCATTTCAAGAGAACGATTGTTTGATCGTAATTAAGATTTTTTTTATATCCTATTATTATTTCTGATTTAAAACCCGCAATTTTATTATTATCATTTATTTGTCGACACCGTTTAAATTGTAGTAATACTGAAGTTTTTTATTATTAGATCACGCTTGTTTAAACCGAATTAATAACTGTTATTACAACTCGATATTCTCACTGTTCTTAAATAATTTCACTAACTTTTTAAAAGTTCCTAAAAGCTTTTCACCACTGGCTCGTACCCCTTTCCCTGAATCTAATTGAATAACACCTTGCACAAAATCCACTGAAGTTAGCTCGACAATCCACCGAACGTTTTTTCGCTAAGTCTTCGAAAAATTCCAAAACACTCCCCGGTTCGCGCGCTTTTGGTAAGCCTTTTCTTACGAGATCTCACAGTCAACTCCCCTCTCTTCCGTAAAACAGCCCTTTTTAATCCCCCACTTTCCCATTAATCAAACTTAATTTTTACAATTTCAACCTTTAAAATGCACAACCTTCATAGTTTCCAAATCTAGTATCGTATCCCGCGGTTTACGATCTTTCGTCCTGAACGGTGCTTCCAACCCAGATTTCGTATTGCGCGAAAGCACTATCTCGTAGAATCGTACAGGGGCGCACTCGGTCTTGTCTATACGAATCTGCTGCAAGACTAGCGCCTACAGATATCATTTACCATGTGAATAATTAATTCAACTTTCCTCGAAAATCTATCGTGTCCGTTCTACCATTTTTAAAATCGCTTCCAGGTACGGTGTATCCTGAACTTTCGATATACTTTCCCTACTTTTCTCAGTAACCCCAAGTCTTAGCTCAAATCGGCAACCTACAACATTTTCCGACCGTCATCTACTATGCATCTTATTATTGCACAAATCGTATAACACGTCACCTTCTAGGTATTTCGTCACCTTAGCATTTAACTATGAACTTTCTAACAATTTGTGACTGAATATTCTTATTCAGACGTATCCCTTACGTGGACACGCGGCCGTGTTTGTTCCTGGCTATATGACGCGTTCCTTGTGTTCGCATACATTTTCTTAATATTTTCCGCGTTCGCAAATACCTAAGTACAATCTATAGTCATTTGACCCCTTCCTAACCAAGGTCGCGACACTCGTAACGCCTTGTTTAGCAATAACCTAAACTTTTATGGTCTCGATTCTCCTTTTTACGGGCTGCAACCTCTACCAAAGCCTAATTCCATACCTGCCTCCGAACGTTTTTTATCTGCATTTCTAGTTCCTCCTACCATATCCCATCTCCTTCTGGCGTAAAACCCAATAAATCTCCGTTGTTACGCGCCTAGCAATTAAGAAAAATACTTAAGAAATCAAATAATTTAAAATCCTGACAGGCCGTTAAATTTTATGGTTTTTCCTAATTTCCTATCGCCTATATCTCGCTTATAAACTCGAGTGGTGATTTCAGCTTAATGAATATCCTAATGACTCAAAACTGTGTTAGATATTTTTCACTTGAAACCACTTCAATACCTAAGAGATCGACAACCTTCCCTCCCCTCTATCCCGTCAGATATAAAATCCAACCTGAAATCTTAGATTTTATTTGGTCGTTAACGTAATCGATTCCTTCCCGACTATCCTGACATTATTAGCTTTTGTATTTTGACTACCGTATTACGTTCCTCCCTAATACCTACATGCAAATCCCGTTGGAATTTTGTTTGGGAAAGGCGATATTGATTGTCAATGCCTACTCCCGTTTCTATTCTCATATAATTGAAATCGTTCGTTACTTCATGTTTAATTAACGCATGATTTTTGTCCTTTTAAAACCTCCGTCAACGAGATACTTGCAAAACTCGCCGCGAAATCAACTGTTGTCAATTCCCTCGTGCTCTTCATAAAAATGCGATTTATGACCAGGTTAGAAGTGTTTTACCACTTAAAATAACTATCGGTTTGGACCGTGGGACAACTTTTTGTGTCTCAATTTGACACAACCCCCGCACACCACGCCCCGAGATGTGATTGGCTGATACGTGCCTAACGGCTTCAAATCATACTCTGATTCGCTAGTCGTTTTTTCTTGCAAAATTCGTTGACACCCTTCGTAGCAGAAAAAATGTTCAATTATTACAGTTTCCCTTAATATTGCTTTCAAAATTAGCCAATAGATGTCGATAGTGTGATCATATTATCAATTTAAAGAAATTATTCGCCAACCATTCAACAAAGCAGGTTCATCACAACGGTATTTTTAAGAAAAGAAAGTAGAGGAAGTTCTGAGAAGGAAAAGGACATGACGGGTGGTTAGAAATCTGGGGGTCAGTGGGTCCAGTAGTGTACGTATGAATCCATCCCTCCAACTGCGGTGCAACACGATGGGTCGAGAGAGTCCGGCTGGCGATGTCAAAAGCCTCCCTCAACCAGTCTCTCTCGTCGAGTTACGCAGTCGGTAAACAGATTCATCCGCCGCCAAGACCTAGATAATCCTTACCCCTTGATCCCGGGCACCCCTGCTTAGTCACCAAACCTAGCAAACCACTTAGGGAGCCCTACGGCATAGGTGTTGGTTATCCAATAAATGGTCTCAGAGGCAGCGGTATTCATACTGGCCTCCCGAATTGAAGCCTCACAAATCCAACAATTATACAGGGTGTTAAGGGACGTACTTGACTTACTTTAACCAATGATTCCTGACATTATTTGGAGTAAAAAATGTAAATGAAATTTTGGTCTCCGGTGACTTTTTTTGACAACTTTTTTTTTTCAAAATTTTTTTCTTCAAAATCAAACAAAAAAAAGTCTTCCGCACTTCATCACTGGTCACTAAGCCGAGAATCCGACCAACCCCTTACCCCGCCTCCAACTGTCCTACACCTACCATTTTTTATGTTTTTGTAGAAAAAATAAATAAAAAAACACCAAAAATGTCACCGGAGACCAAAATTTCATTTACATTTTTTACTCCAAATAATGTCAGGAACAAAGATATTCAAATACAGGTCAGGAATCACTGGTTAAAGTAAGTCAAGTACGTCCCTTAACACCCTGTATAATAAATATCTCGGGATTTTTAATAAAAATAATCAAGGATTAAGGAACAAGCTTATTGATAATTTTGAAATTGAATTTCGGTTTCATTAAAAAAAATAAGAATTCAGTACAAGAGTCCCAACTGCTCAGAACCAACGATACGCCTAATTTGGGTTTGTTGGGCAGCTAAAAATAGTGGGGAGGGAAAGGAAATGAGTTAGAGAAAAAATTAAAAGTAGATACCTGGCTATTCAAATCGGTCACATGATTAAAGTCTGAATTTTGCTCTCTCAACACAGCGATACTAAGAGCATGCACTGATTGATTGATTTTAAAATAGCCGTAATTGAAATTCCAACATCAATTTTCATCTCGCGGAGGCATGGGCTAAGAACGTTTGAAATATTCATTTAAAATTTAAAAAATTTGTAAGTCAAAATAGGGTGTAATTTTGTTTATATTATCATGATATTATATTATTCAACAGGAAAAAAACTTATTTTATATTTCCTAGAAAAGTTAAGCAGGTACTTTTGGATTTTAGGTCTTAAATATAAATATAGCTTTCGCGAGAATTCCTTTCCGTTCAACAAAAGCTCTAACGTAATTTCAAATACTCAGTAACACTTTATATTTTCAAAACAATCCGATAAAGTTATTATCACGAGAAAAAAAATGAAATATTTTAAGAATTGAAAGAAAAATATTCTTTTCGGCAGATGTCTATAATATTTAACAGTATCGGTAAATTTTTCAGCACGGAGCGTGATCCCATCGCGAAGTTTTGTCAGGGTTACATTTTGAACTGAAACAAAATTCAAAGTTGTACAGCTTTGAAAGCTCCAAACTGAAAGCAAAATTCTTTCGTGAGCGGAAAGAAGGTATTAAGTCAGAAAGTGGCCAAAATGCCTCGAGTACAAGTCGTGAGGTTGATTTACAAAAAAAATTTTCTTTTTCTTGTGACGTTCAACGAACGTTGGCTATCATGTTGGCTATGCGGACTTTGTTTATTACGGATCGGAACAGCTCTTCAGTAGACTGGCCAAACCACTGTCTCAGGTTTTTCAGCCATGAGGTTCTCCTTCTTCCAGGGCCCCGTCTTCCGGCAATCTTTCCCTGCATTATGAGATGCAAGAGCTCATATTTCTCTGGATGTCTCATCACATGCCCAAGATATTGAAGTTTCGGATTTTTGTAGTTTTAATAACTTCATTTTCTTTATTCATCCGAACGATAACATTTACATTTACCTACCCACCCTAATATTCACCCTACATTTTGGTCTACATTAATAATTCTACATGCAATTTTCATGCACATTAGATTCAGCAGAAGTTGTAGATCCTCAATGTCATCTGCATAACGCAGGTTGTTCAGAATTATTATTATTCATTTTTACGTCAAGAAATTCGATCAAGTCTAGGTGATGTACACAATCAAGAATAAATAAAAATATCGTTTCTACAAAATTGGGACAAAATAATGCCGGTCATAGATTCAAATTATGTCTTATAAAAATGTTGCTACCATAAACTGATCCAAAAGTCAAGTCGACTGGTAACATCAGGACTAAAATATTTTTTCTGGACCATTTTTTTTTTAATAATAAAGTGAACTAAAAAATAAAATAATTTCTTAGTCACATACAAATGTATATTTAAGTAGGTATGTGTGTATATTTGGTAAAGAGTTAATTATTTAGTTATTTATTTATTAAAGTCAGTTACATATATCTTATAATTTCATACGTATAATATATATTTTTTATCTTTCAATATTGTATTGTTTACGGTATCTCATTGTTTGTTTGGTTATTTATTTTTTCATTTCTATTCTTTGCTGTTTTACACGCTCATTAGAGCTGTCTTTTATTTACATTCTACTCATTTAGACATATTTTCAATTTGAAATATGCTTTACTCACAAATACCTCTGAGGGCCTCGTGGTCGTGGGTCGTTAGGTAAGGCTCTTGATTTGTAACCTAAGGTCGTGGAATCGAATCCCGGCGTGGGCAAACAATTTTATTTGATTAATTTGTGTTATTTCAGAGTTAATTAATTTTAAAATATGTATATATAATATACTTGCGGCACCTTCCACATTGGAAGATACTCTCAGTATCACCCTGGTAAGATCACCATTCAGAATTGAAACGTTACTTGAAATGGCTTTAACCGTGTTTTGTAACTAGATCTACATAGCCAGGTACTTCCCCACCTTTCTCTCCCCCATCTCCTTTCCCTCCCCACCTACCTTTCGTGTCACAACTTACCCCAATTGGGATGCCAAAGTGTAACTGGCTCCAGACGGGAGCAGTTTGGACTCTTGTAAGGTATTCACATAAAAAATAAATTTAAAAAGAAACTACCCTTATGTTTTTACTGTGTACCTAATCTTCATCTAAAATTACTTAAAGTATGAAATATACATATTTCTTAGGCATTCTAATATTGTATTTCTGAAACAGGATCTCATTTGACTATTAACACATGTTCTTAACTACTATTTACTATCCTTTGCTGTGTTACACTCTCATTTGCACTTTATTACTTACGCAATTCTGAATTCTCATGTTATAGTTTATGCCTTGTATTATATTTGTAAAAGCCGGAAGGCGTAAATGATACAAATACATAACCAAATATTTCTAATATCAATGCAAAACGTCTTATTCCTTTAAATAAAGTGATCCAAAGATTTGATTCTCAAAATAATTACGTTAAAATACAGAACAAGAAAAAATAAAAAATATCTTAGAATTTTAAGAATTAATTAACGAACTTTAAAAATGCTTAGAAATATTTAAAACTAGCTTTTTCCCGCGGCTTCGCTCGCATGGTATTAGGGGATTTCCACTCAGCCTGCTCCACCTTCCCTCTCCCGACTCCACTCCCCCATCAATCCCCCTCCCCCTCCCCCACCCCTCCCCCCACCCTCCCCACACTCCACTCCCCCATCAACCCCCCCCCTCCCCCTCCACCCACCCCTTCCTCCACCCCTCCCCCTTCCCTTCCTTCCCTCCCCGCTCTTCCACCCCACTCCGCCTCCTTCACCTTCCCTACCCCTCCACATTCCCTTTCCCCACACTACTCCCCCCCATCAACCTTCTTCCCCCCACCCCCTACCCCTACCCACACCCCCCTCCATTCTTCCCCTTTCCCCTTCCTTCCCTCCCCCCTCTCCATCCCCTAACCCCCTCCCCCCACCCTCCTCCCCCTCCCCTTCCCCCCTCCACCAACACCCTCCCAACACCCCCTCCACCCTCCCCACTCCCCCCACTCACCTCTCGCATTCCACACATTCATTCTCGATACATTCAGTTTTCTAACTGCTCGCATGCCACCTATTATAATTCTTATATGTAATGTTCTTTAATGTGGCCTTACTAGCCCACAAATAATAAGATGTACAACGTAAGTTCTTTTCGTCTTTTATTGTGAAGTTACAATGGATTGAAAAGTACTGTATTATTGTCTAGGTAGCGAGTGATTACTATGGTTGCTAGAATGGTTCTGCCGAGCTCCCATGGACGAGACCGCTGTCCGACTCGTGAGACGTTCGTCAAAGTTCGGCGGACCCGAACGTTTCCGAATTATCCACTACATGGATAATCACATAATCACATTATACAAATTTCATAATGCCAGAACTCAACTGTAGTTTTAAACAAATAAACGAAAAAAAAAATTATCCAATTTAGTTCAGTCGTTCGGGTTTATACATTTCGCATACATACGTATATTTCGGTGATTCATTTTTAGAGATAGTTATTAAGTACGAATTATTATTCTTCTTTTTATATTCTACCAAAATACATACATACATTTCGGTGATTCATTTTTAGAGATAGTTATTAAGTACGAATTATTATTCTTCTTTTTATATTCTACCAAAAATCCAGTACGGTCGTTTTATACTTAAAAAATGCGATACCTGTTTATCCAATTAAAACAATAATTGTTCTGTGATGTCAAAATTCTTTTAATTCTTGTTTGGCGGTCCGTCCTCTCTACCTACCCCTGCGGGGAAACGGCGTGATGGTTAGTTAGTTAGTTATGTCAAAATTTGAGAATGACATTTTACAAAACAAAGATTCTTAAATAAAAATTCTATTTTAGAAAATATTAGCGAAGTACCTACTTCTCTAATAATTGGAATCGATTAAAGAATTATAGATATCTTACTAATCGTGCCACCTATTGCAATTTTTTATACAAATTTTGTAATGCCAGAGCTCTGTGCTATATATAGCCTATATGTTTATAGATATTATTGTAAAGTTTCATTAAAATCCACCCAGTAAAGTAGGAATTAGTATTTTATACGTATTTGAATTTTAACATCAAATGGATGTCCATAGTAACCTAATTAAAAAAACATCGTTGTCCAGGCGACAATTGGCGTTTGCAATAAATCGATTTTGTTAACGACAGAAAACGTATGACAAATAATTTCATAACGCCAAAGATTATTCATAACGCCAGATCTTACCAATAAATATAGCCTATAGATCTCGCAAATAATGTAGCTTTCTATTAGTGAAAGAATTTTTAAAATCTATTCAGTAGTTTTTGTGTGAAAGAGTAACAAATATACATCCATACAAACTTTCACCTTTATAATATTAGTAGGATGTTAGATTCCTGATATTTTACGGATAGTTTACGTTTTTTGAAGAGAAGCAAAATTTTGCACTCCCAAACAATTAAAATTATTGACTTAAGGCATTTTTCCCACTTGAAAGAATTGTTTCCGACCGCTTCTTGTGCGCCGTACGAGCCTCGAGAACTTGTCGATTTATAAAAGTTTTGTCATGTTACACAAGATGAACACGAACAAGTCAAAGTATAAATACAAAATGTATTTATTTTTTTCTTTCTCCTTAGGTACCAATATTTTGAGCGCTTTGACAAAAAAAGATAATTATTAATTTTCTTGTGTTTAACTGGTATACTTGGGCTGAGCCCATAAGGCATGGCATTTACAATATTTGTTAAAACTTTGAAATTTCACTCCACTGCCTGACGATTTTCGTGGCTGATCGGCAAGCTCATTGGCTTCGACGCGACTTATTGCGGGACCCGAAGCCCGGCGAGAGAAAATAAATAATTTTGTTTATTTTAAGTCCGTTACTTCGAGAAGGTAATATAGAAGATATTTTCTACCTATAGGTGATTTTCTCACTAAAACTGAGCTAGAGAAATCATCCACACATTATTATTACAGAAAAAAATCAATCCGTTAAAAACAAAGTTTTTTAATAAAATATATTTATTTTCGATTTTTGACCTAGTTGTGCCATCTTCAAAGAAATTTTAAAAAATGGTTTAACTGAGGATTGAACCTTCCTCCCCAAGGACTGACTAAAATAAATGAACACGGCTAACACTTAACCACTCGGACCCATAAGCTTGTTTTCACGATAATTTATACTCCTATGCCATACATATGTTGCCAGACATATGTGTGGCTTAGGAGGCGTACCTGACTTATTAAGCCAAATCCTAATGGGATGACACCGAGATTTATTTCATGTATTCTCTGCTGTAAAATTTTAAAATGACTGACTAAAATAAGTGAACACCGCTAACACTTAAGCCACATCCTAATTGGATGACACTGACATTTATTTCATATGTTAACTGCTGTAAGTTTTTAAGTTGTTTGTAATTATTATAATGTCATCCAATTTCAGAGAAATACTTGTGTGTAAGTGTATGCCTGTGTTTGCGTGAGTGCTACAACTTGATAGAATGCATTGTTATCGACAACGATTCTCTCTGCGGAGTTTCAGCTCGATCTAATATCGGAAAGTGGATTAATTTTCACTTCCAAGATTTGCATTCATTTGCTCACGAACACAAAATCAAAAATGAAATAAATGTGCGCATTTTTCTAATCGGTGCATAGGGAAGATATCCTTGGCATTTGAATATTACGCAAGTTTTGCATTCTTTGCACAAAGATTTTCCACCAGCCGAACATTTCGTCGCCTCAGTTCTTAATTGGCCAAACGACCATTTTAGTTTTTGTTCAATCTCCACTTTAAAACTAAAAATAAAGTATAAAAAAGATAGTTAATCACTTAATTAAGAATTATTTAAACTAATCAGACCTTTGCCTTTACGGAAATAGCTTTATCTTAAACACCTATCATAATGTTTCATTGAAATAATGAATGAAAACCTTCACCTCCTGGCAAATTTTCGAATGGTCGTTTGGACAATTAAGAACTAAGGCGACGATTTATGTATTTGAGACACAAACAGGACATTTATGAACATATTTGTAGATATTACAAAAATATTACTTTTCAATATAATTGTCCGCAGTGTTGCAATTTCACAAAATTAACACATAAATAATAAGTTCATCAATATTATTGGAAATTCGCTTTGCGTATTAATTAATCAAATGTTCGTTGAGTGACAGTGCTGCGCCCACACACAAATAACTTTTTTAATATTTCTTTCAAGGTGTTGCTTTTACTCTTTATTCTTTCGGCCTTATTGCGGGATATTCCCCCAAATCAATCTCAAGCAATGTCGCCGGACTTTGGTGTCCGCCGTAACAACACATTAGCACCCCGCACACGGACACTTAGGAGCAACCGTGCCACGCGCCATTTCAGGCCTCGGATTGCTTG
This sequence comes from Limnephilus marmoratus, assembly GCA_917880885.1. Classification (NCBI taxonomy): domain Eukaryota; kingdom Metazoa; phylum Arthropoda; class Insecta; order Trichoptera; family Limnephilidae; genus Limnephilus; species Limnephilus marmoratus. The sequence continues at coordinate 39,550,733 of OU862916.1, read as the reverse complement.
GATTTGTGACAAAAATAAGTAAACAATTTTTCAAGCCCGAAACAATGACGTCAATGTTCAACTGCATTATACGATAAAAATTAGAATACGCTTCTGCTGTTTGGGGCCCCATACCAGAAAAAAACACATAGATTTATGAGAACAAATCCAAAATAAAATTCTAAGGTATCTCTATATGAGAAAGCATGGTGAATACCCGCGATTTATGCATCATTTGGATTTGCTATCTGAAATGCGCTTTGAAAGCCTCCAATCTAGAAGGAATGGGACCCTAACAGTAACAGCTCTCAAAATTATGAACTATTACATCGACCGCCCATACCTCTTAGAATGCTATAAATTGTTCGTACCGGACAACTACTGCCAGGGTCGCCACCACGACTTGCTCTCTATCCCACATGGCAGAACAGACGTTCTGGCCCAGCAAAGTATGACAAGAGGTATGGTGCGGCTAAATGATATCTCTAGGTCCCTTGACATTTTCAACATTTTGTCTTGAAGGTTTCAAGGGTAATTTTAGGCATGAACTCTAAAATATGTATTATTGTATTTTTTCTTTCTTTCTCGTTTAAATTTATGTATATCTTATGTGAATTGTAATAGGATTATATTAAAGCACAAAAAAAAAAAAAAATAACAAAAAAAATATTTTTACATTAGCCCCACGCAGGAGACTCTGGGGAAAATAATTTAGAGGATGCTGTGTGGAAGGTTTTTTAAGGAAAGGAAGAAGAGGAATTTCTAGTACGGGAGGGGTGGGAACGAATCTGGGGGTCGGTGTGTACAGGAGTGTCGGACGTATGAATCCATCCCTTCAACTGCGGTGCAAAGCGATCGATCGAGGGATTCTGGCTGGTGATACCAAAATATCTCCTCAACCAGTCTCTCTCAATCCAGCCCTCTACGCAGCAGATGGACAGACACATTGGCCGCTAAGACCTTAACAAATCTCACACCATCAACCCGGGCACCCCTGCTAAGTCACAAAACGTAGCGAACCACTCAGGGTGACCCATGGCAGAGGTGTTTGTTATCCAATAATTGGTTCCCGGGGTGGAGGTATCCACACCCGCCTCTCAAAATGAAATGTTTGTTTTTATCGTCACTGTGAATCCTAATTTGTGAAAATAAAATATGCATTTGAGAAAATACGAAGTCTGCCAACAAATTTGCCAAGGCTCAATCAATTTAAGCTTGCCAACCAACACCTCTGCCAATGGTCACCCCAAATGATTAACCACGTTTGATGATTTAGTAATACGATTTAGTATAACTATAATAATCCGAAAACTTCAATATCTTAGACATGTGATGAGACATCCAGAGAAGTGTGAGATCTTGCATCTCATAATGCAGGGAAAGATTGCCGGAAGACGGGGCCCTGGAAGAAGGAGAACCTCATGGCTGAAAAACCTGAGACAGTGGTTTGGCCAGTCTACCGTGGAGCTGTTCCGGGCCGCAGTAAACAAAGTCCGCATAGCCAACATGAGAGCCAACGTCCGTTGAACGGACAGGGCACAAGAAGAAGAAGAAGAAGATGATTTAGCAGGGATGCCCGTGTTCATTGGGTGACGTTTGTCTAGGTATCAGATGCGTCTGCCCACCTACTGCGCGAGTGAGACTGATTGAGGGAGGTCTTTTGACATCTCCAGACGTACCCTCTTAACTCATTGCCTCACACCGCGGTTGATAGGGATAGATTCACACTTTGCCACTCCTGGAAACACTGACCTTTATATTTCTACCCACCCCTCATACCTTTTCCTTCCCATAACTTCCTCTCCTTCCTTACCTTGAAAAGACCCACGATGATCCACACGGCATCCCCGAAAGTGACATAGGCCATGTGGGAAATTATTTATCTCGGGGCCTCCTGTACGAAGTTAATGTAAAAAAACTGATATTGACTTTGTTTTATTTCAATATTTAACATCATCAAATAAAATGATAGTTAATATGAAAAATGTTTCCCATAAATATATGATATTCATTAAATATCATCCACATTTGGTTAATTTCCGGGAAAATGTCAATGAATAATTCGTGTTATTTATGACGATATGTTAATATCATTATCAATTCTGGTAAATTCTGCGAATGTTTGGGTACATTCCGTTCTTTGTCTGTACACTACGTTCATTAATTTTAATTATTATGATAACGTTAATTATTTAACTACGTCGTAATCAACCACCACATGAACATTGGACGTTGCCCGATCAATGATGGATGGAGTTCCCGCCATTTCACGTGGCCCAAAATAAGGAACACCAGTGAAAAACATTATGACTTAAAAAATTAATTCAACTGGATAAAGAAACACCGATTCTGAAGTAATATATATGTTACTGTAAAAGTCCGAACTACGGTAAATCCTAAGATTTAATCCAACTCTTAATGGTAAAAGTCCGAACCGTTCTATAATCATCGTTCACCAACCTAACCTAACCTAACCTAACATGTACTAAATTCTAATGGTAAAAGCCCGAAAAAATCGTTTATAATATTTAAATAAGAAAAGATTTTTTCGGGCTTTTACCATTAGAATTTAGTACATGTTAGGTTAGGTTAGGTTATGTTAGGTTGGTGAACGATGATTATAGAACGGTTCGGACTTTTACCATTAAGAGTTGGTAAATCTTAGGATTTACCGGAAAATCTTAGGATTTATTAATATTCGGGCTTTTACGGTAACATATATATAGAATTAATAAATTGTCATTTAAAAATGAATAAAACATCATCCCAAACAAAACACCCCGTTCAATTGACAAGATTCATTTTGGTGTTGTACGAAAATTTTTATGCGTGTTTTATTTATTTTGGTTTTAAACATTTTATATCTTTTTTACAAAATTGAAATTAACTTTGGCGACTTTGACTTCTGTAAGAATTCCGGTTAAAATCAATGGTATTAATAATTACAGAAATATGAAAGTAGTGTCAAATAAACAAGTAACCACCAAAATTATTATTATATATTATAAACATTGTTGTTATTCTTGGAGTCAACGTTTTTAAATAAGTAGGTACATAATAGATCAATTACTAATGGAATTGCAATACGAAGAACATATGAAGCACTTGTCCGCAGCATCCTGGAATACAGCTCCATTATTTGGGCACCCTCTGAACAAAACCATATCCTAGAAATAGAAAAAGGACAAAAAAGGTTTATGCGTTACCGTTATGCGTTTTATGAGGGAATATGCATACTACCCATTCCTGTATCCATCATTGTTCTTAACAGGAATGCTCGATCTTAATACCTTAGAAGCCCGCCGTAAAATATTTTTGGGGAAACATTTTTTTAAGCTGATCTCCGGTACTGTACTGAATCCACCAATGTTGAAGGAGATTAACCTATATGTCCCTAACGTGTATACTCGTGGGAGATCCCACACACTTTTTTATGCTCCGAAAACGAGAACTTCTTTCTTTCAGAATGCCCCATTAAATAGAACAATTCAACTGCTTAACGATTCTGCATTGAGCATTGACATCTTCAATTTTACCTATAGAGAGTTAACTATCTTTTGACATATGTCTCAACATAGAGAAACTGCCCCCTTGGCCTTTTTTTTCTCTTATATTTTGTAATCTTCTCCGTAATAATTTGGTATATAACTGTTTTATGGAGAACCTGTAAAAAATAAATAATAAATAATTTTATTACTTTAAATATGAATTAATATGTTGTACTATGAATATAATGTTAAATTATTTACGGCAAAGCTTATTTTCTTCCGACATTGTAAATCATAAATTCCTAAACGCAAATCAGCACACGGAAAAAATAATCGAATAGGAAAATGGTTGTAAATTTACACTTTGGTGCAATGTAATAAAATAGTGACGAAATGCTAACATTTCACAACAATACCGCAATTAAAAGCCGTCAAATTTAAGAATAAAAAACGTATGAATTCTCCTACACAAAATCCACTGACCTAATACCTGACTACATACTGACCGAACGACAAAATTCGTTCACCGTGTCACATTCTACACGACACAATATTTTCATCGTATATCTTAGATCACAATGTTTTATTATATTTTATCATATTGTACCCTATTTAATCACATGTTTCCATGTTTTACCATATTTTTACAATGTAGTTTATAATAAAACTAGCAGACCCGGCCACACGTTGCTGTGGCTAATGAAACACAACGCCATTACCCAACCTTTATAAAATCCACACAACCCGTTGGCCAGCTGCCCGCTGCCTGAATTGAATATTTGAATTTATCGGCTTTTCTCTACTATAATAATTATGTATCATACATATAAACCTTCCTCTTGAATCACTCTCTATTGGTGAAAACCCGTTGCGTAGTTTAAAATATCTACGCGCACGTACATTTTGAGCGACTTCATTTTATACCATGTAATGATACAATATTTTCCATGATTTCCCATATTTTACGATAATTTAGAACAAATTACAATAATTTCTCCATATATCATTATTACAATGTTTTACTACATTTGAACATATACCCTGTTTCATCAAATTTTTCCATGTTTTACCACATTTCATAATAGTTTTCTATGAATTACAATATTTTTACATGTTTCCCCATATTTTACAAATGGTTCTATAAATTAAAATAAATTCACAATACATATTATAATAATATCCAACTGTTGATAGGTGTTCGTTGGGTCAATACTTTTGTCCAAATTTTGTTAATTTGGTCTAGATATATTTTTAGCTCTGTTTCTAAATAACAAAAATTGCAAGAATTTCCATTCTGGAACGCGTGAATGGTTTTAAATAATAAGTATTACTGCGCTTTTGAAATGTGATTGATATAATATAATATTGTTATTTCTGATTCGAACTCGACACCATAAAATAGTCATGATTTTCCCTAAAACCAACCGCGAATTATTGTTTTCGTGCGCCCAATTTCAAATACAATAATTTGTCGGCAGTAGCTAATTCTATATGATTGCTCATTAGCTGTTAAATTAGTTAATGAGGATTGTAATAATTAACGATAATTGATAATTACATTTCATTTAGTGTGGAATTTTACCCCAAGTGCTCTTTTCTTTAGGCTTATTAATTTGATGTAGGTACTATTGTATTCCTAACTTTGGGGTACTATATTCTGGGCTGCTTTATTTAATATTTCCACGATTTTGTTAAAATGCTTAAATAATAAAATGTAAAATAGCTAAGACCAGGGCTAAGACAATGTAAATGCTGTTTAAACTGTAGAACAGTTCCATGAAAAATAAGTAAAATTTATAAATAACTATTCAACGAAAATCCCGATATTCGTTGAATATTTGACGATGAAACATGTTTTCATTATTCAATTTTTATGTACCAGGAAATCAGGCACATACTCATAATAAAGTATTGGATTTAAAAAAATATATTTGAATACCGCAAAAGAGTGTCAACTGTTCCAACCACCTGAAGCCAGTGAGACTGTGCCATCCTTAGTTGGAGGCTGTAGATAGTTGGGAGGGGATGGAAATACAGTGGCGGCCTAGGGTAGATTGGCACCCGGGGCGGTTTTGTATTGAACACCCTACATAATAAAACACCAAATACTAAACATGCTTACGAGATTTCATTTTACTAAAATATTCGATTACAATATCAAGATTGTTTTCCCTGTTTCTTTCAATTGATAACATAGAAAAATTGATTATTCGCGCTTGGCTCATTGTGGACCTTAAATAAGATTTTATTAAGACAGAAAAAGATATTGGCACCTCTGGGACTCGAACGCAGGACCTTCTGTTTACATTGAAATAGCTCTACCAACTGAGCTAAGGTGTCTATATCCAATTCGGTCACATTTAACTATATCATACTTCGACTAAGAACTACCAACTTTATCTTCATTTTATTAAAGCACATATTATTGGCTGCTACCTTTATATATGAATGCATGATTCAAACCCGAACTAAATGCTATCTACAAGGGCGGATACAGGATTTTTTCTGGGGGGGGGGGGGCACAAGGGGCGAACGGGTAAAAAAATCAACAATTACTCTTATGATTTTTTCTGGGGGAGGGGGGCACAAGGGGCGGACTGGCAAAAAAATCAACAATTACTCTTAGGATTTTTTTCTGGGGGGGGCACAAGGGGCGGACAGGCAAAAAAATCTAACAATTACTGTTAGGATTTTTTTCTGGGCGGGCACAAGGGGCACAAACGGGCACAAACGGTAATCACCGATTACTGTTAGAAATAAACTTAAGTATCATATTTCAAGTTCAAGTATGTAGTATAAATAAGTTTAGGAAGGTTTATGAAAATGTCAAAACAATCGAAAAATTAAATGTTTAAAAAAGACAGTTTTAGCTTTCTAAGTATGTACTGTGATGGAATCTCCACAGTACACAAAAATACCGTCTGGGTGGGGGGGGGGGCAAGGGGGCACTACCCCTTGCCCCCCCCCCCCGCCCCTAAATCCGCCCTTTGCTATCTAGATAGTGTCTGCAAAAATTATTAATTAGCTCAGTTAGTAGAGCTGTTGCCATGTAAACAGAAGGTCCTGGGTTCAAGTCCCAGAGGTGCCGATAACTTTTTCTGATGTTTCTGCCTCCAGATTTTCGATTGAGTTTCGCTAATTTCTTCTTTCAACGCCTGCTTTGCCGGTGTTGGGATCATACATCTCTTCGAGTGTTGATACAAGCTTCTCAAAATGATTCTTCAGTTTTAGAAAGGGAATTAGAAATTATTTTAGAAAAAAAAAATATAGTTGCGACGCATTTCAAAATATGATAATGTAAGTAGCTAGATAATGTAAGTTATAGTACATATATAGTGTTATTTATTGAAATGTCTTTACAGCGGGAGATTTTGTGCCCATTATTTGTCTGTACGAGTGGGTTGTCGTTGTCACCTCTCGGGGCTTGGCTCCCGGGTCGGACCGCCCCCTCCGCCCCCCCCTTACGCCGCCACTGTGGAAATGGGAGAGAGGAATGTAAGGAAATACCTAGCTTTTCAGATCTGGTCACCAAACACGGCTAAAGCAACGCTTCAGTTCTGAATGGTGGTATCATCAGGACGATACTGAGAGAATCTTCCACTCTGGAACGTGCCGCAAATCTCGCCAAGATTAAAACCCGCGACTTTCGGATTGCTAGTCAAGAGTCTTACCCTCCGATCACGACGAATTATATTTAATTTATTATATTCGCATTTCCATTTTAAAATAACATAATAAAGTATTTCGTAACATGTGAAGAAATCATTAATTATGTATTTCGAATAAAAAAGTTTATGATTAAAATATTGAAGTTGCAAAACTGAAAAAAGACGATTTTTTGCTTCTGTTAAATTCACATGAGTAATAAATACAAACTGAAATGTTTGCTCTTTAAATTATTTAAAATCTCATAATATCATGTCACTTTGAATTCCTCGATAGATTTCACCGCAAAACTTAAATTCTGCCTGTTATAGCGAAACTCTTGAACCGTGATTCTGGCACCATAAATCATTTTTTTCTTACATATAGGTCAACGCACCTTCATTTAGCTTAAATTTAACCAAGGAGACTAATGGCCAACAAAGGGTTTTTTTACCTTTACACCACACAGGATGATACCCTGGAGAAAATAATTTCACTCAGGGACTTTGAGGGTTCCGATGGGAAGAAGAAAACTTCTAGGAAGGAAAAAGATATAAGGGGTGGGTAGGAATGAATCCGTTTTATCTTCGGTAACTAGTTCAGATTTATATTTAATAAATATTTAAATGAAATGTGGTTTTATACTTTACCATGTGCTTTCTCCACTCTGGATATTCACCAATTTGGGTCACATGGGTTGGGACACAGGGAATGAATTAGTTTGCGAAGATCTATTTAAATAAATGAATTTTAATTAGGTTCGTTAAATATTTTTTTAGGTATTTCTAAATTTTAATTATGCTTAAATCTATTTTTTAATATTAATACCGCACAATTGTCCCATTGCTCCCATTTAGAGCCAATGAGACTACGGCATCCCCAATTGGGGTATGTTGCGAGGCTGAACGTAGTGGGAGGGATAGGAGATGAGGAAGGGGATGGCGGGGAAGTACCTGGCTATTCAGATCTGGTCTTACACCAGGGCGATAATGAGAGTATCTTCCACTCTAGTAGCTGCAGCAAATATTCTGTATATTATTTTTAATTAGCTGTGAAATAACATAAATTAATCAAATAAAATTTATTTTCACATGCATTATTATAATTTACATTAATATGTAATCTTAACGAATAGTCATACGGTTTGGGGTTGTTTCTCCATTGTTCACATCATCATTGTTAATTGTCCACCGTAACTACCTTGGAGTCACTGAGTTCTCTGCAAGGGTCTTAGGCTGAAATCCTCCATGGCAGCTTCCGAAGTTCAGTAGCTCAGTCTCCTGCCTGCACCATTGTCTCTGCACTTTGGCTACTGGCCGCGTCTGATCAATGCACTTTATTCTTTCTTCGTCTGAACGCGTGTTTCGTGTTCTACCGCCTCTCCTGTCTCGATATTCACTCTCTCCCTTCTTGTACTTGACTGTGTGTGCTCAATATACTCGTCGAACCCGTCACGTGGCCTACCCGCACTTCTCTCTTCTTCGCTTCTTGCTCGCTTGCTTTCTTTATATTTTCTCAATGCGAGATAATATGCTCTTTCATAACTGTATTTCATTTATTCAAATTTACTTGTGACGAAAATTGATTAATCACAGTGTCAAAGGAATGACGGACGTATGAATCCATCCCTACTACTGGGGTACAAGACGATGGATCGAGAGAGACAAGCTGGAGAGGTCAAAGGGTTTCCTTAAACCAGTCTCTTCCCATCCAGCCCATCACGCGGCTGGTACCTATAAACTGGAAAAAAACAATTTTGAAATAGAAAATTATGTAAACCTTTTCATAAATATATTTTTAAATTACCCAGAAGATTCCAAATTAATAAAATTCTCCCCGTGGTCGCTAGAAGCAGTTTGTAGGAAGGGAAGGTGTCTGGCACTGTCTGTTATTAGCTTCCATTATAAAAATTTCCGGTCTAAATTACGTTACCAAATTACATTAAGGCGCCCTTTATAAAACATTCCTAACAACTCTAGATCCATTATTATGTTCGGCAAACATTTTAGATAAAAAATTGCCGAGCTTTATTTTCATTAACTTGAAGGATCTACCGTAATATATCTTGATGAAAGTGCATTAGCAGAACATTCTTATCATCTTACAATACAAAAAACCTTTCAACGCGGCTAATTTGCGAAGGAAAAATGCTTTAGTTCTTAAATAATTTTGTAATTTTTCTTTTATTCATTTTGTGTTTTGGATAGAAAAACCGTAGTGTCGTATTAAAAAACTGATAAACATCCTTCCAAAAATCTGCGTAATATGTGTAAGACATAGAATAAAGAAGAACACTGTATATTCAATGGTTCAGTTCACAAGACGCCCGCACGACCCACTGAGCCACTCCCGAATAGAAAATAAATATGTTAATTAAATGAAGACGATATGAGCGAAACTCAATCAACAATCTGAACTAACTAACTAACCGTCAAGCCGTTTCCTCGCAGGGATAGGCAGAGAGGACGGACCGCCAAACAACTCTATCTTGGCACCCACTCCTTGCCTCGTTCATATACATACTTGCTCTTCTATTATTCAGACTCTTCACATGGCCTGAGTATCTGATTCACTTGGTCGTGCCATGTCTTCCTCGGGCGTCCCCGACTTTTTCTACCATTCACATTTGCGTAATTACACTCCTTTTCTCGTTCATTCGCTCTACACGCCCAAACCATCTGAGCGTCTCTTTCGTAATCTTACTCATTACGCTTATATTAGCCCTGCATTATTTGCGGATCTCCACAATTTTCACACGATCATACATGGTTTTACTACACATACGCCTCAGGGATCTCATTTCTACAGCATTCAGTCTACTTTCATCATTCCTCTGCCAGTTCCATGCCTCATTGCCATACATCAGGTTAGGTACCAGCACTCCATTATGGGCTAACTTCACTTCTTTGAACAGTTTTTTGTTGGCACCAACGGCGTTCAGTCCTCCATTAATGGAGTTGCCTGCATTTACCCTTCTTTTGATATCTCTATCAGCCCACACATCTCTCGTAAACATACTTCCCAAGTACACAAACTCATCCACCTGCTCCAAGTATTCATCATTCACAACTATATTGCAAATTGTTTTCATACTCCCTCTGTGAAATACCATGACTTTAATTACATTCATCATTAACTCATTCTTCATACATACTTCGTTCATCCTAGACACGAGAGACTGTAGATCTTTCATACTGTTAGAAATCAGCACTGCATCATCATCATCCCAGACAATTTATCCCAGACACTATCTATATAGCATTCAGTTCTGATTTGAATCTTACAATCACACATGAAGATTGCAGTCAATAAAAATTTGGGTTAAAAAAATGAAAATAATGTTGATAGTTCTTAGTCGAAGTATGATACGGAAATCGAATAGGGTCACATTAGCTCAGTTGTTAGAGCTCCGCCCAGGCAAGACGTAGTTCCTGGGTTGGTGTCCTAGATGTGATCTTACCCTTTTCTGATTTTTTTCAGATTTTCGATCGAGTTTCGCAACATCGTCTTCATTCAATTAAAATATTAAAATTTTAGGGTTTAATCATTAAAATTAAAATAAAGAAAATAAATAATTAAGCAGTCAAATCAAAAGAGTATAAAGTAAATATCATCAATAGTTTATTTTATTTTATTTAGGTATTTAGGAAACGAACTGTTCAATGCACAAATATTATTAAAAACTACATTTTTACTATAATAGTTATTCAGGTCTTCTCGTCAATGCTACAGAATTTATTAATTTACTTGGGAGTAGTGACTAAGGCTGAATTTAGTCTCACGCTGACCGCACGCGCACCGTCTGCGATGATGGTCGAGATATATGAACTTCTAGGAAGCGTTTTTGAATGACGTGTAGCTATCAGCGCGCAAGGTGGTCAGCGCTGATGGCTACGCGGCCGTACGCGTCGCGCGTCGGCCCCGCGTAGCTGTCGACGCTGACGATTGCACGAACGCCTCTGCTTTCAATGAGCGTTCTAGTGTCGAGCGGAGCGGACGTCATCAGCGTGTACAGTCATGGCGAATCGTTTTTATTTTTTTGGGATAGGTAGTACAAAGCAGCAATAACTAATACACTCCGCATTTTGGTCTTCGTCTGTACAGTAAGGTGGTCAGTACGATACTGAAACGAGCCACGCTGAGCCTCAGCGCTGATCTATGAGCGCTGACGGTAAGTGTGAGACTAAATTCAGTCTTAGTTCGTTGTGCAGGCGTCGCGTGGACGAAAACAATAATTATTATAATATTGTAATCTGTGTCCTAATTGCGGACAGTTGTTTTGACAACGATAAGTAGAATAAATTGTTGGAACAAGATGTGACAGCACAAATTTTGTTTTAAAACAATGTTGCTCCAAAATTTTATATCACTCCTTGAAATTTAACTAAACAACTTCAAAAACTTTCTTCATGATCTTTGCATTTATTTCAATGCATACAGCACTAAAGTCCTAACTGCTCCCGTTTGGAGCCAGGGAGATTATGACATCCCCAACTGGGGTATGTTGTAAGACTGAAAATAGTGGGGAGGGAAACAGATGGAGAAAAAGAAATGAAGGAGGGGAATGAAGGAACCTGGCTATTCAGAGATCTGGTCACCAAACACGCCTAAAGCCATTTCAAGCAAAGTTTCAATTCTGAATATCTTACACCATGGCGAAAAAGGGAATCTTACATTGTGAAATTAATTGTGAAATAACACAAATTAAAGAAATAAAAATTATTTGCACAATCCGGGAAACGAACCCCCGACCTTCGGATTGCTAATTGCTCGACCACGGAGGCCTTACTTATCTATTATTACGTTTCTCTCTTTTGAATACAAAATCAATTAGCACCCGGTTTGGCAGGTATATCAAAACGTTAACCTTTTTTATTTCCTTTACATGAGAACCTTCACAACAATATTATATAGACCAAACCCAGAAGGTAAACAATGCAAAGCACATTATTTATCATAACTTCGTATAAAACCCTTTTTCATGTAACTTTTAAATAATTTATACATTAATATTTACGTTACTGAAATAAATACATACCTGATAAATATATAAAAATATTTTCCTTAAACACTCACGTTTAACCCTGTTTAAAGTGAATTGAATGAATTCATTCTCAGAAGGTTTATTTTGATATTAATAACTCCATACGTTTTAAAAACAGACACGATAACCTTACCAACAAATAATATTTTCTTTTTTTATTATTTTCAGAAACCACAGTGGATCCACCAGCCTCCCAGCCCGGCTATGGGCAGTTCATACCTGGACCATAATATATGTCGCCCACTAAACCAAATTACGTCATTATTCATTACACAGTGCGAGAAGCACGACTTATTTAAAGATCAAAAAAATACCGAAAGCGTACGAAATGCGAAAATGGTACCTGTAAAAAGCAACCTTGAAGGAAACCATATAATATTTAATGTAACAGAAAAATAAACTTTAGAAAATAGTAGATTAATCTTTGAGAGTAGCTTACGTCTTAAAAAGTTATAAAAAGTTTTAGCCTAAACCATAGTATTAACGTGACAAAGAAGATACCATATTTCTTTACAATAAAATTTGAGCTGTGCGTGTTTCAATTCGTTGTGTATTGAGTGTTAAGTGGTCAGTGAAGTTGTAACGAATATCAGAGTGAAAGTGTCTCTTGCACGATGAGCTTCTTCAGTTCTATCGGGCAGTACGTGGCAGATAGTGTCGCGGGGCTCTCGCTGAGCCCCAAACGGTTCTCTCTGTCTCGGCAGGGCTCCAGTGACTCCGCGGCAAACCCGCCTACGCCGGGGCCCGTTCCTGGGCCCCCTTCTCCGGCTGTAGTACATGGTGAGCATATTATTATCTTAATTTTATCATTAACATTATTTTCTCATCTTCATCTACCTATCCTCTTCCTATCCCAATTTTCTCCAGCTTCACCACATGACTGGCTTCAGATGATTGGGAGTAGTTGGAACTCATGTTTCCATTTATTTTAACTTTTTTAACGTCAACTCCACACAGGAGGCCCTGAGAAAACATAGACGCAAAGAACACCATTCAGAATTGAAAAGCTGCTTGAATTGGCTTTAGCCGTGATTGGTGACAACATCTGAATAATATATAGCATCTTTACATCTCCTATCCCTCCACCCTACTTTTAGCCTCATAGTTGAAACAATTGGGGATGTCATAGGCGTTTGGGAGCAGCTGGTAATCTTGTGCGGTATTCACGTTTACATATAACTAGCGATTTCCCGGCATGTGTTGCAACGCCACTTAATAAATAAATTGGTTCTCACTGCGTGTCCTTTCCCATTCGCCCGGCTCCCCTTCCCCTCCCATGTCCCCTTTCCATCCTGTTTCCCTTCCTAACCCCTCCACCATCCCTGCCTTTCCTCTCCCATCTCCCGCTCCCCCGTCGCGAACCCCCTACCGCTTTCCTCTACCCTCTCCCGCGTTCCATATATTCAGTCCTAATACGTTCAGATTTTTGAACAGCTCGCTTGCCACCTATTGCAATTTTTTTACAAACTTTCATTTATCATATATTACAAACACACATTTTTTTGTATTAATTAGAGTGGAAGATACTATTAGTATCGCCCTGGTGTAAGACCACCATTCAGAATTGAAACGTTGCTTGAAAATGGCTTTAGCCGTGTTCAGTGACCAGATCTGAATAGCCAGGTACTTCCCAACCTTTCTCTTCCCCACCTCCTTCCCCTCCCCACTACCTTCAGCCTCACAACATACCCCAATTGGGGATGCCATAGTCTCACTGGCTCCAGACGGGAGCAGTTGAGATTCTTGTGCGGTATTCACTGTAAAAAAAAAAAAAAAAAAAAAAAAAAAAAAAAAAAAAATAAAATTTATTTATTTATTTATTCTTAGTACATTTACATTACAAAGGTATAATATATTGTCCTTCACACTAGGACTTCACCTGTGTTGTAGAGGTCATTTTTCAGTTGTAAATTATGAATGATAAATTGTGAATAGTAAAACAAAAGAGTGTTAATTGCTAATACAAAAAGAGAAACAATAAAAATCAAAATTTGGTACCTAACATTGGTACCTATTTAAAATACTTGATTAGATTCAAAGTTTTCAATTTTGGGTAGTACCAAAGGTCAGTACTTCGATGAAATTCATAAATTTAAAGAGTTTATTCGAAAATTCAATTTTGATTGAACAATCGATGATTTGCAAAATATCACTCTCGAATTGTAACATTTTTGACAGTTTCTTAAGAGATACGTTCTTAGATTTTCACGGCCAAAGGTATTTTCGTTATTTGTTTTTGGGGTGTTATGCCGTGTTGCACTACCTCCTTCTTTAGCCAACGTTTAAGACAGCGTTACAGTGCCGGCAGCTACCGAGTCTGCCCTGATGATGGACACAGCAACGCTGTCCGAAACGTTGGCTAAAGAAGGAGGTAGCGCAACACGGCATAACACACCAAAAACAAATAACGAAAAAAGTTTTGCAAGAGTTTTTGTAACGATTAAAAAACTTTTCAGATGTATTGTCATGTGGTAATAATAATACAGAAACCTTCGGTGGAAAGGTTTTTTTAAAGTTTCTAACATTTCCTGTGTTGCCTTAACATACAAACATACACACACACATACATACATGCAAGCAAAAAAGGATACATATATTGATTTTTATATATACAGATGTCAAAGTACACACAAAGAAAAACTCTCTGGGGGTTAAATTAATAAATAATGGATAAAATATAAATACTACCATTAGTCAAATCACAAGGCAACCTTCCAATGACCCTCATTCAGAATTGGACCATCAAATAAGTCCGTCTCTGTAGATTATATTCCAATCTTCTCTTCTTCGAGTTGGGTTGTGCACACTGTGCAGGGACTGGGGATGGAGAAGGCTGGGGTATGAAGGGACCAGGAAATGTATGGAAAGGGTAGGTTAGGGTTAGAAGTAGGGTGTGCATTACCGGTTTTGGTAAATTCAAAAAATAATTTTTAATTTTTGTTTATGCTGCTGTTTTGAAACTGCGGTAATTTGTGACAATATTTGAAATGAATACATCCTACTTCCAAATGTTGTACGTACAACCTGCACAAATGAATACTCTTTATTGTAATTTATTATGGCGAATTTAATGACTTTATTGATAAATCATTGTGGATATTTCTGGCAACCTTTCATTTCTAAATTATGGTCATCACCGGAACGATACTGAAATAATCTAAAAACATTCGATCGAATATACGGAAAACTTAATATTTCTTTTTTTTTTTGCATTCAGCAGTTTGAATTAGGATAACATCACTTCATTAAAGATTCGTTTAAATGTTAACTAAAACTTGTAAATCAATATATTATATTATAAAATAAAGTGTACAATGTACCGCTAAAACTCAGAAACGAGTCCCGGTATGATTAAGGGGGTTATACGGTTTGGTAACCCTCTATCCCCAATCTATGAAGAAGGTTCCCGTTTTTATCTGAAGGGCGTGGTTTTGAAGATATAAGGGCTGGAAGTTTCGCCCTCTATAAATTTCTAGTACAGTCCAGAACATTAGAGAGTATTCGAGAGCATTCCTCAATATTCCAGAAAATCCCGGAACATTCTGGAATGTTGTGAAATGTTCGGGAATAATCTTGAACGTTCGGGAACATAACGAAACATCCCAGATCGTTGTGGAACATTCCACAAAGCTCTCGAATGTTCTGGAAAATTAAGGACCATTCGAAACCTATTTTTCTCTCATTGGTAGGGGTATATAAAGCAAGATCCTATCAACTCCCTGAGCGAAGCTGGGTACCTCAGCTAGTGTTTCGTGAAGTTCTTTTTATGGATTTAAGTAAGTAGATACACTTTATCCGAACTGTTTATATTAGGTGTATTGTTATGTTTTTTTTAATCATATTACATTGGAATGTCGTTATTTTATTGTTCAATACATAAACATTCTTAATGCTGTTTTATATGAATTAATACAGACTGTTTATAATGCTAATAAAGAATGTAAATAAAATATACCACTCCAAAACCTGAATCAAATATACTACTACTATTTAATATACTACTATTTAAAAAAAAAATTTGAATCAACAAAAAATATACAGAAAGAATTTACTTAACCAAGTCGTGTTTTGAATTCGTGACCTCTGGATTCGTAGTCGATAGCCTTATCCCACGACCACGTAGACCGACAGATATTTGCCAGAAAACCGATGTATACTTTGCATATTTCCGGGAAAACCGGCGGCAACTTCACTATTTTACCGGTTTTCCGGTAATTTAATTTATTTGTAATTGCATGCCCTTGTTCAGTGGAAAGGCTTGATATTCCAGGCTGGGGAGTGGAGAGCCTGTCACTTCATTTCCCTCCAACAGGGTTGTTAGGGGAACAGAGGTTGAATGATTGTTTCACCGTTAATTCGCGCTTATGTTCAAATGTCATTCACTGAACAAGAAACACAATGGGGAAGTTTCTTTTTCGACATCTGCGCAAGGGTTAAGGGTAAGTAAGGGGATCAGCCCGTTTACTATTAAGAGTTGCAGATATTATTAATTTAACACGTGCGAGAAATTGGATGAGAGTTTTTTTTAGCGAAATCACACATCAATTTCTCCATTTGAAGTATTACGGCATCCCATTACAATGTGAGTATGGTGAAACGAATTAGTGAAGGGAAAAATATGAATTTGGGTATTAGGAAGATTAGACAAAAAAGGCTAAAGAATATGATTAACTAAATAAATTAAAGTAAAACTAAACAAAACAATAGATATGCTTCTGTTCAAGGGATATCCATCACTCTGAAACAGAGCCCAATTAAACGAGATTATTTATTTCAATTTCGTAAAGAATAAGAACATCGTCATGGGAAGAGTAATGTTGGGCGGCGGGTGACGCTACAGTACCTTTGTTACAAACTTTTCGTACGAAAATGGTTTTGTATGATTCGCGGGTAATATAAGATGTAAATTTCAACCGTACAGACGCTAGGGTATTAATACTATTAGGTTTGAGATGTACCCACTATATATTTTTCATATGAAACTGGTTTTGAATGTACAACGTACATGGGCTCGTGCATTATTCTATTTTTTTTTTACTTTAGCCAGAAGGTCCCGAGGAAAATGATTACCATCAGGGCATATGCTATGTGGAAGGCATAGACATCCAAATGGATAGACAAGCAGTTACAGATGAGGGGTAAAACCAAACTATGGAGAGCAAAGGGGGGAAAGATGACTGTCATTCGTTGAACAATCAATCTGACAGTATATAGGCATCTCGCATTACAATATCACCATTTAGTTCTTAAAAGCAAAATCTGCTTTGAATGAATAGACCTTTTTACATGGGAGCGCGAATTGCTTGCCACGTTCAAAACTTATTTGCTAAGGCCAAATGCTCGCTCCAAAAAGACTCGCGCCAATACACATATCAATATTTTCTTGCCGTGTTTAGTTAAAACACTTTTACAAATGTTTCATAATTTACTTACCCCTGTAACCAGCGACGAGCACATTGGAGTACCGCCCACTTTCGCTATGTGCATATTGATACGTAGATATATTGTATAGCACAAGCTGCCGTTATTTCGTTAAATGTATGGATGTCAGCTTCTCGCTGTTCACGGCAAGAATGATGACGTCACACATTTTAGATTCAAGCGAGGCTATATCCCCTCCCCATGGAGCGAGCCGGTTCCAAGGAGGAGCTACAGCCGGCGCCATGTGGAGGGGGAAATAATACGTTTTTATCACTTAGGGCAGGTCCAGATATATTCATATGTCCGTGGTGGAAGGTCTTTTTAAGGATAAGGATAAAGTTAAAATAAACTATTAGGAAGGAAAAAGACATGACGAGCGATTAGGAATCTGGATTAGGTTCAAGGCATTGGGTCAAGAGAGTCCAGCTACTAATTGCAAAGAGTCTCCATCAATCGGCCAACCTCTAAACTACACAATATTAAAGAATAAAATACATTTAGATAGATTACTTAAAACATTTTTTTTTAAATAGTTTTCGAAATTGTTACGACATTTAAAAAATATTATGAAAAAGCGTTATTTGATACTCGTAAGTTGATTAAGAATTTTCATGAAAATAATATGTGAAATATAAATTTTTAATAAAATACTGACATACTGAATATCTGACAGCCTCTCTATGCAGCGCAGCATGTCAAAATCAGACGTAAAATATAAGCCAAATTAAAATTCGAACATTTCCAGGAAAAATAGCTTTGAATGATCAATATTTTATAAAACACCAGCGAATACCCGGAATGCTTTGCGAAACCCGCTAGCATCCCCCCCCCCCCTCCCGCGTTCCCTTCCACCTTCCCCGCCTTCCCCATTCCCTCATCCCCCCTCCCATTCTGACCCATGTGGTAGAGGTGTAAGTTCTGTCTGAACCCGTCGACCAAACACGAGGCGTAAATATTTTACGGTTTTAATCGTTTTTAAATGACGACTTATTAAAATTACGTATATATATATTAAAACTTATATATTCAGAATCAGCATTTTGTGATATGTATGAATATATAATGTTAAGGGTATCATTTATTTTACTCAAGTTCTTTATAATTCTTTTTCGAACGTTTTCAGGCAGACATTATACTGAAAAAATGCGAATAAGAAAGTCCAAATAAGCACAACGATTACACATTTGAAAAAAAAAAATCTTTACTGAAACATTAAAACGGCCACCATCCGAAAACGGAGTCGATTTAAGACCGGATTTCACTACCCTCTTTTAAAAATGTAACCATAATTGCAATATTTTATTAAATCAGTACGGTATAATCTCGAGACTAGAGATAAACAAATTATTTCCATCAGGGTAATATCCATATCTTTTGTGATGCTGACAGACAGACATGCTTATTAGTAACATGTTCTCTTGCTACTAATGAGTAAATTCTAACTAGTAGCATGTGTGTCACACTCAAATAAGCATGCTAACAAATCAACCGGCTGTCGATTTGCAAGCATGCTACCGGATTCGCGGGTGGAATGGGAAATGAGCATGCCATGTTATCAGAGTTAGGAGTTGAGGAATGAATTTTTATGAAATGAATATAGACTGTAAACAACTATCGTTAGTTGCCACCAGATGAGATAAAGTTATTCATTCAGAATGATATAATAGAAAGTTCATTCGTTGCACTCGCTCATCCAATGAATAAAGTTTGCCCATCTGCTACGATGAGTTTCCCTTTGACTTTAAACCTAAACCAAGGAGAGCCTTACAAGGATAAAGAAACAATTCAATTTTGCAAAAAAAAAATAATTTCCCATCACCCCAATATGTGCTTTTATAATTACCATGACGATTCACGGTTACGGTACCGTGACGGTAAAAAAGGCAATAAAAATACTTTCCTTATCGCTATAATACTGCAACTTTTTCTTACACGTTAACTAATGGTGAGGCACACAAAATACGTGTGGCTGTTTCCTCCACAGTACTGCTTTTTCGCGACGAGAATTGCGTTTCATTTTCTTTATACGTGTAAGGGAGATATATGATAATGATTTACGTTTCCTTTGGGGGGGTGCATTTTTGATAGCTGTTATTTAGTGTGTAAGAAAGAGCTGCAGCGTTACACGTTTAAGAAGAAAAACAAAACCATCAGCTCATTGACCTTTAACGTTTCTGAATTTTCGAAATTCACTCACACTTCAATTTTATCCTTGTAACTATATTCTATACTTCCAAAATTATCTTCAAGGCTAGTAGTATTGGTAGGGGTCTACGGAAACGTCACGGTGCGGTGTATGAGAGAGGTGCAAGAAAATTACGACTTTTTTCTTTTGGAGGAAACGGACCTACGTACATTGTGTATTTGAAAGAGCTGAGCATTATAGTGATAAGGAACGTATGTTCCCTTTATTGGGTACGGTTCTAACATTGCCTTATCTGATTTAAATAAGTCTTGTGTAAATTATTTTGGTTTATCAAATTTTAAAGGAAAATATTAAATTAAATGCAGCATCGCAAAACATTTTAAACTCATAAAAGAAATCAAACTAAAAAAAATTCGATCAACAAAAGACGTCCCAACAAGACGTATCAAACTACTTAATACAAACGTCAGGAGCCATTAGAAAAATCCTTTCTTAACTTTGGAAAAATAAATATAAAATACCAAAGAGTCCCGATTGACGACCTTAACCCTCTGACGCAGTGTTACCACTGCTTGAAATATGGACACACTGCCCTAAGATGCCTGAACAGAACACAGCCACCTACCTTGCCCCCATCGTGCACAAGACCGATCTAAATTGCCAATTAATCGTGCTCTTCATATGTTCAATATTATTGGTCTGAATTCTAACATTAGACATTTTCTCCGATTCACTGCCTAAATTTAAAAAGAGTATCATGTCAAAAATACACACACACACCTTCCCACTACATACATCACCCGGTAATTACTTAATACGCATACCATAAATTAGAAACTACAATGAAACACATAATAGGTACCCACCATGTAATATACTTATTAATTGTAAATTTTTTTAACCAATGTATCTAATGTACTGCTTGTTTCTGTTAATAAATAAAATAAAATTAAATTAGAATGTTGTCCTATCTTGAAAAGACATTAGAGAAATGTAGTTAGAACCTCATGCAATGAATTTAATTTATGCTACCTTATTTATTTATTAACTACTTAAGTCACTTCATTTCATCTGGGGTGGTGGACTTTTTTTATTGTAAAACACTTTTTTAATGCAGAGTCGTTTTATTTACAAACACTTTTGAGTAACAATGAAATCAACACTTTTTGTAACTCATTTTGGCCCGGACCCCGCCTGGGCAGTGCAGGGACTGCACTCTAAGTATCGATTAATGCGAGAGAGGAAAATATTTTAAATAGCATCCCTTTTATACTGCTAAAAACTGTAAAAATACCGTCTTTCAGACTATTAAAAATACGATAATAACAATAACACTGGTACTAGACACCTACTGGGTCACGTGGTCTATTTTAGTTAGTCGGTAACAATAGCTTCCATAAAATTCATCCAGAGGTCTCTAGCATTCATACTCTCTTAATAAGCTAATCAAGATTAAATCAATGTGATTAACTACAGTATTTATCTCATAGATGTCACTATTCTTAACAGCTATTTTCAGCGGTTTTTAAATGAATAAAGTAAACATTATACAATATTTATTGGACATAACAGAACCGCTTCAGTAACAACATTTTGTATTTGTAATGACAAATTGAATATGTCCACTGAATTAGTATAATTATTTCCCTTCATTAGTATTCTGAGCAAAGAGGAATATTTATTTAATTTTTTTATGATTAATTAGTGTTATTTCACAATTTAATAATTAACAATAATATAAGGCATATTTGCTGCACGTTCCAGAGTGGAAGATACTCTCAGAATCGCCCTGGTGTAAGACCATATTCATAATTGAAACTTTGATTGAAATGGTTTTAATAACCGATACTTCCTCACCTTTCTCTATCCCATCTCCTTTCCCACCCCACTTCCTTCAGCCTCACAACATACCCTCATCAGGAATTCCATTGTTTCATTGGATCCAGGCGTTTGGAAGCAGTTGGGACTCTTTTGCGGTATTCACATTGAAAAAAGGTGAAGCATCATAGAGAAAATTAAAAATATATACCATTTCTCCTTTGATTATATAATGTCTAATCAAAGCATTTCTCTAATCCGTGTAAAGACATCTCAACAGTTGCTTTTTGGGAGGCGGGCATGGATATCGCCGCTTCGAGAACCATTTATTGGTAACCAACACCTCTGCCATAGGTCACCCCAAGAGTTCGCTACGTTTGGTGACTTAGCAGGGGTGGACGGATTCATGGGGTGAGTTTTGTCCGGTTCTTAGCGGCGGATACATCTGCCCACCAGCTGCTTGGCAGACCGGATCAGGAGAGAATGGTTAAGGTAGTCCCTTTGACTTCTCCAGCCGTACTCTCTCGAAACATCGCCATGTACCGCAGTGGGACCCAAAACTCCTACCCACCCCAATACCCTTTTCTTACCAGAACTTGCTCTTTTTCCTTTTCTAAAAAGACCCTCCACCAAAGATGAGATAGGCCCTGAGGGGAATTATTTTCCTTAGGGCCTCCTGTGTGGAGGTAATAAATAAATGTATTTATGAACAAATTATTCCAAAGTTGATTTTTAAGGACGTGCACATGCTGTGTTTTTATTTTCGTATCAGTACTGAAGGTACCTTTGGGAAATTCGCAGAGCGAGCACATTCAAACTTTGCACCGGCAGCGGCAGTGTATATCCCCTGATTTAGGGTCAATACACCTCGAGTATTTCAATTTGACTGCTGATTGACGGATCCATTACGAGGCATCCCTTTCATTACAAAATGAACGTAAAATGAACTGCGAAATATGGGATAACTTTAAGGCCAAGTGTAATCAATTATTAGTTTTAAATAATGATAATATTATTAAGCAAATCGATAAACATAAAGTTTTTAATCTGAAAAATATTTTTTATAAATTTTTAAAATTTACATAGGCTTAGCATTTATCAAAACCAAATCAGAAATACGACCTTATTCTGACCGTTTTTCGTAAATTTTACAAAATATTTTTAACTGCTGAATATCCTCAAAGTATACCTTTAGGGGTTTTCTTTTAAACCTCGAAAAGAAATTTAAAATAAATAGATAAATAAGTTTTAAGTTAATTTTTTTCATAAACACCAATTTTCGTGTTTTTTTAAACGCTGAGTACAAAACTTTGGATTCGTTTATTTACCAAAACGTTACGAGAAATTGTTGGTATTATATTTCTCCATTTTTTAAAGACAATTTTATAATTTTAATCTTCAAATTAAGAATAAAATATAGGATTTTTAATTATTAGCAAAAGTCCTCTGTCGTGTGGCGCCCATTTCTCTTTCTCTACACGGTACAATTTTGAACTAAAATCCTTTTTCAAAAAATTTCAAAAGATGGCAGTAATAAGATGGCAAGATATTTATTTTTGGAAACGATGATACTTATATCATCTATCTACCTATACATGTAGGTACCTATTCGTTTTAATATAATAAGCTGACTACTGTTTTATATCGACGTCAAGCTAGTAGAGTGCAGCTGTGCCAAATTTTAAATGGTTATTATATTATCAACATAATACTTACGTAAATACAATAAAATAGCACGGAAGTGAGTGGTAGAAGAACTCCGTGATGCCCGGTGGGTAAGAACTTGGCTATTCAGATCCGGTCACCCAACACGGCTGACGCCATTTCAGGCAACGTTACGATTCTTTTTTTAAATATATTTCTTGCCTATTTTTTTAAAATAGATAGCACTAATAATCTAAACGAAATTATTTAAAAATAATATGTTGTGGAATAACACAAATTAATCGCATAAAATGTTGATAGATACTTGCGCACGCCGGAATTTTAACTCGCGACCTCCGGATTCGTCTCCTTCCCCTCCCCACTACCTACAATGAAGCACAAAACATAGGTACGACTGCCATGTGTCATGTTTTGTGCATGGTGAGCCAGCGTCATAACGAAACGGCCATGTGGATAGGTAGGTAGGTATTATGCATGTGTTTGTGAGTCAATGACTGCGTTTGTCAAAAAATGAAGGGAAGGAGATGGGGAGGAGGAAGGTGGGTAAGTACCTGGCTATTCAGATCCGGTCACCCAACACGGCTAAAGTCATTTCGCGCAACGTTCCGATTTTTTTTTAAATATATGTCTTTAAAAATATGTAGTTACCTATTTTCAATTTTTTACAAGAGTAACACTATTTTTATAACTTTTGAAGGTTGTTCCCACCAATGTTATATATCATTAAAAAAGAAGATAGCACTAATAATCTAAACGAAATTATTTAAAAATAATATATTGTGGAATAACAAAAATTAATCGCATAAAATGTTGATAGGTACTTGCGCACGCCGGAATTTTAACTCGTGACCTCCGGATTCGTAGCCAACGATCGTAACCGTTCAACCACCGAGGTCTGGAATATCGATACGCTTTCAAATGTTCTAGTATTATTATTATTCGTGATTACGGTTGCTTACCCTTGGTCGAAAGTCTGCCACGTGTAGGGTGTAGACAGGTATACTTGTACGCAATACGTCTCAATGGAAACATCAAATGTTTTTATGGTTGTTTTTTTTTTTTATTTTAGTTATCTGCTTATAGTAGAAGTGTCAACTGGCGTTCAAATTTGAGCGAGAGGTTCAAATCCCAGGCCATCCAATTTCTTTTATAAGTTTTTAAACGTTTTTGAAAGTAGATGGTAAATGTGATTTACACTTTTTGTTTATGTTTTCTTCTACTTTTATTTCAATAAATAAAAATTATATTTAATTAAATCAGTATATATATATATATAATTAAAAATATATATAATTAACCCGCACAACGGTTATAATGACAACGGTTGGTGGTGATTTTTTTTTTACATGAGCTCCACACAGGAGGCCCTGAGGAAAATAATTTCCCTCGGGGCCTATGTCATCTTTGGGGATGCTGTGTGGAGGGTTTTTTTTAAGGAAGGGGAGGAGAGGAGAGTTTTGGGAAGGAAAAGGGTTTAAGGGGTGGGTAGGAATCTAAGGTTCAGTATGTCCTGGTCATCCGCCTCCAAGACCTAGACAAACCTCACCCCATGAACCCGGGCACCCTTGCTAAATCACCAAACGTAGCAAGCCACTTGGGTTGACCTATGGCAGAGGTGTTGGTTATCCAATAAAGGTTCCCGGGGCGGCGGTACCCATTCCCGCCTCCCAAATTGAATGCGTTACCTCACCTATATTTGCATGTGTGTGTGTGAATTAACGTTGACAACGGCTGCTGTTAAATATTTGTTATAAACATAACAAATTTATTAATAATTAAATTTATTACATAGCATAAATACAATTTATTCTAAGGTAAATTTATTTTTAAATTTTAGACACTGCAAGATTTTCGGTAAGATTATTCTGTGAACCGTCATTCATATTTGTTTTATTTTAGGGAAATCAATAGTTACATTATTACCCACCTTCCTTTTTCCCATCTCCTTCCCTTCCCCGCTACCTTTAGCCTTACAACATACCCCAAATACCAAAACACACAACATACCAAAATATACAACTATTATAATGACTTCAGGCATTGAGCTTCAGGTAGTTTTTTTCTGAAAACATTGCCTAGTGGACACGTGCGTGCATGGCACCCCTAGCTGGCCGACCAGATGCGACATGTTGAAATAAATACACATTACATTACATAATATTTATTTTTCTAGTGGCATCTTTCGGATTTTAACGAAACGTTTTGAAAACAAAATAATCTCAAAATGAACGATAGAGACCGTTTTGTCCGCCAGAGTGCTCTGATGCTGTTTTGTACTAATATTATACCTATTCCTCTTCGCGTTAAGCGAAAGAGATAATGTGTTTAATGTGATCATTCGTTATCTCTTATCGATTAGTTATTGGGTTATTATGCCGTGTTGCGCTTTCTCTTTCTTTGTCTAAAGTTTTGGCCAGCCGCACAAAGACCCTTATCTGGTCGGTAGTGTGAATTGTGTTAAAGTGTGTGAAGTGGTTATACCGCGTTTCGGGCGTCACTTATCCCTTAGGCCCGGAATTTCAGAACATTAGTTATTGCAATTAATATGGTTTTAGGCGTTTAGTGTTGGTGTAACCGGCAAGTATACGAAAACAATACGATTCACCTTTAACTCTCCCGCAACCAATTGGGGCCAAAGCCGACCCCAAAATTACTATTTTGATGAATTCCCCCCCCCCCCCCCCTAATGAATAATATTTTTTCCTCTTCTTCTAATCTAATCTATATCGTAACGTAACGAAATCGTAACGTAATCGTAACGTAATCGTAATGTAATCGTAACATAATCGTAACGTAATCGTAACGTAATCGTAACGTAATCGTAGCGTAATCGTAACGTAATCGTAACGTAATCGTAACGTAATCGTAACGTAATCGTAACGTAATCGTAACGTAATCGTAACGTAATCGTAACGTAATCTTCGTCGTCCGCTGTCAACCGTACTCCGCAAACCGCGTATTCCGGTCTCTCGTCGCCCTCCCTTTCTTCTTTTTGTGAAAGCGTGATCACATCCCCACCGCAATATTTTTAGGTAGACGCGACGAGATGCTGTGCAATTAAATCGATTGTTATTAACCCCATAACGTTGTGTGATTTTTTAATGGTTTGATATAGTTAATCCAATTAATAATTTATTTGTGGTAAACCCTGGTTTTTTTTAAGTATGGCGTGTTGCAATTTGCAAGGCTTCGAATGACAATGACTGAATTTGACTACCTTGAGAATTACTAACTATCTACTCTTCGTTCAACTGCCTCCCTAGCGTCTGACCTAATGTTGGTTAAAAATGCCACGCCCTTCTCCTAGAATCTGAACGTAATTAACGTTTTACCACAAGATGGACACACCTTACGACATGACATCTTGGGCACAGCGAGGTGCCGAT
Organism: Limnephilus marmoratus; assembly: GCA_917880885.1. Lineage (NCBI taxonomy): Eukaryota > Metazoa > Arthropoda > Insecta > Trichoptera > Limnephilidae > Limnephilus > Limnephilus marmoratus. The sequence continues at coordinate 39,524,141 of OU862916.1, read as the reverse complement.
ACGCCACAACCAATGAATTGCTAACCTAAAATCTGTGGCACAAATTGGGAGAATTTCACAATACACTTTTTACGCACTATCTTTCTACAGTTGCAAATTTTCTAGTGATTATTATTTGTACTTTTGAATGTAGCCATAACTTTGTGGTTATCCATTATAGATAAATGAAACAATGTTACTTTGTTTGAACCACTTATATATTTGTTTAAAGCCCATTTGTATTATTATTGGACTACGCGTTGTTAGTTCTTAAGTTATGCGATTAGGTATTTTTGGATTAACATGAGACAAAACATGTACTGCTATAATTGGGTCTCCTGTGTTCCCAACTGACTTGGTGAGGTCTGTGGACCGCCCTGTCAGATCTAAATTCCAACTCCTCCGGAAGTAAATTGAAGGTCGCAAGCATCGAATGAAAAATTGACATGTTTCGTGTATTGTACCGACTGATGCATTATATATGTGTGTGTGTGTACGATTTACACACGTATGCAGATATGTATGCATGTATGTATATAAGAGTATGTTTAATTTGTGAAGTATTCGATAGATATAATCTAGAAGATTGGAAGGCAGATTTTTGTTTGAAAAACAATACACAATATAAAATATTTGGTTCCTCGACAACTCAGAATCAACTGAACTCGACGCCTCTTTGAAAAGTCATTAAAAACTATTAAAAAAATCAAAAAATAGGCCATAACGTAACCTATTTAACCAAAGTTTTTTTTTTAATTACTTTTAATAATTTTCCAAAGGAGCTGTTCAGTTGAGTTCATTCTGAGTTGTCCGGTCACCAAAATATTCAATTGCCATGAAATTGACTACATCTTTCACGGCATATTTGTATATTTTAAGGCTTTTACATAACATTTATAATAATCTTGGATTCAAAGAAACAAAGAACCCACTCCAAACTAATTGAGGCGCATAACTTGCAGACTCGCAGCCGTTGCACAAAAGTGATAAAGTTCCTTTGAAAATCTGAGATTTTAATTTAAACAACCCGCTCCTTACTTTGTTCAATGAACTGTGGGTTTTTGTGTTTTTTGCAGTTAACGAACGGTGGTAATGGCTGGAGAGAATATTTTGTTCCTTTTTAACTTTTTCCACTTCATCATGCTTTACAGGTTTTTATTTAACTCTTCAATTCCCATGTCAAAGTTAATAAAGATTTTTCTTTTCTCTATAAATAAAATAGCTTACATATATATGATTAAGACAAAAAAAATATTAAAAATTAAAATAAATTACCCCCCCCCCCCCCCCTCTTATTTATGGGTGTGTCACCTACAGGTGACACTGGGCATTGTGCTTGAAGGCTCTGAAGAGGATACAGCATTTTACTTATTCTTACGGTAGGAATAAAATAACAGTTTTATAATAATATTTGTTAATATAAAGTTTTATAATAATATTTTTTAATATAAAAAAAAAACAGAGCACTTATTTATTGTGAAAGCTGTACCAACACTTTAGATGCAAACCGATAATGCACTTGGCACACATTTTTCTGGTGCGTTGGTAACAATATCCACATCTTCGTTGAGAGCAGACGATTTGCGAGTGATCGTCAACACTTCCTGCACTCCTTAGTCCAGTAAACGAATGGTCCAAAAGGAGGTGTAGAGTGCGTGAGCAGGAACCTAAGCGATTCTTTCAGGACTTGTTTAGGGTGCTTAGGGTGTGAACATACTAAAAGTCCTGACGTCTAGGTGGTGAGCTAGGGGGGGGGAGGGGGGGGAAGGTCCCGATTTTCGGGTTTCCGTTTATATCTCAAAAACGGTGCGTCGCAGAGGAAAACTTTTTTAGAATAAGTAAAAGCTCATAAAATTATCTACAACTTTTATTCTATACGTAATTTTGGAAATCCTAACCGTTTTTGAGTTATACGCTCCAGAAATGTCAATATTTTCGAAAAAAAATCATTTTTCCTCACATTTTTCATCAAACATTCCTTCATATCGTCTAAAATATTCATCCAAGAAAGAAATTTGTTTAAAAAAAGTTGTAAATAATTTAATTACCTTTTAGAATATATATACATATGTAAATAAATCTCCAACCAGTAAATATTTACAGCAATTTTAAGTTTTTTCGTAAAATGTCATTTTCAGAAAAAGCTGTTTTTTCTTACCAAATTATTAAGACGGGTTTTTTCTTCATGGGAAATTCCTTATTAATTTTTGCACGCAAGAAAGCAGGTAAGTTGTTCTCGAACAGATGATAAATGGAATTCATTTTATAATCATTGTTATTGTGAAGGGTGATTAGGTGAGTCGTCAGAGATGCTACAATAACGTGCTACGATGCTGTTCAAGTTGGTGAAAAGGCAATGAATGCGATAGTGGGCTTGACATTCTCAGACATCAAGTTGTCCCGCAAATTCCGGGCATTCCCAATGTCTTCTGTCAGCTCATCGATAAAAATTCAGGATGAAAAGGTTGCAGTTGACCCAACATTGCTGTTTCAGCGGATGTGTATAAGCAAACGATCAGATGAGGATTTGATGAAATTCTTTGAGTATGAGTTGGCCCCATTTCCCTTGGCACTTTTCAATGAAAATGGGATGCGAAAGACAACTAAATCTGTTCTGTATAGCTTATTCGAGCCTACCAAAAAAACTGTTCTACTGTCTCAGATGAACATAGTTGTGGACGGAGGATTTCTCCTACACAGAGTAATTTGGCAAAAAGATGCCTCCGTTGCCGCAATTTGTGATCGTTATATCACCTATGTCAACCACCACTATCCTGGAATGACTCGCACTGTGGTATTTGATGGGTACGCAAACCCAGCCAATAGTACGAAATCACAAGAACAGATGCGACGATACAGACTGAGAAGGTCAGCCGACATCAATTTGACATGGAACAAATCAATACCCGTTAAACAGGAAGATTTTTTATTCAATCCTACCAACAAAAGTAACTTCATCTCCTTACTACAGACAAAGTTTCGGGAGAATGGGATACAGACTCTTCAGGCCACCGATGATGCTGACGTCCTTATCGTGAAGATTGCTGTGGAACTATCCTTTCACAACTCTGTAGCTGTCTTTGGTGAGAATGTGGACCTTACTGTCCTTTTGATTGCTTCCAATCCTCCCACCTAAGATTTTCTGCTGCTGAAACCCGGACGAGGAAAAACCAAAACAATGGCACTGTTCACCCAAGAGATGCAGCATCGTAGATTTGAACACATCATATTTTTACATTCATTTACCGGATGCGATATAAAGTCTGCAACTTTCAGGAGAAGCAAGGCGGGCTTTTCAAAATTGTACTTGGAGTCAAAAATGATCAAGCAAGCGGCAATGATCTTTTACAACCCCTCCTCCACTCACGACGAGGTTGAAGAGGCTGGAAATAAATGCTTCCTGAAATGGTATGCGGCGCCAAAAAGGTAGACCTCCCTTAACCAGTACCGCTTCCAGTCGTTTACAAGGTCCGTGGCAAATATGAAGCCTGACATCAGCTCCCTCCCTCCAACAGAGAGTGCAGCTAAACAGCATTTCCGGCGGACATACCACCAAGTTCAGCAGGGGCTCGGGATTGAGCTGCCCCCTGAAGAATGGGGGTGGAAACACGAAGGAGACACCCTGGTGCCAATTACAACAGAAGATCCTCCAGCACCGAAGGTCCTTCTGAAAATGATATTTTGCCGCTGCACCAAGGATTGTGCAATTGGCAAATGTGGATGCCAAAAAGCAATGCTGACCTGTTCTGCAGCGTGCCTTCACTGCCAAGGGAGATGCCTCAATAGCGTGCCTGTTGCCGAGGACGACGATGAAAACGATGTAGAGCCCTTTCAGCAAGAACTATCCACCACTGAGAATGACGATGCCATGGATGAACAACGCTTGCCAGGACCCTCACGTCCAAAGAGGATATGATAACGTGAATCCATATAAAGTTGAGAGTGTAACATGATGTTATTGAGAACAGTGCCAAGGGAAATGGGGCCAACTCATACTCAAAGAATTTCATCAAATCCTCATCTGATCATTTGCTTATACACATCCGCTGAAACAGCAATTTTGGGTCAACTGCAACCTTTTCATCCTGAATTTTTATCGATGAGCTGACAGAAGACATTGGGAATGCCCGAACTTTGCGGGACAACTTGATGTCTGAGAATGTCAAGCCCACTATCGCATTCATTGCCTTTTCACCAACTCGAACAGCATCGTAGCACGTTATTGTAGCATCTCCGACGACTAACCTAATCACCCTTCACAATAATAATGATTATAAAATGAATTCCACTAATCATCTGTTCGAGAACAACTTACCTGCTTTCTTGCGTGCAAAAATTAATAAGGAATTTCTCATGAAGAAAAAACCCGTCTTAATAATTTGGTAAGAAAAAACAGCTTTTTCTGAAAATGACATTTTACTAAAAAACTTAAAATTGTTGTAAATATTTACTGGTTGGAGATTTATTTACATATGTATATATATTCTAAAAGGTAATTAAATTATTTACAACTTTTTTCAATTGAATTTCTTTCTTGGATGAATATTTTAGACGATATGAAGGAATGTTTCATGAAAAAAGTGAGGAAAAATGATTTTTTTCGAAAATATTGACATTTCTGGAGCGTATAACTCAAAAACGGTTAGGATTTCCAAAATTACGTACAGAATAAAAGTTGTAGATAATTTTATGAGCTTTTACTTATTCTAAAAAAGTTTTCCTCTGCGACGCACCGTTTTTGAGATATAAACGGAAACCCGAAAATCGGGACCTTCCCCCCCCCCCTTCCCCCCCTAGCTCACCACCTAGACGTCAGGACTTTTAGTATGTTCACACCCTAAGCACCCTAAACAAGTCCTGAAAGAATCGCTTAGGTTCCTGCTCACGCACTCTACAACTCCTTCCTTTACTGGACTATCCTACCTCGGTAGGCACTCTTATCTACAGAGGTATGCCACAATCGGATTTGAGGATCGGAGGCTTTTCACATTTATAGTATTTGGTTGTGACATTTCGCCGGAAATCGCAGTAGTTCCAGTTGTTTTCTGACTGTCTTTTGAGCAGCCATGCATTTTGGCAAGCTGCATCTAAACAAAAAGCAAACAGAGGAAACCACCACTATTTTCCGCGAAGGACTACCCTCATGGAGTGAACGCTTTCGTCAAAACGGTCTACCCCACCTATGTAGGTACTTATTGTATATCTTGATAATAGCTGGGCAATCTACTTGAATTTTTGCCCGTTTTTTGTCCACAAATCTAATTCGTTCCACTTTCAGGCAGTTAGATGCAATGGTGATAATACTATTTTCATGCCATTTAGCTACAATTATTTTCTTAGAAACTTTATGACACGACACTTTCTTACCTCTTGGCTCTTTTTTCATGTCATTTTAGTGTGGCAAATTGCAGTTCTCCAGACGGTTTTCCCGAATGGTACCTGTGCCCCCAGCATTCAGCTCTCGCAATTATTTAGAGTTAGAAAATGCTTCTTCATCACATTCTCCCTTACCACCAGAAATAAAAGTATTACTGAGACCGTTGTACCATTTTTTGTAGAACTGTCTTTTCTTTTTTTTTTCTTCGGGAACGTCGATTTCATCTCCTTCTGCCAAGTCTTGTACACAATTTTCTCTAGAGATGGAAGGTCTATTTTGGAGTTCTACTAGAAATCGAAACATGTGACTGGGAAGATGAAAATATTAGTCCCTTTTTCTTTTCCACTATCTTCGTCCATCACACACCATCCATCAGGAGGAAATAATATAATATCGCCTGGGTCCACCCCGGCCTGCAATTCCTCCACAATCTCATCTAACGTCAACCTGTAATATGTAAACAAATTCTAAAACACCATAACAACATAGCGATGAGGCCAAAATGTAAACAACGGTCTAGTTATTTATTACTTAGAATGAATTTCGAACAATAGAGTCATTATACCAATTCAATAGTTACAATGCCCAGTGGCACCCACAGGTGACACGGCATATTTCCAACGTTGTATCAAACATTCTATAAATTATTTTTGTCATAAAATACATTTGTACTTTAGCTTATTTATTTATTTATTGTATACAATAAGAAAAAAAAATACTTACGGCTTAGGCATTTTTATTTCACTTTATGTCGCAAGAGATCACACAAACTCAGACTGCTCCAATTCCGCGTGAAACACGAGAGTGAATTTGATAAATGGCATGTGGCTAGAGTTGCCAGAAAAAAATAATGAATAGAGTAATTATTTGCCTTTACTATGGTAGTAGTAGAATTTAAAAATAAAATTTCCATGTGGTAGAAAAAAAATACTAAACTTCTGTCACCTACAGGTGACACTGGGAATTGAAGAGTTAAAAACTAATATTAAAATGTAGTCAATTTCTCTACATCAATCTTTCCATGAAGATTCTTGTGTTAAGCGAAACTGGTCGGTATTAAAAAAATTAAATAAATAAATCGTGGTTTCAAACAAAGTTATTGTTTTATTTCAATTAATAAGTGACTGCCAAAGTAAAAAAATGTTATTTGTCATCTTCGAGTATGTTCCAATATTTGGGCAGCTGTCCATTTATTATTAGTGGATGACAGATTTAGGTGCCTCGGTACTGATAGGCTAATCCGGATACTTCATTTTAGATAACAGCAGGCTAAGAAATTTTTGGTGATGGAATTTATTAATACTGTAATAGCAAAAACTAAAAGCATAAACAAACAAAAAACATTTTTTGGGATTTTTTTTAAATTTTGTGCTTTGTTGGGATTTAAACTCAAGATTTCTGGTCCAGATTTAAAATCAGTTATTAAAAAAAACGATTGAGGTTCGAATCCCAGTTGCGACCTTTTTCATTCTGTGTCCTATCTTTTTTCATTCTGTGTCTCTCATATGTTCGCTTAGATAAGTAGTGTTATCTTCTTCTTTAATGATATTAAAAAACTTTTATTTTTTGTTATAATTTGGCAAAAGTTTTAAGGCAACGCATTTTTGTGTTAACCATATTGTGTAAATATCTTTTTAAAAGCACATACCAGTGATTATAACAAATTTAAGGAGGCAAAGACAAAAAATCCCTTTTCTTACAATAGTGTGACTTTTAAGAACTTCAGATGTAGACACTTGCTATATGGCATTCCGCTGTGCCACTAGCTAGGAAGCAAGACTGGCTTTTTTTAATAGTTTGGTCTAAATTGTTTATCCTCAGCAGATTTGCTACATTGGTACGTTACGTTAGTTTGTTATTACTTCTAGGTCCCGCAGATATCTACCACTATTTAACACCTCATTATCATTAGCAAAATTTTAAGTATTTATTAGTTATTTAGTTACATTGCCATAAAGTGAGAATAGCAGAAGTCCCAGAATCAATCCCTGTGGCACTCCACATGTGATAATATATTTCCTAAGTTAGAAAACCCCTTGAATTCAACAAGATAAAATCTAACAGTTAAGTAGCGTTGGATACGATTTAGAACCTTTCCATCACTGCCCAAACTAACTATTGTTTACAAAAGAAGGCTTTGCTTCCTATCCGGTCTCAATTTCACTGTTAGCTTTTCTACTACACGCAAGAAAAATAATAAAATTACAATTTTCATAAATCTTTTTCGGTGCGAATTCTTTCAAACCAACCCCAGAAAATCAGATAAATACATCAGCCAATATTGATTTATTTACCCACCTAATAATGTCAAACACTGAACTCCCATCCAAGTGTATTTATAAACCCACGCTCGGGATCGACCCTTACTTCGGTGGTATATATTTCGATATGCGTTTCCTTCCCGTGGATGATCAAAACCGCGTCCTATGTTACCCTGTGTATGCCGGTATGAGTATTTATTACTGGGTTCGAAATGAATCGATATACAGCAACAGGCGAGAGAATTTTTGGGCAAGGCCACATTCCAATTTCGATTGGTTGACCTGGATCAGTTGGTTCGGAAGAAAAGACTTGAAAAGAAAAAAACGCGTTTTCGCTATTGAACATCCATATTTGGAAATTTATTTTCAACCGAATTTAATATTGATTAAATAATTGTATGATGAACAGAGCTACAGAAGCATTACATTGTTTTAAAAATATTGCCTTGAAGTAAAATCGAAACATCATCAGTGACTTGAGATTTCTTCCTCTGTTGTGGTTTTGATCCCTTGATGGGCTAACGCGTGTTCGAAGGAAGGTTGTAAAAAGAATTTTTTTTAATGCATCTCAAATTGAATAGCGTTTGCTTTAGACAAAATTCGCCAGAAAATTTTATGGGAATGAATACAATCTTTTTTTAATTAAATGAAAACAATATTAGCGAGACTCAATCGAAAATCTGAAAAGAGTAAAATCAGACAAAGATACGGTCACACCTGGAACTCGAGCCCAGGACCTTCGCCTTGCCGAGGCACAACTCTACTAACTGAGCTAATGTGTCCCTTTACGCAAGATAAAATGTTATTGTTTGTAGGTAAATTTTAATAATTTTATATTAGTGATTTGAAAAGTAAAAATGTAGATGTAAGGAACTTTAGTAAAATAAAAACAATACAAATACCTAAGGAAACCAGCCATTCATGTAGGGTTAGTTTGGGAGGCGGTTATGGGTACCGCCGCCCCGGGAACCATTCATTGGATAATCAACACCTCTGCCATAGGTCACGCCAAGTGTTTCGCTAAGTTTGGTGACTGGGCAGGGGTGCCCGAGTTCATGGGGTGAGGTTTGTCCAGGTCTTGGCGGCGGATGCATCTGTCCACCTGCTGAGTGGTGGGTCGGATTGAAGAAGAGTGGTTGAAGGAAACCTTTTAATTTTTCTAGCTGGACTCCTTCGACCGATCGCCTTGCATCGCAGTTGGAGGGAAGGACTCATACGCCCGTCACTCCTGGACATACTGACCCCCAGATTCCTACCCTACCCTCATACCTTTTTCCTTCGCAGAATTTCCCATCCTTCCCTTTCTTAAAAAGACTCTCCACATAGCATCCCCTTAGAGGACATAGGCCCTCCTATGTGGAGCTAATGTAAGAAAAGGGTACAAAAATACGTACCCGATAGATATTAACCAGCGATTATCGGAGTGAAAAAGGAAAATATCATTTTGGTGCCATTTTTTCAATTATTATTTTTTTTAATTCTCCCAGGGAAAATTTAAAAAAATATTGATTAAAAAATTTAAAACATTTAAAAAAAAATCCGAGTTCGCAACCACCCGACTGAAATGAAAATTTGTCAACCAATGGGCCAACCAACCGGGGATCAACGGGGAACGGGGTTCTAACACCATCGCTTGCCATGCATAGAGCGGACCGGCACCTGCAAAATATTGTCATCGAGAATTCGCCGTCAGTCTGGTCATGGTATGCGTTACATCAAAAAATCAATTGAGTGAGGACCCAGTTACTTACTTTTAATCCACTTAACATAAATTTAAGTTTTTCTATTATTGAATACAAGCAAAATCAATTTTTGGCGAAATTTATATTAGTAAAATTGTAAACTTTGGACTTTGTAATAAAATACATCAAACAATTGTTTCTTTAGAAGGATATTATATTTATTATTTTTTTTACAAGAGCTCCACACAGGAGGCCCTGAGGAAAAATAATTTCCCTCGGGACCTATGTCATATTTGGGGATGCTGTGTGGAGGGTTTTTTTTGGGGAAATGAAGGATAGGAAAGTTCCGGGAAGGAAAGGGGTTTAAGGGGTGGGTAGGAATCTGGGATTCAGTGTGTCCTGGTCATCCGCCTCCAATACCTAGACAAACCTCACCCCATGAACCCGGGCACCCCTGGTAAATCACCAAACGTAGCGAACCACTTGATATGACCTATGGCAGAGGTGTTGGTTATCCAATAAAGGTTCCCGGGGCGGCGGTACCCAATCCCGCCTCCCAAATTGTAATGATTATATTTATATTATTATGTAATATTATAATTATATTTCAGTATACTTCGTATAATCATTTAAATTATTAAGGCAATAATTTTCTCATCTTTTAAAGATGTGGTCAGTAAAAATTGGGTAGTGTAAATCATACAAATAAGGCTGGGCGCATACACACGTTTTCCGTATTCGATTTCCGAATTCGTTTTCCGTATTCGGACATCCGAATGCATGGAATCAGTAGAAAATACATTAACTGACGCAGTTGTTCGCTTTTTTCCGAACGGAACAAATTCCGTACGTACGTTTCGAATGCAAGCCGACGCGTTCGGAGAAACCTACTGGAAAAAACCTAATGGCGTCATGAGGAACGCAGCGCTTGCATACATTTTGTTTGTGCCGGCGCACACGTTCGGAAATTTCTATTCAGTATCGCAACCGCACCGCGTGAATCGGACGTATTCTTTGCATTTGTTACGCATAGAATCATCGTCGTACGTTCACCACGCTATCACTATCTGTACTGACGTGTATACATTCCGAATGAAGAAAAACGAACGTTTGCGTTAGTCTCACGGAACTCCAAATCGAAATTCCGCATTAGGAAATCGAATAAGGAAAACGTGTGTATGCGCCCAGCCTAAGTCCCCAATGTGGCCGAACCACAGTTTAATAATCGTCTTGAATGCCGAAACTGACACGAAATATAAAACAAACTACAATAGTATTTTAAAATTTGTTTTTGATGAAGAAAAAAGCACAATGTTTTCCCCACAATAAAAATAACATTCGTTTATTGAGGCCGTTAAGGGATATACCCGACTTGCCCAGTGATTACATTGTTTGGAGAATATAACTTTATTGAAATTTTTGGCCCCCGGTGACATGTACATTTGCTGTTTTTTCAATACAATATTTTTAAAAATGAAAAAAAAATATGTATTGGACAGTTAGAGTTGGAATGATGAATGAACACGGCTGAGTGACCAGTAATTAAATTTTAAAAAAACACGCTGAAATCGTCACCGAAGACAAAAAAAACTCTTATTTTTCTCTAAATAATGTCAGGAATCACTGTTTAAACATGTGTATTTGGGTTGCAGGAGATACCTTTTATGATGACATAGACATTCTCGATGTCCCGTTCATGGCAGCTATATATCAGAAAAAAACGGAGAGGAACATGCTTTCCAATGCAACGGAGTTATATTAGATCCTTTTACTATTTTAACAACTGCTTCATGTATTGTGTAAGTTTTGATTTCATTTGTATTTTTATGTACAGGGCAGACTTGACTCTCCTCTTCAAGCCTTTCTTTCTGGGAACCTCATAATAAGGAGTTTTAAGACCTTTGTATTTGGAAAAATAATCAGAAAACTGTTTGTCAAAAAGGTATCTGGTATGGTAAACCGAGGTGATCACCATAGACATCCAAATTTAATAGACGAGAAGATACAGATCAAGGGTAAAACCAAACTATGGGGGGAGAAGAGGGGAAAGATGACTGTGATTAGTTAAAAAATCAATCTGACAGTATGTAGGCATCTCGCATTATAATATCACCATTTAGTTGAATTCAGAATGAATAGACCTTTTTACATGGGAGCGCGAATTGCTCGCCACGTTATTAACATATTTGCGAAGTCCAAATGCGGCAAAGTAAAGTTCGCCGATTTTCACAGAGGAATATTTTGTTGCCGATTAAGATACTTTTACAAATGTTTCATAATTTACTTACCCCTGTAACCAGCGACGAGCTCACGGAGAACCGCCCATATTCGCTATGTCCACATATTTTACGGTATAGCGTGTATAGCACAAGCTCTCATTTTTGCCGTGTTATTTCGTAAAATGTACGATGTGAGCTCGGCGCTGGTCAGGACAAGAATGATGACGTCACATTTTTTAGATTCAAGCGAGGCTCTCGTAAGCCCAGCCGGCTCCATGGAACCGGTATGGGGAGGGGGAAATAATACGTCTTTATCACTTAGGGCAGGTCCAGATATATTCATATGTCCATGGTGATCACCAAATAAGTAGATAATTTTCCATGATAATATTATCGATTTTATTAAAAAAAAGTATAATTTCTTAACATTAGGAAAGACATATTGTGAGGCGGGAGGAAGTGGCGATGGGAAAGAAATAGAAAAGAGGAAGGTTGGAAAATTCCTGGTGAATAGATCTGGTCACCGAACTCGGCTGAAACCATTTTTTTACATGAGCTCCACACAGGAGACCCCGAGGAAAATAATTTCCCTCAGGGCCTATGTCATCTTTGGGGACGCTGTGTGGAGGATTTTTTTAAGGAAAAGAAGGAGAGGAGAGTTCTGGGAAGGAAAAGGGTTTAAGGGGTGGGTAGGAATCTGGGGTTCAGTGTGTCCCGGTCATCCGCCTCCAAGACCCAGACAAACCTCACCCCATGAATACGGGCACCCCTGCTAAATCACCAAATGAATGAACCACTTGGGGTGACCTATGGCAGAGGTGTTGGTTATCCAATAAAGGTTCCCGGGGCGACGCACGGTACCCGTCTCCGCCTCCCCATTTCAGGTAAACGTTTCTATTCTTGAGGATTGAATTTTATCAGGACGATTCTGATAGTAACTACCGATCTGGAAAATGCATCAAATATGCCAGACAGTATTTAATATTATTTAAATGTGAAATACACTGCGCAAATAATTATTTATTTGCGCACGCCGGGTTTCGAACCCCCAACCGCTGGATTTGTAAACTAGTCCTATTGATATCCTCTATCGACCTCTTCCTTGTTATACGTCTTGCATTCAAACGAAAAAGACAGGAAATACGAAAACGATGGCGTCATGTACGACCTAAGGCTGGGACTTGAATTTATAGTCGAGGATCTATCGATGACGAGGGACCCATTACTACAGTTACAGCATCAAATTTTGAAACCGTATTATTAAGTGCAGATCTGAACCCATTTATGGTGGCTTTATAACGGAGATAGAATATTTTTTTATAATTCTTTTTAGTGGTACGACTGCTTATGGTGCTCGTGTTGGATCAAGTTTTGCGGATCGCGGTGGACGTCTAACCGATGTCATGCAATCTGTAATTCACCCAAAATACGACGATTTTGATCACGACGTCGCCATCCTCCGAGTTTACCCTGAAATGGTCTTTAGCTCTCGTGTTGCTGCTGTGAAACAACCAGTAGAGGGTTCCTTATTAGACGGTAATGTTGATGGAGACTATATTTCATGGGTAAGTTCTTACTTTCAATTTTATTATTTTCGACGAGTAAAATATTCTGTAGAATTTAAGAAGAAAGGCTGCGGGGCCTTTTTCATTAAAATCTTCAATTTGAATTTTAGCACAAAATACTGAACAATATTAAATCTAAAGGTATAGCAAATATCTAGTAAATGTATGCAATTTAAAAGTCGCTTTCTAAACCCGACGTGCGCAAATAAATTTTATTTGATTAATTTATATAATATCACAATTTATTCATTACAAAAAATATCTAGCAAATTTTTGGCACATTTCAAAATGGATCTGGTGTAAGACCACCATTCAAAATTGAAGCGTTTCTTGAAATGGCTTTAGTCGAATTTAGTGGCCAGATTTGAATAGCCAGATACTTACCCACTTTCCTCTTCCCCATTTCCTTCCCCTCTCCATTACCTCAATACAGTATACCCCAATTGGGAATACCATAATCTCCCTGATTCTAGACGGGAGCAGTTGAGACTCTTGTGCGGTATTCACATGAAAAAATAATAAATAATGATTAAAGATACAGAACTTTATAATTAATACAAAAAATATACATATATATATTAAGATCAAAATATAATATTAATTAATAATATTATGGGTACAAACATTGAAAATGATTCCCTCTCTTCAAATATTTTCTACAACTTTCATTTTTGGGCGTAGCTATAGCACTCACATGGGATAAGGCCGAGGATGGCAAACATTTTGGAAAATACGGGAAGCATTTAACACCTCTGCTGTAGGTCAACTCAAGTGTTACATTTGATGACTTAGCAGTGGTTCCCGGGGTCATGGAGTGACGTGTGTTCAGGTCTTGATGATCGGGACAGAGAATTTGGTTGAGAGAAGAGACCCTTTGAACTTTCTTAACCCGTGGTCCTAAGTGCAAATATATTGTATTTTCCAGAAATGAAATTTACGAGTAGGTACTATTGATTTTTTAAGCGAGGTACCAAGCCCTGTTGCACTTCGTCTCCTTTTAGTTAACGTTTCTGATTACCAAGCAGGGTTCATTATCAGTAATCAGGGCAATATGATGATGATGGGCATTGCAAGGCTGCTCGAAATTTATGCAGAAGAGGGAAGTTGCTTAACACGATTCCAAAAATCTCAATTTATATCCTATTTAATTCTTACTTACATGAAAAATTCTCAATTTCCAGAGCTTTTCGAGTACACTGACAGTTGCAAAAATGGGTCTTTACACTATGAGCAATACTTATTGTAGCGTGAGCTATCAATCGAGCTATCCAAAGAAAGAATTATTTACGGACAGGATGATCTGCACCTCACCAAGCAGGTTCTTATGTAGCCATAGACCTGGCTCACCGTTTCTTGTCAATGGTACCCTCTATGGATTGTATTCGTGGACGTACAGGTGTGACAATCCGGCTGTCTTCACGAGGGCATCTGCATTTAACAGCTGGATTGATTCCGTTCGGCCACCATCAAATCCTGAAGCTGACTAATCCTGGACTCTTCAGATTAGACTTAACTTACATTTCTTAATTATGATGGATGGATGGAGTGTAAGCAGATAATAAACAAAAATTTTAACAAAACAAAAAAACGACTTCAAAAAATGCACTAAAAAGTAAAAAAATAATTTTGTATTCTTCTACAACTTTATAATCAACTTACCTTTTCTACTCATCAATATGTACGTACGATTGTTATTTTTGGAGTCGGTGTCGGCGGGAGAGGAGCTGTCAAGTGAACACGCCGGGCTGCGGGTACCTTGGTTGACACCGACTCCAAAAATAACAATCCCTTAATCAAAAAATCTTTGGAATTTTGTTAAAAAATTAAACAATGAAAGTACAGACTACCCCCCCCCCCCCCCTCACAATGCATTATGATGGAAAAATAGCCAGTAGCACCCATGATATTGTTCATTTGTTTGCGGATCATTTCCAAAGTGTATAGGTACTTTGGTTGAATTTATTAAAAAATACTTTGATTTAAATATTGAACGAAGAGACATACAAGAAAAAAAGAGAATTGGAAAAAGGGGAGAAAGACCTAGACCAATTGTTGTCACTTTTTCTAATCTAGGATTGAAAATCGATTTATTTAAACAAAAAATTACACTGAAAGACACAACATACTACTTAAAAAAAGACTATCCGCGTTATATATTAAATAAAAGAAAAGAATTACAAAAGCAAATAAAGATTGAGAGAGAAAAAGGAAACACTGCCATAATAAAATACGATAAACTTATAATACTGGACAAAATCGGGAACACAGCGAATAAGAGAAATCTCTCAATATCCCCTGAAAATATTCATATTCAAGAAAATAAAACAAAAAAGAATAAACAGCAACAGTCTGGCTCGAAAAACAAGGTCACAAGGTCAAATAGCGTCACGGAAGGAGCTAAATAATAATAATAATACTTAGGAATCTCATTCAAAATTTAAGCATATTAGATTTGTCAAAGAATTTGTATATAAAAATGCAAAAATCAGTAATTTTAAATACATGTAGGATTACAAAAGATTTTTTTAAATATTTATATTGAGGGATCAGTAGGATTTATAGGTTCAATTAGAAATGCCACAGAGCCGAACCCTCTGATATGAAAATATCTGGAGTCGGTGAATTATATTCCCATTTGGTCTCTAGTAGGTTGACATGTCGTTCTTGTATTGTTTTGTATTTATAATACTTATATAGTGCAATTGCATAGCGTGGGTTGACTAGATGATCATTTGGAGAAGTGTGTGAAAGGGTTTAGTTTTTCCTTCTTTTTTTCCTTTTTTTTTTTTTGGGGAAAATTTAACCCGGACATTTAAATCTGGTGCGGATATAAGTTATTTATTTCAGCTGAACAGAGCGGTGGGTGCAATACTCTGTCTGCCATAAAAAAAGTATACATTACATAAAATGTATTTACATACTATATAGAAAAGAAAAATAAAATAATATAAAAAGATTTGTAGCAATTGAACGTGCTACGTAAACACAGTTAAAAGAAAGCTCTAGAATCATCGGTTGATAGTTTTATGTGCCATTAAAATTTTCACAATGTTATCAACATATGGAGTGTGACAGTTAAAAAATAATAAACAGTACAATTTGTTTCAGCTTGCTGTTCAAAAGAATTGGAATTTGAATTGCTTGAATTTGAATTCTTAAGTAAGTACTTCTCACAGCGCAGGTAGCTACAGTACTCCCTCCCCAGACAACGCAGACATGGCTGCGGTGGAAAGAGGAATAGTCAGATACCGAGGTGATCGGGAAATCGAACCCGCCTTCCAGAACGAGTGGTTGTGTGTGTCCGATCCTTACTGCCATCGAACAACGGAAGGGTTGGTTGTGATGTGGCGGCTGGTGACTCTGATGCGGTTTGCGAGTGTGATGTGAAACTCTCAAGATCTTGAGCAACGTATGCTGGTTTGAGGCGGTCGATGCTCACGGTGATTTCCTTCCCTTTTACCAGTATGGTATATGTTCGTTCGTGCCGACGAACGACTTTATGAGGGCCACTGTAGGGTTGTTGAAGCGGGCTCTTGACTGTGTCGTCCCTCAGAAAGACGTGAGAAGCTGTGGGAAGATTTTTGAAGACGAAACGATGTCCATAACCATGGCGGGTACCTTCAACTGGTCTCAGCTCGTTGAAATGTTTCCGTAGTTCCTTGAGGAAGCTTCCGGTGTCGTCGTTAACGTTAGGTCGTGCTGTACATAGAAATTCGCCGGGTAAGCGGAGCGGCTCACCGTATACTAGCTCGGCTGAGGTTGTCGCGAGGTCATCTCTCCAAGCTGCTCTGATTCCCATTAGTACGGTGGGAAGTGTTTCCGTCCAACGGTTATTCTGATGGCACTTGATCGCTGCTTTCAGTTGACGATGAAATCGTTCCACCATGCCATTTGCTGCGGGGTGGTATGCAGTTGTATGGATTTGCGTCGTGCCTGCCAGGAAATTCAACTGCCTGAACAGCCTCGACTCAAATTGTCTCCCTTGGTCCGTAGTAATGCGGAGTGGAGTGCCGAATCTTGTTATCCAGCCCTTGTAGAAAGCACGCGCCACTGTTTCAGCCTCTTGGTCTGGGATCGGGAATGCCTCTGGCCATCTCGTGAATCTGTCTACGCACGTGAGACAGTATCGGCATCCTTCTGAAGAAGGCATGACGATTATGTCGATGTGGACGTGCTCGAATCTAGCGGAGGGTCTGGGAAAGGCTCCCAGGGGTGCTGACACGTGCCGTGTAATCTTGCTTCGTTGGCATTGAAGGCAATTGCGTGCGAGCTTAATAGTCTCAGCTTTAATGGCCGGCCAGACATAACGTTGAGTTATGAGCTTAACCGTGGCCTTAATTCCAGGGTGAGCCAGCTGATGGACCGCATTGAATGCCGCAGGTCTGAACTTCTTCGTGACGAAGGGTCTGGCTATGGTAGTTGAGACGTCACAGTAGAGATGCGCGTCAGTACCCGGAATATTAATCTTTTTAAGTTGTAGGCTAGAACTTCCTTGCAAGTGTTGTTCCAGTTCAGGGTCGCACATCTGGTCAGCTGCCAGCGCTGCGTAGTCCAGAGGAGTATCTATCGTCTCGACCCTGGAGAGAGCATCCGCGACGATGTTGTCTTTTCCGGAGACGTGTCGGATGTCAGTTGTGAACTGGCTGATATAGTCCAGATGGCGGAATTGCCTTGGTGAGCATTTGTCTGCTTTTTGTTGGAAGGCGAACGTGATAGGCTTATGGTCTGTAAATATGGTGAACGACCTGCCTTCCACCATGTGGCGAAAGTATTTCACAGCGAGATAGATGGCTAGTAGTTCTCTGTCGTATGCGCCATATTTCTTTTCAGCTACCGAAAACTTCTTCGAAAAGAATGCTAGAGGCTCCCAGTGACCTGCGACGAATTGGTGGAGTGCGGCACCGGCTGTAGTATCAGACGCGTCACTGACGATAGAGAGTGGGGCGTCGCACTTCGGGTGAACGAGCAGGGTTGCCTGGGCCAGAGCTTCCTTGCACTTGCTGAAAGCTTCTACTGTTTCGGCAGTCCAAGACACGAGTTGTTTGCCTTTTTGGTTCCCTTTTGGGAGGTCATTGAGTGGAGCTTGTGTCCTCGCGGCGTTGGGAATGAATCTTCTGTAAAAATTTATTGCTCCCAGGAAACGGCGGAGATCCTTGATGGAAGCTGGTTGGCTGTAGTTGTTGATGGCCTCCACTTTATCTGGGAGGGGTGAAGTGCCAGCGTCGGACACCGAGTATCCTAGGAATTTGACCTTAGTCAGGCCGAAATGGCATTTGGCGGTGTTGATGACAACACCATATTCCTGCAGGCGCTGGAATAATATCTTGAGGTGGGCTAGGTGCTCTTCCTCTGACGTTGAGGCAATAAGGATGTCGTCTATGTAGGCGTAACAGAAATCTAAGCCTCTGGTAACCTCGTCCATGAAGCGTTGGAAGGTCTGGGCTGCGTTGCGGAGGCCGAAAGACATCACCGGAAATTCGAAGAGTCCGAATGGCGTAGTGATTGCTGTTTTCGGAATGTCCTCGGGAGCCACAGGGATTTGATTATATGCCCGCACCAGATCAATCGTTGAGAAGATCTTGGTGCCGCTCAGTGCCTGTGCAAAATCTTGGATGTGGCGTACGGGGTATCTGTCCGGAATAGTTCTGGCGTTCAATCTTCTATAATCGCCACATGGTCTCCACTGGTCGTCCTTCTTGGGTACCATGTGCAAGGGAGATGCCCAAGAGCTCTCGGAAGGTCGAGCGATTCCGAGACGGACCATGGCCTCGAACTCCTTCTTGGCGCGTTTTAACTTGTCAGGAGCAAGGCGTCGTGGGCGTTCGACTGTTGGAGGTCCTGGCGTGGTGTTAATATGGTGCAGTGTTGCGTGACGAACTTCCCTCCTGGCGCCGTCAGGGCGAGTGATGTCAGGAAACTGTTGAAGAAGCTTATGATACGGGGACGTTCCTGTGACCGTCTTAATGGAAGCGATCTTGTTGTCGCTTCGTTTTCCCGTGATGGTCAAATTCGTCACCTGGTCCAGCAGCCGTTTATTTCGGACATCCACCAGTAGCTCGTACTTGGCGAGAAAGTCTGCCCCGATGATTGGCCTGGAGACGTCTGCAATGACGAAGCTCCAAGTAAAGTCGCGTCGCAATCCCAGATCCAGGTTGAGCGTTTGTTTGTTTGTTTGTTTACGCCTTGATGGCTTTTACATATAAAATAAATTGTACAGGAGCATTATAACAAGTATGCAGTATCATAAGTATATAGTACATAAAATGATAAACAGAGCTAGAAAGATATAAGTAGGCCTAACATAAGTAGGTATCAGTATTCGAGTAATTGTTTACAAATGAGTTCAACTAGCGGATTCGTATTTTGGGCTCATGCTACATTATATTCAATAATTATTGTCACAATATCACACAAAATGTGATTCCAAATATACTCGAAGCATACCGGTATTGCAGTGGTGTAAAACATTTTTATCGATTAATATAAAAGTAGGTAATTTTCTTGTAATTAATTATTTTTTTAATTATAATTTTTTTTTTTTTTTGCTATCAAATGTATGTATGTTTGTTATAATTATGAAAAAGAAAAAAAAGAAAAGGTACACAGTAATTACATATGTAAATAAGTAAGTAGGTACTATGAATGTAGTTATAATGAATGTAGTTACAGAGCAGTGGGTATTAAGTTTGTTACTGTTAACAATGTGAAACATTTAAGGATTTTTACATTAGTTTGTTATTATCAGGAAAAAAATAAAATAAAAGGTACACAGCAATTACATATATGTATAAAGAAGTAAGTAGATACTATGAAAGTAGTTACAGAGCAATGGGTATTAAATTTGTTACTTTAACAATCTGGAACATTTAAGGATTTTTGCATCTGCATACATATACGCTTTTTGAAGGAAGCGATGTTTTTATAAAAAAATATATCGACAGAGCAAGTTTCATTCCCCACACGATGCAATCTCTGAAGACAGGAGTTAAACATAAAATTAGTGCGAGAAGCAACTACGTTAAATGGAGCATGGAGTCTGGTGTTGTAATTGTTAGGTACTTGATAATTTATCATGTTCACAAGTTCAGGGCTATCCAAATATCCGTTGATAATTTTAAATAATAATAAAACATCACAGATTTTTCTTCGCTGTGACAATTCGGGTAATTTAAGCAATTGCATTAAATAATTATAATTTAAATTTTCTATTGGAATTTTTAATTTGTAATTTATATGCCTTAAAAATTTATGTTGTACTCTTTCAATTTTGTGTGAATGCACATTGTATAATGGCGACCAGAGAGAGGAATTATACTCGAGAATACTTCTGACTAGCGTTATGTATAGCGTTTTGAGTGTATTAGTATGCATTAGATCTTTGGACGATCTTAATACAAAACCGAGACATTTAAGTGCTTTATTCGTGATTGCATCAATGTGGGGGACAAATGTCATCTTGTTATCAAAAACGACGCCCAGATCCTTTATTAATGTTACTGTAGAAAGATTCACATTGTTAATGTGATATTGAAAGAGTATTGGATTTTTATTTCGAGAAAAACTTATAGATTGACATTTGTTAATGTTTAAAAATAAATCATTTATGTTACACCAATTATATAATCGATCCAAGTTGTTTTGCAATACAAGACAGTCCATTAAATTTCTTATAATAGTGTATATTTTCAAGTCATCAGCAAACAATAGGAAATGGATACCTTCAAATATTGAAACAATGTCATTGATAAATAGCAAAAAAAGAATAGGACCTAGATGAGAACCTTGGGGCACCCCACTTGAAGCTTCAATTTCGTTTGACATATGGTTAGATAGTTTAACGTATAGTTTTCTAGATGTTAAATAGGTCTCAAACCATTTTAGTAGATTTCCTTTTATCCCATATACTTTTAGTTTGTTTAATAAGATTTTTTGGGAAACTTTGTCGAATGCTTTGCTGAAATCTGTGTAAATTGCATCCGTTTGCAATTTTGAATTTAGATTGTCTGAAATATATTTTTCGTATATAATTAAGTTTGTAAGTGTAGATCTTCCGGATATAAATCCATGTTGGTGGGGGGAAATAATTTTACGAGCCTGTAATATAAATTTTGATAGAACTACGGATTCAAACAATTTAGGTATCGCTGATTGTATGCAAATAGGTCTGTAGTTAGAAGCATCCGTTTTATCACCCTTTTTATAGATGGGACTAAGGAAACTGATTTTCCATTTTTGAGGGAAAAGGCCTGATGCTAATGATATATTGAATATATTGGTTAAATGACCTTTTAAGCTAGATACACAGTTTTTTAAATAAATTGCTGGTATGGTGTCAGGGCCAGCGGATTTCTGACTATCTAATAGTGTAATTTTACGCTGAACATCGATTTCATCAATAACAAGGTCGTTGAAATCAATAGAAATATTTGAGCTGAATTGAGGTATTTGGTTATTAGATGAGTTTACATCATATACTTCGCCAAAGCATTCGGCAAATAAGTCAGTAATTCCTTGAGGTGTATCAGCAATTTTACCATTGTAGTATATGATAGACGGAATACCAGATTCATTACTATTCAGATTGTTTGCAAATTTGAATAAATTTTGAGGTTTATTTTGTAACGATTTCTCAATATTTTCCAGGTATTCTTTGTAACAAGAGATCGATATGTTTTTCACCCTTTTGCGTAAATTAGAAAAAAGTAGATAGTCATTTGGAGCTCGAGATATTTTGAATGTTTTATGTGCAGGTTTTTTTGACTGGATGGTACAAATTAGCTCTTTGCTAAACCATTTGGGGTAATTAGATGTCCTACATTTTGTAATAGGGACGTACAGTTCAATTGATTTGTTAATTATACAGTAAAAAGATTCTATTATGTCATTGATGTTATTACAATTACTAATGAAGTTCCAGTCTGATTTAGCGAGAAACTCGTTAATCTTAGGATAATCAGCTTTATAAAAATTTAATTTTTCTTTAGAAGACTCTAAATTTAAATTTTGTAGAGATATGTGCTTAACAAAAAGTGGTGGGTGGTAGTTATCAATTGTTGAAACATTGTCATTTGCATGTTGTACACTTATATTGCTGGAATTGCTAAAAATTAAGTCTAATAGATTATTGTTGCAGTTATATATAAAGTTCACTTGTCTAAGATTTAGGAAACATGACATTTCTATAAGTTCACGAGAACCATTATTGGACGTGGAATTTGTGCGAGTATTATTGTTGTTAATATCCCAATGAACAGTAGGTTGATTAAAATCACCTGTAAGGATAAATTTAGCGTCTGGATATTTTCTTCGCAATATTTCTACTTCTTGACAGTAACTAGTATATAGCTGGACATCAGATGAGGGTGGAATGTACGCACAACCAACTATAATTTTTTCACTTTTGTTTGTCACTAAAACAAATAGTTGTTCCACGTTAATATTTGCACATTTGAGTTTTCTTGAGGTTAATTTAGTATTAATAGAAATTAGACAGCCACCTCCTCTACTTTTGTTGCTAGTATTAGTATCGCGGTCCATTCGATAGGTGTTATGGGAGTGAAATCCTAACTCACCATTTTTAATATCTGGGGTCAACCATGTCTCAGTGAAGCAGTAAACATCATATTCTAAGGTCGGTAGTTTAATTCTTAAATTATTTAGTTTAGTTTTAAGTCCTCTTACATTTTGGTAATAAATGTTGAGAGATAGTGATGTAGATTTCAGGTTATGGGTCAGTTTTTTGGGGATAATTTGACAATTGTTGGGATGTTATTAATATATTTTATTGTGATGTCTTGCTCACCTGAGGATTGCCTATTTTTCAGTTCAGTTCTTAAATCATTTAATTGATTCCTTTGAGCAATTGAAAGATCAGGGTACATCCGTATGTTATTTTTTAGTGAGTGTTTTTTGCCGAGTAAGATTTTAGGCCATTTTGACTCGGGGAACTCAACTTTGATTCCCCTCGGTTTATTATTATCATTTTTACCGATTCTGTATATTTTCAGTTCGAGAGAACTTGTAGAGTTATCCAAGTCAGAAATGATTTTTTTAACGCTGGTGGTATCACTATTCATAATATATATTTGAGTCGATGCATCACTTTCAGGAACATTACAAATTATTATATTTTTTTCTCTATAATTTTGTTCATTGATCTCAGCAATTATTTCACAAACGTTTTTTGTTTGCAAGTGTGAGGGAATAGTAGTGGTTGTAATTGGAGGATTATTTATTATATTGGAGGTTAGGCTGCCATAAGTAGCGATTGTGCTGCCATTTGCTGCTGCCAGTTCGTATGTCGCTTTAGTGGGGCGTCCCTGGACAAGGCGTCGTGGGAAAACGCAGAGATCTGCGCCGGTGTCTATAAGAAATTGGGTACGGGTTACCCTGTCGGTAACAAAAAGGCGACTGACTTGGTTGGGGCTGGTGCTGGTCGCCATCAGTTTGGGCCCCGCGCGTTTTCCTGCTGGAAGTTGCAGGGTTTGGTGCACTTGCTTGCCTTCGTCCCATACTTCCAGTGGTACCAGCATGTTCCCTCGGGCTGACGACCTCTGGACCAACTGCGGGAACGATTGCTCCAACGATGCGGGGTGGCGCTCCTCCTATGCTGGCCAGAGCGTAGTGTCGAAACTTCGCGCCTCAAAGTAGCGAGCTCTTGTTGGAGAGGCTGCATCAACCGCTCCATCCGTGTTAGTAGTGGCTGATTGATGGGTTTACCCATTTCCTCGGATGTACCGCTCGTGAGGGACATGATGATGATGATTGGTGCGCGAAATTTATCACCGAAGAGTTTATTTCGTGCGCGACGTGCTCGCGGTAGACGTACTTGCACGCGTCGTGTTCACTGTCGGATTCACAAATGTAAACTTCGTGGTCACTAATGTGAACGTCGGTGTCACCAATGTGGCATTGAACGTGCTACGTAAACACAGTTAAAAGAAAGCTCTAGAATCATCGGTTGATAGTTTTTATGTGCCATTAAAATTTTCACAATGTTATCAACATATGGAGTGTGACAGTTAAAAAATAATAAACAGTACAATTTGTTTCAGCTTGCTGTTCAAAAGAATTGGAATTTGAATTGCTTGAATTTGAATTCTTAAGTAAGTACTTCTCACAGCGCAGGTAGCTACAGATTAAAAAAGAAATATATATACACATATTTAGTACTTGTATATCTACTACGGGGGCTTCAGATGAATTCTCCATGTTTGGTGAAGAGGCGCGCCCTGCCACTGGGCCACGGCCTGGACGAGAGTGTTCTCCGATCTTTGGTAGCGCTGTCTCACCCCGGCTATTCTGTGGCGCATCAAAGCGGCGAACCCATGTACCCTTCCTTCTGCGAACATCTGCGAGGCACTGCATCGCCAAGGTAGGCCGAATAGCGCCCTATACGCGTTATTGTATTGTACTCGAAGTGTGTTCATGACGCCTTGTGAGTATCTTGTCCATAGTTCGCCGGTGTACAAGCTCATGCAGTAGCTCTGGAATATTTGCTTCTTCACCGGAGAACTGCACCTGTTGAATCTCCTGACGAGCATGTTGGCTCGCACGCTTAGTACTCTTCTTTGGCGTTCTATGTCATTTTTATCATTTAGGTCATCAGTGACGACATGCCCCAAATATTTTATTTCACTGCAGATTTTGACATTGTCTCCGCCGAGGAGAATGGGTGGAATGACAGTAGGACCAGTATTTGCTTTAAACACCAGCAATGATGACTTTTTGGCATTGTACATCAAACCATGACTATCGACGTATGAATGGCAAATGGCCAGAAGTTTTTTGTTTTTTTTTTTTTTAAATCCTTTATTTTTCCCAATTGTACATTTTATAGTTACATATTTTAGATATAATAAAAATAATGGGAACCCACTAAGGCGCAGCCTGTGCGTGGGTAATATTAAAGTTAAATATATTTTATTTTAGTACCTAGAAAAAACAAACCGTGGTATTGAAGCAAAAAAAATTATTAAAATTGGTTTAAACAGTTTGTACAAAAAGTGTGTTCAATAGTGTACAAGGTAATAATTAGTGTATAGTGTAATAACAGTTATAAGTGTAATAATAAGTGTAAAGTTTGTGAGAAACATAAACTGATGTAAAATTAAATAAATAGAGTTTTTACATCTGTGTGGTATAGCCATATTTTTAACTCTTTTATGTAATGCTGAAGTTTAGTTGCAACTTGGATATTTTTTGGTATAAGGTTAAAAGTGCGAGGTCCAATAAAACTACTGTGAGTTTGCATTTGTTTTGTGTTTGTTTGAGGGGTATAGAATACATTATTATTTCTAATGTTTGTTCTGTTTTCATTTTTTTCGAATTTGTTTCTGTTTTTATAGATATATTTCATAGTTTGCAGTATAAATAGTTTACGGAGACTGAATAGTTTAGATTCTTTGTATAAAGCATGTATTGAAAATGTTTGAATTCTATTAAACATAACTTTGACTATATAATTTTGAGTTGTTTGCAAAGGTTTTATAAAAACATCAAGCGCACCACCCCATCCTATTATTCCGTACGTGAGTGAAGATTGCACCAAAGAAAAATAAATTATTTTCAATTTGTCAATATTCAGCACTTCTTTAAGTCTGTAAAATATGTACGTAAGATATCTTAATTTAGAAACGGTATTATTAATTTGTGATTGCCAATTTAAATTTGTATCAATATATATACCCAAGTATTTGATCTTATCAACTTTTCCAAGTTCAAAGCAAGATGGGCATGTTACTTGATTACAGTTAGCAATATGTATTTTAATTTTAAGGTTATTGGGTGGTTTGTTTTTACTGTTTTTATAAAATGGTAGGTAAAGTGTTTTATTGTAGTTTAGGAAGAGTTTATTACTATTTAGCCAGGATGTGACATGTGCCAAACATTTTGATGCATTTAAGAAAGTTTCAAGCCATGATTTTCCATTTACTATTATTGCTGTATCATCAGCGTAAGATACAATATTACCAGGGATTACAAAATTACATAAATCATTTATATATATTAGAAACAGAACTGGGCCTAACACAGTACCCTGTGGTACTCCATGTTTTATACTTGTTTCAGAACTATAAAAATTCCCAATTTTTGTTTTTTGTTTTCTGTCTTTGAGATAGTTAGTGAGAATTTTTAATGTATCTTTTTTGAAACCTATTTGATTAATTTTTTTTATAAGTATATTGTTATTTACCGTGTCAAAGGCTTTTCTTAAGTCTAGAAATATAGCTAGACTTTTTTTGTTTTGATCAACAGATGTGTATAATTTTTTTGTCAAATCGAATATTGCATCTTCAGTGCTTAGCTTACTTCTTAAGCCATATTGATTTTGGGACAGAATTTTGTTTTGTTCTAGGTAATTCAATACTCTATTTTTGATACATTTTTCAAATATTTTTGAGAGGTTTGAAACTAAAGAGATAGGTCTATAATTGTCTTTTCACCCGATTTGTGAATTGGTATTATGGTGGAGATTTTAAATTGTTCAGGAAAATGACCCTCTTTTAGGGATATATTAAAGATGTGTAGCAAAGTTTTCTCATTACCCCTACTGATGGGGCTAGTATGACCATGTCATCTGCATAACTTATATTATTCATACATACTCCGGCAACGTGGCATCCGATTCTTGCTTTGTTCAGTGTTTTACTAAGTTCGTCCATGTATTCGTTGAACAGCACTGAGGACATTGAGCCTCCTTGCCTAACGCCGCACTTTAATTTTGCTGCTTCTGACAGGCTGTCATTCCATCTGACGAAGTTTTCTTGTTGCTTGTACCATATACTCAATATATTTACAATTTGTGGTGGTACTTGTCGGTCCGTCAGTTTTTTCCATAATTTATCATGAGAAACCATGTTAAAAGCTTTGCTTAGATCTAGGAAGCATGCATATACCGATTGTAACCGACGTGTTGCTCTCCCTCATTTCTTAATTTTAATTTTATATGTTTTGCTTATGTACAATGCCCCGGTGCAACCAAATAAAGCTTGTGTGCCAAGTTTGCACCGGGAGACATTCTAGAATCCTATAATTTTAATAATTTTAACAATTAATACTTTATTTATGATTATTTACGCCTCCAAAGGCAACCAGGCTGACTAGCCTCCTTTTTAGTTATGGCCCTGAGAAGGGCCGCTTTTTTCGGCTCCGAAGGAAGCAGCTACTCCGCTAAGCGGACTGCCTTCCCTCCCTTGCTGTTCTGCCGTTATGGCTCAGCAGGAAGCGGCTGCTCTACCAAGCAGGCTGCTTTACCTCCCGTTTTTGGCGGCCCCCACAAGGGCCTTTTTGGGCTCTCAGTCGGCTTTACCGTGCCGCCAGCAACGATCTTTTTCAAAACACATTTTAGCAATTTTAAATGTCTTTTTCTTAATACACAGATGCCCTGGTGACACAAGTAAAAACTTGGATACCAAGTTGCCACCAGGAGACATCCTAAACTTATTATTTTTTCGCCTTCAGGGCTATTTCTCCGGCTACAAAGCCAAAAAACCAGTTTGGGCGTCCCTATTAAGGGCCTTTATATTGGTCAAAAATACACCATATTTTAATATAACTTCGTTTAAACACCCCGTAGGACGCTGAAACTAAGACGTTTCAGTGCAGAGTCCTACGGGGCATCCATAGAGCCATAAATAAACATTGTAACTCTTAAACTGCCAGCGCTATCAGCACTTGAGCAGATTTTCGAGACTTTAGCATCATTTCACTTTTTCTCCATTTTAAAAATCCCAGGACCTCGTAAAGCGACGGAACCAAAAGGTTTCGATAGCCAAGCTTACGGGGGACCTGGGAAAAATATTAACTTCTTTATAACTATTCAAACACTTTGTTAAATAACAAATACCTACCGACAAAAAGTCAAACTAACTCTAAAATCATCAAACAAAAATTCTACGGATAAACAAGATCCGTAGAAACCCATTAGCATTAAGAAAACCATTGTATTAGTTATAATTTAAGCTGTATAATTAATTTAAGAAACCAATTTTAATCGACCACTTTCGAGGAAATGGTCGGCAAAACCAGCGGCAACAGAAAACCGCTCCTTATATACAAAACGGGATAGGTAAATCCCCCCACTCTAAAAATATACCACGTGACCGTTTTTTCACCCGAAAACGGGTATAAAAGGCGTGATTTTTTGAAAATAAATTAGTTCTTCCATCAACGTCAACTCGTGTTATTATTTCCTTCTGGGAAAAGTTATTATCATCCGCTGCCTCCCGCCGACCTCTGCCTAGACTTTGCTCCTGGTGCCATCAGTCTCCTCCAGAAAGCCGGCCCTACTTCAGGCAACCGCCACGCACCAGGACTGGGCAGAGGAGTAGGCACATCCAGTGTCCTCAACTCATCAGGCACTGGGTGCACGGGAGGTCAGTATTATTATTATTTCAATCATTTCATCCTGGTCGTGTACTGAAACCGGTACCCTTTTTTTACAGTCTTGTACAGGCTTGATACGTCTGGTACAAGTGGTCCTTCGAGCCGGATCCGCTGCACGACTCCAGGATGTCTCCGCCCGCCCTACGATCGAAGAGGACGGCGCAAGACGATGGACCTTCATCACCCCCTGCTGAGCCCCCGGCTGCTGCTCCGGACGCCGGAGACGAGCCCCTGGGCGTGCCTGACGTCTCCCCTGACGCCACGCCCCGGCCCTCATCCAGCACAACCCCGGTGACGAGCTCCGCAGAGGACAGCGATGAGGGACCTCCACCCTCCACAGCCACGGAGGATACGGTGCGCCAGCTGCGACGACAGCTGCGCCACCAGAGAAAGCAGATACAACAGCTGATGGCAGCCCTACAAGCGCCACAGCCTACTGCACAACCAAGCCCCGCAGGGCTGACACAACCTAGCACCTCAGGGCTGCCACAACGCAGTACTTCAGGGCTGGCACAAAGCAACGCTCCTGAGCCGGCACGAGATAGCCGAGCCCCGCAGCCAAGCAGCCAAGGCAATCCAAGATGGATGCCGCCTGGACCTTCAGGCCCGGTACCGCCCGCACCCCTGGACGACCAGAGGCAGCACAGCGCCGTACGTGAGATGCCCGTTGGACCGGTGCCTCTGGTGGACCAGAGGTACGCCTCGCCGGCGCAGCTAGGGCCTGAAGGCCCTCCGCCGCCACCCCCTCACTACTATGGGGAACAAAGATGGATGCCGCCTGGACCTTCCGGCCCCGTACCGCCGCCCGCACCCCTGCTCGACCAGAGGCAGCGCACCGCCGTACGTGAGATGCTCGTTGAACCAGCGCCTCTGGTGGACCAGAGGTATGCATCGCTGGCGCAGCCAGGGCCTGGAGGCCCCCTGCCGCAGCCCCTCAACTACAGTGGCAGTCCAAAATGGATGCCGCCTGGACCTTCCGGCCCCGTACCGCCGCCCACACCCCTGCTCGACCAGAGGCAGCGCACCGCCGTACGTGAGATGCCTGTGGGACCTGTGCCTCTGGTAGACCAGAGGTACGCTTCGCCGGCGCAGCCAGGGCCTGGAGGCCCTCCGCCGCCGCAACACAACTACAATGGCAGTCCAACATGGATGCCACCTGGACCTTCCGGCCCCGTACCGCCGCCCGCACCCCTGCTCGACCAGAGGCAGCGCACCGCCGTACGTGAGATGCCTGTGGGACCTGTGCCTCTGGTGGACCAGAGGTACGCCTTACCGGCGCAGCCAGGGCCTGAAGGCCCTCCGCCGCCGCTCCTTCGTCACCATGAGGGACAAGGATGGATGCAGCATGGACCTCCCGGCCCCGTACCGCCCGCACCCCTGGACGACCAGAGGCAGCGCTCCGCCGTACGTGAGATGCCTGTGGACCCTGTGCCTCTGGTGGACCAGAGGTACGCCTCGCCGGCGCAGCCAGGGCCTGGACGCCCCTTGCCGCCGCCCCCTTACTACCACACTGAGGGACCATCTGCATACGCCCAGTGGGCACATCATGAGCCGGCGCAGCCTGATGACCAAATACCATCCGCTGCCAGTCCGAGCTCCGGCCTGCCGCTATTCCCACCGCAACCAAGTGCTGAGGAGACGGCCCGCCAAACCAGAGCTTGGGTCCAGCAGACGGACAACCCGATGGCCCAGTTCACCAACGCGCTCACAGAGGCCATAAGAGCTTCAAGGGCTCAGGACAGCCCCCATCCCACAATTGAGGATGACCCCCGGATGGCTGCTCTCATCGCCAGGCAGTCGATGGCCAAGGACCTGCCTCCCTTCTCTGGGGACCCACTGGAGTGGCCCACCTGCAGGGCGCAGTACAACCAATCAACTGCTACCTGCCGGATGACTAGCAGTGAAAACCTCATCCGACTGCAGCGGGCCCTCAAAGGGAAGGCCCGAGACGCCGTGGGACCTCTCCTGATGGACCCCACTCAAGTGACTGAAATCCTTGACGTGCTGGAGCAGCGCTACGGAGGGACGACTTCGCTGGCCGCCTTGATGCTAGACAAGGCCAAGCGGCTCCCTCAGCTGACAGCAGAGGCTTCTCTAGAAGAAATAGCAGACTTTTCGGGAACGGTGCAGAACCTGGTGGCATCACTTCGCTCCCTCAACAATGAGGGATACCTGACCAACCCGGCGCTCCTCAGCGATATCGCGGGGAAGATGCCGTGCACGATGCGGTTGGCGTGGCTGATGGAGGTGCGGCGCTACGACGCACCCGCTACGATCTGCCAGTACGCCGCCTTCCTGAAGACCATCGCGAACGCCATCACCAAATCAGGTATGGTCGACCCCGCGAGGTCTAGACCGCGTCGCGAACATTCGTTCGCCACAACAGAATTCGGGCCGCGAAATAGTGAAAGTCCGTCGCGCAAGTCACCACAATATGACAACCGTGAAAAACATAGTGAAAGTCCGTCGCGCAAGTCACCACAATATGACAGTCGTGAAAAACATAGTGAAAGTACGCGAAAGTCACCACAATATGACTCGTATAACAACACGAACCCTAGCGAGAGTACAAATCGCGACGGGTGCCTACAGTGCGGCGAAAAGGGTCATTGGCTCGAAGACTGCCGTGAGTTCGTCGGGAAAGATGTAAAATTACGATGGGAGACGGTGAAAAGTTCCCGACTCTGCCGCGTGTGTTTAAAAGGACATTCAACAAAGACATGCAAAATCCGAAACTGGTGCGGCATCGGAGACTGCCGCGCTCCCCATCACAAGGTGCTCCACGACCCTACGTACGTGAGAAACCCCGCAACAGCCGACGTCTACCACATGTGACGCCAGGCCGACGGCACCATACCCAAAGTGGTGTCAATGGTGCTCCTCGTCAGCGCAGCAAAGACGAGCCCGTCCTGCCCCAGCAGTACTTCTGTCACATCAGTCGTGCTCCTCATCGGCGCAGCAAAGACGAGCCCACCCTGCCCCAGCAGTACTTCTGTCACATCAGTCGTGCTCCTCATCGGCGCAGCAAAGACGAGCCCGCCCTGCCCCAGCAGTACTTCTGTCACATCAGTCGTGCTCCTCATCGGCGCAGCAAAGACGAGCCCGCCCTGCCCCAGCAGTACTTCTGTCACATCAGTCGTACTCCTCATCGGCGCAGCAAAGACGAGCCCGCCCTGCCCCAGCAGTACTTCTGTCACATCAGTCGTGCTCCTCATCGGCGCAGCAAAGACGAGCCCGCCCCGCGAAAAATTTGGTGGTCGTCATGGACCCCGCGATGCCCCGCAACAGCTGGCCCCACGGCGGAGTTCTGGACGCTACCCCTGCTGCAGACGGCGAAGTAAGGACCGCCCGCATCCAGACGAGCACCGGAGTCTACGTTCGACCCGCCGCGGAGCTTGCTGTGATCCTGCCGGCCCCGCCTACTGATGCGACCCCTACTGACCGACCTTCAACACGTCGTGAAGACTAGTGCAGCATAGCTACACGGGGGGAGTGTAACCGACGTGTTGCTCTCCCTCATTTCTTAATTTTAATTTTATATGTTTTGCTTATGTACAATGCCCCGGTGCAACCAAATAAAGCTTGTGTGCCAAGTTTGCACCGGGAGACATTCTAGAATCCTATAATTTTAATAATTTTAACAATTAATACTTTATTTATGATTATTTACGCCTCCAAAGGCAACCAGGCTGACTAGCCTCCTTTTTAGTTATGGCCCTGAGAAGGGCCGCTTTTTTCGGCTCCGAAGGAAGCAGCTACTCCGCTAAGCGGACTGCCTTCCCTCCCTTGCTGTTCTGCCGTTATGGCTCAGCAGGAAGCGGCTGCTCTACCAAGCAGGCTGCTTTACCTCCCGTTTTTGGCGGCCCCCACAAGGGCCTTTTTGGGCTCTCAGTCGGCTTTACCGTGCCGCCAGCAATGATCTTTTTCAAAACACATTTTAGCAATTTTAAATGTCTTTTTCTTAATACACAGATGCCCTGGTGACACAAGTAAAAACTTGGATACCAAGTTGCCACCAGGAGACATCCTAAACTTATTATTTTTTCGCCTTCAGGGCTATTTCTCCGGCTACAAAGCCAAAAAACCAGTTTGGGCGTCCCTATTAAGGGCCTTTATATTGGTCAAAAATACACCATATTTTAATATAACTTCGTTTAAACACCCCGTAGGACGCTGAAACTAAGACGTTTCAGTGCAGAGTCCTACGGGGCATCCATAGAGCCATAAATAAACATTGTAACTCTTAAACTGCCAGCGCTATCAGCACTTGAGCAGATTTTCGAGACTTTAGCATCATTTCACTTTTTCTCCATTTTAAAAATCCCAGGACCTCGTAAAGCGACGGAACCAAAAGGTTTCGA
Organism: Limnephilus marmoratus; assembly: GCA_917880885.1. Taxonomy (NCBI): domain Eukaryota; kingdom Metazoa; phylum Arthropoda; class Insecta; order Trichoptera; family Limnephilidae; genus Limnephilus; species Limnephilus marmoratus. Next base: position 39,491,310 of record OU862916.1, on the reverse strand, counting down.
TAGCCAAGCTTACGGGGGACCTGGGAAAAATATTAACTTCTTTATAACTATTCAAACACTTTGTTAAATAACAAATACCTACCGACAAAAAGTCAAACTAACTCTAAAATCATCAAACAAAAATTCTACGGATAAACAAGATCCGTAGAAACCCATTAGCATTAAGAAAACCATTGTATTAGTTATAATTTAAGCTGTATAATTAATTTAAGAAACCAATTTTAATCGACCACTTTCGAGGAAATGGTCGGCAAAACCAGCGGCAACAGAAAACCGCTCCTTATATACAAAACGGGATAGGTAAATCCCCCCACTCTAAAAATATACCACGTGACCGTTTTTTCACCCGAAAACGGGTATAAAAGGCGTGATTTTTTGAAAATAAATTAGTTCTTCCATCAACGTCAACTCGTGTTATTATTTCCTTCTGGGAAAAGTTATTATCATCCGCTGCCTCCCGCCGACCTCTGCCTAGACTTTGCTCCTGGTGCCATCAGTCTCCTCCAGAAAGCCGGCCCTACTTCAGGCAACCGCCACGCACCAGGACTGGGCAGAGGAGTAGGCACATCCAGTGTCCTCAACTCATCAGGCACTGGGTGCACGGGAGGTCAGTATTATTATTATTTCAATCATTTCATCCTGGTCGTGTACTGAAACCGGTACCCTTTTTTTACAGTCTTGTACAGGCTTGATACGTCTGGTACACCGATGTTTTTCTGGCTTTGTAATATTCTATTGATAGTTTCATGCTATATATGGCTGTATCAGTAGAGCACCCAGCTTTAAAGCCCATTTGAGAATCCTCTGTAATGAGCTTGGCTTCCGTTAAATTTAAAATCACCATTTTTTGTATTTCTTGGGCATTAACTATGTAACAATTTCTAGACATTTTATTTTTTAAAGAGTTTTATTAAATGTACATTTGTTACTTAAATTTAATTTTTCCGCGACCGGTTTCGATACAACCGTATCATTCACGAGCAGAATTAAAACTAAAAACTAAGTTTTTAGTTTTAATTCTGCTCGTGAATGATACGGTTGTATCGAAACCGGTCGCGGAAAAATTAAATTTAAGTAACAAATGTACATTTAATAAAACTCTTTAAAAAACAAAATGTTTAAAATCACCTTTTCAAATATTCTTGCTATTATGGTGGCAAGAGATATGGGCCTGTAATTAACGGAGAATGTCAGGTTTAATTGGCGACTTTTTGGAATCGGTACTATAATGGTTTTGGTCAATTCTTTCGGAATGTGTCCAAGCCCAACCATGGCAGTGAAGAGAGAAGCGAGCAGTGTTGTCAAGTATCCCCCCGCATGCTTCACATGTTCTATGACAAGTCCATCGTGACCAGCAGATTTGCCTCCTGCCATGTTGCGTATTGCTCGCTGAATCATCTCAGGAGAGATGACAATGGACGGTTGTTGGTTTAATTGATGCAATGGGGTATAGAACTGTTTATCCATTGTTTGGGGTTGAACTGGTGCGGAGCAAAAAGTATTCCGGAAAACTTCAGCTATAGCTTTATTTTCAGATTTTCCATCAATATTGGTCGGCGCGGTATGTTTTGCTTTCAATACAGCATTAGTTTTGTTCCAGAAAGACGAAAAGTTTTTGCATTGTAGGCTGTTTGCTATTTTATCCATTTTGTTCTGTTCGAAGTTTCTTTGGCATTTCTTATATTCTTTCTTAAATAATGATCTACTTTGCTTTCGAGCTTCCATAAAGGGACCACTAGTGGGTCGTCCGTTCTGCAGCCATTTTATGTGCGCATTTCTTGATTTTTCATAATGTAAGGCAACTTTTTCATTCCAACCAGCCACAGTCTTCCATCTTCGTCCAGTCGTAGGCCTTCTCTCTACATTAAACGCAGATATTGCTGAGGTACGTAATACTTGTACAATGTTTTATATAGATCATCGATTTGTTCTGCATTTATCATCGTGCTGTCAGTTGCAATGTCGGTTCCACGAATTATCTCAAGTCGATATATTGATAATTGGGCATATCTGGAGTAGGACTGAACTTGTTTTTGACTTTTGGGTCGCCATCTGCATGGATCTCCTACTATTGAAGAACTTGTAGTATATGTAGGTAGCCCTATAGTTCGTAAAGTGGTGTACATTGGTTTGTAATCAGACCAGTCGGATTGGTAGTCAATATACATATCTTCAATTATATTATGTACCGCCTGAGTTACGAGACAATGGTCGAGCCACTTAGTTGTATTATGAGCATCGCTTACATATGTGTACGAATCAGGCGGGAGTATGTCAACATCCGCAATTTGGAGGTTATATTCTGAACAGAACGATTTAAGCTCACGCCCGAAGGACGAATTCATATCAGCATTGAAGTCTCCCAAAAGTATACAATTTGGGTTGTCCCTTTCCTCGATTATCGTGTGCAATTTGGAGAGACAGGATAAATATTCTGGTAGATTATCAGGGTTTTCCACCGGCATGTATACACACACGACAAGTAATGTTCCAGTCTCGAGTGTGATATCAATCGCTATGATTCTGGGAGTTCCACAGTCGATCGTCACTGCCTTGAATGATTTCCTCCATAGTATGGCTAGCCCGCCGTATGGTTTTCCTCTTAGTGGGCCATTGGAAATATCTACCGCCGAACTACCATAGCTCATGAATTCAGAGTGAATTTCGCTGAGAAAATCTAAATCGGTCGGTATAAGCCATGTCTCTTGTAATAGAATAATATCGTTTGTAGTACAGAGATCGAAAATAAATTTCTTTTTACTCTTTTTACAGATCGGCAATTGATCGAAGTGATGTTGAGCTTATTCATTTTGTTTTGTTTCTTTCGTAACTCGCTCAGCGGCTTCTCTGTATCTTCTGAAAACGATGTCTCGCGGCCAGAAATCTTGGTTCATAACAGTTTTAATGTCACTTTGCTGAATCATAATTTTAAATGTCTTAAATGGGGTTTCTTTGTAAGGTTTAAGGATTTCAATTTTATTAGTATTTAAACCATTATTTTCGCAAAAAGACTTAACATCTTTTGTGCTCGTTTCAAGTGCGAAACGAGATACATATAGCCCTATCGAAAGGTTTGCTATTTTTAAATTTCCTGCATTGGATCCTGTACCCCGATTATTTAAAAGTCTGTTTTTGCGATGTTTATTCACAACCATTGTAAAATCCTGCGCATTTCGTTCATCGGTATCGTCGCTATTGTTATTGTTTACATTTAGCGGTGGCATTCGAGCGCTTTCGGCGTTTTCCGTTCTACTTCGGGCCTGTTCAGCTGAATCTCGAGCCGTCGTACGGTACAGATCGGTAGATGTCGTTAATGGTCGTCCGTGAGGCGTAATGCGCCATGGCTGGTGCTGTGTGTTTATTTGCTTATTTTCCTGACTAGCATTCGTCTTCGGTGTTGGATTTTTATTATTTGAACGGAACCCTTCTTGTGTGATTTTACTGATAGTTTCTTTGAACTCACGGAGCTCCTGTTTTAAGGCGTTTGTCTCGCATATTGTCGCCTTTCCGGCTATTTCGGCTTTTAGCAATGTCAAGTCTTTCAGAAATCTTGTGACGTCGATGTGGTCGAATGTAACTGGTGGCAACTTGTTGAGATCACGGGCCACAAACGTCGGTAGTTGATCTGGATCTGTTTCTTTGACGATCTTTATTATGTCTTGCAATGTTTTTGTTATTTTACCATCGTTTTTTCTCGTGACGCGACGGCCAGGGACGGCTTCTAACAGAAGGCATTTGGCACTTTCAATTTCGTCCTCTTGGAAGCTTGTGGAGCATATTTATACAATGCTCACTTCGTCCAGAACATCCACTTTATTTTGTATGAATGTTAGCAACTCGTTAATTACGACGCGACACTCGCATTTTGTTCACATTTTAATAGAGCGGTTGTAAACACGATCGGTAGCGATAGCGGTACCATAGACTATAAAAAACCAAGCATGTTGAACTTCTTGACAAATACAAATACAACGAATAAAAATGGATAGCAACTAACCCCCTCTCTTCATACCGATACCACAAATAAACAAACTTCAATTAAAAACACAAAAAATCTTCCAACTCGGCTAGTCACCGTGGAAGATTATGACCAAAACCCTCCAAAGATACAAAACTCAAGCTCAACCTTAAAAACTTCGAAAAATCACTCAAAGTTAAGCCGTCAATTAAAAATTATAACATACAACGTCAACACCCTGTCATCATACGACCGAATATGTAACTGGAAGAATGCTTAAGTAAAATTAACTAAGATATTATGGAAATTTAGGAATTTAGACGACAGGGCAACAAAATAGAAGAACACAACACCTTTATACTTTGCTACAGAAAGGATCAACTGGCATAAACTGGTACTCCATAGCACAAGACAAAAATGGACATCTTTGGAGGAGGCCTTTACCCAAACCGGGGTTCATGTTAATTCATCAATATTTTTTAAAACATATACTTATATTACTAACATATTCTAAGCTAACTTACTAATACAAATCAAATTTGAGTTCATTGTAATATTGTAACCACCAACTATTGTAAAACAAGAAATAAACAGGCTTATTATTATTATTATTATAAACATTCTAAATCTAAGTTATTATATGCAACTAGTGGTCTACCGCAAGGGAGTCATCTCGGACCCATCCTTTTCCTTATTTTCATAAATGATATCATAAGTTGTTTCGACGATGTAGAAGTTCTGCTTTTTGCCAATGACATCAAATTATATAAAGAAATATCCAATGTAAGTGACTGCCACTTGTCAATTATTACAATGACTATAGTCAAACATTGACAAATTACACAATTGGTGTGCTGCAAACAACTTATTCCTCAATATCGATAAATGTAAGACACTAACATTTTGAAGACCCCGCTATATTTCAAATACGCAATACATAACAAAATCTTAAAAAAAGTCAAAGAAATCAGGGATCTAAGCGTTATATTTGAAACCCAATTAAATTTTATAAATCACATACAACAAATAACCAACAAAGGCATGAAGACACTAGGATTTATAATCAGAACCATCAAAGACTTTGATTCGTTAGAAGTTATAAAAATTGTATATTTGTCACTAGCCTACGCAGCTTGCTGGAATACAATTCCATAGTTTGGTCTCCATATTATCAAATTCATATAAAAAATATTGAACGAGGGCAGAACAAATTTTTACGATTTATTAACTTTAAATTAAATATACCTATTCAACACATTAACTATATATTCTTACTAAATACACTTAAATTGCATTCCCTAGAAAAAAGAAGAAAAATAATTGACCTAACTTTTTTCTTTAAAATTATTCACTCCGAATTAGACTGTTGTGAACTCCTGCATCTCATTGATTTTAAGGTACCAACTCGAGCGACAAGGCAAAACAAAGTATTCGGCAACAATAATTCTGGAACCAACTACCTCATACATGCACCTATTCCACGATTTCATACGCTTGCAAATAAATTCACCTCAAGTATCGATGTATTTAATACAAAGTTACCATTATTTAAGACACGCTTAAATTATATTCTTTTGATATCTTGATATTGGGGAGAATCACATAGCATATTGTATATATTTGTGAATTTTTATATTTATGTACAATATAAAAACCTGTAGTCGTTTTTTTTTTTTTATGTACTGTGACATTTGATTTGAGTTGTCAAGAATTGTTTTTATGCAAATATATCTTGGACATGTGATGAGACATCCAGAGAAGTACGACATCTTGCGTCTCATAATTAAGGGAAAGATTGCCGGAAGACGGGGCCCTGGAAGAAGGAGAACTTCATGGCTGAAAAACCTGAGACAGCGGTTTGGCCAGTCTACTGTAGAAGCTGTTCAGGGCCGCAGTAAACAAAGTCCGCACTGCCAACATGATAGCAATGTCCGTTGAGCGGACAGAGTACAAGAAGGAGAAGACAAAAATTTTATTAAGATCTTTAAACCAGCGACAAAACACAAAAGAATCACATGACATAACTTATTTTATACCACACAAGAGTCTTAACTGCTCCCGACCGTCTGGGACCAGTGGGACAATGGCATCACCAATTTTGGTATGTTGTGACGCTGAAGGTAGTGGAGAGGGGAAGGAAATGTGGAAAATGTACCTGGCTATTCAGATCTAGTCTCCAAACATGGCCAAAACCATTTCAAGTGCGCATCGAAATACTAGCATCTAAACTAAAACTTTTTAAATATCAACAAAATAGATTCGTTTTTAGATTTTCACGGCCAAAAGTATTTTCGTTATTTGTTTTTGGGGTGTTATGCCATGTTGCGCTACCTCCTTCTTTAGTCAACGTTTTGGACAGCGTTGCAGGGCAGATCATATGGGCAGATCTGGTAGATGTGGCGCAACACGGCATAACACCCCAAAAACAAATAACGAAAAAATCAACAAAATATTCTAAATAAACATATTAAGAAAATTTTGTACACATATTAAAAGTTTTTAACTCTTATTTTGGATCCCAAACTGTAATCGTGTGCGTTATTCGTAGATCATACAATATCTCCGCTGCAATATAAATTTGTTATTAAAAAAGCATGTTTGTAAATCCGTCGATTGTTCGCCGCCCTAAGTAAAGCCGATTCAGCCCAGTGCTCACGAAACGCAGGCAATCTCCGGCCGTCGATTAGTTTCAGCAGAGCGACCTCCTTCCTTGTTTTTGTGGATAACTCTCCATTATTACTCTCCCCCTGCTGGCAGATCGGTTCACTTGTTTCCCGCTGGCCGACATGCTCTCCCACTCAAGGGAAACATTAAGTCTTGCACGTTGTAGAGAGATATATTTTGTTATTGGAGAAATGCTTAAAAAGATGTCAAGTTATTTTCCACAATTCAATAAGTATCAATCACTGCCTCTTTCTATCATAAGATCATATGGGGGATAAAATGTGTGATGTCGTATAAATCAAATAAAGATTAACACGTTTATTAACTAACAAGTTTATTATAACAATTTACATCCGTACCATAATTTATATTTTTTAAATACTCGTAAGGAAAAGTGGAAGCAAGTAGCAATTTACGAGCTGTTACGTCGTCGGAAATTCAGAACAGAATGGTTCCTCTTAATTAGTACTGGCAGTTAGTGACTAGTTGGAAATATTGTGGGATCGCTATTGGCGTGTGAAGAGCTAATAGTTATGATTCTGCGATTCAAAATAGCTGCTTCGTTCGCTATCAGAATATTTAATAATCAGAATATTTCCGCTGTGCAATAAAATCCAAATAAATGGAATATTTATAAACGTATCCGAAAACTAAAAACTGATTTTGAAAGGCGATGCCACACGCTTTCAAATTGTATCATTAGAAATAAACTTATATTATTTTTAATATAAAAAATTTGATTGCAAACATAAAAAACTTTCAAAATTGGCTGACCATACATTTTTTCTGCTAATATTACTGATACCAAAAACAACAAAAATACAAACACACAAATTTCGTTAGACAAATGCGTTACACAAAGCCTGATGTTGTCTCTTTCTAACATCTTTTAGATCATATTTCTCACCATGACAGTACGATTTCTATGGGACCTATATGAGTTGTTTCCAAAAGCGAACAAATTAGCCTGAGGGGACAAAAATGCATTTATTCATTGAGAAGTTACTGAAAGTTATCGATACAATCCTTATCGATCGACCGTGCAGGGGTCGTTGTCTCGACAAGCATGATCTCGATGGAAGAAAAGTTTTTTTTTGCTACACGCGTTGGAGTTCTAACTGCTTAGAGGCAGTGGGACTATGGTATTCACAATTTATTACTTGTAGTATCCAAGTATCTGCCTAATCACCGCCTTTTTATAAGTTCACTGAATATAACTACGATCATTTCAAACAACCCCAACGTTTCATTGTATTGTATATTTTATATTACCTACTTCACTAGGACGGTGTGACCTGTTATGTGGATATTTCTGAATTATGGTTTCTTACGGGCAATTTTTATGTAAATACCGCACAAGAGTCCCAACTGCCCAGAGCCAGTATGAATAAGGCCTCCCAAATCGGGGTATGTTGTAAAACTGAAGGTAGAGGGATTGGAAGGAGTTTGGAAAGAGGAAGCTGATAAAGTACCTGGCAATTTATATCTGGTCACCAAACATAACTAAAAGCCATTTGAAGCAACGTTTCAATTCTGAATGGTGGTCTTACACCAAGCCGATACTGAGAGATATTTCATTCTGAAAATTGATACGCATATACTGAGACCAACCCATAAACAATATATTATTAGACACGTTTTAAGATTTTCACGGCCAAAAGTATTTTTTGTTATTTGTTTTTGGGGTGTTATGCCGTGTTGCGCTACCTCCTTCTTTAGCCAACGTTTCGGACAGGATTGAGTGTTCATCATCAGGGCAGATCCGGTAGATTTTTAGTGGTGAAATGTGTGCTTATTTACTTGAAAGCGATACCGTGTCGCCAGCTCCACTACTTTCACCGGTACAAAATAAACGCGACAAGCAGTGGTGTCAAAAAAATAACAAGTAACATCCCAAAAACAAATAACGAAAATATCTTTTTACATCACAATGATTAACGTGTTATCAAATATACAAATTTCGTTTATCTGTGTTAGTTAGTCCTGCCAAATATGTTTCAACGCATTCAAAGTTGCGTTGAACTGAACTGCTTGTCTGAAGAATTAATAAAAGCGATAAAATAAAAGGTTATCCACATAACCTACAATATTTTAACATTTAAATGATAATATCCCATAATTTTCAACGGGTTCTATTATATAAAAGTTTAATTTATAATTAGTGTCAAAAGTATTTTCAAGATGAATATATTTCCAACTCTTAGTTAATACAAACTTTTCCATGAGTACATTAAAATTTCCATATAAGCTTTTGTTCGGATAGTTAAATTACACTTGTTTTAAAGTGGTATCGTATCATCACAGTAAGGCAATATTCTATTCATGTTTTACTAATTTTCCCCGGCACGGAATTTCAACCATAAACATTTTTTTTCATTCTGTATTCTGTATAATCGTCCGCTTAACTGCCAAAGCGGTTTGTGAGCAGATCAATTTCAAAAAAATATTTAAACATTAAAGGACACATATAACGAGAAACAATAATACAGAAAAAAAACATGTAAGTATTGGATTTTTTATAGCACGTCTGCCATAGGTCATCCAAAGTGATTTAGCTGCTTAACAGAGGTACCCGGGTTCACGGTTGAGGATTGTCCATGTATTGACTGCGGATGCGTCTGCCCACCTATTGTGTGGCGAGATTTGGAGAGACTGATTGAAGGAAACCTTTTTATTTTTCCGGTAGGACTCTCTCGACCCATCGCCTTGCACCCTCCCAGGGAGGGATAGATTCATACATTCGTCACTCCTGTACACACTGATCCCCAGATTCCTAACCACCCGCAAATTTATTTTCCTTCCCAGATTTTCCTCTCCTTCCTTTCCTTAAAAAACTCTCCACCAGCATTCTAAAAAATTATAAAGACCCTGAGAGAAATTATTTTCCTCAGGGCCTAATGTAAAAAAAAATAGAATACAGGTATATTTTTAATTTAAATTTTTCCCAAGAATACCAACTGTCGGGAGCCAGTGGTAACATGGCATTCCGAATTTTGTGTTCTGTGAGGCTGAAGAAAGGGGGGTGAGGAACGAGTTGGGACGTGAAAGGTTGGGAAGCACCTTCTAGTAGAGAGCCTTACCCCTCGACCACAGTGGCCGTCATATCTCATGATGAAAACTTTGTTGTTGAAATAAAATAGTTCGTGATAAGATTTGTAAGCAATCTCAGGTAAATATCTATCCTTTGCAGAAAAAATCTGATATTAGCCGGTGACAGGATAAAGTTTTTCGGGCGCACATAAAATACCATGCGTACATACGATTTAAGTAAATTACAACAAAAAATTGGTTAAAACGTTGATTAATTTTGTTTGGTGCCACAAAATTAGTTTGCTTTGTTTAAAAAGAAATTACAATTGACTGAGTGGAGCCTGTTTAAAGTAGATTTGTCATTTCATCTGTCTGAAAATTTATTTGTCACGTTACGGTTCCGGTACAAGATAGTGGGCGTATTAGATCAAAACCTCCTAGATCACAAGGCCGGGACACTCATTCAAATCAGCCTTCTAACTTGTATGGGATCCTACAAAAATTCTCATATTACATTTTTTTCTATTCATCCTTATTTTTTTGGAGGTTTTATACAAGTTAGAAGGCTGATTGCATTCAGTGTCCCGGCCTTGTGATCTAGGAGGCATTGATTTGATAGTACTTTTATATACCAGATATAAAAATTAAAGTCCATTCTAAATCATTAGAAAAGGTACATAACAAATTTCATCGATTTTAAAATCAATATCCAATCGAATTTATAAATCTTAATAACTTACGCACCAAAACTAAACTTCTGAAATTATCAGATAGAAGAGTGTTAACTGGTGTGATATTTTTATTTAAAAAATTTAAATCTTTAATTAACATCCCTGAAATATTGAAATTAATTTGAATTAATGTACATGCCTAGCAGACTGGTAGCAAATATTAGTATATTATGCTAGATGTTAAATATAACAATAAGCTCAATACTAGTTATAATTTATTCACCAATTCCTAGAATTCATCTCCCTAATAAGCACTGTTAACAAAGATACTATTTGGTGTTGACAATTTTGCAAGTTTCAAATGACAACCAACTTCTTCTGACACTTAATTTTATTATTTTTAATTCTTCTTTTTATAAAAATCTTCTCTTTTAAAATTTTATTCTTTATTCTGTTATTTTTTATTTGTAACACTCATAAATAATTGTTTTCATATACCTACATTCTAGCTTTCATACATTATACTTTGTGTATCATTATTGTGGTACTTACCAACCTGAAGAAAGCTTGAAAAAAGAATTGTTTTCGAGGGGGTTTCATTTCTTTGAACGAATTACATAACTCATTTGTATTGCAAAACTTGCGATGGGTGTTTAATCCTTAGAGTGCGGCTGACTGCAATAGCAGTCAGAAAAATGCAGGCCCACACTGCGGATGACTTCATTAGCAGTCCATACGAAAGTTTGAAAAAAAAATGTTACGTTGTATTATATTGTTAATAAATAATTAACTGGGTATTTAAGTACTTACTTACAAGTCTTGCAATTTTTAAAATTTTTATTTTTTATTGTTTTTTTATTAAATAATCAGTTTACAAATAGTAAAAAAAAAATAATTAAATAGATAATTTCATGGGAAATTCTGTAGTAAATAAGCTAAAGTTATTAACATCTTCTCTTGGATGCGAGGTCTACTTGTTTATTTAGTGTGCATTTTATATTTTGCAGGTTTCCCCAAAGTGGTCCCCTCGCCCGGAGCTACCGCGCTGGGCGGCCGTCGTCGCACGCTCGAGTGCCTCGCGCCGCCCGCTATCCGCCCCCCGCGCGGGGGCTCGCTGCGCCGGCCCAACCGCGCGGGGGTGTTGTCCGCCGCGCCCAGCACCGAGGACGCGCTGCTGGCAGAACCGCCCTCCGCCACTCCGCAGCACCGTCCGCCGCTCGCCTTCTGCCGCCGTCGGCTGTCGTGGCCAGAGGTAGATCAGCATGCCACTTCGGGGTGAGTGTGATTCTCTGTTTTTTGTGACCATATCTGTTATCGCAGATTGATTGACTGTGAATTAATAAATTTTTGGGTTTTCAAAATGACACAACTAAGGGAATATATTATGTGAACAATGGACACTGGAAATGAATCTGCATTACCCAAATTAACCACAGCACGTTATTTTAAAGTTCAATATTACGACACCGAAGGCTCACGAGGACGCACGATATTAAAGTGACCGAGGATTAGGAGGAGAGGCGGTAATTGCACCGATTACTTAAACCAGTTTGGTTATCATAGCACATAGGCTTCAGAGATGGTCGATCGATATTAAAGAACTGAGAGATCATAGAACTGGTTTATTTAACAAAATGATTGTTCATTGGGAGTTATTAATCCACAAATCAACTTTTTTTTTTAAATTAGCTCCACACAGGAAGGCCTGAGGAAAATTATTTCCCTTAAAGCCTATGTCATCTTAGAGTTGCCTTATCGTATTTAACTCGAGGCTTCCAGATCTAAGGTCGTTTGTCCACCGCCGCCATCACCAAGAAACGAGATTATTTCGGACCGAGTTCGGAAAGACATAAGAGCGATTGTGTGTCCGCCGCGACCGATCTCAATGGTTCAGTCTTACTCTCGCTGTAGTGCGTACGTGTGTACTTTACTTTCTTCAAGGTTGTGAGTGTATACATCGTCATTGAATCTGGCAATTTTTTATTCAATTTCGACGTAGGTACCTATAACCAAAACAGTAGTGAACAAATTTAGACGTGTTGTGTATTTCCAGCATTTCGGCCCGTTATGATACTACTCACAATCTCGGCGGCCGAGGTGACGTGTCCCTAAATGATCTGCACTCGGATGACGGACCTGGGGTGTACACCCATCCGTAGTAATGCATATATTACTACTTCGGCAACGTCATCTCGTACTCGGTAATGGCGGCGGTGAACAAACGCCCTAAGGCATAGTTTCCAGACTGATGACGTGACCTTTCAGAATCAATATCGAGTTTATTCTATAGACGTCAAATATTGAGACACTTTATTTAATGTCAGAAATATTATTTCGTTTCTTATTGTCATTTCGTGCCTTTTGATCGGTACAAAAACGATTTTCTGGCTAACGAATAATAGTTATGTTTGTGGAAAATAACGATGCAGTGCCATAAACGATCATAATGATGGCAGATATTCTGGAAAATTCCAATAAATGCTAACGGCGATATCAAAGACTGAAGTTGGCCTCTTTGGTCATTATATTTTCAGACGAACGGTAAATATTTCGACTTTGGAATTATGAAAATGTCATAATGATGTTCACGCAATATCGCAACTCTAAATAAAAGCAAGTAATTCCAACTTTATTTGTTAGAGTTATATCCACATAAAAAACAATATGCTTTGTAAAATTTTCTAATTTTTTAGTAAAGTTTATCAGTGCTTTGCGAATGACGTGATAATATTTATAATTAAAATCCTTTATTATAACATTGGGGATGAGGAACATTGTAATGGGTTTGTAACACGGTACTATTTTTCACAACCATCCCATATGGAAAAACTATATCGGGACCCATATGAAAAATCTTTGCTTTAGTACTTTGCAGTTTTACATGAGAAATTTTATATTACTATTATTCAATTTACAATACTACGCCTGTGTGTTATTTATCTGCGGTTTGATTGTAGATTGTAAAGATGGTATTCTTTTATTAAAGACGATTTAATAAATATGTTCGAATTTGCTCTTATATATGATAATTTGATACCTTTCATAACAATCATAGACCCCTAAATACACTTCTCTTGAAACGAAACACTACTATCTATTCACACGTAAAATATTATAAAGCAAAAAAAAATTTACAACAAAACTGATATTTTAAAACTAAAGGACGCACTAGATGATAAAAAAGGGAAGATCGTCCTCCACAACGCTTGTGGACGACAATCTTCAATGCAATATGTTTGTAAAATTTAATATGTAAAGATAACAAAAAAATATACAAAAATTAAAAAAAACACACACACACACGAAACCATTATAAAACACACATCATTCGCAAATACAACAACTTACAATATATGCCGAAAGAAAGATGAGCTCATGATTAAAACAGCCAATCCGGTAAGGTTTCATTATATCTTATTCTCTCGCAAGCTAAATCATATAGATATATGTGTGTGTCTCTTTTTAGTGTTGTTTCCGTTTCATAGAGTTTCAAATCACAACGGTGCTAAATAAGTTTCACTTCAAAAATTGCAACACCTTTAGCATAAGCATAATTCATACGAAACAATCTAACTTTTACATTGCTATTGCCGTCCACAAATCATCGAAAATACAGACGAAATTCACAATACACATTCATTCCAATCATGTGAAAAGACAACCCATATGAAAAATGAACATCGTGCCAAACACCCTCTAGTTTGTAAAATCCACGACGCACGACACCTGCCATTTGGGACCACTCGTTCACCAATAACATAGTTATTATTCGAGATTTGAAATTAAATGATAAATGCGTTATGAATGGAACAAACAATTTGGTATCTTGAATTATTTTCCGACGGTTAAACTCAAATTTCAAAGCTATATAACTAAAGATGAAAATGATATACAGGGGGTGTTATGCTGCTTAGATATCTTTATAAATAGCTTTTATATTTAAAAATATGTGCTCATTTCATTACCTGTAAGTTAATATGACATCATGTCAAATAGTGGTTGGACTAAAATTTTAGTTTGAAGACAATATTAGCAAAACCCACATCTGGGACTCGAACCCAGAACCTTCACCTTCTCGGAGCGCAACTCTAGGTGTCTCAATAGATGTCAGTAAAATAGTACCTTAGAAGAGTGGCAACTTTCTTTACTCGCACTCCGAAGGTCGCGGGATAGAATCCCGGCGTGGCTAATAAATTTTATTTGATTAATTTGTGTTATTTCACAATTTATTAATTAAAAATAATATATAGTATATTTGCGGCACGTTCCAGTGTGGCAGATTCTCTCGGTATCGCCCTGGTGTAAGACCAGCATTCAGAATTGAAACGTTGCTTGAAATGGAGTTAGCCGTATTTGGTGATCAGATTTGAATAGCCAGGTACTTCCCCACCTTCCTCTTCCCTATCTCCTTCCCCTCCCCACTACCTTCAGCCTCACAACCCCAATTGGGCATGCCATAGTCCCACTAGCCCCAGACAGGAGTAGTTTTGACTTGTGCGGTATTCATGTAAAAACAACAAAAAAACTGTCGCTTTTTTCGTGTCTAATACCCGAACTATTACGGAAATAGCCGACGACATCCGATCGACAGCTGGGTACCTTCAGTGTTGAATTCCCTTGCTTCAGAATTTCGCAGAGAATGGATTAGAACGGACGGTTGGTCCATTTAAATATTCACTGTAAACAAGACTTGCAATCTCGACGAACCACAAGCACTGTTGAAAATTCCCGAACATATGTCTAGTAATCCGAATCACAAATTGAAGAACATGACAAAAACTACGTATATTACGTAGGTGTAGGTTACACCTAAAAAGCAAATATATCCAATCAACTAACAAACACAAACCTATACGACGACTTGTAAAAATTGTAACTCTGCAATGATACCAGTAGGCTGTTGGAGGAGGCTCCAGTTGGAAACGAGATGAATTATTTGAGCTATCTGTGTTAACGAGTTTTTCGACAAGGGGAAGCAAATTGAATTGTTTCTATGGAGTGGGGAATTTTCAACTGAATAACTCCGCGCCAAATTGTTCCATTTCGAATGATGAACGTTACTACATCCATTCATAAAAAACAAGGTCTGTCATTGCCTGTATTATCAGCAGATGATGTTGGCCGATAGATGATGAGAGCTCATACGGTTTTTTTATAGGATCAATCAGCAAATTAAAAATTCGTTTGTACGCGAATTTTACTGTCATAAAAAATACGTCGTTACCGGCTCAAAATATCCTGGAAAATTTTGAGATATTTAAAAAAATAAATCATAAATTACAAAATTATTAAAAATTTCATCCGAGAGTCGAACCCCAATCAGCTACTTGGAAGCCAACTATGCCGGTCTTTATTACATACCAACTATTTTAAGAACGGCTGAATAAATATATCGTATTTGCTGAAAATGCGATGTACATATTTATATTATACTAGCTGACCCGACAGACGTTGTCCTGTCTTAGCTGTGAATATTCTATTCGAACTGGTATAAATAATAATAAAAGAAAATATTTCAAAAGGTATTGTTTATTGTAATGCTTTTTGATACAATTGTTTCCCCCTGCGTGTCCTTTCCCATTCGTAAAGTTTCCCCTTCCTCTCCCATGTCCCCTACCCCTCTCACGTTCCCACTCCGCCTTCCCTCTCCTCACTCCCCTCCCGAGTTCCCCTCCCCCCTCCCACATTTCATGCATTCGGTCCCGGTACATTCAGTTTTCAAACAGCTCGCGTGCCAAATTCCATAATGCCAGATATATAGAAACCTTTGCATGCGTACTCTCAACAACTCACCAAAGTTTCATCGAAATCGGATGAACGGTTAGCAATTCATAATTTCATGATGCCAGAACTCACAATTGTATATAAAACCATCGCGGGCATGCACACATCAATCCCCAAAGTTTGAATGAAATAGGTAAAGTTGTTCTGAAATGGCGTGACCAAGGGAAACAAGAATTCATTTTTGTATATATATATAAATTTTTATGTAAACCAATCTTCCATCTTCTATCTATCCATATATCTATCTATCTGTCTATCTATCGATATAAATAAAAATGAGTCGCCGAATTGTATGTACGCGCATAAGTTCCTAAAGACTGCACCGAATTGGATAATTCTTTTTTTTTTGGGTTCGTTATTGTTAGGTCAAGGTTTGTATAAAACTACTGGTAAACTCTGGTATTATGAAATATGTATAAAAAAATTGCAATAGGTGGCACGCGAGCTGTTCGAAAACTGAATGTATGGAATGCGGGAGGGGGGAGGGGAACTCGTGTAAGGGGTTCGCGGGAGGGGGGGAGGGGAACCATGGAGGGGGGGAGGGGAACCTGGGAGGAGGGAGGGGAACTCGGGAGGGGGGGTTAACGGAACGGGGGAAGGGGGTAGTGGAGTGGGGAGAGGGAAGGTGGAGGAGGCGGAGTGGGAACGCGAGAGAAGAAGGGGTAGCGGAAGAGGAACGGGACGAATGGGAAAGGACACGCAGGGAGAAACAATTTCTTTATTAATTGGCATAGCAACGGATGCCGGGAACCAGCTAGTTTTAAATAACACTTAAAATAAGTTTTACCAAGTTCTCCTGAAAAAGTGTCCCAAAAACTAAAAATCTTCGCAACACATAAATCGCGACATCATCCATCATTTAGAAAAATCGACATTGTAATTGTAGGCTTCCCAAATAATTAGGTATCTTCTTCAAATTCGAAGGAAGTACGTATCATTCCTTCATGTTAGTTAACATTTTTACGATTTCTAAAAAATGAGAACGAAAATAAGGTAGTAATTTATTTATAAAACCTGATAATGGTTAAGTTGGGTGGCTAGCTACCCGGCAAATAATGGAAATACTTAGTAGTGGGAGGACAGACCCATCTGGGATAAGGAGGAAGGTGGGTTCATATAGTTCTGGGTATTTTCGCTTGTTTTGTGTCACCAAATGGAGGCTTTTATCTCTCAGCCCGCATCATGTTTTAGCCTTCTTTCTGATCTCTTGAAGCATTCACTGTCAAATGGGCCCCAAGCACGCTGGCTTTTTATTTCTAAATTAAATTACCAGTGAAACATTTTCTCGTAGATGCAAATGAAAATGTGTCCATTACGGATATTAAAAAAAAATTATTATGTGAATAAAGCAGCAATTTGGGAGGCGGGAATGGGTACCGCCGCCCCGGGAACCTATATTGGATAACCAACATCTCTGCCATAGGTCACCCCAAGTGGTTCGCCACGTTTGGTGATTTAGCAGAGGTGCCCTGATTCATGGGGTGAGGTTTGTCTAGGTCTTCGAGGCGGATGACCAGGACACACTGAACCCCAGATTCCTACCCACCCCTTAAACCCTTTTCCTTACCAGAACTCTCCTCTCCTTCCTTTCCCTAAAAAAACTCCTCCATACAGCATCCCCAAAGATGACATAGGCCCTGAGGGAAATTATTTTCCTCAGGGCCTCCTGTGTGGAGCTCATGTATATAAAAAAAAAAGTCCGTGAGACTATTGCATCCCCAATTGAGATATTGTGAGGCTGAAGGTGGTGGGGAAGTGGTCAATGGTATAGGTAGAAGATGGGGAAGAGAATGGTGGGGGTTTCTGGCCATTCAGATCTAGTCAGTTTAGGAGGCGGGTATGGGTACCGCCATAGGTCACCCCAAGTGGTTCGCTACGTTTGGTGTCTTGACTTAGCAGTAGTGCCCGGGTTCATGGGGTGAGGTTTGTTTAGGTCTTGGTGGCGGATGCGTCTGCCAACCTGCCGCGTGGCGGGCCGGATCAAGAGAGACTGGTTGAGGGAGGCCTTTTGACCTTTCCAGCTGGACTTTCTCAACCCATCGCCTTGCACCGCAGTTGGAGGGATGGATTCATACGTCCATCACTTCTGGAAATACTGACCCCCAGATTCTTACCCACCCCTCAACCCTTTTTCCTTCCCAACTTTAACTAATCGAACTTCCTATTCTTCCTTTCCTTAAAAAGACCCTCCTTATAGCACCCCTAAAATGACATAGTCCCTGAGGGAAATTATTTTCTCCAGGGTCTTCCGTGTGGAGCTAATGTAAAAAAAGTCATTGAACACAGCTGAAACCATTTCATGCAACGTTTCAATTCTGAATGCTGGTTTTTATGCCAGGGCGATATTGAGAGTATCTTTCATTATCGAGCGTGCAGTAAATATGCCTTATATTATTTTTAAATGATTAAATTGTGAAATAACACAAACTTAATTGCGCACGCCCTGTTTGAAACCGTGACCTATTGATCGGTGGCCGAGAACCTCACCCCTCGACCACGGAGGCCGTGGATATGATCGAAAATAATTGACAATATTAACATCATAATTTTTATTTTTGGCGTCCAACTTTGAAAATATTCCACAGCTTATTGAAATGTCTCTCACTATTTTCACCTGTAAGTAATGGAGAGACAGACAGATTGACAGACATAGAGAGTTGTTGATGTAAAAAGACCCACCTAAAACATTTTTTTAGTGCTTTTCGTGAAATTTTTATCCATAACTTTAATTTTAAATACGATCTTGTGCAATTCTTCAATTATGAGAATTGTGTTATAAAAAATAAATATTTAAGCAAATGATGCACGGTCTCGACAGCAGTGTCCAAATACAGCTAACGTTGTCCAAATTCTGATGTTGGTGCGCGTTTTAGTGCATTTTCACACACAATCTATCTATCTATCTATCTTCTATATATATATAAATAAAAATGTATCGTCGAAATGTATGTACGCGCATAACTTCCGAACGACTGCACCAAATTGGATAATTATTTTTTTGTGTGTTCATTATTGTCAGGACATGGTTTGTATAAAACTACTGGAGAGTTCTGGCATTATGAAATTTGTATAAAAAAAACTGCAATAGGTGTCACGCGAGCTGTTTTAAAACTGAATGTACCGGGAATGAATGTATGGAATGTAGGAGGCGGAGGGGAACTCGACTAGGGGATTCGCAGGACGGGGGAAGGGAAATAGGGAGGAGGAGGGGAAATCGGGAAGGGGGTTCTCGGGATGTGGGAAGGGGGGAGTGAAGTGGGGAGAGGGAATGTGAGGGAGGGGGATTGGGAACGCGAGAGGGAAAGAGGACAAGAGAAAGGAAGGAGAGGCGGAAGGGAAACTGGACGAATGGGAAAGGACACGCAGGGAGAAACAATTTATTTATTAAATGGCATAACAACGCATGCCGAGTACCAGCTATTTATACTAATAATTTACTTGAAATTTGTCGGATTACATTTCTTTTTTTGTATTTCTTGGGCATTGACTATGTAACAATTTCTAGACATTTTTGTTTTGAAGAGTTTTAATTTTCCATGTACATTTGTAACTTTAATTTTAAACTTTTGCGATCGGTTTCGACACGTCCGTATCATTAACGAGCAAACTTAAAACTAACTTAAAAATTCTATACAAGTACAAAAATTAATTAGGCGGGGGTAGTGGGAGTGGGGAATTTGGTGGAGGGGGAGAACGGTGGGAGGAGTCAAAATTACATGGAAACATCGTAAGTAGAGGGGATTTACATGGTGCTATTATTTTATTTACTAAATTAATTTTCGATTTAATTTTTTTGTTAATTTCTAAAGTTTCTAAAGCGCACAAATTAAAATATGAATTTACATTGCAATGATTAAACTTAGTTTTTTTCTTTTTTGAAGCTATGACCTGCATCTATTAAATGGTTAGTAAACTCGGAATAGTTATTATTTCGTGAACAAAGTTTATGTTCCCTTATTCTAGTTTTAAAATTTCGAATAGTCATTCCTAAAATCGATAAAAATCAAAGATTTAGATACAACAATTTTTTTTTTGCCTAAAATTACAGATCTGATAAAATGTTACACTTAAGGAAATTAGCCTCAACGAAATATCTATGGCGTAATAATTATTTTTGGAAACTCTGGGTCATTTCTGACCCACCAACGGGTTCGAAGAATGTTTAGCAAATTGCTTCTCTGTTGTTACACTTAAAACAACGTAAATAAAATAAACCAAATATTCTATCTATAATAAATAATTTTATATTCGGTGGAACGTAATTGGTTTATCAGACTTATACAGGGTGTCCGGGGGTAAAGTGCATTAACTTCGGGAGGTGATTCTACATGATAGTATAAGTAAAAAAGATAAATAAATTTTTTCTAAATTCCAACTTTTAAGGGGATTGTTTTGAGATAAAACGATAAAATCAGTCCGGCTTGTGCGGCCAGATTTTACATTTTCCGCTGTTACGATACGGGCCAATCACAATCGAGTCGGGCGCCCGGTAGGCTCTCAGCAAGTAGTCTAGCCAATGTTGCCAACCTTTGACAACTGTTATTAAATATTTAGTACCTGGCGACCGCAATAATCTTATAGGGGTAGGAAGTTAAAATTCAGTATTTCATGACACAATATCTTTCTCTGATTTTTCTGTATCCTGATTTTCGATTGAGTTTCGCAAATATTATCTTCATTTAATTAAATATTATAATTTGAGGCTTCTCATGAAGTTAAAAATAAAAATAAATTGAAATATTAAAAGTTTAAAAAATGCGTGTATTTGTTAACAACAAGCGTTATTAAAAAAAATGTGATGCTAGGAATTGGTGAATAAATAATAATCCGCTTACTAGAGATCCTCTCGGAAAAACTCTCGGAGCGTAAGCTTTTAACAAGCGGAAAACATCCGTCCGCATATCGCGTCTTCCTGGGGGTGACCCACGCGCTCGTGCGGGCGTGCCTAATACGAGCGTGCGCCTACACGCTCGGGCTATCACGCTCGTGCGCCGGTACCCGCACGCGCGTGTTCCTAGCTACCTGCCCATCCGACATCCGACCCGGGATTTGCTCAATACTCCAGTGATAATATTACTTTAGGATTACTAGTTGCATTCCGGAGCAGCGACAAATTTATGCACCCACATGAACATGCTACGATGTATTTGTACGGAGCCGTGAACGAATTCGCATTCAATAACGATATCTCTCGATGTGCTATATTGAAGAAATGTAAATCTGTAACCTAACCGAATACGGTTTAGGTCTTATTAATCAAACATGGCGTAATATTTGTATGCACTCGTAACGCAAAGGTCATGTTATTTATTTATTTAAACGCCCTTAGGGCTTTTGCATAGAATGCAGTACATTTTTTTTAATTACAGTGAAAAGAACGGGCTGACAAAATACAAGTAACATGATATATGTTAAAAACAAAATACAGGTTTCATAAAATATAAGCGTTTAAAAAAATTGGGTTTCATAAAATATAAGCGTTAACAAAATACAGGTAAGTTAAAATATAAGAAACAAAATATAGTCCTGTTAGAAGTGTTATTTGAAGGGTTGAGGTGCTGTGGAAAACGTTTGACCTGGTACTCCGTTTCCACATCAGACGAGGTAGTACCAATACTTTACCATACGGGATAGGCAGCCTCCTGGGGATCACGGTACTTCTAGGCCGCGATCCGGGATTCAATAATTATATTGGATGATGATTGATAACACTTACTCATGTTCGAGGGATTAACACTTATTGAGATTTAATATTTACACAATTTAGTGTTCACGTATGAAACGGGTAGAGAGGTACAAAACGCAAGTGGCCGGCCGGATCGAGTACTGGAGACGGAATAAATCACTCGGTCATCGCCGGAGCGATCCAGAGATCTTGCGTGGTGGGGATACCATACGCATAAATAAATAAAAGTGATGCCCATAGTCCATAAAATATAGGAGTTGACATAAATTAGGCAAAGTTTAAAATTGTTGTTCGCATTAGTTTATGGGATAGGTAGAATTACATAGTTGGCACGTATGGCGTTTTTAATTATTGTCAAATACCTCCATATTGATTAAGTATTTGTTACCAAGACTATGTAAACGTTTTATTTGAGAATGTAAATCATAGTTCGAATGAGATGTACATATATAAAATGTCAATGTTTGTCTAGTTGTTCGTGTAGGTACATGTAGATTTATTAATTGCAGGAGTTCACAACTGTCGAATTTAGAGTTAAATAATTTTAATAAAAAGGTTAGGTCGTTTATTTTTCGTCTGTTTTCTAATGTTGGAATATTTAAAGTATTCATTATAGATATCTTGTTGCAAAGTAAAAAAAGAACCTACTGAAATCTGGTTGGCTTTATTATTATTTGGTTTTAAACTAGCGCAGACTCGCGAAAAATCACGAGATTAACGACAAATCGATTTCACGTTTTAAAATGGCAATTAAAACTATTATCGGTTAAAAATAATGTGTTATAAGCAAGTACTTTATTAAAGTGAAAACTTCTTCACCACCGTTGTGATGTGAAACTCGATAAAACGAAAAATGACGACACTAAAACGAGACAAACACACAATCTATAGGAGAAACGATTTTCCTGCGAAAGAAT
Organism: Limnephilus marmoratus; assembly: GCA_917880885.1. Taxonomy (NCBI): domain Eukaryota; kingdom Metazoa; phylum Arthropoda; class Insecta; order Trichoptera; family Limnephilidae; genus Limnephilus; species Limnephilus marmoratus. The sequence goes on along the minus strand of OU862916.1, from coordinate 39,468,600 downwards.
GAGATAATATAATATATAGATATAATATAAAGATCGGTATTCTCTTTGTGCGGAGCTTCGTAGTTTTCCCACTCTTGCCTGCTCTAGTTTTCTGAAGGTTTCACTACCGCGTGTGAATTAGCGATGTGTCGGTTCAGCTGGAATGGGCTCTTGTACTTGGGTCCTTTGCGGGAAGCGGTTCCTACTCCTATTCCCTTTTAAAATCGATTACTCCAAGAGAACCCGGTCGCGGAACTCGGGCTCGGTCCCAAACCCGAAACTCAGAGTAGGACCGGGAACCCGAATGCCTCCACCGGCCGCGCTCCGCTCCACTCGCGAGTCGCGAGTTCTCCTGGTACTAGTGAGTAGTAGGAACCCGAATGCCTCCACCGAGGTACGGCTCCGTTTGAACTCGTGCGTATCGGTCCGAGCAGCTCGCGAGTCGCGCGAGTCGAGAGCAGTAATCGCGCGTTCGAGTTCTTTTGCGCGCTCTGACACCGAGGTACGGCTCTGCTTGAACTCGTGCGTCTCGGTCCGAGCGATTCGCGAGTCGGAAGTGGCTCCCGGGACCTGCTCCAAGGACTCAAGTACTTTTAAAAAGAAGCACGTCTCGGAGGCTTCCGGCAAAATACAGAACTTACCCATCTCAAGTGTGAATTGCACAGTCTGATTTTTTGTTCATCTGAAATCTTCAAACGTCAGTTACAATTTTTAAAATGATACCTAAATTCATAGTAAATTGAATTAATTTAAGGACTTACCGACGCACAGGACAGATAACAGAAGTTTGCATGTTTGACTTTAACTAATGATAAACTGCAGATAATTGTATTAATTTTAATCACTTTATTTGGGTTTAAACACTCGAACTTCGAATTTCTAGTTCAACTCATTTTTTACAACTCGCATTGTCCGTCGTGAGCTGTAAAGTTTTGAAATATTCATTTTACTTTGATATCTGATACATTTAATCGTATATACATATAAATGATAAGAAAAAAAGGGGACTGAAATAGAGCAATGCAATCTCAACCGAAGCCAGGTAGTTACAAGAGATTCTATTGGATAAGTATTAAAAGTGTTCTAAATAATACTTACTAACAATAATAATAAAATTGCCTATTTTGCATAGCGCCGTTTTGTGCAAAATCACTGCAGGGACGCACTACATGTAAATATGTAACGAAATTAATATAACTGGCTTAAAACTAGGATTCATAATTATCATTATAAGCAATAATTATTTTTAATGAGTGTTTCAGGCTGACAAGTATTGCTTATAATAATTGTTACCCTTTGTGCTATGCATAAAAATCTTGTCTTAAACGTTGTTTATAAATTCAAAATAATAATTCATAATTATCACCTGTGACTTACATCCAAGATTTACATATACCCAGCGATTTATGACTAAAGGGGTATTTAACCATCCTCCTGATAGCTTATACACATGATAACTTCTTCTTCTCCTAGTGCCCTGTCCGTTCAACGGACGTTGGCTATTGTAGTGTATTCACACATGTATAGTTGTGAATAACTCTGTCGTCTCAGGCAGTGCGCGCGCGGAGTTGTGGGGCGTAGGACGGGACTGGGCGACCGACTGCATAGAGAAGGCGCGTGGACGCTTGCCGTGAGCCGATATCAGTTAAGATGAGTGTTACTTGTTCTTTCTTAATATTAACCTTTACATAACGTACATTACATGTGGCGACGAGGTAAACTGTGAGTAATCTAAGGATTTTTTACAAAAAAAAAAACAATAATAAGGAGGGAGATGTAAAGCTAGGTAAGTGCACTCATTTGGCTGTCATTTGCGTAGTTGTTCTATTGTTGGTCGTTTGACAGGAATGGCGTCGGAACATGAAATTAATGTTAGATTTCTTTTGGAAGTCGGAAAAACGGCGTGTTTACTAGAATTACTTTACCAGAATATGTAAGACGGCATTTAGTGGAGAAGGCATGGATTGATGTTGAAAAAAAGGCATTTGACATCGCTTGAAATCATGGTAACTCCACGGCTGCACGTGAAAAATGATCTAGTTCAGTATATTTCGGGTAGTGCCGTGTACGGAGGCCGGCATTGAAGAGTAGTACATCTACAGGGTGCTTGTGGTTGCGTCACAATCGCGTGGTTTGTGGGTGTCTCCATGAACGGAGGGCTTTAGGTAACCTAGGTTCCTATGAGAGCATTTAAGGGGAGTGACATACCGACGGATTTGTCAACCATACCTACCTACTTATTAAAATGAATTTATTTATACTGGGTTTTGCAGATGTTTGCACTTACGTGATAACTGTCCAGTTATGAAACTCAGTTATTTCTCAATTATAAAAATCTACAAATACATACGATTAAATACAGATACAAAAATTAAAAAAAAAAAAAAAAAAAATCATAAATGGGAATACAAAATTGTATACAAGGTCACTCGAGTAACACCTTACAATGAGTGGTAAGAGACATATATAATGTTCTGCGATAATCACCGGAAGTATCATGCGGTGAGCAGTTTTTATGGCAGTTGGGCATTAAATTGCGACTTAGCATTAAATTGCGATTGAGCATTGTATTGCGACTTTACATTAAATTGCGGCCGGGCATTCTATTACGACTTGGCATTGAATTGCGACCGGACATTGAATTACGACTTTGCATTAAATTGCGGTTGGGCATTAAATTGCGGCTGGGCATTAAATTGCGACTTTGCATTAAATTGCGGCTGGCATTCAATTGCAATTTTGCATTGAATTGCGGCGGGGCATTAAATTGCGACTTGCATTAAATTGCGACTTTGCATTAAATTGCGGCTGGGCATTCAATTGCAACTTTGCATTGAATTGCGGCGGAGCATTAAATTGCGACTTGCATTAAATTGCGACTTGCATTAAATTGCGACTTTGCATTAAATTGCGGCTGGGCATTCAATTGCAACTTTGCATTGAATTGCGGCGGGGCATTAAATTGGGCCTAGCATTAAATTGCGACTTTGCATTAAATTGCGGCTAGGCATTCAATTGCGACTTGGCATTAAATTGCGACTGCATTGAATTGCGGCCGGGCATTAAATTGCGACTTGGCATTGAATTGCGAATTGGCATTAAATTGCGATTATGCATTGAATTGCGGCTATGCATTAAATTGCGAATTGGCATTGAATTGCGACTTGGCATTAAATTGAGACTGTGCATTAGATTGCGACTGAGCATTCAATTGCGACTGAGCATTTAGTTACAGTAAAGTTGCAATATGAGTATGAGTATGACTTAAAAGAAAAAAAAAATAATAAATAATAATAATAAAAGCATTATATTGCGGATATTGATGAATACTTGGTGTACAATTTGCATTAAATTGCGGAGATGTACCAGTATAGCATTAAATTGCGGACATACCTCTACATGGCATTAAATTGCGAAGTTTTCAAGAGTTTCGGAAAAAATAATAAAAGCATTATATTGCGGATATTGATGAATACTTAGTGCACAATTTGCATTAAATTGCGGAGATGTACCGGTATAGCATTAAATTGCGGACATACCTCTACATGGCATTAAATTTCGAAGTTTTCAAGAGTTTCGGAAAAAAAATAATAAAAGCATTATATTGTGGATATTGATGAATACTTAGTGCACAATTTGCATTAAATTGCGGAGATGTACCGGTATAGCATTAAATTGCGGACATACCCTTATAGAGTTTCGGAAAAAGATAATAAAAGCAATGTATTGCGGATATCGATGAATACTTAGTGTACAACTTGCATTAAATTTCGTAGATTTACAAGTATAGCATTAAATTGCGAAGTTTTCGAGAGATTCGAAAAAAATAATAAAAGCATTATATTGCAGATATCGATGAATACATAGTACAACTTGCATTAAATTGCGGAGATTTACCGTATAGCATTAAATTGCGGACATATACCTTCTTGGCATTAAATTGCGAAGTTTTGGAGAGGTTTGAATGTGACGGGGAAGTGGGTTCAGTTTCTACCCGTTGGGAAAGATGGAAAAGAAGTCTGAACCTTTACCTCGAGGCGACAGGCATAAACACCGAGGCAAAGAAAATAGCTAGTCTTTTACATATCGGTGGTCCCGAGTTACAAGAAATTTTCTACAACATCCCGGAAGCTAATGCAACTGAAGGTGAACCTTCATTGCGATGTTAAACGTGAACAAAAAATTAGACAACTACTTTGCACCTAAACAGAGCAAAGTATATAAGCGTCATCTGTTTCGTCTCCTAAAACAGGAACAGGATGAGAAGTTCGAAAAAATTGTTGTCAGACTTCGACTACAGGCCAAGAAGTGTCAGTTTGGTGAATAAAGAAAACGAGCATATCATAGACCAAATAATTAAAAAGGGTAATTCAAGAAGAACCCCGGAAAAAGATATTGAAAACAGGGGACAAGATCAGTTTGGATGAAAAGTTGCAGAAGCGAATGCACTGGAAGCCATAGATCGTCAATTAGGAAACTTTGGTATGAAACCTATGGAAAGTTAGTCAGTCAACAGAGTAGGAACAGAGACATGGAAGGAAAAAAAAAATTATGATAGTGTTAGAAGAAAATAGCATGAGTTTGAGGGACGACAAATTCATTTTGGAATGAAGAAAATCCACTTCCTAGGGCATGAACTGTCAGAACAGGGAGTTAAACAACTAGACAAATATATCTTGGTTATAAAAGAATTTAGAGCCCCAACGAATATCGCTGAACTGCAGAGCTTTATGGGCTTAGTGGATTTCGTGGGAAAATGGATACCCCATTTAGCAACGGTAACAGAACCCCTTAAGCAATTGTTACGGAAAAGAACGGGAAGAAACATGGACATTCAAGATGACTGGGGCGACGCCCAAAAGAACGCATTTAATGATCTCAACGTGGCGCTCGTGAAGGTACCAAATTTAGGTTACTACAATGCACATGATAAGACTGTGGTGATTGCAGATGCAAGCCCAGTGGGTCTGGATGCAGTGCTGGTGCAAATCAATAAGAACGGGCCGAGAATAATTGCAGTTGATAATAAAAACCTTATCAGCTGTGAGCGTCGTTACTGCCAAACAGAAAAAGAGGCCATTAGAGGCCACCCCTGGTTTGGGCAGTCGAACATTTTAACATGTTCCTGTATGGCAAGGTGTTCGATCGGGTAACGGACCATAAGCCCTTGGAGGTGATATTTGGTCCGAAAGCAAAACCATGCGCTCGCATCGAAAGGCGATATTCTTCTCAGGGGGACGAAAATTGTAATCCCAAACAAAGTACGCAGAAAAATTCTGGAAGCTGCGCATGAAGGCAATCCGGGGATAGTCGTGATGAAGGGCAGATTGAGGATCAAAGTAAAGTGGCCTAAGTGCGACAAAGATGCTGAAAACATATGCAAAGCCTGTAAAGGGTGCACCCAGCGCCCCAAACCCGTTAAAAAGAAGTGACTTACCTTCCGAACCATGGGTTGACATAGCAATTGACCTCATGGGTAGTGGCCCTTACCTAGTGGAGATTATATCCTGGTAGTCGTGAATAATTACACCAGATATAAAGAGATGAAAACACGCAGAACCATAACAAGCTTCGAAATAAGTGGAAAGCTTAAATATTTTTTTAGCAGGCTTGGCAACCCGATCTCGCTTACAACAGACAACGGGGGAAATTTTCCAGCGAAGACTTTAGATTTTCTGTGCAGAGAGGAACATACTACGCTATAATAGCATTCCCTACTGGCCGCAACAAAACGGAGAGGTGGAGCGCCAGAATAGGGACATCGTAAAACACCTCAAGATTTCTCAAGTAGAGAAAAATAAATGGAAGGAGGCTCTTCGTGAGTACAAGGTGATGTACAACAGTACACTTCATACAGTTACAGGAAAAACACCTGCAGAACTGTTCTTTAGAGGACAATTTCGAGACAAGCTGCCTACAATTCAGGACATGACGCATCTCTCAGAGGACCTTGAAATGAGGGATAGAGATAAAAGAAAAAGGGTAGGAATAAGTGGACATGAATAGAAGAGCTATTGCTTGTAAATTGGAAGTTGGTGATAAAGTATACGTCAAGAACATGACTAAAAAAAAAAACAAGCTGCGCTTGAACGACGAACCCAAAACACATATCGTTAAAGCGAACAAAGGAGGAGACGTAAGTCTTCGGAATGATGAAAGTGGTCAGCGAATCAGATGACACATACACCTTAAAGGAGTGGAAGGACATTGGAAGGGGCTAGATGAAGAGAATAATACTAGTGCTGCTCAAACAAACGATAATGGCCATGTAAATCAATCACAATTCGAGTGAATAAATTGATGGACAATAATGAGGAAATAATTGATGATTAGTTATTAAACATAATTTGAATAAGGACTTGCTGATTATACTTGATATAGGTACTTATGGAAAAATAAAATATTTATAATTAAAAACAATAATAAGGGAGGGATGTAGTGTATTCACACATGTATAGTTGTGAATAACTCTGTCGTCTCAGGCAGTGCGCGCGCGGAGTTGTGGGGCGTAGGACGGGACTGGGCGACCGACTGCATAGAGAAGGCGCGTGGACGCTTGCCGTGAGCCGATATCAGTTAAGATGAGTGTTACTTGTTCTTTCTTAATATTAACCTTTACATAACGTACATTACAGCTATCATGTTGGCTATGCGAACTTTGCTTACTGCGGCCCGGAACAGCTCCACTGTAGAATGGCCAAACCACTGTCTCAGGTTTTTCAGCCATGAGGTTCTCCTTCTTCCAGGGCCCCGTCTTCCGGCAATCTTTCCCTGCATTATGAGATGCAGGATCTCATACTTCTCTGGATGTCTCATCACATGTCCAAGATATTGATGTTTTCGGTTTTTTGTAGTTTTAATTACTTCCTTTTCTTTATCATCCGAACCATAACAACTTCATTCATAACAATCACAACCCTGTCCATCCAGCTTATTTTAAGTATTCTTCTGTAGATCCGCATCTCGAATACCTCAAGTTGCTTAGTTAGTTCTAGTAAGCGTCCATGCTTCCATTCCATAAAATAATATCGAAAACACGTAGCACCTGACAATTCGCATTCGTAATCCAAGCGGATAAAGGTTGCACATGCTTGCTCAATGCGGCATTGGATTTCAACTGAAGGATCCCATCTATCATTTATATTGCAGCCCAAGTATACAATACCCTGTACCTTTTCTAGTTTTGTTCCAGCAATATAAAGATTTTCATCCATTGCGTTATTTTTGCTTATGAGCTTACGATAACAAATATTTATAAATAAATACTCGCAACAGGTAAAAAAGAAACTCGTCTAACTTATCCTTTAATATGTAACCCTTAATCGAAGGTTCAAGTACCGAGTAGTAAAATCGGACGTTTTAAATAAATAAATCGTAATTAATTAATCGAAATTTTACGTTGTCGTACGGATAATCTAAGAGGAGGATTGTGAAATACCCCTAAGAGTGTAACCACTGACTTAAAACTTGTGATAAGCCATCTTTGGGGATATTGTGTGGAGGGCCTTTTTAAGAAAAGGAAGGAGTGAATCTGGGTCTTGAAGAAACTCACATTGTTGGAAGGAGGAAACACAGAGACCGGCAAACCGTTCCATAGCCGAGCTGTTGAACTCAAGAACGAGTCGTAGAAACCACCCGGTCTCATGTGGCAAATGTCAACTATGTACAAATGTTGGGCGCGCGTCTGGCATGTTTCCCTGACTGTGCACCGGTGCCAAAGAACTCAATGACGCTAGTTCCTCAGAGCGTCTTCCATTGTAATACCAGTAGAACAAGAGCAGCGTTCCCGGGACAGACGCCTGGGATATAAAGATTGACATCCGTTTGTTAAGATACCAAAATCTATCAAACGGACCACCCGTTTCTTACTCTGTCCAATTAGTAGTGTTTCATAACGCTGATGGATTTCATACGTATTTGTGTTCCAATTTACAATGCAGATCGGAGGAACCTAGATTTTGGACTTCCGCACGTTAAGTGTACTTACCTATACGGTGGACTAAGTCAAGTACCGCAATATCGTCAGTCTATCAACAACCATCGAAACAAATCGTAACGTGACATTTGGCTCTACGTTGAAATGCTATTTTCTATCAATCGGAAGCGTGTAATGTGAAGCATTATAATATCGTCGTCTTTATCGAATGCTTTCTGTGAACCGCTTCATCGTATCGTGACTCAAACTATATCGTGGTTCTAATAACTGAACAATCTTATCGTACGCCTTGGATACATCTATGACCGTCGCCGAATAAAGATCAAGCTACGAGACACAACAGTGAGTATTGCTTAATTGTGTATACCGGATCTTGTTTGGTGATTGGTCATAATTCATAATTCTTATCGAAATCCATAAGCGTTTCATTTAGTAAGGAGTAGCCGCAAGGTTATTCTAAACCCCGTGCCATTGTGCACGATTCAAGTAGGTAAATCAATATTAAACTAAACCGTAAAATCTTAGAAAATCATTTTTTTTATATTTTCATATCTATTTCTTCCACGACGGCGCGGCGACTGAAAGAATTAATAAATTCACTAGAACTTCAACTAAAACCTCTCCAAATATTAATTAAAAATCAATTTGAAATAATTAATTATTGAAATAGATATCTTTTTAATGGATATCTCGATTTTGTCCATCGCCATCGCTACGTAAAAGTTATAAGTACATATTAAAGTTTTTATGATCTTCCCAATTTCAAGTGATCCCACCGCAAACTTTGAAGTAAAATTCAATCAAATTAAACAATTAACATTGACCTTTCAAAAAAATCTGTCCATAGAAGTCCCGCGCAGTAATCTACTCCCCCAATATTTATATCCAAAGTTACATTTTTATAATTTATTAATGATTTTGTAAATAAAATATTCAAAGGATAGGCTGACTAGAATTTCAATGACTAAATTTTGATCTTTCAAATGTATTTTCTTATCTCTTCTACTTCGTAATACTTCTGGTGTTCTCTTTTGGACACAGATTCAGTCACGATTTTAGTCGGCATTTCTCTTTAGATCGATTACCTTCGATCGATTACAAATTAATCAAATAAAATTTTAATTTTAATAATTTTAACCCATGACCATCGGATTTCTAGTCGAAAGATAAGGCTCTCTACTATCATTCCGAAGGTCCACGGTTAAAATCACGGGGTGCGCAAATAAATTTTATTTGATGCATTTGTGTTTTTTCTTAGTGTCCGAGTCTTGGCGGTGAATGCGTCTGCCCAACAGCTCCATGGCAATTCAGATCGAGAAAGAATGGTTGAGGGAGTCCCTTTGACTTCTTCAGCCGTACTCTCTCAGAATAACACCTTGCTTCGCAGTAAGAGGGATGGATTCATACGTTCGTCACTCCTGAATACACTGACCACCAGATTCATATCCACCCCTCATGTCATTTTCCTTCCCAGAACTTCCTCTCCTTCCTTTCTTAAAAAGACCCTCCACACAGCATCCTCAAAGATGACATAGGCCTTAAGGGGAATTATTTTCTTCAGTGCCTTCTGTGTGGGGGTAATTTAAAAAAAAGAAAATCACAATTAATTCGTTATTAAATAATAATAACACATTTGCAGCGCGTTCCAGAGTGGAAGATACTCTTAGTATCGCCCTGGCAATAGACGACCGTTTAGTACCGTAAAATAGCGTTAGCCGCCATAGACATCCAAATGGATAGACGAGAAGATACAGATGAGTTGGTAAAACCAAACTATGGAGGGCGAAGAGGGGAAAGATGACTGTGATTCGTTAAAAAATCAATCTGACAGTATATAGGCATCTCGTATTATAATATCACCATTTAGTTCTTAAAAGCAAAATCTGCTTTTGAATGAATAGACCTTTTTACATGGGAGCGCGAATTGCCCGCCACGTTATTTACATATTTGCGTAGTCCAAATGCGGAAAAGGAAAGTTCTCCCTTTTTCACAGGAGAATATTTTGTTGCCGTATTTAGTTGAGACACTTTGACAAATGTTTCATAATTTACTTACCCCTGTAACCAGCGACGAGCTCACTGGAGAAACGCCCACATTCGCTATACGCACATATATTAGGGTATAATGTATAGCACAAGTTCTCATTTTTGTTCGTAAAATGTACGATGCGTGCTCGGCGCTGGTCAGGACAAGAATGATGACGTCACATTTTTTAGATTCAAGCGAGGCTCTCGTCGATCCGAGGCGGCTCCATGGAACCGTTATGGGGAGGGGGAATTAAAACGCTTTTATCAGGTCCAGATATATTCATTTGTTCATGGTTAGCCGCGCTTATTGGCCAGATGTGAGATGTGACTTCACGCTTTTCTCTTCCCTGTCATCCTCTCCACCCCAATTCCATGCAGCCTCGGAACATACCCTGATTGTGGATACCATAGTCCCAGTGGCTTCGGCAGATGGAACCGTCATACGATGTTCACATAATGAAAAATAAAGTGATACAACGAATAATTAATATTTTCCTTATTCTTCGCTAGCATTTTTCGCCAATTGAATTATAATGAGATAAACTAATTATTTGTAACTCGAGTGTTTTAATGTCGCAGAGTTACTGAAAAACACACCTATTTCACAGTATCCAGCGAGGCCCATGAGAAGTTTATGTGATTACAAGGAGCGGGGATGTCCTAATTGCTTAACAGCGTATTTCCGATTCCATTAGCTTTAATGCTCCTGATAGGTAGTTGAAATTTTTTATACCGTCCGTGAAAATTTTCTTATTTTTTTACAGAAATAACTAAGACAATTTTATTTTCACAATTTTTACGGTAATATTTTTTTAATAATTTTGAAGTTTATTTTTTGAGAAAAATAACTCCCCTCAAGTCCTGTGTCATCTTAGGAGATGCTGTGTGGAAGGTTTTTTTAAGGAAAAGAAGAAGAGAAAGTTCTGGGAAGGAAATAGGTATGAGGGGTGCGTAGGAATGGACAGGTCAAAAGACCTCATCTAGTCTCTCTCGATCGGGACCACCACGTAGCAGGTGGGCAGATGCACGGCTGCCAAGACCTTGACAAACCTCACCCCATGGACCCGGGCACCCTTGCTAAGTCACTAAATGTAGCGAACCACCTGGGGTGACCTATGGCGGAGATTTTGGTGGAACCAACAAAAGGTTCCCGAACGGAGGTACATGTATCCACCTCCAAATAGCAAAACATAACAAAATATACTGTTTCTTCTAACACAGCAAACTTATTTTGTGGCACCATATCGATTCAAATTAATAAAATACTAACTTTTTACCACTTTTATTGTTACAAAAACCAACATATTTCATGAGCAACGCTGGGTTTTTATTGATACTAATTATAAATAATAGACACAGACAATGGTGTCAATTGAAAAAGAATAAACATTGACAATGGTACCAATGGAAATATGAGAGTGGGTAGAGGAGAGAGGGGCAATGGGGGACAATTTACAAAGGGAACAGGTTTAATATTGAGTCATTTAAGAACAATTTTTGATTATTATTAATATTCAAATTCGCATTAACACTCTTTCGGATTTCTAAAATTTCCAGTTTATCCAACTGAATGCCATTGACATTACAATGCATTAATTCTATTCCACTATTGAAGTTAAAGGTGAGACTGGTTTCCACCAAATGGTTATTATTTATAATCAAAAATTGTTCTTTAATGACCCAATATTAAACCTGTTCCCTTTGTAAATTGTCCCCCATTGCCCTCTCTCCTCTACCCACTCTCATATTTCCATTGATAGCATTGTCTACGTCTATAGTTTTTTAATTGACACCATTGTCTATGTCTATTATTTATAATTAGTATCATTAAAAACCCTGCGTTGCTCATGAAACATGTCGGTTTTTGTAAACAATAAAAGTGGTGAAATAATAATAATAATAAATAATAATAAATAAATAATAATAATAGACTTCAGTAACCAAGGTAAACAACTATATTTTGAGATTACGTTGAAATATATTTTGTAGGTAAATTTAATTATATATTTTATTTTGATAACATTATTCTACAATATAATATATATTATAGATTTGTAGTATTGAAGGGTAGTTTACATTAAAATATTTAATTTGGAGATATTGAAAACTATTTGTTGACACTAGGTAACGACGACAGTTGCTTGGTTACTGGAATGTAGGAATTAATAATAATTAATAAATCATTTCCAAGTTGTTTTGAAAGGTAACACAATGTCATTTTCAACCAACGGAAATGAAAATGGGTTTATTATGTCATCTATACAGATGAACATTGATAATCTGAGACCCCAAAAAACAAAAGCAGGTATTCCTAGGCAGCGTATGAAATGGACGAACGATGTCAATATGTTCATCGTTCGTTCATATTTTTATGTAACTAAACTAGAAACAGATATGTTATTGTATAGGAAAAAATTACATTTACTTTTCTCACAAAATTATCCGGTTACCCAAGTAAACGAACAAAGATTAGCTGACCAAAAAAGGTCAATTTTCAAAAATAATTTAATTCCTGTAGTAACATTAAATGAGATAAGAAAAGAAGTAGCAGATAGATTGCAATTGGAGAATAATTTAGATCAAATTAATACGAGTAGTAATGTTATATTAGATGCATTGAATGAAGATAGTTTAGCTAATATTCTAGTAGAAGAATCCAATGATATTAGAGTAGATTCAAATAACTTAGACATTATTCATAATCTTAGGGAAATCAATATTGCAAATTTAAACTTACTAGATGATAATGTAATAGAATTAGCTAACTTGCTTCAAAATAATATAAATAGATATATAGATATAGAGCCCACAGTTAGACCAAAATTACCAAAATTGCATCCGTCAAAGAAATTATCTAAATTAATTTCTGAATTAAATAATTTAATTGTACCAAAAATAATATTTGACGATATTAGTTTTTTAGATCTTCATACAATAGTGTACGCTAGTGCTATCACTATATGTAATAAGTTAGGAGTTAAATTAATATCCTCTGATGATAGATCATATAGTTATAGTAAACCAGAATGGCAGATTAGATTAGAAAATGATGTAGTATTTTTAAGAAGTAGTATAAATAGAATAATTGAATATAAAAATGGAAATAGAAGTAGGAATATTTTGAGATATGTAGATGAAATTGGGAGAAAATTTGGTTATAGCATTGGTAGTAATAATAATGAAAATATAATCAATGATTTATTAGATTTATTAAAACAAAAATTAGGTGTAAAAGCTAGTAGATTAAAAAGATATAATTATACGTATAATAAAAGAAATAATAATAGATTATTTCAGAAAAATGAGAAAATATTTTATTCCAAACTTGACGATAAACAGAATATTATTTCGAATAATAATATTCCGTTGCCATCTGAATCAGATATGCGCGATTTTTGGACAAACATTTGGAGTAAAGATATAAAACATAATGAGGCAGGTAACTGGATAGAAAATGAAGAACTCAATTGTTCAGACATTGAACAAATGAGTTTTTCTGATATATCGGTTGAATTGTTAGCCAAAATAATAAAAAATACTCATAATTGGAAAGCCACGGGTTGCGATTGGATACATAATTTTTGGTACAAACGTCTAACTACTTTACATCCTCTTTTTGCAAAAAATCTTTCAAAACTTGTCAGAGAACCTCAAAATTTTCCTAATTTTCTAACTAAGGGCATTACTTATATGTTGCCTAAAAGCGAACATATTAATAATCCCTCTCAATATAGACCCATTACATGTCTACCGACAATATACAAATTTTAACCTCTTGCTTGACAGATTTAATATATACTCATTTGGATGAAAAAAATATTTTATCTGAACAACAAAAAGGTTGTCGCAGAAAACATATGGGATGTAAAGAACAGTTAGTTATTGATTCTGTAATTTTAAAACAAATTCAAATCAAAAGCGTAATTTACATACTTGTTATATAGATTATCAAAAAGCTTTTGATAGTGTCCCGCACTCGTGGCTAATCAAAATATTGAAAATATATAAAGTTAACCCAATTATAATTAGCTTTTTGAAAAATATTATGAATACAGATTTGCTAGTTAATTTAAAAGGTAAGAAAATAGTAGTACCGGGCATTTCAATAAAAAGAGGGATTTTTCAAGGAGACTCATTGAGCCCTCTTTGGTTTTGCTTAGCATTGAATCCCCTTTCTAAAATGTTAATTAAAAGCAAGTTTGGAATAAAAATTAAGGGTAATACAAGAGAGAGTAGTATAGTTTCACATCTATTATATATGGATGATATAAAATTATTTTCAAATTCTGAATCAAATTTAGAGAAAATGATTAAGGTAGTTAAAATTTTTTCAGATGATATTAAAATGACTTTTGGTTTAGATAAATGTAAAACTATCCATATAGAGAAAGGCAAAATTGTAGATGGAGACGAGGGTATATTTAGAAATTTCAAAATTCAAAGTATGAAAGGGGATGAGGTTTATAAATATTTAGGATACCCGCAATCGAATAGATTAGATCACACTAGTATTAAAAATGATATTAGGATTAAATTTCAAACTAGGATCAGAAAATTTTTAAAATGCAATCTATCTGCTAAAAATTTAGTAAAAGCAATAAATACTTGGGCAATACCTCTATTAACGTACTCATTTGGCATAATTAAATGGTCCAATACAGATTTAGATAGTTTAGAACGATTAATTAGAACTACGTTAACAAAATTTAATTGCCATCATCCAAATTCAGCTATAGAACGAATTAATTTACCTAGAAATTTAGGAGGTAGAGGTGTAGTCAAAATAACATCTTTGAAACACAATCAGGTAGAAATGCTTAGAAAATTTTTCCATAGGAAAGCTAATAGCTCAGAAATGCACAAAATAATTTGCAAGGCAGATAGAAATATTACACCTTTAAATTTATATGACGAGAATGCCAACATTCTTATAAATACTAACCAGGAATTATTAGATTCCTGGTCAAATAAAATTATTCACGCAAAACACTTCAATTATCTCAACCAAACGTATGTTGACAAACTTTCGTCAAACAAATGGTTGAGTATTGGAGAGTTGAGCGCAGAAATAGAAGGATTTATGCTTGCAATTCAAGATAGAGTCATTAATACTAAAAATTATAGAAAGCATATAATCAAAGATATAAATCAAATTGATGATTTATGTAGAAAATGTTTGGCTTTTCCCGAAACTATAGAACATATTATATCGGGATGTTCTATATTAGCGCCTTCCGAGTATACATTTAGGCACAATCAGGTTTTAAAAATAATTCACCAAAGTTTGGTAATTAAACATAACTTGATTGATTGCCGTAATGTAGTACCTTATTATGAATATGAACCAAATTCATTTATAGAAAATGAATTTTATAAAATATATTATGATAAAACTATACTAACAGACAGAACAATTAGTCATAATAGACCTGATATAGTTTTACATGACAAAATTAAAAAAAAAAAAAACTTATATCATTGATGTAGCTATTCCAAATTCCTGTAATATTCAAAAAACTGTTTCTAAAAAAATTAGAAAATACACAGATTTAGGAAATGAGATTAAAAGAATTTGGCATTCTCGGACTATAAAAATATTACCATTTGTTATTTCGGCCACTGGCATAATACCTAGGAATCTGATTCAAAATTTAAGCATATTAGATTTGTCAAAGAATTTGTATATAAAAATGCAAAAAGCAGTAATTTTAAATACATGTAGGATTACAAAAGATTTTTTAAATATTTATATTGAGGGATCAGTAGGATTTATAGGTTCAATTAGAAATGCCACAGAGCCGAACCCTCTGATATGAAAATATCTGGAGTCGGTGAACTATATTCCCATTTGGTCTCTAGTAGGTTGACATGTTGTTCTTGTATTGTTTTGTATTTATAATACTTATATAGTGCAATTGCATAACGTGGATTCACTAGATGATCATTTGGGGAAGTGTATGAAAGGGTTTAGTTTTTCCTTCTTTTTTTTTTTTTTTTTTTTTTTTTTTTTTTTTTTTTTTTTTTTTTTTTTTTTTCTAGGAATGGATCCTGTTTTAGGCCAGTCAAATTGACAAATTTATTTCATATCATAATTTCATATTACATTGATTATATATATTATATATATAAACATATTATTTATTGAATGAAACAAGTGTTACGATTGAATTCCTCGTAGAAGCTTTAGTTAATAACTACAATTTTGAACTCATAAAAAAAAGAATAAGCGAAGAGAAAAAAACAATGTCTTAAAGTACAGATTTAGTATCGAATGCTTGTTTAACAATAGATAAATGTTTGGACATGTGAATCGCTTGCAAGAATTGAGAATCGAGACAATCTTCAAGCGTGATGACAAAATCCATATTATAATTAACGTGGATGTTTAAACATGATTACAAAAAATAATTATAATTAACGTGAGTGACGTATCCCTCAACTTTACGAGCGGGTAAAGAAACTCAAAAAGAATGTGACTCGAAAAGGATAAAAACAAATTAATAAAAACAATTTGTATATAAATATGTCTTAAGTTAGTGTAAAAAGTTAGTATTTTATTAATTTGAATCAATATATTGTAAAGATAATTTTTGTGCTTAGTTTATTGCGCTTTTTATTCGCGTAGTTGGTTATATTTCCTTAATTCATCTATGTTTATATTTGTACACCTATTTACTGCTATTTTTTACCTATCACGACAGGGCAACAATGAAAAACCATATTTTTTCTGCCTTTGGGCTTTCGCTTTTATATTTAGGACGCATCATCATTGCTATCACGAGTTAAAAAAAAAATGAAATACCAATTTAACAATCCGAAAATAAAAATAATTCCGTGATGTTTCTGTTTTAAGAATCAAATCTCCGTTTCCTAATAAAATTCTTTCAAGATGTAAAAAAACTCGTAAAACTAATTAAAAAATTTAATTGACAGGGTCCAAGAAACAGACGGCTCCTACTTCGAGAGCTTCACCGCCCTGTCGTGGAAGCAGGAGAACCGGCGACTGGGCGCGCTGAGGGCGGGTGAGGCCAGGGCGGAACTGCCGCCCCCGCTGGAGTCCGCCCTCGGTCTGCCTCGCCGCAACGAGGATATGCCCGCCCACGAGAGGGAGAACCTCTACGTCGAGGTAAGTCTACTTTTGTCACTCACTGTGAACTTTTTAAGTCTTATAGCCACTTCTGTTTACAGACAAAAACACCTAACATCAATACACTCTGACTAACGCCAATAGAAAAACTGTCATTGAAGCGTACGAGTGTATCAAAATCTTTGCAATTTGCGACTCTCGACTACTGTTTGCTTAATCGTGAATAGTTCATCCCATGTTTTATCCCTCTTGTTTATTTTGTACCGACCGTTTACTCTGTTACGGTCATTCGTAGTGGTTTATTTTGTAGCCGCCTAGAAAAAGAGAATTTCAAAAGCAGTTGCGTACCTCTACCATCATGATTGTGCATTTTTTTTTTTGTTTTTTCAAAGACAAATATAAGAGCCTTTCACACCATTGACCTAATTATTTTAAAAGAATCGCATTTAAATTTTCAGTCAAAGATAGAAAAATATATTCGTGTCAGGATAGCAGAGCAATCTTTTGCTGTTCGTTACTTAAATCTTCGATTGAATAAAAATAATTACCGGTTAGAACTCCGACAGAAGAATTGTTTCAAAGCATTTAAGTCTACAACTTTATGCAAAAAATATTTTATTTAAAATTAAAAAAAACATATCATAATACTCCACTGTCCAACATAGATACACAACCAGGGCAATAAACCAAAATATTATAGCTACAGCCAGTTTGAAAACATCTTTTGGACAAAGAAATATGAAATTCAATGCGACAAAACTATACAACGCTCTACCAACTCAAACAAAAAAAAAATAATAGAAATAAATAAATTTAAAACAAAAGTAAAAATATGGTTGAGAGAACAAAGTGAAAATGAACTATCAAACATACTGAAGACCATGTAGAGACAACTGGATACTAAATACAAATATTGAAAAACTACAGGCCGCCTCAGAACAGGAAACCCTAGTGAGGAAGACTGTGAAAAAAATAATGTACTTTATAATACCTTAATATAATATAATTTATAAATACATTATGTACAAATTTTGCTATAGATACTAATAAAAAAATTAAAAAATCAATAATAAATTATTGCTTTTAAAAGTGTTATAGAGGGCCGTTAAGTATGTAGGAGGGTTTTCGAAGAATTAACGTCCTTTATTATACAAAAAAAACAAGAAATTTTTAAATAAAAAGCACATGACATTTTGTATTTTTCAATTTATTTTTTTATTTAAACGCCTATAGGACTTTTACCTAGAATGCAGTACATTTTTTTTTAATTTCAGTGAAAATAATGAGTTGACAAAATACAGGTAACGTTATATATGTTAACAAGAAAATATAGGTTACATAAAATATGAATATGCAAATGACCACAACATGATGTACAACCCCAAGAAGACGGAACTAATCGCATTCCACCATGGAAAAAATCCAGAGAAAATGCTCCCTGTAAAACTTAATGAGGAAAACATAAACGCATCTAAGAATGTAAAATACTTGGGACACATTATTACTGAAGACCTCTCGGATGATATTGAACGACAGCGGAGAAGTATCAGTATACTGTCTAATATGATTGCCCGAAGATTCTTCAAATGCAGTAACAATGTAAAAAAAACATTGTTCGATGCATTTTGCACTAGCCTATATACATGTGAAACATGGTGTCACTACCGAACCAGCTCAATATAACGACTCCGGATCCAATATAATGATTCTTGCAGAATTATATTTGGATACAGAAGATACAGCAGCGCATCTTCAATGTTTACGGAGCTAGGACTACGCAGATTCGCCGGTCTGATGAGACACCGGGTCACTGGAGCCAGGATGCGGCTAATGTCTTCCGATAACACAGTGGTGATCGCAGCCTTCCAGCACCAAGCGCCACTCCTGAGCGAGCGCTGGGCCCGAGCTCACTCCAGACCACATCCTACATTATAATTGATTATTTATTTTATTTCTATTATCGCTTATGTTTTTTATTTATTTATTTTTTCTAAGGAGTGCGCAGGAATCTGGGAGTCAGTGTGTCTAAGGCGATGGATCAAAGAGGGTTAAAGAGTCAGGGAAAAGGGTCTCTCTCAACCGGCCTTTCCCTATCCGACCCGCACCAGCCACGCAGGTAGGAGGCCTTGAGGAGAATAATTTCCCTCAGGGCCTATGTCATCTGGGATGCTGTGTGGAGAGTCTTTTTGAGGAGAGGAAGGAATGAACATTGGTCTTGAAGAGACCCATGTTGTAGGAAGGGGGAAACACAGAGGCCGGCAAATCATTCCGCAGCCGAGCTGTTGAACACAAGAACGAGTCGAAGAAACGACCCGTTCTCGTGTGACAAATATCAACCGTGTACAAACGTAGGGCATCCGTTTGGCGTGTTTCCCGACTTTACACTTAAACGACGTAGCGAAGCACTTGGGGTGACCTACAGCAGAGGTGTTGATTATCCAATAAAAGCTGTACCCCATACCCGCCTCGCAAATTGTAAATAGGTACCAATGTAAACATTTTCAGAATTGTTTTTGTTAGTGTTGGTGTTTTTATGATTCTTCTCAAATTTAAAATATCTTGAAGTAATGGTTTATTACGCCGTTAAAAAGATGTTAAATTCAAAGGTATTAAAATTATTAACGGTCTGGCGGATTCGCTCTTTATTTCTGTGTGAATTAAGGTTCTTTACTTGTTAATTAAGATTTATTGCAAAGATGGAACTTTTTACTTGCGTGGGTTTAAATAACCTATACCTTCATAGCTGTAATCACAACATCAACAATATAAACAAATCAAAATTCAGATTTTTTGTTAAATCTTTTTCATCATTGATATCTGTTATGTCTTTTAACTTCCAATAGTAAAAAAACTTGAGGTGTGGGTTTCTTCCAATAAGTTTAAAGATCGAATTATTAATATTTTGTTTATTTGGTTATCGTGAATATTTACAAAGAATATTTATTTTTATTTTTAACTAATGAGTAAAACTTCAAATTGTAATCAATATATATTATAAAAGGAAATTCAAAAAAACGTGTGGAACGCAAAAACTCAGAAACGAGTCCTGGTACGATCAAGGGAGTTATATGGTGTTGTAGATCTCTATCCCCCCTAGGGAATTAGGGTACCCGTTTTTACCTAAAGGACGTGCTTTTGAAGATATAAGGGCTGAAAGTTCTAAGAAGAATCCAGAAATTTCAAGAAGACTCTAAAAATTTCCGGAAGACTCTAAAAATATCCTTGGCCTTTTGGTATCCTTGGCCTTGGCCTTTTGGTAATATATTGGCCTTTTATCAACCATCCCAAAATTATTTGAGAAACTTATTTTAAACAAAATCATCCACTGTATCAAGCCACTAATTTTACCTAACCAACATGGTTTCACTTCAGGAAAATCTACCTTGTCTAATCTTTTAATTTACCAAAACTATATATCCGAATCCATGTCTAAGAAGTTACAAGTTGATTCAGTCTATACCGATTTCAGCAAAGCATTTGACAGGGTTAATCATGATCTCTTGTTAAAAAAACTTCACAAATTAGGAATAGTAGGGTATTTATACGAGTGGTTTAAAAGTTATTTAAGTAACAGGCAATTAGCCGTTAAAATTGAAGGCTTTACTTCATATAAATTTATCGCTACCAGCGGCGTTCCACAAGGGTCACATTTGGGACCAATTTTATTTTTGATATTTGTGAATGATGTTCTTACTATTTTCAACGATGTCCAAGTTTTAATGTTTGCGGACGATATGAAAATATAAAGCTATAAGAAATATTAATGACTGTCAAACATTGTCTAATAATTTGTTTAAACTTTTTGTTTGGTGCCAAGAGAACTATCTACAACTAAATTTAAGTAAATGTCTTATTATGAGATTTCATAGAATAAAAAATCCAATAATTTATGAGTACTCTATTAATGATGTAGTGCTAACAGCTGTAACCGAGGTGAATGATTTAGGTGTAAACTTTGATCAAAAACTGAAATTTATAAATCATATTGAAATTACATCAAATAAAGCTTTGAAAATGTTGGGTTTCGTAATAAGAATTTGCAGTCAATTTAAAAATATTCAAACCCTTAAAAATTTGTACATGTCATTGGTAAGGAGTCAAATCGAGTACAACTCGACAGTATGGGCACCTAGTTATGCTAAGCATTCACTCACGATAGAAAGAATTCAAAATAAATTCTTAAGATATATTAATTTCAGAATGGGTATCACAAGTGAATGTATCAACTAGGATTATCTACTATGTCAACTTAATTTATTAAAATTGTCCGAACGCAGAATAGTATATGACCTAACATGTTTAAATAAAATCATAAATTCAGTAATTGACAGCCCTGAACTATTAAACTTGATTTCCTTCCATATACCTCGCAATTCAACATCGAGGCAGTATCTACCATTCTATTGTGACAACTCCAACACAGAATCACAATTGTATACCCCCATTCGCCGTATACAAAATTTGGGTAATGACTATAAAGATGTTGTTGATATATTTAACACATCATTCACTAAATACAAACAAGTCTTAGTAGAATTTATATCTAAAAGAAGAACAACAAATTTAATTAATCCAACTGAATAGCTCTGCTTCGAATCATTTCACATGTACTTTACTTTTCTCAGTCTACATCTTTTTCCATCTTGCATGGTGGAGTATTTTGTTTTTATATCAATTTGTTTTTTATTGTATTTTTGTTTTAGATTTGGTTATGATTTTGATTTTGTTTTTGTTTTGTTTATGTATTTGTTTTTTTGTTTTTTAAAATTTTGTTATGGTTATTTAAATTTAGATGTTCTTTGTAAAAAAAAAATGCATGTAAAAGCCCAGCCGGGCGTGAAATTCAATAAATAAATAAATAAAAACTTCTAGAACTTTCTGGAACCTTCTAAACTCACCGATATACTCCGCCACTCCTTACAGAACTTTTTACAGCTTTATCGAACCTTAAAGAACTTTCTAGAACATTCTAGACTCATCGACGTACTCCGCCACTCCTTCCAGAACTTTCTACAACTTTATTGAAATTTCTAGAACTTTTTGGAACCTTCTAAACTCACTGACGTACTCCGCCACTCCTTCCAGAACTTTCTACAGCTTTATTGAACCTTATAGAACTTTCCGAAACCTTCTGGACTCACTGATGTACTCCGCAACTCCTTTCAGATCTTTCTACAGCTTTATTGAAATTTCTAAAACTTTATGGAACCTTCTAGACTCACCGACGTACTCTACCATTCCTGCCAGATCTTTTAACAGCTTTATCGAACCTTGTAGAATTTTCCGGAATCTTCTAAACTCACCGATGTACTCCAGAACTTTCTAAGCTTTATCGAACCTTATAGAACTTTTCAGAACCTTCTAGACTCACTGACGTGTAGAAAAAAAGTGTACAATGTGCATGCCGCTAAAACTCAAAGAGGAGTTCTGGTATGATAACGGGAGTTATATTGTGTGGTAGCCCTCTATCCCCCTTCCATGAAGAAAGTTCCCGTTTTTACTTGAAAGGCGTGCTTTTAAAGAGGTAAGGGCTGGAAATTTCGCCCCCTTGAAATTTCTGGAACAGTTCAAAACATTCCAGAGTATTCTTGAATATTGTGGAATGTTCGGGAATAGAATGCAACGTTCAGGAACATACCTGAATATCCCAGATCATTGTTAGACATTCCAGAACACTCCTGAATGTTATGGAATGATCTGAACCATTATTCTGGAGCATTTTTTTTTGTATGGGGCTACCCATATGGGGTATACACAAGATCCGTCGTTGATTCAAACATCAATTCAAACTCACATCGACTCCCTGAGCGAAGCCGGACACCCTAGTCAAGTATTAGTAAGTCAGTATTTGAGAGCATTCCACAACGTTCCAGAACATCCTGGAATATTCAGGAAAATTGTGGAATATCCCGGAATGGGGAATAGGGAACATCAATGTAAATCGACTGTATAAAGATTTATCCTTAAAAATATCCCGCATATTACCAGATCATATTTCTCCAGATTTCTATACTAATTCTAAAATAAAAAATTTGATTAATAACAAGGATATTTCTAATAAATTTGAAAAAAAATGGGATATACACTTTAAAATGCAACGATTGTGACGCGCAATATGTAGGAATGACTACTAGAAATTTTAAAACCAGAATTAGGGAACATGAACTTTGTTTACGTAATAATAACTACTCAGAGTTTGCTTACCATCTCATAGAGACAGGTCATAGCTTCAAAAAAGAAAAAAACTAAGTTTAAACATTACACCGTAAATTCATATTTTAATTTGTGCGCGTTAGAAACTTTAGAAATCAACAAAAAAATTAAATCTAAAATTAATTTAGTTAATAAAATAATAGCACCATGTAAATCACCTCTGCTTACGATGTTTCCATGTAATTTTGACTCCTCTCACCGTCCTCCCCCTCCACTAAATTCCCCCCTCCCACTACCCCCGCCTAATTAATTGTGTGCTTGTATAGAATTTTTAAGTTAGTTTTAAGTTTGCTCGTTAATGATACGGACGTGTCGAAACCGGTAGCAAAAAAAATTAAAATTAAAAGTAACAAATGTACATCGAAAAATATAACTTTTCAAAACAAAAATGTCTAGAAATTGTTACATAGTCAGTGCCCAAGAAATACAAAAAATTTAGACTCTAGTTCTGTTGCTCCGGCGGGCGGAATAAGAAAACCCGCTAAATCTCACTGGAGTCTTCGGCCATCATCGTAACCTTTCATACCTTACACACGAACGGCGATGGATGGTATAATTCTAATAACAAACTCAGCTTTAGTCCACCCACTCGACCCTTTGACCTCTCCAACCAGACTCTCTTGCCCCATGGCTTGCACTGCAGTGAGAGGTATCCGTCACTTCTTGATACACTGACCTCCAGATTTTTACCAACCCCTAATACCCTTTTCGTTCCCAGATCTTACTCTCCTTTGCCGTAAGAATACCTTCCATACAGCAACCCCAAATATGACATAGGCCATGAGGGAAATTATTTTCCTCGGGGCACCCTGTGTGCAACTAAAATTAAAAAATATTTTTTTTTAATTTGCATATTCGGTTAAAATAAAAATATTATATTGTGGGTAGATAGATACTCGATCGATTTATCGCTTTATTATAATCAGTTACAATTTTCAAAAGCAAATTTAAATTCAAAGCAAATCAGGGTACTTGAGTTCATTGAACCAAAATTACAGACAGACTCACAACTAAAATTAGTATTTTTAAAGATGACGACGATATAGAAAAAACGCGAAGGAAGCATTCAATTCTTCATACGCTCGTACTATTTAAAATCTAGTTGGGTTTATTCGACTTAATTATTATTATTAGAAAATCTTTAAATAAGAATTCTAGTATTTTGATAAACCAAATTAATTTTTATTTTAGTTCTATTCTAGACACATTTCCAATAAACCGCTCTGTTCTTGCCGGAAGTCCCGTAATTACCCCCTCACCTCAGTCAATATTCTGTATTGTAGGTTAGTTTTAATATTCTCCTGACGAAGGAAGGGTTCTTCCGAAACCGGTAAAGTGTGAATAAAATAAAACTAAAGTTGTCTATAACAAATTTGTGTGTTTTTATTGTAATTAATTATCATTAATCTTATCTACATTACTCCACTGAAACTGTCTCCATGGTAATCTACAGTTTGTCAAATAAGAGTAGAAAATATAGGAGGGCGCCACTGTTGTTCAAATGGCAGAACTAAAAATTAGTGTCCGACCGAAACAAGACTTCCTACCGATACCGAATCTTCGATAACTGTCTCAGTTTCGGCCGATACCGAAACCGAAACCGAAACTTTTTTTTAAATGTTAAAAATTTATCACTACTAAAACTCACTAACGTCACTACTAAAAATATAATCATGGTGGTGATCTAAAGCTGTGTAACCTACATTTTTACTAAAAATTAAAGACATAAAAGTAAAAAAAAAAATTCATTCCACTGATCTCAAAATTAGAATTGCATATAGGTATATAATTATTATATCTTTGCAATTTTCTGTTAAAATAATGAAGAATAACGACATTGTAATAAAATATAAAGCACACTCTAGAATTGTTCACATTTATTTAATATTAGCTTAAGTACCTATTAGCGTTGTTCAGGCTTTAGATCGTGTCTCTAATTTTAGACCTGAATACATTTAACTCATTCAGATCTAAAAGTAGTGTAACTAAACTCACCATTAATGATTCTTCCTTTCAAATTCAAATTTATGTCAAATTAAATGAAAGCCAATCACTTTGTAAATCATAATTTAATCAAACTTATGTCAATAAGTAGGTAACTTAACAACAGTGCTTCTTCGATTTAATTTGTTTTTTTTTAAAGAACCAAAATGTATTTTTAAATGTGTGTACAGTGTTCCGTATTTTCAGTGTCATTCCACCTTAAAATTTATTTAACAGACTCTAAATCCCCTTCAAATTAATCAATCTAGCAAATGGTGCTTAAAAATATTTTATAACCTCAAATCGATAAATTACGTAAATCTCCATTATAAAATATTTTACACTTCCTCCAAATCAAATCATACCCTTAACGCCATAAGAAAGAGCCATACACATAGAAGAACAGTTCTAGAAAACCAAATTTCCCTCATAACATTTACGCGGCAGGAAACCTTGTAAGCTTCCGCCCCGTTTCCCTGGAAATCTAATTTTCCACACGAGATATGGAAATTTCCACGGAATTTCATCGCCCATACATTTAAAGTTCCTTCAATCATCGCCAGCTTCATTAATGTCAACGTCAACTGGTGTTAGTCGAATCTTTGTACAGCTTCTGGAATCTTTCAATGTTCCGGTGTGGCCGTTTAAGACTGAAATCTCCCATCCGTCTATCCAGCCATTCAAAGTTCAAAGTAGTACTTAACGGTAGTGAACTTTTTCGAAGCTTTTAATTTTGACAAGAAGCTTTTATTAGGCTATAATTTATTATTCATTGACTGAATATAACGAAGACCTGTTTTATATCGACCGTTTTGCATTTCGTCTGTCTCTAAATGTGTTTATACGATCCGTTTCGAGTTAAAGAAGGTAGTCGTTCAATAAAGATAATTTTTTCAAGTGTGTTTATTTAAACTTTCTGGGCCCATCCATTCGTGGGGCAACAGAAAAAAAAACAGTTGGCAACTTCACAGGAAAGCAACTTGCGAATTTCATTGGCGGTCCGCACGCAGGCAACTTCTCAAAGACCAGTTCTCAAGGGCGACGCAACCAGTCACTCGCAACTCGCTGTGCTAGTCGCCGCGGCCGGCGAGTTTCAGTTACCAAATTGACATGGTTGCGCCACACGACCTGTCAAGTTTTCGAGTAAATTGAGATTTGTCCGAGCAGTAAAATTTTTTTTTAAGGAGGTTGATAAATTTTTATTATATATTAAGGTTGATAATTGATAAATTATTAATAAATTATATTTTTGTGAAACAAACTGATATAATTAATAATGACTGAAATCGTAAAGTTGAGTTGCGCCGTGAATAGAGTTGCCAACCAGTTTTAGTTTGGTTTTGGTTTCTCCAAGAGGATTTTTTAGCATTTTTTCATTATTATGGTTCCTTGGTCTTACCTTTCTGAAGAAAGAAATTGTAATTGTGATAGTGACGTTTCTTTGAACAATTTGCGACAATCCTTATTTGAAATTTTAAAAAAAGTTGCACAAAATATGTGGTTTATAAATGTTTGGTAAGATATGTACGGTATTTGTATTTAAGTAGGTACCTATTTACAAATCTTATGAAATTTTAGTTTTTATTTACAATATAAGAGAAAAATATTTAAAAAAAAAATTTTATGCGAGGTCTACTGTTCTCATAACTACTAGTTTTATAATAGGTTTTGAGTAGTTTCTTTGAAGCTCTATGGTCTTGGAATTAAAACAATAACGTTATTTTTCTTTATTATTTTATCAAAGACTTCGTAAAAGTTTTTCTTCAGATGTTCTTAGTGAGAAATTCTTGAAAGCAATTTGCCGTGATTCTGTCTGAAGATGTTAAAACTGTCAAGCAGTGAGCTCTGGCATTTGAAAAATTTGTACACTTACTTCTAAACGGATCATTAGATCAACGCTATATTTTACCTCTCGCAAAAACAATGAAAGCTATCAAGTTTTAAAATGTCCATTTTATAAAAATGAACAAACAAACCATTATAAACAAATGTCAATAGATAGTGAAATCTGAAGCTGTACGTTTTTACGAAATTTCCAATTTGGGAGTCGGGTATGGGTACCGTTGCTCCGAGAACCATTTAATAGGTAACCCCTGCCATAGGTCACCCATTTACCCCTGCCCATAGGTCATCCCAAGTGGTTCGCTACATTTGGTTTGGGGTATCAGGCTTTTTGTGTATGAGGTTTGTCTAGATCTTAGTCCAAAAAAATCTTCCTCACATCGTCCACACTCTTACCCCGCTCCCAACTGTCCAACACCTACTACTTTTTTTAAGTACATCAAAAAATTTCACCGGAGATTAATATTTCATTTACATTTTTTACTCCAAATAATGTCAAGAATCGCTGATTATAGTAAGTCATGTATGTTCCTTAACACCCTTTATAATATATAATCTATATAAAGATATTAAATGAAAAAAAAGTCGGTCAAAAACAACATTTAACAAGACTGGCATAAGACATTTTCCAATTGAAATAAAAGATATAAAATCACAATTGTGTGGAAACGTATTCCTGGAATTTAACTTCACTTACAACAACGATTAGTTATATTGCCCAGCGGTGTTGTGTTCTGGCGGTGATCTCGTATCGACGTCTGACAGGTGAAACAGGCAACTAACCTGGAAGGGAAATCAATAATCCCAAAAGGTTCAACTACTATTTCAGACTTGGTGAAACGCCCATACACGTATGCGTTTACAGGTATGTCTGCGTATACCAGTGACCCATCTTAGCAATCACAACCAATTTTTAACGAGAAGCTGTGATCGTCTGAGGTTGATTTTGTACTATTTTAAAAAAAAGATAAAATTTTTTCTTCTTTTTTTGTTTTGTTGGAATATAGAATGACACAAAAAAATTCGAATTGAATTGCGTGTCTGAATTTAAACGGCTTACTTCTAATTGAATGTTTATATTTTTAATTTATAGTTGTAATTTTATTAATGGACTAACTTTTTCCCGTGGCTTCGCTCGCATGGTGTAAGGGGGGTTCCCACTCCGCCTCCTCCACCTCCCCCCCCTCACCCCTCTCGCCGCCCTCCCTCCCCCCTCCTCCCTCGTTTTTTATTGTTTTGCTTTTGAATTTACAAATTACCGACAAGCAAATTTTTCCCCACCCAACGGACAAAGGTTCAATCAATACTTAATGTTTTTAAGTGTAAGTTTAGTTAAGAAGTGGTAATTTTTAGCCGGCGTGGGCTTTTTATAATTAAATTCCTTTGTCGGTTGAGAAGGGAGGAAGACAAAAATTATCACACAACAGCGACATCTGCAATTGCTAGCGCCATCTTTGGCCTAAATGAGGTAAACTTGTTGATAACGATATTCACTATTTGTAATTCATAATTGGTTTGAACCTTAACTATAAATCAAAACAAAATGTTTTATCTAATTTAAAATCAATTTAAATTTTGGTTTGACTGTTTGGGAGGCACGTTTCATACCCCGAGAACCATTTATTGGATAACCAGCACCTCTACCATTGGTCAACCCAAGTGGTTCGCTACGTTTGGTGACGTTTGTTCGACGGTCAAGTTTACGGAGGCATCTGCCCATCAACTTCTTTTGACTTCTCCAGCAGTGCGCCCTCGGAACATCGGCTTGCACCGCAGAGGAAAGGATGGATTCGTACATAGGTCGCTCCTGGATATACTGACCCCCAGATTCCTACCAACTCGTTTAAAAGAACTTTCTTTCGCAAAAATACCCCCCACACAGCACCCCCAAAGACGGTATAAGACCTGAGGGGAATTATTTCCCTCATGACCTCCTGTGTGAAGTTAACATAAAAAAATAGAGTGTGCAATTTACATACGGTAGAATTGAAACCTTCAGAAAACTAATGTAGACAAGAGCAAAAATAATAACAATAATAATGACTATATTTGAACAGCGTAGTTTTATGTTCCAAGTGCGCTTAAGAGGAATATAAACGCTAGAAATATTTCGAATCTCATGCCTGCAAAATTTTAAAATCGAGCATCTTTTTGCACGTGGCTAGTAAGCGAAAAAGTGGTTTTTATTTATTTTGTGCATAATTTTATAAGAAAAGAAAAAAATTTAGAACATGGAAAACCTCAAAAATAGTCTTAGCCATAAAGGGGTATTTTTTGAAAATTGTTTCTTGTATTACTTCATAGTTAAGTCATGAAAAAACATTTTTTTTGGTACGCTTATATTTTTTGTTACGTAAATAATAATTTTATTGTAATTCCAATACATAGAAAAGCTAGTAAAAGCTTCGATTTATCCGTAGCATATTTTTTGATGTTCATACTGTAAGCCGATTCGTCGTAAAGATTAATCAAAATAGTATCTAAATAGGATTTCACGTATATATTCATCTTAACTATAGTAAACTTAAAAGCATTCCTATGGTGTTCCTTACGAGTCCTTACAAAAATATTGATTAAATAATATGAAACAAAGAATATACAGAACATATGAAGCAATGCCAAGAGAACAAAATTAGCAATAACAGTGCTGTTTTGGTACAGGTGGGTGGCACAGATAATGATCAACAAAATCTCAATCAAAAGTGCCTTGAAAAGTGAGCTCATAATCAAAGCGGCCAATGCGGTAAAGTTTTATTCTATCTCATTCTCTCGCAGGCTAAATTCTATAGATGTATGTGTTTGTCTCTTTTAACAGTCGCTTCCGTTTCATCGTGTTTTAAATGACAACGGTGCGAAAGAAGTTTCAACTCACCTCAATTTCAATCTCAGCCTACCAAACAGCGTCACTACTTTTGAAACAGATTGTTGCAAAAATACAAATCGATATTTTATCAGCTTAGATATTTGTTTCTGGAATAAAATATTTTCCAAATCCAACAATACGAACTTATTCTCGGCAAATAGCAACCAGGGTAAAGTTTTCATACGAAAGCAAAACAACTTAGCATATGTTTGGTGAAATGCGAAAAGTTTCAACTATAAACACATATTTGTAGGCAACTCTGGGCCTGTTGCTTTACTGGCTTCCTTGCTTCAAAGGCATTATACCGAGATGTTATGGAATTCTAATTATATTTGTCCGAAACTCTCATACTGTTACACCGTGGCCATCGGCGATGTTTCCTAGTTTTAAGCCTGCACAAGTTCCTCATTGTAAACTAACTCTAAACATCGCGCCATTTCTGACGAGTTTAAAATTATCCACGTTATATCATTGTATTGTATAGAAGACCTCCACATCCGATCGTTTTTAAGCTCCTTGATTCTGCAGAACACCGTTGCCTTCGGCGATGTTTCCTAGTTTAAAACCTTTGGAAGTTTGTCATTGTTTATTTTTTTTTTTACAGTGAATACCGCACAAGAATCTCAACTGCTCCCGTCTGGAGCCAGTGAGACTATGGCATCCCTAATTGGGGTATGTTGTGAGGCTGAAGGTAGTGGGGAGGGGAAGGAGGTGGGGAAGAGGAAGGTTGGGAAGTACCTGGCTATTCAGATCTGGTCACCAAACACGGCTAAAGCCATTCTCAAGCAACGTTTCAATTCTGAATGGTGGTCTTACACCAGGGCGATACTAATAGTATCTTCCACTCTGGAACATGCCGCAAATATACTATATGTTATTTTTAAGTGAATTAATTGTGAAATAACACAAATTAATCAAATAAAATTCATTTGCGCATGCCGGGTTCGAACCCGCGACCTCCGGATTGTGAGTCAAGAGTCTTACCCACTGGACTACGGAGGACGTCGTTACATTGTAAACTAACTCAACATCGTGCCATTTCTGAAGAGTTCAAAATTATCCAAGTCCTCCACATCCGAGCGTTTAAGAGCGTTTAACCAGCCAGCGGCCGAAAATCCACATTTCGTCGAAAGTTGTTCTTACGATCGTGCAGGGCGGTTACAATGAGAAAGATTAATTATTCTCCGTACCAGCTATTTAAAATTATAACTCAATATCGATTTTATTTCATTCCAAATTTGCCAATCTGTACCTACATCCAAAAATGCTGAAAGGCGTGATGATAAAACTATTAAAATAATGTACTTTTTGTTATTATTTTTTTTGATAAGTATTTATCATTTTTCAATAATGTCTAAGTTAAATAAGAATGTTAAAAAATCTGAAATAAATTAGTTTGTAAGTGTTCAAAAACATACATAAAAGGACCAATTTTCATCAAGAAACACATGTACGCATATATTTATTAATGATTTTATTTAAACTAGTACTAAAATTCTAATACATGCGATACCCAGATAATGGTATTGATTTATTTTACTGCATGATTATATGATTTGAAATGGGTGTGGTATAATACAAAATCTTTTTTGAAAATTTAACAAATCTGCCAACGACCCATGGTATAACCTTATATACTAAAAATAAACATTTTTTCTCAAAATTTAAAACATGCGAGTACTAGATAAAAGAACAATCTTTCGAAATCCATTTATAATTTTTTGTGGAAAAGAGTCAATACGTCTAAAATCTGATTTAAAAAAGACATATTTCTGGGTTTCTCCGGTACTACCCTCTTAAGCACCTTGGTTCTGGGTTCAGATGTCAAGGGTTTGAAACTCGGCGAGCGTACAAAAATAATTTTATTAAACCTATTCTTTCAAACATAATTAATAATACTATGTTTTTTATTTTTTTTTTTATTTAGACTTCCACCGTTCATTTTTCTACGAGTGATAAGGTATTAAATATTAAACTAGGCTCACATGACAGTAGGTTCGTAACAAACTTCACGTACTGAAATGGTTTTGCGTAAGGCGCGATCTTAAATTTCAAAAGTACAGACGCTAGAGTATTAATACATCAGATTAAAGCTCTGCAACCGGGCTGGAAAAGAAGAAGATGGAGAGATACGAAATTACGAATGTTAGAGGAGAGCGCTTACATTTACGGCGACAAAATCGATGCGAAAATTGCGAAAATGTTTAATAAAACACGGCTCGTTTAAAATAGAGCAACAATCTTGCAGGCATTATCTTAAACAGCATTTAAAGAAACAATGTGAATTTTTTCATGCATATAACTTGTAAAATAACTGAAACAAACGTGTTTATAATAATTTTTGGAGCATACTTTACGATTTTTTTCTATCGAGGGAATTTTATATAATTTGCGTTTCGGTGCGGGCAATGTCTAGATATTATCTTCAAAAATAACATTTTTTATGAGCTTTAAAACTAACCGTGTTTAAGGGAAATATGTAAGAAATCGGTAGAAATTCGGGTTGCGGTCCCTTAATAATTACACACAGTTACCAAGATATTGTATATCCACAGTAATTTCGTCTGGGATGAAAATTATTCATAACCCTTAGGCCCACCGTTCATGGAGATACTTACAATCTATGTAATTGTGATGAAACCACAAGTACCCTGCTGATATACCACATTTTAATCCTAGTCTCCGTACACGGCGCTATCCGAAATGTACTGAACTTGATCATTTTTCACGTGCAGCCGTGGAGTGAACACGCTGTCATGCGATGTCATATGACTTTTTTCCAACATCAATCCATGCCTTCTCCACTAAATCGTTTCTTACGTATCCTGGTAAAGTATAGTTACGCAAAGCATTTTTTCCACTTCCAGAACAAATCTAACATTACTTTCATGTTCCGACGCCATTTCTGTCAAACGTCAAACGAATAAGTATCAGACACAAATGATGCGAGCGTCGCGTGCGATCAGTCGGTATCGTGATACTGATTGAGAACCGACAGCCACCGCATAGCGCCGTGAACGGGCACCAGCAAAATCGTATGTACCGGGCACCAGCAAAACCAGTATGATACGAGCACGAGGATCAAGTATCTCGTAATTATCTCCGTGAAAGGAGGCACATACTAATAATATCTACAAATATTAAATATATATGAAGGGAAAAAATTTAAATCACGAATTACATGTGCCGTTATTTTATTATTTATTTATGTATTGAATGCCTTTAATTCGACGACCTCCGTAGTACAGTGGGTAAGACTCTTGACTCACAGTCCGGAGGTCGCGGGTTCAAACCCGGCATGCGCAAATAAATTTTATTTGATTAATTTGTGTTATTTCACAATTAATTCATTTAAAATAATATATAGTATATTTGCGGCATGTTCCAGAGTGGAAGATACTATCAGTATCGCCCTGGTGTAAGACCACCATTCAGAATTGAAACGTTGCTTGAAAATGGCTTTAGCCGTGTTTGGTGACCAGATCTGAATAGCCAGGTACTTCCCAACCTTCCTCTTCCCCACATCCTTCCCCTCCCCACTACCTTCAGCCTCACAACATACCCCAATTGGGGATGCCATAGTCTCACTGGCTCCAGACGGGAGCAGTTGAGATTCTTGTGCGGTTATTCACTGTAAAAAAAAAAAAAAAAATTGACATAATTTTGGGGTGATTTTTCACGAAAACGGCGGTGTATAAATTAGCCAAATATTATTATTATACTTTATGATACTTTTATGAATATACACTATAATGTAAAGGAAGGGAACTATGTCACCACCCGGTAGGGAAGCATTGTGAGCCAGGTTAAGGAAGGAACTGTGGCAAGGGATTTAGTAATACGGGTCTTGAAGAGGCCCGGATCACGTGAAGTAGGAAAAACACACGTCGGAAACTCGTTCCACATAACAGCCGACTTATACAAAAAGAAGCGACCCGTTTATGAAGCCGACTTCAACTGTGAACGAGTATTCCACTCGTGTCTGCCAAGTTTCACGCACGCACACCGGTGCACCCGGGATTATTGCTGGTAGCTACTTAGAGAAGGCTCTATTTAAATACCTGTGGAACATACTCAGCATGCCCACATTAGGTCTGTGCATTAGAGATGGCAATCCGCCTGCTAACAACGGATTGATAATCAAAAAGACCGCCCTCTGCACAGAATCAAGTAGGTTGTTACGATGCACAAATAAGCCCCTACTAATTATTCACCCACGCCACTGCACAGACTACAGTTTCGCTCTTTCGCCGCAAGCGCGCCGCGCGCGCTAGTGGAGCCAAATGCGAGCAACGGTCGGCGAAGCCGCCGACTCTCGACACTTCCTAGGCAGAGCGCTCCGCGAACAGTCGATTGTTTTGTTAAGGAGAAATTCTCTCCGCAGGGCACCTTTGTGACCCGAGTCATCCGCGACGCAATATGGCGTCGGGAATTTAATACGCAAATGCGTGTTCTAGATGCTACGGCAGACAAGGCCGAGGCGTAATTTAAAGTACAGTGACAATGTTTACGTGTGTGGGACGTTTCACCTGGAGACTCCTGTTGGAACGAGATCCCCTCTGCTGCGGACGAGGATTGGACCTGCCGCCTCCATCGCAGTAAGCCCCCTTAAATTAATGTGTTCTATTTGCCCTCGCGATTTTACCTGAGCAATGACGACCCCAGAGAGGACAGGTTGAGAGACTTGCCGTGTAGGGACATTCTAGCCAGGAACTGCCTTTTAACCTTGTATTTCTGTGTTTTCCCACAATACATTTTGTTTGTTTTACCTAAATACCGTTCTTTTATTGAGGAGATTGTTCGAGGGTGATCACGGCCAGTATTTCCCCCCATGTAAAACATTCCAAACAGCCTACCGGCGACCACACCACCCTGATGACGAGGGTCTCCCCTGCTTGCCGTTGGTTCGAGCTAGCCGCCTGCAAGGTAGGTCGGAGCCCGCCCTGTGGTGCCGCCCTCCTGGTGGCACCCGGGCCCAGCGAGGTTCTGGTTCCTATACGGGGCGTAGTCCCCGAGCGCAACTCTGACACCATGTAGCCGCTGCCAGGTTGTTAGCAAGGTTTATCAATTATTGTTGGGCTTCAGCCCAGAGGTGGCTCTCAAATTCAATTACTGGGCCTACTTGAGATTTGTGTAGGGTTAGCAGCTGGTCACTATTGAAGAATCTGCAAGCTCTGTACAAGACGCCCAATTTCGTGGAAGCCAGATTTACTCGGGCTTCTATGAAGCCCCGATACTTGAGCGGGTCTGATGTAGTTACTACAAGCATTTCAATGGGGTCTTTATTGAGAAGGGTGCTTCAATTAAATTGCACCAGACTTTCTTAAGTGTTAACCTTCTTTCGGTTATTACAGCCATTTCAGGAACGGAGCATTGACATTCAGGAACATTGTACCTAACATATAGACCAAAAGTGGGGGGGGCAAATATATATATATATATATATTTTAAAGTAAATATAATGAATATCAACATACTATACATAGAAGAAAAAACAGCTAGACACATCTTCGTCAAACTAAAATAATAATAATAATGTGCCAACACGAGACAGACCGTCTACTGCAAATTCGCAAATCTAAATTAATCCAAATAGCCGTACTCCGTAGGTAACCTACTGCGCTAAAACTAATCGTAAATGATCGGTTCTACTTCGAGAGTGTTCGTTATATGAGGCGCTCCTCAAATAAAATTGTTTTTAATTTTTGTAAACAATATTGGGAAAAATATCAAATTTATCCGTTTTTCACTTTTGGCAGATGACATTAAACTCTTATTGAGAATAAGATAATTTAAAGACTTTTGAAAGCTCCAGGAATATATAAACGCAATTATTGACTGGATTTTTGATAATAAACTCGATTTCAACTTCCAAAAATGTTCAATTATGTGCTTTTTGAAGCCAGAAAAGATCACATATTTTAATTATAAAATGAAAGACATGTCATTGAAACACATGGCAAGGACTTATGAATTATGTATGACGCTCGCTGACATTTAATGTTCATATTGGAAAGATGTTGAGTTTTGTCATACACAATTCAAAGGAATTGATCAAACTTTCTATTATAAGGCTTCTTTACTTCAGCTTAGTGCATAGCGTTCTCGAGAGTGGATCTCAGGTATGGGGCCAGAAGACATCGTCTATGTACTAATTAATGGTCGTGAAAAAACAAATAAAAATTTTGCGATACCTCTATATGAGGGAGTTAGGTTTTTACCCATGGCTGTTTCCAACAACATTTATCTCGGGAATGCTGGGTAACTGCCGCCTTAGTTCCAGAAGAGACGTCGCATTACAAGTTATAATTTTCTAAAGTTTTTAAATGGTTTTATATCAGTATCAGATACTATGGCTAAAAAAGGACTCTATGTCCCGGATAATTTCACGCGAGGCCGCCAACACAGGTGCAGAAGTAACCTACTAACGGTGATGGCCCTGGGAAGACTCACTAGGTTAATTAACTACATCACAGGAGTCGTGGATATTTTCCACATAATAATATTTGGCTAATTTATATAGCGCCGTTTTCGCGAAAAATCACCTCAAGGGCGCTGTTGTCCTCACTTATGTTTTAACTACATGTACCTCTCGGAGGCGGGCCCTATCACTGCCTCACTAGCGTATTATTGTACTGCGTTGTGAAGTAGCCGTTGAGTGATTTCTTTATGGTAATAAATAGCTCAACGCGGCGAGCGGTGTCCACGTGTGTCCGGCCGCGTTGTACTGGTGCTGCGAGTTATATTGTTACATCTTGTCTTATACATAAAAATGAATCGCTGAATTTGTTGCTAAGCGCAAATCTTGAGAGCAGCTTAACCGATTTCGCTAATTCTTTTATTACAATATTCCTTGAAGTACGAGGATGGTTCTTACGGAGAGAAAAATTCACTTGTTTGAGAATGACATTTTGCAAAACAATGCTGTTAAATCAGGATTCTATTTTTGAAAATATTTAAGTTGATAAATTTATTTAAAGTAGGTACTCCCCTAAAAGTTTGAATCGAATCAAGAATTTTAGATATTTTATATACATGAAAAAAGGAAATTTGAATAAAAATGTTTAAAAACTGAATGTACTGGGATTATATATATTTAACGCGGGAGGAGAGTTGGCGGGACGAGGGAGCGGGAAAGGGAAGAGGGAAGACGGGGAAGGTGGAAGGGGAACGCGGGAGGGGAAGGGGACGTATGAGGGGGGAGGGGAACTCAGGAGGGGGTTCGCGGGACGTTGGAAGGGGGGGGGGGGGAATGGAGTGGGGAGAGGGAAGGTAAAGGTGACGGAGTGAGAACGGGAGAAAAAAAGGGGAGGCGGAAGGGGAACGGGACGAATGGGAAAGAACACGCAGGGAGAAACAATTTCTTTATTAAATGGCATAGCAACGCATGCCGGGACCAGCTAGTAATAATATATACTAGGTTTTGCCCGTTGCAGCGGCAACTAACGGGTTAAAACACTATGCGATTTGACGTGTGAACGTGGATGAAGCGAGGAGCGGGTGTGTGTTAAATTAAATACATGAAGAAACCTGAGGTTACAGTGACCTTGCATGTCGGGTACCCGTTGTGTATAATGTTATGTAGTGCAGCGCTTGCATTAAAATGTAATTTCCCAGGAATTGGAATGGAACCATTACAGTTAAGTTGACCCCGAGGTTACAGTGACCTTGCAACGCATGCCGAGTAACCGTTGTATATCATGTTATATATTGCAGGCACTTGCTTTAAAATGTTATTTCCCGGGAATTGGGATGGAACCATTACAGTTAAGTTGACCCCGAGGTTACAGTGACCTTGCAACGCATGCCGTGTACCCGTTGTATATTATGTTATAAATTGCAGGCGCTTGCATTAAAATTTTATTTCCCGGGAATTGGGATGGAACCATTACAGTAAAGTTGACCCCGAGGTTACAGTGACCTTGCAACGCATGCCAGGTACCCGTTGTATATAAGATTCTCCCAGCCAGATTCTCCCAACCTTTCGCTTTGCACCGCATTGTGAGGAATAGATTCATACGTCCGTTACTCCTGGCCACACTGACCCCCAGATTCCTACCCACCCCTCATACCCTTTTCCTTCCCATATTTTCTTCTCCTTCCTTTCCCTTAAAAAACCCTCCGCACAGCATCCTCAAAGATGACATAGCCCCTTAGGGAAATTGTTTTCCTCGGTTCCTCCTGCGTGGTTGTTAAAAAAAAACTTCCATTTTTCAAGTTAAGCTTAACGTTTTGTGAAAGTTCTGTTCAAATTCTATTCGAGTTCTGTAATTATTTATGATACCATAATTATTGGAAGGCTGTTTATCTCTCCAGCCAGATTCTCTCAACCCTTCGCCTTGCACCGCAGTGTGAGGAATAGATTCATACGTCCGTCACTCCTGGCCACACTGACCACCAGATTCCTACCCACCCCTCATACCATTTTCCTTCCCACATCTTCTTCTCCTTCCTTTCCCTTAAAAAACCCTCCACACAGCATCCTCAAAGATGACATAGGCCCCTAGGAAAATTGTTTTCCTCGGTGCCTCCTGTATGGAGCTAATGTAAAAAAAAAAGTTTAGCAATGCATAATTTCATGATGCCAGAGCTCAATATTGTATATAGAAACCAATTAATGGTTCCCGGGGTGGCGATTCCAATTCCACGTTGAATGATTATCATTAAAATGCAAAATACAAAAAAAGCGCTATGTAAATTTCATATTTTTGGAAAAAATGATCCCATTCAACTTCTAGTAATTTCATCACATATTTACAAAAAAAAAAACATACACAATATCATCAGAAGATTCTGAGTCGTTATGTGCAGTAGCCTACTCAGATTCTGAGTAGGTACCCACACATCTGTAAAAAAAAGTGATTAAAAATTTATAAAATTTAGTATATCCGAATGTAAATGAAGCAATCTACGCTTTTTTCCGATGCGTAAAACAAAAACTTTAGCATTTCATTTGGACAGAAAATAAGATAAAAGTTCTCTCATACCTAGTACCTACCTACTAACACACAATATATCCGTGTTCCTAAAACGTATTTTCACAAAACAAATAATTGCACCAACCAATTACCCATGTAATGTAATTTTAGTTAAATGTACAGAATAAATAGTTCCAATACACGTAGGTACTGAAGCATTTTTGAAAATT
Source organism: Limnephilus marmoratus (assembly GCA_917880885.1). Taxonomy (NCBI): domain Eukaryota; kingdom Metazoa; phylum Arthropoda; class Insecta; order Trichoptera; family Limnephilidae; genus Limnephilus; species Limnephilus marmoratus. The sequence goes on along the minus strand of OU862916.1, from coordinate 39,429,521 downwards.
CCATCTTTGATTACTTCCTTTTATTTTATATCATAATTTTAAAGTAAATAAGTTCCTACTCATAGTGAATATTGTCATTTGAATTAATAAGCAATAACATCTCTATGCGGCCACTCTGATTGGACATCGGAATAGAATTCCAATCTCTCTCCTGATTGGCTGAAAGCTAAAAAAGATAGGGTCCGCCAATATTTCCTTACTCATTTTTAACAAACACAATTTGATGAACAAAAAATTTATTTTTTTTAAATCGACCCTTTGATTTTATTTTTTGAAAATATCATCTATCAAGTGTCCACCTTTCAAATTTAGCCACGCCAATACTATTTTCGTAATAAATAGTTATTCAGAACGAAAAATGTATTGAAATTTTAAAAAAAACTACGTATCTCATTTTGAAAACAAATTATACGCTGCGAAAATCTTTGTCGCAACGGCCCGACTCCATTTTCTAAAAACAAAAAAAAATAAGAAAACATTATTAATACTATTACAAATTTAATCAATATATTTCCAACGGTATTTTTTTTACCACCCTGCACTTACATTCGTAAACTGGCACGCAACGAAAATCGGCATTATTTTAGTGAGAACGCATTAAGTACCTACCTATCCTGTAATAAATAACATTCTATGGCGCCTTTATTTTCTTGATATGTTGACCATCTTGAGTTTGAGTGATTTAAATGAAAGAACATTCTTCATAAGCCGGTAGGTACCTACCTCGAACATACCGGGAAAAATAATATTGGTGTAGGTAGGTACCTACGCTTATTCTCAATAAATACTTGGCGAATTTACAATAATTCAATGGAACGGTAGGTACCTATCGCGTTATAAATTGTGTTTTTTTAAATTTTCATATGGCCAGCGATTTTTACACTCTCGAAGAATTTACGAACACGTTTTTGACATGAAAATGTGTAATATTTGGCAGCATCTCCTGACATATTGTATATGAGAATCATATGTATTATTGTTATTAAAAGTTGCGGAATCTTTCCGGCTATCGTATTTTTAAAAAACATCTAGCCCGGAATCGGTTTTTCGGCGGCAATGTCGTTTTCCGAAAAACAACGACCCAAACCGCCGAGAGTTCCGTTTTGTTAGGCTAAAACTTTGACATCTGAGATCCTGACCTATGTCAAGTCAATAGTCCTAGCATTTTCCTTTGTGAAATAAGCGGGTTTTTTCGTCATTTTTTTTTTTCAAACGCCATCTGTCGGCGGGAAATACAACCGAGCCGGATCGAGTGATTCGAGTAGAGCTTCTAGTTTTCGCCGCCGATTCGTATAGAAGAATAAATCCCTGTATATATTTCATTTTGTCGAAAAAAATATACTCCCAGCTTCTTGTCTGAATTTGCTTCAACCGAAAGTGAACCTTAAGGTGGGTGAAACGTAAAGGGCAGAGTGGTCGTTTTTCGCGTCAAGGAAAAAGTGCGCGGTCGATAAACTGTGTATTAATATATACTAGGTTTTGCCCGTTGCAGAAGCAACTGACGGGTTAAGACACTATGCGATTTGACGTGTGAACGTGGATGAAGCGAGGAGGAGTGTGTGTTAAATTAAATATATGAAGAAACCTGAGTTCACAGTGGCCTTGCAACGCATGCCGGGTACCCGTTGTATATAATGTTATGTAGTGCAGCGCTTGCATTAAAATGTAATTTCCCAGGAATTGGAATGGAACCATTACAGTTAAGTTGATCCCGAGGTTACAGTGACCTTGCAACGCATGCCGAGTAACCGTTGTATATCATGTTATATATTGCAGGCACTTGCTTTAAAATATTATTTCCCGGGAATTGGGATGGAACCATTACAGTTAAGTTGACCCCGAGGTTACAGTGACCTTGCAACGCATGCCGTGTACCCGTTGTATATTATGTTATAAATTGCAGGCGCTTGCATTAAAATTTTATTTCCCGGGAATCGGGATGAAACCATTACAGTAAAGTTGACCTCTAGGTTAAAGTCGCCTTGCAACGCATACCGGGTACCCGTTGTATATAATTTTATATAGTGCAGGTGCTTGCATTATAATGTAGTTTCCCGGTACTTGGGATGGAACCATTATAATTAAGTTGACCCCGAGGTTACAGTGACCTTGCAACGCATGCCGGGTACCCGTTGTATATACTGTTATATAGTGCAGGCGCTTGCATTATAATGTAGTTTCCCAGGACTTCGGATGGAAACATTACAGTTTTATTGACCCCGAGGTTAAAGCGGCCTTGCAACGCATGCCGGGTACCCGTTGTATATAATTTTATAAAGTGCATAATTTTATAATGTTGTTTCCCGGGACTTGGTAGGGAACCATTACGGTTTAGTTGACCCCGAAGTTAAAGTGGCCTCGCAACGCATGCCGGGTACCCGCTGTATATAATTAATTTATTTACGCACAAATAGTCCATTAACAATAACAATCGGTTGCACGGTTTAGCAGTGCAAAATTTCATTATGCCGGAGCTCACTATTGTAGTTGTATTGTATTTCATTTTGCAAGTGTAAGTACTAAGTAGGTACTTTGTTGTAATATTTCACCAAAACGACGTCATTATGCTGTTGAGCATAAAATAATTTTCACTATAAATAAATTCATTCAATATCATGTTTTGATTTTTAAATGAAAAAAGTCCCTGGAAGTAAGTACCTGCCTAGAACACGCGTAATTATTTTTTTTATTTAACAATGTCCAAATAGAACACACTTAAAAATAAAATAAAATAATTAATAAAAAAAATTGACAATTCTTTAAATTTTTCTAGTAAATTTTCAGTTCTATAAAGTTCCGTTCGAGTTCTGTAATTATTTCAGTTTTGTGATGTAACTGGTCTGTAATGATAAAACAATAGAATTTGAGTAGAACCATCACAGAACGTGAAAATTAACTTAAAAAAAGTTCCATTATTCTGTATCATCGAAACAACCTTACCGTAGTATTTATTGCATTAAAACCTAATTCGTTGTGTAGGTACCCATTCAGGTAGGTACCTGCGCATTTCCTTAGATTCCGGCAATCTTAGCTTTTTTCATCATATTTGCAATACTACCGAAATAAGTAGGTACCTACCCCGAATGAAAAACGTATTAATTTGAACTGGCCAGGAATATTTAAACTTCCGATGGAATCTGTGAGCGCGTATTTTGATGATTTTTTTTCGGAAAATTTCGTGTTTCGTCAGCATCTCCTGACGTATTTTATATGAGAATCATATGTTTTATTGGTGTTAAAAGTTGCGGAATCTATCCGGCTATCGTATTTTCAAAAAACATCTAGCCCGGAATCGGTTTTTCGGCGGTAATGTCGTTTTCCGAAAAACAACGACCGAAACCGCCGAGAGTTCCGTTTTGTTAGGCTAAAAATTTGACATCTAAGATTTTGACCATAGACCTAGCATTTTCCTTTGAGGAAAATGCTAAGTCTTTTTTTGTCATTTTTTTTTTGAAACGCTATCTGTCGGCGGGAAATACAACCGAGCCGAATCGAGTGATTCGAGTAGAGCTTCTAGTTTTCGCCGCCGATTCGTATCGGAGAATAAATCCCTGTATATATTTCATTTTGTCGAAAAAAATTTGCTTACAGTTTTCAGTCCCAATTTGCTTCAACCGAAAGTGAACCTTGAGGTGGGTGAAACGCAAAGGGCGTACTGGTCGTTTTTGCGTCAACCAAAAAGTGCGCGGAAAAAGACCTCTCCCAAAACCAAACAATACTATATATATATGCAACATCCTAGTAAAATATGAAAATATTCATGGGTAATATTTAAATTGAAGTAACTTCACAATTATTTATAATTTTCTAACACTAACATATCTTTTTGGCCTTCTCAACTCATTTTTTTAGGGGAGGCACAACTTCCCCTGCCTCACAATACAAACTGCCAGTGATACGACTCCCAGCGGATTTTAGCAATTAGCTCTTGAAATTGAGACAGATTAAACAAATTATGATCATTACAAGAGTTTCGCAATAAATCAATAAGTCATTGCTTTCAGGATTAAACTTTTCGGTATTTCTCTATTAAAACGTCCGCCGCCTTTTATTTTCGATAAATATAATACACTTGAAAGTTTTGCAATTAAGAAAATTGAAAACGATATCGTCGCCCGAGGCTGGGTTCTGATTAATTAAAAATTAAAGAATAAATTAATTATTATTTTAAATAAGTTATTCTTAAATTCAATCACTTCAACTTGGCCTGAGGCGACAATTGAATAAAGAACAAAGCCGATAATATTATTGCCGTAACATCTGCGTAGTACAATTTTCTTGTGTACCGTAAAATGGTTTAATCTGTTAATTACCGTAAATGTTTTGTGACGAGAAATGTGTCGTATTTATTGCACATGTTTAAACTATCGAAATATATATTAAAAAAAAATGTTGTGTTTGTTGAATTAAAATACATAAAACCATGGATCGAAGTCACCTTTATACCTTTTTTAAGATTATTGCAAAGATTCGCCAATCTCAAACAGTATATTTGCACCACGTTCCAGAGTTGAAGATTCTCAGTATCGTCGTGGTATAAGACCACCATTTAGAATTTAAACATTGCTTAAGCCGTGTTTGTTTCTGAAAATTTTATTTAGATGTACGTAAATTTTTTCATTCATTTTAGCAAATAGTTTAATTGCTTAATGCTTTAACACTTTGATAATATCATTCATGTATATAATGAACAATAATGGACCTAAGACAGAACCCTGTGAAACGCCTTTATTAGTACTATATGGTTCATATGTTATACCACCATATTTTGTTATTTGTGTTCTTTCTGATAGGTAATCAACAAACCATTTATGTTTTTTACCATTAATTTCAATGTTTGGTGACAATTTGATGACAGTTTGGTGAACAGCCAGGTACTTCCCGAATATATCACAACTAGAAAGTATTATAATCGTTGAGGAATTTATAAAATGTGCAAGGCATGTGGGTTTTTTTTTTTTACTTTAGAGTTGGCAACCCTGAGTGGTAGAGGAGGATCTCCTGACCAGAACGAGCATAAATATAAAAAAAATTGTAAACATAACTACTAGTATCTAATTTATTTGTGTTCTTATTATTTTCCCGCTAATAATGGAACAGTTGTTGAAATCCTTTGTCGTACAACATCTGATCGGAATTTCCATGAAAATCAGCTGAATGATTAATGAAATGATTTTTTCAAAGATATTAAATAGAATCTTTGAAGAGGGAATTACCCCTCTTCCCGACATACGACCGAGCTGAAACTCGGCAGATATACTCGCTGTCAATAACAATGCATTCTTTCAACTTTTAGTGGAAATAACGCACACAGACACATATATATACATTTCTCTGAAAATCAATGATACTTCAGCAGTTTAATAAATGTAGTGGATGTCGGTCTTATTAAATCGGGATTTGGATCAGCTCGCAATGTCTTTCACTCCTGTGCAAGGGTAGGAAGATTAAATCCGAGGTCAAACAAAAAAAATAGAAGTATTGTCGAAAAAAACTTTATTTTTTAATGGCTGATTTTTAAAAGTTTCGCAGCTTCCCTGGCCCGCGTGTTTTGCCGCACATGTAACTAAAAATTAGAGTATTTTGGGAAAACTTTGACCTTGAAGTTCAACAGTCGGTGCATGCCCGCCAAGCTCTAAAATTTGCATAATTGCCAGACAGTGGCAGTTATAAAGTTGGATGTTCAAGTACTCGGATTTAGATAATCCATTTAAGTAAATCAGATTTTTTCGTGGGAATGTAAACATTTTTTTTTCATATATTTCTTACATTTTTTTAGTCTTGGTTAATTGATGAACGGTTTGTTCAGTTTCAATTTGGTATGTCATACAGCACAAGAATTCAAACCGCCTAAAACTTGTCACTCCGTGAAAATGTTTCTGAAAAAGAAATGAGATTTGAAAATTGAAAATTGGGAAGATGGTTAAAGCTCTTTCTTTCGCTGATATTATCAATGGTGATTCCTTATAAGGACGAAACTGGACGAATTATTGTGCCAGTAAAAATTTTATGTAATCCTCCGAGCTGTTTAACTCAAGAACGAGTCCTAGCGACGACCCGTTCTTATGTGATAAATGACAATTGGACTGAGCAGTACTATAATCTCTGTAAATCACAAAATCGCACAAGCGATAAAGTAGGTACCGAATGGATTAGAAATGTGTGAAAATTATTTAATTAATGGATTAAAAATGTGATTTTTTGGTCTATTTTTTCGTCGAATGTCACAACTTTTCAAGTTTACAAACATTAAAAAGGTAATTTGGAATGATCTTGGAATTTAGTTTTTAATAATACTTTCAGCTTCACAAATTATACAATTATAATATTCTGTTATTTTTAACTGCGCTAGTACCTTCTATCGCAAGTACCTATGCCAAATTTTAATAAACGTAACAATTATTATAAGCAATAATTGTCAGCCTGAAACACTCATTTACATTGAAAAATCTTCCGAGAAAAGATACTTGCCGCCAACGGGACTTGAACCCGTGTCCTTCTGATTGCCGGTCGGATGCTCTGACCACTGAGCTATGGCGGCTTATCAAATACCCGCCAAATAATTCAATATATACTAGTGTTTCATTCAACAATTACTGCTTATTATATTTTTTCCACCTGAAAACAACCAACTTTATTTTTGCGAGAGAGACATTGTTAGTGTTAAATCCCTCGCTAGGTGGCGTCGAGACAAATTATGTCTGCATTTATTGGGGAAATACTTAAACTTGCCAAATATTAATTATTATTTTTTAATTTATAAACTAACGTTTAGACAAGATTAGTTAGTTAGTTATCATTTATTCTAATCTCGATGTGTAGATCCTCTTCCTCTTACCTTAAACTTTCGCGTCTATGCCACCTCTTACTAAAATATTGCAATAAAATGTCTGTCTATAATCTCTTTTGTCTGTGGCCGTGTCAAACTTTCTCTTTTGTGTTTATAAAAAGGCGTGTTTGGATTTTGCTTGTCACTTATTAACATTCTCTCTTGTTATTCTTCTCGATTTGCTAAACTCTAAGCCGTAAATCAAATCGTCTTTCGCTTTTGTAACTTTAATTAGTCTAAATTATTGTCGTCAGTCAAGTGCTCAGACCAAAACTACTCTGTACAAAATTTTTCACCAGAATAAACAGAATCATATCCAGTACAAAACACAAGTGTTTTTACTATACAAGGATAACCTCAAACTCAACAAACTTTACTCTCTCATCTCAATGTACGTTACATGGTGTGGAACAGAAGGAAGCCTATAAAGTAGCTCAACCTTACAACCTGACTGCAGACTATCTGGAGAGAACCACACCTGAACTACGCAGTGTGTGCTTATTTACTTCGAAGCGAAACCGTGTCGCCAGCTCCACTAACTTTCACTGGTACAAAATAACCATGATAAGCAGTGGCGTCATTGCGGAACGGAATAGAAAGCTCACTAAATCGTGGTATATATGCTAGCCAGGGGCCAGTCCGTTTTTTATTAATCCTGCGAGATGGGGGTGGAAAATTGTTACACGGAGGTGGGGGCCGGGTAATTGTTACCGGAATAAACAATGTCACATATTTCAGTATCTATTTAAGAAAATTAATATTATTCGTTACGAGCATTATGTTAGTGTTATCAATTTAATAGGACACCAAAAAAATCTTAGAAATAAACTCTTAATCATGTGAACAAGGCTTTCAAACTTAATGTATAAAAAATCAACAAATGTTGGCTTCTTCTGGCAAAATCAAAGTTAAATATAACAATAGGCCACTTGCATGGACTTCATAACGACTTGGAAAAAATCGTGTGGATAGAGTTTTTGAAAATGAAATGAAAATGTTAGTAAAATTTTTTAGATATGTACAGTTTTTTTTATTTTTAAATAAATAAATCCATTATTTGGGCTCGTGACGTCACTACATGAAAATGTCCCGTCGCCGAAAATGTTCCTATTAATTTTATAAAATTCCACACTGATTTATTTTTTTATATGGCATCACTTTGATTTCAGGCGAATTTTTGAATTCGTGAAGATGATGTCGGTACATGTTTTAGAGGTATATTGATTATGGTGCTGATTTAAAAAAAAATAAAATTTTATAATATTCTTATTTTTATTACAATTTACAATTTCAAGTATATTACATTGAATTTAGTAATATAGACGCTGTACATTATAATGATTTATGATCAATAAGATGGATCAAAGAAAAAAATATTTATGAGATGTAATATTTTTGGTATGCCTCGTTATTCTCCTGTGCCATTCGTGTGGAAAACGTTCTTTTTTTTTAAATGATTTTCGGCTATGTAATTATCGTTTTTTCACACCTATAAAATTATGTCCCGTCTTTCCGGTTTATAAAAAATGGTCTGATTTTTCGGTTTGAAATTTTCAAAAAATCCCCAGGGTTTCAAAAATACGATAAAAAAAATTAAAAAAATACAGAATGTCTTAGAATATTTGCCTGAACCGGAAGAAAATTTAAAAAAATGTGATGCAAGTGGCCTATTATCAGTCTTCAATCTTTTAAATGTTCCGTTTATGAATCTACTAACATAAACAATTACGGAAACCATCGAAAACCATAGAATGTCGAAAACACTAAATAACATCATCATTATTGCTACAATCCTCACAGAAAGAAAAGTTACACCGAATATGGTCATGGGTAATAATTACCTTTTTCAAGTTTTGGCACCTGCAGCTTACAACGCGGCTAATTTCGCGCCAGAAACTTGTCGAGGCACTTAATAACTCCAGCTATTGAGAAAAGCGGCAACGTCGCATAAATGGTTTTAAAATTATAGACAAACTTAAAAAAGATGAGCAAACGTATTGACCGCCAAGATCTAGACAAACCTAATCCCATGAATCCGGGCACCCGAACCACTTGGGGTGACCTGTGGCAGAAGTGTTCCTTATCCGATAAGTGGTTCCCGGGAAGCGGTGCCCATACCCGCCTCCCAAATTGAAATGTTAGACAATTTTTAGACCGATAGTTCTTAACCTTGTTGGAGGTACTGAGCCCGACCCTTCTTAATTGAAAAAATGGTTTTTGCAGTTTCAAAATCTAGATATATATTTAAATACAGGTACACAAAATGAAAAAAACCATTAAAGAACAAAACCATTAAGAACAAAGAACAAAACCATTAAAACGTTATTTTGACACAAAACCAAAACATAATAATGAATATCATATGAGTCGGGGGTGTGTCTTGACCTCCGCCGAACCCGCGAAACTGATTCACTGAATCAGATTAAGAACCACTGATTTAGACACGCTCTCTTAAACTTTGGTGACAGAATGAGGAAGCGCAACGGAAGGGCCTCCTGTGTGGAAATAATGTCAATAATAATTACAGTAAATATCTGAATTTGAAATTTATAGCATTTTTTCTCTATTTAAAAATTCTAAATACAATATGTTCTTAGTGATAATGTGTAAATAATATATTTTTTTAAATATATATATATATATCTAAAATATATGAATCCCTGTTTCCCTTGGTTACGCCATAACTTCAGAACGATTTTACCCATTTCATTCATCTTTTTTTAAATTTATTAAAACTTAGAAGGTTCTTACGGAAGAAAAGTTAAGTAAATTGCGCAGAAAATTGAATAATTTCAAAAAACTTAACGACTATTTTAACTTCGCACGTTTGACAGTTCGCGCGTTTGATGAAATTGAATTTAGCAGGCAGCTGTGTTTTTGTATTAAAAGAATTGTCTATGGATTTTTTAAATTATAGATATTTTAAATAGGTATCTATGATAGGTAACAAATTTGATTGATTGTTCTTATAATATACAAAAATGAATATTTGTAGTATACGAAAAATTAATATTTGAATAAAATAATTGTAATAGGTGGCACGCTAGCTGCTTTGGACTGAATATATTTTTATTTTTTTTATTTATTTTAGGGAAAGTTGACAGCAAATCTGAGATTACACAATAAAACAATAGTAAGGTAGTTAATTATGCCAATTATGAACTTTCCACTTATGATAGTGAATGAATAATAAAGTAAGACATTCTAACATTGTAAGGGTGTTTTCTTAAATTAATTTTTTTTTTTACAAATATGAAAGGGGAGGGGGGAGGAGGAAAATGGAATTGGGATTAAGAGGCAAAGGATGGGAATATATAGGGATTAAACTTTCTAGTTTGAGTCATGTTGCTTAGTGAGTTTTCGTTTTATGTCATGTAAAGTCTCGTTAAAAATGTCAATGTGGAAATAATTTAAGTTAAATGAATGTGTGGATCTATAGATAAATGAGTTATGTTTGGAGTTGGTCTTGCAAAGAGGGAGATTAAAAGTAAGTGACTGTCTTCTGTTGCGATTTGGAACATGGAATGATAGGCGTTGAAGAAGATCAGGACTATCAATTAGGTTACGTTTAATTTTAAATAACATAACCGTATCTTCTATATTTCTTCGGCATGTTAACGTCTGCATATTGAAGAACTTTGCAGAGTCTTCATTACTAACGTGAGATCGAAAAGAACTAAAGTTAAGGTACCTTAAGAATCTATTTTGAACACTTTCGATTCTATTTTTGTGTATTGCATAGCCTGGGTTCCACACTTGAGATGCGTATTCAAGTATACTACGAACGTATGAGATGTATAGTATTTTGAAAGTAATAAGATCTTTGAATTGTTTACAAGAACGGATTATGAAACCAAGCATAGAAGATGCATTAGTGACTATGTGGTCGATATGTTTATTAAAATTCAGTTTACTATCAAGTACAACCCCAAGGTCAATTTCTGATTTGATGGTTAATGGTTGATGATTAATTGAGTATTCGTGGATAAAAATGTTTTTATTTCTGGTGAAGCGCACGACGAAGCACTTGGATATATTTATTTCCAGACAATGGGCATTACAGTACGTGTTCAAACGTTGCAAATCATCTTGCAGCTTCTGACAGTCCTCGATTGAGTTTATAGGTGAAAAGATTTTCATGTCATCTGCATTCAGGATGGTCTGCGAGTTTAAAAAACAGTTACCAACATCATTGATGGAGTGTGGGACGGGGGAGGGGGAGAGGGGAGAGGGTAGGTATGTAGGCGGAACGCGGGATGGGAAGGGGATGCGGGAGGGGAACGGGGACGCACGGGAAAGGACATGCAGGGAGAAACAATTTATTTCTTTGAATATGGCTCTGCAACGCATGCCCGGAAACAGCTAGTATAATAATAAAATACAGCTTTTACGGTCCACGAACAAACATTTCATATGCTTTTAGCATGTTATTGAGACAATCGAAAATATTATTTTTATCGATTGTGATTCAGAAAATAAGGGTTTACAGAAGGTTCATTCTCGCAATCACCTATTATTGAGAGGATTCAAATCCAAAATTAAATTCAACGATGTGAAAATATTATGAATAAAATAATAGTCCTCGACGCTAAATCCTTCGAAGCCAAAGCCGACCCTTTATTGATTAATTATCCAGAAGGCTTTTGATCTGTCGAAAATCTCCCTTTAATCACCCCGTTACAAATTAACAATTCTCCTGTTTCAACTAGTATTTTAGCGTTCGCTTTTTAATGGTCTTTGAGGGAAAATATTTAATCTGGCAACACAAAATTTAATCTGCCGCAAATAAATGAAAAATGTGTTCTTTAATAATCTATGTGAAAAATCGACTGATAAATGATGCGATCACGACGGAAAAGTAGTAACTGGAGTAAATGGCTGGAATTTAAGGGATTTTTAAATGCACTCCACAAAATTACTTTCATTATTTAAAAACAGTATGTACGCGTGAAAAATGTGTTACTTGTGTTGTTAGATATTATGATTTAAGATTTTTGCGGCCGTATTATTTTGTTTTATTTTTTTGATATTACGCCGCGATGCGCTACCTCCTTTAGCCAACGTTTCATGCAGCTTTATAGTTTCTTGACCGGGCCGATGTTTAATTACAGAATTTTTAAACTGACAAGTAATTACGGATGTGTAGTTACAGATGTGTAATTATGGATTATTAGTTTACAGATGTGTAAATACAGGTGTGTAATTATTTATTTATTTATTAATTAATTAATTAATTAATTAATTAATTAATTAATTAATTAATTAATTAATTAATTAATTTGTTTGTTTGTTTGTTTGTTTGTTTGTTTGTTTGTTTGTTTGTTTGTTTGTTTGTTTGTTTGTTTGTTTGTTTGTTTGTTTGTTTGTTTGTTTGTTTGTTTGTTTGTTTGTTTGTTTGTTTGTTTGTTTGTTTGTTTGTTTGTTTGTTTGTTTGTTTGTTTGTTTGTTTGTTTGTTTGTTTGTTTGTTTGTTTGTTTGTTTGTTTGTTTGTTTGTTTGTTTGTTTGTTTGTTTGTTTGTTTGTTTGTTTGTTTGTTTGTTTGTTTGTTTGTTTGTTTGTTTGTTTGTTTGTTTGTTTGTTTGTTTGTTTGTTTGTTTGTTTGTTTGTTTGTTTGTTTGTTTGTTTGTTTGTTTGTTTGTTTGTTTGTTTGTTTGTTTGTTTGTTTGTTTGTTTGTTTGTTTGTTTGTTTGTTTGTTTGTTTGTTTGTTTGTTTGTTTGTTTGTTTGTTTGTTTGTTTGTTTGTTTGTTTGTTTGTTTGTTTGTTTGTTTGTTTGTTTGTTTGTTTGTTTGTTTGTTTGTTTGTTTGTTTGTTTGTTTGTTTGTTTGTTTGTTTGTTTGTTTGTTTGTTTGTTTGTTTGTTTGTTTGTTTGTTTGTTTGTTTGTTTGTTTGTTTGTTTGTTTGTTTGTTTGTTTGTTTGTTTGTTTGTTTGTTTGTTTGTTTGTTTGTTTGTTTGTTTGTTTGTTTGTTTGTTTGTTTGTTTGTTTGTTTGTTTGTTTGTTTGTTTGTTTGTTTGTTTGTTTGTTTGTTTGTTTGTTTGTTTGTTTGTTTGTTCGTTCGTTCGTTCGTTCGTTCGTTCGTTCGTTCGTTCGTTCGTTCGTTCGTTCGTTCGTTCGTTCGTTCGTTCGTTCGTTCGTTCGTTCGTTCGTTCGTTCGTTCGTTCGTTCGTTCGTTCGTTCGTTCGTTCGTTCGTTCGTTCGTTCGTTCGTTCGTTCGTTCGTTCGTTCGTTCGTTCGTTCGTTCGTTCGTTCGTTCGTTCGTTCGTTCGTTCGTTCGTTCGTTCGTTCGTTCGTTCGTTCGTTCGTTCGTTCGTTCGTTCGTTCGTTCGTTCGTTCGTTCGTTCGTTCGTTCGTTCGTTCGTTCGTTCGTTCGTTCGTTCGTTCGTTCGTTCGTTCGTTCGTTCGTTCGTTCGTTCGTTCGTTCGTTCGTTCGTTCGTTCGTTCGTTCGTTCGTTCGTTCGTTCGTTCGTTCGTTCGTTCGTTCGTTCGTTCGTTCGTTCGTTCGTTCGTTCGTTCGTTCGTTCGTTCGTTCGTTCGTTCGTTCGTTCGTTCGTTCGTTCGTTCGTTCGTTCGTTCGTTCGTTCGTTCGTTCGTTCGTTCGTTCGTTCGTTCGTTCGTTCGTTCGTTCGTTCGTTCGTTCGTTCGTTCGTTCGTTCGTTCGTTCGTTCGTTCGTTCGTTCGTTCGTTCGTTCGTTCGTTCGTTCGTTCGTTCGTTCGTTCGTTCGTTCGTTCGTTCGTTCGTTCGTTCGTTCGTTCGTTCGTTCGTTCGTTCGTTCGTTCGTTCGTTCGTTCGTTCGTTCGTTCGTTCGTTCGTTCGTTCGTTCGTTCGTTCGTTCGTTCGTTCGTTCGTTCGTTCGTTCGTTCGTTCGTTCGTTCGTTCGTTCGTTCGTTCGTTCGTTCGTTCGTTCGTTCGTTCGTTCGTTCGTTCGTTCGTTCGTTCGTTCGTTCGTTCGTTCGTTCGTTCGTTCGTTCGTTCGTTCGTTCGTTCGTTCGTTCGTTCGTTCGTTCGTTCGTTCGTTCGTTCGTTCGTTCGTTCGTTCGTTCGTTCGTTCGTTCGTTCGTTCGTTCGTTCGTTCGTTCGTTCGTTCGTTCGTTCGTTCGTTCGTTCGTTCGTTCGTTCGTTCGTTCGTTCGTTCGTTCGTTCGTTCGTTCGTTCGTTCGTTCGTTCGTTCGTTCGTTCGTTCGTTCGTTCGTTCGTTCGTTCGTTCGTTCGTTCGTTCGTTCGTTCGTTCGTTCGTTCGTTCGTTCGTTCGTTCGTTCGTTCGTTCGTTCGTTCGTTCGTTCGTTCGTTCGTTCGTTCGTTCGTTCGTTCGTTCGTTCGTTCGTTCGTTCGTTCGTTCGTTCGTTCGTTCGTTCGTTCGTTCGTTCGTTCGTTCGTTCGTTCGTTCGTTCGTTCGTTCGTTCGTTCGTTCGTTCGTTCGTTCGTTCGTTCGTTCGTTCGTTCGTTCGTTCGTTCGTTCGTTCGTTCGTTCGTTCGTTCGTTCGTTCGTTCATTCATTCATTCATTCATTTATTTATTTATTTATTTATTTATTTATTTATTTATTTATTTATTTATTTATTTATTTATTTATTTATTTATTTATTTATTTATTTATTTATTTATTTATTTATTAGTAAGGGACAAACAGCTTATACATAAAACATTAAGATAAAAATATACATTGTTAAATCGAGTCAAGCCAAAAAAGTCTCCTATGTTTAAGTTGATTGGAGATAGAGTTTTATTACATATTAAAATTAATTTGAGGTGAGGAGGAGAGAAAGGGGAATAAAGGAGGAGGATAGGAGATGCTCCGGATACTTTTCACACTCGTATTAATTTTCGATCGTACGTGTTACTTCTAATCGATATTTCTGTAGTGTATGGCTAAAAATGTCTATATTTTGAAATTTCGTGTTATCTTGCGCACACATACGGGGAATTGTTGAATTTTTTCTAATGTTAGTTCTACATGTAGGCAAATGAAACAAATGGGATTGCCGAGTTGATCTTGACGGAATATGAATATTTATTAAGTTGGTTAGCTCTGGAGAGTCCAGCCATTATTAACAATTTTAAATAATAAAGTTTGGTCAAAAATTAAACGTCGTGTATAAAGGGAGTTGAAATTGTGGTAATTAATAGATTCGTTGTAATTTAACCCTTAGAAGACGGGTTTTATTTTGTAAATATTTAAAACCAAACATTATATTGAAAATTATATTTGAAATAATTGACAGGTTTCTTCAATATCAACTTTTTTGCTTTCGAACTTTCATGGACAGGAACAAAATGCATTAAAAATTCTAAAACCTAGCTCTACACTCACAAATTGGAGTTCATTTGTAGATGTAGTCATGATTTCACTGCACTGCTATTGTAGTGTGTCGTATCCTAGGGGTTAAGAAGTGTAATTTTTGTTTATAATTTATGTGGTTAAAATTTTTTTTTTAATTTTTTCGATTCTATCAATGTGAGCTTGGTAGAAAGGAGTCCAGATTGGTGTGCAGTGTTCTAAGTGGGGACGGATGAACGCTGTGTAAAGGGAATATAGAGTCTTAAGGTTGCGAAAAGGTTTCGTTATTCGAATAATAAATCCTAGCATTTTGTTGGCCTTGTTGATGATTTCATCAGTGTGTTGTATAAAATTTAATTTAACATCCAGTAATACCCCAAGGTCCCTGATAGATTCTACTTCTTTGATAAGTGTCCCATTTAATCTATACTCAAAAGGAATTTTATTTTTATTACGTGTAAATGATAATTTTTTGCATTTTGAGGTATTTACTACCAGTTTTTTTGACTCACAGTAGATAAAAAGTCGATTGAGGTCCTCTTGAAGTTTAATGTAATCTTCGATTGATTTGACAACTAGGTATATTTTTTTATCGTCTGCATAAGCTAGGTAATTGGCGTGTAAAAAACATTTGTGAATATCATAAATATACACATTAAATAATAATGGCCCTAAATGAGAACCTTGAGGTACACCGGAGGGCACGGAAAAGAAGCTGGACTTAGTACCCTCAACTGATACACATTGAAGTCTACTCCAAAGGTATGAAGTAAGCCACCGAAGTAGGTCAGCGTGGATGCCTAATTGTTTTAGTTTTTTAATTAAAATAAAATGGTTTACCTTATCGAAGGCCTTAGAGTAATCCGTGTAGATTACATCTACTTGGTTTCTATTGTCCATATTGCTCGTTAAATATTCCGTGAAATTTACCAAATTTGTAAGTACCGACCTTTTTTGTAGAAATCCATGTTGTTGGTTTTGTATGTTGCAAACAATTGTTCTATAAATTTGATCGTAGATAATTTTCTCAAAGAGTTTACTAAATACCGTTAGCATTGAGATTGGGCGATAGTTTTCAATGTTGCTTTTTGAACCAGATTTATGAATAGGGATTATAGTTGCTTCTTTGAACTTTGTAGGAAATTTTCCTGCTCCTAGTGACATTCTAAATATGTTAGTTAAGGGGTACGAAAGATTTTTGGCACATTTTGATACAAAGTATGGCGAGATACCATCACTGCCAGCACCCTTACTAATGTCTAAATTCTTCAGGTATTTATTGATTATTAAATAGTTTATTTGTACGTTCCCAATCGGGTTATGATTATTAACGTAGGTAAAATCATCGAATATACTGGGATCATTCGTGTTATTATCGTTTACGTAGGTGGACTGAAAATGTTTAGAGAATAGTTGGCATACTATAGAAGCATACTATATAATGGCATAATATATTATAGAAGTTTAATTACAGAAGTGTAACTACATTGACTAGAGGCTTTTGAGATGTGGTCCTATAGAAGACTATTAGGAATTTCCTGGAGAGACCACATCACAAATGAGGAGGTTCTCCAAAGAATAGAAGGAGGAAGGCACCTGCTCAGGACCTTGTCCGAAAGGCGCGCAAGATGGATCGGCCATGTAATAAGACAAGAAGGCCTCTTGCATGCCATAATGGAGGGTATGACCGAGGGGACAAACGCTAGGGGACGCCCACGCCGAGAGTACCTGGAGGACCTGCTGGTGGACGTGCGCTGCTCATCATATGCAGACTTCAAAAGAGCCGCACAAGACAAGAAAGAGTGGAAGAAACGTATAGATGAAATTGCTGCAAACCAATCTCACGATTTTTTTTTTTTTTTTACAGTGAATACCGCACAAGAATCTCAACTGCTCCCGTCTGGAGCCAGTGAGACTATGGCATCCCCAACTGGGGTATGTTGTGAGGCTGAAGGTAGTGGGGAGGGGAAGGAGGTGGGGAAGAGAAAGGTTGGGAAGTCCTGGCTATTCAGATCTGGTCACTAAACACGGCTAAAGCCATTTTCAAGCAACGTTTCAATTCTGAATGATGGTCTTACACCAGGGCGATACTGATAGTATCTTCCACTCTGGAACATGCCGCAAATATACTATATATTATTTTAAATGAATTAATTGTGAAATAACACAAATTAATCAAATAAAATTTATTTGCGCATGCCGGGTTCGAACCCGCGACCTCCGGAATGTGAGTCAAGAGTCTTAGCCACTGGACTACGGAGGTCCTACGGATTGAAACCAGAAAGAGAAAGAACTACATGTGCTTAAATATAGACAGGTAATTATAAATGTGTTGTTACGGATGAGTAATTACAGAAGTGTTATTATGAAGTGTAATTACAGACGTGTAAATATAGAAAAGTAATTATAGATATGTTAATATAGAAAAGTAATTATATGGATGTGTAATTACACATGTGTAATTACGTATTTTAAAAAAAATTGACGCAAATACGAATGGTAGAAGAAGTTGGGGACGCCCGAGGAAGACATGGCACGACCAAGTGAATCAGATACTTGAGTCGGGTCATGTGAAAAGTCGGAATAATAGAAGAGAATGTATGAGACCATGTATGAATGTGAACGAGGCAAGGAGTGGGTACCAAGATCGATTTGTTTGGCGGTCCGTCCTCTCTGCTTACCCCTGCGGAGAAACGGCGTGATGGTTAATTAGTTAGTTAATTACAGGTGTGCGATTGCAGGTGTGTAATTACAGACAAGTAATTACGGATGTGTTGTTAAAGATGTGTATTTACAGTTGTGTAATTACAGATTTGCAATCACAGATGTGTGATTGTAGGAGTGTAATTACAGATGTGTAAATCTGCTCTGATGATGGACACTGTAACACTCTCCGAAAAATTTACTAAAGGTCATAATACCCTAAAAATAAATCATAATTTTACTGTTGTTTAGAATTTAAAAAAACAGTATGTAAAATATATGTTTGCTGTTTACCTACACGTATTTTATTTTATTTTCTACAATTTCTGTTATTTTTTATGCAATAATTAGTGTATTTTTGTTTTTCTTTTATTAAGTTACTCTGTGTGTACATTGTGAGGCTGAAGGTATTGGGGAGGGGAAAGAGATGGGGAAGAGGAATGTGGGGATTAAGGAGAAAGCTGGCTGATCAGATGTGCGATACTGAGAGTATCTTCCACTCTGGAACATGCCGCAAATATACCTTTTATTGTTTTTAATGATTAAATTGTGAAATTTTTTACAATTCAACGAAATAAAATTTACTTGAGCACGCCGGCGTGAGAACCTGCGACCTTCGAATTGCTGGTCGAGAACTTTATTTTATTTTATTTTTTATTATTATTAAGTTAAAAGAAACATAATATTTCGCTTTCTTAACTTAAATACAGAGTTAAATAGTACAGTACAGTAGTAAGAAGTAATATTTTTAAATTTGTTCCAACATTTTGAGTTTAAATAGTTTTTTTTTAAAGGTTTTTATATTATTTTCCGTTTTTAGGTTATCTGGAAGGAGATTATATATATGAACTCCCTCGTGACCAGTACTTCTCTTGC
The DNA here is from genome assembly GCA_917880885.1 of Limnephilus marmoratus. Taxonomy (NCBI): domain Eukaryota; kingdom Metazoa; phylum Arthropoda; class Insecta; order Trichoptera; family Limnephilidae; genus Limnephilus; species Limnephilus marmoratus. Next base: position 39,410,837 of record OU862916.1, on the reverse strand, counting down.
CACTTTCAGTCTTGACAGTATTTGTGTACAATTTATTGTGTTGTCTAGTATAATGTTCGTGTACTTGTGATGTTTTTATAAATGTTGTGTTTGTGTGTATAAGTCCATTTATTTATGTATTTTGTAGATTAAAAGGCATATGTTATATTCGTACAATGTTCTTATTTGAAAAAGGTTCATTTCCTGGTATAGTTTTTTTGTGGGAGTGTCTGGGTTATAGTTGAAAAGTTTTTTAATAACTTTGTTCTGTATTATTTGTAAGTCATTTAAGTACGTAATGTATGTGTTTAACTTTACCCCTGTACCACATTCCGGTAAGGAAAAGGCAGGAGTGGGCACGAATCTGATGCACCTAGGAGAGACGAATTATTAATTATGAATCCATACCTCCCAATGCTTTGCAAAGCGTTGTCCAAAGGTCAAAAGATTGAGGTCAAAAGGTCTCCCTCAACCAGCCTCTCTCATCCGACCCACCATACAGCTGGTAGGCAGACCCTTTCATGATCCCGGGTACCTCTACTAAGCCACCAAATGTAGCGAACCACTGAGGGTGACCTATGGCAGAAGTGTTACTTATCTAATAAACAATTCCCGGGGCAGTGATGGCCATGCCACTAGGGAAAGCAATCCCGATCTCGCGGGATCTCGATCTCGCGAGATCTCGTGACATTTTTCGGGATCAATCCCGAAGCATAATATGACTAGATCCCGTTCGAGATCGACGGGATTGGGCCCCAGTAGTCAGCGACGCTACACACGGCCACTCGGGGCGCGAGTGGTGCGCTGACTGACTGACGGTCGGGCGGGAGTGGCGATAGAAGAAAGAAAACTATCCCGACTATTTACGAATGTTAGCGACGGATGACGAGCGGGACAGATAATATAAAACTGTGTTGAGTGAGTGAGAAAGAGATACTTGCGTGCGCGCAGGCAACCAGTTATAATTTGACTGCTCAATGCAAGTTATGTAAAGCTGTTCTCAAAACCACATCCGGGTCTACAAGAGGTTTACATGTCCATCACCTTTAATTCATTTTGTTTTTTAAGAAGTTACTTTCAAAATCACCCGTAATTACTTTCTAATCTCCTTAAGCTATGTTTTTTCTTTTGATTATTTTAATTTAATTTATTGTTAATTATTTAGTAACTAATATTAAGAATAAAGGTTTTTATTTTCTTTCAAGTAATATTTTCTTTTAATTAACGAGATTCCGAAAATTCCGAGATCTCGCGAGATTGTAATTTCTAATCTCGCGAGATCTCGAATTTGCGATCTCGAATCGAGATTGCATTCCCTACATACCACCTCCCAAATTGTGTTCAGTAATTAAATCACGGAACACTTCGCATTTTTAGTAGGTTGTTTTTTTTGTAAATACGTTTAAGGCTTTTTTAAAATACCTGCTTTCATGAAAGTTTTGAATCTCATATTACAAAGCATTTAATTCCAAGACTAAATGCAAGCCTTACTAAAAACATTGTGAATATGTTATTCAATTGATAAACTATCGTGCTTATGTGAAAACCTTACTAATTAAAAACTGTTTTTCTAGCCAATGAGGGTTATTTATCTGTTGTGTATACGGTGTAGTGTTATTAAAAATAATTCGTCATCGAATTTCGGAATTTTTATTATTTAATTAAGTTTTTTTTATACATTAACTCCACACAGGAGGCCTTGAGGAAAATAATTTCTATGTCATCTGGGATGCTGTGTGGAGGGTCTTTTTGAGGAGAGGAAGGAATGAACATTGGTCTTGAAGAGACCCATGTTTTAGGAAGGAGGAAACAAAGAGGCCGGCAAATCATTCCACAGCCGAGCTATCAAACAGTCGAAGAAACGACCCGTTTGCATGTGACAAATGTCAACCGTGTACAAATGTTGGGCACGGGTTTGGCGTGTTTCCCAACTATGCACCGGTGCCGAAGGGATCAATAATGCTAGTTCCTCGGAGCATCTTCCGTTGTAATACCGGTAGAACAAGGATAGCATTCCCACCCGACGCCTGTGCTCTAAAGATTGCAATCCGTCTGTTAAGGGCCCGCAACCCGGATTTATACCGATTTATTACATATTTCCCTTAAACACGGTAACTTTTAAAGCTCGTAAAAAAATATATGTTATTCTTGAAGATATATCTAGACTTTGCCCGCGCCGAAACGCTAATTATATAAAATTCCCTCGATAGAAAAAAATCGCAAAATATGCTCAAAAATTATTATTAACACGTTTGTTTCAGTTATTTTACAAGTTATATGTATGAAAAAATTCACAATGTTTCTTTAAATGCTGTTTAAGGTAATGCCCGCGAGATTTTTGTTCTATTTTAAACGAGTCGTGTTTTATTAAACATTTTCGCAATTTTTGCATCGATTTTGTCGCTGCAATTGTTAGCGCTCTCCTCTAATATTCGTAATTTCGTATCTCTCCATCTTCTTCTTTTCGGGCCCGGTTGCAGAGCCTTACGATGGGAGAATCTATCAAACGGACCGCCCGTTTCTGCACAGAGTCGAGGGTATTTTTCAGGTATTTTGGAGCTCCTGACCTGAGGTGGCTGCCAAATTCAACCGTGGGGCGCACTTGAGAAAAGTTATTTTTAATGTCCTCTACATTTCTTATTATGATGTCCTAAAAACAGATACCATTTTCGAAACTGGTGTAGGCATTTTAAATACTTTTTAATACATTACCACACTTTTTTTTTAACAAAACATCGAAAATTTAAAAAAAAAAATTCTAATTTCGAAAAACGCAGTCCATTTATTTAAGAAATTTGCAAGAAAACTGTCACTTCACCTTTTCCTAGTTCATACTATAAAAAAATTTAAATTGCTTTTAATTCTCAAAAAATTAACTTACATTTCTAACGGATTGCTTGCATATGTAAAAACATAAATTTCTTAGATACGTTAACCAACACGTAATATACCAATACTTAAATTATTAAAATTAATTAAAAATAGGCTAGTAGGTACGTCGCTTTACATCCTATGATAACAATAATGTCTTGCGCGATATGGATTGTACGTTTGTAATTATTTTGATTAACTATCTGGAATACCGTCCGTAATTCAGTGGGTTTGCTAAGTAATTAGGTACTTAATTGATTTGAGTTTTCGGGTTCGCTGCTGGCTTCTGGTTTATGCAAAGATTCAAGAAGAGATGGTACGATATGTTTTCGCGGTTTTCTTTGAACGTTAGGAATTTATGTATCAACCATAGAAAGCTCGGAATTAACAATAATATTTTTTAAAAAATGGAATTCAAAGCGATTCAGAAGTAAATTAATTAAAATCATAAACTTAACCCTTATTATAGTCCACAATACCCGATGTTTTATTCTTTTTGAACAGTTGTGAGAGGTACTATTAAGGGATGATAATATATTTATTTGAATTCTTGAAATTTTGTCCTAAAAATCTCCTATTGGGCCATTTTTTTCATTTTTTTCCTTTAAAAATAAAAACGATCTTTCCCGGTGTTTAAAAAGCGAAGGTTACTGACCTCTAGCGTAACATTTCGAAGCTAGTTTATTATTGCAGATTTCCTACTTGCAACGGATAGTTGCACCGATTGAAATGATAGTTGATAAATCAGGTTTTTGTATATCATGGTCTTACATTGATATGTCAGCTATTGTTTTTTATTTTGTTTGTGTGAGTTTCTTTTGATTATAGATAATGTGTTCTTTAGAGAAAAACGCTTCTTATCTCTTGAAAACAGCCAGAATCAAATAGTTAATGGTCTGAAGACCGGTATAGTGTTTTGTCGGGTCGGGAAAAATATTATTATTGTAACATGTGCTTATAAGTGAATAAATAAGTTGGAATTCGCCAGTGAAGAAATATTGTCTTTATTGAAGATCTTCTGCCACAAAAAACCAAACTTAACACCCGGGTTACAAATGACCTGACAATGTTTGAGAAACTCCTACCACCATCATTATAAACTTTGAAAGTTGCTTGTGGAATGTGTAATGATAGAGGACTTAGCCATAACAGAGGATTGAACAAACGATACCAGGGTGGGAATCCGAGACATTTATCCACTGGGCTACAAGCTGATAAATTGTAAATGTCCCACGAGTACCGCGAAAGTTCACAAAAATACGTATTGTCTATATCACGACCTACGTTTTGTAACGGCTTGCATTTGGTTATGAACCCAGAGGTCGTGGGAATAGAACTTGACGACTTGGGAACATTATTCTTATGCTTTCTTAAGTTATAAGTTATTAAATTAACCTTGTCCTTTCTACTATGCTATTAGTTATTAAGTTATTCTTATCATTCATATTGAGATATTAAGTTATTAAGTTGTAAGGTAATTAAGTTATTTTGTTATTAAGTTACAAAGTTATTACGCGATTAACTTATTAGTTTTTAAGTTATTCTTGTCCTTCCTATTAAGTTATAAGCTTATTAAGTTGTTCCGTAATTAAGTTATTCTTATCTCTCTATTAAGTTATTTTTCTTCCTCATCGTTTTTTCTGCTTCACCAAGTACCCTAAAAAGCAATTTAATACCCCAATTTGACACTCACGGGACTTAAAAAAATCATGTTTATCACGGGTTTTTCAACTTTTTTATTTCATTTTTTTTTAATATAATATTAGGTCCTTGCATATGAAATTGGCGTTTTGCCATACTGGCAACTTTTATCTCAAATATCTTCTCTTTGGTTAGGAATTCCGAATTCAAATTTATACAGCTATTTACTCATGTATTTGTGTTTCGAAAATTATAATTCATTTATTTTTTGCTTAATTGTTTTTTTTCTTTGCGTCACTTAGTTTACAAAATAGAAAACTTGAAATATCGTGTTATTTACGAGTACGAGTTCCACCGTGGCACCAGTGCTGCAAAAACGGCTCGAAGGATTAATGATGTGTATGGCGACGGTGCCGCAAAAGAAAACACAGTGCGTTTTTGGTTCCAACATTTTCGTTCTGGAAATTTTGCAGAACAAGCCCCGTGGACGGCCGGAGACCAAAGTTGATAATGAAGAAGTGAAGGCTATTGTGGAATCGGATCCATCGCAAACCACGTCCGAGTTAGCTGCAGGCTGTGGTGTTAGTGATAAAACTGTTTTAATCCACTTGAAGCAAATTGGGAAGATGAAAAAGCTTGAAAGGTGGGTACCTCACGAATTGAGTGAAGCAAATCAACAAACGCGCGTTAGAACACTGGACCACACACTGCACAACAGGCGGCTATCAAATTAGAGGAGCTTCAATTGGAATGTCTAAGATATCCACCGTATTCTCCGGACCTTGCTCTACAGATTACAATTTTTTTCGAAATTTGGATAACTTCTTGCAAGGGAAAAAATTCAACTGCGATGGGGCAGTCCAAACCGCCTTCAAAGATTTTATTGATTCCCGTCCAAATGGTTTTTTTAGTAAAGGGATCGATGAACTACCTACGAGATGGCAAGAGTGCATAGATAGCAATGGTACATACTTTGATTAAATAAATATATTATACGTTTTATAGGCGCGTGTACCGTAGTGTTAAATAAGAGAGAATTAGAAACGACCTTTTTGAATGCGAGGTCTGCTGTTCACAGAACTGCTAGTCTCATTACGTCTCATAAAAAAATACAAAAGAAACCGACTCTTGATATTATTACCTACAGAAATTGTTTTGCAATTCACGGCACTCAAGAATTCAAAATTAGACATTCTTGAAACAATGTCTATTTCTATTATACTACCCAAGGGCTCCAGTTAGCGATCTGCACGAATATCGGGAATAGAAAATGACAAGGCCTTCTATTGAAATCCAAAAATAAAAACACGCCCAGAGAATGTATAGGGATATTGTTGTATACCCGGTGACACCTAAGTTTACCAGCGAAAACAGTGCCAGCTATTGTTTTGTTTTCCCACTTGTCACGAAACGCGTAGGTTGTCATGACTATGTTCTTATATTTGCATTGTTACCGGATCTTCATAAAATTAATTAATAATTATATCAGTCAGGACTATCACGAGTGCTACAAGGGAGTGGAATGGCTGCGTACAATTTTCGAATATTCTTTTAACGCATGTAATTAGTGAAGATTAGAATGGAATAATGTACGTCAAGTTATGTGTGAAAGTGGGTGTGCTAGCAAACTTCACATGTAAAAGGAATAAAAATAATTTCACGAGGATAAAAATTACCTAAAAAGTAGATATCTAAATAATAATACAGATACAAATACAAATATTGTAATGTTTGGAATTTATTTACATTCAAACTCTATTAGTTCTGTGGAAGTACTTTTCTCTTTGGTTTCATGAGTTTACGTATCTTCTATCTATCTATCTTCTATCTGTATACGCCAGATTTGAATGTCCGGGTTAAATTTTCCCCACAAGAAAAACTAAACCCTTTCACACACCTCCCAAATGATCATCTAGTCAATCCACGCTATGCAATTGCACTATATAAGTATTATAAATACAAAACAATACAAGAACAACATGTCAACCTACCAGAGACCAAATGGGAAAAAAAATCACCGACTCCAGATATTTTCATATCAGAGGGTTCGGCTCTGTGGAACTCCTAATTGAACCTATAAATCTTTTGTAATCCTACATGCATTTAAAATGACTGATGTTTGCATTTTTATATATAAATTCTTTGACAAATCTAATATGCCTAAACTTTGAAATTTTATATTATATTATTATTATTACAAATAAAAACGAATCGCCTAAATGTATGTACGCGCATAACTTCCGAACTACTGCACCAAATTGGATAATTCTTTTTCTTTGTGTTTGTTATTGTCAGGAGAAGGTTTGTATATAACTACAGGTGAGCTCTGGCATTATAAAATTTGTATTAAAAAATGCAATAGGTGGCAGGCGATCTTTTTGAAAAGTGAATGTACCGGGACTGAATGTATATAACTGAATAATATGAATGTATGGAATTCGGGAGGGAACCCGGAACGGGGGTGGGGAATCCGGGAGGGGGAAATGGAACTCGGGAGAGGTTTCGCGGGACGAGGGAAAGGGGGAGTGGAGTGGGGAGAGGGAAGGTGGAGGAGGCGGAGTAGGAACGCGAGAGGGGAAGGGGGCGTGGGAGAGGAAGGAGAGGCAGAAGGGGAACGGGAAAGGACACGCAGGGAGAAACAATTTCTTTATTAAATGGCATAGCAACGCGTGCCGGGAACCAGCTATTTTACAATAATTACGCTCCAAGTCACACGATCTGTCTATACAAGTGGCTAATTGAATCTGGGCAGTAATCTCGACGGCTACCACCTACTTGTATCCCCTGTCAGCCATCGATAGAAGCACTTTCCCTGCTGGCATCTGTCGGCATCACTTAGAAGTTTTTTCAATACTTCACAGATATCATTTTTATTTTAAAATTAACCCGTTGAAATTGACTATCAAAAAGTTAAACCATCAAACTATAGTATGAAAATGATATATTATTAAAACATAAATTTTACAGTAAAATCCACGTAACATTTTCGAATTTCACCAAAGAAATATACAAGCCGCTCTTTGCTCAGTCGAGAAAATTCCCAGAAACTTCGTGTGTGTTTTACGAACACGCGCATGTCTTGAACTGCGGGAGATCAAAAGTTTGGAAAAGGTAATTTTGGAAAATTTGCCGCTAAAGTAGGAACTGCTGCCACAAAACGGAATGGATTAATTCCCCTTCAGAGGTTACCTGGGATCGTACAGACTTCGGGACAGACATTGAGGACTGAAATGTTTTAATTTGTGGAAATGAGAGACAGGTGTACCTAATACGTTGAGCAGGTGTGTCTTATTAACAATTCCGGCGCTCTGAATGTCAAATAGACAAGAGATACAGGTGTGCAGAAAGCGCCAAGAGTGAGATGAAATGTTAGTAATTAAATTATAATGAAATGTTATGAAAATTATAAAAAGCGTAAGGTACTTTGGGTAATGACGCCATTGTTAATAATGAGACTCACTTGCTGAATTAATAGCACTTATGAACATATTTTAAATCTACCGCCAAATACAATATTCTATGCTATATCGTCATCTGTACCACCATTGGGATATTTATCAATATTTGGATGGGACTTATTCAGAAACTTCATTCTTAAACCTCAAATTTAATCGTAGAATAATAATAAACGAAAAATGTTAAATAGAATATTCAGAAAAAAAGGTTCGGTCGCATCTAAAAATCTAAAGCGTCGATGACACAGGGCGAGTTTACAAGCTACTATCTGGGAAATTCACTATCTGTTAGTAAACTCGCCCAGTGTCATCGTGTTAACTAGCAGTGACTAGCAGATTGTTGACAATCTACGAAAAAAAGTTGAAAGGTCGTCAACTTTAGTCGCCTACACGCTTGCTCGTGATTGGTTTATTTATGATTCCAACATGGCTTCCGATAAACAGCTGATTTCGACTATCAAACATCTGAATAATTAGTTCACGCAGGCGTCGTTATTCTTGTTACTGGCGCTGCAGCGTCCTCAGTTTCCTACGGTTCTGAGCGAGTGGACAGTTTTGTGTCATCATGACAATCTCACTCACCGATTTACCCGCTTTTAAACTTAGTAGATAGTAGCTTGTAAACTCGCCCTGTGTCATCGACGCTTAAGACAACAACAATCTAGATTTCAATTAAATCCGGGTATAATCTTGCAATCACGTGTAAAGAGATTGCAGCAAAAAAATGCGCTGAGAAAATCTTGGTAATTCGTAGTTGAAGTACGTCCCAGTTACAAACGACCGAAGGGGCTCGGATTAGCTCAATGATCAGAGCAAAGCCTGGCAAGGCTGAGGTCGTGGGTTCGATTCCTAGAGTTGTTAATATTATCTACGATAATAATTAAAGATACTTGTATGAGCTATCCTTAAATGTATATTATAACACATGATCAGAATGTTTTAAAATTTATTTATTGATAATATAAACTAAAATTGCCGGGTTGAGAGTAACCTAATAATATTTGAGTTCTACCCCCTTACTACCAACATTATGCGCCCAACACGTTGCCTTAGCAATATGGAAGGACTTAGCTAGCAGTGGATTTAACTAAAACCACCTTGGTTTTGATTAAACACGCCACGCTTGGGTGGTAACCTGATGCAACTATTTCACCACCGCTGATTAATGCTACGCGTCTAATAAATTCCCACTTCCACAGCCCGTTGTTAAGGCTGCTATTAAAATTACTTGATGAGTAAAGTTACTCAACAGTTTACTGAGAGGTGGTGAAAGTATAAAACTTCCAACTGAGCTTTCTCTTCAAGTTGAAAAAAAACAACAAGTCGAGTAGTAGACCGCAGTTTGCGAAGCGGAGGGCACTTTAGAACTCTCGAGACAAAACAAAGCTCAAACGTGAATGACTGTAGGGAAAATTGTAGGGGGTGCTTGTACTAAAGTTGTATCCATTGTACCTAGAGTTGAAGCGCCAAGACAAGGCGTAGGACCCGCAGGGGTAGTACCGCTTAGGCAAATGGCTTTAGCGGGGATTAAACGAGGGGCAATTAAACAAACGAGACAGCCATTATAACAGTGTTAAGGTCTGTGAAGTTTGCGAGATTACGTGTATTTCGTGAAAAAATAAACACAGTGTTTAGATGTCACCGGACTACGAATGGTCGGTCAGTGGCTGGGCTGCACGGTGCGGCGTTTGGGTCTCACCCAGGCGTCATGAGTTTAATTCCTCGGCTAGCAAGTCTTTCGTCACTACACAAGCAACATTTCCGCTTAATGTGGTGGTAGTAGGAGGTTTTCAAATATTGTCAGGTTATTCGCAACCCGGGAATGTTTGTCTGTTTATAAAAAGTATATATATTTGGGAGAAGTTCTAAGGATGAGTGGAGAGTTAAAAAGTTAGAATGAATATGGCTATTCAGACCTGATAACTAAATATATTCTCGTTAATTTAAAAAGCTGTGTTTTTCGCGTTCTCCGCATCTCACACTGCGCCAGAACATATTACGACGTGAATTCCATTTGTCTGATGATCTTAAGGCCTGGTCAAACAGAGAGCGTGATTCACGCCACGACGTTATTAACGTCACGTCGCATACTTTCTGTTTGAACGGCTTCGGCGTTAGGCAGAGCGTTAGGCAAAGCATTCGGCGTCGGTCAGTCTTCGTCACGATGTCCAGTGGCTCAGATGAAGATGAGTTGTTACTGCTGTGTGCATTATCACGTTCACATAATAATAGAATATGGGTGCATGAAATTAATAAGAAGAGGAAAGAATTTGGAGAATATCATCGTTTATGCCGGGAGCTTTCGTCACACGAAGATCGCTTCTTTCAATACTTTCGTATGTCACAAGCGGCAATTCCAATGTCCTCCCACAATCTTGCCTTTACAGGAACATTTTTATACTCACTGTTCCTCATTTCATACAAACAAGGATGTTTTCGGACACATTCAATTAACTTTTCAATATTCATTTTTACCACTGTCAAGCAATAACGCCCGGCGTTAAACAAAATTTTGTAAAAAAATACAACGTCACGTCCTAACGCCGCGTTAGAGTATCGCGTAATGCTAACGCTCTCGCTCTGTTTGACCGGTCTAGAAATGTTCAGTACAACACAACCCGGCGTTATTAACGCGGCGTTATTCACGCCTAACGTCGCGTGAATCACGCTCTCTGTTTGACCAGGCCTTTAATCTGGTTGACCGTAATTTTTCCAATTTAACTGGCATTCTTCCTCGATCACCCGGGCGTGTTCTTAAGCCCCCGGATTTCTACGGTTTTAAAACATATTTCTCTTGACTCTTTTAGTTTTTAAGTTCCTAAAAATATATATATATATATATTAAAAATACATTTGAAAAAGTAATTATATAAAATTCCCTCGATGGAAAAAAAATCGCGAAGTACGCTCCAAAAATCATTAAAAACACATTTGGTTCTGATATTTTATATTAGGTCCTTACATATGAAATTGGCGTTTTGCCGTATGGCAACTTTGATCTCAAATATCTTCTCTTTGGTTAGGAATTCCAAATTCAAATTTATAAAGCTATTTACTCATGTATTTGTTTTTCGAAAATTATAATTCATTTGTTTTTTTTCTTTGCGTCACTTAGTTTACAAAATGGAAAACTTGAAATATCGCGTTATTTACGAGTACGAGTTCCACCGTGGCACCTGTGCTGCAGAAACGGCACGAAGCATTAATGATGTGTATGGCGACAGTGCTGCAAAAGAAAACACAGTACGTTTTTGGTTCCAAGTTTTCGTTCTGGAAATTTGGACCTGCAGAACAAGCCCCGTGGACGGGCGGAGACCAAAGTTGATAATGAAGAATTGAAGGCTATTGTGGAAGCGGATCCATCGCAAACCACGTCCGAGTTAGCTCCGGGCTGCGGTGTTAGTGATAAAACTGTTTTAATCCACTTGAAGCAAATTGGGAAGGTGAAAAAGCTTGAAAGGTGGGTGAATTGAGTGAAGCAAATTAACAAACACGCGTTAGAACGCTAGACCACATACTGCACAACAGACGGCTGCCAATTTACAGAAGCTTCAATTGGAATGTCTAAGACATCCACCGTATTCTCCGGACCTTGCCCCAACAGATTACCATTTTTTCGAAATTTTTATAACTTCTTGCAAGGGAAAAAATTCAACTCCAATGGGGCAGTCCAAACCGCCTTCAAAGATTTTATTGATTCCCGTCCGAATGGTTTTTTTAGTAAAGGGATCGATGAACTACCTACGAGATGACAAAAGATAGCAATGGTACATACTTTGATTAAATAAATATATGTATTATATTTTTAAAAAATCGACTTGATGTTCCTCCCATACAAAACGCCAATTTCATAAATAAGGACCTAATATTATAACATGTTATAGCTACGAAAAAATTCACAGTGTTACTTTGTCGAGAGATTTTTGCTCTATTTCAAACGGGTCGTGTTTTATTAAATATTTTCACTTAATTATAATCCTTTTAGCGCGCTTCCTCTTACATTCGTATGTACATATATTCCTTTATTATTATTTTTGAACGCTTACTACCGGGACTTAGTGTGCGTAATTTCATGTGATTAAGCTTTTTCACGATTCCGAATAAACCGTCATTATTATTATTGATAGGTAAACCACTTCGTTTGCCAGTTAAATGAAAATTGATTGTCTGTTAATGTATTCCACTTAAAGTATTACGTAGCACCGTATTTACGAGAAGATAAATTAGAATTCTGCGAAATAAACACAAAAACCCGAAATGCTCGGATTAATTTAAAATAAATCTCTTTTTGTGAACAAATGTTGTGAGGGTGAAGGAATGGGCAGGGGGAAAGGGATGACAAGATCAAAAGATGAAGGTCGAAAAGTATGTGGCTATTCAGATCTGGTCACTTAACATGACTAATTTCATACTTTGCTATGTTTCGTTTCTATTTGATGGTCATTCATCATAACTCATAACCATACTTGGAGAATCTGGCACCCTAATATACAGGGTGTCTGGTGGCAGATTTATATTTTTAAATACGATTCTTTCAAAAAGTAATAAACGGTTTGGGGAGAGGGTGGCGCCGTTGGAATCACCGATCGTGCGGATTTGTCAGTCACGATGTCGCAGTGGTCGAGTGAGCTTCGCGCGTTCGCTGTAGAGACATTTTTTAAGAGTAATGATTCTTACGTAATTGCCCGTCGACAATTTTGTTCAAAGTTCGGTATTCGGCGAATACGTGATGGACCGAGTGTAAATTTAATTCGATCGTGGGTGGAGATATTTCGCGCAACTGCTTCGGCTATGAATGCCCCACGGCCAGGGCCCAGTCGATCTTCAAGGACTCCCGAAAACATTGAACTGGATGAAAGCAGTTTACGTGAAAATCCGCGACTTTCAATACGGAAAAGAGCAGCCTTACTGGGACTTCCAAGAGCGATTATTCATGGAATTTCAAGAAAGGATCTGAAGTTCCATCCTTTTAAAATTCAAATCGTTCAAGAACTGAAAGAAAGTGACTTTGATTTACGCAAAAATTTTTGTGAAACGATGTTGGAGCGTTTTCGCACTGTAAATCCCATTTTTTGGAGCGACGAGGCTCATTTTCACTTAAACAGCCACGTCAACAAGCAAAATTGCCGTTACTGGTCTCCAAGAACCCGCAACCCTCGATTGAAACATCAAAAACCCTTGCATTGCTCCAGGGTAACTGTTTGGTGTGCCATATCCACACATGGGATAATTGGACTATTTTTTTTCGAAAATTCTCGAGGTCAGGTGACGAATGTCAATGGTGAAAATTATGGACGCATGATAACGGATTTCTTTTTGCCAAACCTGCGAGCTCATCCATCGTACTCTTCACACACGTGGTTTCAACAGGATGGGGCGACTGCACACACAGCCAGAGCTTCGATGAATTTGCTTCGGGAAAATTTCCCCCAAAAACTGATCAGTCGCTTTGGGGACGTCCCATGGCCACCGAGGTCACCCGATCTAACTCCCATGGATTTTTTTTATGGGGCTACCTCAAAGAGAGGGTTTATAATGACAATCCCCAATCTCTTGTGGCTTTAAAGGAAAATATTCGTCGTGAAATCAGCTCAATTGAACCAAGTTTACTGCTGCGTGTGGCGCAGAACACAAGGCTTCGTTTTGAACAGTGTGTGCAACTCGATGGAAGACATTTGGATGACATAATTAAAAAAAAATGAAATCCGCATTTGTATTATATCGTTCAATGCTCTTAATAAAACTTTGTATCAATTATTACGTTTTTTATTTAAGTTTGAAAATATAAATCTGCCACCAGACACCCTACGATGTTCTAGGGGCCTACATTGCTCTATGACCAAGAATAGGCAGTGCGCAGTTTTCAAGTGCAGATTTGTGCATTGAATATTTGAAAATACAGTTTTTATTAACCTGATTGTTATGTCCAACTGAATAATTACGCGCAAGTTTGGGAAAAAATATATGTAGATCATTATTTATCATCGGATACGTTTTAAGATTTTCAAGGCCAAAAGTATTTTCGTTGTTTGTTTTTGGGGTGTTATGCCGTGTTAACCGTCACATCTACCGGATCTGCTAGATCTGCCCTGATGATGGACACTGTAACGCTGTCCGAAACGTTGGCTAAAGAAGGAGGTAGCACAACACGGCATAACACTCCAAAAATAAACGACAAAAATTATTTATCATCATTTAATAATATAAAATTAGGGTGTTAAGGGAAGTACTTGACTTGCTTTAACCAGTGACTCCTGACATTATTGGAGTAAAAAATGTAAATGAAATTTTGGTCTCCGGTGACATTTTTGATGTTTTTTTTTTTTTTTCTACAAAATATAAAAAAATGGTAGTTGTTGAACAGTTGGAGGCGGGGTAAGGGGTTCGTCGGACACCCGGCTGAGTGACCAGTGACGACATGTGAAAGAAATTTTTTTTTGTATGATTTTGAAGAAAAAAATTAAAAAAAAAAAAAAAGTCGTCAAAAAAAGTTACCGGAGACCAAAATTTCATTTAAATTTTTTACTCCAAATAATGTCAGGAATCACTGGTTAAAGTAAGTCAAGTACGTCCCTTAACACCCTGTATAAATATATTCAATCAAATTAATTTGGAAGACGTAGGAAACTATTCAGCCCTGTGATGCAGCCATTATCAATCTCTGTTTGTGGACTGCACGCCATACTCATGTAAATTGTTTTATAAAATAACTAGCAGACCCGGCCACACGTTGCTGTGGCTAACGAAACACAACCCCATTACCCAACCTTCATAAAATCCACACCACCCGCTTGCCAGCTGCCCGCTGCCCGCTGCCTGAATTGAATATTTGAATTTCTCGGCTTTTTTCTACTATAATAAGCATGTGTTATACACGGTGTCCGGAAACTCGTAGTACAAGCGGAAAACTGGTGAACCTACATCACATAGGGAACCCAAAAAAATATAAATATTTTCAATTTAAGCATTTTTATATTTAAAATTAAAAAAAAAAAAAAAAAAAAAAAATTCGGCTAAATCAGGGTTAAAATTTCATCATATACGTGGAAATGTCGTAAAACGAAGATGCTACTGTAAACTTTATAAGCTTCCATTAATCTCTTTTCGTGTTCATAGTTTATTTATTTTCATACCACTAATTTATTCTTCCACCTTTTCTAAAATTTCACTCCGTCTAAGCATTACAATATGGTTAAATTAACGTATTTACTTTTATGTGTACCTACACCTACCCGTCATGTTGAAACGGACGGCGAGCAAAGTATTACGAAAGATTTTCGGCGATAATAACTGGACCAATTCGAACAAGCCTTAAGAGAGAAATTATTAGCATAGGTGTGTTCTAACTTACATATGCAGTGAAATATTCCTTTTCGATTCCAAAAACTCTAGGTACATCACAAAAACACACAGTAAAATGTCATTGGTACATCACAAAAAAACACAACATGCGTTGGTATAATTCCATTGTAATAACAAAATAATTAATCATATTAAAATAACACAAAATAATTAACAAGCACACTTTGTTTTAAAGTTTAATTACGAAAGGGTTGTTGTAGAAAGATGTCAACGAACCAAACGCGCGAAACAAACTGCGGCCTTGAATTCGTAAACAATAACAATTTCGCTAGCCTAATGGCGGCCATGATTCTAAATTCTAAAGCCCGCCTTCCACTGCGAGCGGAAAAGAGTCGAGCTGAGCGGGGTTGGAGATTAATCCACCAAAAAAGAGTCACTAAGAAGATAGGTGTTTGCCTTCCACTGCCCGTGCGAGAAATGTGGGAGGCGAACGGAGCGATATCAACGAAAAATGAGAAATAGTTTTGCCCATCTATTGAAAACTAGTCATTGATGCTCTGTCTCGAAGATTTCTGTGATTTTAAGTACTGATTCTTGTGAGGATGTTTTTTTACGCGTAGGCAATGAAGAAATGTTTGCTTAAAAAAAATGGAATTAAATTTTAATTTTAAATTTGTTTTAAACTTTCTTATTTCCGGCAATTTCATCTCAATGATGGTTTTCCAAGCCGCATTCTTTTTGACGACATTGCGACATTCTTTGCTAGTCGTATCCTATAAACAATAAAAATTGGCAAACGGCTTCAATACACACCTCCATTAGCGGAGCAGACTCGTTCGAACCTATTTTTAATTTGTTTAGTTAGCTTCACTCGCAACGTTCTTGATGGAAGCACTTGTATGCCGTCAACGTTTGCTACTCGAGCGGATTCCGAACAGTGGAAGCGGGCTTTAAACGCGGCCATTTTTAATATTCAAGAAATTATTCGCTCGCCTGTTCGCGCACGTGTGGATTGACCTGGAGAGAAAGAGATGCTAATTTTGTCTCGGAATTTTTATAGTCCGGTCTTTCATTTTATTTAAATTTCTAACCATTTTTGAAATGAAGAATTGTTTAGCACTGTTCACTTGTTTTCTGATTTGAAACTCGATGAAACGAAAAATAGCGACACTAAAAAGAGACAAACATATTGACACATACATCAATAGGATTTAGCCTGTGAGAGAGTGAGATAGTATAATCGGTCTCCTCTTTGTGCGGTGCTTCTTAGCCTCCCCACTCTTGCCTACTTTAGTTTTCTAAAGGTTTCACTCCTACCGCCTGTGACCTCTAATATTTTTGTTAGTTAGTACTACAAACTTTGAAGTAGGTACAAATAAAAAAAAAAACGCTTTTTTAATAATTAACGTACATTAATTAATGTGAAGGTTGGTGTTGCTTTTTTGCAACTAAATTAGTGATATTCAGCTGATACTAAGCTGTAGGTAATCAGTAATCACAAATCGGATTACACTTGCAATATGTTGCTGATTTGAAACTCGATGAAACGAAAAATAGCGACACAAAAAAGAGACAAACATATTAACACATACATCAATAGGATTTAGCCTGTGAGAGAGTGAGATAGTATAATCGGTCTCCTCTTTGTGCGGTGCTTCTTAGCCTCCCCACTCTTGCCTACTTTAGTTTTCTGAAGGTTTCACTCCTACCGCCTGTGACCTCTAATATTTTTGTTAGTTAGTACTACAAACTTTGAAGTAGGTACAAATACAAAAAAATCATTTTTTTAATAATTAACGTACATTAATTAAAGTGAAGGTTGGTGTTGCTTTTTTGCAACTAAATTAGTGATATTCAGGTTGATGTTACTACTAAGCTGTAGGTAATCTCAAATCGGATTACACTTGCAATATGTTGCTGATTTGAAACTCGATGAAACGAAAAATAGCGACACTAAAAAGAGACAAACATATTAACACATACATCAATAGGATTTAGCCTGTGAGAGAGTGAGATAGTATAATCGGTCTCCTCTTTGTGCGGTGCTTCTTAGCCTCCCCACTCTTGCCTACTTTAGTTTTCTGAAGGTTTCACTCCTACCGCCTGTGACCTCTAATATTTTTGTTAGTAAGTACCTACTACAAACTTTGAAGTACAAATACAAAAAAGAAACATTTTTTTTTAAATAATTAACGTACACAGAATCACCAACGTTTACATTAATTAATGTGAAGGTTGGTGTTGCTTTTTTGCAACTAAATTAGTGATATTCAGGTTATGTTACTACTATCTGTAATCTCAAATCGGATTACACTTGCAATATGTTTTTTTATTATTTTTCGAGCTTTCTTGACCGGACTACCATTCCCCTCCCTCGTCTCTTCCCTCGCGGCTACCTACAAACTGCGAATATGTACGATCAGCTGTTAACCGTGGAACGACCAAATATTTTATTTTTAAACTGAATTAAATGATGGGCAATTTCAAAATAATGCTTTAAATCCGTTTTTTTTTACTTGTTTTTCTTATAAATAGTTTTTATTAGTTAGGTACTATGATTGTCAGTAATAATTTACAAGAATTTGACCAAAAAAAAAATCAACTTCTGACTCGATTTACTCGAAAACGAAAGCTCAAATCAAAAAAAGTTATACTACAAAATCGACTCCAAATGTGATGTGGAGTCTCCAGTTTCCCGCTTGTACTACGAGTTTCCGGACACCTTGTACATATAAACCTTCCTCTTGAATCACTATATCTATTGGTCAAAACCGCATGAATATCCGTTGCGTAGTTTAAACGATCTATGCGCACATACATTTTGAGCGACTTCATTTTATACTTTGCACTGATAATTGCTTTTTATAGTGTCGCGCTGTAAAGCGTGTTTTATTTTACTGGCTGGAGAACACCGAACACCGATAGAAGCGGGTCTTATTTATTTGAAATCAACCTTGCCAAAGTAGCTAAACAGATAAATTAACTTAAATAGATTCATAGATAAATTCCCTCAAATACTAACAATTTTTTACAACTTAAGCACTGATGATTGCTTTTTATAGCGTCCCGCTGTAAAGCACGTTTTATTTTACTGGCTGGAGAACACCGAACACCGATAGACGCGGGCGATCGTCACTAATTATACAATGCTTGCAATGCAACACTGAATGAAAAGGGAAAATCAAATACCTACTTACTCTAGGACATCTATTTTTCAATTTCTTCCGTAGAACGAATTTCAAAAGTGACTATAGTACGGCCCGCCAGCCGTTTTAAATCGCACAAAAATGTGTTTTCTTTGAATTTCTCGGCTTTTCTCTAATATAATTTACATGTATTATAAATATAAACATTCCTTTTCAATCACTCTATCTATTGGTGAAAACCGCGTGAAAATCAGTTTAAAAGATTAACGCGCACATACATTTTGAGCGACTTCATTTTATACTATGTAATGATATTTCATATAACACACAAAACAAAAACAAAAAAGTGCACACCAAATCTCGAAAATGACCTTTAAATTTACAATTTGGGAGGCAAGTATGGGTACCGCCGATTTATTTGGTAACCAACACCGTTTTTTTGGATAATCAACACCTCTGCCATAAGTCACCCTAAGTGGTTAGCTACGTGTGGTGATTTAGCGGGGGTGCACGATTTCATGGGTTGAGATGTCCGGGTCTTGACGGTGGATGCATTTGCCGTGGCAGGCCGGTTCGGGGGAGACTGATTGGTTTTTGTCCTTTCCAGGAAGGAAAGGACATTTCTTTCGAAAAGCAGGGCTTTTCCGGAACATCATCTTGCCCCGCAGGGGGAGCGATGGATTCATATTTCCGTCGCTCTTTTTTTTTTTTTTTTATTCCAGTTAAAAGAAAATTACATTTTCACTCATTTAACTAGAAATAATTATACACATTAAGATAAAATAAATATTTCAATAAAGCACTATTCTAT
Source organism: Limnephilus marmoratus (assembly GCA_917880885.1). NCBI lineage: Eukaryota > Metazoa > Arthropoda > Insecta > Trichoptera > Limnephilidae > Limnephilus > Limnephilus marmoratus. The sequence continues at coordinate 39,391,632 of OU862916.1, read as the reverse complement.
TTCATTATTTTGTTTATCAAGAATAAATTTAAATAATTGTTTTTTAAATTTACCCAGCTTCTTTTCGTTTTTCATGTCATTTGGGAGGTAATTATATAAGTTGCCCCCCTCGTAGCCAATGGATTGTTTACCATAGTTAGTGTGGATGGTATTTAAATGGATGTTATCGCGTTGTCGTGTTAAGTGTTTATGTACTTGGGACGTTTTAATGAATTCTGTGTTTGTGTGTACAAGATTATTTTATATTTTGTATATAAGGAGACATGTATTGTATTCATATAGTTTTCTTAATGTTAATAGTTTTGTCTCCGTATATAATTTTTTTGTGGATGTTCTGGGTTTGTAATTAAATAGTTTTTTGATGACCTTGTTTTGTATTACCTGTAATTCATTTATGTGTGTTTCACATGCGTTTCCCCAGATTTCAATCAAATAATTTAAGTGTGAGTGTACTAGACTATAATATAAACCTACTTTTAATTTATTTGGCAACAGATATGATAGCCGGCTAAATACGCTAATTAAGGGGATGATTTTATCTTTAATACCTTGTATGTGTTGTTTAAATGTCAAATGCTGATCAATGCACAGCCCAAGATATTTTTCCTGGATTAGGTTTTGCAAGTCGTTGTTTTCAATTTTTAAGGGTACATGAGGAGGAATTATTTTACGGGTTGAGCTTAAGATCATGTATCTTGTTTTTTTAACATTCATTGTTAAAACATTTGATTGGAGCCAACTATTGATTTTTTCTAGATCAGTAAGATATCTAAATCTTTACCCCAATAGAAAATTGCTGTATCATCTGCATATAAAAAGATTTCACCATTTAAAATTGATAATATAAGAAATTTTTTTTTAGTAGAAAATTGTTTAATCTATCGTAAATTACACGCTCAAAAATTTTAGATAAAATTGGTAAGATTGAGATGGGTCTGTAGTTTGAGGTGTTTGTTTTGGACCCACCTTTATGAATTGGTATCACCTTAGCAATTTTAAAGCTATCCGGAAAAGTTCCCTCTTTAAAACATTGATTGATTAATTTTGTTAAAATAGGAATCAATTCTGTGGAGAGACTTACATTTGAGTGAATCGTAACCAGCACTTGCATTTTGTTTTAGAGATTTTAATATTTGACTTATTTCTAACTCCGTAGCAGGCTGAAGATATAAAGATTCAATGCTGTCATGCACCAACGTTATTTCATTGGCTGGATTGTGTTTGACTTTGCCATGTATATTAGCGGCTAGGGAGGAGCCAATGTTGCAAAATAAATTGTTAAATTGGTCGCATATCTCTACATTGTTAGTTATTACTTCATCATTAATGATTAATTTAGTACAAAAATTTCTTGAGGTGTAAGATTGGTTCTTAAGAATATTATTAATTAAGTTCCAAGTTTTTTTACTGTTATTTTCGCATTTTTTAAAAAGATTACTGTAGTGTGTTTGTTATAAGTTTCGTTTTTTTTTAGTGACATTATTTCTTATTTTTAAAAATTCTGCTTTTAATAATGTATTATTTGGTTGTTTTTTTAGTTTCAGATTTAATTTATTTCTTTTATTGATTAATTTTATAAGGTCTTTGGTTATCCAGTCTGGGTTATTTATGTTTTTCGTTTTAATTTTAGTGGTACTGTTAGAATTAATTTTATTTTTCAAATAGTTCACAAGATTGTCATAATTTAATACCGAATTGTCATTCATATTTAGATGAAAGGGATTTTGCATGATATCATTCTTTAGATTATTAAGATTAATATGTGTATATTTTTGGGACGATTTTAAAGATGTGCTTTTAACATATGTGTGAATTACATCAAGGAGTAGTATATTATGATCAGAAATGGAATTATCACAGTTCGTTAGTGAGTATGATAGTTTTGTATCTGTGAGTATATGATCTATGATTGTGTTTGTATTTTCTGTGATGCGTGTGGCGTGTTTTTTGTTTATTTTGTTTAAAATGGTGTAATTATTAAATCTAATTGTGTTCGTATATTTACAAGTATGTGTATTAGTTGAGTCAAGCAGATTTACGTTGAAGTCTCCAAATACAATACCTCTTTTATATGTTTCTAGATGAGAGAGTGTTTCCAGGAAGTCTTTAAAAACAGTATTTGGTTTTTTATACACTAAACCTATTTTTAGATTGAGCTTATTTACATGAAGCCATAGAAAGTTGTTGTCGGGGTCACTAGTGTTACTAATCACATTGTATTCCAAAGAATCTTTTATAAATATAGAAACTCCGCCTCCAGCTCCCTGCGGCCGGCAAGATGCTTCGTGTTTGTATCCTTCTAGGTTGACGTACTTTAGGTCCGCTTCTTTGAGCCAGGTCTCACACAGTAGGATAATGTTGAAGTTCGATTTCGTAGATTTTAGTAGGCATTTGATGTCATCTAGTTTACCTTTCAAGCTTCTCACATTTAGGTACATAAAGGACATTAAGGTTTTCCTTTTGATATGCTCGGATATTTGTGGCATGATATATTTTTAATTCTTATGTGGTTTTTTAGTTTTTCTACAGTATTATTATGATCAGAAAGATTCTGGGTATGATTAAAGAATCCCAATTCTGAAGTGTCAGTGAGGGCGTTAGAGTCGTGGATTAAAGTAGGTAAGTTTGATTTCAGGTCCTGTAATTTTGTTTGTAGTCCTCGTACATTTTGATGATGTATTAACATTTTAGTCTTTAGTTTTTTGGGTGCATTTTAACGATGGTGGGATTGTTATTTAGGTATTTAATTGAAATGTCCGTTTCACCAGAAGACTTCCTTTTTTCTAGTTCTTCTCTTAAATCTGTTAACTGTTTCCGTTGTAGAAAAGACTGGTCTTGGTAAATTCGGATATTATTTTTCAGAGTGTTTTTCTTTTTTAGAAGAATTTTCGGCCATTTGGCTTCCGGAAATTCAACTTTTATACTTCTGGGTTTGTCAGTTTTCGGAATACCCAATCTGTAGATTTTTAAGTCAAGGTTTGTTGCTGAGGCATCCATATCGGAGATAATTTTCTTAACTGATGCGATGTCACTATTTATTGATTCAGTCTGAGATAATGATATATTCTCAGGAATATTGTGAATAATAATATTTTTATCTCGGTAACTTTGTTCTTTCATTTCCGCTAGGATTTCGCACACAGTTTGGGTTTGGGCTTGTGGGGAGCACACATTTGGAGTTGCACTTTTTAGAGCTGTTAATTCACCCTCAAGGTTTGCCATTTTTACTGCCATTTGGGCGATGGTTCCTAATATGTCGTTAGTTCGAGGTATTATTTTCGCAATCTGCTCTTTTGTAAATTTATTATTAGGCTCCATTATCATATTGGTCAGCAAGTTGACTGCGTCCTTTGCTAAAGAAATATACGCCTGAGCATCCATATTGATTAAAAAGTTGTAAAAATTTTACTTGCAGTTGATGTGGCTGCTGGGACTGCCTTGTTTCCGCTGCGTTTGTAGTAACCGCTGTGAATGGTAGCGAGTAGGTACTCGTGTCTCGTACCTCTGGCCAATAAATACACTGTGTACTGTTTTTGCGGAGAGCGAGTGGTACCCACACCGTAGCGTATAACAATGTCACAAAATTTGCTTATAGCACTTGACGTTTTTGATTATTCGTTTTGGATTATTATGTGATTGTTAATCTTGAACTAAACAATGCGCTATGCTGACTTTAATATTTTAATTTCTCAAGGAACGGAATTTACACTATAACTTTCGGTAAAACTCTTTAAATTTTGTTTTTTTGCAAGACAGAATATTATGCGTTTGAACAGTACTGTAATTGTTGTAACTTGAAGATATTGACCCCAGGTTTCCTTTACACCCACCCCTCACACCTTTCAATACAATCTCCAAATTCATCCCAGAAATTCATCTCCTTCCCTTCATCAAAAGACCCTCCCCAAAGATGACATAGGCCCTGAGGGTTATTGTAGCCGGTGTAGTACAGTGGTAAGGCTCTTGACTAGCACTCCGAAGGTCGTGGTATCGAATACCGGCGTGGCAAATAAATTTTATTTTAATTAATTTTATTTATTTCACAATTTATTCACTTATTATTATATATAGTATATGTGTGGCACGTTCCAGATACTCTCAGTATCGCCCTGGTGTAAGACCACCATTCGGAATTGAAACGTTGCTTGAAATGGCTTTAGCCGTGTTTGGTGACCAGATCTGAATAGACAGGTACTTCCCCACCTTCCTCTTCCCCATCTCCTTCCCCTCCCTACTACCTTCAGCCTCACAACATACCCCAATTGGGGATGCCATAGTCCCACTGGCTCCAGACGCGAGCACTTGGGACTCTTGTGCGGTATTCGTGTAAAAAATATATATATATAATATATACCTCAGGGTCTCCTGTGTGGAGCAAATGTAAAACAAATTCCGAACCAAGCCGTAATCTTTTTCAACTTGCAAATCTCTTCTCTCCTGACACTCATAACATCTTACGTGCTGTACCTGCCCAAAATAAGCGCCCCTTCTTAATCTCATTCATTACGACGTAGTAATAATCCAACGAGAAAAGTTTTCCCGCGCCTCAGAGTGAAAAAACTAACCCAACTTATTTACAGCATCTCGGAAAGCTTTTATCGTTTAACTTCTTTCTAGCTCGCCATTCCTTCCCTTCGCTAGCGGAATTAACTCGTGTTCAAGTTAAAGACCTGCAGTGGGCGGATTCTTCCGGAGATAAACTTACCGGAATCAAATGCACACGGTGAAGTAGGTTAGGGAAATTTGCGCTTTTGCCAAACTTCCTGCCCAAGCTTTATGAATTTTCGCTTTTCTTTTAATGGGAAAACAAGAAAATGTTTTATTTTTTATTTTTACGAAAACCACACCCACAGAAACTCCCACTGTTGATTTACATATATATTAGAGGAGCCCTAGGAGAGTTGTGACAATTTTTAATTTAAGGGACATATCTCGCTCAAGAAACATTCCACAATTATGACCTATGTGAATTAATGTAGCACCATTCCTTCCCTTTCCTAAACAATCATCAAAATTAATTAAAGTATTACGGTTTCCGAGAAAACCAACAAAAAGAAAAACTACTCCCTCTGTCACAACTCCCGTATCACCGAGGTAAGTTGTGACAGCTTTGTATTTAGACTATTTGAGTATTTCGACACTAGCAGTGCCTTTATCAGTCTTTCGTGTATACATAGTTATTAGGCATTCTGAAAAAAAAAGTAATCATCCAAGTTTTTTTAATCGAAAATGATTTTTTTGAGACAAGTTTTTATTGCGGACTACTTGCAAGATTTGACCTTAATATACGAATGCTCAAAAACACATATAGACATCACAAATTAATTTTTGAAATAACGTTGAGAGTTGTGACAGGCTGTCACTTGGTCCGAATAATGATTCATATTTTCTAAACACGATGCAATCAAAGAAGATCAATTCAACGCTTTGAGACTTAAATAACCATACAACTTAAGAAAAAATAACACAACAACGCACATGTAATACGACATTATATAAATTCAACCAAAATTTTGAAGAAAAACTTCCTTTTCGCTTTTTTTTGCACGCAGACGTCGTAATTACATAACCGCTTCTCGTGCGCCGCCGGCGGGTACCGAGTGAAGTATCCGAGTGAACCGAGTGAATCGTCTTTGTCACAACTCTCCTCTGTCAAAACTCTCCTAGGTCTCCCCTACTTGACTTATTTTAATCAGTGATTCCTGACTTTATTTTTTTATATTTTTTTTACATGAGCTCCACACAGGAGGCCCTGAGGAACATAATTTCCCTCAGGGTCTATGTCATCTTTATGCTCATCTATGATGCTGTGTGGAGGGTTTTTTTTAAGGAAAGGAAGGACAGGAGAGTTCTGGAAAGGAAAAGGGTTTAAGGGGTGGGTAGGAATCTTGGGTTCAGTATGTCCTGGTCATCCGCCTCCAATTCCTAGACAAACCTCACCCCATGAACCCGGGCACCCCTGCTAAATCACCAAACGTAGCGAACCACTTGGGGTGACCTATGGCAGAGGCGTTGGTTATTTAATAAAGGTTCCCGGGGCGGCGGTACCCATTCCCGCCTCCGAAATTAAAATTTGGAGTTAAAATACGAAATTTTTGTCTACGGTGAATTTTTTTTTTTTACTTTTATTAAAACATAAAAAATAGCAGGTGTTGAACAGTTGAGGGCGAAGTACGAGGTTGGGCGGTTAATCGGCTGAGTGACCAGTGACGACGTGCGGAATATATTTATTTTTTTAAGAATTCTTTTTTTTTAAAGATATTGAAAAAGTCACCAAAAAAGAGACCAAAATTTCGTTTACTTTTTTACTCCAAATAATGTCAGGAATCACTGGTTAAAGTAAATCAAGCACGACCCTGCATATGTATTAGTTGTTAATGGAGCCGTCACACTTAGCTATAAAAGCGCCGGCGTTATTTGGCTTGGCCACATGGCTCGGCAATGGGAATGTATGGCGAGCGATGTGCTAAAATAGGCTAAACCAAATGACCCTGGCGCTTTTATAGCTAAGTCTGTACAACCCTTAAGAACCCACTGGGACTGGGAGCGCGGGAGGGGGATTGGCGGGACGCGTTAGCGGGAGAACGGGAAAGACATGCAGGGAGAAGGAGTTTATTTCTTTAAATATGGCATTGCAACGCATGCCGGGAACCAGCTAGTCGTCTTATAAAATGTAATATGGTAGCCCAGTCGACGAAGGGAAAAATCACAATGTCGAAAGTAATACCCCACGAGCATGATTTTCCACAGGTTACAATGTATTTAAAAATAAATTCCCGGTTTTACACCTTGTGGCTTTCTCTCCCCACAGTCCCCACCCCCTCTTGAATATTTTTGCAAGTCTTCTCGGAATACGCTAATATCTCCTTAATCAATGTATACAATCAGACATTTTTTCCGCTCGGTTTCTAATTAGTTATGCTAAAAGTAGTTTCTCTTTGACTTTCCGTAAAAATTTAAATGGATTCATAATTATTCTTTGTAATTATTTGAGGAGAAAAAATCAGTTCCTGTTCAAATATTTCCTACAATGTTTGCATGTAACTTTTGGATGAGTCTATCAAGGGAAAACTTTATGAATTAAAATTTGTAGACAATATTTTTACCTTTAAAATTATGTTTTTATTGTTTGGATTTAGTTATTAAAAGTGCAGGTCGGCTGCTAATAAGAATAACAACCACGCTTCTTATTAAGAGCGTTTAACCAGCCAGCGGACGAAAATCCACATTTCGTCGAAAGTTGTTCTTCCGATCGTGCAGGGCGGTTACAATAAGAAAGATTAATTATTCTCCGTACCAGCTTTTTTAAATTATAACTCAATATCGAATTTATTTTAATCCAAATTAGCTATAATTTATACCTTCATCCAAAAATGCTGAAAGGCGTGATGATAAAACTATTAAAATAGTGTACTTTTTGTAGTTATTTATTGATTATAAGTATTTATCATTTTTCAATAATGTCTAAATTTATTAAGAATGTTAAAAAAATTTGAAATATATTAGTTTGTAAGTGCGCTAATAAATACACAAATGGACCAATTTTCGTCAAGAAACACAGTACGTACATATTTTTTAATGACTTTATTGAAACTAAAATTAAAATTCTAATACATAACTTTGCTAGATAATGTATTGATTTATTTTACTGCATGATTACATTATTTGAAATGGGTGTGGTATAATACAAAAACTTTTTTGAAAATTTAACAAATCTGCGAACGACCTATGGAATAACCTTATTATACTAAAAATTTTAAAAAAATCTAAAAATTTATTACATAACTATGCTAGATAAAAGAACAATCTTTCGAAATCCATTTATAATTTTTTGTGGAAAAGAGCCAATACGTCTAAAAACTTTTTTGAAAATGACGTATTTCCGGCATTCTCTGGTAATGCCCTCTTAACAGCCCGCGTGTGCTAATATAAAATAAAACCTGTCAATTTGTACGTAATGGTGAGGTTTTTTGAAATCTCATGTAAACAGTGACCTTCTTCTTGTTATGAAAGTCAAGTGCACAAAATTTCATCATTCTTAAAAAAACTGTAGATTTGTATAAAAAACAAATCCGCCTACAGGCAATCTTCTTTGTGTATTGTGTGCAGAAGATTTCACATAAATCATAATTGTAAAAATTCCTGTACGTCCCTGTAAAATGCACAGATCAAATCACTAAATAGAGCTTAAAATTAGTTTTGCTTTTGTCGCTCTAAGTAGCGGTCCTTAACCGGGCCAATAGTGAAGTTTAGTCAAATATGTGAAGTTTATCTTCTACTTTCGAACTTCTGTTCTACCAAAGTTAGATCATTTGAATCGCAATTTCGATAACGATGTTTTCGTAAAACGCAGATATTACTTTACCTTGGGGCGAATCACTTGAGAGACAGACCGATAGAGGTGGGTTGTGGGCGTGGGCGTGGATATTTACCTCCTCCAATGAATGTTGCGAAGTTTGCCGACAGAATATACATGAAAATTATTTTATAATAATATTTTTGCCCTTCCTACAATATTAACAGTTTAATGACCCTGTTGCAATGATAGCCATGTTCGATGGCGTCATAACAATAAGCGGTATGTGGACTTCGCACCAAACCAAATATGTTAATTTTATGTAACAAATCCATTATAAAAATCTTAAAAATGAGTCCATTACAAAATGTTGATAAACAACAGTAAACATAGAATATATGGTTAAAAAAAAGCAATGACGGGAAAAAATTAACAATAACAGCGATGTTATATCACGGGACAATCATATTAGACAATACGGTGCTATTGTGGCACAGGACAAAAAAACTTTAAAATTATAATATAATTATAAAACAGAGAGCAGTTTACTTTCAGAAACTAGAAGCAATATAAGTGGATATTAAACATAAAAGTTCAGTAAGGAGGAAACAGAAACCAAACAATTACCGGAAACTTGATAACTTGACTTTTTAGAGTATATTGAAAAGGATGAATGGTATGATTTTTTAACTCTCGACAGGCCAAGATGCCAAACATGACGTCCGTAACCATGGGGGTCGGCTGATGACCCCATTTTTTTCTAAACCTTTAAACCAAAGAAAACACTTTTTCTTTTTTGATTTATATTTTTTTTGTTATTTTTGTTTTTGCAGGGAATATTACCTACATATATTTGACAAAATATTTTTTCCTGCGATAAACGATTTTTTCACATTTTTTTTTAAATGTGCATATTATGTATTAATCCTTTGCGCAGGAATACCTAAAATACTAAAAATATATTTCATGTATTTAAGTAGATATAAGAAGGATAGTTATTTCGGAGTCTACCTTCGGCCCCAGTTGGCTGCGGGAGAGTTAAATAAGTTTTTTTAGAGCCCATTTAAATTCAGCAAAGTTCTCGATATTAGTAAGAGCTGAGGGAAGTTTATTTCAAATGAGCGGGCCAGTTACACGAAAAGATCGATCATAGCAAACGGCTCGATTTAACCTAGCAAATTCGAATAAACGATTAGTAACATATAGATCTGCTGACTTTAGAGTAAGCTGTCTTTCTTACTCAGCAGATATGTGTGCGGACACATTTAACTTATCAGGGGTTCATGTTCACGCACCATACACTTAGGCGACAAACAGATTTGCTTAGAAACCAGATAACAAGACCCTACCCTTACCCTGTTGAGACCCCATTCCTCTTGGAATTCCATGGCTTATAAGTGCCTGAAAACTGCAGCTTAAGTCGTTGCCGCAGCTTGTTCAAAATATCACATGGAATGAACAAGAAGAATGTGCTGTTAAATGAAATTTCTGAAACACTTCTTCTTCTTCCATGGCGCTACAGCCCATATCGAGCTTTGGCCTTCTGCAACAGTCGCCTCCAACTCCTCCTGTCCTCAGCGGCTGACTTCCAATGTGGTACCTGGAGAAGCTGTGCTGCATCCCCTCTTACTTCGTCTTCCCACCTCAGTCTGGGTCGTCCCACTTTTCTCTTTCCACCTGGGTGTCCAGTCAAAATTCTTTTTGGGACGCGTGTATCCGGCATTCTCTGTACATGCCCAGCCCATCTCAGCCTGAGGAGTCTCATATGTGTTGTGATGCTAGGTGCCTTATATATATCATACAATTCTGTATTGTGCCGGATGCGCCACTGTTCACCCTCTTTCACGGGTCCACATATTCTTCTCAGCACTTTTCTTTCAAAAGTATCCAGCATTTCAGCCATCTTTACCGTCAGTGTCAGCGCCTCACATTCATATGCCAATACAGTTCTAACAATGGTCTTATATATGGTTATTTTGGTTTTTCTGTGGAAACTACGTGACTTAAACACTGTCAGCAAAGAGAAGTATGTTTTGTTGGCTGCTGTGATTCTCCTTCTGATTTCTGCTGGATCCTCATTCAGCCCAGGCAGGTGAATTGGTCGACCACTTCGTATGAGTAGTTGTCTTTGAATTGTGCACTACTTCTTCTTCTGTGTGAAGGGTTCCTGCTCTGTATCATCATTTTCGTTTTGTTGACATTAACCTGCAGTCCTACTTCCCGTGCTGCTGTTTCTAAAGGATCGAAGACCTCCTTAATGGCTGAAATTGATCTTCCGACAATGTTAATGTCATCCGCATATCCGACAACTTGACTGCTCTTGAAACAAATATTGGAGCCAGTGTCTATTAGCGTTTTTCTTATTACATGTTCGAGCGCAACGTCGAAGAGAGTGGGAGCCAGACCGTCCCCCTTTTTTTTTTTTTTTTTACAGTGAATACCGCACAAGAATCTCAACTGCTCCCGTCTGGAGCCAGTGAGACTATGGCATCCCCAATTGGGGTATGTTGTGAGGCTGAAGGTAGTGGGGAGGGGAAGGAGGTGGAGAAGAGGAAGGTTTGGAAGTACCCCCTGTTTTAGTCCCTGCGATACTGTGAATGCTTCTGACAATTCCCCATCTATTTTGACCTGACATCTTGAGTCTGACATTGTGGCTTTGATGAGCCTAACCAATTTAGGTGGAATCTGGAATTGAAGTAGTATGTCATATAGACACTCCCGATCTATGCTATCATATGCTTGCTTAAAATCTATGAATAGTTGGTGTATGTCTATATCAAACTCCCAGCACTTTGCCAAGATCTGCCTGACGGTGAACAGTTGGTCTGTTGTGGATCTACCGGTGCGGAAGCCTGCCTGATACTCTCCCAGTAGGTTTTCTGCGTACTTATCAATTTTTTGTTTCAGTATCATGGTGTAGATCTTATATGCTGTGCATAGAAGTGATATGCCTCTATGATTTTCGCATTTTAGCTTGTCACCTTTTTTATGAATTGGACATATTATGCTTATTTGCCATTCCTCTGGGATTTTTTCCAAGGTCCATATTTTTGTTATTAACTTATGTAGCAGATTTCTCAGGTGCTCATTTCCATATTTGAACAACTCTGCCGGCAGGTTGTCTTTCCCATATGATTTGTTGTTTTAAAATTTCTTTAGTGCAGCATTTATTTAGATTCGCTGATTCTTCATTACTTGATTCAGTGGGGATGTTAGTAGAGTGGCTTCTCAGGTCGCTATTAGGGTTGAGAAGTTTATAAAAGTAATTTTTCCACACGGTTTTAATTCGTTCCTTATCGGATATAATTGAACCATCAATGTCTTTGCATAGTGTTGTATTCGGTTTGAAACCCTTTTTGAAGAAGTTTACTCCCCTATATGCTTCTCTACTATTATTATTAACAAAGTCCTGTTCCATTTTCAGCAGAATATCATTCAAGAATTTTCTTTTCTTTCCCCTTATCAGCTTATTTGTTTCTTTTCTCGCTTGTTCGTACGCCTGTCTTTTGTTTCTTGTTGGCCTTTCCAAGTACTTCTTTCTGAGTGTATTCTTTTCAACTATCTTTCTTTCATACTCTTCATCAAACCAGGGGTTCCTGGGCTGTCTGGGCATGTTTCCGACACTTGATTCCACTGCTCTTACAATTGCTTCTTTTAAATCATTCCAGTCTTTTTCGAGTGATTCTTGGGAGTTCTGCTCAGTGATCTGACCTGGTAGGCTATTTGCAAGGGCGTTGTGATACTGCTCTATGCCTTCTGGTGTTTTTAGAGCCTCCGTATTGATTTTTGGAATAGTTGGTGGTTTCCGTGTCCTATTGTTTGCGATTCGGCTCCTATAGGTGGCCACCACCATGTAGTAGTCTGAATCACAGTTGGCACCCCTATAAGACCTTACGTTTGTGATGCTCGTTGCCCCTCTTCTTTCTATCAGGACATGATCAATTTGGTTATGGTGTCTACCATCTGGCGATGTCCAGGCCCGTTTGTGTATGTCTTTTCTTGGAAATTGAGTCGAGGCCACAATTAGGTTTCTTGATTCTGCGAAATCAATCACTCGGGTTCCATTATTATTAGCGTCCTTGTGTAGACTGTTCATTCCTGTAATGTGTTGGAGCAGAGGATCCTGTCCTATCTTGGCGTTAAAGTCCCCAATTACCATCTTAATGTCGTTAGATGGTAATGTGTCGTAGACTTGTTCGAGGTTCTGATAGTATGTATCTTTCATTATGTCCTCTTTATCTTCCATTTCAGCATGTACATTGATCGATGTTACATTGAAAAAATCCGTTTTTATACGTAAGCTACACATTCTTTCGTTAATGGGTTTAAAGTCTAATATGCATTTTTCCATTTTCCGGTCTACAATGAAGGTCACTCCTAATTTATGGTGTCTTTCATTTCCACTATGCAGTATCGTGTGTGTTCTTGTGTCAAATGGCTCAGATCCTATCCATCTTGTTTCTTGCACCGCCATTATGTCAATTTTGTATTTCGTCATCTCCCTAGTGATCTCTCCAAGTAGCAATTTTCAAGTCCTTATTTTGTTTGCCGAGTCCTTTCCTAAGTCCAGTAGTTGTCCGAGGCTCTGTGTTAGGATTCGTAATAGCGTTGCTTTTACAGGGGGGGGTTATTAGCCTCTCGCCCAACCCCCTACCAGGAGGGCCAGGGTTTTCTGTAGGGATTTCGCCATTCATCCTCTCCTATCTGCTATGGCTGATGGTATTGCCAGTGGCCACATTGCCCAGGGCTCGCGGGGCTTAAGATACCACTCGTGGACGCTAGAAGTAGGGCTATTGGTAGTGTTGCTGATGGAATGCAACTGTAGCGTTACACGGTATTTGAGTGACACATTTTTCCCAGCAAAAAATGCATCTCCGTGACCCTACCAAACTTTGAGCCACTAAAACACTGCATATATTTAATTCTTCTATAAATAGCCTTAAAACTTTTTTGTACAATTATTTCCCCAGATGTTAAGAGTGTCAGAAAGAGAAGATTGTACCGTTATTGGATGACACAAAATAATTTTTTTAATTATTTTAAAAATTATATGTATCTGATTAATCTAGTAATTTTAAAATTATATTTAAAATTACTAGATTAATCAGATAATAAGTAGATTAATCCGAACTACAATAAAAAGAGTAATAATACACAATGAAACAAAAAAAATTAAAAATCTTTTAAGCTTAATTTAAAATTACAAATGACTTATTCACATTTTAAAAGTTTCATTGAATTAAAAGGTTGACACAAAAAAAACTGGTATTTTTTTAATTGCTTTACATTTCATTATATAAACATTTTTCATACCGTTAATTAAAAAAATTAAAAATTGCAAAAGTTTCCGTAAAATCGTTTAAAATCGAATCCTTAATTGCCGAACTTACACAATTTAAAACAAACGTAAATAAAATAGCTCACATCCGCGCTAGGCGTTTGCTCTACCAACCGATTTAAAAAAAATCTGATTAGTTAATTTTTTGTCCTCAAAACTAATAAAGGGGTCGTCCATTAATCACGTGAGGCTCGAAAGGGGGGGGGGGGGGTTATTTATTATTCTGATAAAATTGACCAAATAAATATTTAAATTATTTCTTAAAGCAAATGAACATTTTCAATGGTCAGTTGCGACCTGGGAGTCGACCCATCTTAATGCAAACTGGCTACGTGGCTACATGAGAATTTGTTAATTTAGGTATCGATAACATTTCTAGGGAATATCTTTACAGTGGGTGATGATAGTCTGTGGCCTGGGGCACGGTCAAGGGCCTCAGTACGACATTAGTTTCAGTGGTATTTCTCAATGAAACCACAAATATGAGTACCGTCTACTCCAGTCTCATTACTCATTAGCATCCGTAGTTTAGTCCTCAAGTGAACTTGTTTAATCTGTGTCTGGGATTTGCTAATATTCTGAATGGGTTTGAATTTCATTTTAACAGATTGGTTGTACCCAGGGGCGTACATAAGGGGGGTTTAGAGGGTTCAATCCTCGTCCCCCCCCCCCCCCCACCCAATAGGCCACAGAATTCCGTTGGAAAAAATGTATTTACTAGTAGATTACATTCTTGAAAAAATGGATAATATTATTTGCACCTCTTTCTTTTAGCAATGTTACTATTGAAGTAAATAAGTTGCGGTGAGTAGTCCCAAAAAGATTTCTAAAAACGTCATTAATGTTTGGAATATATTTAAATGACTGGAAATACAAAATAATGTGTTTATATTGCAAACAATCCATGACTGCAAATATTGCAAGATATTGCAAACAATCATATGCACAATTGCACAGTACACTCCAAAGAGACCATTTAGTTGTTCTCCCCGTCGTAAAACTGCTGTATTTGAGGGTAGTTACAGCTATTCCTCATCAAAACTTTGGAATGAAATACCACTGCCTGAGCGCTTTTATTATTACCGTGAAGAACCACGATTGCGGTACCGTGGCGGCACAAAAAGGGCAAAGGATCTATAGACAAATGTTTTATTATTATGAGCTTTTCGTTCCCATTCAGTTACATTTGGCAGTACATTTACTGTCATATTTTCCTGATAGTAGATCTCATTTCTATAAATATTAAAAATAGCTGGTACCCGGCATGCGTTGCTAAGCCATTCAAAGAAATAAATTGATTCTCCCTGCATGTCCTTTCCCGTGCATCCCCGTTCCCTTCCACCTTTCCCACCTTCCCCGTCCTTCGTGTCTTCCCTCTCCACAAACCCCGCCTTCCCCCTGCCTTTCCTCCCTGCCGCTAAAATATATGAAATACACACATTTTCATTTATACAAATTTCATAACGCCAGAGCTTACCATTATATACAGCCTATGATACTCGCTGGTAAAGTAGCTTTCTATTGGTGAAAGAATTTTTCAAATCGATTCAGTAGTTTCGGAGCCTATTCAATGCGAACAAACAATCAAATCTTTCCTCCTTATAGTATTAGTAGATGACCTCAAGCTGAAAGGAAAGTTTTTTTCAATGCATTTAGCATTTCCGGTTAAGTTCAGTATTTTTACTGTAATTTAGTTGGTATTTATGCGCACCTTTTAAAAGTGTTTTTAAGCCGGAAAATTTTATTTTTTCAATTATCGCAAACGCACTTTGAGGCGTTTTTTAAATTACACAGAGTGATTTTTTGTCATTTAATTTAAGTAAATATTTACCCTAATAATACCCCCCCCCCCCCTATGTGAATGCTGTATCTACGCCCTAGGTGCTAATCACATAATTTTATGTGATATTATAATTGGTCCCGTGCTTGGTTTTTAGTTGAAAAAAAAAATGAAAAGCACGGGAATATACCTTAATTTGAACACTTTTCAAGTTACAATATTCACTCGTGCGAGGTTTGGCGTTTTGAACAATTAGGTAATGCAACGGATTCTTGACTCATGTAGTAATTTTATTTTATTTGACAGCAAATGAACATTTATTTAATAGTATTATTCCATACCTGTCTGATTGACATCGACGGAGTCCCTGTCTCATCCATTTACAAAATATTTCATAACGTTCACGTCTGTTATTTGAGCTTGTCTGTAGCTGTAGCCTATACACATATAGGTAGGTATATTGAATTAATTTAAGTGACTTGATGATTGATGGGAGTTTTGTTGGCAGCAAATGCGTAATTGAAATCAAATGTGAAGTGTAATGTGACGACGAAAAACAGCAAACGACATCAAACAATCAATAATAAGTAAAATGAATTGATTTTGTGGGAATAATACAATAACATTAGTACACCAACGCCACAACAACATTACAATAAAAACTCTACAATAACACTAAATTAAAACTTCATCAACCCTACCACAGCACCACAAGAGCACCACAACAACACCACAACTACACTACAACAACACCACAACAACACTATAATTACACTACAATAAACGTTACAACAAACCTACATCAAAACCACCACAACATTACAACAGCACTACAAGAGCACTACAACACTACATCAAAAAAAATCCAAAAGACTTATTTCCTGCATTTCGAGAATGAGAATTGGTCACTGCTCCATTGGAGTGCATTTGTTTAAAATTCGAGCCCTCGACAGTCCACTCTGTCAGTGCGGTGTGGAGGAGGAAACTCTTGACCATGTCTTTTTTAATTGTAAAAAACATTCTTCCTTCAAAAACATATATCGTTTGCTCATTAAAATCACCCACCATTCTCACCTCAGTATTCCGTATTTGCTGTCTCTCAACAATTCTCCCGTTTTTTCAGTTTTATTTAAGTTCATAAACTTGAATGTTCAATATTTGATTTGTCCTATTCTCTTATAGATTATCCTTAAAATTATAACTATTTTCCTGTACGTTTTCGGCACAAAGCACTATTTTTAGGGTGAATTGCATAATTCAGAAAAAAACACCACAAGCACACCACAACAATACCATAACAACACTACATCAACACTACATCAACACTACATCAACACTACATCAACACTACATCAATACTACAACAACACTACCGCAGCACTACAAGAACATCACAACAATACCAAAACAAGACTACAACAACACCTACACTAACACTACAACAAATACTACAACAAACACTACATCAAAAGTACTAAGATTCATAAAGCATTTCATAATCAGTATTACACACCAGTGTGGTGTCTAACCCTTCTTCAAAATTCGTCAATTGTTACGTTCACACGATTTTAATTACGATTTAAAATTAATACTAACTTAAAATGTGATGACGTAGATTTGAACATTTCATTAAAAGTAACAACGAAAATTAAACCATTAAAAACGGAACATTTCACAGGTCACAAAACCTGTCCAAAAGTAATATCTATAAAAGTAATATTTTCATGGAACGAAAAAATCAACCACAAGAAAATAATTGATAGCAATTTGCAGGAAATCACCAGGATTTCAATGAAAAATATGAATTCAATATTTTAACGATAGCCAGTTTCGCTTTGAATATTGTTTTGCAATTGTCGTGCCGAAGGTTTCCCGGAAAGAAAAACAAACAGGATACTTTCAAACCCGATTGGTGTCATTTCCACCGAAGGACTATAATAAACAAACTGTTAGAAATTAATATTTCAGCATTTTTGGAATTCTATGACTTTTGCGCATTAATTTGTATTGGTACATTCGGGATAAGCTTACCTCGTTACTTTATAATATCCAGAATTTAGCTGAATTTAAAAAGGGGTTGAAAATAAATTATGTTAAAATCCCACCGTTTGTAAATCTAACTTCTTTTAAATATTTAATACTAGCGAGTTCCCGGTATGCGTTGTTATGCCACTTAATAAAGAAATTGTTTCTCCCTGCGTGTCCTTTTCCATTCGTAGCGTTTTCCTTCCGCCTCCCCTTCCTCTCCCGCGTCCCCTACCCATCACTTGTTCCCACTACGCCGTCCCTCTCCCCACTCCCCTCTCCCGCTTCTATATGTATAGAAACCATCGCGGGCATCAAATCCAAACACATCTAATCCCCAAAGTTCAATCGCAATTGAATGAATGGTTTAAAAAAAAAACAGCAATAAAATTGCGCCTGTCACTTTCTCGCAAAGAAACCTCCATAATAAATTAAATGACAGGATGTTCGGGGACAAAGTGCATTAACTTCGGGAGGTGATTCTATATGATGGTGGAATAAAAAAGATTAACATATTTTTCGAAATTCCAACATATTTTTCCCATACAAAAAGACGTACCTACTAAAATTCCTTAGTGTGAAGTACGATCTTATTTGCGGAGAGCCTGCCGGGTACGATTGTGGCAACATTGCATGGTTGTGATTGGCTCGTATCGTTACAGCGGAAAATAATAAAGCTGGCCGCACACGCGGATCTAATTTTATATTTTTACCACAAAACGACTTTACCCTAAAAGTTAGAATTTCGAAAAAAAGTTATTTTTCATTTTTTTTCTTAAAATATCATGTAGAATCACCTTCCCAAGTTAATGCACTTTACCCCCGAACACCCTGTATAGTTTTCCATTAATCAGCCATATTCTCAAGCATCTGCTAATTACAAGGTTTTTTTTCCTTTTCGTACGATTTACCTCCCATGTTCTCAATGTTGAACAAAAACTGACTCCTGTTTTATATTGTTCATTTTTACGTTGTTATTTTATACCGCGCTGTTTTTATTTTTTATCTGCTATTTTTTTTATTTCTTGGGCATTAATAGTGTAAAAGTTTCTAGACATTTTGTTTTGAGAGTTTTATTCAAAATATACTTGTTATATAATTTTATTTATATGCTACCGGTTTCGACACATCCATGTCCTTCACTCACCTAATAATATCTAATCATGTTTGTACTTATAATTTTTAAGGTAGTTTTAAAAACGTTAGTAAATGACACAGATGAGTTGAAACCGGTATCAAGTAAAAAAATTAACAAACGTACATTGTGAATAAAACTCTTCAAAATTATATGTTGTCTCTGATTTGTAAATTTGTTTTCTTGTTGTTTCTTTAAGTATTCTAGCAAGAATCTCTTCTATATTTTAGTAAGAATCTCTAGTAAACGGGTCAATTGGTCACCCAGGCTTTAAAATAAAAAATATCACCACGCGAACTCAAACATAGGTGAAATATTTTAATGAAATACAAATTTAAAGCTTATAACTTATCTAAAAAAAGAACCTAAAGCTGTAATACACGGTATGTACTTCTGATAGCACTACTATTCACAAATAATAAAAAATAAAAAAAAACTGAGCAAGCTCCTTCATTTGAGTCCATGGCACCGAAAAAAGGCTTTTACTGATATAATAATCAATTTTTGGAACGGCCTTAGGGTCCCCCATCAAGTTACAATGTAGTTCAATATATAACGGATACCCTACTGTATGTTCTATTAAATGAAGACAATATTAGCGAAACTCAATCGAAAATTTGGAGACAGAAAAATCAGTAAATGATATTGGCACCAATGGGACTCCAATATCTTTTTTGATCAGATCCAGATTTTCGATTGAGTTTCGCTAATATTGTCTTCATTTAATTAAATATTATTATTTGAGGTTTTACTCATAAAGTTAAAAATTAAAAATTAATATTCATCCTATACTTGCAGAAAAATCTATAGATATCGCATATTAAAAATAAAACGGATAAAAATTTATCCAGAAAATGAAGACAATGTTGGTAGTTCTTGTCGAAGTATGATACAGTTTAAAGTTACCGAATTGAATATAGACACCTTAGCTCAGTTGATGCATTTGCCGTGTAAGCAGAAGGTCCTGGGTTCGAGTTCCAGAGGTGCCAATATATTTTTCTGATTTTTCTGTCTCCAGATTTTCGATTGAGTTTCGCTAATATTGTCTTCATTTAATTAAAAAATATAATTAAGTACACTAAAATCTATAATTTAACTGCATAGTGAAACTGAATTATGAAGTTAATATGGTGACTTTTTTAAACTACGTTTATTATGTTGTTCTCTCTTTTTGTATTTAATACGATGGTCTCAATTCCCCGGAGCCAGTGGGACTTTGGAACCACAAATTGAGGGATGTCGAAAGAAAAAGGTAAAGTAAATTGAGAAGGGAAACGAGAAAGGAAATTGGAAGATCGAGTAGGTACCTACCGGAGACTTGCCGTGACGTTTCTGCCGTTTTTTGCTAAAGTTTCCTGCGTTTTAAAGTTTTTTTGTTGGAAAAGGCCGCCTGGCAAATTACATTCCAAGAAAGTGTTGCCGTTTTTCTGATTGTAATTTTATAAGAAATATCACAAGAAAATAATTGAAAAAACGTCTTAGATTTAAAAACTATTACGGAAATCTAAAAAAAAAATTTCGATGGTTGTTTTAGCATTATTTTAGTTCCTTAGTATTTAAGAACCCCAATTGTCCAGAACCAGTGGGAGACTGGCATCCCTATTGGGGTATGTCTTGAGGCTGAATAGATTCGCGAGGGGAGGGAGATGAGAAAGAGGAAGATTGGAAAGAACTGTTCAAGTAAAATTGCATTATATGAACAAACACAAAAGTCGTTCTTGTACTTTGACGGCCGGCGTAGTGCAGCGGTAAGGCGCTTGACACGTACTCCGAAGGTCACGGGATTGAATCCCGGCGTGGCATTTTATTTGATTTATTTGTGTATTTCATAATTTATCCATTTAAAATAATATATAGTATATTTGCGGCACGTTCCAGAGTGGAAGATACTCTCAGTATCGCCCTGATGTAAGACCACCATTCAGAATTGATACGTTGCCTAAAGTGGCTTTCGCCGTGTTTGGTGGCCAGATCTGAATAGCCAGGAACTTCCCCACCTTCCTCTTCCCTATCTCCTTTCCTCCCCACTACCTTCAGCCTCACAACATACCCAAATTGGGGATGCCATAGTCTTACTGGCTCCAGACGGGAGCAGTTAGAACTCTTGTGCGGTATTCATTAAAAAAAAAAATACTGAGACATGGTTAAACAAGTAACCCATAACTAGATAACTACATTTATTTTTGGTGACGAAATCCAATCATTGAACTCTGTGAATTACGATTTTAAAGACCATCTTATAACAAAAAAACATTTTTTGCTGGAATTAGTCTTTAAAATGATTTTATTTTTTATATGTGCACATTTATTTAACATATTCGACAATTTCTTCGCCATTTATTTATATGGTACTAGCTGGTTCCCGACATGCGTTGCTATGCCATTTAATAAAGAAATTGTTTCTCCCTGCGTGACCTTTACCATTCGTCCCGTTCTACTTCCGCCTCCCCTTCCTCTCCCGCCTTCCCTTCCTTTCCCGCGTCCATTTCCCCTCTCGCTTTCCCCCTCCGCCTCCCCCACCTTCCCTCTCCCCACTCCACTCCCCCCTTTCCCCGTCCCGCCAACCCCTCTCCCGAATTCGCCTCACCCCTCCCAAGTTCCCCTCCCCGCTCCCGGGTTCCCACCCCCCCCCTCCCGCAAACCCTCTACCCGATTTACCCTCCCCCTCTCCCCTCTCCCCTCCCCCCTCCCGCATTCCATACATTCCCTCACGGTACATTCAGTTATCAAGCAGCTCGCGTGCCACCTATTGCAATTTTTTTTATACAAATTTCATTATACCCGAGCTAACCAGTAGTTTTATACAAACCTTATCCTGACAATAACGAACACAAAAAAAAACTATCCAATTTTGTGCAGTCGTTCAGAAGTTATGCGCGTACATACATTTCGACCATTCATATATATTATGGGAGGCGTCTACTAATATCTACAGGAATTCCAAAAACTGAAAAAATCGAACTAATATCTATGAGAAGGAAAGTGTTGACGAATATCTACAGCTCAAACTGTTGACGAATATCTATGAGAACCAAAGTGTTGACGAATATCTACAGCACTGGCAGAGGTTGGATTTGCAATTATGTATAACATATTGGAATAACGTAATATTGCGTATGCAGTTTAAAAAACTTAATTTATGTAAGTATGTATGTAAAAATCCCTAATATCGGACTATTGGACACATTTAGCTGATTAATCCAACCTACGCTCTGTAGATATTAGTTCAACCTGCGCTCTGTAGATATTAGTCAACACTCTGAAGTTCGTAGATATTAGTTCAACATATAAGCTGTAGATATTCGTCCGACATACAGGCTGTAGATATTAGTATCTGGAGTCATATTATGAAGTGAAAACTTCTTTAGCACCGTAGTGATTTGAAACTCGATGAAAAGAAAAATAGCGACATTAAAAAGAGAAAAATATATACATCTACAGGATTTAGTTTGCCAGAGAATGAGAGAGTGTTATCGGTCTCCCTTTATGCGGCGCTTCGCAGCCTATCGGCCTCCTATTTGTGCGGTACTTCATTGCCTCCCCACTCTTCTCTACTTTACTTTTCTGAAGGTTTCAATTCTACCGCGTGTGAATTGCACACTCTGTTTTATGTATTGCTACTAATTACATTGTTTTAGAAACTTTTTGACTGCTATTAAAATACCACTAACATTTACAAAACAAATAACATTATTAATTAGTGACAAATAACCACAGTAGTGTACAAATACAACCCTCTACCAACTACAAGCTAAAGCTTCCATGGAAGAGTAAATAATAAAATATCGTACGAGTATTTCAAAACCTGTGATATCTAACTCCTAAGAGCCCGTTCACACTTCCGTTTTAAGAGGGCATTACCAGAGAAAACCAGAAATATGTCATTTTCAAATCAGATTTTAGACGTATTGCCTCTTTTCCACAAAAAATTATAAATGGATTTCGAAAGATTGTTCTTTTATCTAGCATTCGTATGTAATAAATTTTGAGAAAAATTTTTAATTTTTAGTATAATAAGGTTATTCGATAGGTCGTTGGCAGGTTTGTTCAATTTTCAAAAAAGTTTTTGTATTATACCACACCCATTTCAAATAATAAAATCATGCAGTAAAATAAATCAATACATTATCTAGCAAACGTATGTTTTAGAATTTTAATTTTAGTTTTAATAAAATCATTACAAAATATGTACGTACATGCGTTTCTTGACGAAAATTGGTCCGTTTGTGTATTTATTTGCGCACTTACAAACTAATATATTTCAGATTTTTTTAACATTCTTATTAAATTTAGACATTATTGAAAAATGATAAATACTTATAATCAAAAAATAACTACAAAAAGTACATTATTTTAATAGTTTTATCATCACGCCTTTCAGCATTTTTGGATGAAGGTATAAATTAAAGCTAATTTGAATTGAAATAAATTCGATATTGAGTTATAATTTTAAAAAGCTGGTACGTAGAATAATTAATCTTTCTCATTGTAACCGCCCTGCACGATCGTAAGAACAACTTTCGACGAAATGTGGATTATCGTCCGCTGGCTGGTTAAACGCTCTTAACGACGGAGGCGGGTACCGTTTTTTAAAACGGAAGCCCATGCCCCTGTTCACACTTCCGTTTTTTAAGACGCATCCGTTTTAAAAAACGTATCCTACTCTACGAAAACAACGACCAAAACATTTTATTTGCTCATTCTTCAGTAGACCGTCGTGCGCAATGGACGACGATGAAGCTCTTGTTGTCATGTGGTACTTATTAAAAAGAAGGATAAATATTAATAAATATAAATATTAATACAGCCATATTACTTATTTACTAGGTTCGGACCTTATTTGTTCAAACCGTGGGATAATATTTTGTTTGCATATTTTAGGCGATGTTTCGTTTACACGAATCTTACGAACTAATTATTATTTTACTTATAATTAAATAGAAGAAATCGCATTCTGGAACGAACAATAATAATATTATAAACGCCAAACTCGCGCCCTATAAAAACACAACCGCGTAATTTGCCTGCTGCTTGCGTCTGGGAGCGGGCGGTGGGGAAGGGTCGAGCGGGAGGTGGGGAAACGGATCCGTTCTCCGTTGTAGTGTGAACAGCTCCATTGAAATGTATGAGCCACGCGTCCCGTCCGGCGACAAAAACGGACGCTCTGCGTAGGCGATTCTCCGGCAAAAAATAACGGATCTGTTTTTTACGCCGGAACCTACAAGTGTGAACAGCTCCATAGAGTCACTACAGCGGCTAGAGCTTCCGTTTTAAAAAACGGGACCCGCCTCCGTCGTTAAAACGGAAGTGTGAACGGGCTCTAACTTACCTTATTTAAACAGCTTCGAACACGAGGAAAACATTTCTCTCGGAGCTTGTGTCATCTGTGGGTACGCTGTGTGGCTGGACTTTTAGAGAAAGGAAGGAGGGGCAGTTCAGGATAATGGGTATGATGGAGGAGTTGGAAACTGGGGGTCAATGTGTCCAGGAGTTACGGACGGAAAGAATCCATCCCTCCCCCCCACTACAGTGCAAAATGATGTGTCGAGAGAGTCCGACTGGTGAGGTACAGGTTAGGTCTCTCTCACAATCAGATCTGGCCCGCCACGCAGTAGGTGCCAGACAAACCCCACCCCTTGAAACCGGGCACCACTGCTAAATCACCAAACGTAGCGAACCATTTGGGTTGACCTATGACAGAGGTATCGGTTATTCAATACATGGTTCCCGGGCGGTGGTACACATGCCCTCCTCCCAAATTCCAAATAAATATAATCCATACTAATAAATCTCAACGAAAATGTGAAAAAGAACGAGATACAGAAAAATAAAGAGGAAACAGTAACTGGAACTCGAACCCAGGATCTCTTTTCTTACCGGGATAAACACCTTTATTAACCAAAGCGGACATTTTGACCTCATATTTTCAAGTCATTATATAACTCTCGCTTTAATAATTTTTAAAGGTTACTTCCATCAATGTAATATATCATCGAAGAAGAAGATAATCCTAATAAATCTATCTGAAAACGAACAAGCAATAGAAAAATAAAAAAAGTAACGGTCGTAACATGGACTCGAACACAGGTTCTCTTATCCGACCGGGACGAACGCCTT
Source organism: Limnephilus marmoratus (assembly GCA_917880885.1). Classification (NCBI taxonomy): domain Eukaryota; kingdom Metazoa; phylum Arthropoda; class Insecta; order Trichoptera; family Limnephilidae; genus Limnephilus; species Limnephilus marmoratus. The sequence goes on along the minus strand of OU862916.1, from coordinate 39,366,941 downwards.
AACCAACTTAGCCATTTTCGTTTGGAATATATTTGAAATATAAAACACTAGCTGGTTCCCGGCATGCGTTGCTATGCCATTTAATAGTAAAATTGTTTCTCCCTGCGCGTCCTTTCCTATTCGTTCCATTCCCCTTCCGCCTCCCCTTCCTCTCCCGAGTCCCTTTCCCCTCTCGCGTTCACACTCCGCCACCTCCAACTTCCCTCTCCCCACTCCACTCCCCCCCCCATTCCCCTGTCACGCGAACCCCCCTCTAGAGTTCCCCACCCCCTCCCAAGATCCCCTCCCCCCTCCCGGTTTTCCCTACCTGCCTCCCCCCGTGAACCCCCTACCCGAGTTCCCCTCCCCCTTCTTTCCTCCCGCATTTCATACATTCAGTCCCGGTACATTCAGTTTTTAAACAGCTTGCGTGCCACCTATTACCTAATGCCAAAACTTACCAGTAGTACAAACGTTTTCCTGATAATAACGAACAAAAAAAAAATAATCATCCAATTTAGTGCAGTCATTCGGAAGTTATGCACGTACATACATTTCGGCGATTCATTTTTATGTATATAGAAGATAGATAGAAAGATAGATATATTTCAATGTAACTTGGAGTGGAAAACCCAGTATCGCTCTGCTAAAACACCACCATTCAGAATTGAAACTGCTTAAAATGGCTTTAGCCGTATTTGGTGACCAGATCTGAATAACCATGTACTTCCTTACCTGTTTCTTCCCCATCTCATTCCCCTCCCCACTACCTTTAGCCTCACAAAATACCTCAAAATACCATATTCTAACTGCTTCTAGGCGGTTGAGAGAAGTTGGGACTCTTTTGTGGTATTCACACAAAAATATAATTTAAAAATCTTACCCATTTCATCGATCGCTCTTATCAGACATTAAACAAATCAAAAAAATTAAATCAAAAATACGAGATTGAATTAATTAATTAAAATATTCTGGGAAAATTTGGGATTTTCCGATTACTTTAGGTACCAATGTTCAAACAACAATCAACAGGAAACCATATTTCCCCTTAAAACCTGGTTCTCATTAGTTTGAAAGGCACTACAAATTTCGTCCGAAATGTTCGTACAATCAGATTTTTCGAGAATTTCAAATACAGTATTCTGCCCCAACCAATCATATTTCACCGCTCAAATTCGGGCTAAATTCAAAATATGAATTCTGCTCGGCCCGTCCCGTCAACCTCTCTATTTGATTAAATTCCTGTCAGCGAAAAACGAATCTAATAAAAAAAGCAAGGGCTAGGTACTGTGTTTGACCGACGAGTTTGAACTTTTCCAAAATTGTGATTGAGATGCATGTATTAACGAGATTTTTATTTCTTTTAATTTCCAACCAACCTGAACGAAAAAATCCAAAGAGTAGATAATATGAGTGATATTTTAATGTGATTACCACAAACCGAGTCCAAACTGCTCCCAACCGTCGCGTCGCGTCGTCCCCAAATAGGAGAAAGCCGACAAGAGTGCAGGCGAATTTACGAAGTCAATGATGTCGCTTGATCTTTGAAGTAGTCATCGTTCTTTTTATTAAATATGCTTGCAGTAAAACATTAAAAAAATAGCAGTCGTAACGAGTATCAACAACAATCGCACGACGCTCACTTGATCATGTTACATTTCAAAATCTATCGGGCGTCGTCTTCGGAAAACACTGCCAACATTTATAACTAATTTCATACATTCAGTCCCGATACATTCAGTTTTTAAACAGCTCGCGTGCCACTTTTTGCCTAATGCCAGAGCTCACCAGTAGTTTCATACAAACGTTTTCCTGATCATAACGAACACAAAAAAATAGAATCATCCAATTTGGTGCAGTCGTTCGGAAATTATGCACGTACATACATTTCGGCGATTCATTTTTATTTATATAGAAGATAGAAGATAGTAGATAGATAGATAGATATATTTCAATGTAACTTGGAGTGGAAAATACTCCCAGTATCGCTCTGGTAAAACACCTCCATTTGGAATTGAAACTGCTCTTTAGCCTCAAAAAATACCTCAATTGGGGTTGGGGATATCATATTCTAACTGGTTTTAGGCGGTTGAGAGATGTTGGGACACTTTTGCAGGACAAGTGTGCAGGCGAATTTACGAAGTCAATGATGTCGCTTGATCTTTAATATAGTCCTCACCCTTTTTATTAAATACGCTTGCAGTAAAACATTAAAAAAAATAGCAGTCGTAACGAGTATCAACAACAATCGCTGCCATTTGCAAATTGTTATTGCTCTGCGACGCCCACTTGATCATGTTACGTTTCAAAATCCACCGAGCGTCGTCTTCGGAAAACACTGCCACCACATTATAACACATTTATATGGCGGTAAGCAACACCTCTGCAATAGGTATTTCCAAGTATTTCGCTACGATTGGTGACAAGGGTGCCCGGGTTCATGGGGGTGAGGTTTGTCTAGGTCTTGGTGGCGATCCACCCAACGAGGCATGCCGGATCGGGAGAGACTTTCGACTTCTCCTTTCATATCTTCCTCTCATTCCTTTCCCTAAAAAGACCTTCCACACAGCACACCAAAGATGACATAGGCCCCGAGTGAAATTGTTTTCCTCAGGGCCTCCTGTGTGGAACTAAACTAAAAAAGCATATACTGGCGAAAAAACCCGGGGTAATCTGAATTTTTGACAAAACTGTTCCGGTTACGAAAATGATAAAATAATTTTCCATTCAAAATATTACTTAAATTATGAATGGGTATATATGAAGGTATATTATTACTTGTCTGAATTCTTCATATAATGAGTTCCAATTTTTAAAATGACATAATAACAGAGTTACGCAGGACAGACACTAAGGTGGGTAAAAAAGGTGTTATTTTTATATTCTAATAGCGATAAAAGGGTGCCAAATGGGTTCAAAACGACGTGTTTAATTTTTTTTAATTTCTGATACGATCTTCTTCCTCCGGATTCACTACAAAGTTTTGAAAATTTTCATTTTAAGGGGTTATTTCCAGTGTATATAAAAGTTACTGTGAATCCTTTAAACCATATTTTTAGTAATCTTTCTTAGCAAAGGTAGTATATTTACGAAATCATTTAGAAAAAGTCCCAAGATTGAGTCTCACAAAATTATGCCGATATTTGAGAGAAAAAAGGATTTTGCTGGATAATTTAAATTATATTCTTTTTTTTATATATTGTATATTTCTTGTTTTATTTGTTTCTTTTTTAAGGTTTTATTTTCAATTTGGGAGGCGGGAATGGGTACCGCCGCCCCGGGAACCTTTATTGGATAACCAACACCTCTTCCATAGGTCACCCCAAGTGGTTCGCTACGTTTGGTGATTTAACAGGGGTGCCCGGGTTCATAGGGTGAGGTTTGTCTAGGTCCTGGAGGCGGATGACCAGGACATACTGAACCCCAGATTTCTGCCACCCCTTAAACCCTTTTCCTTCCCAGAACACTCCTCTCCTTCCTTTCCTTAAAAAACCCTCCACACAGCATCCCCAAAGATGACATAGGCCCTGAGGGCAATTATTTTCCTGAGGGCCTCCTGTGTGGAGCTCATGTAAAAAAAAAACAATCTAACATTTTTTTAAGATTTAACAAGGGTGGGTTTTTCTCCATTATGTGAAATTTCAAAGTCAATCTGGAGGAAGATGATATCCAAATATTATAAAAAAAATAATAGTTTTATATCTCCATTTAACACCCTTTTTTCACTATTAGAAAAATAAAAACAAGAAAAAAAATCCTCATACAGTCCTAACAGACACCCAATCGAAATGAGTAGTAGTATCTGTAATTTTTTTTAGTACCTGGGTCTGAATAATAATAAGAGGCATTTCGCAGCACTGGAAGACGATTGGTTTGCGTGGTTAGTTTAAATTAGGTTAGGTTATATTTGGCGCTAATCATAAAAAAATATCTGGTAGGGCAATAAAACAGTTACTATAATGTAAGTATACGTAGGTCATTAAAAACAAAGAAAATTGCTCGGAAAATGTTCCAGTCGTTCCAGAAGATCGACTGGCGTACTCCAGATTATTGACGTCTGACAGGATTTCTCCTGTTTTATCCACGGAACCGTGCGAGCCTTTTCTCTTTGCCCTCTCTCAACGTCAATATTATTTATGAAACTAACGGAATAAAAGAGGGAAATTGATATTTTTATACAACATTGTAATGCAACACGTCAAAACCAGGTTAACCCGTTTTGACAACACAACAATCTGTTCGGTAAATTTAATATACAGGAATTTTCCTTTTAAAAATATCTCAAATTCAATTTGTGAGGCTGGTATGCGTACCACCGCCCGGGAAGCATTTATTGGATAACCAACACCCCTGCCACAGGTCACCCCAAGTGGTTCGCCCCTATGTTTGATGATGGTGAGCAGGTGCGTGGACCTAAATTAAAAAAATCTGAATCGGTAGGTTCTAATTTTAATTACCTATCTACGGATATATTATGTGCATAAAAATTAATGTTCATAAAAATAAATATTAAAAATAGTATGCACATACAAATCTATGAATATTTTTTTTGTCCTTTATTCGTTCCTACATAAATAATCAAATCGCCAATAAGGTTAAATATATGGTGAAAAATTGTCTATCGGAAAAAAATATTTATATTGATATGTATGAAAAAATGTTGAATCTGTAGATATAAGATGTAAATTATAACTTATAAAATGTATATGTAACTACACTATAAGCTCCTGTTGACAAGCCAATTCAATTGGCTTAGCACGACTGTTGTTATATAATATTGTAAAATTGTAATTTTTATTTATTTTTTTTTTTGTTTGTTTATTTAGTACAAGATTATACATGTAAATACATAATTCATTAATTTTTTTGACTGCCCAACTAGGAGTATTCCCGTTTTAGGACAGTCAAATTATAATAAATGTTTCAGTAAATAAAAAAAAATAATATATTTTTAAGAAAATAAAAAAATAAAAATAAATTAAATTTTCGTAAGTTGTTTTGCGCCCGCCGACGATGATTTCTATATATAATGGTAATATCTGGCGTTATGAAATTTGTACAAAAACTTTGCAATAAGTGACGCGCAAGTTGTTTGAAAAATGTGTGTTTCATATAGTTTATCGAGCGGGAGTGAATGTGGGAAGGGGAGAGGAAGGGTGAGGAGAATAAAGGAGGGGGTAGACGGGGAAGGTGGAAGGGATACGTTGGGAGGCCGGGGAACATGGGAGGGAGGGGGGCTCGCGAAACGTACGTACGCGGGATGAAAGGAAAGCGGGAACGTGACACATGGGAAATGACACGCAGGGACAAACGCTTTCTTTCGTTTTGTAGCCGGGTACTCGCTCTATTAAATAAACGAATGAATTATTCAAAATAATAATAATATAGTTATCATCACATAAAAGTAATACATTTATCATTGCGTGAAATGACAAGCACGTGTGAATTTTTCTTGTTTATTTTTCCACAATCGTAAAACAAGTCGTAAAGTTCGAGGGTAGAATTTAAGGTTTGACGCGCCACGTCATAAAATCAGACACCTGGAATGATTTATTTATTAAAGAATTCATTAATGCTATAATACCCTTTGAAACTTTACTTCTGATTTCCGATTCCCTATAAAAATTGTTGCCTGGGTAATATTATATTTTTTGTACCAGCCGTTCAACGAGAAACTTACTTTGGAAATTGTGTGAAAAAAATGTATTAGTACATTTTCTAAATTATTATTTAAGGGTTAGTTTAGGTAGGTACCTACATTGAAAGATGAAACAAACTAAAGTTGTTTTTACATAGTGAAAATATGTTTATTGTTGAACTCAGTGGCAAACTTTTTCGTATTCTTCGACTTATTTTATTGGCTTTTCACAAGTGTATTGAGTTTTCTTATTATGCATCATCTTTAACAGCTGAATTGATATTTGTTGTCCCGAGAAAAATAATTTTCATCGTCATCTCTTTGAAGATGGTATTTGTCATCTTTGAAGATGCTATGTGGAGGGTCTTTTTGAGAAGAGGAAGGAGTGAATATGGGTCTTGAAGAGACTGAGCCCAGAGGCCGACAAATCGTTCCATAGCCGAGTAATTTGAGAAGCGGTCAATTTGTGATACATTAATGTCAACCGCGTACCTATATTGAGCAGGCGTTTGGCGTGTTTCCCGACTATGCACGGGTGCCAAAGGGATCAATGACGCGAGTTCCTCGGAATCTCTTTCATTGTAATACCGGTAGAACAAGCATACCTACCTGAAGCCTGTACTCTAAACATTTCAATCCTCTCTTTAAGATAGGGGAATCTATCAAACGGACCGCCAGTTTCTGCAGAGTCGAGGATTTTTTCCAGCATTTTGTAATGTACATATTATTTAAATTTCTCGGCGCCCGCTTTTCCTCTCAAACTTAGCCCCATCGCGCTTCGTCTTTACTAAAATGAACAGGTTTGGATTTCAATTGCCTCCGCTGTTATGTGTGCTCGATATGTTTTTATAATATAATATGTTTTTTCCAGGTCCTGTACACCATAGCCAACACCGTGGGGGCCCCGGCTCCTGGCGGCCAGTTCGCGCACTACAAGGAGGACCTGCATCTGTACGCGCAGAGAGCCTTCGAGATGGCCCCTGAGAGGCACTATCGCCTGCTCAACGTGGCGGGGGAGGAGAAGCCTCCCATCGTAGTGCTCTCCTGCGTGGTCCTGGAGGCGGACGGCCTGGAGGCTAAGGATGCTAATGGTAAGTTTTTAATTCATCCAATTCACAGGTTCTCAACGTGGGCAATAACGCTCCCTTGTGGGCGTTTAAGACTTGCAGTAGAAGAGCCAGAGAAAATTAGGGGGCGTTGAGATGGCGCAGTGAAGGCGTGGGCAGATAAAAAAATGGTCAAAATGATAAAAAAAAAACACTCTAATCACCTACTAATAAAGCAAAGTAAACTTTATTGTTGGTTAATTTTTGTTATTTTAAGTAATGTAATCATTTTTATTACGTGTGCGAAAATTCACATATTTAGGTAGTTCGGTAAGTGGATGAAAATTGAACTGAAAGATTGCACTATATTCAGATCTACATTATTATTTTTTTTTTTTTTTAATTTCATAATTTTTTTATTAGTTACAGATATTTGTTTTTTTTGGCTACCACATGCCCGTGTTATGGTAGTCGTATATTTAATATTTATTTAAATTAATACAAATACCTACTATTTTATTAAAACCTACTATTTTGTCAGTACTCAAAGCATTATATATTTTAGGAGCGATGAACCAGAATTGTCGTTGAGCGAATGAGGCTTTAGTTTTTGGGATCACGCAACCCAGGTTTGATGAAAAGCGGGTGTGTGCTTGATGTTGTGGAGCGATTAGTAGATTATTTTTTCGTATATAACAAATGCTTGTTTTAGTAAATAGCTGTCGAACATCTAAGACCCTGATTTTTGCAAAGAGTTCATTTGAGGGATGAGTAGGTTGACATTTAAATATAATTCTCAGAATTAGTTTTTGAACTAAAATAATTGGTCTAATAATGCTTTCAGCAAAACCACCCCATCCCACTATACCGTATGTTGCTATGGATTGGAAAAGGGCAAAGTATACGCTTCTTAGAGTCTGTAAATCTAAGATAGACCTAAGGGAGTAGAATATATGGCAGAGTTTACGAAGTTTTTTTACTGTGTCACCGATGTGAGCTTCCCAACGTAGCTGGTTGTCAATGATTATTCCCAAATATTTAACTACTTTTGATGATTTGAGGGTCGAACAAATTGAATGATATGAAAAAATATTATATAATATTATCATCTTACGTGTATTATTATTAATTTGACACGGAACACAAAAAAAATATAGACAAACGAAATGCAAAGTGATCGAGTTAAAACAGGACTCCACATCAGCTATGGAATTTCGCTATAGGAGACAACCTTATTTCTCAGTACGAGTATTTTTTATTCTACGCCGAATTTTGTGTTAGAATTTATGATTACGAAACCAATTTTTTAATATATTTTTTTATTTATTTCACATTCCTAAACTGGCTGATGGAAGGTAAAAAAATCAAGTGTTTTTGGAATATTTGGTACCACCTTCAAAATACCTTTTTGGGAAGACACAGCTAATATGCCAGATCTCCAATTAACACGTCGAATTTAATGTTTCAAAGACCCAATCATGTCTGAACACGTCTAAAGAGGGTCCAAATGAAAATCTAGTCTCCTTCAACGGAAGCAATCTTCCTAACAGGCCCTCTCAGATGACCAGCTAGGTACGGAGACTTCATCGAAACCAGAATTAAGTTAACCTCCCAAAAGTTAGACGTGCTGTACAGGGCCCGCAGGTACTTTAATAGTACACAACTGTTAACCATGTACAAATCTCATCTGCGCCCCACGGTAGAATTTAGCAGCCACCTCTAGTCTGGAGCCGCAGAATACATGAAAAAACCCTCAACCTTGTGCAGAAACAGGTGGTCCGTTTGATTGATTCTCTCATCTTAGCAAACTGATTGCAATCTTTAATGCACAGGCGTCGGGTAGAAATGCTGTCCTTATTTCCGGTATTTCAATGGCAGATGCTCCGAGGAACTAGCGTTATTGATCGCTTGGCACCGGTGCATAGTTGGGAAACACGGCAAACGCGCGCTCAACATTCAAGACTCATGTTCACGCCTTTCTATCTCAAAAGGACCCTCCGCACAGCATCGTCATAGATGATATTGTCCTTGGGGGAAATTATTTTCCTTAGGGCCTCTCTGTGTGGAGTTAATGTGAAAAGAAAAAAAATGTTATTTCTGTCAGTTATCTTAACATTTTTTTATTAATTTTCGTTCATAACTGTAAAGTTTCTTCTTCGCATTGTGCAGCCGCGCAGCCCTGGCACCTACCTCTAAAGCAATTCAAATTTTGAATAGAACCTCCCTATGCCGAAACACCAAAACTAATTAAGCCAATTTTTTTGCACTGAAATTTAACTAACTTACTACCCACGTCAAAAATACAAAAAAGATTTGCAAAACATAATCTGAAAGGTCCATATTTCAATTCCCGCGCCAGTTTTTAATTAACTTTTGCAGAATACAAAATATGGCGAATTTAAAAGGGTTTAAACGCAATTTCACCGAAATTTATATACAACACTCGATATAAAGCATCCAATTACAGGGCTTCATCACCTTCATTGAATTTATTTGTTCTAGCTTCACGCCGGCCGGCGACCGTTCCGTTCCACCTTCGAATTTCAAATTTGAATTTGAATTGTTTGATTTTTAAGTTGTTCGGCATTGGTCTTTTGGCGGTTGAAAAATTCCACGGAAATTTTTAACAATTTTTTCATATTTACATATATTATTATAAAACTCTCGAATAAACCAACCTAATAAAAATGTGAACGTAAGCAAAGGTACTTAGGTGATTACATTTTTCCGTAGCGCATTTGTTGGAGCGTTGTTAAAATGGAACAGAAAGCATTTTAAGTAGATTGGTACGATTTTATTATAATTTTTTTAAGTACTTACTTTTAACCCGTTTAATCACAGGAGACCCAAGTTGTCCCAAAACATCATACGCCGTTATAATAACGGGAGACCAAGATTGTCCCAGAGCGACCGTGCATTATTAAAAGTTAGATATCTCTCGTTCTGTAATGCGAATATTTGTGATTTTTTTTATGTTAGAAACGGAAAGAAATAATGCTTCTCATTGTCTTAGAATTATATGAGCTTGGTTGTTCAGATATTTTACAAACCTGATCAAAAGTGACGGTTTGATTTTGCGCCTATTTGTGACGTATCCCACATTTAATTTTAAAATAAAATTGTATGAAAGTGATAAAAAGTGAGGTGACTTTTTTATTACAAATTTTGTTTAGATAAGGAATCTGGATTTAAAATTTGAAGTTTATTCTATTTTAATTACTTTAATTCAAATATTCGCAGGTATGCATTTTTTAGCCAATTTACATTTCCAATATTAAAATTTTAATATTTATAAACAAAAATGGTGATTTCTAATAAACATACCGGAAAGATTATTTTATCTAAATTTTAGAACAATTTTTATTTTTGCAAAAGCGTTTAAAAAAACTAATAAATAGGAACATTTAAAATGCATGGGAAGAACCAGGAATTTTGCGAACCAGGAACTTTGACAGGCAAAAGTTGACAGAAAATTATTTTCTTATTATTCGAAGGGTTAAAGATTAAGATATGTTTTAGATATTAAATTAAAGTGGAAAAGTTACTGGTCACTATATTATTTTAAAAAAGGTGAAAGGTTTCCGGCATTACGGCTTCACGCCAGTGGCAGTTCGTGACTTTTCATTGAGCTAGATTGAAAAATACGATTTTATTGATATTGTTGGAGCAGACACTCCGAATTGACAGCTACTCAATGTGAATGTAGAAATGGTACGTAAAGGCTTTTTGGTGAAAGTGTTACACAGAAATATTATTTTTACTATGTCTCATTTATTGTACCTCTGTGCGTTCCACATCTGTATCTATGTAATATATTGGTGTACGTACAACTGTTTTATGGAGATTATTCTAAAAAAATCATTTTAAATTCGCTGCATTTACAAGACATTTACCACATCCACATTTGGTGCAATTATAACATTTATTACATTTACCACATTTATCACATTAACTACAGTTGTCGCATTCACTACATTTATTGCTTTTACTAAATGTACCAATTTTACCACAATAATATACTTTTTCCACAATACCTAACCACATTTACTACTTTTACTAAATTTACCACAATTAACACATTCACTACTTTTACTACATTTATTACATTACTTCATTAACCAGTCAGTGGCTGAGTTGGCATCGCGTTTGAGTCCCACCCAGGCGTCGTGTATTCGATTTGTCGGCTGGCTGAGTCTTCCATCATGACACAAACAATATTTTTCGCTGCCTGTGGTGTTGGTAAGAGATGTTTAAATGTTATTTGTAACCCGGGAACCCGTTTTTCTTTCTTTAAAAAAAATTATTTACAACAATAGCCACATTAACTACTTTTACTACATTTACTACAATTATCACTTTCACTACTTTTACCACATTTTTTACATTCACGGCAATTACCGCATTCACTACTTTTACTACCTTTATGACATTACAACAATTACATCAATCACCAAATTCCCTACCTTTACTACATTTACTATATTACCACATTATATTTACTGCATTTAGCACAATTATCGCATATACTACATTTACTACGTTACATTTACTATATATACCAAATTTACTGTATTAACCCTAATTTATAAATTTTCTTCATTTTCCACATTCACCACATCCACCAATTTTACTATGTTTATTAAGTTTACTAAATTTACTGCAGTGACATTAATTTAATATATTGTTTCCTTGTTAAGGGGGCGTCACACTAAGCTATAAAAGATAAAATATCATTTGGCTTGGCCTATTTCAGTATATCTTTTATAGCCTTATAAGTCTGTTGGCCCCAGTAATGTCTAGCGATATAAAATAGGACGGCAACAAAGTTGTAAATATTGTAATAGTTTATATTTATACTGGCCAAATATTCAGTCGTTGAAGTAAGCACCCATTTAACAATCACCCAATAACTAGGTTGCTACGTATCAATTCAAATTGAATTTTGAATTCCTAATTGAAATTTTTCTACGAGCAAGTCGAATCCAGCATTTTTCGTTTGTTGCCCAAAAGATAGGAGGAACAATTGGATTTGAGTTCAGTTCCAAGCTAGCGGCCAGAGGATCCGGCAGTCTGTTTCAACGTGGAGAAGGCACATACTTCGGTGAAATCGTAATTACTGTGAGCTTATAACTTCTGTTAGTTTAAATTTAATTGATTTACCATTTAATATTTTGTTCTACTTGAAATGGCGCCCTTATAATAATTTTAACATCTTGAGATCTTTTTTATAAATCACGACAAGCTATCAATTCATTTATTAGATTTTAACTATTTAGTTTCTTCTTCTAAGGACTAAACACGACCCTGAAGAATTAAATAGTATTTTGTTAGAGTCTCATGTTCTATTTTATCTATTTAATAATATAATTTGATTGTTGCCTCAACTCTTTTATTTTTAACTATAAATATTCTGTTGTACTTATTCCTATATGCAGTATTACACCTTTTTTATTTTATAAACCATTACATTGGCGCCCAACGTGGGGCAAATATATTTTTTTTATTTACTACAAAAAAGCAGTATTTATTCGAATGCAACGGTTCTAAGCTTCGCTATAATAGTATAACTTTCGTGGCGGCCGATTGACGTGAAGCTTTATTGATTTCTCCGCCTGACAATAGATGTCGCTCCGTTGTCAATCAGATTACACGGAAGCTATTCGACTTTATTTCATAGAACCATGAAAAAAGCACATTAATTTTTCGGTCGATATTTTGCGCCTGGCCGAAATTTCATGTTCACTTTATATTCACGGGGAAATGCATGCAATTTCGTTCGATGTTTTTTGTACCTTTAAGTAGCTTCAAAGAGTTGCATGTTTTTCGAATCTTGACATGATTAACGAAATAAAAACTATCCTCTATAACTAATATACTAATCTGTTACGACAGGTTCTATTCAGGTGCAATTGCATCTCAGAACGGAAAATTGCGGAGGTACCGTATTCTTCAACCACTTTATTAGCTATATACGGAGGCGTCTACTAATATCTACAGGAATTCCAAAAACTGAAAAAATCGAACTAATATCTATGGGAATCAAAGTGTTGACGAATATCTACAGCTCAAACTGTTGATTAATATCTATGAGAACCAAAGTGTTGACGAATATCTACAGTACCTGTCAGAGGTTGGATTTTCAATTATGTATAGCATATTGGAATAACGTAATATTGCGTATGCAGTTTAAAAAACTTAATTTATGTAAGTATGTATGTAAAAATCCCTAATATCGGACTATTGGACACATTTAGCTGATTAGTCCAACCTACGCTCTGTAGATATTAGTTCATCCTACGCTCTGTAGATATTAATCAACACTCTGAAGTTCGTAGATATTAGTTCAACATATAAGCTGTAGATATTCGTCAAACATACGGGCTGTAGATATTAGTATCTGGAGTCCTATATACAGTGCTTGCCCGCTGAACTCCCCGCATTCCGCATTTCTACCTACCTATTTGACGGCCGGCGTAGTCCAGCGGTAAGTCCACCGAAGGTCGCGGGGTCGAATCCCGGCGTCGAAATAAAATAAATTCTATTTGATTAATTTGTGTTATTTCACAATAATTTATTCATTAAAAATAATATGTAGTATATTTGCGGCACGTTCCGGAGTGGAAGATACTCTCAGTATCGCCCTGGTGTAAGACCACCATTCAGAATTGAAAAATTGCTTGAAATGGCATTAGCCGTGTTTGGTGACCAGATCTGAATAGCCAGGTACTTCCCCAACTTCCTCTTCCCTATCTCCTTCCCCTCCCCACTACCTTCAGCCTCACAACATACCCCAATTGGGGATGCCATAGTCTCACTGGCTTCAAACGGGAGCAGTTGGGACTCTTGTGCGGTATTCATATAAAAAAAATATAAAAATAAAAATATAAAAATTTATAACATATTTCTCGTGTATACCTTCAATTTTTAAGTTCCTAAAAAAACTATATCTACACCTACATTTGTAGAGTCGAAATGGTAATTATATGAATTCCCTCAATAGAACAAATCGCTAAGTATGAATAATGTAATAAATAATAATAATAATAAACATAATACGGTACCTCCGCAATTAATGAGATTAAAAGAATTAAAACTATAAAAATATTACCATTTGTTATTTCGGCCATTGGCATAATACCTAGGAATCCGATTCAAAATTTAAGCATATTTGATTTGTCAAAGAATTTGTATATAAAAATGCAAAAATCAGTAATTTTAAATACTTGTAGGATTACAAAAGATTTTTTAAATATTTATATTGAGGGATCAGTAGGATTTATAGGTTCAATTAGAAATGCCACAGAGCCGAACCCTCTGATATGAAAATATCTGGAGTCGGTGAATTATATTCCCATTTGGTCTCTAGTATTTTGTATTTATAATACTTATATAGTGCAATTGCATAGCGTGGGTTGACTAGATGATCATTTGGGGAAGTGTGTGAAAGGGTTTAGTTTTTCCTGTGGGGAAAATTTAACCCGGATATTTAAATCTGGTGCGTAAAAGTAAACCTTTATGATTCATTTTTACAATTCTACTGTAACTTCAAGACTTACTTAGCTTATCTTCTTGAAAGCGTAACAAAAAATCAATTTACCTGTATGTGTCACTACATATTTAAACTTTCACTTGGAAAATTACATTTTTTACTTATGCCGCCAACTTATTGGTGTAATTTAGCACTTTAGCACTTTACATAGTTCATATTACCCACGCACAGGCACTGCCTTAGTGGGTTCCCATTATCTACTTTTGTCATACATGTATTTTTTACTTTTTACTTTAATTTTACCTTTTGTTATGTAATATATTTTCAGAAAATGTGTAAAAATTTCTTTTGTAAAATGGAAAAGTATTGGAAATACATTTTGATCTGTTATACTCGTAGCTATGAAAAAATTCACACTGCACCTTTAAATGCAATATAAGCATTTGTCGACAGATGTTTGCTCTATTTTAAGGGTTCCATGACAGTTCATCCTGCGACAATTCATCCGGCGACAGTTCATCCTGCGACAGTTCATCCGGCCGACAGTTCATCCTACCGACAGTTCATCCTGCCGACAGTTCATCCCGCCGACAGTTCATCCCGCCGACAATTCATCCGGCGACAATTCATCCTGACAATTCAACCTAATCTAACCTAACCTAACCTAACCTAAAAGTATAAGTATGTCGTATTTTGTTATTCACGCACGCTTCTTCGGAGAGTCGAAATTATTGTTAGTAAAAATATTTTTACAGCGGATTTCCACTCAAGATGCCTTCAGATATAAGTATATCGATTTGGGTTGTACGGCCGTATATCCTCTTTGCATACTTACTTAATAAAAATCTTCTAAATGATCAGGCAGGATGAATTGTCGCCGGATGAATTGTCGGGTCACCATTTTAAGCGAGTCGTGTTTCGTTAAATATTTTCATTATTTTCGAATATTTTTTTTTCTTCATTTTAGCCCGCTCCCTATTACATTCGTATCTAGATATTTCCCTTTCTTATTATTTTTAGCGCTAACTATCGGGCCGTAGCGCTCGTTTTTCACCAGTCATTGATTAAAAATTGATCAGATCATTAAAAAATATATGTTATAAGTTTGCTTTTCGCTATTTTAATTTTATTTTTTTATTTATTTATTCAAGTTTTTATTCCAGCAGGGCTTGGAGGGTAGTGCAATCCCAGTCTGCCATATTACATAAACTATAGTACAATATATTTTACAGAGCAAATAAAAATCTAAAAGAAATAAAATATGATAGCGAATTTGGTTAGGTACCTAACGAAAACAAAAAATTAAAATAAAATTCGAACATAAATAATAATAATAAAAATTAATCACCAAATTAAAAACCAAATAAAATTAAACAGAAATTAAATTAAAAAAAGAAATATTCTTTTTTTTTTCGTCCATCAGGGAGGTCGCCTCATCATTTGCATCCATCGCTCATTTAGTGGGGAACTGAGCCACTCGGAGGCAGCCACGACAATGATGTTGTTTGATTTCCGTGTCCTGCTCCAGAAGCTGGCTAGCCGGTGGCGAAGTAATGCTGGGAATGAGTGCATCGGTGAACATCGTGGAGGCGCTGCAGAACCTCGGTAGTTGCATAAGTTGCCTGTATGCATTGTTGTAGCACACCCTCAGTTTGTCCCATTGGGCTGCTGGGTATCGCGTCCACAGTTCAGATGTGTACAGGGCAGTGCAGTATGTCTTGAAGAGTAATTTTCTGACGTCATCGCTACAGTGGTAGAACCGCCTTGAGAGCATTCCCGCCCGTATGTTAATTGCTCTTCTTTGTCGTTCCATATCTTCTATATCCTTCGTGTCTTCGGTTAGGATATGTCCCAGATACTTAACCTGTGAGGCCACAAGCAGTTCGTTTCCTTCTAGATATATTGGAGGAATATTTAATGCCTCTTTATTGTGTTTGAAAGTTAAGAGAGTTTGCGTACTCTTCGCATATTTGCACAAGTCGTCTCATCGCTTTAATCGAAGGTACAAGCAGCACCATGTCATCCGCGTAATTAATGTTATTACTGCCTAGTCCGCAGATATGACAACCGATTCGTGTATCGTTCAACTCTTGTAAGAGGTCGTTAATGTACACATTAAATAGAGTTGGAGACATATTTCCCCCTTGCCTGACTCCGCTTTTAAGGAATGCAGATGCTATGAAGATATAGAATCAACGTAGATGAATGTAGGGCCATGGAAGCTGATATTGAATAGGAGGCGGCAGTAGTGAGCGCCTCAACGCTTCTGGTGTAAACCTACTTAATTTTTCTTTCAATAGGCGCGAAATCAGATTTATCAATTTGGGAGGCGTGTATGGGTACCGCCGCCCCGGTATACATCTATTGGATAACCAACATCTCTGTCGCAGGATATTCCAAGTGATTCGCTACATTTGGTGACTTAGCAGGGTGCCTGGATTCAAGGGGCGAGGTTTGTCCAAATCTTGAAGGCGGACGCGTCTCTCCGCCAACTCCGTGGCAGGTGGCATCGGGAGAGATTAGTTGAGGGTGACCTTTGATCTCTCCAGCAGTACTCTCTCGTAACATTGCACCGCAGTTGAAGGGTTGGATTCATACGTCCGTTACTCCTTGACTCACCGACTGCCACATTCCTTTTTTCCTTTCTAGAACTTTCTCTCATTCCTTTTCTAAAAACCTCCTTCACACAGCATCCCCAAAGATGATATAGGCCCTGAGAGGAATTATATAATTAATGTAATGAAAAAAATGCATGTCGGTCAAATCGCCATTTACCTAAGGGCTGGGACTGCCCCCAGAATCAACATTTACGATATTTCAAAATCGTTCGATAAATACCCCATAACATTCATAATAATATATTTCCTTTCTTCCAATGGCCATCTTGAAAACCTCTAGCCGCCTTAATGATGCCGTTTGCCTTCCGGCGATTCATGGCATTTTCGCCCTTTGGCAATCCCTCCTCCCCTCCATTCACCCTGCCCTTTAGGGTGGCCAGCTGAAGGCTAGGGGGCTAAACGTTGACCAGATGGCCTGGCTTTATGCTCGCCCTAATGGAAACGTCCTCCTGCATACTTATTGTATATTGACTGGCTTTTTGGGGTATTTGGGGTAAAAACAACTGAAAAATATAATGTGTGGATAATGTATGCTAATATAATAGAAAAGATACACGATCATGCATTGGCCTAATCAATATTTCAATACTGTGTAACTATCGGGGTTTGATGTTTCAAAAACCTATTTTAAACTACGGTATTTTTTGTCGGTATTCGAGTTATTTTTGTGGAATTTTAGGGAACAGTGATACTATTTTTCATCAATAAAGGAAGTATTTTTCAACAAAAGTGATATTATGTAATTTTGTTGGTAATTCGCACCAAAGAACGTGGCGGAATGCCGTTTTCGGCATCTCGGAAATTGGCTGAGTTATATTTTATGACTAATAAATCTTTTCAAAATATTTAAAAACCAGCTTTTGCCCCCGGCTTCGCTAGCATAGTATTAGGGGGGTTCCCACAGCACCTCCTTCCCCTTCCCTATTTCAACTCCTCCCTCCCCCCCCTCCCCGTCATCCTGCCCCTCTCCCACTCCCTCCACTCCACCCCCCCCACCTCCCTTCCTTCGCCCCCTCCCCCTCTCCCCGTCATCCTGCCCCTCTCCCACTCCCTCCACTCCTCAAAATCTTTTCAAAATATTTAAAAACCAGCTTTTGCCCCCGGCTTCGCTAGCATAGTATTAGGGGGATTCCCACAGCGCCTCCTTCACCTTCCCTATTTCCACTCCTCCCTCCCCCCCTCCCCGTCATCCTGCCCCTCTCCCACTCCCTCCACTCCACCCCCCCCACCTCCCTTCCTTCGCCCCCTCCCCCTCTCCCCACATCTCCCTATCCCCCCCCCAACCTCCTCCCGCGGTACCTGTGACATTCATTTTTCATTTTTCATTTTCCAATCAGCTCGCGTGCCACCGATTGCAAATGTTTATACAAATTTCATAATGCCAGAAATCTAAGCTATGACCTGTATGGTATTCTGATGTATGAGCTATATCATTGTAAAGTTTCATTAAAATCCATTCTGTAGTTTTTGTGTGAAAGAGTAACAAACACACATACATCCATACAAACTTTTGCCTGTATAATATTAGTAGGATTTAATCATTATTTCTTTCAGAAAAATTTGAAAAGTGTGAAATTTGACAAGTGTGATGAACGAAATACCTCTAATTAAGTAGATTCTCAAAAGAAATTATATTTCATAAATGGAGCGAGTATAATAATTTTAAGAAAAAAACATTTTTTGCAGGTTATGCTTTAAAATATTAAGATGAATTAATATTTTCGCCCGTACAAATGCAATATAAATATAAATAGATAGTTTATACGTTCGCAACTCAAATCTTTTAAGTAAGGCTTTGATATACAATCATCGATACAATATAATATGTGTATGCCTTTCTTAAAGTATTACCTAAGCTTGTTTATGGACAAAACTATTTATACATATTCATATTGCGTGTATACGGTTACGAACAATTAATTCATCTTCATATTTGAAAGCATAACTTACAAATAGTGTTTTACTAAAATAATTAAACTTTTGCCATCTACGGAAGAGCATATCATGAATTCTTTTAGGTTTTTAAGTATAACAGCAAATAATGCAACTAATAGTATTCAACCAATATACATTTTGACTGTACTAACGATTAATGACGGTTGTGCAAATTCGAAACTTAGTATTAGAGTTGTTGAAAGATGTCATTCAGTAAAATAAATAATTACTTATGAAGAAAACAACTTACCTACAATTTGGGATGCGGGTATGGGTACCGCCGCCCCGGGAACCATTTAACCATGGATAACCAACACCTCTGCCACAGGTCACCCCAAGTGTTTCGCTACGTTTGGTGACTTAGCAGAGGTGCCCGGGTTCATGGGGTGAGGTTTGTCCGGATCTTGGCGGCGGATGCGTCTGCTCATCCGCTACATGGCAGGCCGGATCGGGAGAGAATGGTTACGGGAGTCCCTTTGACTTCTCCAGCCGTACTCTCTCGGTACATCGCCTTGCACCGCGGTGGGAGGGATGGTCCCTCACCGTCACTCCTGGACACACTGACACCCAGATTCCTACCCATCCCTAATACCCTTTTCCTTCCCAGAACTTATTCTCTTCCCCTATTCTAAAAACACCATCCACCCAGCATATCCAAAGATGACATAGGCCCTGAGGAGAATATTTTACTAAGGGCCTCCTGTGTGGAGCCAATGTAAAAAAAAATCAACATCTTGCCTTCAAAAATAATAAAAATGTAGATACAATACTCTAAGAAATCAAACTAAATAACAGCTCTAATGCAAATTTATGCATTCTACATGGCTCGTCTGGTTTAGATGCTCTAGGCGTCTAGGCGGTCTATTGTTTTAAATTTTCACTTGCAATAAGACATAAAATATATTCGAAAAAGAGCAAAATAAACTTACGAAACATTTTCAACAAACTAATATCTACCAGCTATTTACATTGCTTTTAGAAAACTTTGAAAAGTTAATCATTTACACAATCGATGATAATGGAAAATTGAAGAAAGTTTTCTTTGAAAATATATTATGAATCTTAAGGATCTTACTACGAGTAGGTATGTTTTATTTTGTACAACCGATAAACAACAATTAACGCAGGGTAAATGGATGTGAGTTGTGTAAAATTTAAAGACATTCAATCGTAAGATGGTAAACAGGACACCTAAATAAAATAATATCGATAGTAGAAATTTGAAATGCTGTAAAAGATAATAAATGCAAAAATGTTTAGATAATTTCATCCATTTCATTTCGTCCATTTCATTTAGATAATTTATTTTCTCTTTCGATCAGCGTCGTCGAAATATTTCTAGGAAAATAAGTGCGTCTTTTACGGGGTGCATTTGAAATTTTGCATTAGCATTCTGAAAGATATATTCAAATAGAATATTAAATGTGACATAAATTTTTAAAATTTCTGCAGCCGTCTCATTTTTTTTACATGAATATCATACAAAATTTTAAAAGGAATCCCGTGAAGAAAAAGTAATAGAAACTCATTCTCTTTTTTATTAGCAAAATTTTGTTGATACATGGAGATAGGTACACACATAATAACATAAAATCGAGGTCGACAACCGTATGCTGTCCAAACCAGGCTAGGCTTGCATTCAATAAAAGGTCGAAAATAATAGAATCGAACAATATAGACCTAAAACTGAGAATACTCCTCATCAAGACCTATGTATGGAGTATCTTGATGTACGGCTGCGAAACATGGTGCCTATCCGGAAGAGATAAACGGAGACTAGAGGCTTTTGAGAAGTGGTCCTATAGAAGACTATTAGGAATTTCCTGGAGAGACCACATTACAAATGAGGAGGTTCTCCAAAGAATCGAAGGAGGAAGGCACCTGCTCGGGACCTTGTCCGAAAGGCGTGCAAGATGGATCGGCCATGTAATACGACAAGAAGGCCTCTTGCATGCCAAAATGGAGGGTATGACCGAGGGGACAAACTCTAGGGGACGCCCACGCCGAGAGTACCTGGAGGACCTGCTGGTGGACGTGCGCTGCTCATCATATGCAGACTTCAAAAAAGCCGCACAAGACAGGGAAGAATGGAAGAGAAGAATAGAGGAAATTGCTGCAAACCAATCCCAGGATTGAAACCAGAGAGAGAGAGAGAACATAAAATATAAGAAATTAACTAATAATTAATTAAAATATAAGTAATTTATTAAGGCGAAGCCTGAGCGTGGGTTTTATATTATGTGGATATTAAACAATGGTGGTCATTACATATTTAAACGATATAGAGGTATGATTGATTTTACAGGAGTTACCGAGAATTTTCTTAGAATTAAAAATATATTCACACCCATATATACGTACATACACACGTTCATATACGAGTGTGTGTGTAGTTCTAAGAATGTATACATACATATTTCCTTTTTTTAATATAAATATACATAAAGCCATCGAATATTTTAGGGATTTAGAAACAGATAGTACAAATTGTTCTTTACCCAGCTTTAACATTTTTTATATAAGTTCAGATTTTGACACGTGTTGATGGAATTGGGTAGGGAATTGAACAATTTTGGGGCAATAAAGTTAATGTGCCTTTGGGCCAGCCTGGTTTTACAGTGAGGCTCCGTGTACACGCACGTGGTACGTATCTGGCTAGAGCGATTTGTGTTTTTGGTGAAATTGTTAGGACGAGAAAATATAAATTTAACAGTAGATTTGCCTTAGTTTTATTATTTCAGTTTCCTGAAAACTGAATGGTAGGAAACGTCTTGGCCTTCTAGTACATTACCTTAATGATAAATTTATGTGCAATTTCCCAAAGGTTTTAAATGGTTATTGTATGTTCCTCCCCATATTATTATTCCATAGGAAATAGATGAAAGCACCGATGCGTTACAAACAAGTTTCTTGGTTCTTATATTGACAATATTGCTCATGTGTTTGAATATTTAATTTAGGTATCTCAGTTTATTAACAGTTTTTTTCTATATGGTAAGTCGATTTGAGTTGGCAGTCTATAGTCACATCTAAGTATTTGATATATTTTCCTAGTTTCACATCTTCGCAGTTTGAGCATGTCGCAAAGTTACAGTCAACGTTATGGAACTTCAAGTTGAGATTAATTTTAGTTCAAGTTTAGATTATTTACATATAATATGTGTTATTTACATTTATAGATATTTATCCCTTCTTATTAATACTGCTTATGTATTACGAACGATTAGTTTGTTATTATTTCCTACGTATATTTATATTATTTTGTTGAAATGTTATTATTTTTAGATTTAGATGCTGGCATTAGGTACTATGTGTTTTTTAATTTTTGATAACCTTTTAACAATTTCCAATAATTAATACACTTATGTTTTTATATGTATGATTATGTGCACGCATGCGTGTATATATGTGTTTATATGTGTGAATGTGTATATACGGATAAATATGTATATACATATATGAACACATGTATGCATATATATGTACCTGTTTCAGAACAGACATCGTCTAGTGAGGCGGGTTACTTACTTGTTTTTAGCACACTGAATTCGCACACATAACACACACATCCACACACATCCACACACATCCACACACTCACACGCGCATTCACACACATACAAACACTCTCACACACCCCTCTCCTTCAATAATTTACTAACTTAATTTAGGTATAATGTATTATTTATCTCACAAAAACATAAGTATATAACAGCGACATGTCATTGGTACCAATTATTGTATCAATTCTATAACTTTGTAACTATTTTCCATTATGTAATAATGTACTGTTTGTTTCTGCAAAATAAAAATAAATAAAATAACAATAAAAATATGATAATGTTGTATCAATAAAGGTCCGGTTGTTGTTTTACAATGAAAAAAAAACAAAATGTTGGGTCTACAAAAACAAGAGATATGATTTTATTTAAATAAAAAAACTTTGCCACTGGAGCGATAATGGTCGAAAAATGGACCACTTTTATTTTTCTGCGATTAATTGCAGTCCAAAATTGGACCACATTTTCCTACCATTGGTAAAACATTTATTATGATTATTTAAAACATTTCCATGGCCAGCCATTTATTTTAAAACGAAGCTTTTATGACCATAGATGTCGCAAATCTAAACTTCGCAGACTATTTTAGAACGAAGTTAAAAATAAAAATTTTAAATATTTTTTCCCGCCGAATTTTTGATCAGCTGTTTACGATTAAAATTAAGTCCTTTGTTCCATAGATATGCACCTTTCATTATCAAGTGTACCACAGACAACATACAGAAATCTAAAATATACTTATTTAAGTAGAAACCCCTCACGGCAATTTCAAAGTAAAAAATACGCTGGATTCGTGCGGTTATAAACTTTACGACTTATTTTTAATTTTTTTATGAATCCTAAAAATGTGAGATAAACGGTAAAATACGGGTTAATTCATTGGCTGTATAGCACTGTAATAAGTTTTTACGTCTCCGTGTTAAAATTCGAATGTATGATTTTTTTAATGTTGGCGAAAATTAAAAAAAATGGTTCTCTGGGAAATCTCGAGCAATCGAGGCAAATTTATTTATTTCGCGTGGTCGCTCTAGTGCAGGGTTTCCCAACCAGTGGTCCGCAAGAGGCTAGAAGATGGTCCGCCGGTCAATAAACGAGCCAGCGCGCGAGCGGTCCCTGGTTGAGAAGTCTGAATAAAAAAAATCGGGACAATATTCAGTTTATCATTATTGTACCTTGTGATCAGTGGCCATTATGGTATTCCGTTTCGCCCCACTCCATCCTACCCCGTTCTACCCCCTCCTTTATGGTAAATATTCTGCTAGAACCCGTCCCACCCTATTCCATTCCGCCCTCTCCGTTGTGGTAAATATTCTGCTAGAACCCGACCTTCCCTATCCCATTACGCCCCTCCCGTTGGGCTATCCGTCCCGGATGCCACCCACGCTAGCCTACGCCACTGACCACAAGCAGTGGCTTAGGCTAGCATGGGTGGCACCTGGGACGGATGTTATTTATTTATTTGATATAATATCTTACATTTCAAATACAATTCAGCAATGTCGGCTCGGGGGGGGGGGCTAGAGAATTGTGGTCTTGGGGGTGAAACTCGGTCGGGTGACCGTCCTCCCTCGCTACACCCCTCCTTGTGGTCCCTGTCGAAAAAATAAACGTACTAGTGGTCCCGGGTCAGAAAAGGGTTGGGAACCACTGCTCTAGTGGTTAGAGCATTTCAAGTTTCCGTAATCGACATGTTTTTATTCTTATTATGTGTTGTATTTCAGTATTTTACATTAGCTTCAAGCAAACAAGGTCATCTTAGTACAGACTGTCCTTTCCAACCTTTCCGCTGACATATAAGAAAGTATCTTAGTATTTGTCCTACCAAACATATATTCCGACCTGTTAAACAAGTTTCAGCCATTATGATCGGTGACAGCGCGCCAAACGGGGAATGGCGACGCGATCCATTCAAAAGCGAGCACAATACGTTTCCCGCGGGAGTGACCATTCATTCCCATCGATCGTCAGACCTTTCTTCAGAACAAACATTCCCAACAATGCTTAAATGTTAACATGTCAGAAGGTGGGAGTATATACAAATAAAAGGTTATTCAAGAAAACTTAAGCACTGCTGTCATAAATTTTCAAGTAGGTAAATACACGCTATTGCCATATAGAACGGAAACTTTATGGAAGTTACTGACTTTTTTGACCTTTGTATGCACTCTTTCCTCTTCTTTATTTATTTTATTATTTATCTTTATCATCTTCAAATTGGGAGTCTGGACACCGCCCCCCGGTAACCATTTGTTGGATAACCGACAACTCTGTCACAGGTCACCCCAAGTGGTTCGCTACGTTTGGTGGCTAAGCAGGGGTGCCCGGGTTAATGGGGTGAGGTTTGTCCGGGTCTTATCGGTGGATGCGTCTGCCCACCAGCTGCATGGCAGGCCGGATCAATGGAGAATGGTTGAGGAAGTGCGTTTGACTTTTCCAGCCGTACTCTCTCGGAATATCGCCTTGCACCGCGTTGAGATGGATTCATGCGTCCGTCACCTCTAGACACACTGACCTACAGATTCCTACCCATCCCTCATACCCTTTTCCTTCCCAGAACTTCCTCTCCTTCCTTTCCTATAAAGACCCTCCACACAGCACCCCCAAAGATGACATAGGCCCTGAGAGGATTTTTTTCCTCAGGGCCTCCTGTGTGGTGCTAATGTAAAAATAAAAATCTTTAAGAAAGCAAGAAAAATGTTTCAATATTTTTTTAAAGTGTAGCTCCCACAAATGAAATCAATTATAGAATTTCTCCTTTTCGATGACTGATTTTTTTTACATAATTTATTATTTAAAACAAAAGCTAACAAAAAAAATATAATGTTACAATATTATTATACTACTGTAAAAGCCCGTAAATTGGTAAATCTTAGGTTTTAATAGTAAATCTGAGTATTTACTGAAAAATCTTAAGATTTACCGTATTCACAGTAACGAATGCATTATAAGAGGCAGAATTGTGTATAAAATAACAACGGAAAAACATTATTTTTCTACAGTTTTTTTATAATTAAAACATAATTAATTAAAGATGTCCAATTTGATATTACATAATCGTAATAATTACGTAGGAAGGTTTGCGTTTTGGGGTGTTGCAAATTTCTTTGGATTTCATTGACGAACAAAACTTCGTTTTGTGCCATATTTGGATTTTCGACGGCCGACTTTTTAAAGCAGAGGACGATTCAGGCAGTTGCTGACAGTTTCACCTGTTCCTCGCATTCGATGAATGCTGGCGTCTCACAGGAATCGATTCTGTCACCGTCGTTGTTTTTGTTGCACATCAATAACCGTTTGACATGGACACCAATACATTATTACGCGAATGATAGTTCATTTTGACAGTTTTATTTGATAAGCCCCCAAAGGGCATACAAATTCCAACGGCTCGGAGGGTTTTGAAGCAAAAAATGTACGGTGACCTGAGATTGTTTCCTCTTGGGGTAAGAATAACATCGTCGGATTTAATGTCTCAAATTCCTCCCTCCTACAATATGGGTCTCTTAAAGACCCTGGATCACTCCGTCCTTTCCACAAAAAGACCAACCATCCCCAAATATGCCTAGGGAAAATATTTTCAGGTGCCGTTTTGATGTGTGCATGCCCGCGATGGTTTCTATATATACTGGTGAGCTCTTGCATTATGAAATTTGTATAAAACAATGCAATAGGTGGCACGCGAGCTGTTTGAAAACTGAATGTACAGGGACTGAATGTATGGAATGCGGGAGGGGGGGGGAGGAATTCAGGGATGGGGGAAGCGGGATAGTAGAGTAGGGAGAGGGAAGGGAACGGGACGAATGGGAAAGGACACGCAGGGAGAAACGAATTCTTTATTATGTGGCATAGCAGCGCATGCCGTGAACTCGCTAGTAATAATATAAAAGCATATAGTGTATATATTATCCTACGCCTGATGTTCATTCAAGTAATTTGTTCAACCAATTTGAAGAAGTAATGTAACAACTCTTAGCATTGGCTTATTAGCAAATTCTCCGTATCGCCTTCATCAGTTTTGATATGAATCGCAAGTATTACGTGAGGGTGGTCTTTGATATGAAATAGAAGCAGCCTTTTGTAATTTCTCGCTTTTATCGCCAAAGTATGTTTGTTTGTCAATTATTGGAAACACATTTAAGTTTATATTTCAAATATAATGCACTTTTCGTTTGTAACAGCAGTTTTCTCCCAATAACTGTCATAGCTAACTTTCGTACCGGTTTCAATCGTGTATTTTCACTGTCACGCTGTACCGATGAATTTTGATAGATTGTCAGAAAAAAAATCAAAGATCGGTGAAGGTCTGCACGAGATGTGAGTAGGGAAACATTTAATTTCCTAACGAAACTTCTCTCTCAGTGGAAAGCGGCATGCAATCAATACATTTTGAAAAAAAAAATAATAAACACGCCTCAAATAAATAGTCTTTAGAATAACTAATGACATTATGTTCCCGGACGTATGTTTACGCGCGTCAAAAATTGTAAGTACTTAACATTTTTTGTCACATGAGAAAGGTCGTATCTTAGACTTGTTCTTGAGTTCAAAATCTCGGCTGTCGAATGATTTTCCGGTCTCTGTATTTCCTTCCTCCTACAACATCGGTATCTTCAAGACCCAGGTTTCTCTTCCTCCTTTCCTCTAAAAGACCCTGCACACAGCATCCTCAAATATGATATTGGCCCTGGGGTAAATTATTTTCCTCGTTTTACTAGAATTAATGTTAAAATAATAACTACCCTTGTTAAGACTTCATTATATTCTGTTTCAAAATCTTATTCCCAACCAGTTTATGTACACAAATGAAGCTTGTTAAAACCAATTGTTTCCTCTTTTATTGCTTGTTTGGAGGTTTCCCGGGGATGATTAGACAATGAAGGCTGGTTAGAGGAAACACAGCCTTTAACCCACCCCACAAGCCCACTACCCTACCAGCATAAAAGCATACTGAAAGTTTTCAGAGAATCTGTTGATTCTTCCGCGGCTCAATGCATAAATAATAATTATCGTGGGCCTTAGGGGATTAATCTTTCTTCCTTCTAGATTCTCCAAAAGGGTTTTTCGGTCAAAGGAAAAGTAGAAAAAAGCCTCTTTAATTCTCTTACTTTCACGACTTTAAGAACAGGATGAAAGTTGGTCCTTACCCAGACACTGTTTTTTGTGTTAATTGTTTCAATGTTTAAAAGATTTTAAATTATATAAATAAGGATGTATTGATACAATGTAATTAAAAAAATAATTTAAACATTTAATTACACTTTGATGTTTAATCAAAGTTTTCGTTTAAATTAACCAAATTATAACAGATGAGATAGAAAAAAACCCTGAAAAAAAATACACTTCTTGTCCAATTTTTTAAAATTATTTATTTATTTACTTTTCTATTGCATTGTTTGACAAAACAAAAAAAAACTGCAAGGATGTCTAAAATCATTTATGTGAATTTAGATTAAAAAAACTGAACTTTTATACTGAAGTGGTAAATTCGCTGGCATTATAAAATTTTACATCTTTTTCTTGAATTTCAGAATTTTTTAACAAATAAGTTTATTTGTCAAAACATAAGACTAAACAGTTAACAAATTTTTATATGAAACTCTCAATATGAAAAAAAAATCAGAGTGTGCAGTTCAGACGCTGTAAAAGTGAAACTTTCAGAAAACTAAAGTAGACAAGAGTGGGGAGACTTCGAAGCACTTTTTTATCTACGTGAAGGATGATTTTTTTTCCATATTTTTATCGTCGAATTCCAGTGTACCTTTTCCTATACACTTATTTGGTCATCTTATTAAATAGTCTGTGAGCATTCAGCGGCTTACTTCATTGTGATATCATTGGAAGCTCGAAGAGCCTCGGCTTGTTTACTCTTTCTTCAGAAAATATCCAGGTCCGTCGTAGATTGCCGGAATTCTTAGCTTCCCGCATTCTGGAATAAAGATGTTATTATTTTTATTAATAATTATCACTTAATTCATTTATATATTGTGTGATACAAATTTGTATGATACAATTAATTTAACTTAGATGTTGTTATGCATTACAATAATACCAACGATAATATCACAGAGGAGATCCAGAAGCGTATAGTGAACGCAAATCGCTGTTATTTCCGCCTACAATACCAAATAAAATCCATACTGCTGTTCAGAAACACCAAGATATTCGTGAACAAAACACTTATCAGACCAGTACTCACATAAGCAGCTGAGACTTGGTTACTAAGAGGAATGAGCACGCACTGGACGTTTGTGAAAAGAAAATTTTGAGGCGTATCTTCGGACCGGTTTTAGAAAATGGATTTTGGCGCAGACGATACAACAATGAGCTATATACTCTGTTTAAGGATCTAAACGTCGCAAAATTTATAAAACTGGGAAGACTTCGGTGGCTGGGTCATGTAGAGAGAATGACCGAGCATCAAGCACCAAAGTCCCTGCTGAACTCAAGACCGATAGGGCGAAGGAGACTGGGAAGATCAAGATTAAGATGGAGCGACAACGTCCTCAAAGATATATCTACCTTGGAGCTTCTAAACTGGAGATATGAGTAGAGGAACACTCTTGAGGAGGCCAAGACCCACGAGGGGTTGTAGAGCCAATAGTGATGATGATGACGTTGTTATGCTTTATTTTAATATAAACTGTTGGTCTCCCAAATAAAATAAAATAAAATTCACCTCAAAGTACACGCAAACGGAACGTTTTTGGCGGTACAAACCCGTGCAGTGTTGGCGTTTAACTGGAGATGGTTTTGTTGGGAATTTCCCTATATTGTTGTACCCGTATTGATTTCAGTATGGCAGTTGCGTCTCTGAACCTTAAAAAGAAATTACGTCACCCGGGCAAGGCCCGGGATGTAACTACTACCTAGTTGTTAAATGAACCGCCCGAAAATCCTATTAATGATATTTTGTATTACTCATATACCGCATTAACCCAAATATACTCGGGTTAATGTGGTATATGAGTAATACAATAATGGGAATTAGAATTTAACGCCACACCCGAGAGAAAATTTGGGTGTTTATTGACGTTTTTGCCGATAAAATCCAAATATTTCTGTTAAAATGAGTATATTGTGTAATAATTGCTAATTCTTGTGCTTAATAGCACGAAACGGTGAACATAACTTCGATGGCATTTAAATATTAAAATATACAGGGTGTTCCGGGGTAAAGTGCACAAACTTCGGGTGGTAATTCTACATTATGGCAGAAGTAAAAAAGATATGTAAAGATTTTCAAAATTCCAATGTTTTTTGTGCCATACAAAAATATTTTTCCTTAGAAGAATATTATTTTTTTCCATACAAACAATTCACCTTTTTTACCCGAAAACTGACAAAACGTTAGAATTTTTAAATAATTAGTAATCTTTTTTACTTGTCTATCATGTAGCATAACCTTAAGAAGTTTGTGCACTTAACTCCCGAACAACTAAGGAACGTAGGTTTGACTTACTTTAACCAGAGATTCCAGACATTATTTTTCGTAAAAAACGTAAACGAAATTTTGGTCTCCGGTGACATTTTTGATGTTTTTTTTCTACAAAACCATAAAATGACAGTGGCCGTTGGACAGCTCGGGGCGGAGTAATAGGTAGGGCGGTTACTCGGCTGAGTGACCAGTGATGGCATGCAGAAGAAAAAAAAAGTCATCGAAAAAGTCACCAATTAACAAAATTTCATTTACATTTTTTACTCCAAATAATGTCAGGAATCACTGGTTAAAGTAAGTCAAGTACATCCCCACCCTGTGGGAATGTACTTGACTTACTTTTCCCCATTCATGGTTAAAAATCTGCCGTGATCGTGATAAAAATATTGCCATGAAAATCTCCAACAATAAGGAACTCCATTAAAAAATATTCTGGCTTTAAAAAATTATGTTCATATAGACCATAAGTTCTCAACGTGGGCGATAACCCCCCTTGGGGCTTTCGGACTTTCAGGGGGCGGTAGAAGACCCAAGAGAAACCCATCCCACCCCATCCTATCTTGCCCCAACCCATCCCATTAAGGGCCATCCATCCACAAAAATGTTTTCCCTATCCCATTATGCCCCCTGCGTTATGCCAAATGTAACCCATCGTGGTATTCCAGCACGCCCCCTTTATCGTGGTATCCCGTTATGCCCCCTCCGCTGTGGCAACTTTAACCTTGTCGTGGTATCCCATTGCGCCCCCCTTAGGTAGGGGGCGCTAGAAATAAAAATATTCTCAAAGTGGGCGGTGGGCAAAAAAAGGTTGAGAATCTATGATATATACCAATAAACGCTGATTCTGAATATATAATATAAGTTTTATTTAATAATATTAACAGAGTTTTTAAAAAAATATTAAAAAGTCGTTTTTAATCGGATCGTAAAAACACGCCGTCAAGGTGACGTCACTGTTCGACGTGTCGTGACGTCACCGTAAAGTCATTGTATGGGAATGTATGATATGACACAAGCCATCTTATTAATTTATTCGTTTATCTACATACTGTTTATAGAGATTTAGTTGTTGTGTTTAAATAATTTGTCAAAAATAAAGGTATCTCTTATTAGTTTAGCTCTATTATTGAAAATATTCAAAAACTACTGCACAAAAAAAAATAGTAATGCTATTTCTAGGGAGAATACTTCTAACAACGGAATTCAAAATGGCGGCAGTAGATCAGCTGATTGCCCGATCCTATACTATTTTTTCAGGAGTTATGACGTCACACGATTCACCATACATACGGTGGTTTTCGGGGGGTCTTGAAAAATTTAAACTTTCACAATTATTTTAACTATTAAAACTAACTCTAAAAATAAAAATGCAGTCATTTAAGTTAGAAGGTTATTATTCATTAAAAAAAATGGACTGGAGTTCTCTATTGAATTATTGTAACGGCCGGTGACCCGAGTGATAGTTACATTACAAATTTGCCTTCACAACAACTTTTAAATGTACCACAACAGTGTTGATAAAAAATACCAGATCTGAATAGCAATGTTCTTCCCAACCTTCATCTACACTCTACCTCATCTCCTTCCCCTCCGCACTCCCTTCAGTCTCACAACGCCTTCCTATTGGGGATGCCGTAGTCCAATTGGCTGGCAATTAAACTCGTACTCGGGAATCACATGTACAAATAATTATTACAATAAATTTAAAATTCTGTTATTTCATCTGTTTAGATAAGTTTGTGCTTATTTGTTATTCTACGAATTCAACGCGAGCGCTTTTATAAATTTAAACAGAAAACTCACATGAAATTTCAGAATCAAATTACATAGAAAATAACATTTTGGTAAACTTAACTGTTGCTTGTAATCACTGATCAGATAAACCATAGAAGTGTGTTTTGAACGTGTCTGGTGTGCACAAAATAGGGTCAACTTTCCCTGGAGAATATTTTTCATATTTATTGAAATTATTTTTTTAGACATTTTTAGAGATTTTACTAATGACATTGATTCTTTGTGCTGGGAATCGAAAAGACTTGTGCAATTTGACTTCAATTTGGGAGGCGAGTATGGGTGCCGCCGCTCTGGGAATGATTTATTGGACAACCAACACCCCTGCCATAGGTCACTTCAGGAAGTTCGCTACGTTTGGTGGCTTAGGAGGGGTGCCCGGGTTCATCGGATGAGATTTGTGTAGGTCTCGTTGGCGAATGCGGTTGTCCACCTACTGCGTGGCAGACCGGACCGGCAGACTGTTTGACGGAGACCTTTTGAGCTCTTTAGCCGGATTCTCTCTACCCATAGCCTTGAACCATAGTGGGAGGGATGGATTCATTCATCCGTCACTCCTGGTTACATTGACCAACATATTCCTATTCCTATACCCATCCCTCATACTTTTTTCCTTCCTAGAACTTCCTCTCCTGTCTTTCCCTAAAAAGGCCATCCACGTAACAGAATTTTTATTCCTCAGGGCCTCCTGGGTGGAACTAATGTAAAAAAAACTTTCAAATGAATTTCAATAGTTTTTTCTAGAGATTTTATATTCAGTGTCTGTAATATATTACATTATAACAATGTATGATTATTATTCTCATCTTGGGGCAGGAGTTTCAGAGTAATGGAAAACGCAGTCGACCAGAAAACCTGCGGAATTACAAAATACAGAACGACACCCCTTTCCTTCACTTCCCATCTACCACCTGCTTCTTCTCTTCTTTAGTCTTGCGCTGGTGATCTCGATCACAGAAAGTTATCCCGGAATAAGCATTTTAAATTGTGACATATTCTAATAATTCATTGTTATTACCTCGATTAATTTCACGCATGATAACATCGTTTTACTTTTACACAAGGTGTAACAGCATGTACCCGAAGGATTTTAATCAGTGATTCCTGAACATATTTAAAGTACAAAAGGTAGATGCTGCTGGAAAGAGATGGAGGGCTTATCACGTGATCAGCTTGGCTATACCCGACTACTCAGCTGCGATGTGTGATAAAAAAATATTTTTATCGTTTTTAATTTTTAAAAAAACATCATCGAACATCAAAATGACATCTACATTCATGATTTACTTCAAATTATTTATTTATTTATTTACGCCTATTTAGGCTTTTACATACATATATATAACAATTTTAACGAAGTGCAGGAACTAGTAAATAGTGCAGGAAATGAATGTTTAAAACACTTGCACAAAAATAAACATAAAGTAAAAATAATATTGAATTTGATCCACACAGTATATAAGTACAAAATATAAAAAATCCAAAATAGTTTTTTTTTTCTAGTCAATTTAAATAGCTTTATCAAAATATTCCCCTCCTTCATGATCCTATGCTTATACTATATAATACCTATGTATATTAAAATTGATGTACTAAATATATCAACATCGGAGTATTTGTTTCCAAGCTGTTGAATATTGGGAATCATAGGAGTGTAATATTGGGATGTTGACTTCGAATTGCTACAATAGTATGGTAGATACTGTCTTGTGACTGACCTGCCTGGAGTATGAAAAGAGATTACATATAATAAATCAAGGGGTATCAAACATTGAATTAATGATTTTATACAAACAGGTTAAATCGGAAATGATTCTACAATCAGATCATTTTATTAAATTTAATGAACAAAGTAAATTATCGTAATTCAGGCATTCACTAAGAATGCCCATTTTAAAATTTACATATCTTACATATATTAAAATCTTTCAGTTACTTTCTGTAACACTCTATTGAATATAAATGGTAACCAGTTCGCCTCCCAAATTGATGAATATGGAAAGTTTCAGAATTTCTTAGTAGACGATGGTTGACATTGATTTTTATTGTAGACAATAGGGAACGTTCTACGTGATTTTTTATAATTTGAAATATATAAACACAAGCAGCTACTTTATTAGGAGAGTGATTGTACTATTGATGTTATATTATATTGTAAAATTATAACTTTAATAAATGTTTCAATCAATAAAAAATAAAAATTGATAAAAAAAAATGTGTGAAAATAAATTTGCTGTCATTTTTAAGTGAAAACTTCATTAGCGCCGTTGTGATTTGAAACTCAATGAAACGAAAAAGCGACCCTACAAAGAGACAAATACATACATGTATAGAATTTAGCCTGCGAAAGAACGATATAGAATAATTGTTGTCATATTTGTGCGGCGCTTCGTAGCCTATCGAACTTCTCTTTGTGTGGAGCTTCGTAGCCTCCCCACTCTTGTCTAATTTATTTTCTGAAGGTTTTACTTCTACCGGGTGTGAATTGCACACTTGTAATTTTAGTTTGAATGTTTCTAACTTGAAATGTTAAGCAGTGAGGACAATCCGCTTCCATAGGTCCGAGCATGCCCGAGTTTCTCTTTCGAATAAACAAAAAACGCTTCCAGAGATTATTTGTCAAATGTTTTTAGAGACATTTTTTCATCATAATAACTGTAATGGAAATATGAAAGTATGGAAATATAACACTTGCCTAAAAAAAAAGAGTTCTTAGCTTAGCGAACAGCATAATCCGCCAAGCGCTAGTCAAAGCTTTTACCGCTTTGATGCGGCGGCCATCCATTCCGCTTATTTCATATTATTTCTAAATCTGGGAGATTTGTCGTACGTACTTTGTTCATCTTTGATTTTCGTAAATAAAATATTCCTTTTTGTGTTTGGAATATTTATATTTTCATTACTTTGCTATTCACCGAAGAAAATGGGAAACCGAAATATGTGTAATTATTGGAACGAAAAAGTTATTTTTTTAAATATTGATGGTAAGGATATTCACTTTTTGAAGCTTCTAATAAATGAAAACATGAATGAAATTGTTAGAAATACTTTTTTGTTTATATTAGTTCCACACAAGGATGACGTAAGGAAAACAATTTTCCTAGTGGCCTTTGTCATTTTTGGGGATGCTGTGTGGAGGGTCTTTTATGGAAAGGAAGGAGAGGGAGTTATGGGAAGGAAAAAGATGTAAGATGGGTTGATATCAGGGGGTCAGTGTGTCCAGAAATTACGAACGTATGAATCCATCGCTCTTGCAAGGCGACGGATCGTTAGATTCCGGCTGGAGAAGTTCCAAGGTCTCCCTCAACCAGTCTCGCACAATCCGACATGCCAAGCAGTAGATGGGCAACGTATCCACCGCAAAGGTCTAAACAAACATAAAAAAAACTCACCCAAATTGTCGTCATCTTGCTAAGTCCTCAAGTGCAGCGAAACCACTTGGGGTTCCCGGGGCGGCGGTACCCAGGCCCGCCTCTTTTTGCATACTTACTGTGCTTAAGACTTCATAGCGGCTAATATCATTAAATTTTCAGATTGTTTTTCGTATTGCCCATGCGTAAATAGGCCGTGAAATGAGGAAAAAAAATCCCCTTACGGCTTATGTCATCTTTGGGGATGATGTATGGAGGGTCTTTTTAAGGAAAGGAAGTGGAAGTTCTTGGAAAGAATGAGGTAAGAGGTATGGGTAGTAATCATTAGGTCAGCGTGTCCAGAAGTGAATCCATCCCTTTCCACGAGTCGTGGATCGAGCGAGTTCAGTGGGATAGGACAAAGGATCTCCTTCAACAGGCCTCCCCCGATCCGGCCCGCCACGCAGTTGGTGTGTAGACGCATCTGTGGCCAAGGCCCGGATAAACCTCAACTCATGAACTTGGGCACCCTTTCTTAGTCACCAAACGTAGCGAACCACTTGGGGTGACCTATGGCAGAGGTGTTGGTTAACCAATGAATGGTTTACGGGGCGGCGGCGCGGCAGTACCCATAATTACCTTCAAAAATTTCTTGAAACGATTTAGCTATGTTTGGTGGCCACATCTGAATAGCCAGGCATTTTCCCCGCCTCTGTATAAAAAAAAAGATTGATGATTAAACGTTTTTCACTGATTTCCTCTTTATATCTGAATATTCCAACGCATTCCAAGCAATATCATTCCATGTTTTATTATTTTTTCCCAATTATTGCTATTGGCGTACAAACGTCAGCAATATGCACGTTTATATCAAATATTAGGAATTACTAGAAAGAATTCAACTTAGAGTGCCCATCAGACAAACCAGACAAAACCACGCATTAAACATTCCTCAATGCAACACTAACTCTAAACAAAATACATTCATTCATCGTGCTACACACACCTTTAACATTGCATATAGTGAATTCGACTTATTTAACACAGTACCTAACGTTTTCAAAACCAAAATGAATAAATAACATTCACCCATACAAACCATTATTTACACAGAAAAGATCCATCCCTTTCCACTCCCTTCCACCATCCCATCCACATAACATAATGTAACTATTTTTTCTCGATTTCTTTTTATACCTACTCACGAAATAATTAAGATACTTCAGCGAAAACCTATTATTGGTTAAATTTTTGTACATATTTCATCAAACATTATTAATAATTGCAACTCCGTAGTCCAGTGGCTAAGACTCTTGACTCACATTCCGGAGGTCGCGGGTTCGAACCCGGCATGCGCAAAAAAATTTTATTTGATTAATTTGTGTTATTTCACAATTAATTCATTTAAAATAATATATAGTATATTTGCGGCATGTTCCAGAGTGGAAGATACTATCAGTATCGCCCTGGTGTAAGACCACCATTCAGAATTGAAACGTTGCTTGAAAATGGCTTTAGCCGTGTTTAGTGACCAGATCTGAATAGCCAGGTACTTCCCAACCTTCCTCTTCCCCACCTCCTTCCCCTCCCCGCTACCTTCAGCCTCACAACATACCCCAATTGGGGATGCCATAGTCTCACTGGCTCCAGACGGGAGCAGTTGAGATTCTTGTGCGGTATTCACTGTAAAAAAAAAAAAAAAAAAAAAAAAAAAAAAAAAAAAAAAAAAAAAAAAAAAAAAAAAAAAAAAAAAAAAAAAAAAAAAAAAAAAAAAAAAAAAAAAAAAAAAAAAAAACTGTTGGTTTTCCTAATAAAATAAAATAAAAATAAAATAAATTATACTTCATTACTTGTGCGTATACGGACCACTTTTCCGCTTTCTGGCGTTTACAATTTTAAATTTATTTATATTTATTTAAAAAATGTAATGTTACATCATCATTTTTTACAGAAAATATGTAACAAAGTATTTAATAATAATATTTTTATAGTCTACTACATGAGATGTCCCTCATGATCATGAGATGATTAAGCTAGGCTTGTGCTTGTATTTTATCGTTATTAATTAAATTACATTTAATTATTTTTTAATGTAGCTATAACTTTGTGGTTATAAATTATAGAAAAATGAAACAATTCAACATTGTATAAACCACTTACATAATGCGTAATTTTTTCAGTTCAATGTTGCAAAAATCTCGCTTCTAATATTAAACCAGCTTTTTATACAAGAAATAATATCGGTAATTTTTTGAGAAATACCAAAGATAAAGTCATTAATTGACTAATTTCGGAATATATAAACTCAAATGCAATGATTGTCCCTCATTTTATATTGGAAAAACAACTCGTAATTTTGAAATTAGAATCAAAGAACATTTAAGGTGTCTTAACAATAATAATTTTTCTGAGTTCGCTAACCATATCATTGAAAACAACCATAGTTTAAAAAAAAATACAGGGATAAATATTCTTCATATTAATCATAAAGGAAAACGTTTAGATAACTTAGAAGCCTTGGAAATTAAAAAATTCATTAAAAATAATGAATCTATTATCAACAAACAAAAAATATTGTCTTATAGCCCAATCATGGATTTGTTCCCCTACCCACCCACTCTACATTAATGCCTACCCACCCAATCTACATTATTAACTAGCGACGGCTCCACCCCTACCATAATAAAACATTGTTCGAAACTGTCAAATTAGTATAAGCTTTCCCTGAAGAAGGAATGTTTGTTTCGAAACCGGTCGGATTTACGCATTATATAAGTGGTTTATACAAAGTTGAAATGTTTCATTTTTTTTTACATTTAATTTTTTAGCAATTTTGGAATCAACATAAAAACTGTATAATAATTACACTTGATAGGTACGTAATACGTACTTCGGCATAATATAATTTAATATACCTTTTCACTTGTATCGTAACGTACTGTGCATTTAAATAAACAAATGTATAAATCATTGAAAAATAAGATAATTCTAATAAATTTAAACGAGACATGAAGACACACAAGACACGTAAAACAAAAGTAAAACAAAAAGGTAACGGTCGCAATTGCAATAAATAAATTTAAAAGTAAGTCTGTGATAAATAAATAAATTTAAAAGTAAGTCTGTGATTGTTGAGGACTTAGAAGAGGATGACCACGATACATCTTCTCATTGCTCGGACAGCAAAGAAACAAATTTTCCAAGCGTTTCTGGAGTTGACGTGCTTAATGAAGCGCAAGCTCATCTGACAGCCCTTCAAGAAGTCTTGGCCGAGAAACAATCGAAGGTCTCCAAGGAGCAGCAACTGAAGATATCCAGAAATGTCTCTGAAGTTTTCAGAGCCGTTTCTCAATTGTTGTTGGAGCGCGAGACGATGCGTGCTGATTTGGCGTCAGTAACTGCTCAATTAAAAATGGCGGAAATCAAAATACGCCATGAAAAAGAGGACAAAATGCACCTGGAGCAAAAAATCATCCAGCTAGAGTCTGACCTAGGACCCGTGATGAGAAGAGTAGCCGTGGCAACGGAGGCTAGCTTGTCATTTGCGGATATTGTGCGAAAACAAAATGTGTCAAATGTCGATCACCAACCCCCACCGATTACCCAATCTGGACATCGCGTCGGAGCGCCAAGGCCAGCCATCTGCATCTTCCCAACAGATGCAGATGCCACCAAGGACAGCGATGGAACAAAAAAAATGATTCAAGATGTAATTCGGCCATCCGAGCTAGGCGTTCGGATAACCGGGATTCGCAAAATTAGGAACAAAGGTGTCCTCTTAAACACGGCAACCACAGGTGAGCAAGAAAAGTTATTAAAGGCACCATGCTTTACACTAAACTCAAGCACACTTAAGGTTCGACTTCCTACAAAGAGACTTCCAAGGTTAATATTTTTTAACGTACCGCGGGACCTTAACGACGCTGAATTCCTGAGGATCGCCCTCACGAGCGTTCCCAATATACAGGACATCGAGGGAGCAATAACAACCTGTAAGCTGAGTCACCTGGCCGGCGCTCGAAACGGAACCACCTGTCATCGCGTATATGAGTTGCCCGCTACACTACGTAAACTGCTTGTGGAACAGGAGAAGGTATTCGTCAACTGGACCGTGTGCCGTGTCAGAGACTTCACTGGACTCACCGTATGTACTAAGTGCCAAATGATTGGACACTCTTACAAATACTGCAGAGACACTCTTAGATGTGGACACTGTGCTGAAGAGAACCATGCTACCGAATCCTGTCCTAATACTGCGGCCAAACCAGTCTGCGCTACGTGCACTAGATTTGGAAAGCCCGCTGCGCATTCGACTGGAGACAGGGACAACTGCCCTGCGTACAAAGCTGCACTAAAAAAGGACCTAGCTACAATAGACTATGGAGTGTAATAGACACGAACGCAAGTGCTTAACTATCGATGAGTATACTCCTGTGAATAGCTGTCTTCGAATAATGTACATGAACGCGAGAAGCATCCGGAATAAACTTGATGAAATTGAAGAAAAACTCAGAGGATTACGCGATATTGTTCATGTCCTTGTCATCACTGAAACATGGCTTGATGTTGGAGAAGAAAAGTTTTTTGGATTAAAAGGCTACAATTGTGCGTTTGCCTCTCGCCCCAAGGAGGCAGGAGGTGGTGTAGCCATATATGTACTGGATTCTATGAAGTTCTCCATCATTGATAAATTTTCCAACGAAAATTCATTTTTAGGTATAAGTGTATGTAGCAAGGATAGGAAACCGGTTAACATTTATGCCATCTATCGGAAACCCAATCCTAATATACACGATTTCCTGACACATTTGGAAAAAATACTAGACAAAAGCAGACAAGATACATTAATACTCGGAGACTTTAATATTGACACTACCATAAACACATCCTCTTCTTTAAATTACCTCAACACCTTAGAAACATACAATTTCTCAATACAAAACAAATCATTTCCCACTAGAGTCACTAACACAAGCAGCACCCTCATAGATCACATCATATCAAATAGACTAAACATTCCAATTACCATATCGAACATAGATGACTCACTTAGTGACCATAACATTCTTATTATTGATTTCAAGAATAACCTAAAAAAATGGTCTAATAATAGGAACAAGCCACGCCTTACAAAACCTATCATCAACAATATGGCAGTAAAATCTTATCTTGCAGCTAACAAATTTACCATCAAATCAACCAAACAAGAAAACAGTTATAAAGATTTTAACGATTATGTCAAAAATGCAATAGAAGCAGGTAAAA